>CM056819.1:3692501-4996787 GCA_029852735.1 Persea americana
TAAAATGATGGTATGATTTGTACATAGTAATCTTTACAATTAAATTGTTAGATTTGAGTAATTATGGTAGGCTATGACGAAATCAAAGTGACCTATCAATTTTTGATGGAATCACTGTGTGCTCCACCTTATGTGAGGCCCCAACCCTTGTGAGCCCTCAGTTTGATTTAAATAATAATTAATAAGGTATTTTCTACTTTAATATGCTAATTAATAGGAAATTAGTAGTATAGTTTTTAATATTCCTAAGTCTTAGAATGTAGCTTTTATTTAACTTTAATAGATATTAGGAGCTTTTTAGTTAATTTTAGTAGGTTTTGATTTAATTAGGATTTGACTTTCATTAGGATTAATAGGAGGGCTAATGAGGATTAGAACATTCAAGAAACCCCACTAAATTACCCAAATACCCATGGCCCCAAGTTATTTTCATTTACAACCAAAATACCCTTTTTGGTCATTAGCCTAAAACCCTAAGTTATAAAACCTAAGCTATTGCAAACATTGCCCTAAACCCTAATTCCACTCATCTCTCTCAATTGCCCTATCTTATTTCCCAAGCAACCCTAATTTCCCAAAATCCCAGCACAAAGAGGCTAGAAGACCATCCCAATTTGTAACTATCACCCTATTGGATCTTCTCTCTCACTTCAATTTTCCTTTCTTCTTCACTAAGGCAAGTACCCTATGCAATTTCATTAAGATGCATGCTGTGCTTCCTTGTTTCTGTAATCACATCTCATTAGATGGATATACTTGTGTAGATCTTCCTTTTTTAGCTTGTTTTCATGAAAATTGGCCTTTGATGGATGGGTTCTCCCATTTGAAAGATCAATGGCCCGGTTGGACGGTGGATGGATATTATTGAAGTGTTTTTGTGTTTATCTGTATGTTTGTGATGAATGGAAGAGGTTTGGGTTAGATTGGATGAAAGTTGGATTGAAAAGAGAAGAGCTCCAGAAATCTGGATTTCAGCTTTCTACGTGTACCCGGTCGACCGGACCCTGTCTCGGTCGACCGGGCACACTAAAAAGCCAGGAAACCAAGTCCCAGTTATTTTCCTGAAACTATGCACAGACAATGTACCCGGTCGATCGGACCCTGTCTCGGTCGACCGGGCACACATGAACATGCAGGAAATAGCTGAAACCTAGATTTTCAGACAGAGTAGAAATCCTGTGTACCCGATCGACATCACGGCTATGATGTCGACCGGATACACTGGATTTCATGCAGAGCCCCCCAGCTGCTTGACACCAGGTCCCAGTGGACCCGGTCAACATCACGGCCATGATGTCGACCGGGGACACTGCAGGATGTCGACCTAGGAGGTCAACATCCAGTTCACCCGGTCGACATCCCAAGGTGTGATGTCGACCGGGCAAACTGAGATCAGTGATTTTCCAGACTTCTGTACTTGTGATGTTTGACCATATGTGGGGTCCATTGACCATCCAAATAGCCTTCCATCAAGTGTGCCACACACGAATCAATGGTATGGCTCAGCCTTGACTCGTGGGCATGGTTTAAAATATCGGCCGATACCGGTTCATATCGGCCGATATGAACCGGTATCGGCCTATACTGCAACGATATTTTGCCGCGATACTGAATCGGCCGATATGAACCGGTATCGGCCCATACCGCGATGATATTTTGTCGCGATACCAAGTTAGGCCGGTATGGTCAAAATATCTCCAAAATATCTGTTCATCTCGGCCAATATGGTCAAAATATCGGTTTTACCGATATCTCGTGGATATCTCGGCCGATATTTTGAAAATATCGGCCGAGATGGACTGCGATGGAGTAATGGTAAAAAACAGTAATTTTTTGTCACTTTTTCCCTATTTTCCAATTTTCTTCTCTTCTCCCCTCATCTCCTTAGAGGAACCATGTCTCTATAGCTCATTCTCTCATATTTTCTAAATTCCAAAACTATTTCTTGAAGAAATCAATTTATTTAGTAAGAGAAAATCAACTTAACTCCCTTATTTTTACTATTATATGTTTTTAATTTTTTATTTTTAGAGAAAGCATAAAAATTAATGAAAAGATCATTTGCATGTCATTTTTTGGTTTGCGCTGTGTTCTTCACTTAGATCTACACACTTTCATCCTAGAGCCACTTATAAATATGATTTTGGTATAGAAAAATGGTGCTTTTTAAATCTTCTACTTAAAAAAAAAAAATTGTTTGAGTATTTATGCTACTAAATAGTAAATACTAGAGAAAATAGCAGAATACCTACCTGTACTTTGGTCAATTTACAGAGTACCCCCCTCTACTTTGGTATTTTGTACTAAACCTACATGTAGTTCTAATTAACATGCAAATACAGACGGCCGTGACGGAAAATTGGGAATGACAAATTTACCCCTCCATATATAAGATGTCTCTTGGCGTTTTTCGTTCATGTTTCCCTTTTTCACTTGCGGCTAGGGTTTTTCTTCGTTGGCAACTTTGCAGGAGATGAGGTGACGAATCCCATTTTCTTCTCCCCTTTTCCACATGCCCAGGGTTCCTTCTTCCTTCTTCCTATCTCCCCCTTTCAGATTGATATTTTTGACATTCCCAAGGTTCCTTCTTCCTTCTTCCTTCTTCCCATCTCCCCTTTCAGATTGATATTTTCCAAACACGTTCACTCAAATCTCTCCCACCCCTACCTCCTTCCATTAATTTCATTTCAGAATCTTTTAAAACCCATTTTTTGGCATCCAACTGAGACCTTGAAATCCCAAACACAAATCTATGTTTCCATTCTCTCCATCCCCTTCCTTGTTTCTTTGGTTTTTCTCTTCACATTTCCCTCTGATTTGATCAAATCCCTCCCAAAACCTATATCTCAAGACCCGCAACCATAATTACTGTTGTTTTTGTCTTTGAAGTCGATTCCTCAAAGAGTACCTCCTGATCTCACATTTCTTAAGTCTCATTTCTCCACATTTTCCTCATATCTCCTTTGAAATCTCTTTCAAATCCAACTCGGATTAAGCACCATCATTAAGGGCATTGATCAAGCTAGGCATCTGGGGCCCATTTGTACTAGCCCGTTCAGGTCTCTCTCTCTCTAGGTTTTGTTCTTTTGGGGTTTCTTCCACTTCTCTGCAGACTCCAGCAAGGTAAGTTCCCATCTCTTTTGCCAACAACAATAAAAACCATCTATATATCTCAGTTAGGTTGAATTTATATTCTTCTTCTTTCAACACCATCTTCTATGGTATCATCTTACTAAATCTTTAGTACTCAAAACAAATTCACTTTCATTGTTATAACTGGGAAAGCTTTAGTCCTAATTCTATTTAGTACTTTTTTCAAATGGGTATTTCTGAAATCTCCATTCTTTTATTGGGTCTTCTCTGTCTTTTCTAGCTAAGTGCTCATTACCATTTTTATAGGCCTGGTTGAGGGGCAAATAAGTCTTTTTGGGCGAGTAATTTGCCACCAGTATGTACCAGACACCGTTTATACGACCTACGTCGTTAATAGTAACAGAATCCGTGAGTTTTGCATGTTAATTAGAACTATAGGTAGGTTTAGTACAAAATACCAAAGTAGAGGGGGTACTCTGCAAAATGACCAAAGTGCAGGTAGGTATTATGATGTTTTCCCTAAATACTAATAGCTTATTAATAGTGTATAGATAATTTTTATGTTATCTTTGTTTTCTTATATTTTACATTAACAAATTGACTATGAGCCAAAATAATAGTTGCATTATATGAAATACTAGAGAAGACAGCGAACTGCGACATAGACAAGACTCATAACTTAAGGTGACCGATTTTTTGATTTATTGTTGTTACTAATGGAAAAAAATATTGTTTTCCATCATTTTCTAATATTCTGAATTTTTTGGATATTTTTGTGAATTTTTTTTATTAAAAGAAAAATTCACACCGCGACGACCGCGAAGGACCGATAACCGCGACCGATACCGATATCATATCGGCTTTTTGTCCCGGCCGATACCGCGACTGATACCGCGATTTTAAACCATGCTTGTGGGGTCCACCAATTGAGGTTTTGGGATTCGAATCGTCAATGATTCGACCCTTAATTGTAGTCCATGGTGTCCACAACTTCAAGAGCACCAGAATTACCATTTTTGACACCTGAGGCTACAGTTAGGGATCCAATCACATGATGAGGCCTAAACCAAGAGTGAACCATTACCTAGGACTGGTCCTTTGTCTATTTCCACTTGATTCCATGTTTGAGGACTTCTTGTGTTATTCTTCTTTCTTATCCTTGTTATTGTCTTAAACATATTAATTAATGGAAACTGGAGGACCTGAACCTAGGATTACTTAGTGGTGACCCTAAGTTGTGTTTGGAGATAATTGACCCGTGTCTGTGTCTAGGCGGGCCCTCATACGGCCTAAGGTTGGGGATGTGGAACCATAGTATGAAGAGGTTAGTTCTAAGGGATTGGTTAGCTCATTGTGTATGAGCGTAGGATGAACACTTGTGGAATGGATATGGTATGGTACTTGTGTTGCCTCAGGCCACGGTTGTGAGTCTTGGAGTGGATCCAATGTTGTTGGACTTGGATATTGGACTGTGTTCCATGTTGATGTACTTAAACATCTTAGAGACTTGGTTAGGACCTTGCTTACGCAAGATAAGCCTAGACAGACATAGACCCGTACTTATTTCCCGAGTCAGCACTGAACATTCACTCAATTGTTTTAAGCTCAGCCAGTTGATTGATCATCTCTGGTAGGAGCTATGTTTTAGTTACTTAGAGCTATCATGATGAGCTGTGATTAGACGGACGGTGTGATACCGCATCCGAGTTAATCTGATAAAAGAGTGTGATCGGTGAGATAAAAGGGTGTGATCAGTGCGATAAAGGGGTGTGATCGGTGTCATATATTGTATGTTATAATTATTTCAGGGCTGTTATCCCTTGCATGGTTATTACCCTTTCCCCACCGCAAACTGTTTATGGTATGGGACGTTTATAGTACGGGACGGCCGCGTCATAATATCCCGCAGTGTATTTAGCTTGTGTGAATGTGCCCTTTGTTGTCTGATTAGATTAGTGTACTTTATATTTCTGATTCTAAACTGCTATTACTGCTCAACTGCCTAGATCATGTACATTGTTTACTCTTATGATTATGTACCTCTCATTACTCTCTTTTGTTGTATACATCTTGTGTTATCTGCATATGGTGTCTTACCAGATCCTTGGATTTGACCCATCTTTGGTGCTTAGGTCTATACCTTGATCCCGCAGGTGACGCGATCTACGAGACGCCTGTAGTCGGCTACTACGGGTGGGGGCCGACTGACCAAGTGGTTGAGCCGGAGGATGGAAAGCCTGCACAGGGGGACTGAGTGCAGTTTATTTGGGATTTTGAGAGATTTTGTAGTGAGTTGGGTATATTAACATATATGTATAAACACTTTGATATTTACGCTTGAGATTTATATTAGACTTCCGCATTGTTTTATCTGATTAATGCATCATACTATTGCTTCCGCTATCTTTTACTTCGCTTCCGCAATATAACTGTTGATTATGATGTTGTTTAAAAAGTTTTAAAAATTTGACCTTACTGCGGACTACGATCTTGGAAGTTCTCGGATTTTCCGGGAAGTAGCGCCCCAACTTCGGGTACCTTAGCGTTATCTTCGGTATTCGAAATTGGGGCGTTACACCTTAAGCTGATGCAATCATATTACAGCCCAATCTGTAAAGATTATGTGATTTCGGTAAGATCCCACATCAGTGCCCTATTTTCTTTCTAAATTTTTATTCCCTTTTATATTCACCACTCATTAATGGCCACAAAGAGAGTGAAATTGGCAAGAGTTTCAGCTCATTAATGATAAAGATATTAGATCTAATTCATCCCAGATTTTTGGACCTATATAGGGTCAGATTTTTTGTCAAATTCTTGATTTTTATTGGGTCTAAACTAGGCCTAATTTTTCCATGTAAATCATGACAGATTTTGGGTCCATTTCAAGAAAGAATATTGGGTCTAAACCAGGTCACATTTTGGGGCATATATAAGCCATATTTTGGGTCTAAAATAATTATATTGTTAATAACTGCACTGAATCAAATAGTAAAAGACCTACAAATAAAATAATTAAACAAATTTAGTTTAATAGAATAATTATTAAATGATGTACTCTAATAAAAATTATAATCTGCATAGAATAATTTATATGGAGAGTTATAATCCCTTTAAATTTGATAATTTGTAGAATGACATTATAATTTCCCTACTCTCCTTCCATCTCCCTCTTCCTTTCTTCCTCACATTCACCTGCTGCACGTCCCTCATGCGTGGTCTCCCTGCACAGGCTGCTGCACCTCCTCCCTCATCCATTTACTTGAAAACCAGCAAAGTCATGATTATGTGACTTGGGTAAAGATTATGTGATTCGGGTAAGATTCCACATTAGTGCCCTATTTTCTTTCTAAATTTTTATTTCCTTTTATATTCACCGCTTATTAATGGCTGCAAAGAGAGTGAAATTGGCAAGAGTTTCAGTTCAGCTCATTAATGATAAAGATATTAGGTCTAATTCATCCTAGATTTTTGGACCTATATAGGGCCATATTTTTTGTCCAATTCCTAATTTTTATTGGGTCCAAATCAGGCCTAATTTTTCGGTGTAAATCATGACAGGTTTTTAGTCTATTTCAAAATAGAATATTAGGTCTAAACTAGGCCACATTTTGGGGCATACATAAAGCCATATTTTGGGTCTAAAATAATTATATTGTTAAAAACTGCACTAAATCAAAGAGTAAAAGGACTACAAATAAAATAATTAAATAAACTTAGTTTTCATAGAATAATTATTAAATGATGTACTTTGATAAAAATTATAATCTGCATAGAATAATTTATATGGAGAGTTATAATCCCTTTAAATTTGATAATTTGTAGAATGACATTATAATTTCTTTACTCTCCTTCCATCTCCCTTTTCCTTTCTTCCACACATGATTCACCTGTTGCACATCCTTGATGCGCGGTCGCCCTGCACAGGCTGCTCCACCCCCTCCCTCATCCATTTACTTGAAAAAATCCCATGCATACTCATTTCTTTCCTTCTTCAAGTTGAATTTAGTTTTATTTATTATGTTTTAATGATATTCCAAGCGTCGAATATGCCCATGCATTTTAGCAAAATTGGTATGAGATACACACGATGATAAGTCAAGTTTTCTCCAAAATTTATCTATGGAATCAATTGGTATGGGACAACCATCGTTCAAATATATTGTTTGCTCGTGCGCACATAACAGTCCGTAGCTCATACGAAGTCGACATTCGCATTTGTAGGAAACTACTCCGACATCCTTAGACTGCTCAAATTCCTTCAAAATCAGATGCAATGTGCGGCTTAAAACGAAACCACATAATTTCTGAAAGTGAGGTATATTGAATCAATATTGGATGATTGTTTTGCTTTGCTCAATACTCGCTTTGATAATTATGTCCTGTAATTGGATGACTTGGTAAATAAATAACAGCGAAGTCTCTAAATCTGATTGTGATGACTGTAAGTATCCTTTCAATTTGGCATGTTGCCTTCCGACTTTATTAGTTGTCCGCTTTCCAAAAAGAGAGAAAGAGAGAGAGAGAGGGGGGGGGCGTAGGAGGGGAAATGAAAAAGGTTGCAACTAGGGGTGCACAAAAAATCCGTCAATCCGTCAATCCGATCCGATCCGATCCGCGGATTTCAATCCGATCCGAAGGCCAACGGATTGGTGGCGGATTGGATATTGTGTAATCCGTTAGCAACGGATCGGTGGCGGATTTCACTCTCAATCCGTGGATTCAATCCGATCCGGTCCGTTGTCATTAAATATAAATAAAAAATATATAAGGGGTCTAAATAAAAATTAGGTGTCTAAATTTAAAATAAGGAAAAAAATTTAGAATATATGTCACAGTGTATTTAAGTGATAATAATTTTTTTTGCAATTTGAATTTTGGCTGTGGACACACTGATGATATTTTAGGAATGATCCAAGAGGATTCCAAAACCCATCAGGTTACTTTCAACGTTCAATTATTTTGCTTATTCTGGTTAGCTTAGTGACAAAAGGTCACCACTACCCTTTGAAAGTCTCTTAACTAGTGTTCTGCTCTTCCACTTGCATTTTCTTATCTTTCTGTCTCCCTCATTCCTTCATTTTCCCACTTGAACATTTCTATCTCTTTCAGATCATTTCAAAAGAATATGGCCACCAATCTCATATGGGGTATTATGTACATGTGAGTATTATGTACATTGTGAAACATTTTGATTACATATGCATCCATCTGTCTTGCTTATAGTATTTCTCAATTTCTTATTTTATTCATTGCATTGTTGGAGTATGAGTCTTAGAATGGTTGAGAGTAGAGGAAGAATCTGAATTTTTTCATAGGTTTTTTTTTTTTTTTTTTTTTTTTTACATGTATTGTACAGTAACGGATTGAACGGATTAATCCGATCCGATCCGATCCGCTCGTCTACGGATTGGATCGGATTGGATTTCAACAGTAACGGATTGGTGACGGATTACAAATCCGTCAATTCGTAGGCAACGAATTGGTGACGGATTTGGCCCAATCCGAACCAATCCAATCCATGTACACCCCTAGTTGCAACAAGGAGGTGGAAAGGGTCGGTGTCGCGCGTGGGGCTGTCATGTAAGCACGTGCTGGTGGAGCCGGGGTAGGTGACACGTGTACTGTAATGTAGTGGCTGGGAAAAGAGAAGGTTTGGGAGGGACGGTGACAAGACAGGTGAATCTGTAGTCATTAATGGAGGCCAATGAAAAAGCATGATGCTATCAAATCAACACCCTAAGACAATATAGGGATAGCCATAGAGTGGGTGCAAATAAAAACACCCTTTCACCCAAAGTTTGAAATAAATGCACTTCTGAAAATGAAAGCCTGGAGAGTGGAGACGTCTAAGCCACGACCCTTCTTTGGTAAATTCTAAGCCACAAGTTCATTACCATTGCTCTTATCTGCTCTTACATTATAAAAATCGTCTGCAGCGCGCACTCAAACACACACACAGAGGAGGGAGGGAGGGAGAGAGAGAGAGGGAGAGAGATGGCCAGAGTGCTTGGGGCAACTTTGGGTGGTGAGGAGGGCGCCGTGTTTAATGTTTCGGGGGGATTATTTTTGCTTTGTGTAATTGTGGCGTGGCTCTCCATCATGTCCATGGTTATCTTTGGCTGTGGTGACGACGACGACGACTCCTCCAACTCAACGCACGGTCATGGGCCCAAAGACAGCGGAGGACCACCTGCCGCAGCTTATCATGATACACATTCTGTCGCACCTATTGCCAGCGCTGCCGGCGCAGCTGTGAATTGGGGCCCCAGCGGCGGTGTAGGTTGAAAAATAGTTGAAGGAATTGTTATCGAATGCGCCCCGGTCTGTGGGGATTTTCTTACAAACTATGTACCTCATGGTGTTACTTAAGAATATATGTCTATAATGCATGTGAAGATGTTCTTAGAATAGTTTTGATGCTCTTTTATGCCAAACTTTCGAGCCCACATGTGCTGAAAGTACTAGTAGCTGTTAAAGAGATTTAAAAATAACCACGTTGAAATAAACCACCTTAAACTTTTTTATTAAAGTAACTTTCTCAATTTATACTAGAGAAAAGAGAACCCTCAGGAATGGTTTTTCTCTAATATCTTTAGAGCCTGTTTGGATAGGCAAGCAGTGGAATAAAATTAAGGTTAAATGAGGACCGACAGAAGAAAACTTTAACTAAACGTTGTTTGGATCGGCCTCGCCCGACAGATGTAGACGACTGGATAGCCCACGTGGAAACGATTTCACTCCAACCCTACGCACTTCGTTTTCCCGGAATAAAATCTACAGTACCCCTCTCCTCTCGGTTAGAGCTGATTTTACTCCGTCAACCGGAATCGATTCTACCCCGCAGCAGACAGACTTTTCCTCTCTACATCTCAAGTAATCTCCCTCCCTCCCTCCCTCTCTTGCGATAATGGGTTACGATTTTTGGTTTCTTGGCATGGTTTGATGGATTGGATTAGGGCTTACGATTTTGTTGCATGCTTCCTTTCCACTGATTTTTCAAAATCTGGGTTTGGCAAATGTTCGGTTCTGATTGAACATTGACTCATCTGGGCTACTAGGTTTTTGATTTGGGGTTTTGGGTTTTTGTTTTTATTGGCTTTCTTGTTTGTAGATTGTTATTTGGGGTTGCTTAGATTCTTAAATAGTAGATTTCTGATTTGGGGTTTTGAGTTTTTGATTTTATGGGCTTTCTTGTTTGTGGATTTTATTTGGGGTTTCTTAGATTTTTGAATTCTACATTTCTGATTTGGAGTTTTGGGTTTTCTTGTTTGTGGATTTTTATTTGGGGTTGTTTAGATTTGAGATTTGAGATTTGGATTATGAATTTTGATAACATTTTTTTATTTCCTTTATTTTAATGGAATGGATACCATCATCTCAACACCTTCCTTCAGTCTAATTTTATTTTATTTAATTACATGTTTTTGCTTATGTGCAAGACAAATATCTTTCTCATGTACTGTTGTAATGGGCTTCTTTTCTTTTTGTCTTTCATGGGGTGGTTATGAGACTTTTCAAAAAGCTATCTACAATTGTGTAAAGTTTACAGTTTTTTCGCTCTTATGGGCTAAACCCAAAAGACCTTTTATTATTATTTTTTTATAGGTAAAGGCCTTCTATTTATGTCTGTTAGATGTAAATGAGGTTTTCTTTTATCTTTTTTTTCTTTTTTTATGTAACTATATGTCACGGGCTTACTGGTTTTTTCTGTCTTTGCTTTCTGTTGGTACATGTGTCCAAATTCTAACTTAAGTTATCTAGTAAATGTCTCTTTTGAGCTGTGTAATTGTTTCTTACTGTTGGGGATGAATTGTGTATGCACTTTTGACATGGATCATTTCAAGCTGATGCCAAAACTTCTTCCTTTAAGAGCCAATCAAAGCAATGTTCATTGTTTTATGCTCTCGTTGGTTTACAGGTATGCACCCCTTCAATACACCCAATGATCCTTTGATACCACACGACGAGTATCCTACAAGTGAGCCTGTAAATATTTATCTTAAACCTTGATTCATGTCTTGATATCTTTATTTTGATATTTTTCATCTATCATCATCCAAGCCATATCCCATCTATTTGAGGTTGGCTTTGTGAGTTCTATTTCTTGCACTCAACCCTATTTAAAACCATATTCTTAGCAAACTCTACAATCCATCATGTCTTTTCTCACTAAATTCAGTGTCATCTATATCCTTCAACTTGGGCTGTTTGTGTGGCTTTCGATTAATCTGTTTGAATGTAAGTCAGGATGCTTTCAAATAGAGAATCTGCCAGACACTCCAGAAGAAGGAAGGAAGCACATTTGAGTGAGCTTGAGCAACAGGTATGATCCCATCCAGGGGCGGAACTGTGTTGAGGCACCCCCACCCCCCCCCCCCCCCCCCCCCCCCCCCCCCCGCGCGCAAGGCTTTAGAAAGTCCTCTTGTTGGTCCAATGGGCCCCCCAGGCCCAATCCTCTAGTAGGTCCAAAATGGGCCCCCACAAGGTTTTTGAAGTTAAAAGAAAATTAAAATAAAAGAAGTGGTAGATCCTAATTTCTGAATTAGGTTTGAAACAAATTCCTTCTAATGAAGATTCAAAGTATCTAAATGAACCCATCTTGAAGGCAATAGGCAAAGACAAAGGTGATGGATAAATAACATATATAGTTTGAAAGTCTCTTTCTAAGAGTGTGTATGGATCAAATTCAAATCCCTCTTGCACCATTCATTCTCTCCATTATGTGTAACTATCAAACAATGGCAGTTCCCATCACAAAATAGAAGAAAAAAAGAATCACTCTCTGTTTGAGTTTTTACCTCATGAGTTCTCCGTCAAAAAGCTAGTTTGGAAATATTGGGCTTCCGACCTTATAATCGTTGAGATAGAGAGTGTCCATTTTGGGTGCAAATGAAAGTGAAAAAACTCTAACCATTGTAACCCCAAAATCACAGTAACCAAGCATGTATCATGTATGTAAAAGAGATCTTTTTACATACCGTGTGTTTATTGAGTTGTTTGATGAATTATTCATATTTTGAGACAATGAATACGTTTTATTTGATTTTGGACATATAATAAATATGATTTTTATTTGATTTGTAGATGGGAAAATCATCTACAATTGATTGGATTTTTTAAAGAAAAAATTCTCAAAACTTAGAAGCCGATGATTGAGTTGAAATGTATAAAGAAACAATTGTTTTACGACTTTTCTTTGCTTATATTTTGTTAAGGCTGAATAAATATTGATTTAATTTTTATGTAAAGTTTAGTCTTGAACCGTAATATATTTTTCATGCTTGGACTTACAACTATATTGAAAAAAAAACTCACAAAAATGATAGTTATAACAATTGGTGAAATAAAATTTTATTTAAGTTGTAGCCGCCCGCCCCGCCCCCCCCCCCCCCCCCCCCCGAGATGAAATCCTGGCTTCGCCCCTGATCCCATCAGTTGTAATATCAGTTATTATAAAGCATACTATTACAGGCAAAATTGTCATATAATAAAAGTAGCACAAGTTGTAACATAATATGAGTTCGGGAATGCTAGAAAAAAAGAAAAGAAAAGGGAAAATAAACTATCATTGTGTTAACTTGAATCGATCATTGTGTTATTTTCCTGCTTTCTAGAGTTCCTACTCTATAATAACTTGAATCTTTTATTGCCCTTTGGTCACTAAACAATAACATTGAAATTGCAATACATTCAACAGAATCAGTAGCTCTATTCTTCATGAGTGAATCAACACTTTTTAATACTTTGAAATTGCAAACTCTGTTTCAAAATCTAGCTCTACATTTGTATCAGAATGCAAATCTGTAGCTAAACTGTTGTTTCAATTTTTTTTTTCAGCATTCCCAAACTCATTAATTTTTATGACTGGGACCCATCTAACAAGATTGCTAACATTTCAAAGGTTTATTAAATTATTTGTTCACATGGATGCGGCTGTCATTATTGGACATGGATACAAGATGTCCCAATCCAAATTCGGCAACTTCAAGAAGCCTAACACAATTTATCTGCCTGTACAACTTTTGTTTCCCTTTGGACATGGTTGTGGATGTAGGATACAACCTGTCCCAATCCAAATTCGGCAACTTTGAGAAGAGCCAAATTTACACTCAAGTTAGCCGATTAGGCAACCATGGTACAGATATATTAACAAATTAAAGATGAATTAATGCTTTCTTACAATTTTTTGTATAATGCATTTATCTTGAGAGTACAGTAGGACTCTAAATTATACTGAAAGTATAAAAACAAGATGTGGGTTTCAGATGTTTTTGTATTTCAATGGTTCTTATGAACCCAGTCCCTGCAAGTGATTTCTGTGGTTGGATGTTCCATAGAATGTGTGATAGGCTTTATTGTAGATTGGAGATTCCCTGCTACTTGAGTGAATAAGATCTTACACATCTGATCACTTTTCCATTTTAGAATCATTGTCATATTTTCTTCAAATATTTTACTAGTTTACTTCTATGCAACGGATCAAAGTATCAGATTCCCTATAAGAATATTGGTAGTTTTACATAAAAGCAAACTAGAGAAGAGTTTAAACATACCTTTATCTATGCTTGAACCTGACCACTTGGGATCTTCAAGATGGCCTGACCTTCTAAGCACCTTCCCCTTATAATGAAGATGATAGGATGATGGCTTCCTAGTTTTCTGAGTAAATAAAACAGGGCAATTCCTCTACATGGTCCTTTACTGGGTTATTACAAGACAAGATTACAAGTATATCTAGGTTTTGGTGATTGATTATTTATAAATAAATGTATGTGGCTTACTTTAATCTTTGAACTAAAGATAGTAGACTTCTAGGCTTAGTCTTTAAAGAAGAACCCTCCAAAGTTATAGAATACTGTCAGAAAGCTCAACTGGGTGTATTGGTGTTTTATCTAGGACTACAACCAACTATTGCATTCTCTCTACCTATTCATCTTTCTGCTCCCTTATCTACTTTTACTCTATGCTCCCAGTGGCACATCTTGTTAGTTGTAAACTTGGATCCTTATTTCCAAGGGACCTGTTTCTTTCAAGTATGTTGCTTTCATTCTTCACAATCACTAGTAGAATTACCAACATTATTTGACAGTTAATATATATATTTTTTGATTATGCACCTATAAATAATCTTTCTAATGAATAATGATTGTGTGTGTCACAGAGAAGTCATTTTTACCAAGCAAAGATCTTGAGTGGTATTTCCTTCCTAACTCTAGCTGCTTGTACTTAATGTCCCTTAATCATATGATCAATGAAATTTCTTGGATCAATATTGGATTGGTACTTGTATCAATCAATCAAGTGAATCTCATCCAAGTAAAGCAATTAGGAGCAGCCTTCAAACAATTCATTGCATATTCCAGCTGGGATACATGGTATCTTGGTGGATTTCACTGGATCTCGGTACAATGATGGGCTGTATTTTAGGGATCTATGAAATCTCAGTTTCATTTGAAATTTCTATCCATCTAATCTGAGTTGGTAGTATGGACAGTTGAAGTTCAAGACAGAATGCATTTGTTATATGAATTGTGGCATCCGAGACCTTTACTTTTATTTTTAACTTTTATGTAGGTCCTGAAAGCACAGACTGCAGCTAAAGCCAATGGTTATTCTGATGTTTTGTACCTTGATTCTGTGTATAAAAGATATCTGGAGGAGGTCTCATCGTGTAATGTTTTTGTTGTGAAGGTATAGTTAGTAAAAGCTAACTCTTATTAATTCTGATTCTTTCCACTTTTCTTTTTCTCTTAAGAGAGAGAAGTGAGAAGGAAAATGATCTGTAATGAACTCCCATTTGAAATAGGTACTTTGTTTCATTATGATGGTTGTATCTCAAACTGGAACTGACAGTACGTAACAGATTCTGAAATCAGATTCAAGATATTAGATTTTGAATTGAGGTTCCGTGCATATTCTGATATCAGATTCTAGACAACAGGTTATGATTGTTTAGGAATTACAAAAGTGCATATTGGATGATCCTATATAGTATATGTTGGTGTGGGTAGTGACACTGTTAGGTTTCTCTGCTGGTTGGCTACTTGATTATGTGAAGTGGATCGCCTATTTGCTTTTTAGAGTTGAATTTTCATTGCTCTGAGACAAGCTTTAGCCATGACACCGGAACCAGACTATTAGTTAGCAGCCAGTTGCTCTCAGTTAGTTCCTACAACAAATTGTGAACAAGATTTGACAAACTCCATCTGACTCATTATGTTTCATTATGTTTGGATGTCTTGGTTGTATGTTTGGAATGAAGTGCCCATTATAATTAAAATGTGGATGTCCAGGTTGTTTGTTTGGAATAAGTGCTTGCATTCTGAACACTTCACACTCAATAATTCCATCTACAAATTCAAATAGAATATGCTAACAAACAGTGAAATAGGGATCTGATGGAGCTCTAATGATTTTAGGATTGAGAAATAACCATGAAGAAAGTCCATCCAAACAAATCTCATGCATTACCATTCAAGTTCAATAAAATCAAGCCAGTACGGATACTTTGCTAATCTATAGATCTGATATGGCTGACATAGTTACATGTATCAGGTTTTAGTCCAGCTGGTATTGGGTCGGAATGCACACCACACTATCATATAGGAGGACCACAGAACCCATTGAGTCCCGTTGTGCAAGGTTAGCACTTGTAGACAGTAAACACCATCAGTCAGAACCACACAAATGCATCACCATTAGCAACTATAAAAGACTTAATTAAGATGGACATAAGAAAGATTGAAATAACCTCATAACTTTCCAATAACAAGATAATAGCTATCCCATTACAGAAGCCAGCAATCAACCATGGGTAAATAACATTCCATTACTGAAAATAACTTCCCATTACATATATATATATATATATATGGAGGAAATATTCAAGTGCATCTATCCCTCACCATAGGGTGAGGGATGCTTCCATAAATGGGAATTTTCAAGTACAAAAGAGGAATTTTAAGTATATATGGTGAAGTACAAAAGGGGGATTCATATGCAAAAGGGGAAAGTAACCTCACCCTATGGTGAGGGATAGATGCACATGAATGTCCCCCCTACATAATATCCACTTCAAAGCGCACTTTCTTTCAAAAACATCAAGGACATCTCAGAAAGTTGCATACTTTGGACTTCTTGACTCTCCTAAGAACTGTGTAAAAATGATGCAGGCTAGACCCATGGGTTGGCCAACCTATTGGGCCTAGACCAGAAGCCCAAAGTTTGCAGTCAAAGGTTTACATCCGGAGGCTCAAGCCCACTACAGCCCAGTGAACAGAAGAGCTCCACATCACGTAGCATGATTGCAGACATTTTCCTAAAATATAGAGATATTTATCCAAATATTTAGAGCTTTCTTTTATTTTCTTTATAGTTTTATTTGATTTCAGCTTCTATTTTGATTGGAATTTTTTTTCCAATTAAGACTAGGATTCTAAACTATATATAGAGGACTGTAATCCCTCATTAGGGATCTGTTGATTGATAAATAAAATTCTCTTCTTACAGTTTTTTCTAGTTATGTGTCTTTTGGTGTGAAACCAAGAAGGTTGAATCTTCGATCCCTCAGCATCGGCTTGGAAAGTAGAGAAAACTCTTGAGAAGAGAATTTTAGAGTAGAACCCAGGCTGATGATTGAGGAGAGTTGATCAGGTGCGATGAAATGAGGGTGCGATGGATATGATGAAATTTAAAACCGTGGGCGGGCCCTATTTTAAAGAGCAAAGTCGACTTTTATCAATTCTGAGTTGAAAGGCAAACTCTTTTCTCATCTCACGCTCTGTAAAAACCCACAGCTCAAGACTTGAAGCTCCTTTCCATCAAGCTCCTCCTAGATCCAATACTCGTGCTCGCCACCCCTACGAAAACTCAAAGCAAGAAATCCTAGCAAGACTCGAAGCTCCTCTCTGTCACGCTCCTCCTGGATCCGATGCTCATGTTCGCCAACAGCCTCATACGGATGCAGATTCAGAGCAGAACCAGATGGTCTATGCTATCAGCAAGTAGAGGAAGAAACTCAACTTCAAGAACCTTTATAGCATTTTTTCTGTTTAGCCATTTGTTGTCTTGTACATGGCCTTTTTGTATAATGCTATAAATATGAGTCTTTTTGTAATTTGTTGTAATTGGGGCTATTTTGCAACGGTCATGTTTTCTTTTTGGTAAATTGTTGTAATTGCAGTTGTATTTAGATTTATAATTGTTGGTTCAATGTGAATGCTTAGATTTAGAAGCAGTTGTATGTGATGCTTCAGGTTGTCAAAATAAATGGATTGAAATATTGCCCAAATTGAATGGTGATTTATAGGTTTAAACGTGAAGGTTATGGCCACATGATGCGTACAGGTTGTAAAATCCAACTTAAAATGACATTCGAATGCTAACAACATTATGCAAACATCAGTTCTTGAGTGTGGGGAGAAGATGCTAACCGCATCTATCCATTTATATTACTATTATCAATAGAACTCCATGTTCTTTTGGTCTTTGGTGCTGAGAATTGCATGAGGCACTACAGAAAATATGACCAAGCTTGACTAGAGAAATACATACAGGCCTTATGTATTGACTTCATGACCACAATTTATCAAGGCTCGCTGAAGATATTCTACTTGTATTGGTACACATATTTCAATATCAAGTATATATAAACATACAACCTGTACAAAACTTGTAATCAAGTGATGGCAATCTAAGCATCAACCTAGGTTCATTTGATTATAAAATGAGATTGCAGTCCTATGTGTCAGTCCTTTTCTTAGCTGCAATGGCTTCCTTCATTACTAGCCCATAAATGACCCAATTGTTATTGTGTGGGTAAAACACCGTGATGACCAAGTTAAGCAAAGATTACAGCTAAACTCGCCGAACACAGCCTCTGTGGTAGAAGATCGCCAGCTCGGTAGCTCGGTCAATATCTTGGCAGCTCGGCAGCTCGGTCAATAGCTCGGTAGCTCAGCATCTCAGTTCGGTAGCTCGGCATAAATGCCAGCTCAGTGCAAACGCACTCCACGGCCAAGCCACCCTTGGTCTCAGACCACCATACTAGAATCGGAGTGGGCCGCCACCTTCCTCCTGGAAATACGGCGCGCCCTGACAGATATGAGCAGTCATTTATGGCGATAGGATCGCTCATTTATGACGATAAGAGGTGCGCTTTATCAGCCCTGTACGCCAACTGGCTGAAGGCGTGGAAAGAGAGGGAGGGGTGTTGTCCATTTCACCTACTGCTGCCAGTCAGGGAAAGGATCGATGGGACCTCACCTCACCTACCCCCACTCACAGAGAGAATGAACGAGGAACACTCACTTATATATACATGGGATCAATCCCATAAGAGGTACGCAATACACAACTCACCAGGACTCCACATCTTCTCATTCCTCTCTTCCTCCTCCTGTTTAGTTTTCTCAGAGCTAACTCAGGCATCGGAGTGCCTTCGGCTCACGGCAGCCAGGGCCTCTGACCCTAGTCTCTCTCCTTCCTTTTCAGGTTCTTGGAGTTCAGCATTCCCTGTCCCAAGGAGTTTTACCTCGACCTCATCTCAATCTAAGTAGGTGTCGTGTTTACCGCCTACAGTTTGGCGCCGTCTGTGGGAACTTGAACAAAAAGCTTGTAAACACTATGCCTCCAAAAACCAGAAATGGCGAAGGACCCTCCAAGGGCAAGGCTTTGTCCATACAGCCTACACTGGCGCAGAATCTTCCACCTCCACCCCCTCAGCAAAGGAGGTCTGGGGGGAGGTCTCCCACAGTCCAGACACAGTCGCAGTCTAGGGGAGTGACCATGCTCTCCCTTCGCGACGTCCCACCTCCGGAGCAACCCCACCATAGCCATAAGCGGACCACGCAAGGCGACAAGTCAGTCACCAAGCCACACGAGAAGTCAGCCCGGGCTGGATCGCAGTCACATCATCAGGACAGCCTCGATCGAAACGAAGACCCCCGCCTGGATGACATCAGAGCACAAAACCGCCTCATCCAGGAACAGCGTGAGCTTATCCAACGGCTCACGCAACAGCTCGAAAATAAGAAGGGTCAGAGCTCGCCGCCCAGACGCCTGGGCCACGGGCGAGACCTGAGGCACGTCCTCAACAGTAAGAGGCGTGACCGAGACCAAAGAGAAGAAGGCTCCAGCAGCAGTCACATGCACGAAGGGCCAAAGAAGCAACGCCAGGTCTCGGAAGATCAGGAGCTAAAGCAGTGGATCGACCAGCAGGTGAAGCAAACGATCCGTCAGAATATGGAGACTGCTGGTATCGACCGAGACCAGTATACCGCCTTTGAAGCTGAGGACACTGGCGCGTCTCCTTTCTCTAGGGAGATAAGAAAATATACACTCCCCGAGAAGTTCAGCGTCCCGAGGTTCACCCTGTATGACGGAACCTCGGACCCTGCTGCTCACCTCCGACATTACGTCCAGAGGATGTCGGTCTGGGGGGATGACGATTCCCTAAACTGTCGAGTGTTCTCCTCCAGTTTGGCGGATCTACCCCTGCGGTGGTTTTGCTCGCTTCCAGAGGATTCCATCTCCAGTTGGCGGCAGCTCCGGACCTCCTTCCTGGGAAAATTCCAGCTCATCGCGTCATCCCGAAGACCGATGCCGACCTGATGGCCCTCCGGATGCAGGAGAACGAGAACGTCACCCAGTTCGCTCGCCGGTTCTAGACTGTCTACAGCCAGATCGAGTGCGCTTCTGAGGAGCTAGTAGTGAGATCCTTCCAGCTGGCCCTGCAGCCAGGCATCCCGCTTCGGGCACAGCTGGTCATGTACCCCGTGACCACCATGAAGGAGCTGATGACCCGAGCAAATCGGTTCATCTTGGTAGAAGAAGACGAGGCGCGAGGTCGAGAGAACTTCGGCCTCACTAAGAAGAGCCAACCGGCCAAGGGAGACAGCAGGTCCTCCAGGAGGGAGGATCGTCGCAGGGATCCATCCCCGGATCGGCGCAAGGCCCGGTCCTCAGAGCAGCGCCGAACCCCCTCTGCTTCGGCATCGGGGTCAGGGAGCGGCAGAAGGTCGGGCCACGAGCCGACCTCCTACGTGGCAGTAAACACCATCTTCAAGGAGCCAATCTATAGGCTCCTCAACAAAATAAAAGCGCTGCCTTTCTTCAAATGGCCGCGCCCAATGACGACCGACCCCTCCTCCCGGGACCAGAGTAGGTTCTGTGCCTACCACAAGCAGAATGGGCACAGGACCGACGAATGTAAGAGCTACAAGTTCCACCTGGAAAACCTCGTGAAGGAGGGGCACCTACGGGAGTACATCAAGCAGGAGGGCCGAGGTGATGACCGACCTCCGCGGCGGGACGCTGACAACCAGGACAGCGAGCCAGAGGGCATCATCAACGTCATTCATCTCGCCGCCCCACCTAAGAAGAGCTCTCAGGCTCGCGCCGAAGCCAGGCGCGCCTCCCATCAAAAACAGGTGCTGACCGCGGCACCAGAGCCGGCCGCGAAGAAGGCCAAAACGGAGGGGGTCAGAATATGGTTTTCTGACAAGGACTTGGAAGACGTCGAGCTCCCACACAACGACGCTCTAGTGCTCACCTTGAAGCTACAAAACTTCTTGGTTCAGAGAGCCCTTCTCGACCCTGGCAGTTCATCTGAAGTCCTCTACTACGATTGCTTCAAAAAGTTGGGACTAAAGGACGAGGACCTCCAGGCTACCCGCATCCCTCTGGTCGGCTTCAGCTCCAAGCCTGTTTATCCCAAGGGTAAGATTTCCCTTAGAGTCCAAGTTGGTGGCGCCTGCAGGCAAGTCGACTTCCTGGTGGTCGATGTCCCTTCCCCATACAATGTTATAATGGGGAGGACGTGGCTGCATAGCATGGAGGCGGTGCCCTCCACCCGGCATCAGAAGCTCAAATTTCCCTTGGAAAACCAGTCGGGCCGAACGGAAGTGATCACCGTTAGAGGCGACCAGCACATGGCCAGGCAATGCCTGCTGGCCGTGCTGCCTGGTGAGGCCGAGTCGTCCCAAGTCAATGTGGCCGAACTGGACAGGGAGGCCGAGCTTGGGGATGTCGGCCGGACTCCGGCGGAGAAAAGCATCGAGGACCTCACCAAGGTCAACATTGATCCCGCCGACCCCGACAGATTCTTTCTCGTGGGAAGCCAGCTCCCCGAGTCCGAGAAGGCAGAGCTGCTCGACCTCCTCGTAGAGAATAAGGTGGTCTTTGCCTGGACACCCTATGAGATGCCCGGCATTGACCCGGCAGTCATCTGCCATGAACTGAAGGTAGATCCCAACCATCAGCCCGTGCTTCAAAAACCGCGCCGAACTGGGGTCCCGCAGACCGAGGCCGTGGTTGAGGAAATTCAGAAACTACTCGAGGCAGGCGCAATAAGAGAGGTCCACTCTCCGCAGTGGCTGGCCAACACCGTAGTGGTCAGAAAGAAGACGGGAAAATGGAGGGTCTGCGTGGACTTCACCGACCTCAATAAGGCCTGTCCAAAAGACAGCTTCTCTCTTCCGAAGATCGACCAGCTCATCGACGCCATTGCCGGACATGACCGGATGAGTTTCCTGGATGCCTACCGAGGATACCATCAGATCCCCCTGTACGCGGCAGACTAGGAGAAGACAGCCTTCATCACTCCCAGGGGCACCTATTGCTACAAGGTGATGCCCTTCGGGCTTAAGAATGCGGGAGCAACGTACCAGCGGTTGGTGACAAAGATGTTCCAGGCCCAGCTCGGGAAGACGGTGGAGGTCTACATCGATGATATGGTTGTCAAATCCAAAAGGTTGCAGGACCACTTGACCGACCTCCGCCAGATTTTTGACATCCTTCGCCAGTTCCAGTTGAAGCTGAATGCATCCAAGTGCGCCTTTGGGGTCGGTTCCGGCAAGTTCCTAGGAAGCCTGGTCACAAGAAGGGGGATCGAAGCAAACCCAGACCAAATCACCGCGATCCAGGAGCTCCAGTGTCCGACCTCGACGAAACAAGTTCAGCGGCTGACCGGAATGGCTGCCGCCCTGAACCGATTTATCAGCCGCGCTTCGGACAAGTGCAGACCCTTCTTCCAACTCTTGAGAAAGGGCTCCAAATTCCAGTGGACGTCGGAATGTTCTCAGGCGCTGCAACAGCTAAAACAATACCTTTCTTCTCCACCGCTGCTGTCAACCCCGACTTTTGGAGAGGCACTGTTCTTGTACCTGTCGGTCTCGGACCATGCAGTGAGCTCGGTACTCATCAGAGAGGACAACGGCCAACAAAGGCCTATCTATTACACGAGCAAAACCCTGCTGGACGCCGAGACCCGGTATTTGCAGCTCGAAAAGCTCGCCTTGGCGCTCGTTAGCGCCTCTCGAAAGCTCTCCCACTACTTCCAGACCTTCACAATAGTGGTCGTAACAGAATACCCACTGAAGGCTCTCCTCCGGAAGGCAGATTTCTCCGGATGGATCTCTAAATGGGCTGTCGAACTGGGGCAATATGACATCAGCTATCAACCCAGAACGGCCATCAAAGCTCAAGTCCTAGCGGACTTCATTGTGGAATTTACTCCTCAAAGTTCGGCACCGACCGCGCTCGACACCGAACTGGGGGGCGATAGGGGTGCAGAGGTTGTCACCGAGACTGAGCAAGAACAGTCCTGGAGAGAACTCCTAGACTCGTCCTGGAAAGTCTTCGTCGACGGATCCTCAACATCCAAGAGAGCTGGCGTTGGCGTAGTTCTCCAGTCTCCCGAAGGCCTCGTCATCGAACAAGCTGTGACACTTGGTTTCAAGGCATCTAACAACGAGGCCGAATATGAAGCACTCATTGCCGGACTTAACAGTGCCAAAATCCTGGAAGCCCGGTCCGTTGTGGTTTTCAGCGATTCCCAACTGGTGACAAGCCAGCTCAGCGGAGACTACCAAGCTCGGGATGACAGGATGGCGGCCTACCTTGCCTCCGCCCGGGGACTTCTCTCCCAGTTGGAAAGGGCCGAGGTCCGGCAGATCTGCAGAGAATCCAACTCCCATGCAGACGCCCTCGCCAGCCTCGCCTCGGCTGTGGAAGCCGGTGAAAAGAGAACTATTGAAGTAGAAATGCTGCTGGAGCCCAGCATCGACCTCCAGCAACCCCGGCAGCTCATGTGCCTAGATCTCGGTCCGAGTTGGATGGACCCCATCATTGCATACCTGAAGGACGACCAGCTGCCCGAGGACAGGACTGAAGCTCGAAAGGTCAGATTGAAGGCGACCCGGTTCTGGCTCTCCCTAGACAGCAAGCTCTACAGAAAGTCATTCTCAGGGCCCTACCTCCAGTGCGTTCACCCCAGCAAAGTCGACGATTTCCTCTACGAGATTCACGAAGGAACCTGCGGCAGTCATATAGGAGGTCGGTCTCTTGCGTACCGGGCTATCAGCCAGGGTTACTGGTGGCCGTACATGCAAAAGGACGCCCAGCTTTATGCCAGGAAATGCGAGAAGTGCCAGAAGTTCTCTCACTCTCTCCACCAGCCAGCCCACGACCTGAGTCCCCTCTCCAGCCAGTGGCCTTTCGCCCAGTGGGGCCTGGACATCGTCGGACCACTTCACCGAACTCCAGGGAACAAAAGGTGGTTGATAGTGGCCACAGACTACTTCACGAAGTGGGTTGAGGCTGAACCCTTGTCCTCCATCACTGAGTCAGACACGAAGAACTTTGTGTGGAAGAATATCATCACCAGATTTGGAATTCCCCGCACTCTCATTTCCGACAACGGTACGCAGTTCGACTCCAACCTCTTCAAGAGCTTCTGCCAAGAGTACGGCGTTCGCAATGTCTACTCCACCCCTGCGTATCCCCAAAGCAACGGTCAGGCCGAGATCTTGAACAAAGTACTACTCGACGGAATTAAAAAGAGACTCGACCGAGCCAAAGGTCGATGGGCAGAAGAGCTGCCAAGTGTTCTATGGGCCTACCGAACTACCCCGAGGCGTTCCACCTCGACTACTCCGTTCTCCCTTGCCTACGGCATGGAGGCAGTCATTCCCCTTGAGGTCGGCCTCCCGACCTTGAGGTCGAAGCTCTACGAACAGGGTCTGAACGATCTGAACGTGGCACGGGAGCTGAACTTGGCTGAAGAACGAAGAGAGGCGGCAGCTATCCGCCTGGCCGCCTATCAACAACAGTTGGCCAGGGGATACAACCCGAAGGTCAAGGAAAGAAGATTCGCGATAGGAGAGTTGGTCTTGAAGAAGACACTTCCAGGCGACCGAGATCCAAACGAAGGCAAGCTGGCGCCCAACTGGCAGGGACCGTTCAGAATAACCTCGACGGCCGGGAGATCTGCCTACCGACTCGAAGATATGGAGGGGAAGGTGCTCCCGCGACCATGGAATGCGACGCATCTCAAAAAATTCTACTTCTGAAAAATGTATTAAAGAAATCAAATATCAATAAAACGCGATTTTTCTGGAAAAAGTCTTTGCATTGCTTCGAGATTCACCGCGACTCGACCCTCTGTTCGGAAGTATCAACTGTCCGCTCGGCGCCATCGCCAGCTTCGACAGAACCAAATGCATCAGGGTCCGGTATCAGTACCACCCTCGCGGCTCGGCGCCTCTATTCAGAGGGCCAACCGTCCTGAGCTCGGTGCCTGCACCAGCTTTGGCGGCACAGCCATATGCACATCAGGGTTCGGTATCAGTACCACCCTCGCGGCTCGGCTCCTCTGTTCGGAGGGCCAACCGTCCTGAGCGCGGTGCCTGCACCAGCCTGGGCGGCACAGCCAACAGCATCAGGGTCCGGTATCAGTACCACCCTCGCGGCTCGGCGCCTCTGTTCAGAGGGCCAACCGTCCTGAGCTCGGTGCCTGCACCAGCCTGGGCGGCACAGCCAACAGCATCAGGGTCCGGTATCAGTACCACCCTCGCGGCTCGGCGCCTCTGTTCAGAGGGCCAACCGTCCTGAGCTCGGTGCCTGCACCAGCCTGGGCGGCACAGCCAAATGCATCAGGGTCCGGTATCAGTACCACCCTCGCGGCTCGGCGCCTCTGTTCAGAGGGCCAACCGTCCTGAGCTCGGTGCCTGCACCAGCCTGGGCGACACAGCCAACAGCATCAGGGTCCGGTACCAGTACCACCCTCGCGGCTCGGCTCCTCCGTTAAGAGGGCCAACCGCCCTCGCTTAGTACCTATTAAACTACTCGTCAAACTGCTTGTGTCGATACTCATTCCACCACAAACAAGACAGATCACGCACAGAACATGTAAAAAATGCTGTTTTATTACGAAAAGATCTGCTTGAATACAATGTATGGAAAAAGAAAAAAGAATACAAAATTCAGGGAACTGCAGCTCCCTTATTACAACTGGTCCCGGTAGCACTCTCGCGGGGAACGGCTGAGGCAGTCTCGGGAACCACTGGAGGAGCAGGGGCAACTTCCAATGCGGGAGCTGGGGGGACCTCCGAGGCTAAAGGAACTGGGATTCTGGCGGAGACGGCTCGCAACTCCGAATCCGAGCGAGGAAACCTGGGGGAATTCTAGAAGATAGGGCTGTCCGTAGGGACACCAACCCTTTTTAAGGCCGCCTTCCACCCAAGTGTCCACGCCTTGTCTCGGATTCCTGGCAACTGCGCCTTATAGTCAGCTGTCAGTTTGCTGACCTCCTCGTTCATCACGGCCTCGTGCTCGGCTAGGTACTCTTCCTTGAGTTTGGCCTCTTGCCCTTTGAAAGCCTGCGCGAGCTCGGCCGCCTTCCCCTCCAGAGCCATCTCTAGCTTTCTTTCAGCCAGCTTTCTCTCGGAGGTGAGCCTCCTGTTTGTCCCCCGCAGCATCTGCATATCTTCCTCCTTC
The DNA here is from genome assembly GCA_029852735.1 of Persea americana. NCBI lineage: Eukaryota > Viridiplantae > Streptophyta > Magnoliopsida > Laurales > Lauraceae > Persea > Persea americana. The sequence goes on from CM056819.1 coordinate 3,718,374, forward strand.
CGCGACGACGCGAGCCGGACCTCGTCTAGCTCCCAGGAAAGGTGGGCGTTTTGATCCGCCGCCTCCTTTGCTTCCTCTTTGAGGTGCTCGGCCAAGGCCCGTGCTGCGTCGAGCTCGGCAAGAAGATCCGCATTCTTGCTCGCCTCCTCCTCCAGGGTCGCGTCCTTGGTCGCCAGGGACTTCAGCAGCTCCTCTTTCTCCGCTGCCCAGGCTGCTGCCCTGGCCTCCGCTGCATCCAGCCTTCCAATGCCAGTTTGGCACTTTTGCAAGAGCTGCAGTAAGAACAGAGTGTCACCAAATGAAATGCAGCAGAAAAAGAAGAGAACATGAATGAGTGTACATACCGCTACCAATGACCGCATTGAGGAAAGCAGCAGCGATTCATTATCCATCTGCGCCCACCTTGCCATGTCCTGGGGAAGGGCGCAAGCTCGTCCCAGAGCGGCAACCACTTCGGGGTTGACCGCTCGGTCCTACTCGGCTAGTTGCCTCCCTAGCACTCCCTCGATGTCCAGTCTCCAAGGGACAAAATCGGAGGGAGTGGCGGATCCCCCGACCGACATGGCAGGTTCCGGGGCAGATGGGGGTTCGACCCTAGGCCTCTTCTCCGGCCTGCGTGCCTCGACGACCTCGGCAGTACCCTCTCTACCTGAGTCGGAGGGCGACTCTTCAACGACGATGGCCGGAGGATCTGCGCCGACCTCGGCCGCTGCAGGAGGTCCTGATTGAGCCCCGTCGGTGGCTTCTGGAACCGTCTCGGTCTCGGGAGCGAGAACCTCTGCAGCAGCCGCCGACGACGTAGTTGGGGCGACGTCGGCGCCTCGAGAGGGGTCCGCGGTCCCGCCCCCTATGTCCCCAAATGCTGCGGCGGAGAGGTCTTCGGCCACGAAGCGCTGGCGACGACCGCGCAACATCTCGACTTTGAACTCTTTCGAGCTGGATGTGCTCCGGGACTCGCTGGAGACGACAAATTTCTGCCTCTGCCGCTTGCGCCCGGTCTCGGCTCTCTCGGCCGCTGCTGGTTCGCGGACAGCAGACTGTCCGCCCGATTCTACCGGAATCCCGCTGGGAATCGCGATAGTCACCGTCTCCGGGACAGGGACCTCGGTCTGTACGGTGTCCGGTCCGATGCCTTCCCCGTGAAGCACGGAGTCGATCCCAGTCACCCGCCTCGGGGTGATGAACGACTTGTAGTGCGGCTTGTACCCCAGGAGCGAGAACGCGGCTCGGCAGTGATGGCCGCGGTACTTCCGCACCTTCTCGTGCCAGTCACTGTTCACCTTCCATCGGTTCCTTCTGGCAAGCTCCCTCCTCTGTCGAAAACCTGCAGAAACAGAACGATGTCAACAGAAGGAAAGAGACATGAATACAAAATCCAGGGGGCCTCGGTTTTTACTTGGGGGGACTCCTATTCTGCGTGGTATCCGGGCTGTGGTGCTGGGCTCCGCCTCGTCGAACTCCCATGCCCCGCGGACAAAGACACGGTCCTCCCCCCCGTATTTATATGAATCTTCCAGCGCGGTCACGAAGGCAGTTCGGTGGACCCTTAACCGGAGGTAGTACGTATGCCCCTCTGCGGATTTGCAGAGGTCATACGCCTCCTCGATGTCCGGGACACCGAGGTTGATTGACAGTATCTCGTTGAGCCGCACTGCTCCCATGATGATCTTGTACCCGTTGGGAAGCAGCTGGCAGGGGCTCAACCCCCACTCCCGGAGACAGTCCCTGAAGAGTGGGTGAATGGGGAACCGGACTCCTCCCTCCACGACGGACACCAGCCAGAATGGCATCCAGCTGTCGTTGTATGTAATGCCATCGTCAGGGCCGTCTGGCCTGACTTCTACATTTGTAGGGACCTTGTATGCCTCCCTGAACAAACCTATGGACAGTGGGTCACCCAGCCAGTGCCTGTAAATGCCCATTTTCTACCCTAGACGGAGGACTACCTACTAGAGAGGGAGAAGACAGAAGGAAGAAATCCTACGATGAAAAGCTGTGCGAACAGAGTGCTCGCAGGCAACAGGGATAGTACTGTTCTTCAGCAGATTGCAACAGGGATTCTGAGGATCGAAAAGAGGGAAGACGGAGAAGGTGCCCTAATTTATAAGGGATGGAGGCGCCGTTTCAGATTTCGAGAGAAGCCTTCAATGTAGCCCTACCTCGAATAGCCCTAATGTCGTCTCGGGCAGCCCAGGCGTCCTGCAGATATGATTGCCTGCCCTTCGGAGAGGCGACACGTGGCAACGGCGCCGCATTTCCAGAGGACTATTAAATGCCGCGTCCTACGAGAAAATAAATGCCTCGACAGACGAAAGGACAACTGCCTCGACTGGCGAAGAGAACTTAATGAGGCACTCCACGTCAGCAAAAGGTGATAAGGAAGAGCCCTACCTGAACCGAGACTCCTCCGTCTCGGTAACGCGTCACAAGTACTCATAAAAAGATCACTCCCGGCCTGACAAAGCCACTCAGCTTCCGACCTGCTCCAAGGAGCCCACAGGTCACAAGCTGGGGGGGAGATTATGGATACACAACAGACCGAGACCACGGTTCATGCACCGGGTCTCGGTCGTTGGCGGATGTCTCAATCCTAAGAATGGCCAGGAGTTCGGCTATCCGGACCAACAACTCAGACAGAAAAGCATTGCGACATAGGGTCGACCACACATTTCATCAGAAACAAGGAGAAAGAAAGCCAGAATGCGAGCAAAGTTTCAAAGTTTTTATTAATCAAAGCTCCTGATTACAAGATGAATGGAGATACGATAAAAGAAAAAATTACAAAACCCTCAGAGGGCTGCAGCCTCCACATTACAGTCGATCTCTGGAGGGACCTCGGCCACGACCGCGCTGGCCTCGGGAGCGGTCGGGATAGCTTCAGGAACGGCCGCGCCCGCCTCAGGAATACTGGCCTCGGGAGCGACAGCTTCAGGAGGAGCCTCGACGACCGCTGTCATTTGGCAGCCCTCGGGATCAGCGCTGGCAGCTACAGCCTCTTGAGGCGCCCCGGGAGCGGCGTTCGCCTCGGGACTCGATTGCGAAGGAAGGTTGGTAGCATGGGACACGGCCGCGAGTCCCGAGTCCAAACAGGAAAAACTTGGGGGATTTAGGAAAAGAGGGTTCTCCTTGGGGACCCCAGCCTTGCGCAAGGCTGCCTGCCACCCAAGCTCCCAGGCTCGGTCCCGGATTCCCGGCAGCTGGGCCTTGTAGTCAGCAGACAGCCTGCCGACCTCCTCCCCCAAGATGGAGTTATGCTCAGCGAGGAACTCCTCCTTGAGCCTGGCCTCTTGCTTTGCCAAGGCAGACTCAATCTCGGCCGCCTTCCCCCTCAGCGCCATCTCCAGGGAACCTTGCGCCTGGTTCCGCTGGGAGAGGAGCCTCCTGTTTGTCCCCTTCGCACTCTCCAGGTCGTCTTCCAGACGCTTCGCCGCGATCCGGAGATCGTCGAGCTCGGAGGCGAGGTGGAGGTTCTGGCCCTTCTCGTCCTCCAGCTCGTCCTTGAGGCGCTCGGCCTCGACCTTTGACTCCTCAAGATCAAAGACGAGGCCGGCATTCCTGGCCGTCACCTCTGCCAGCGTCGCGTCCTTGGACGCCAAGGACGCCCGCAGCTCGTCCCTCTCAACCACCCACTCCGCCTCCCGCGCCTCGGCTGCGTCGAGCCTCTCGATGCCCACCTGGCACCTCTGCAACAGCTGCAAGATGAGAACCCGAAGTCAGTAAAACGACACCGGACTAAAAGCTGAGGGAGAAACACTGCACTTACCGACACCAGGGCTCACATCGAGGAGAGCAGGAGCGAATCGTTGTCCATCTCGGCCCACCTTGCCATGTCTTGAGGGAGGCCACAGGCTCGCCCTAACGCTGCGACCACTTGGGGATCGGTCGCGCGGTCTGTCGCGGCCAGCGGCCTCCCCAGAACCTCCTCGATGGCCGGCCTCCACGGAGCCAGAGGAGGAGGCAGGATCGTCCCACCAGCAGGCGGAGGCGAAGAGGGGCCAGGCGAGGCCTCGACCCTTGCCCTCTTCTCGGGTCGTCCTCCCTCAACGACCTCGGCGGGGCGAGCCCGACCTCCGGCCCCCACTGCATGATCGGAGGGTGGGTCATCTGCAATCACGGCCGGAGGCGGAGCTGAGACGACCTCTGCCTCGTCGGGCCGAGCAGTGTCAACCGTCCCGGCGTCTGGGGCAGGAGTGCCACCCGGGAATGCCGGAGGCGTCGCAGCCACTACCTGTGGAGGATCCCGGACCCCGCTTCCGATGTCTCCGAAAGCCGCTGCGGACAGGTCCTCTGCAGCATAGCGTCGCCTGCGTTGGCGTAGCATTTCCTCTTCCTCTTCCTCTTCCTCCGAACTGGAAGCAACTAGCCTCGTCCGGGAAGGCAGGGGCTTGGCTCTCGAAGTCCCGGCAGGCTCCGCGGCGGAGGTTGCTGGAGCCCGTTCTACCTGCTCAACCAGACGACCGGTGGGAATCGCAACGGTCACCACCGCCGAGCCTGGTACCACGATCGTCTCTGTTCTTTGACTCACGCCTTCCCCGCTCAGCACGGAGTCTATTCCCGACACCTTTCTGGAGGTGTTGAAGGACCTGTAGTGGGGCACGTACCCCAGGAGAGACCACGCAGCACGACAGTTGTGGCCGCGGTAGTTCCTCACTCGCTCGTGCCAGGCACTATTCACTTTCCAGCGGTTCCTCCTCACGAGCTCCCTCTTTTCGCGAAAATCTGCATAAACAAAATCGTGTCAAAAGCCAGACAGAAGAAGAAAGAAAGAACTGCAAACCGAAAGAACTTCGGCCTTTACTTGGAGGAATCCCTATTTTTCGAGGGACCCGGACCGTGGTAGCAGGCTCTACTTCGCCGAACTCCCATCCACCTCTGACGAGTACTCGGCCTTCGCCCGCGTACCTATTGGAGTCCTCCAGCGCGGTCACGAACCCAGTCCGGCGGACCCTCAGCCGGAGGTAATAAGTATCCCCTTCTGCGGATTTGCAGAGGTCATACATGTCCTCGATATCCGGGACACCAAGGCCGATTCCCAGAATCTGGTTGAGCCGCACTACCCCCATTATGATTTTGTATCCATTGGGGAGCAGCTGGCATGGGCACAACCTCCACTCCCAGAGGCAGTCCCGGACCAGTGGGTGCAGGGGAAAGCGGACCCCCCCTTCCACTACAGAGACCAGCCAAAACGGCATCCAGCCGTCACGATAGGTGAGGCCGTCTTCGGGGCCATCCGGTCTGACCTCCACATTGGAGGGGACTTTGTATAAATCCCTAAAATGGTCTATGGAACCCGGGTCTCCTAACAAATGTCTATAGACTCCCATTCTCGACTCGGATGAGGACCTATCTAAAAGAAAAGACGACGAAAACGGAGAGGAGTCCTACGAATAGGGACTGCACAAACAGGATCGTCGGAAGTCCGCAGGCGCCGAAGAAGGTTCTCTTGCAAAGCGCAGTAGAAATCTGAAGAAAGCAGAGGAAAGTGGGAACGAAGGAGACGCCCTGATTTATAAAGCCTGGGGACGTCGATTCGACTTTCGAGGAGAGCCTTTAAGAGGCATCCCCTCAATCAGCCCTAACGTCCCATCTCGCAGCCCTAACGTCTCCTCGAAGTAATTACAAGACAGCTAAAAAAAGCGACACGTGTCACCACTAGCGTAATATCCGAGGACTATTAAATATCGAGGACAGGTGAAGGGACATCTCCAAGGGGTCCGCACGATAGCAGCGACCTCCGAACCCAAGGGGACCCTCCTGATCCGTAGCTCCCTCGTCCCGGTACTACCCCCATGACAATTACCCTCACTTGAGCTCGGTAGCAGAGCCAGCTATACGGTCATCAAGCTTCTAACCTCCTCGAGCTGGGAGGCTCTCAGAAGTCAAAAGCTAGGGGGCAATTGTGTGAGTAAAACACCGTGATGACCAAGTTAAGCAAAGATTACAGCTAAACTCGCCGAACACAGCCTCTGTGGTAGAAGATCGCCAGCTCGGTAGCTCGGTCAATATCTTGGCAGCTCGGCAGCTCGGTCAATAGCTCGGTAGCTCAGCATCTCAGTTCGGTAGCTCGGCATAAATGCCAGCTCAGTGCAAACGCACTCCACGGCCAAGCCACCCTTGGTCTCAGACCACCATACTAGAATCGGAGTGGGCCGCGACCTTCCTCCTGGAAATACGGCTCTCCCTGACAGATATGAGCAGTCATTTATGGCGATAGGATCGCTCATTTATGACGATAAGAGGTGCGCTTTATCAGCCCTGTACGCCAACTGGCTGAAGACGTGGAAAGAGAGGGAGGGGTGTTGTCCATTTCACCTACTGCTGCCAGTTAGGGAAAGGATCGATGGGACCTCACCTCACCTACCCCACTCACAGAGAGAATGAACGAGGAACACTCACTTATATATACATGGGATCAATCCCATAAAAGGTACGCAATACACAACTCACCAGGACTCCACATCTTCTCATTCCTCTCTTCCTCCTCCTGTTTAGTTTTCTCAGAGCTAACTCAGGCATCGGAGTGCCTTCGGCTCACGGCAGCCAGGGCCTCTGACCCTAGTCTCTCTCCTTCCTTTTCAGGTTCTTGGAGTTCAGCATTCCCTGTCCCAAGGAGTTTTACCTCGACCTCATCTCAATCTAAGTAGGTGTCGTTTTTACCGCCTACAGTTATCATGACCATTTTCACATGTAGTAGTTTGACACCATATTCCATGGATTTCCTTTTGGTTGAAATAGCAGTAAGTTCTCCTCTGCAGGAACATGTTATCAACAACCCAATCACCATAAGGCTGGCCTGATGCCATATAATCCCTCCTGGGTAGTTCCATGTTTAGTTGTTTGTGACAAGCAGAGCCCGTGGTACACTCAATATCTGATCATTCCACCATTCCAACATTCAGATAATGGTATCATTGCAACATTCAGCATTCAATTACAGTTCCAAGTTTAAAATCAAAATCATCCTGTACAATTGCTAAAGAACTCAACGCTCCTTGTTCTCCTCTCCCAACATGAAATCATGGGCCATATGGTACATTCAAAATTTACAATCATTTCAACATACAGAAAATGGTACTATCAGATGGATGTTTGAATACAGAGATAATAAGACCATTGTTTGTAGACAGTTGTCTTGACATAAATACCTGCAGATTTTATTATTATTATTATTATTATTATTTTGTATTTCCCATGCATCACTTAATCAGAAGAAATTTTAGAAAATCCGTTAATCAATCCAAAATCAATAAGAGAAATGGGATACTGTCATAGGTTAGTTCAAGGATTTAAGTAGTTAGGGACTAGGAATTTAGGGTATTAGGGATTACGGGGTTGGGGATTAGGGCTTGCATAGGGGTTGGAGAAAGGGGATTAGGGTTTGGTCTTAGCGATTTGGGGATGGGAGATTAGGGTTTGGCTGAGAGAGAGATGGGGCTGCATTGGGTCAGGTTGGGTTGTTAGGCTTTGAGAGAGAGAGAGGGAGTTAGCATCCGTATGAGGCTGTTGGTGAACATGAGCATCGTATCTAGGAGGAGCGTGACAGAGAGGGAGCTTCGAGTCTTGCTAGGATTTCTCGACAGAGTGGCGAGCACGAGTATTGGATCTAGGAGGAGCTTCACGGAGAGGAGCTTCAAGTCTTGAGCTGTGGGCTTTTACAGAGCGTGAGATGAGAAAAGAGTTTGCCTTTCAACTCAGACTTGATAAAAGTCGACTCTTTAAAATAGGGCTCGCCCACGGTTTTAAATTTCATCGTATCCATCACACCCTCATTTCATCGCACCTGATCAACTCTCATGATTGAGTAGATGTTCCATTGCTAAGAGACCAGCAATGCTTGTTGCAGAAGCTACAGTAATTATATTCTGTTTTGGTTGCAGAAGAAAAGGCTTTAGCGTGGCAATACAAAAGACACAAAGAAGAACGCCGCAATACCTATGGTGAAAGATCAGTAGTGATTTGGTGTAAATTGCTGAAAAGAAGAATACCACTGCACACATCTTTGACTGTCTGCTTTCTAGCTTGTCATATTGCCAGAGAAGCAATCTTATCGACAGACACATCGAAATGGGCACGTGAGGGGAAGCTCCCGTACATGTGAGCTTTTGGCAACCTCGAGAAATACATCTGGGGCCCCTCAAGAGCATGCCCGTTGAGTTCAAGAATTTTGTTTAGGCCTCGCGTAGCTGTTGAGCCAGTGTTACTAGAAACACATGCAGCTGCAGTTGCTGAACATATAGGCTTGCTCCTACCTCCTGTCAACTTCTATGCAATTGCTCGTCGCTATCTTGAACAACTCTCTCTTCCTATTGAAAAGATTCTTTCTCGTGCTTCTCGTATTTATGAATGGTCAATGCCTCCAGATTTATGGTTATCAACAAACATTGGCAGGCTCCCGACTCGCTTTTGTGTGATGTCAATACTGATTGTAGCAATAAGAATTTTATATAACATAAATGGTCATGGGAAGTGGGAAGGGAGTTTCCCTAATCAAGTCCCTAAAAACTTAAGCTCCTCACTGAAGTCCCCCAGGAAGGTTAGGGATGTTAACGAGTTCAATCCCAACGTGGATTCCTGTGATACAGAGATGGATAGGAAACCAAGTAGGAGCTCATCACCTATTCAAATTTCTGAATTGGACACAACAGAACTCTTATGTCACCTTGAGAAAGCATATGACAAGCTCGCTGATGTACATGGTAACTACCTGAAACGTAATTACAAAGATCAATATGTATTTAATGTTTGCAATTGGTTGTCTTTGATTTTTTGAGGCATGAAAATGTTATTTGCAATGCACATACTTTAAGTAAATGGGGTTGCATTAGTATTTTCTTTTAAACTGTATGGGAATTGGAAATTAGATCAGGTGAGAGGGTGTTTTCTGTGTCTTTCTTGTCTTAGCTCATCACACGATCATTTTCATTCTGATCAGATATGTTCAATGTGGTATCCAAATGTTGGAAGACCTATACCCCTCCTAATGTGATCTCCAATTCATTGTGTTCCAAATTCACCGCAACTGGATGCCCAAAAATATTTAAATGATTATAATTTGAGCTGTATCCAGATGCAACCTTAAGATTTGCACAGTAGAATAACAGTAAAATAAATATTTGTATCGGTAGGAATCTTTGCTATGAATGAAACATAACCTTAATATTTTAGCTTGTGGTTATATGGAAATAGCGTTTCTTGTGTTATTATATTCTGGAAATGTTATGATATGAAAGTGCATATTTTTATTTCTTAAGATCCAATATGTTTGCCAATTGCTTCATTTTGTATTGGCAGATTATTCAAAGGACTTATTGTCATATCTAAAATACTGCAAGGATGTTGTTTACACTGGACTTACGACTTCATTTGAGGAGGATAATTTTATTGAGCAGTTATGGAATTTATACGAGACTCAAGATCGAGTTTAAGTCTCACTATCTCCAGCGATGTTGATGTCCTTTTAAAATGGCGGCTTTCATCATGTTGTCATTTATCTCATTAGATTTCTCAATTTGTATCACGACCATTGTACTAAGTGCAATTAGCTATTTTAACCAATTGATCCAATGACTTTGTTGGATATGGATTTTATAATCTTAGAGATCAGGGTTCTTTGTGTCCATCTTAATTTCACATTTCATCACACATTGGCACAGGCTAATGTGGTAGTGGATTCCTTGGCTATCTCGGGTTGATAGAGGCTCCTTGTATTTTGGTCTCCTGTTACGACCCGGGCTCGAGATTAGGATTACCACGGCTAAACCCGGTCCGAATCGCGATCTTCATACTTACTCCCATAAACCCTGTATTAACCGAAGCCAATACGAAATTCACAAGGGATATCATACATTCGTACCTATCAAATGTACATTTTTGCGGAAATTATATATACATTGACAATATACACATTTCATTCAACGTGTAAGTCAACCACTGGATATTCAAAATATAATGCCGGTTACTACTATTTACATTCAAAATGAATATACATGTATTTCTCAAAAAAATTAGAAAACATTCTAATGTGATTGCCCTCCGATTTAAGACCATTCATTCAGTCCTCCTGGAGGAACCTGATTGGCGTTTTCCGCTGGTGGTGTGGCCTCTGCATTATTGAGACAAGCAACTTGGCCTGTAATGTCAGCAATAACACTGTGAATATGACGGTTCAACAATGTATACACAATTCCATGTTAATAATTTGTCTTATCAAGTCTAAATAATTCTAAACAATTCAAATCAATAACATTTACATTCATTTATTCATTCATTTACTTCTTCCCAAAAGGAAGCATTCAGTATCAGTGAGTATACTTTATTAAGTAACTTATCATTGTCCTCATTGGCACAGGGCGGAAGGGCGCACCATCCATAAACCAGCTTTAAGAAAGAACTCATTCAATTTCCATATTATAAACTTTATTAAGTAACTTTTCAAAAACCAGTATTTTGATCAGAGATCACCGGCATCACCACGGAGCTCCGGAACACTCCATACCATCTATTGCAGTAGGATTATTCATTTTTCATTCATTTCATTTCATTAATTCCTTTCTTTTCATTAATTTGATTCATTATTCACTTCAGCTCAACAAGGAGCGTAATAAATACTATAACGTTTTAGACTCGAAAGAATAAGTCAATTCAAAACAATATATCCAATTCAGTTTTTCCTAAACCAAACATTCGGGTGAAACGTTCTTTATCTAATGTATGTGTTATTCTTGATGACATCACTTTTAGTGAAATTTACATTAACATAACCTTAGCTAACACTCATGAAGGTTTAGGAAAATGTCATTAACACTAGCCTTAACCAATAGGCTTCTATTCAGAGAAATCAGAAATCAAATATGAAATTTCCTCAAGTTCAGTCACCTTGTCGGTCACCTGTCAGCTAACCGAACTATGGATTTCGGCTAACCGAATGCTGTCGGTCCGCTTTCCAGAAGCTCAGCTTCCTGATACAATTTCTGACATTTTCCAAGGGAATTCGGTCACCTTGTCGGTCGACCGAACCCAGTTCGGTTACCCTTCGGTTCCAATTCCAGAGAGCTTAGCTGAGAGCTCAGATGAGCTTGGTCAAACAGTTCGGTCACATGTCGGTCGATCGAACCTACAGTGTCGGTTAACCGAACTTAGTTCAGTTACCCTTCCAGAAACCATATGAGCTCGGTCAGGCAGTTCGATCAACTGTCGGTCGACCGAGTTATAACTTCGGCTGACCGAACTTAGTTTGGTCAGCTTTCCGGAAGATGGAATCTCCTGTAAAATTCATCCCAAAAAGAATTGGTCAGCCTGTCGACTGACTGAACTGCGCCCAGAAGTTCAGAAAAATTCTGAACTGGAATTTCTGGAATTGAACTCTTTAAGCTCAAACAAGTCTATTAGCATCCTAAATCATTAGAGTTGAGTATACTTGCGTTGTTTGAAGAGTAATTAGCAAAAATCCCTCTTTGTTAGCTTAATTTTTGAAGTGAAAATCCCTCCAATCCAAGCCTATTCCAACCTAAAAAACCTAAAAGCAACACATAGATAGGACTCTTATGAGTTCTCTGCACTAAAACACATCCTATCTCATTGAATAGAACTTGAAAGTTCTGAAATCAACTCAAAGCACATACTTGTAGTCTTGGTAAGAGAGATTAAGCTTTCTCTCAAGCTTTAACTTTAAGGAATTAGAAAGATAGATAGAGGAGCAAGATAAAGCTTTTCCAAACCATACTCAAGGCATCCATCTAGATGCTTGATGAAGAGAAAAATGGAAGAAAGAAGAAGTAGAGGAGAGAGCATAGGCTGGGCCGTGCTGGGACGGATGGAATGAACTCATTTGAATTCATTCCAATCCCTTATAAAGCCATTTTTGCGTTCAACCCCCATTTAATTCTATTAATTACATTTTGAGTCAAATGAAGGGTCATTTGATCCAATTTTCATTGAATGAACTCAAATCTACTACGAAAGTTAATGTACTCTTTGAGATACACGTGTTGATATCAAAAATTTCCGTATTCGACTAAATACGCAAAAATTCATATTTACGAAAAAGTCCTTGTATCACTTGATTTAGTCTAAAATCACTTTAATTAGCTCACTTTCATTTGTTACCTTCTCATTAAGCTCAAATTGATCATTTGAGACAATTTTAACTCAATTTTGCCATTAATCAACATTAACTCAATAAAACATGCTTAATTAGCATTAATCCCGATTAATTAGAGTTAATCTTGATTAACTCGGGACATGGTGTTACATTTCCTCTATAATTAAAGCTCATTGTGTTTCTTTCTCTTGTTCATTTTCTTTTTTCTCTTTTATTTTGTTTTGGTATGCCTTTTATACCAGTTATGTACTTGATTACTGTTACATTAAGAAAAAACACAATAAGAAACGACTTAGGTACTTCTCCCCACTGTCGAGATGAGAGATGGAATGGAGAGTTGTGAACTTCTGCCCAACGTGGCAAGTGATTCTTGGGCAATGCTGTTAGCTTAAGATCTCTCAATCCACAGGAGGATCTCATTGGGTCAAATCCAAAAGACAGAGTAAAATAAACATGAAAAATCTGAGAATGGGTAGGAGCTTACTTGACTCTATAGCTTTTCTTGAAGGTAACAGAAGCTCCTTCAAAAGACAGAGACTTGAAGCTCACGTGGGATTTACAACTCCTTTGCCTTGGCTATTCGCTCTTGCTTAGTGATGGAGGCCAAGAAAACTAGTAACCAAATGAGTTACCCAAAGGGTCCTTTTATAGGAGATTCCTACCCATCGCTGAACCATTAACCCCCAAACTATCACCTAACCCTTTAATCTCAGCCTATTATTAGTTTGTTGGTAAGTGAGCTCAAAAAATAACTAGGTCTCATAAATATGCAGACAAGTAGGTATGATTAAGAATCCTTAATGGGCTTGTGGTAATGTGGGCCACACCCATTTAATCCAACATTCTCCCACTTGGCCCATATGACCATGGAAACAAAATCCAAACTTTTAATTTGCGGCAATTCATTTTCAAATAGTACTTTGAAAAAACGATGAAACGACTTTAACCGATGCGCATCGACTTCGAAAATAATTGCTAACGTGTTGCTTACGCTGAGCCTTAATACTGTGACTAAATTGGTTTACTAATGTGAACTATAGCGGTTACATGTCTTTAATGACATGCTCCTTTCTATGATTACTCCACTAGCACCCTAATCTAACTAAGTCCTTGATAAGGGTAAAATATGACATTTTCAATAGCCGTCCTATTTAATTAGGTACGATAATGCCATTCTCTTGAATATTCTTATTTTATTCACCTTAATACAAGTAAATATTTGACAAAATAAGAATTACGAAATCATTATTGTAATGATATCCTCAATAATAAGACAAATCAATAAGGTTCATATTTCTAACATGCTCTCTATAAGCCTTTGGAGCCAATGCCTTGGTTAACGGATCCGCTATCATTTGGCTCATTGGAGCCCCAACAATAGACACCAATCGATCTCGTACCTTTACCTTTAATACAAAGTACTTAACTTCCAAAAACTTTGATTTATTAGAAACTTTGTCATTTTGAGCAAATCTTCCTGCTGCATCATTATCGCAAAAGATTTTAAGAGGTTTAGAAATTGTATCCATAATTCATAAACCTGTGATAAAATCTCGTATCCATAATGCATGACCTATTGCTTCAAAACATACCACATATTCGGCATCAAATGTGGATGGAGTCACGAGGGTCTGTTTCGCACTTCTCCATGATACCGCCCCACCAGCTAACAGGAAAATGTATCATGAAGTTGACTTTCTTGTATCGAGGCATCCAGCGAAATCTAAGTCTGAATAACCGATCACTTCTAATTGATTGAACTTTCTGTATGAGAACCTGTAACTCCTAGTGCCACTAAGATATCACAAGATTTTCGTAACTCCTACCTAATGCATCATTCTTAGGTCACTTTGATATCTACTAAACATGCCAACTGCAAAACTGATATCAAGTCTAGTGCGTGTTTGTGCATACATAAGACTCCCTACCGCAGCAGCATAAGGACACTAGTCCATTTGATGTCTTTCGATTTCATTTCTTGGACTTTGCTCTTTACTAAATTTGTCACCCTTAATTATTGGTGAATCTTGGGGCCTACATCCTTCCATACAGAATCTTTTAAGAATATTTTTGATATAAGATTCTTGTGATAACCCAAGTAATCCTCGAGATCTATCCCGATATATCTCGATTCCTATTACAAAGGTTACTTCTACCCTGTCTTTCATATCAAAATTATTCTTAAGATATTCCTTGGTTTTATGAATTATACCAAGGTCATTACTAGCTAGCAAAATATCATCGACATACAATATCAATATTATAAACTTGCTCCCACTAACCTTGAGATAGATACAATGATCTACTAGATTTTTGGAAAAACCGAATGATGTGATAATGTGGTTAAATTTAAGATACCATTGCCTAGAAGCTTGTTTCAGACCATATATCGATTTCTTTAATTTGCAAACTAATTTATTAGTATTCCCTTTTGTGAATTCTTCTGGTTGTTCCATGGATACCTCTTCTTCTAAATTTCCATTTAGAAACGTTGTCTTAGCATCCATTTGATGTAGCTCTAAATTGAAATGAGCTACAAAAGCCATAATTATCCTAAATGAATCCCTTTTAGATACCAGAGAGTTTGTATATTGTAGTCAACTCCCTCTCTTTGAGTAAAACCTTTGGCCGCGAGTCGAGCCTTAAATCGTTCTACCTTTCCTTTCGAATCCCTTTTGGTCTTAAAGACCTATTTACAGCCTACGGCCTTAGAACCCTTGGGTAGTTCGATAATATCCCAAACCTCATTAGTGGCCATTGATTCTAACTCTTCTTTCATAGCATCCATCCATTTATCAAAATTCACATTTTCCATGGCTTCTTTGAATGTTCTAGGATCATCTTTTATCTTAATATCAGCTTCCTCTAAATATACAACATAATCGTCCAAAATGGCAGGTCTTCTTATTCGATTTAACCTCCTTAATTATGGATCATTAGGAAGTGGATTATCATGATGTTCTGGGAGTGGATCATTAATGGGCTGACCAATATTATGTTCAACTTGATCATTTTGTGATTGTTGCATTTCTTGATGACCATTGATAATATCAAGTGGAACAAACCCATTTTGTGTATCAGGTAACTCAATATTTTTCTTGATTTCTTTATAAACTATCTCTTCCTTGAACTCCTATTATTCTCATAATTTTCCAGAAATTTTTTATTTCCCGATTCTACAATCCTAGTGGTATGATTAGGACAGTAAAACCTATACCCTTTAGACCTCTTAGGATAACCAATAAATTATCCACTAACAGTTTTAGGGTATAACTTTCTTTCATGTGGGTTATAAATTATCACTACAGATTGGCAACCCCAGACTCGAAAATGGTTTAGGCTGGGTTTCTTTCCGGTCCACAACTCAAATGGTGTTTTTAGCACCACTTTACTATGGACACGATTTAATATGTATATTGCCATCTTAAGTATTTCACCCCACATTGATTTGGGTAAAGTGGTATTACTTACCATACTCCAAACCATATACATAAGCATCCTATTTCTTTTCTCAGCAACACCATTCTGCTAAGGTGTTCCAGGCATTGTATATTGGCCACAATATCCTCATTTTCTAAAAGTTTAGCAAATGGGCCCGAATTACGACCCGATTCGGTGTACCTTCCATAATACTTACCACCTCTATCAGATCTCACTAATTTGATTTTTCTCTAATTGGTTTTCTACTTCTGCTTTAAATATTTTAAAAACATCTAAAGCATCAGATTTCTTTTTAATCAAATAAACATAACCAAATCGCGAAAAATCATCAATAAAGGTGATAAAGTATTATTCAACTGTAAAACATGGTACATCCATTTTTCCACATAGATCTATGTGGGTTATTTCCAGGAGTTCAGAACTTCTTGTGGAACCTTTTTTGCTTGTGTTTGATTGTTTTCCCTTTATACAATCTATACAAACACCATAATCATTGAAATCAAGATTAGGTAATAATCCATCTTTCATTAATCTAAGCATTCTCTTTTTTGAGATATGCCCTAGCCTTTTATGCCACAACATAGAGGAGTTTTCTTTAATTGCCCCTCTCTTAGTGCCAATGCTCAGTTCACAACTAATGTGTGTTGTATGCAATGATTGTTCATCCATAGAATTTAACTGTAATATATACAATCCACCACATAAATAACCATTCCCAATTAAGCATTCATTTCTAGAAATTCTCATAAAGTTTTGTCCAAAAATAAATTCAAACCCTTCATGAACCAACTTTGAAACAGAAATTAAATTTCTAGAAATTTCAGGAATAAGGAAAACATTATGGAGGTCCAAAATAAATCCAGTGTCCAACACCAGTCTATAAGTGCCTACTGCTTCGACTCGTGATTCCTTCCGGTTTCCCATGCCAATAGTCTTTTCTCCATCGTTTGGTTTCCGGCTTGAAAGGAATCCCTGCACACAACCAGTTACATGAATGGTTGCACCAGAGTCAACCCACCAAGAACTTGGTGGAATATCGGTTAAATTTGTTTCATGACATAATAGAGATAAATTTGTACCTCTTTTTTCAAACCAATTTTTCCGCTTTAGACAATCCTTTTTGAAGTGACCGTTCTTTCCACAAAAGAAGCATTTCTTCTGTCCCAGTTTTTCCTTCTTTTTTGGTTTTGCAATTTGAACACTTGGCCTTTTCTTGTTCTTTTCCTTTTCCTTGGATTTGTTATGAGAGACGAAGTTTGCCATCAGTTGCCCCTCAGCCTTAAGCATCCTCTCTTCTTGATCACATCTAGCAATTAATTTTGTTATGGTCCAAGGTGTTGGACTTTGATTGTAAGCAACCTTAAACGGGCCAAAAGAGGAAGGGAGAGAGTCCAAAATGAATTGTAACAAGTACTTTCTTGATACACTCATATCAACTTGTTCCAATTTTGAAACAATATTTTGCATTGATAAAATATGTTCTCTCACTCCCAAAGTTTCATCATATTTTATGCTTGATAGGCGGCTTATTAGTGATGCCCCTACAGCCTTGTCAGTTACCTTGAACTGCTCATTTACAGCATCTAAGAGATCCTTTGCATTTTCTATTGTTCCAAGGGATCCCCTAATACTTCTTGAAATAGAGTTCAAGATGATTTTGGTTGCTACCTTGTTAGCCTTGGTCCATTACTCAAAATTCTCTTTTTCATCACTAGATGTTTCATTTGTAGGAGTTAGGGGTTTAGGCTCATCAAAGACTATATCCAAGTTCCAGAATGTTATGGCTATCATTAGCATGTCCATCCATTCTAGAAAATTTGACCCATCTAAGGTAGGAATGGTCCCAATGTAGAAAGTGCTACCATTAACTTAGTTATTGAAAATAAACAATAATATCCACAAGTTACAATCTATTCTTGATCATGCAATAACAATAAAAGTAAAAGTAAGTGTACATCATTGTAAATCTACCTTTGGGTATGAAAACAACATGCATAATAATCACTTTTCTTTAATTAATAAGACTACGTTAATAATATGATGTGATGAAGAGGACTATTCCTTTGGGCATAAATCATTCTTAACTACATCATATTACCAACAATATCTCATTCCGATTTATATTCCATGAAGATAGAACCTTTGGGCCTCTCCTCATATCTTTTATGAAATCACAATTTAGTGTTATTATAATCACATAAATAATGGTGATGTTCCCTTAATTCAATCTAGAAATCAAACAATTCTTCATGACTTGGTGGCTTTGGCAACTATCATATCAATTTAAATCATTTATTTCTAATTGAAATTATAACAACAACACTTTCATCATGACACATATTTAATTGGAGTCTTTCTTTTTCTCTAATGGTCTAAGGAGACATAGATTTGACATAACAACACATAATTAGCAAAATTACAAGCTATTGTACACTCTGATTACATAAATAAATTACCCCTGATGCAGAAATAAACTTTAATGACTTATTTAAAAAAAATATGTGCCAAAATATTAGAGACACTTCATAATAGATCCAAACTCTTCAGATTAAAGATCTCATTAATAGGAATTCATAGAAAAAAATGAATTGAAATTCCGAGTCCCCATGAGTCCATTATGATCAAAACAAATTCTGGATCACCCATTTGAACAATATGATCAATACTAATAATTAGGTCAGTTCTGGAACTCATTTAGGCTAATTAACCATGCCAATAGCTATCATTTAATAAGGAGAACATTCTGGAAATTTTTCTTCCAAGATTATACTAGGCGTAGGGGGTCCTTAATGGGTCAGGTCCGATTCGTAACCAGATTTGACTCAACTGTCAGCTGGTCAGGCTGGGCTAGAGTAGGTCATGTTGACCTGACCTGTCTGGCTTGGCCCAACAAAATTGTTGGAAGGAGACCTTACTGCCTTTACACAGAGCGATTCACAATGCGACGGACTGTGCATTGTCTGTCGCGCTGTCCACCTGTCAATCAATTTTTTTTTTTTTTATTTAACAGAATAAAGTTTTCATCATCATTTTCTCCTTTCATGCCCATCATCAAAATGACATTGAACCAAAATAAATACCAGTGATAAACCAATGGAGGTTCCAACTCTATATAATTTCTTAAATCAAGAAAAAAAATATATATATATATATAGATAGATAGAATATAATCTTTTATTCCCATCTCTTCCAGATTTGCTTGGGCACCATAATGCTCGATTTGTGAGTCTCTTCTTTCAAATAAAATGGAATACCCATTATCAAATACCCAAAACTTCTTTCATTTGGGCATTTGGTTTGATTTCCGAGAAGAATTTGGAAAGTACCAAAATCTCAGAATATGTAAACAAAATATGAATAGATCATTTGGCTATACCTAAAGATAGCTCTGATATCACATGTTAGTTTAAGATCCCTCAATCCACAGGAGGATCTCCTTGGGTCTAATCCAAAGGATACAGTAAAGTAAAAATGAAAAATCTGAGGATAAGTAGGAGCTTACCTGACTCCATAGCTTTTCTTGAAGGTAACAGAAGCTCATTCAAAAGATAGAGAATTGAAGCTCACGTGGGATTTACAACTCCTTTGCCTTTGCTATTCTTTCTTGCTTAGTGATGGAGGCTAAGAAAATTAGTAACCAAAGAAGTTACCCAAGGGGTCCTTTTATAGGGGATTCTTACCCATCAAGGAACCATTAACCCCCAAACTATCACCTAACCCTTTAATCCCAGCCCATTATTAGTTTGTTGGCAAGTGAGCTCAAAAAATATCTAGGTCTCATAAATGTGGAGACAAGTGGGTATGATTAAGAATCCTTAATGGGCTTGTGGCCATGTGGGCCACACCCATTTAATCCAACAAATGCATCATCCAAAAGTTGTTACACTAATTGGACTAGTCCTTATCCATTACAGGTGTGCATCGTTGTTGTAGGGTTGATATTGTTTAATGAAAGCATAAACTAGACATATTACCATCCAAATAGGACCCTTTAATCCCATAGAATCCATTCTCTCCCTTTTCTTCTCTCTTCTGCATAGCGGCAAATTCATGGTTTTAGGATCTCTTTGAAGTTCCAAATGGTTAGAAATCTATCCAAGAATATATTTACATTACATTGAGCCAAGCGAGGGAGACTTTTCCAAAGAAAAGGACCACAAGCGCAGCAAATGAGAAAACGGGGGAAGAACCGTTTGAAATAAGAACCGTTTGGGTATGTTCCCAAATTAATTATAAGATGTCAGTATAGGCTGGAATCGGTTTGGAGATTCTGAGGAGATGCGATATAACTGAAATTTTAATTTCTGAGATGTTGAAAGATGACGTGGTTCAATAGGAAGAGAGAACAGAGTTCTCTCTCAACTGCTTCCCAACTCTATAGTATAAGAATTTAAGTAGTGACACCGTTTCTGCCATTGTAAAGTCATACACGATTTTATACATTCTCTTACTCCGAAAATTTCTTGTTCTCATATATGCCCTTTCTATGAAGTATTTTATCCATAAAACTAAAATTCTATTTCAGGACATCAAACCATCTGTAGCACCTGGAACAGGATGCTGCATCCCAAAAAGATCGAGAGATGAAGGAAACACAATTGACTCCACAGATTGCCGGCAATCTACGGATGGGCCTGTTACAAGAATGAAATCAATAACAAAAGGCCATCGCAGTCTGTCCATGGATGATGATATCAACAACCAGACATGGATGAGTCCTAAAGAAGAGGCGCTAAGGCAAATAAAATCGGATATGGAATTGGACAAACTTCACTACCTCCCTCCTGGGTCAGAGCAAGAATAGGTCAGGTTATGTTTGTTATGCATGGAAGACTATGCGCGGGAAATGGAACCATGTTGCAGATGCAGATTATTACATATTGCTCAGCACTTGTGCCAGGCTCACACAAATTGATATCCGGGTCATGCACCTTGGTGTGTTGAAGCTCGAGAAAAGACTCTTGTGGATTGAAAAGCGGGTTGACGACAGCCTGAGATTGTCGTCTGGTCTTTTCGGTGAACTCAAAAGATTTTCCTGATTGCGATGATATGCTCGATTAAGAAGCCGCCGCTTTGGGCTTAGCATGATAGAGAGTGGGGCAGAGCATGTGGGCCCCTTTCCTGGTCGGCAGTTTATACTGAGTGGGCGGCTTCCTTGGTGATTTGACCCCTGTAACCTGTGAACCATAGACTAAATGAAAATCACCCATTCCGTGATTCTGACGTTCTACTTCACTAGCAGTTGCCATCATCTACCTTGCATGGATGGCTTCCAGATCATCCATGTTGACCTCTTAGTGGCCCAGATTTTTAACATCCGGTGGGCTCCAATGTTGGCCATTCTGCGTTACCTCTCTCTTTACAGCAGAATTTGAATCCTATCCAAAAGCCTACTGTTTCAGCACATGTCAGACAAACTGAAGCCCGCAACTGCCATGAGCCAAACGATGCCGAACGTATCCATCAGTCACCTGAAATTTGTATGTGGTATCCAGAAAGGTTTCTGAATTTTATTTTTTTTTTATTGGTGCACTTCCCTCCATTTTTTTCCACGGCGTTTTGTCGAAGGAGCGTGACAGAAGATGGAGGTGTCCCTCGCTCCCTCTTCTGCGGAATATGAGCAGGTCTGTATGTCTATCACTGATCCACCGATAGTTGGTGCAGGAACACAAATGATTATCATCAGCATGTGATATGGCAGCGTCCAAGTCATAAGATATTAATGTAACATTCGATGCCTGTGCAAGGATGTACAATGATAAATGAATGGATCTGGAACTGATAATGAGCCTCGTAATGAATACTAGGGGCATGAGGAGACATGGATTTAGAGAAAAAAAGAAGAGGAGAAAAGGGGGTTCTTCTGCTTTAATGACATTGTCTATTGTTTTTGACCCATAGGCTATAAATCTAAACCTCTGTAATGCATAAATAAGCCCACTGTTAGTATCATCCGACCATGGATATCTTTTGGTAGCTGTGGTTAATTTCAATTTCAATTTTTACTTCATCTTTTTAATTTGTTATGTCTTCTGATTGAATAACATGTTTTTAATATTTATTTTCCTTCACATCTTAGTTAAATAAGAAAATTTGAATGGTAATTTATGCGAAACTCCAAGAATGGTATTATTGCGGGAGATCTGCAGAACTCACTTTCTTTTCATCATGGTAAATCATCTGCAGCATCTATTATTAAACCACCATTATGACTTTGATGAATCTGTTATTCATACCTTAATCTCCTTTTCCTTTTCCTTCTAGATTTCATTAATCTTCTTTTCCTTTTCCTGCTAGTCCTTCTTAATTGGTCGTTTGAAACTGTACTCTGTTCTTTTTTTTTTTATAACTAGATTGTCTGAATCGATTGAGATACACCATTGAAATTCAATGTTATCTAAGCCTGTCATCTTACAAGAGACGATTAAGATATAATTTTCAATGGAGATCAAACAGTACCTTAAAGTCTTCATTTATCTAAGCCCAGAAGTTTGATGGTGCTCAACTAAATGACCTAGCATAAACATGTCTTTCTTCTTTCATAACAATATCAACTCTAAGTTTATGTTACTTCTGTGATTCCCAAGCTTTATAACTTAGAGTGGGGCTCTCTTCAGGTATATAGGGTATACTTAATTTTGACATCAATCGGATTGAGATGAAAAACGCGAACGAATATGCATAAGATTGTGATAATCATGCTTTTTAAACAAACAGATCAATCCAACGGTTATCGACGTAGAACTCTATAAAATTTGAGGATATCCTATGTATCCTCGAACACATTTATTTTTCTGGAGTCCATCTTATGAGCTCGGACTAAAAAGTAGTAGAACCTTTTTAAAGTCAGGTTATTTGGACAAAGTGGGTAATAAATAGATTTCATCATTTCTAAAAAAAAATTCATGTCATCCAAAGTTCATAAAAATTAAAAAAAAAAAATGAAAGAAAGAAGTGATTCTCATCAGGAAATGCAATAGCTTTTAAGCAAGGCCAAATATCAAAAGATCAAAAAAGTTTTGTATAATTCCGTAATCTGAATATTTTGATATTGACCCAATGAAGAATTTTCTCCTATATGTACTTGGTGTGGACGTCTTTAATTCAGGAGGCTTGTTCTTTTGGTGGTCTCCGCCTCTTAGAGAGTTGGATGTAGTCGTCCCAAAAAAAAATAAAAAATACTTATATCCATCAATATTTTCTTTAATTACATTTTTTTTAAAGGCTTTTCGTTATTATCAATTTAAATTATAAAAATGAAAAATGAAAAAGACAAAAAGGAGAAAAAATGCACCAGCCGGGAATCGAACCCGGGTCTGTACCGTGGCAGGGTACTATTCTACCACTAGACCACTGGTGCTTGGTTGCCCTAAGGTTTGTTGCTAACTATATGATCTAAATCTATCTGAGGTATAGCCAACTAAATTGTGGACTGTGGTTTTCGCTTTTCCTGAAATAGGAAGGTCACGACCAACCATTCTTTGTCCTATATTTATTGACGCCTGTGGCATTCTCAATTGTGAATTTGTAGTCCTTCAACTTAGGCATCATAAAGCTTGTCAAATTGGGTTCCCAAACATGAGTTTTATTTTATTTCCAACTGTAATAGGTGATACTTAGCAGTACATTTATGATACAAGTATGGATTTGATATTATGCTCATATTTTCTATGAGTTTCCTCAAAAAAATGATATATGTTGACCGGTATTTAAGAAAATGATGCAACAATATAGGGTTTGATTAATTGGTCGGCAATGCCTCATATCACCCAAACTCTTAGGGATCGATATCCGGGTGTGCCACTCTTCTAACTTGAATGGGCTATAGTGGCAGCCTACCCTAGGGTTATCAAAAAAATAAGAAAGATCATGATGCTAAAACTATTAGAGAAGAAAGTGACCGAGCTTGGTAGAAACTCGAGCAATATAAAGAGTACTCAATGAAATTTGTTATCATTATAATAGAAATTTATACCGAGTATTTGACAAGACTCATCAAAACTAGCTACGTTCGATTAATAACTCAACTTAAAGTAAGTGTTTTTCTTTTTCTTTTTCTTTTTCTTTTTGATATCCTAGCTTAGTGGGCTAGGACCCCGATCATGCACCTGAGGAGAGAACCCGCACATGCAGGGAGTGAGACTTGCACATGTGAGAAGAAAGACATGCAGGGTTTGAGTAATTTTTGTTTTAAAGATCAGAAATATAAATAAAAAAAAATGGTTCATCCTTGGATGTTTTATTTTCGAACTAGATTCAACCTGCTGGAGGAGCATGCCTATTTCTTTCCCATGATTGATTGAATAAAGAAATACACATGAATCACACAAGCCCAATGAGGATGATGCATTTCATTATATTTATAATGTATAGACAATGGTGTGCAACGGTACAAGAAAAGAAGTCAACATTATGCAATACTTTCTGCAAGCTAATTCATCCAACTACCTGCTTTCATAAGTGCAAATTGATGACCCAAAATTATTTCATTTTTTTAATATCTAGTTGTTGTTTCACACCTTCTTCCACTTACTTCTTATAGGGGGTAAAGGTTAGGATCTTGATAATAATAATAATAATAACAACACAATGATATTGTGTGCACACATATGAAAGTACGAAATTTGCTATTGACAAATTAGCATCACATACAAGAGAGACATATGAGGATTTATGTAGTTCTACGATGCAATTACTTGAATGGCAAGAGAGTACTTTTTCACATCTTGAGTATGTTCACAACTGTAATCTATGTAAAGGTCTCTCTTTAAATGTAAATAATAAAACACAACTTACACTCCTTGATACTGACTAAGAAATGAAGGTTTTCAAGATTTCTCATCTAATAACAAGGTCACGATGTATATTAGCCTTTTCTCCCATGAGGATAATGTCATTCAAATAGATACTAAGGGTGTACTTGTTTGGTATCATGCCATTCAGATGTTCTTATATTCTCACGAGATGAGGCTATGGAAAGCATGTTTGGTAAGTGTAAATGACTGTTACGAATTTTGTTCTCACAGGAAGGAGTCTCAAAATCTTGACCCGCTGGCAGAAGAAAGCTGGAACAATAAAAACTTTATTTCTTTTAAAAAACAATTTGCAGGCAAAGTTGTTTCGCATTTATCTCTAGCCTTTTAAAGAAGGTCATTTAAAGATTTTAAATCCTCACTCATCCTAAATGTAGGCCTCATGTTTATAATCTCAAAGAAGGTGGCACCACTTTGTAATTCCTAAAGATGGGTTACATGATCACAATCACAAAAGGTAGGATCATATTATAATTTTTATAATTGAGGGATCAAATTATAAGGCCCTATATTCTAATTTCTAAAGGCGGGCATTACATTGTAATTTCTAAAGGTGGGTCCTATGTTCACAATCACAAAAAAGATGGCTTCACTTTATACTTTTTAAAGGTGGGTAATATGGCCACAATCACAAAAGGTTGGGTCACATTGTAAATCCAATAAATGTAGGCCCGCATTGTGAATCCCATGAATGTGGCCCCATGTTCTAATTTCTAAATGTGGATCTTATGTTGTAATTTCTAAGGGCGAGTCTCGTGTTTACAATCAATAAAAAGATGCCCTACATTATAACTCCTATAAAAGTAAGCCCACATTGTAAATCCTATGAATGCGTCTTCATCTTCAAATTTATAAAGGTAGGTCATGTGTCCACAGTGACAAAAATACGGGCCTACTTTGTCATTTCTAAATCTGGGTCACATGGTCACAATCCAAAAGGTGGACCCACATTGTAAATCCTATAAATGTGACCTCATATTCTAATTTCTAAAGGTGGGTTCCACATTTATATTAAAGAAAGGTAACCCCAGATTATAATTCCTATAAAGGTAGGCCCACACTAAATCCTATAAATATGGGCCCCATGTTTTAATTTTTAAAGGGGAGTACCACATTGTGATTTTTACAGGTGGGTCTTAGGTACGACAATAATAGAGTATTCAAACAATAAAAGGTGGGTCTCACATTGTAAATCTTATGATTCTCTTGCTTGTATTCCTTAGATTAAAACTTTTATAATATTACTAAACAAGTTATGTACAACGTATTCTCAGCAGAGTAACTTAATATATTGTTGTCTAACAAATTCTCCAGAGTATCGCCTTGGCACAACCCAATCTCATCACAACCCTATCTGAGCAAGACCCAATTAGTAAGTTATCAATTACTTGGAAACAAATGTCTCCATCTTATCCAATAAAATGGGTTTTGATCTCTCTCTCTCTCTCTCTCTCTCTCTCTCTCTCTCTCTCTCTCTCTCTCTCTCTCAGGGTAATATTCCTCCACATATTAAGTTTAATTACTTAATATTAAAGAAAAAATTGATCCTTGATCCAAAAATCCAATCCATTGGGTGGGTACAATCCTCAAGGTGTGTGTGTGAACACTTCAAATGGTTCATAAGATGGGTTTACTTGAAGTTCTCACCATAAGGATGCATCAAAAGAATGTATAGGATCATTTCCATATATATATATATATGGGGCCAGCTCTCAAGCTTAGGATAAGGTAGCTCAAGTGTATGATGGGGTCCACCTAGGGACCCACATGGGAATGGTGGTGGGGGGGATTTCAAGAACTCCCTAAGATCTTCCTCTTTGCAAAAAAATCAGCTCCAACAGTTATTTCTATCATCTCCATATGGGCCCAAAAGTTTAATGGTAAATAGTCCATTCGGATCGATACATAGTCAATCCAACGGTCTAGTAAATTCGGATCTAACCAAAAATTGGTGGACATGTGAAATTTAGAGGGTTCTTGTGTTTGGTCCATTTGGATGGGCCAAAGGTGGGCCCCACAAGCATAAGCTTATAAGATTTTATCCTAAGCTTGAGCTTAGGAGAGCCTTGCTCTATATATATATATATATATATATATGGGCAATTCTCCTTAACCGCACACTAATGCATATAATTATTTGTCAAATATATTATAAAATGTGGTGTCATGCATGAAAGATGTCATGTAATTTATATCAAATTTTTGGGGAAGGTTAGGCTTGCTATTTGGACCTTTATCAATTATAAAGGCCTGATTCCAGGCCCTTTGGTTATTGGGCCATAAAACGGGTCGGATGTAGCACATGGGCCCAAAGACACACCCACTGCCAGAGCTCCCCCACCCAAAAGAAACCAACAGCAACCACCACCACCTCTACTACTACAACAGGGGAAAAAATTTTCTATAAGGTAGATTAGTGTGGTTGGAGTCATGAAGATGAGGAAGCCAGGAATTTTAGGCATGGAAGGGCTTATGGGCTTAGAAATATAAGCCCCCCACCCAAGCAGGTAGTCTTACTACAATCTTCTTTTCATCTTTGGTGCCTTGCAACTTAGGAAGAATGTATGTGATTAGAGCATTTGCCGTTGCTGTTATGTTCTGACCTGTGTAGGCTAAGATCAGGGATGGTTGGGCCTCCTTTTCAATTGTCTGACAAAGGGAATGAATGAATTTACCATTGAATTAACTGAGAGATGGATTTTGCTTCCCATGAGTGGCATCTATTTCAGCCCCTCTTGGGACCCACCAGTGACCAATCATCAATCCAACCTCTCACACTTGAGTTGGCACTCATCCCAATTTCACAGTCATTAGGATCAAAGCGGGTTGGGTTGACCTTAGTTGTCCATATTTTAAAGATCAGCCCATATCTAACCTATCAAACCAGTTATTAAAACGGGTTAGATAACCCCAACCCGCACCTGATACAGCTCTACCTGGTCCAACCCGGACAGCCTGCATCCAACATGGTCAGCGTATTTGACCGGACCCAGCCCAATCTAGCTTGTAGAATTTTGGCCCAACCCAATCCGTTTTATGCGTTAAGGTTATATTTGAGTTTAGTTGTAGGCCAAAAAATAAAATAGAGTCAAATTATAAAAAATATTAAACCACCAAAATCATTTAATTTAGTTTAAATGTGAGGGTCAACCTAACTCGACACTTAAGTAGGTCAACCCTAACACAACCCAGTTTACTATGAATATCTAAACCGTCACCGACCCGTATAAGATGTGGTTGGTTTTATGTGGGTCACTTAGTGGGTCGAGTCAGTTTTTGCCACTACTATGTAAAATTTTTGTGGTAACTTAATAACTGCTCAAATATGAGACTCTTATTAGATCAAGGGTTATTATGATTCAATGTGTTTGGTTTTCTTTCTTTTAATCTAAATCCCCAAAGAAATCTTTACATCATCCTCTCCCCTTTGGCTTGCATCCAAATAATCTACACAGGGAATTGAAACAGTTGCCTCTCACCCAAACCATGAGATACAATACCATTGAGCATATTTATATTATAATATTTATAAATATAATACTAAGTAGTGGCAGTTATGTTTTGATGAAGTTTGGGTGAAACATGTGGGCCACCATCAGATGTTGGTGAGCTTTCTACCCACGTCCTTAGGGTGGTGCTGGCCAACCTAATCTCTAACGGTTACACATTGGCCAAGGATTTGGCCCAAATTAGATTGGAATGACGAAACAAATACATTCACATGACTGATGCCAATATAGTTGGGAGAAGGCTGCGGAGATGGTAGCTTTGGTGATGAGATGATTTGGGTCGGCCCACCAAAGATGGGCCCAAAAGATTATCAATCCTAGTCATGTTTAAATACATCAACTATTTTGTGTATTGAATTTGGTGGTAACTATTACTGTTGTGTGAATGCAAAAGTCTTGAATCCTAAAATATATATACCAAATAAAAGATAAATAATTCAAAAAGATGCTCTCTTTCTCTCTCTAAACCTCTACATTAGAATATGTTAGAGATTTACATATTGGGATTTATGGTACATTTTACTAGTTATGTGGGGGTATTCTTTTCATAAAGATCTGGATAAAAGATTGTGCATCTATTAAAAAAATGAGATACAAAATTGGGGGGGATCAACTGAATAAGACATGCAATGGTATATTATTATTTTTATTTATTTTACCACTGAAATACTAAAAAAATCCTTATCATCAGACTTTCATAAGTTCCTTTTCTAGAATTTTTACAGTAAGAAGTAATTAACAGGAACCAGTAAATGGTTTTGGCATTAAATCAAATTACATTACATAACAGTTTCAACCCAAACTCCTATGGGACAAAACCATGTATTTTTTATCTAAAATCCTAATGGCTGGGTTTTGTAAGAATGGACGTCCCACACTTGATCAGCTTGTGCATGATACTAGATCCTCATGTTCAATAATACTGACCTATTGAATGATGGGCCCCACCTTGTATGATCAGAGAGCAAATTTTTGCTATTGTCAGTTTGCTAGGATTGATAAAGGTGGTGACATCAACATTCTCCATCTTGTTGGTGGACAATTCTCCATTGGACTTACCAGTATTAACTAGGGCTTAAACGTGCGACTCTCACCAACTTAAGATAGGGCTTGATGTCTTTAGTCAAATGTTTGCTAGGTGGACAATGTAATTTGGTTACATGGGCCCAACTTGGGTAACTTAAACTGAGCCCAGCCGAATTTTACTTGGGCTTCAAAATTGAGGCCCAAAGTTGAACAAGCTCAGTCTAATTGCATATTCATGGTGGGCCTGGTGGCACCCCCCAACTGTCCTTCTGCAGCCTGAACCCAGTCCATTTTGTAATTGGTCATAAATCTTAGGCATAGCTGGCCGTGCAGGCCTTTAGACTCTACCTCAGGAAGCCCATGTTTGGCATCTCTATTCTCAACCTTTATTTGTCTAATTGTCTAAAGTGGGTGGAGGTTTGGAAAATAAGAGTTATTGACACATGGGTCTACCCTCTCTTTGCTTAGAGAAGTAAATGCAAATTCTCTTAAAACGAAAGGCCCCATTTCTGGGCTTGTGAAAATAAGATCTTTGACCTTTTTTTTTTTTTTTATTGCTCTATTTTGGATGGCTCTTTTGGAATAAGAGTAGAGACACCAAACAAGGCCAAGAAGCCCCGTAAAAAAGCGTTGGCATTGTAATTTTTTAACTGTCTCTTAGTCTTCATTTTATATATATATATATATATACACTTTTGAATAGCTATTTCTGATTTATTTATTCCCTTCAAGGCCACCTACTAAGTCCAATTGATTTTTTGTTATCTTATGTAAATTGTAGTGTATGGAGCAACAATTAATCATACAAACAAACAACAAAAACAAAACAATTATTCTTTATGGGATTACATGAATCTCCAACTAGGTGGGCCTCCAAGCTTTGAAGTAGAAGACCATTCCAGGCCCATCTATTAAATCTGAATAAATAGGTTGTAAATAGGTCAGATTTGGGCCAGATGAAAATGGATCTAAAAAAGTTCCCAATCTGAGTTCGATTTCAGAACTCAAATACAGGTGTTTGATACAAAGCTCAAAACTCTTTTACCCCAAAAAAAAAAAAAAAAAAAGAGTCTAAAATCTCAGGAGCTCGAGTTGACTCAGAAGATTGCCAAGCCGAGTAACTCGGGCTTGCCTAGCTTAATATCAGGCTCAGTCAATTCATCTAACTTAGACCATTTGGTGCAACCCCAGTCAACAAAACCGAGTTTAGGTGAGTCAGTATGTTTTCATCACTATCTGAGGGGAGTGCATCATCAACCATTTGCTGGCCACAGTAGGGTAGAATCAAGTAACTCAAACTGAGTCTCGCCCTCTTTGGAATGGACATGGGCTTAAATTTAAAAGACCATTAAACGAGCCAAAACCCAAATGCTCGTCTGGTAAGAAAATGGGCTGGGCCCGGATGTATCCCCACCCAATGTCCCAACTAACTTGTGTGCATTGGCCTGGAATTTTCAAAAAAAAACAACAGCCTTCATACTACACTTTTGTGCTGGCTCAAGCCTTACTTTTATGGTCCTGGTCAGTATGGAACAAAATGTCAACTGCTACGTAATCATAGTGGCCGATATATTGGGCATAGCGGCCATGATAGAAAATATTGCCCCAACGACTTTGGGGCTATACAATTCAGCCAAGCCGGCCAACTTTTATTTAAAATACTGATTTCCCACCCAATAACCTTTCGTAAAGTTATCTCCACCGTTATATGGTTCCAAATCACTAAATAATAATAATAATAATGGATGCTTAGGGGTGACCTGAATGACTTTAATGGATTTTAGCTCTATGGTATGGTGTATACACAAGCTTGGGCTCTTCAATTTGTAAAGGACACAGTCCTCAATACAAGTGAATCCCTAACTCAGCCCAGTTGATAGCCTTAATCAAAGCCCTGGAGACTGTTAAGACATCTCTTTTTAAGTATCTTAAGGGTTGGGCCACAAAAGCATGGATCCGATTCGAGAACCAAACGAATCTTATATGGATGTGTTCGGATCCAAATCTAGATTTCTTCTGGATACAAGAATTGGTACTCTCATTTTTTCAAATATCTGAGACTTGGGATATTTGAATAATCAAAGACCCATTTCATCCCTAATGTAGGGCTTTTAAGTCAGTCAATGGGCAGGATTTGGGTTGGACTCAACTTTGTCCAGGCCCGAGTCCATTTACATTTGAGTACTATGCAAATTCAACTCCAGGTCTGTTTCAGACCCCACTGTTTAGGAAATGGATAGGCTTTAGTTTGATTGTTTAAAGCCTGTTGCTACATTCGGACTTAGATCATGGGCTTTAGGATGAAATGTGAACTTTAAAAAAAAAAAAATTGAGAAAACCATTAAAAGCCCTTTCCATATGCATGACACAAACATATACTATCTGTCAATGTTATTTATTCAAGTGAGAACTAGTTCTCACCTATTGTAAGAGAATTTTTTTGCAGGGCCCAACTAGCAACCCATCTAAACCTAGCAACCAATAGGGAACCCCCTAATAGTCATTAATCCCAAGGATTGGCACACATCAGAATGAACTGAACCAGTGGATCAAGGGTTGAATATTTTTTTGAATATGAAGCAATTAAACTTGTAGGCCACGGATGAAGGGGTTAGGGGCATGGGTTTGGGGCCAAACTTGATACTTGGGGTGGTCGATCTTTCCATCTCCCCAAGTCCCATCCCCTAATGGGGCCCACAATTAGGCCCCATAAAAAAGTTCTCATAAATATTACCCTTTCATATATATACAAAATATTTGTAAACTAGATGGGCCTAACAAGAGTCCATTGTGCTTATGAACCTATCCAACCGTTAAGGTTTGGGCCCTAAACAGGCATTCAGGTCCGCCCCGTCGGAACCAGATGGATGTTCAGACCCACCTAAATGGATTCTGCACTGGGCCCAAGACGAATCTCAGGCCCATTGGGGGCCTTAATGCATTCTACTTGACTGTATTTTTCTATTTAATAACACTCATTCACAGAATCTAATTCGAAGTGACACAAAGGCTTAAAAGGAAGAAGAAAGTAGGGATAAAATATCAAAGGGGTAGCTTTCGTGTGGGGTTGGAAGAATGGGGTAGCTTTCAATCACAGAGAATGAAAATGAAGCTTCAACTGCCAATGCAATTAGAGCTTAAAGCTCCTTTAATTAATGCTGTAGATTCAATGAATGACTGGAAAGCATATGATAATGAAACATCATGTACCTGAGGTTGTGAACTATACAATAAACAAGTCATGCTGGCCTGTGGGGTACTGGGCTCAGCCTTACTGGGCTCTGGAATGAGCCCGGCTCGATTTTTACGCTGAATCAAACTCAAGTGAGGTCCAGCTTAGCTTTCCTTGTTAAATTGTTCCATTTTCTACTGCTGCAGGACTTCTTATGGGGCACTTCTTGTGGGGCCGACTTGGATTCATGATAATCAACAAAAGGCTAGGCTTAATTGATAATTATAAGCCAGATTTAAGGGACTCCAAGTTTGACATTTTGTTGCCCTTTTAAGGGGTATTAGACAATAGCAAATTGTCTAAATTTGATTCTCCTCTTTGGCTTTCATATGGGGTCCACCTTTAATTAATCAAATCCCTTCACACACTAACCTCTTGAATTGGCACTGATCATAATTTAACATTGATTTAGACATTATTCGATTTTGTAACAATAAGTTTGAGGTTAGGAGTTTGAAAGGTCACCCATTAACCTATTTGTGTGCTAAAAATGAGGACTATTAGATTAGTGGGGGCACTAATTTGAGTCAAGGCTTCAATCCTAGACACTAGATAAAGTGAGATCGGTGGCAAATTCCACATGGTTAATTGAAGGGCTTAATACAACTGGGATGAGTGTTGATTTAGTTAATTCTTGTTCGACAAGGATAATAACTGTGAATGGCTCAGATGGTCATAGCAGGAAGCCATATCGACTGCTGGACCTACTACTGAGAATTGTCAATTCTTTGAACAATAACTCAACAGGGTACTGTAAGATGAGATAACATCACAATTGTATGAAATCAAGATCCTACATTAGATGATTCTATGTGTGGAGATGGATTTTATTTGGGAGATCCTGACCATTTAATCATCTGAGCATAAACAGACAGCAAGCTTTTATTCCAGACAAAAGATGGAGAGTTATCAAATCAAGCCCATTTATTTTAAGCCCCCCTTTCTACCCTCTTTATTATAGAAAATGGGGGCCAACTTTGAGAATTCAAATCATTCACACTCACCTCTTCCCTCTTTATTCAGAAAAGTGAAGGCCAAGCTTGACAATCCAAACCTATCCAAACCCACCCAGGAATATATTGACACTCACCCAATTTGACACTAATCCGACCACTATTAGCCATAAGATATAATCACAAAAATGATGCATGCAAATAAGAAAATATTAAAGGTTGAGGCCCAAAATAAAGGTTAAGGTTATATGATTTATGTGAAATTTGGTCCACCCCCTATCCTGAAGAACCTTTACACATCCCATGCAGTCATCCACCCCTTGAACTAGATGTATCCCAATCCCCCATGTGGAGCCCCATCCCTATAAATGCACCCATGCTCATAAGAGTAACCTCTAAGAAAATTACTGCAAGTGGCCGTTATATAAAGGATTTGAACTTTGTTTTGACACCAACTTCAACACTTGTTTTCTTATCTACTAGTTTTATATTATATCAATACCAGATTTCAAAAATCAAAGCTTCCCAAAACCCTTCTAAACTTTGGCCTGATTTAATATTAAACAATGTAACTTCTAGATATGGAGATTTGTCTCTATTCAGCCAACCCTAGAATCAGGTGCATCCACAAGGTTTAAATAGCCAGTTCTCATTTCCAATGATATTCCAGGATCTGCTCATCTAGTATTATATTAACTTGCCACCAAGACAGTGGTAAGCGCAGGCTGCCTCTGAATGATCAAACAAGGAAATAATAACTTTTAATTCATTAGCACATTTCTTTTAATATGAGCTATGAGCTATGGACTGCCTGGGGGCTCCCTCATCCTCTGTATTTTTTATTCTTTCCTTAATTCAATTACCTTTTTAAACAAAAAAAAAAAAAAAAAGAAAGAGATTTTTGTATATACCCCTCTAAGGTTTGAAGAATTTGTAAATAGGCCCCCGAGATTTTAGTATTTGCAAATAGGCCCCTGCATTTTCATTTTAAAACCTTTTGTGTTCTTAGAATCAATAGTATTCCAACCACCTTAGGTTTTTAAAGTGAAATGACACTTTTGTCCATTTCTTTTATCCTTATATGCATAATTTCAAAAATGTGCATTTTTTTTTATAAAGCATGTAACATTAACAATTGCACTTAGTGGGAGAGAATAACTTTACATAAATTCATTATTTTATCATTATAAGCCTCATCTCATTAAATGCAAATTGATTATGACGACAATCAACACTTGTACTTATAACCGGTTATGATTCATCTAATCCATACATGACCCATCCTTGGATTGATGAAAGTTTCAAAATACATAATTATGCTTCATATGTAGGGGGTATAAAAAAAATATTGGGGGAACGGGTAAATGTAAAAAAAAAATAATTTTTAGAACTTAAACGGGGGGATTTTAAACTTCTCTCAGATATGGGTGGGGCTTGGGCCACCTTTGGTCCTGTGCATGGGAGAGTTATTGAGAAAAACCACTGGGACTTGAGATAAAATAATGTTATTTTCATAAATAATAATATACTCATTTTTATTTAATGGATGTGAAGGCTAAACTGTCATTTATATAAAAATCCAACACAAATTTCATGGTTGCTGCCCATTCTTGCTAAGAATATTGATTATGGGGACATAAAAGGTATTAAAAAGAAAAGGTAGGGGCCTATTTACAAATACTAAAACGTTAGGGGCCTATTTACAAATCCTACAAACTTTAGGGGCGTATATACAAAAAGCTAAAAAAGAAAAGCTATGGACTGCATTAGGGTTATTTTGGGTAACTTGTGAGTTGTTCCCATTATGGAGATTGATGGCTTCTTAGTGGCATTTATCATTTCTAATTGGTTACATGGTTTACTTAGACTAGATCTGCATTAGTCATATTACCCAGGCATTGGATGAAGATATTTATAAATTAAGCTTTTTAAATTGATGTGTCAGGACAGTTTTGCAGACCCACTTGGAAACCCATTTGCTGGGTCTTTGGAGATCACAATAGAACATATAAAATATAAGATTTTTGCATGTTATAATGTATTAGAGAAAGATGGACTTGACAAGATATTACTAAAAAGTTAGCAGCACTATGTTTTTTGTTACTTCGAAATCTAGTGTTATTACCATTTTTTCGAAAGTACCCAGCATCTCAATTTTCTTCATTTGTTCCATGCCTCTATGCAGAAGTACTACAAATTCTTGGAAGGAGAAGTTCGCATGTGCTTCCCATATCATTTATATCTTTTATTAGATATAAACCTTATCCTATTAATCTGGGTATATCCTCATTTTTAAGGTTGTCCAATAGAAATCTCTCTCTCTCTCTCTCTCTCTCTCTCTCTCTCTCACACACTTTGTAGGCTGAAATGAAGGATCCTAGCCCCTCTCTCATGCATGTCAACAATATCTAATGACACGTATTTCCTTTTATTGCTCACTTTAAATTTTAATTATTGAAGCTAGAAGTGAGTGTTGAGATTAGAATGTATGTGACGCACCTCTTCAAGTTTTGTGGAATGCTAAATAAAAAAATCTATTGGTTTTTACGAGAGGCATTAGCGGCAATGTTAACAATTAAAAGGAAAAAACCTCCACTAAAAGTCACTTTTTTTGTAGCGGAATATGATTATATTATCTCACCATCATCATTTCATTGTTGTTGTTGTTGTAATTATTATTATTGAAATTTTCAAAAAGGTATAAAACTTGTCTCATTTTCAAAAAAGAATATGAAGATTTGAATATTTCAAAAAGATATAAAAGTTTTCTATAATTCTTTCAATCAAGTCCTCTCCATAAGATTTTTTTGAAAAATGACAAAAATACCCTTATATCATTTTTCAAAATTCCCCTTTTAATAAATTATTTAAGAGAATCATCCAATAAACCCTTTGTATAAAATTTGGAAGTTATAGATTCCGCCAAGGATCATGGTGTTCAATTGGTTGACATTGCGAGGTGGTATTTTGACTATGGATAACCAGCGCTGGCGTAGAAAAATCATAGTCAATGTGTGTCCTATGTGCTTAGCAGATGAAGAATCAATTGATCATCTCTTAATAAATTGTAAAGTAGAACAAGGGCTTTGGTTTGAAGTCCTAAGGTGGTTTCATTGTAGCTGGGCCCATCTGAGGTCCATCCATGAATTGTTTAAAGGCATGGTTGTTGGAAGTGAGATCAATCAAAGGAAGGATTATGTGGAGAAATGCCTTCCCGATACTTTCATGGATCGTTTGGAAGGAGAGGAATTCTCAATGCTTTGAGAACTCCAGCACCCCGGTTGAAGATCTTGCATGCAAGCTCAAATTCTCAATTTCATATGATTTCTATTGATATCATTTTGAAGAATTGGAGGGAGGTGATCTTCTTTTAATGTTTCTTGTTGCTAGCGTTGTTAGTGCTCCTTTTTTTTCTCCCTCTAGCTCTTGTGGTTGTGGGTTTAATTTTGGTGGTGTTGGTTTGTGTCTCTCTTTTCTTTCTTTCTTAGCTTTTCAGTATTTCCCTCATGTACGATTAAGTTTGATCAATGAAAGTTAATATTTTAAAAAAAATTATTTAAGAGAAGGTATCAAGTCCAAACCAAAGACCTATTGGGGCCCACTTCAACGCCCTCTCTGTATTGATGTTTGAAAAAACTGAATCCAAATGACTAAAAAACTAGCTTCATTAAATGGTTATGATCATCAAAATCAAAATTGACAATTTCAAGGAGGAAAGAGGTTAAGGAAAGACAAAACATGGCATAAGAGAAGTGCATTTTGTCAGTTCTAAAGAAATATTCTATGGATAGAACTTGATTGAAAGAATTGTGAAAAACTTTCATATTTTTTTGAAATATTCAAATCTTTTTATACTTTTTTTTCAAATGAGCCAAAAGTTCTGTGCTTATTCAAAAATTTCCCTTATTATTATTATTATTATTATTATTGACATTTCTTTTTCTAATAAAGATGCAGAGAGAAGATGCGAGATGGATGCTGTACCACAGTAGGATACGACATGACCAGACTAATAAAAAAAGTGATGACCTTAAGACTATAAAATATCTTGATTGCTTACATAAACAAATCATTTCATTATAGAACAACCCAAACAAATCAGGGCTGGTGATTTGATATTCTCTACACGAAATCACATTTTACTAACAAAAAGGAAAAGAGCACATCCTTAATGTGTAAGCAAAGACACAAACCATGACATCAACCCTTTCCATCTATGGTGATCCATTTAAAATTAGAAGAAAGATTGGCAGCATCTGCCCTCTGCATATTCTAATATCCACTGATGTATGGTTGGTAATGGTGGCCTGAAACGGTTGATCCCACCCCAAAAGATGCCTTAATTATATGATCAATACAACCAATAGAAGGGGCATGCCGCATATGCAATGAAGCCAGTCAAATGACCGAGATTGCATCATCATTTTAGCCTTGTCCCATCATGCCAGGGTCAGCTAAAATCTCATTTTGTATCTGAACTTTCTGAAGAGCCGGCCAATAAAAAAAAGAAAGTGAGATTGTGAGGGTAACACAGTAAGCTGGTCCTAACCATTGATTTTAGATGTGGACGGACACTCCGGAAATAATCCAAGAGTTGTGATCAGGCAAATGGGAGAGCCCAAAGACAATTTGCCCATGAAAAAATTGCAGTCCATCACTACATGATGGACCCCAAATGTGTGG
The DNA here is from genome assembly GCA_029852735.1 of Persea americana. Taxonomy (NCBI): domain Eukaryota; kingdom Viridiplantae; phylum Streptophyta; class Magnoliopsida; order Laurales; family Lauraceae; genus Persea; species Persea americana. The sequence goes on from CM056819.1 coordinate 3,756,131, forward strand.
AGTATGGGCATTGAAGGCCTTCAAGGCACCCCTCTGCCCCTCTTTATTTGCAAATGAAGAAAAACATCTCTCAGAATCTCATGATCTGAGAAATCAAACGAGATTTTGCAATTTCTAATTTAAAACTGTCACTTTTGGGGACGGTGATGCTTGCATGTGGGTTGCTGAAAACGTTTATGTACTCGGAGTACTTAACAGAAAAGTCTTTATAGCCACAGAACAAGCAACTTGTTCGTTGACTCGTGCATCAATTGTATGTAAGCACTCCTGAAAGAAAAGAAAGCCTTTTGTTTAGTTTTCTCACAAGGGAATGTAAATGTGATGAAGGGTGGGTCTAAGTGGGTCTAAGCAAATATATATATATTTATATATATATGGAAAATATTATCCTGCACATGCGCTCCTGCCGTAAGGAGCAAATATGGAGACCGTCGTCAAAGGCGCAATACACCATGACTTTCACTGGGCAACATGATGACCGGCAAGGATGCTCCCATAGAGCGCAGGAGCACAGGAGAAAATTGTCCATATATACAAGAGAACCATTTGTGTATATCCCAATCTTCCAAAACCAAAAAAACAATTCAATCAATGGTCCATAACCAAATCATGGATCCTCAAGAACATGTCACAGCTCCGAACCTGGTTTCATTGGAAAGGAAAAGGGCTGAGATGATAATGCTGAGACTAATTGACCACGGCGTGGTTATACCATGAAAAAAATGGTAAAACTTTTCTTTTGGAAGAGAAATCCCAACCCTCCTGTAAAATTGAAATCAAACCCATGTAGTAGATCTAGACTCGGGGCAATTCACCAAAGTCTCCATTTATCCAAGCCTTCTTAATCTCTATCCCATTTCCACTGAAACCAAGCAGGATACCCCATGAACATTAAGAGTCCAAAATCACCAGCTGAAGAAGCAAGACATTTCTAGAGGTTGTGTAAGGCAGGGTTTGGGGTCAGACAATTAGAATCATCTCATCAGTAAAACTTCTGGTCATGGCCCATTGATTGGATGGTCTAAGTTGTCAACATATACACAAATTGGATGATAGAGCAGGTTTGATACAATCAGTTTCGGTGTTACATGCGATACACATTTGGGTTTTGGACCAAAACCAAAACACAAAAGTGTAAATGATCTTCAGTTCTAAACATGATCATGAAGTAAGAAAAAACAAAGCTTAATCAAAGCAAGAAGAGCTGATATTTTCTGTATACCATTTTTGGGTGTGAACGTAGTGTAACATCTATACGCCGGAATCTGGCTGATTGATACACAAGGGAGGATGGGACTCTACTGATGTCGGCTTATTCTGTTGATATTCCAAAGATTTAAGAGAAAGAATGGCAAGATTGAAAACCAGAGATAAGCGATTCTCATACAACTTGGCTAGCCTGTAGGACCCTGTAAAGCTCATCTCTCATTGTCTGAAGCAAGACGGGTTTTCGGATTACGCCATTCATACCAGACTGCAGGCACCTCTCCCACACATCCTCGTCCACACTTGCAGTTAATGCGACAATCAATGGCCAACTCCCACTCCGGTATTTAGGGATTCTCCTCGCTACTTCAAACCCATCCATCTCAGGCATGTGGAGGTCCAAAAGGATGACTTGGAAAGAAGTTCCCATGGCACCAAGAGAATTCAGGCACTCGACTCCGGAAGCAACGGCAGAGACATTGCAGCCCAGTTTCTCGAGAAGCCTACGGGTCACAGACCGGTTGACATCATCATCATCAGCGACTAGAACTTTAAGGCCTCTGAAGAGAGAGGATGGTGGATTCTCTGAGGACCCTCCAGGTTCAGGGAGTACTGTAGGTTGTAGTTGGAATCTGAGAACAAGCATCATGCTTTCTGCAAAACCTTGTGAGTTTGGAACTACCCAAATGTCTCCTTGCATCATCTGCAGACACCACAAAATGAATCATAATTCATAAATACAAAAAAGTTCGAAACAAATAACCCTGCATAATCTGCTAGCTAATAAGAAACAATAATCCACATTCATAAATACAAAAAAGGTCAAAACAAATAACCCTGCATAATCTGCTGGCTAATAAGAAACAAATAATCCACATTCACAAATACAAAAAAGCTCAAAACAAATAACCGTGCATAATCTGCTAGCTAATAAGAAACAAATAATCCATATTCATAATGTTGTAAATGGTATACTAAGAAGACATGATCATGGTTCGAAATTTCGGTCCTAGTGGCTGTATTGGTCACACAAGAACTCACTACATCACCAACAAAACAGATATGTAATGTACGACATGGTCCTGTCATGCAACACATACCTTTTATTTTCTTTCCAATGAGCGGCGTCATGCATAAATCTGTTATGCATGTTTAGGGTGTAAAAACACTAACCAACGAGATTATGTCAAAACAATCAAGAAAAATAAAAGGAAGATAAAAAGATATTGCCTTAGACATTGCATCATGCATAAATCTGCTGTCCACTAAATTGTTACAAATTGACACAGCATGCAACAATTGTTGCATGTTTTTAAGGTGCAATAAGAAGAAAAAAGTACACAATGCTAAATAAACGAAAAGTAATATTGAAGGGCATATAACTATGAATATAGATCATACACCCTAAAACTCAAAATCCACATCATTTTAAATTCCAAAAAAAATTTAGAAAAATACTGAAAACAAGTGTAACTCTTCAAAAAAAAAAAAAAACACTAAATGACCAAATCATACAAATCAGTCCCAATTTATAGATGATTTGGTGAAGCATTTAATATTATCCTAAAACTGAAAACATAATAATTTTAAAACACCAGAGGTCTACAACCTGTCAATTTTCGTGAAATCAAGTGATTCCAATTCAATTTACATTTTCCTCTACAAAAGAGAGGGATCAAATGAAACAAGATTCCGGTAACTATGATGAGTTCTAAATAGTCTTTTTGGAAAAAAAAAATGTTACAAGCCAACACCAGGGTGATACAATACTGAACACATGGCCAAAACATTAGGTCGCAGAATAAACACAACAATATATTGTCAACAACAACCTACATGGGGAAAAAATGAGCATGCACTGAGGGAAAGCATGGCACATTCTGATCAAATAAAACCAAATGGCATTCTAAACAGATAAAAAGATTTCCAAGGTTTTCCAATTTCTGTGCCACGGCACCATGCCAAGTGCACAAAAGAACAGAACCCACATTGACAAAATACTCAAATTATTTATGACAGATTACATCCAAATGCACCCTTCAGCAAACTTGAAATGTTGTACTTCATTATTAACGGAAATGCTATAAGTTGTGCCCAAAAAAACATAAAAAAATATCACCAGAGTTGTCCTGTCATGCAAGGGCGGTGAAGAAATGCTTTTGCATTCATTTTCAAGATCTACAACACCTTCCACCAAAAAAAAAAAAAAAGGAAAAAAAAAAAAGATTTGAGCAAAAGGGAAAAACTGGAATATGTTTCTGTATTAAATGTAAGAGAATCAGAATTATTGGTAAAAAAACATTACTCAAAGAATGGCAGAGAAGTATAGAAGACTTAGAAAGGGATAGGTTAGCTAAAAGTGGTAAAAAGAAAGTCACAGAACCAAGTATGAAGTCCATGACACTTGCATATTCGGTTGGGAATTAATGAGCAAGAGAAGAGTTTGCATTTTACAAGCTTGCCAAACTTACAGAATAGAAAACAAGAGGCCTGGATCATGTACGTTGCATTGAGATGGAAATTAAACGGACTTCACAAGCGAAGAGAAGGTTAAGGATAGATTTGGAGTTTATTTTACAAACCTACCAAATGTAGGATACGCAAGTTAGATACAGCCAAATCTACTGCAAAAGCCATTGACGTACAACTCATACACAAGTTTTAGATAAAAGAAGAAAATTTTGCATGTCGCTTTAATTAATTTAGAGATGACAAGGTGTATGGGCAGCTAATTTGGCAAGCTTCCATAATGGTTATATCAGAACAATACAAGACATTGATAAAAGTGCAACAACCTGTGACAGCTGTATAAAGGAAGAAACCAGAGCTCCCAGCTGGAGATGGATCACAACAAGGGTCGGCATTCAGGTTTCTGCCCCATTTATTAGCTTGCTGAAGACAACTTAAGGGTAGATATCAAAAACAAAGTTCCCAACTGTATATTGTTCGTAAATGATGTGTTGTTCATTAGTAGGACGAAAATGAAAGCAATCAGCTAGAACTCTGTGAAAAGCTTTGGAGTTAAATGAGTTAAAAATAAACAAATTAAACACATAATATATGGAGTCAAGTTTAGTAGATTTGAGAGTGGAGATAAATTAGAAAGAGTTGAATGCTACAAGGTGATAGAGTTCAATGTCCATGAGAAGTTACAGACCAAAAATGGTGGGATCAAGTTGGATGTTCCAAACAAGATCAGTAAGATGTGCAGAGTAGAGAAAATCCAGGGAAGTGTAATGTGATCATTAAGTGTTACTTTGAAGAGACCCTTATGTAAAATGTTAGACCAACTGTTTTGTATGGACTGGGCGTTGGGCAATGAATAAAAAAGAAGCGAAAATACATGTCTGACTAAGATGAATGTGTGGTACCAAAAGGATAGAATTAGAAATGTGGACATTAAAGAGGGAACTTATGAGTAGGTCCAGGTAAAGAGAATATCAAGAAATATTGTTTAAGATCGTCAGCGCATTTACACAAACTACAAGGGACTACCCTTATATGAGTACTAAGGGTTATAAGTTCAAGGAATCAAGAGAAGGAGGAGATAAATAAAGACCGTAAATGAAGCAGTGAAGAAAGACATGATAGATTGTAGAGTTATAGAAAACATGATTTTAAAAAGGGCCAAGCAAAGAAGAAAAAGACCCAAACTGAACCCCAGTGGATAGGATAAGGCTATGATAATCAACCCAACCAAATCAACACAAAATCCATGGATGTATTATCTAAAATGCTAGCAGCTAATATTTGATACATCATCATGTTTTAAAGTAGCATCTTGATCATGGTGTCATAAAAAGGGAAACTACATTATCCTTTTTTCATTTTTCCACCTTCACTTCTAAAAAGGCCTGTGCATTTCTACTAAAGACTTGAAAGGCACTTTCTGACAGAAAAAATTATATTTTGGTTCTTGTAGAACTCAAAACAAATTATAATACAGGGCTGTCAAAGAAAGATAAAAATTTATGGTGCACATTTATAGTATAGATTTCCATTCAACTAAAAGGCATTCCACACCAAGATAAAAGGAAGAGGATAATTTTGGCAGTCATCCAAATTAGAGGAACAAAAAATTCAATGGGAATGTCCCTCAAATTCTGACCCATGGGAGACTGCTTTCTGTGGACAACCTAATCTTCTCTTAATTCCTATGGAAAAGAAACACAACTAGAGATCTTGAGTTTTACCTGCACAAGCTTTTTACACATGCTGAAGCTGAGGTTTGATCCTGTTCTATCACTAATAGGTCTCCTAGCAATCTGAACTAATGAAGTTGAGGCCTCATTTTGTTGCAAACTGCTCATCCTAATTTCGAACTTCACATAAGCATATCCCTGGGAAGAATTCATCCTCCAAGGGACCCATCTCTGATCTTGCCCACCCTCACTACCACTCTCTGTCAGGACCCGAAACATTAGGAAACCCCCATCACACCTAGCCAACAGATTCCCAACCATGTGCAGTATTACCTGAAAAATCCGCTTCTCATCACCAATAACCCAATCAGGCACTGTTTTCTCAACTTGAGCGCCAAAATCAAAGCCCTTGAAGACACAAATACACTTGGCGAGGCAGGCTGCTTCCTTGATCATGGGATGAAGCCGAAAAGACTTCATCTGTAGTGATAGTGTCCCATTATCAACAGTTGAAATCTCCATCACATCATTTATCAAGGTTGAAACAACACTGCTGGTTTTTGCCATTGCATCAACAATAAGCCTCTGATCGGGGCCCAAATTTTCTAGCTGCATCACCGATAGGAGACCAGAGACGGAGTGCATTGGCCTCCTCATAGCATGACTCATCACCTTCTGGAATGAGTTCCTCGCCTGGCTTGCCATCATTGCATCTCTTTTTGCTTGTTGAAACACCCGGTTCTGCTCTGCCAGCTTCTCTCTCATCAACTGCGACTCCTCTAAAACTGCTGCGTGGGAGATTGCAACAGCAACCTGATCGGCCACCACCTCTACAATCTCCAACTCCTGATAGCTCCAACTTCTGGAGTCAACATTCGGGAGCACCAAAACTAGGATGGCATAGCAAGCCTGGATCAGTTCCGGTGTCCCCCCTTTGAAATTAGACTCCCTCAGCATTGGCATTCTTATGGCAGCCACGCCTCCTGGTTCACCATCCCCACCACTACTCGCTAATCCCAATGGTGAATCTGGCTGTAGGATCTTCACACCCTTGCTTCCCTTGATCTCCTGCACATCTGAATCATTGATTGGGATAGGAAGATCCGATGAGTTCCTCTGTTTCAATTCATGGGTCAGGATCATCACTGTACGCTCCTCGTTTGGCATCCAAACTGCACAATTCTGTAGGAGTAGTGTCTTGGATAGCTCCACCAATGTGGTGTACAAGATGGTGTGCCGATCAAGTGACTTCCGAATCTCTCTTGTCAGCATTCGCACATGCCAGCTGGCTTCTTCCTGCTTCTTCATCATCCCAACCTCTCGATCTAGCTCCCGCGTTTTATTCTTCAAGAACAACTCTCTCACTTTCACTCTTAGCAGCAGTGGGATCATGGTCACAAGGGTTATTGAGGTCGCACAGGAGACGAGCGCGGTGAGGAATTTGAATACTGTTAGGGCAAGCATCATTTGGAAGGAGTGAGGTTCGTAGACCCAAGCAGTAAGTAGATGTGTTAGCCCACAGAGGACAATGAAAGCTATGAACTGAATGAGAACCCATTTGAATGGGAGGTTGGAGCAGCTCACAAAATACCCAAGCTCGATTGGGATCGAGAAGTAGGCTAGTGCAATCAACAAATCGCTCACTTTCTGGCATTTTAGAATGCTTTCAATGGCCCAGAGGCCGTCGTCGTCGCAATTACAGTTGGAGAATCCGGTGTCAATGGCCGAAACGGTGAAGAACAGGGAGGAAATCAACAGCCCATGTCCTAAAACTCTAAACATTGCATCAAGGGGCTTGTTCAATCCATTTAAACATGCAAAATCACAATCTTCTTAAAATCCCTGAACTGAAATCCAAAAGAATCCCAGATTCAAAATGAAGAAAAATCACAGACCCATTGACCAAAACTAGAGATCCAACAAACCCATCAACACAAAGCATTCAAAAATAAACCCTAAACCTAGAAGAGGAAAATAAACCTAAAAACTGAAGCTCTATAATCCAATTTCAATATCAAATGAATGACACAAGCCAGAAACTTCAAAAAGAAGAGAAACCCATCTATCGAAACTCAAGATTCAATGAAAACCCCGAAAATCTAATAGAATACAGAAGGAGGAGGAATTCTTTTACTATATCCCTGAAACCCCAAGTTGCAAAATCAAGAGAACCCAAAACCCATCAGAGCAAATAATCCAAAAGAAAGAAGAAAAAAACCACACTTAAAAGCGCTCAAGATCTAAACAAAACCATATAACCCTATCAACGCAAAATCAATCTCTTTCCTTCAATACCTCCTCTTTCATCAATCTCCCCACCTCTCACACTTTTCAACAACTTTTAAAAAGACAACAGCTTTGAACAAGTGCAAAACCCCAAATCTACAACATCAAAAATCACAAATCAGAAATGCAGGGAAGAAGAACCAGTACCTACACAACCGCCATCTCCAAATAAAAAAAACCAAGTCTTCTCTCCCAGAATCCAGCTGCTCAGATCTCATAGCCAAGCTCCAAAGAATCTCCTTCCCATTCTACGAACGAAAACCCACCATTAAACCCAGCAAATCCTCCACAAAAACCTCCCCAAAATCTCGTCACCACACATAAATAGCGGCCTCGATCCAGAACCAAACCCAGTAGCAGTACCAAACCCAGCCTCGGAAACCGGAGCAGACACGGGCAGGGAAGAAAAGGGGGCTTTTGGTTTCCGGTTTTTCGGTCATGGCAGGCGAAGAAAGTGTAGAAAGACGTTGCAAGTCTCCGATTCTCCTCCCATTTCTCTGTTTCTTCTCTCTGTTTCTTCTCTGTTTCCTTTGCTTTTGTTTTTCGAAACTTCAAACGGCAGAGAGAGAGAGAGAGAGAGAGAGAGAGAGAATTGGGGGGTTTGTTTGGGTGTGGGACCTGGAAGTGAGAGGAGGAATGAATAAAGAATTCACATGAAGAGAACCTAGACACTTTCTTTTGGACCCATTTACTACCCTCTCTCTCTCTTCCTCCTACATGTATTGTTTATGTACCAGACGTCTCCCTCTCTCACTCTTCCTTGTTTGGGACATCCTCATTCTATCATCTCTTCTTCTTCTCATTTGGGGAGAAATTGGGTTGGGCTCAAGGGAGATGGATGTGACTCATATGGTGTGGATGAGACCCATGGGGACTTGGACTTGTGTTCTTTCCTGTAATCCTCTTCATTGGAAACTTTTTGTTTTCCTTTTTCTTTTTAATAGATTGTTTTGAAAGTTTAATAAATATATCTACAACTTCAAAATTTGCACAGCTCCAGAGATGAAGGAAGCAACAAAGGATTGTAGACTTTCTGTTCTTCTGAAAAGGAATAGTTGCCCCCATGAGTTCCTCTTGGATGCACCAGTATTGTTGGGCATTGAGGTTCGAAAGGTCCATGTCTTATCTATATGTGAAAAATGAAAGCCATTCAAGTAGGGATGCAAAGCTAAAATCATAGTGGGCTCGGAAATCGGAATCATTTCTAAATAACAGTTTCGTTTCGCGTCTAACTTGAAACATATTTTGCTAGTTCCAAATCTAATTTGGAAAAGAGAACCTATATCTAATTCTAATTAGAAGATCAAGATTCAGATGCAAAACTGGTTTTAATGTCTTTTACTTCCTTTTTCTTTGTTTAAAATAAAAATATCATTCAACTTACAATAATGCACAAAGTACACTATCTATAGGATTAACATAGAAGTGTCCAACCAATGTTGAATTTGAGCTACCATTTGCAATATTAGAGACTTGTATGTTGGGGGATCTCGAGTCTCTGAGTCGAGATCTATATAGATTCAAAATCATAATCTTTTATCAATTGGGAGCTAAATTGGGTTATGAATCCTTAATATTTATAAGTCGGAACTTCCGAATAATCAGAGAACTAGATACCCATTTGCATCCCACATCCAACCTCTTCTAGTTTGTAGACCTCATCGTTTTCTACTTACAATAAATTTAAGACAGGTTTTAAATTTTGCATGATCAAATTTGAGGCCTACAAAATTTGAATGTCGAATTTGGACTTGTGGTTTCACAATAGGGAAGTGGGTGTGCATGCGTAGATGGATCGTGGAGCTATCTAGATGGGCAGCCTTTATCTATCCATACCACTCACACACATCAACCTGCTTGAATTCTATTCCCAACTTTGCTCACCATTGGGTTTTGTCATAATAAATTTACAATATATTCAGATCCAGATCATTAATGTTTTTATACTTGAACCCCAACTTGGACTTAACATGCATCCATAAACAGAGCCTAGACTCCTCGACCTTGGTTACAAAAATGTTTGGACCTGCATCCAAAATTGATTTGTATGTAGCTATGTATGGACCTGCAGCCAACTCAACAAAATATAAAGATGGACACACATTGCCTGCAAGTCTTAAATCTATGAGTACTATTTTCTTTTTCTTTTCTTTTTTAGGTATCACACTCATTTGGGTCAAAATAATTCCTATAGGCCCAAAAGAGAAAGCCAGCTTACTAAAAGTTGTAAAGGTGAGCATGTAACATTTCTGTTAAAAGGCCTCTGTCAGATTTACTTTTGCCAAATAGTTTTAATATGATATTTAAAAAAAATATAATTTATATAATGTTGTAACTTTTTTTTATATATATATAAATCTCACATACAAGAGGGTTGTGTATAGACCCTATTAATTGAACCCATTCCTGTCCATCTATCTGGGCAAAATAGAGGCTCTTTTAGGGTCAAATCCTGTTTTGTCGTGCCTTTGTGAAGAAGATAGAGGCTCTCTTGACATTCATACGATGAGGAAAAGGAAACGGGGAGAACTTTTTTTTCATTTTTATAAAAAATACCGCAGCCATTTTACAAAATGCCTTTGTGAAGCCGTGAAACAAAATGTCAAAAAAATCTATGTGTTTTCTTTTTTTTTTGAGGAAGAGAATTCTATTAAAAGACGCTAGTGGAAACAAAAAGGAGGGAAAACCTCCCTATCGAGTCTAGAAGAGACCGTTATAAAATAAAAATCACCATAAATTTGCCCCCACTTAGCTACCTTATGTACAATGCCATTCATTGCCCTAGGAATGTAGTCAAGATGAGGATCCTCAAAAGAGCCAAAATATCTAAAATAAAGGAAAAAGTTCTTAGTTGGAAGTATGTAAGAAGATATTTTCCTACCAGTGAACTTCATTTTAAAGTTGTACTTGTTGAGCAAATAAAAAGAGAAAAGAAAAAGAAAAAGAAAAAAAAAGCGCAACTCCTCCTCCTTAAGCCACATAAATAGAAACTATTTATTCACAATCCCAACTTCAATGCCTGATACAATATCTTACATATCTCTTTTGCATAGACTATCTTGTGTATATATCTATTCGTTATCCATACGAGATCCATTACAAGCAACCCACTTACCCAACCCGTCTGTCGTCTTCATATATATATGGGACCTATTACATCCATGTACATCCTCGCTTCTATAGAAGCCACGATTCACATATTTCACTACTAGCTCTTATAGGTTGATGTTGGTTGGATGTCACGTCCCAAAAATACAACCAAGGGATAACGTGATCTAATGGGTATTATACGGATACATTATCATTTAAGAGAGCCAACTATCATTACACTTTTCACCTGATCCTATGATGGTAATTCTGGAGTCAGTTCTCAAACAAGTAGACCAAAATGAACATTGAATTAAATATACTTAAAAAAAGGCTCAAACTTATATGAATAATTAACTAAATATACTAGTAGTTTAAGCCTGAAAGGTTGCAAATTAGTTTATTAATACTTACTCACATATTATTGAAGCACCATATATAAATGCTTTTTAATTATTATAAATTTATATTCTAACAATTAGACAAATAAGTTTATCATTCAATCAAAGTCATATATCTTCATTAATTAATACTTAATATTAATGTTAATTTATTATCGCATAGGCTTTATAAAAACACTATCTATTTACAGTTGAATCCGTTGAGCCCATCTAGATGCATCTCCACCGGTGACGATAATCTCATTGTCAATAGCAGTTTAGGCTAATCATCAATATTAGATTATCCTAACTCTTAATTTAGCAGTCCCAAAGCTTTACATGTCATTCAAATCTATAATTTATGAGGTTCAATCATTCAGGTCCAATTAGGGTATATGGAAACGAGTCATGTAAAAACCTTGGGTCCATGTTTGGTACAATATAGGCCCAACCCAATTTCATCCCCACCACCCCCTAACACCAGTGCCATCTGCAAGTTTTGTGTGGGGGCCACAGTCGCAAATGTTTGGTGCCTCTACAACTGATCAGAACCAATTTTTCATATGCATTGATTCAATTCAATGCATTTACCACTGATTCACTGTCAAGTGTCAGAGTGTCAAGTGTCAAGTGTCAAATATATATAGGAGCACAAGAGCAACGCTCGTGGGGAAAGAAAAAGATCTTCTTCCTCTTTCGGTGGGGATAGGGACCTCCCATTCTGTGGTCCGCACCTTTCAAAGTCACAAGGGAGTGACGTCAGCATATGATCGTAAGAAGAAGAAGGCCCTGTTTGTTTTTGGTGACTCCTGATTCCTTCCACCTGAAAAGTTTTCAATGATTATAATCCTACGGTTCAGAGATCTTTGGATCATTGATGGTGTTTAGAGTGGTCCCCACTAATAATACGATCGAGAGCGTAATTAATTAATGGACTAGCATAATTACCCGTGTGCTGAACACAGAGATGACGAACATTGCAATTTAAATATTTATCTATAAAAACCCTATAGTTTTTTACAAAAGAAAAAAGAGGTTATAAGTATGTATTTATGTAATTTAAGATCTAGTGGCGTAGAAAAGAAAGTAGAGAATTAGAGAAAAAAGGAAATTATAAAGTATGGATAGTAACATAGTCTTCGATAAAAAAGAGAGAAAAGAAACGTGGATGCTAATGGTTAGGATAAAGAGATAAAAGCAAGTATTTGATGTCACTTCTGGTCAAGATCTTAACAAATGGTCACAGTTAAATCCAAAATTCCCCTCTTTAATATAGTATAATTGGTTTAAGACTGGCTGGATGAACAAAAAATCGTCCATCAAATGGCTTGGATCATGCCAAATCTTGGCCTGTTGCTGATTTTCACGGGACTTACACCGTTGATCATGAGGGCTTCAAATCCAACGGATGGAATTCAATAGATCAAGTGGTTGGATTTGTAGTTTGGACAACAATTCATTTAGAATGGAGCCCACCCAAGGGTTGAACAAGAGAATTTTTCTTGGGGGGCATAAAGCAAAAACAAAATCTGGGGGAGGGGTGTTTTGCAAAATAAGAAAAACACTAAAGTTTCCTTTCAACATTGGTTTTTTCCCCAAACTTCTGGTCATGGCAAGTGTAGGTGAACCCAGCTCGAACCCAAACCTTCGTTTGACTCTGATTAATGAATGGGTTCCATATTGCTACTGAACCCACCACCCTGGCCAGAACCTACAACGAAAACAGGTCAGGACCAGACTTAAAGAGTTTGGGTCCGTTCCATATCTACTGTACATTGAACAAAACCTAGAATACTAGTGGGGGACCTGTACGTGCACCCATACCTATCTTTTTTTTTTTTTTGGTGGGGGCACCCATACCTATCTTAGGTACAGTTTATAGGAACAGTACCCATACCCACATTTAAAAACTTGGGGCTTATGCCACACCCCACTTCTCTCAGCACACCCCTTCCCTCTACACACTCTAACACTAAGTTCGGGAAGGGAGGAGAGGAGGGGAGGGGAGGAAAAATTAGAGGGGGAAGGAAAATGAAGGGGAGGAGAGAGAAGGGGAGGGGAGAGAAAATTAATTTTATATCCTTTTGTTTGGATAGTTAAAAAGTAGGGGAAAGAAAAGTGAAAAAATAGGATTTTGTTTATTTGTGAGGTAGAGAGAAAATTACCAATTTATCCTTACTTTGTGAAAGTGAAAAAGTGAAAAGGGCAGTTTAGTCAACCGACAAAGATTCCCCTCTTTCCCTCATACTTTCCCCCCATTTTTTAGGGAAAAATTTTAAGATAGGCCCCACACGAATTTTACCCCCACTTTCCCTCCCCCCTTCCCAAACACCCACAATTTTTACTTTCCCTCCATTTTCCCCTCTTTTTTTTCCTTCTCCTCATTTTACCTTCTTCCCAAACAAAGGGTAAATAAGTCAAAAGATTTTAAAGATCTCTCTCTCCACACCCCATTCTTCCCAAAATATCCAAACCCCTCCAAGCTCCATTTCTCCGTTCACTCCCCCCTTCCCCCCTATCCCTCCCTATCCCTATCCTTGCCACCTCTATCGCTGCCTTCTCCCTCTCTCCCTCCTCCTTCTCCCTGTCTCTCTCCTTCTCCCTCGTTGCCAGCCGCTCGCCGCCCTCTCCCTGCCTGCCGCCTCTCTCCCTCTCCCTGTCTCTCTCCCTTCCTCTCCCCCTCTCTCCTTCTCTCTGCCTGCCCTCCGCCGCCCTCTCTCCCTCTCTCTGCCCGCCACCACCGATTCCCACTTCCTCTGTCTCTCTCCCTCTCCCTCCCTTCCTCTCGACCTGTCTCTGATATCCCTCTCCCCCTTCGGCAGTTGGGCTAGGGTGAGTGTAGAGAGAAACTGGGTGAGGAATGAAAATAGGAGTGATGTCTATTTTGGTAATTTCACACATTGGTATATTGCGCTTAAACTTAAGGGGTGTGGTTAGAGAAGCATAGAGTGTGGCATTAGCAGCTCTCCTTTAAAAGCCCATGTGCTCCAACTTTCACGTAATTCAATTGTTAGGACTTTTAAAACTTTGTATTTCTATGCATGGTTAAAAATAAAGAATCAAAGGTGAAATACAAAAAAGGGCCACCAAATAACTTCTCATAAAAGGGAAACTGAACCAATGATAGATGAGAAATTAATGAATACTTAGGCATCAACTTAGTAAATATTGAAATCCTTGGAAAGCCAATGTCTAATCCACATTGCTACGTACCTCATATCCTTCACCCCTCACATTATATGTAAATAAATAGGCCCTAAAGGATAAAATCCAGCCCAAATGATGCCCAAGTATTTTTATAATAATATAATATACTTATATACATAAAGTATTTCATATGTACAATATAATATTAGACCTTAGGTCAGGTCCTCATGTCTTCGACTAGGAAACTCATGGACCTAATCTTGAACCTTGTTTTTATTTTTTATTTTTTTCCCCATGTAGTGAAGGGAATGGGATCCAAATTAAAGAAGTGTCTGAATAGTGGACACATACCTTATTTTTCCAATTCAGGTTCTTTAGGTATTTGGGACATCCTAACTCAACCCAAAAGACTAATTTCACTATGATCCGCCAATTCAACTCAAACCCTACCGGTTAATTCAAGGTTTGTGTTAACCTTTTTAACTCTATCTCAAATTAAGATTCATCTTGATTTATAAACAATTTGACGTTGGGTTGAGTCTATACATATGACCCAGCTCATTGCCACTCTAGATGCAGCTGGGACGGCAGCTGGGACATCATCAATTGCAATTTTATAATAACTAACATAGAGTGGGGGGCATGCCAAATATAGGTGGGAAGCAGTTTTTCTTCTCAAGAGGGAGATAGTATAAATAATGCACGCTAAAGGCAGCCAAATTACAGTTGGCTCAAACCAAGCATCCTAGTTCTATGGGCCCTTCTCTCCATTTGAAATACTTAAATTATCAATATTTTAAAATTTCCAGCTAACCCAATGTTTGTGCCTAATCATATTGATCTTTTCTCCTGTGTCAGAAATTCTCTTCATCAAAACAAATATCAAAACCCCTTTGGACGTCTCACTCTCAATTATATATCACAGCATAACCACAAGCTCAATCTCATATCCTCTTCTGCTTCTTTTAATTTGTATAGCTGTGAAACCAATGCATTTCTCCACTTCCTATGATAGAAAGGACAGGAAAAAAAATATATATATATATATATATATATATGCTTCTTTGGCATTGGTTTCTTTACATGCTTAAGAAAAAAGAAGAGGTTTTGGGGGCACCCTGTAGATTTGGGAATGAAGAACATTCTCTAAACCATGACGTATTACCAACCTGGATTTAGATTCAATGCAGGAACATGAAGTGAAAGTTGATTATTTTTTATAATAAAGTTCATGACAATGCCAGATAAATACAAAAGAGAGAAGCAATTCCTTAGAATATAGAAAGAGTTGTTGTTCCTTTTCAGGTAAGGAAAGAGGGGGACGATGATTTCATTAGTTGCATGAACAATGGCGTTGCAACAATGATGTCTTGTGTATTAGTGGGCCATTGATTTTTTTTGTCTAGAGATAGATTCTACTCTAGCTCAACATTAGATCTAGGTCTGCTTAGTCATTGAAAAGCTATACACCAAATAATGGTGTATGCATTTTTTAAACTTTACGTTTGAGGAAAATATGGATTGGGGTGAAAATCACGAGACAAACTAATGGTAAGGGCGTTAATGTTAGCGAACGACAAAACAATGTATATCAAATGATATAAGCCTAACAAATGACTCCCCGGCTTTGATAGCATGTTTGTAACCATACACTAAACCCTAGGAGTTGCTATTAATCCTAGTTTGACACCCGCGACCCACCTCGACTAGTCTCATAGTTAGATTTAAGATCCAAGGGTTTTGGGGCCATAATTCGATCAT
This sequence comes from Persea americana, assembly GCA_029852735.1. Taxonomy (NCBI): domain Eukaryota; kingdom Viridiplantae; phylum Streptophyta; class Magnoliopsida; order Laurales; family Lauraceae; genus Persea; species Persea americana. The sequence continues at coordinate 3,772,140 of CM056819.1, forward strand.
CACGGACCTGTTGCTGTTGGAGCTGAGATTTGGTTGCTTCTTTATCTATATATACAAAGCTGGATCTGTTGTGATTGGTCCCAGCATCCAAGGTGGGCCAATGGGTTCTCAGTCATGATATCCCCATGGGTAGATAGTGCTCATAGTCAGGAACTACTATCACATAAGCTATCTGAGGAACACACTTCAATCAAGTGAAATTGGAAAGATGAACATGTCTTCACATGGATAGCAAATCTACTGTAAATCAGCTCAATGAGATTTCTATAGGAATATAAATTAAGGGGTTTCAACTTTTTATCCCACAACAAATATTAATTAGATGAGTGTCAAATTAGATTGAGTGCAAATAAAGATTCGTAAGTGAAGATTAGTAGGCAAGTAGGAGTTGGGTTGACCAAAAGAGGGATTAAGGTGAGTTTGAGGGTAGAAAACTTAGCCTATTATAATTCTTGATTACACATTTAGATAAGTGTAATTGATTTGCCTCTTTTGACTGTTGACTTGGATGCACTCAGAAATCTTTTTCATGGCGCCCATGATGGTAGAATTTATGGCATTGGACAGCAAGGGCAGTCTCATCAATTGTCCAAATGTAAAGATTAGACCTTCTTGCTTGTCTCCAAAGTGGAAATCTAGGCAAGGTTCATGAACATCTAAAACTATAAACAGCTCCAGCACACAGAAAGTGGTTTTGGGTATTTGACTAGCATTCCTGGACAGTGTCAGGGCTGGCACTTTGACAATTTTCTATTTTGGTGGTAGAAATAGGCAGTAGGCTGAATTCTATGCATTCCCATGGACCCTGTTCAACTGGGAATGTTTCACAATGGGCCCACTTCCCACCTACCCTAATTTTTGTACTATTTTGTACTGTGGGCTTTACATCAACACCTATGATATAAAGGAATTATTTTAATAAGTTGAGCCTAATAATCGGATCTATGGATAGATCTGCCGGCAAATCCCCCAAATTGTTCTGTCTGACCTGGAAAGGCTAGATGGGCTAAGGCAGGGTCAATCAATACCTGACCGACCCAAACTCTTTGCCCTGTCAGATTGAGTTGGGTCAATTTGGATTCAGGCCTGAGAGCTTTTAACATGAAATAACTTGGGGTCGGGGATGGGTTCGGGTTCGGGTTCGGGTGAAATTGGGCCATTGTCGAGGATTGCTCATGACCGACCCCAAACACTTTGTACTGTCGGGTTGAGTTAGGTCAATTCGGACTGCGGCCTGGAAATTCTTAACATGAAATAGCCTGGGGTCGGGGTTGGGGTTGCGTTCTGGTTCGAGTGAAATCGGGCCATTGTCAAGGATCAGCTCAACCCGATAAACTGTATGGAGGAACTCCCAGATCCGATCCAATGGCCAATGAGATCTGAACAAACCTGCCCAGAATCCAACCTGAATTGTAAATTTCCTACCTGAGTGCAATTCTGGTTGAGTTGGATTGACTCAGGCAGAGTGGTGAATGCATAGGTTTGGGTGTAGTTTTCTTCTCAAAGGGTTAGAAAGAAGGGTTTATATGAATTCCAAATAACTGAAAAACTAGGTTAATTAAATGGTTATGATCAGCTAAATCAAGTTGAAAATTAATTGGGCCATATGAGAATCCAGATAAAAGAACCCAATGAAAAATTCTGACATTCTTCTAGATGACTGAAGCATTAAAACAAGTTACCCCACCAACAATATTTGATGATCAATAGGTCCTATTAAGTGGATTTTGGATTGGTTTTTGGACATGAAACGAGGTTAAAAAGATAAAAACTTATCATAACAGTATTATTATCACTTTTCAAAAAAAGTTATGAAGAGAACTTGATTAAAAGAAATATGGAAAGTATTTATACTTTTTTTTTTTTTGAACATTCAAATCTCTTTGTACCTTTGTTAAAATGAGTGAAAGATTTTATACTTTCTTAAAATTTTCCTTTTGATATGCTGGCCCCTTTGGAAACACCGTTTGAAAATCAGCCCAAGTTCTATTTTCAGTTAGGGTATGTTTGTGCAGCGGGATTTGCCATGGGGTGGGGGTGGCGACAAGGCGCTGAATTTTTTGTCACCTATAGATGTCAAATAGGTCGGGCTAGCCCGGCACGGGAGTCAATGGCCTATGGCCCAATGCTGTCAACATCACGGCCTGTGAGGCACGACCCAAGACAATGGGCCAAGGTGCCTGGCATGGCCCGTTAACGGCCTGGCAAGGCACAGCCTGGCCTGTGTTTGCCATGCTTCATGGGCCGGCATGGAGAGGCCCGACAGGCCCTCCCAACGGCTATATTTTGAAAACAACAGTAACCTTTTTGAAAAATGTCCATTTTACACCCCATCCCCCCAATAAAACAAGGGGTATTTTGTCTTTTTGAATTTTATAAGTCTATAAATACCCACCTATCTCATTCTCATTTCTCACCAAAATTATACAATTCTCTCACTCTTTCTCAAAGCATTCAACTCACTCTCTCTCTAACAAGTTTTTTGGAAAGCCAATGATCAAGTTATCAAGAAATAAGATTAAAGGGGCCTTAAAAAATTTGGAAGTATTTATATCATTTAAATCTAAGATTCTATATTTATAAGTTTTTAATATATTATATTAACTCTCATCTTTTCCCCTTTCTTATATTAATTATCACAAAAAGAACGCTACTACTATTATTATATAACTTTTTTTTTCTTTTAAATCCCATTTTGAAATATGGCTGGACGATCTTTTAGAAAAATTCTCACACAGTCTTCTTCCATTAATTTAGGGGGAGAAAATGGGTTATTAATAAACGAATAATTAGTTTTGCCAAACTTGAATGGCTACATAGTTGCAATAGAATAAATGCCCTTATTTTGGAAAAAAAAAAAATCAGATGAATCTGATAATAAGGATAAAGTTATGGCTGTAACTTTAGATATTGCAACAAATAATATAGTGGCTATTGAACTAATGAAATTGCATATGCCACTTGCATCTTTGATAGATGGTTAAATCTTTCATTGCTAAATATATTTTCTGCTGCGCACAAAGAAGACAGTTATATTCCGGAATATGTGTGAGGCATAATATATCAACTAAAAAATTACCAAAAGATGTTGAACATAGATGGAATTCTATGTATAATTCGTTAGATAAGGCAGTTAATAGAAAAACAATTTTGAATGAATATTGTGCTTTTAATGCACAAGATTTTTTTATGGCTGAGGAACATTGGGAGTTGTGTGCCCACACAAACGACTTATTACAAGTTTTTTATACTGCAATATTCTTCTTCTTTGGAGTGTATTATCCAACATCTAATGGAGCTTTAAATTATCTTTTGGAAATTACTTTACAATTTAAAAGATTTAGAGATCAAGATTTACTTAAAGACGTTGTTAAAAAAATGGATGAAAATTTTAATAAATATTGGAAAGATGCTCCAATGACATTTGTTTAGATGCTACATTACATCCTATGTTAAAACTAATTGGTGTACAATCTTTTATTGAAGAAATAAATAATAATATGGACCACCAAGATTTAGATACGTTTCCAAATATAAGGAGAAAACTAGAAACATTTTTTCAATTTTATCGTGAATAAATGGGTACAACAGGTGTTACTATGGCCCCTCAACAAGTCCAGCAATCAAGTGGAGTTGGGTGTGATCTATTTTATAGCAAACTGGGCAGAGCCTCCATCTCAAGTAACACAGTAATGGAGTTATCCTTGTATCTTGATTCCGTTATATTACAGATGCAGGATGCATCTAGTTTTGACGTTTTAGCCTGGTGGAAACAGCACTAAAATATGTTTATGGTGTTAGCTGCCAAGGCTCGTGATCTACTAACTATTCCAATGTCTTCTGTAGCATCAAATCATGCTTTTAGTACATGGGGACGTGTGGTGGATAATAGAAGGACAAACTATCTGAAGAAACAATATAGTGTTGTGTTTGCTTACGAAATTGGTATTTGGCTGACAAACGAAAGCAAGAGTTGAAAGAAATTGAAGATTATGATCCATCCGAATAGATTAGCGGACTACAAGTCTAATTTTTTACTTTTTTTTTCATTGTAATTTGTAAATATGATTTTTTTTAATTTTTTTATATATATTTTTTCTAAAAAGATTCTAAAGGTCTTGAATGTGATCCTATTCGAAAACCTTCAAGTAGGAAAGATCCAAATGATTCTCTTTTTAGTCGAGTAGGTCGAATTTGACTGAACCACTTAAAAATATGTCATTCTATTTTCAGTGTGTCTGTTCTATTTTTTTTTTAATTTTAAGTATAAGACCGAAACCGAAACGAAAATACAGATACGTTAGTGGCCCGACCGAAACAAGAGGCACGGTGGGCAAGGAGGCACGGCATGACCCAGCAAGAAACAGGCACGCCCTGTACCGTCAAGGCCTGTGTCAGCACGACACGACCCGTTTGACATCCCTACCGTCACCTTAGTCATTGCACTTGATCCAACAACAAACAAAACGGCTGATAAATCTCCACTTTTAGCTGTACATGTTTTTCTGCTCTAAAGGGGATCTAGAAATTTGGGATGTTCACGGGTTGGGTTGGGCTGCACAATATCCAAGCCTGACCCGAACGTAAACCCTTATGCTCAAGCCCGACCCAAGCCCGAACCAGGCCATAACTGCCTAGCCCGAGAGCCTAAGCCGCATAAAATAGGCTTAGCCCAAGCTCTAGTTGATAGTATTTTGCCAATAAAATGGCTACCATTAATAACAAAGGGTTGTAGCTTTGTCGGCTATGATGCCTGTGTACGTTTGTTCAAGTCCTTTCTTTAGAGAAGAAAATGCAATTGTTTTTGCTTTCTTACTTGGGCCGGGTTCGGTTTCGGGATTTCTACCATTGAACCCAAGCCCAGCCAATATGTTAAAGTTAGGCTCAAGCCAGGCCGATCCATGAGCCCCCCTACCGTAAATCCTACTATCCCAAGTCGTACAGCTAGTGCGGGCGGTGCCATGGAAGAGGAAACTTGCTCTTCCTTCGCTCTACACAAACGCACCCTTAGTCTCACTTATCGGATGGGGTTGAAACTTCGTAAGATTCATGTGGGCCCATTTCAATCCTTCTACCCTTTGGCCCACTGCCCTAGATGGGCCCCACATCCTCTACCCTGTTTCATGTGGATCATATCTTTATGCATGCGTGTATTATATAATATGCATGCTTATGGATAAAAGGTACAAGGATACATTCCTATGGCGATAAAAGGTACTGGATACACCAAGATGAACCCAATGAAGCCCAACCCGAAAACAAATGATCGCTCAGTTGGTTGGCAACTGCTTTTATCACCCTTTGCCACTTGGGCTTCTCTTCCCACTTTGTGGGCTCTCCTTTCCACTTGTGTGGGCTCTCTTGGTTCCCAGCCTCTTTGTGCTGGGGTACCCAAAAAATGAAAAAGCCCAACCCAATTTCTACTTTTGGTTGGGTTTGCTCATATGTGCTCGGATTTGGGCCAGCACAAGTTGCAACCCAATATAAACGGAGGGTGTAAATTGGTGAAGTTCCCACAATTTTTTTTTTAGTGAAGTTGGGTTAATTAAGCCTGGTTTGGATTGGCTTCGAGTTGGACCTTCTTGAACTCCCAGCCCCAATTTGCAGCTGGCCCCTCTTTAATCCAGGTTTCTGGCTTGCCCGAAACTTGACATGCCTGCACTCCTATATATAGATAAAAAGGAAAAACCAAAACGCATGCAAGGTAATATTGGAATAAGAAACCTCATACTTTGGCCTAGATCCAAACAATTTCACCAACATATGTAGGGATATATTATAGAGCAGAACAAAGGGTTTGGGTTTTTTCTTTAATTTTTCTGGTACGTCACCATTGGGGGTACTGAGGACCCATTGTAGATAGGGATGTAGATGGGTCCCCGATTCTCTGATTAATCGGAGGTTCTAACCTGTTAAGTAAATGGGTCCGGTTTTAGTTTTGACTCGCGGACACGGGACCTGACATATTACCTCAATTTTCGAAAATCTCTCCTAAAAAGTGAGTTTTTTTTTTCTATATCATTCTCTACCTAGACTTAGATCCGAATCCGTCCCATATACAGAACCAATACTTGTACCACCATGGACTTGGACTAGAACCAACCCGTTTAATTACATCCCTAATTATAGACTTTGTCCCCACGGGTAACACTTGGTCCCATAGTAAGGAACTACATTCCCAACTTGCTTCCTTAGGGTACCTTAGGACATAGGGGCTTATCTACATATATGGTTATGGGGGCTACAGTTTCCCTTGTCAGACTTGGTCTTGCCTCCAAAACCCGCATGAAAATCTTGTGTCTCCCTTCAAAGGCCACATGAAAATCTCGAGTCCACCCAAAACTGAGGTGAAAATCCTGGATTTGCCCATAAAATCCAACTATCTATTTGATGAAAATCTTGTGTTCGCTGCTCTAGGGATCGTCCCCAGGATGCTAAGGTAAGAAGCAGGGTTCCAACCACCAGGGCAACCCTTTGCCTTTTGGTTTTGAGTTAAATATAGCTAGTAGAATCAGTAAAACATATATGGGCTAAATAGAAAGAGCCATTAGAATGCCATGTGATCATTAAGTGTTGTTTAATCAAAAGCACATTTCTATAGTAGTTGTAACTCTGGTAAATTTTTTGTTACCGTCGGTAGCATAGTTGTTTAGTTGGTATCGTTTTGGCAGGAATGGCCGAAATTTTTCGTTCTGATCCTCTGGCTTGAACGGAATGAGTCAAAAAACATTTCGGTTTGAATCCCAGTCCATTTTCGGTTGTCCATTATAGTCCATTTTGGTTGTAGCACAATTTTCACTTGTTTTTAATTTTTTTTTCTCAGTATTCATATCAAGAAACATGCCTAATTATTTATATTCTATTTTTACTTTTCTATTTTGTATATATATGTATATATTTTTAATTTTTTATTATTCCGAAAAGTCACTTCGAAAAGTTTTACCGAATTCTTGAAATACCGAAATATTCAATCTTGGATGTTGGACTGAAATGACAACTGAAGCGGAATTGACAACTATGGTTAGCTGCCAGTCCCGTGTCGGAAACTGTTCCATGTACATAAAAAGGAGGACAACTGTGTAGGTGGGTACACTGCCGACATAAAACGTTTGATACAACTTCAACATGAATTGATTGAAATGGAGAAATAAAATTCATATAGATTTCAACATGGTCGGAACGAGATCACTCTGATCATGATGGTGAAGGTTTCTCTCATGGTTGTTTCGCCTAATACATTATTTGAATTAGATCTTGGGCAATCAAGAAATGGGAAGAAGCTAATGTTTGTGTAACCGAAATGCACACGCATAGAAAAGATGAGTGCTAAGAATTGTGAAATGAGCAATTAGTAGCAATCTGAGTGCAATGAAAGATCGAAAAAAAGAAGAAGAAGAAGAAGAGGAAACTGCCAAAAAAAGGACCCTAGATGGCCACATACTGAAAAGAGGCCACCAATATTGCAAGGAAGTGGTTCCCTGTGATCACTTTCGTTTTTCTTATTCAAGATTTAAACGTGTGACGATATTGTCGCTTAATCGCCTGAAACCCCATTTTTTCCATTTTCCCCTTCTTCCTCCCATTATGATGGAGTTTTAGGCGATTAAGCGATGACGTCGTCATATGTTTAAATAGGATATTAAGCGACGACGTCGTCACTCATTTAAATCCTTAATAAAAAAAAAGGGAAGTGGTCACAGGAAACCGCTTTCGTACAATATTGACTAGTGTCATCTTTTTCGGTTAATGGTCATCTAGGGTCCTATTTTTGGTAGTTTTAAAATATGGTATAGGAATAGAAGGCCTTCACTAAGGCGGAGGTTAGCCATGACCTTAGGTGAAGAGGTATATAAGCATGTGTTAGTATGTGGAGTAATTGAGAGCATGACGTTGAATCGGGTAGAATAATAGAATTGTAGAACACAAACTGCAAAGGTGACAATAACCAGATGAGCTTAGCAAGCATCATAGAGGTGTGGGTGTGGATTTATCCTCTTCGATCTACGCAGAGGACGTCTCGTTTAGGTAATGCTAGCATAAAGCCTATGCAATGCACAGGCTAATTAATAAAACATGTTAAGTTAAGATTGTGAAAGATAACTCTCATGGGCCATTATTTTATATATAATGAAGTTAACTGATTTCAATTGAGAAATCAATAACTGATTTCAATTGAGAAATCAATCATGATTCTCAATTTGACTTTGACCATGCGAATTTGTTTCTGACCCCTTCAGTTGATTCATATCCAACCTCCTCCCTATAAAAACTTAGACGTCATTTCTCTGCATTACTCTTAACTCCTTGAGCACTAACTTTTTCTACATGCATCTCCTCAGGCGTCGCCTCCCTTTTCTTTTTCTTTGTTTCTTTGTTTCTTCCCTTGGTTTTTCGATATTAGACAAGAAGTCTGACATCAATATGGACTTCGTTTTGCATTATGAGTTTCATGGCTTGGTTTTATGGTTTTGATGATATACTTTCTGCTTGGTAGTGTATAAGTGATTGATCTATTTTTTATATGTTTATGTTGGTTATTTTATGTAGAAAGAATATTATATAAATAGATGATATTAACGAAAGTCGACTTGTTTTTCCTCTTTTTCTGGTGCATATAATATCTTTCTTTTTTTTTTTTTTAATAAGGTTTAAACAAGACCTTAAGATCATTGCCATTAAGATCTCTCTTTCAGAAGAATTTTATAATGGCAGATACTATGCGTTATAATGGCAATGCAACATGTCGGGTTGTTTAATGAGTTTTATCTTAGTTGGTCTACCCTTTATAGGATGAAGCATATTTTGATGAGTTGTTTGAATATATTACTACGACAGTTAGTATAGTAATTAGCATTTCAAACCTTTCAATTTTATTTTTCATTCTCAATAAAATTCATTCAAAAGTATTATTATTTTAAGCTTCTATTTGGTTCCCGTGAAATACAAAAGTATGCTTTGGAAGTATACTTGATTTTTACAAATTTTTCTCCACTCTGAAGGGAGGAATAGTGGTCTTTTTTTGTAGCCACCATATACATTGGGGTTGCACTTATTTTGCAACTTTTCCTCCTCTCTAAAGGGAGGAAAAGCGGTCTTTTCGAGTAGCAACAATATACATTGATGGTAAACTTATTTTGCAACTTTGCCTTGGCTCTGAAGGGAGGAAAAATTGTCTTTTTAGGCTAGGTTTACCGCCATTTTGAAAGTCTTCAATAAAGGGAGGAAAAGTTGTTCACTCGTATTAAACTTTACAGAGCTTGAATACAAAAGAATCTTATAATGATAGATACTATGTGTTATAATGGTAATGCAACATGTCGGATTGTTGAATGAGCTTTACTCTTAGTTGGTTACGCTTTATAGGATAAAAAATATTTTGATTGCTTGTTTGGATATGTTATTATGACAGTTAATGTAATTGACGTTTCAGACCTTTTAATTTTATTTTTCATCCTCAATATGATTCATTCAAAGGTATTATTATTTTAAGCTTCTATAAATTTTAAATTATGAATTATATTACCTGTGCTAAGCATGGTTATCTTTTGCAAGTGGCTAATGAGGCTTGGGGAGGAGAGGCTTGGCCTTTTCAAGGCTTGATACATAGTGGATCTCGACAAATTTATAAAAAACTTTCAACCATTGATATAAAAAAAGTCTATTTAACATATATATTTGCATTAACAAACATTCATTTTGATTCTAGCCTCTTTTTTCACATGACTCTTTTTTTTAATGGCTCTATTTTGATGGGTTTATTAAAAAAAGAGTAGCGATACCAAACAAGCCCTGTAACTTCAAGGTATAAGAATGTACAGAGAGAGAGAGGCAAGATTTGTATTTTGTATGACTCAGCTATTCTATGGGCCCGTTTGGCATGTCTACATCCCTCCTCTACTTCTCTTAAAACTTATTCCAAACAGTTTTATACCATTTGGAAAGCATTTATCTAACCTCCTTTCAAAAACGCACAAAGAGGTTTTACCTCTATTTCACATAGCCTCGAAATCGGCGCCATTTCATACAGACATGTCAATCTGAAGCGGAAAGATTCAAGGCTACAGTGATTTTAACGCTACTTTTGGACTTACCAGTTTTTTCATTGTTTTCTAAATTTTAGGCACCATAATCACAATCCAAACCATCAGATATCTTTACAACATCAAACACGGCCAGATAGGAGACAAAGTTCCAATCGTTGGATGATCACAGATCTTGAGATATTTGTAAAGAAAGTTAGGCTGTTGGATTTGGATTTTTGGACCTTGTGGGCCCCTCCATCCTCTTTGGAAAGCTACAGACAGCTATGTGATCAAGTTTAAGGTGTTAACTCATTATAGATCTTGAGATATTTGTTAAAAAACATGAACCATTAGATGTAAACAAGTCGTCTCTTTCATGCTACTTACTGTCAGTCCGGTTTTTATGAATTCTAAATTATTATGGGCCACTAAATGATGATCCAAACCGCCCATAGTCATTAAAATGTGGAACACGTGTCTGGGATAAAATTTCAACTGTTGGATGATCACAAATTTTGAGATATTTGCAAAACGTCCAGACCATTAGATCTATTTTTACAAGTGTATTACCAAACAGCCTATTTTAAAAATATCTATGTCTTACCAAATAGCCTATTTGTTAAACATCTATTTCAAACCGCTCCATTTGAAATAGAATTATATCATACAGATCTATTTCCTAAAGATAAGATTTGCCAAACAAGCCCTATGCTTTCTTTTTTTTTTTTTCTCCTATTGCGTGTAAATCTCTTTTAGTTTGCTTTAAATTGATGATGATTGTTAGTCCGACCATTTGAAGAGAGGCCTCGGCAAAGCTTGCAAAAACAAGGGTTTTTTTTTTTTTTTTTCCTTTTATATCCCAAAGCTAAAGGATAAGGTTGAGCTCAGTTTTGAAAAGCCTTCATATTGAGGGCCGGGCTTGAGCAAGACCTAGCTTAGCTAGCTTGTCCCTGTATCCTACGGTCTAACCCATTCGGATAGGTGAAAACTTGATGGGTCCAATGTTATTCAAGGGCTCTCGCATGTGTTGATGGTTCAACTGGATCATAAAGTCGGCTACACTATGTTGTTCATCATTGTAATATGGTGAGAAATAGATGCACATGAATATTTTTCAATATATAATATTATACTAAATATATATATATGTGTGTTTGTGTATATGAGTGTAAATGTATGAAATTATTTTTTGTAATTATATTAAATAAATATGGATATTCATCAACATATTTATTAATATCTATGCAAACAAATACCCTTATAATTTGAATCAATTACTTTATGTGCATTCCGATTTCATGTGAACGAAAAGGCCCACTCCACCAAAGAATTGATCATTTGTATTCCAATTCAATGCAAGCAAATAGGCCCATAATCTATACACATACAAACAGGCCCATTTAACAATAAATTCAAATATTTTTCAGGTTCATGCAAACAGACAGACCCGTTTACCAACAAACTCTAATGCATTAAATTCAATGCAAACAAACAAGCCATTATTGTATCCATGGGCAAAGCTGCAATACAGCGCGCTGCATCTGGGATATGCACATGGGTGGGGGCAATCTTTAAGAAATCCAATCTCTTCATCATCTTTTGGATAGTTGATGGTAGTGTCAACAAAAAAAGAAAAAAAAAAAAGTTCTTCCTGTTGGCCTAATCCTCCTAGCCCTTTTGGGTAAGGTAAGGGCTTAGCTACCATAGGATTGTAGATAACTTCCACCCGGCCTAGCCTCGGCCAGTATATGTTAGGGTAGGTAAGGGTGGACCTCGGCTGCTAGGCCCTTGCCCAACCTCTCGCGAGCCCAAATTGATGGAATAAGGCTATGATATTGATAATGACTATGATATGCAAGTATGACAGGCTGGGTTGTGCCTTAAGAATGTTAGGCCCAAGAATGTCCTGGTTAAGTATCAGGCCTAATAATACTACTTATATTTAATCCAATGCCGGCTGAGCTAAGGTCAGGACCAAACAGGTTCAATCTTAACCATTGCTAATAAAATATTCAGTGGAAAGAAAGAAGTGAGATGTTAGCTTGTTTGGTGGTAATTAAGAGAGATTAGTAGACAAGTAGGATTTAGCTTTTGATGATGATGATAAATATCAGTCTAAAAGAGCTCATCTAATGTGTTTATAACTACTACTATTATAAAAGAGTGAATGTTGCCAAGGTTTTTCACTACACCATGTGGGACCCACCTCCATCTATTATAATAGAATATAATAATATATTATTATTATATTATAATAATTATCTACTATATATATATATATCTCTATCTATCAACTATTATAAAAGAGGGAAGGTTGCATAGTTTTTTCACTACACCTTTGTGGGCCCACCTCCAAATATTATAATGTAAACTTTTTCACTGCGCCATTGTGGGGCCCACCCCTTAATATTATAATATAATGTAATAATATATTACTATGAGAAATTTCAAACTTTTTCACTACACCTTTGTGGGGCCCACCCCCAAATATTATAACACAAACTTTTTCACTACACCATTGTGGGGCCTACCCCCAAATATTATAATATAATATCTCTACTCTTAGGAAAGAGAAGAAAATGCAATTTGGTTTCACTACCTGGCCACATCTAAGAGAACAAAATGACATAACTTGTGTGGGCCCCACTTATATAATAATAATATAATCTATATATTATTATTACCCTTCTAAAAGAGAAAAACTTGGGCCCCACTTATAAAATAATAATAAGATTCTAAAAGAGAAGAACTTGTGTTGGCCCCACTTATCTCTACACTTATAAAAGAGAAGAAAATGTAATTTAGTTTCACTACACACTGGCCCACATCTAAGAGAACAAAATGACATAACTTGTGTAGGCCCCACTTATATAATAATAATAAGATTATAAAAGAGAAGAACTTGTGTGGGCCCCACTTATATAATAATAATATAATCTATACATTATTATTATTATTATTATATATGTATATAACAAAATGACATAACTTGTGTGGGCCCCACTTATATATTAATATTATAATCTATACACTATTATTATTATTATTATTATTATTATATCTATATCTATATCTATATCTACCCTTATAAAGGGGAAGAACTTGTCATTCTTATTTCTCTACACATATGTGGGCCCCACTTAATAATAATAATCATATAATCTAAATATTATTATTACCCTTCTAAAAGAGAAGAACTTGGGCCCCACCTGTATAATAATAATAAAATTATAAAAGAGAAGAACTTGTGTGGGCCCCACTTATATAGTAATAATATAATTTATATTATTAATATTATTATTATATCTATTATTACCCTTATCAAAGAGAAGAACTTGCCATGTTTATTTCTCTACACATCTGTGGGCCAATTATAAAAGAGAAAAACTTGTGTGGGCCCCACTTATATAATAAGATTATAAGGAGCTGGACTCATTCTGGTATTTTTTTCCCTGCTGTTAAGCTTCATTTCATGCTTATATATATATATCTAATAATGTACCAGTTCTTTCTCAAAATTAAAGGACAAAAGCCATGCATAGTAGAAGGTGCTCCCTATTGCAACCTTGAAGTTGTGGGTTCAAGTCATGTATCAATAAAAAAAAAAAAAAAAACTAAAAAATTTGTTGGATAAAAAAAACCATACCATTGATCATATGTCGTTTTCTTTCTTATCATCATCAATATCATAATTATCATTATTGTTGTCGTTGTTGTTGTTGTTGTTGTTGTTGTTGTTATTATTAAACTCTACTTTTGGATGGTATTCAAAAGATGCTTAGAGCAGATATTTTCTTCTAAATTCTCTAGAAATCTAATGCTTGGCTTTCTATGAGCAAACTAGAAAAGGCCATGACCATCAATTTAAATGCCCTTGTGAATTGTCCTGAAGAGATGACTATTAAATGCCCTCATAAATTGTCACTAAAAGCCTTCATTTCATTGGAGAATTTAATGAAATTTTGGAGCCTTAATATTTTTTTTAGGCTGCAATGGTTTTATTCAGTGGGTGGAGATAAATTTGTCACAGCAAATTGCATGTCACTTAACCAGCTTACGTAGAGCTCTAATAAGAGCTCCTATTGTCATGAAATGCTGACTCATTAAAAAGCTAGCTCTACTTGGCGCTGGCATGCCGCCTTGCATGCAAGCGAAGCGCTATTGGCGGCAATAAATAGCTCACTGAGCGATGATTGATGCAGTCAGTCAGTGCCCTCGATTGTTCCAAAGAGAAGGATCATGGCGCCTCCAGAACCATGGCATCCAGTAGCAACATCTCCTTGCGTGCGAGAGACTTCTATGCCGGTCGTTATTCTCGGGTCTGTTATGAAAGAAAGTGGCAGCTAAAGCAAATCTAAAGCGTCGGTTGCTTTTTGCTTCTTATTCTTAGTCAACCAACCACTTGGTACCAAGCAACCGATTAGCTATTGCGCTTTCAAAGTAGATAAGTGGTCTCTTATTTTAAAAGTGGTGGTGCAAGAAGCGCACTATCCTCTTTGTCTTGAAAGAAAATGAGTAAGCATAGCGAAGCATATACATTAGGTAAGTCAGCGGCGTAATAAGTCAGCCTTTGAAGAAATAAAGAAAATAAGGAAGTCCCAATTGAACTAGAAAGAAAAACAAGTAATCGGACTTTTCCTGGAATAAGTGATCCGATGTCCAAGGAACAAGACTTTTTGTTGAGCAAAGAGCACTTATCCTTCTTGACATAAAACTGGTTGTCGCGTAATATCTGGAAGACAGCTCTTCAAGCGTTTTACATGCTCTTCAAGCGCCCCACTATAGACGATAATGTCATCAAGATATACCGCCACAAACTGGTCTACCAATGAGGTAATTATGTTAATTTTCCTACCTTTAACCAATTTGTAATAATTCTCTTTGTTCAAATTGGTTTTACAAGGGGGAGATTTGTTTAGTTTTTACTAAGTATTTGGATTATTTTACTTAAGATTTGCACCCTTTTTCCAATTGATTGTGATGAGTATGGTTTCGTTTCGAGTTATTATTGCATTGACTATCACAGATTATATCTAAAAAAGTATAAGGAGTGTAAGTTGTGATTTGACCTTGCATGTGCCCTGCTCGTGCAGGGCTCCACTAGTATACCATAAAAGATCAAGTCAATTGGTTGCACTACAGTGAGTATTCCAAGCCACATTGTCGGGCCAACTTCAGCACCTTTATGCATGGTGTGTGGCTCGATAAAAAGCATTAAACGTTATCATCTCATTAATTATGATTAAAAGCATAACTTCAAGCGATTAACGTTATCACCTCATTATTGGGGCCCCAAAATAAGTAGATAGAAAAATCCATTTCAACCATACTCTTGAAATGATTATGATCATTAAATCAATTTGAAAATTTGGCCATATGCACTCAAACATTATATAATTCTTATCCAACCATCCACCATGCATATAATTAGCTTAAGTGCGCACCAAAAATTTGGTCTAGAGTTCTATAATAACACAACCGATTGGGCCGTTTGGACTAGATCAGAATTCAAGTAAAAAAAAAAAAAAAAAAAAGAGTGAAGAACTTGTGAACAGAATTTTGGCAAGGGACCACTAATTGGTTATGAACATAAAATGTCCTTCCCTTGAGGTCATTTTGTTGTGCTCTCTTCAAAATGTCTCCCTAGTCCATTACGACTAGGCCCAAGAGGATCCCACAGTCCAGTAGGCCCTGCACTAAAAATGAAAAGGGAGCATAATTAATACATCCACGGTTGAATGCAGCTGGTTCATTAAAAATGTGAATGGCTTCCTCTGCAACCTCGGCCATGCATACTCAAGGCTTGATGAACCAGGAGTCGTTCAGGTCTCTATATCCAGTGCCAGATTTAAAGATTTTTGAGTTTTGGAGGCAAACCTAGGATTTTCATGTGGATTTTGGAAGCGGAACGAAAATTCTTATATGGGTTTTGAAAGTGGGCTCGGGCCCAACAGGGGCAACTGCTAAGTAGCACGTATGTGAGTTCACCCCTGTCTATATCCATGTTCCTGGTAAATTCATCCAGCCGGATGTAGCTTGCGTGTGTGTAAATATGTGTGCATGTACAAGCTTTTGAACTGGTTCCTGCTTTTATTCGTTCAGCCTTCTTGAGTTGTTTGGGCAGGTTTTGTAGTCCGTGTTTGTTTTTTGTTTCTCTGTTTTAGCTTTTTGGCAGCTAGGTTCGCTGCTTCTGGCAGGTTTCTTTTAGCCGCCTCTTCTGTTCTTCTTCTGAGAGCTTTGTTTTCTGCTTAATACAAAGTTTACCTTTAACCAAAAAAAAAAAAAAAGTACAAGCTTTTGAACTGGTGGGATGAACTTGGCACATTCCTCATATTCTTCTCCTCAGACTGTGCAGACTATGTAGTCCCAGGTCACTCGCATCCAACTCGTGGGCGAGAAGCAGAAGATTCGCTTTCATGGGTAGATAACAGAGGTGGAGACTTGCATGTCCCTAGAAACTGCATGGTATCAAACTCAATATTCTAGAGGAATTGCGGCTAGCTGGGCTCCTTTTAGTCTGGAACCATCACTTGCTCCAAGGGTTGCTTGCTTTGGTTCGCGTCTCATGCATCGAAACACCCCTACCCAGACTTGGGTACAATCAACAAGCTTCAATGGTGCCTCTAGATGTTGTTTATGCTGTTTGGAAGTAGAGACATACATCTATTTGTTCTGTCTCTACAGTTTTGCTCAAAGTCTATGGTCATGGATCATAAATGCAGCTTATGCTCATCTCCCCCCCCTCCTTTTTTAGCTTGTAATTTTCAATGGCATTCACCTCTGTAATTTTCTAATTTGGTGCTTTTTCTCCCTGACCCACAGAAGTTGACTATTTTCTGTTTGGTAGTTCTCTCCTCTTACAAGTCTCTATTCTTTATAGAGATGGGCTGCCCTATATAGTAGTCTGCTGTTTTTATATTTTTGGACAGTTTTCTTTTTTCTGCCCATGTATCTTCCTTCCTCCTCTTTAATATACTCTCTACCATTTAGTGAAAAAAAAAAAAAAATGATAAACTGGTGGGACAACCCATTCCATGCTCCTTTATACATCTCAAGTGCCTAGTTTGCACCAGATCAAAACCCATATATTGTGCGAGATGTTAGTTTGGCCACTTAGATGATTAGGCTGAATGGACCAAGTAAACCCCCATTCCCTATATGTGTCACGGATCCCATGGAGCTGTTGGATCGACTGTGAGAGCTTTTTTTTTTTTTTTTTACTTAAAACCATTAAACTTGCAAACCATGGGTCAAGGGATTAGGATTATTGAATTGATTCGAAACTGCCCTATCTGTTCTAGAAGTTCTAGTCGTTGCCAAGAGTAAAAAATTTATTAAGGGCAATGATTAGAGTGAAAGAAAGGTGACTTGATAAGTTGTCTTTGGATAAAAGAAAAAGGGAACTTGCCTAATGTATTTTGAAAGTTCTATCCTTTACTGGGAGCATAAAAAGGTGTCGAGGGACAAATAAGAAAAAGAAAAAGTTTAGTGGGGGACCCCACACAGCGTAAGACCAAAATGCTCATGAAGACTTTCATATCTCTTCCTCCTATTCTAAAGAACAAAATGCGGATCCGCCACTTGGTGTGGGGAGCACTCCTCATATATATATATATATAGAGAGAGAGAGGGGTTCTTTTAAGCTAAAGCTTAGGGAAAGATCAGCTGAACCGTGCGACTTGCACGTGTTTTGGCCCACGAAAAATAAATCAGCCCACTTCTCTTTTGGTTTCACTTTTCATTTTCCCCCCTTTCCAACCTATCTCCATTTCCAAACCTAAGCAAAACACTCCCACTCTCGTCTCTCTCTCGGTCTCTCCCCAGTTTGCATGAAGCTCTCCTGGTCTTCATCTCGTCGCTCGATCTCTCCGACGAAGGCAGCCCAGTTTGCGCGAACTCTCCGACGTCTCTCCCGGTCGTCATCTCGTCTCTCTATCTCTTCCGGTGGCGCAAGCTCTCCAACGATTGCAACCCACTTTGCTGCGACTCACATCTCTCTCTCTCCCGGTGCGATGCCAAGGAAGAAAAGACCTAGATTGATGAAGCCTCTCTCTCCCTCTTTGGAATGCGCGGGACCGCAGAGCCCAACCTCGGTGATATGTTTTTAAACTTTGGTTTTTTTCTTTTCTTTTCTTTTATTTCTGATGTGGGGTTTGATTCATGTTTCTTTGGGTTGAGACGGAACTGTGGGATGGTTTTACTGTTGATGCCAACCCCGATTTGGGGTCGAGATTTGAAAATAAAAAGTGATTTTCTTTCTTTTGTGACTAATGTGATGCCAATCAATCTCAACCCCACCACCATCAGGTTTGCTTCTCTATTCTGGAATTTGATGGCTGACAAATGACATGCGGGCCTATGCGTATGAGCCAGTAGCTAATCAAGGCTTCGTCATGATTTGAGAAATCAGAAAGAAAAAGAAAGAAAGAAGCACCTCATTCTTTTCTTAGATTGTGTGCGCGCATTAGTGCATACACTAATTATAATGGTTTTTGCATGATTTATACCTTGTTTTCCCACCTACTGACATTCAAATTGTATATGGAGGATTGTGTTTGGTCTAGAGATTGAGCAGACTCTGGATTTGAAAGGAGTTGCTGCAGTTGGTCCGATATTTATTTGGATATTTTTCGTAGAATTGTAGCTCAGTTCATTCTTCTGGTGTTTGGCTGGTGTTGGAAATGGAAATCTTCATTTCTTTTTGGAAATGATCTTGTTGTCAAGTTGAGTTTTTTTCTCTGCCGGAAATCGATATTAGCAGTTCACATTGATGATAGAAAGTAGAATAAAGTACCCACCAAATGTGAATACTAGTTTCTGTGCTACTCCTAATGCTAGTATAATCGGGAAAAAAAATAAAAAGAAAACCTCTCTTACAAAACATTAGAACTGCTTACTACTATGGAAACATTGAAATACACCCTAAATCTGTCATTTTGTCTCTATGAATTATGATACCTTTGGTGATGCGAACTTTGAGTTAAGAAACCGCTTCTTTTTTGCTTGATTATTGTTTCTTGAAGCTATTTATGCAGATTTGACATAAATTGATGTAATAAATATTTCCAAGTGAACCTGATAAACTTATTTTTTTTATATGTCAAAATGGAAGAATTGACATGCTATTTGACATAGTTTGGCAGTATGGATTCTGTTCTATTATGAAATGAAATAGGATGAAAATATGGCCATGTTAAATGCCATAACTAAATTTTGTTTTAGACCAATCAACACGTATTTGCTTCAAACGAATCCATCTCTAATTCATGACCATGTTTTTATTATTTGTAGTCCAGATTGCATATGGGTGTGACCTCCTCATCATCACCTTTTGTTCACTATCCGGTTGTAGATGAAAACATGACACCGAAATTTGGCATGCATTTTGATGATTTAGATGAGGCATATAACTTCTACAATGCTTATGGAAAACTTGTTGGGTTTAGTATAAGAAAAGAATCTACCAACAGAGGTAAAGATGGGGAGGTAGTTTGGAAGCTCTTTATCTGTTCGAAGCAGGGTAAAATAGATGAGAAACACTGGATTGATAAGGCACTTATTCAGAGGCGACGCATGGAAACAATATTCGATTGTAAGGCTCGGATGCAAGTGAAAATTGATAAATCATGTGGTTATGTAGTATCCAAGTTTGTTCCTCAATACTCCCATGCCCCCACTACTACTCTTAGTAAGAGATTTATGTTGAGGTCACATTGTGAAGTGCTAGAATCAAAGCGACAAACTATAAATACATATGATTTAGCAAATGTGGGAAGCAAACTACAAATGCAAGTGTTTGCATCGCAATCGGGGGCACTTGACAATATTGGATTTACAGATACAGATGCAAAGAATCACCATAGGGATGAGAAGGAAAATAAAAAGGGTTTAGATGGTCAGTTGTTATTTCAACTCTTTGAAAACCGCAAAGAGATGTGCAGTGGCTTCACATATACCATTGAGCGAGATGGAGATAAGAAGATAACACATGTTTTTTGGGCAAACAGGACATTACAAAGTTTTTGGTGATGTTGTGACTTTTGATACAACATATAAGACAAATTGTTATGGACTAAGTTTTGCTGCATTTGTAGGTTGCAATCACCATGGCCAAACAACTTTATTTGGATGTGGGTTTCTACCAAATGAAAAAACGGAGTCATTTGAGTGGCTGTTTACAAAATGGCTTAAGGCCATGTCATTTAGTCCACCAAAGGGAATTATAACTGATCAAGATTTGGTAATGACAAAAGCCATTAAGAATATCATGCCAAACATAATTCATCGGTATTTCCTATGACACATTTTGGATAAATTGCCTTCGAATTTAGGAGGGGTTCATATTCACAATGAGGGTTTAATTGAAAAGATAAAAAAATGTGTTCATAACTCTGATACTTCTTCTCATTTTGAGAGTTTTTGGAATCAGATCATAACATGTAATAATCTTAGTGACAATGAATGGTTGTTAGATATATTCAAGATTTGCCGTATGTGGGTTCCGGCATATTTGAAGGAGAATTTCTTTGGAGGCATGTCTACCACTCAAAGAAGTGAAAGCACGAATGCATTTGAGAAGCAGTAAGTGGAGTACAAAAATTCATTACTTGATTTCATATTGCGTTTTGACGCCGGGGTTGAACGTTTGAGATATCTTGAAAAGAAAGAGGATTTCGAGAATAGCAACTGGAGGCCTAAACTGAAGATGTGCTCACCAATGGAAAAGCAAATGGCCGAAATCTACACAAGAAACTTATTTTATAAGTTTTAAGATGAGTTATTCATCACCATGTGACTTGGTGAAAAGCTTGTTTACGAGGATGATGTGACTTGTAAGTTTATTGTGAAAAACTACCTCGATGAGAAGGAAATTGATAGAAATGTTTTATGGAAAAAAAATGAGATGCATGCATATTGTTCATGTAAGAAGTTTGGATTTGAAGGCATCCCTTGTCGTCTTGTCTGTCTTGAAGCATCTATCTGTACTATTTTTGCCAGAGCGTTACATTTTGAAGTGATGGACGAAGGATGTTACAAAAGAAATATTTGTTGACAATGTTGAAATTGGATATGCGGGTGTTAACTCATGCTTGGCCCGACATAGTCACTTGTCATGTATGTTCGTAAGGCTTATTGACAAAGCTAGTCAATTCAGAGAAGGTTTCGAATGTTTGGTTGACGGTCATATTGAATTGGAAATGAGATTAAGGCAGGTGACGTTAAGTAACCCAACAGACACAAGCATTGATACTGGAAAAGGACTTGTGGACAGTAATGTGGTGGGGTATCATGAGCCGTACGCATGTTGTGACAAAATGACGCACTAAGAGATTTAAATCATCAAAAGAAAAAGGCAACAAAAGGGCGTCTTTGTAAGGGCTACAACAAGCGCGGTGTATCACATGACAAGCGAAACTATTCAGTGTTGTTAAACATGTAAACAATTTATTTCAGGATAGTTTTCTTGTTATCTCCTATGTTGCATATAAAACTATTACTTATTGCAGGTCTGTTATCTCCCAACAGGTTAGTTGATGCTGATCCAAGCTAGTCACTGGACTCTAATCTTGGAAGTAGAGAAATTAGAGAAAGCTCTAATGAAGAAATGCATGACTTACAATGGTAACTCATTTCTTACTTTTAGAATTATATTGTTCCTCTATTGGAATGTCATGATGCTCTAACTTTAAAAAACTAGATAATCAAAGTTTCTTTGTAGAGCCAGATCAACTTCTCATATCATCTCATTCATTGATTGTCCAAATTATTTGTTTAGATTGGACAGCTAAATGTGTTCAATGGATCGTTGATTTGTAAATTTTTTTTCTTTCTTTTTCATGCCCAATCCTTAAAGCTTATTTCCTCTAGAAGGACTAGTGGGCTTTTAAACCCCAAGACATGTCCTTTATTGAAAAGAGAAATTTGAAGTTAACCATCAAAGAGTTAAAAAGAAAGGACTCCAAAAACAAAGAATAACCTGATCCCCAAAAGAGTTAAAAAGATGCATGCTATTTGACGTCCAACTAACCGTGATCTAGCTCCACCAAGTTACCTACCAGCCTAACTCAAAATCTCAGGATGTCTGACGAGTATTAGAGCCTCATGTTGTGACCTCTTGTCCGTAAATTTTGGGTGTGTATGTGTGTGTTTTTCACATTGGTCAATTTTATTCTTTTCAATTGTTTCATTAATTATGCTTTGCATGTTTACATTTCAGGGACGCTATCAAGATTTCTGCTGTTACTCCAAGTAAATCAAAAGACAACTCCAGCTCACTTATTGAAGGCAACGCTCTTCAAATATGCATGCATCTGATGACAAACCATTTCTGAAGTCACTCTGATCCTGTTGTTGATGAAGTTGATTTATGTTCAATGTTGAATTTAAAATAGTTGATGTTGAAGTCAATGTTAAATGTGAATGTTGAATGATCATGTTGGATTTCTTTTTGTCCCATGTTGATATGTGTATCATGTTGAATGGTTGCTACATAAGTGTTGTTGGCCTTGTTCAGGATGAGCATGAGCATGAGCATTGCATGACGTTGAAGGTGATGAATATTTGTTAATGTTGAGTAAGAATGGTGATGTTCGTGCTGAATCTGAATGCTTGTATTGATGTTGCATGTGAATGATTATGTTGATGTTCTTATTTAGTTGATGTCAGAGCCTTGATATTCAATGACAATAATTTGTGTTGATGTTGAATGTTATAGGTGATGGACAAAAACAAGTTGAGTTTGAATGTAGAAGTTATAGGTGAATGGTTGGTTTGATGTTAATAAGAATGGTGAATGCTGATGTTTTAAGTGATGGGCAAAAGCATGTTTTGTTAAAGTGGTGCTGAGTACCCCTATTTGGGGCACTGGTTAACCCATTTTTCGAGGGAGTTTTTGGACGAAATTTGGGGGTTTCAAAGTCTATATACTGAACTTTAAATTTGCAATTTTCGGTCGAAGACAATCGCGTTTACCTCATTTTCAACTTGCTCACTTTTCCAACTCAGTTGGTAAAATCTGCTAAAACATTCCTGAGTACCCCAGTGTGGGGCATTGGTTAACCCACTTCCCAAGGGAGTTTTTGGACGAAATTTGGGGGTTTCAAAGTCTATATACTGAACTTTAAATGTTCAATTTTTTGGTTGAAGACAATCGCGTTTTCCTCATTTTGGGTGCTGGTTAGCCCACTTCCCGAGGGAATTTTCTCTGAAATTTTGGGGTTTTGAAAGTCCATATTATGAATTTCAAATCTTCATTGTTTCGATCGGAAACAATCGTGTTTGGCTGGTTTTGCACTTGCGCACTTTTCCAACACAGTGGGTTCAGATCTGCTGAAACCTTGCTGAGTACCCCTGTTTAGGACATTGGTTGGCCCACTTCCCAAGGGAGTTTTTGGCTGAAATTTTGTTGTTTCAAAGTCCATATTATGAACTTCAAATATGAATTGTTTCAGTAGGAAACAATTGCGTTTGGCTGGTTTTGCATTCGCGCACTTTTCCAACACAGTGTAGCAAAACAAAGATTCCATAAAGTTAGAAGACGATATCATGAATTTACACAGAAGCAAAACAAGGATTCCATTAATGTGGAACACCATATCCATATTAATCAAATTGCAATTTTCATAGGGCCCCACACAAGAAATGAAAAGAGATTGGTCAAATTGATCGGTTCACCAACAATTGATCACAGACATTAAAACCTGCCTTGGCTTTCTTTTTCCTAGAGAGATCATTTTCTGTCTCAACTTCAGATCACCAACATTTGTTTCAGAAGTTTTATCATTTGCTCGCTTGGGGTCCCATTGCTTTGCTCAAAGATACTCTCAAGGATTTGGAGCTGTATAGGAGTGGGAGTCCACTGCTGCCTAGCAGTGATCATGTGGCCTCACGGCATCGTTAAATAATCACAATACACGTTTCCCAACCTCATTCCTTAAAAAGCAAGAAGGTAAGTTAGTCAAGTGCTAACCTAGATAGATACCTCACAAAATACTCAGATTACTATCCAGATTAGCACTTGACTAACTATCCAATTGAAGGCATATCATCAAATAAACTATTACAAAATAACACATCTCCACAGACAACCTTTCACTACAATAAGGCATCTCAACAAAAAAATAAAAAAAAGCATTCTACAAAATTAGACAATGTTTGAGTCCAGATTCTTAATGTCTCAAACAAAATAATTTTTCATCATTTCATAAAATATCCATTCACATTTAAACCAAAATTCATTCCATTGTTAAAACTACATTTCCAAGAAATCCATTACATTGTGCGAAATGCATTTCTTTGAACATATGATCATTTAAAAAAAACAACAATGGGAAGTGTTCCCAAGGTCAATTCCATCACAACAAATGTCACGTCCCCAGAATGCAACCAAGGGATAACGTGAAAAATAAAAATAAACATTCAATTTTCTGTGTTTAATACAACACAAGCTCCCAAATATGGACCCACAAAATTTCGAAACATGGTGAGTCATAATAAAATATTTGCAGAAGCATTAAATCAATTGGTATCAATATTCAAAATTAAACGAACACATAACTAGATGAATATTTAAGGTTAAGGTTTCTAAAAAAAAAAACAACTGAATATCTTATGGAATTAAATAAACTAAAAGAGTCTAAGATGCCGATATCTCATGCGCGGATTCAAATGGCTGTGTAGCTATCTCCGGCTCTCCACTCGGGTTTGTCAACTGGCTCAAACGCTTGAAATGTTTGACCCTCCTCCGTCTCCTCGACAGGGTAAGGGTTGGTACCTATGCACCAATAAACAAGGTAAGCAACAAGTACGAAAGCATAATTTATAAATGAAAGACAAGATCAATAAGAGTAATGACAGGTAATGATCATAAAAGAATAGCAATGTGACAATGATGAAAAGAACGTATAACCTAAATCCAACCTACACAATAGAGCAATACAATAATCACACATCAACAATGCCACTGCTTTGGGTAGTCAGCCCTAACTATCTCAATCACGTCGGCGGTCATAAACCAATCAATAATCCTGAATACCGGTCAACAATCAATTCGGATATTACAGTGTCCGCACACATCGGTGATCAGCCGTCCAATTACAACTGCAGTCGTTCAATTATGACCCAATCAATGTATATATATATACATATTATAATAAAATAAACCTAGTGACTTGTAATGCTCTGACACAGAAACCTAAGTCAAAGTGAAGGGCTGGCTGCACAATAATCCACAACCAATCTCGATAAATCATTCGACTAAATCTCTACAATATCTCAATCGATTGCCGAGCCACATCACGACCCATATCCAATCAACATAAGGTATGTAGCTAATAGACCAACATCAATCTCGATCATGTATGGAAACCCGAAGGTCAATGAATAATCACAAGCCAATCCTATGGTCAAACATACGGTCTCGTACCCAACAACCACAGGAATCTCTAAATAGATAAAAAAATCAACATATCCCTTCTCAATCAATGGTGCATAGACCCAATTAAGGGTTTTCCAATAAAGATGAGTTGAGCTCAAATCCATTAGGATTTCCCCGAAGTCATATAAGGTACTAAACCCCATGTTAGTAAGATACCGTGTGCCCATACGGTATTTACTCAGGTCCAATGATCTAATTAATAAAGATACAATTTTAACCAATTAAAATCGAAGAAACCATTCCAATCTGATTTGCAAATAATAATGATAAATAACTATCTTAGTTTATGAATTTAGAAAACCTGAGGACCTAACCAAAATATTTTCCATATTCAAACTAGTCAAGGGGTCTAATTTGAGTTCATTGAAACCAAGGGTCCTTTTTCTTAAATTTTAGAAATTCATGGGGCATGGTAGTAACTTAAAGTTCTGTCACACTAGGAAACACCATTTTCAAAAACAAGTCCAGGTCAACTGCCCCTCCTATTTTTTTATTCCAAATACATGACAAAACCATTCTTTATTCCAAACACATGTCAAAAACTCCTCTCTCTTTCCTCTCTTTTGTTTTGCTTTCCAACACAGGTCCTGTCAAAACCGCCCCTACCTTTACCCAATACAAGGCCACGTCATTTCTTCCCACACACAGAACCCAGTTCTGGTGGAGAGCTTCACGCCTGCAGGCTGCAACACACGGGAATGCTTGGATAGTGGGCCCCATTGGCCCAATCCATGATGGAACCTGATCTCCAAGGTCGCCCAGGGCCCCACAACAAATCCTAAGGTTCTGATTTGGCATCAAGTGGCCCTATCGGGCCCCACAACCTGTGCTCATATAAGAAAACCCTTCAACAATGATTCACGCCTCATATAATTCAAGAAACTAGATGGTGGGCCAGGTAGGATCCACTCCACATGGGTCCACCACCCCTGAGGTCACCAATGGGTCCCCTTTCGGATCCACGGTCCTGATCAGGCATCGGGTGGCCCACCTGGGTCCTATGGTCACTAAGACGCATATCCATTCCTCACCGTTCTGTGTCTGGAAATCTACTACTAGTACAGTTCTCCCTGGGTTGGGTGGATTGGGTGAGTCCAAACTCCAACACACAATCAACATTAATACCTAAGTTTACAAAATCTAGATGTTAAGGAGGGTTTTGAAATCCAAATCGGCAACAGAAGTTGAAAACACTGCAAAGGTAATAGTAATAGGAAAAATCGATGCAATCATCCACAACCTCCGATCTCATCACCAAAGCAATTATCATAAAAAGGGCATCAAAGGGTTTGTATATGCATCAACAAGCAAATCAAGAAAGAACACAAGTATTAAATTTACGAATTATGGTTAGGTACTTGCCTGATATTCGCGGTTGAGGGAGACGGTGTAGAATCCTATGCCAAAGCCCAAGTGATGTCCCAGAGAAAAGTTGAAGAGAGAGTTGTGTGTGAAAATAAAAGTGTGTGGTGTTGTATAAATAGAGAATGGAAATAGGAGTTGTAATCTAACTTAAATTTCTAAAAAGAATAGAGTTTGGAATTAGATAAGAGTTCGGATT
The DNA here is from genome assembly GCA_029852735.1 of Persea americana. Taxonomy (NCBI): domain Eukaryota; kingdom Viridiplantae; phylum Streptophyta; class Magnoliopsida; order Laurales; family Lauraceae; genus Persea; species Persea americana. The sequence continues at coordinate 3,799,159 of CM056819.1, forward strand.
TGAAAAGAACAAGAGTTTTGGTTTAAGAATAACTAAACCTACTAAACTGGGCCTAGGTCAACTATGGGTCAAGCCACCTACCCAACAAGCCTAACTCACCAAACCTAAGCCTAACGTGGTCCCCACTTACACTAATCACGTATTTAACTAATATACAACCAATTACATAATAATAATAAAATAAATAATTTATATATATAAATAATCAAAACGTCACAACAAAGGCTCTCTAATATGTTTTTCCTCTTCCGAATATGAAGACTCCTTCTCGTCAAAGCCTGCAAACGAAAAATAAAATAAAAATAATAAAAAGAAAAAAAAGTTTAAAGGCTACCAACTATGATATCTTAAGAGAAAACTGAAGAAGAAGAAGAAGAACATTAATTAAGAATGAACATGCTTGTAAAGTAAAGCACGAGTTCAAGATCTAATCATCATCAGTAGAATGAGGACTGGATTTCTTCTCTCATTTTTTTTATTGGTCTTTACATACTTCTAATCATTGCATTATGGAACTGTATTATACCATGTCCGTAACATACCTTGCACATTTGAGAATCACATGATAAATGCTGATATAGTGGAATTCTACAGATACAACATTCTACTAAACTCGCGCTTATTATGGTGACTTAAAGGTATGTAACCAAACAAATCAAAAGTGAATTTCACCTACAGTTTCGTGCAGAGCCTAAAACTCTTGAAACTAAGATTTCTTCACTGCCAATTCCATTTGCTTTGTTTCTACTTGCTTCTTCAACAATTGAAATACCTACCAAAACACCCAAAACCAAAAATCAGATTTTTAAGTAGAATTCCCAACCAAGACGGTTAGACCTAACCCAAAAGGCTACTTCTTCAACAATTCAAATACCTGCCAAGACACCCAAAACCCTAAAACTAAAAATCAGACTTTTCCTTCTCTGGGCGGGCACAATGCAGAGGAAATGGGGAAATTTAGGTAGGCTCCAATGCGCGGAACTCATGCCTTTTCCATACTTGCAGACGAGAGAGGGAGAGAGGAGATGCAGCAGGGCGGAGCGAAAAATATCCAAATAAATATTGGACCAACTGCAGCAACTCCTTTCAAATCCAGAGTTTGTTCAATCTCTAGACCAAACACAATCCTCCATATACAATTTGAATGTCAGTAGGGAGAAAAAAAGGTATAAATCATGCAAAAACCATTATAATTAGCATATGCACTAATGCACACACACAATCTAAGAAAAGAACGAGGTGCTTCGTTCTTTCTTTTTCTTTCTGATTTTTCAAATCATGACGAAGCCTTGATTAGCTATTGGTTCATATGCATAGGCCCACATGTCATTTGTCAGCCATCAAATTCTAGAATAGAGAAGCAAACCTGATAGTGGTGGGGTTAAGATTGATTGGCATCACATTACAGTCACAGAAGAAAAAAAAAATCACTTTTTATTTTCAAATCTCAACCCCAAATCGATGTCTGCATCAACATAAAACCATCCCACAGTTCCAAAGAAACATGCATCGAACCCCACATCAGAAAGAAAAGAAAAGAAAAAAAAATAGAGTTTAAAAACATCTCACCAAGGTTGGGCTCTGCAGTCCGGCGTAGTCCAAAGAGGGAGAAAGAGGTTTCATCAATCTGGGTCTTTTCTTCCTTGTCTTCACACAGGGAGAAAGAGATGAGAGTCGCAGCAAAGAGGTTGTAGCGAAGTGGGCTGCAATCGTTGGAGAGCGTGACCGGAAGAGATAGAAAGACGAGATCACAACCGGGAGAGACTTCGGAGTGTTCGCACGAATTGGGCTGCCTTCGTCAGAGAGATCGAGCGATGAGATGACAACCGAGAGAGATTCGCGCGAACTGGGGAGAGATCGAGAGAGAGACGAGAGTGGGAGTGTTCTGCTTAGGTTTGAAAATGGGGATAGGTTGGAAAGGGGGAATTTGAAAAGTGAAACCAAAAGGGAAGCAGTCTGATTTATTTTTTGTGGGCCAAAACACGTGCAAGTCGCACGGTTCAGCTGATCTTCCCCTAAGCTTCAGCTTAGAGGAACTCCTCTCAAATATATAAATATATAAATATTGTATGGGTAAATGTTCTTATAAGAGTAACACTCGTATAAATATAATTACAAGATAAACCAATATGAAAGCAATTTGTAGCTGTACACACTTGTCAAGTTCAATGGTAACTGGAGCCAGGTGTGATAGGCCACAGGTGAAATTAATCAAGCGTGCAGGTGAAATTAATCAAGCGTTCCTCATGCGGCAAAACTCAAAAGCCAGATCCAAATCCCCACCCAGGTCTCCGTCAACCAAGACAAGATGAACCAAGACAAGATGAGCTAGCTATTCATCTCCCTTAGCCGTCGCTTTATTGCCTTTTAATTGGACATTTGACTGCCTTTTCAATCATGACTCACTCCTGCTAAACAGCTTTCATTGTTGCCTTGAATATCTTTCCCCACCTGGCACAAAAATCTAATCCTGAAAGGGCCACTACTTTGATTAAGACCTGGCCATTGTCATTGCCGAGCAAGATATGACAAGCACACGATATCCACCTCCATGCATGCAAATTATGGATAGGGTTTAGGGTAACAAAATCTGTATTAGAAAAAGAAGAAGAAACCATTTGATCGTGAGAAGCTATCCTTGGGAGCCTCAAACTTGTGCACTTTTATTGCATTTATTCGCCCCAGGCCAATTTGTATGGAGAATATTTGACAATTCTTGTCTGGGATAATTTCAATTTCCCAAATTTTGAGGTGACTTTGCGAGATTGTGGAGAATTTTGTAAGGTAAAAAAGACAATACACAAGGCTGAATTTATGAAAACTCGCAAACCAAACTGACTTACAGAAATTTTCCAAATTTTGAGGCGACTTTGGATGTGTTCGATCTGATGCAATGGAGGGGTGGTGATCAGTTTGAGGGGTGTGGGTTGATTATAAGGGACCCAAATGCACTCCACAGACCTGAATCCTGATCATTTCACGATCTAGATTCTAGAAGAGGTGATAAAGGTCTTGAGAGTCAATAGAGATAATGTACAAGACTTGGTAATTAATTTGATGCCTACTAAGAACTTCATCCATTACGGCCAAGTGTCCACATCGATACCCGCGTCAACAATATTCAACAGAAATATCCAGAAACAACTGTAATTTCTGATATTGCAAGAGATGGTAGAATGGTCCAAATTTTACATGATATGCCAAATAAAGACCATTTGAAAATATACGTTTTGAAAACATACGGAAATGAGGCTAATTCTTGCTTTAGGGCCTGTTTGGGGGATTTACTTGTAAAGTTGAGTGGTGTAAAAGTTATTTTAAAGAAATAATAAAATATAAGTGGATTATGATGGTATTTTATTTTTAGTTGTTTGTACGTGATGGAATCTTTTTGACTTTTTTATTGAAAGATGGAGTTTTTTTTGTCTTTTAGTGGTTGTTTTTTGACTTTTTTGTGAAAAATATGATAGGAAATGTGGAAAAAAGTACTTTTGATGTGACTTATTTTTTAGAAATGAAAACTTTACTCTACTCAACTCTACTAATAGAGTTGCCAAACGGGCCCTTAAGGCATGTTTTGGAGTACAACTCACTTATGAAGTGACTTGAAGTGAAGCATGTTTTAAGAAATAAAAAAGGAAGAGAGGTCATATAAAAAAGTACACAATTTCAAAAACTACTTTTTGTGCCTCATAGCTTTTTAAGGTATTTTTTTGGAAATATGGAAATTGGAGATTTCAATATTCTTAGCAGTAAAATTTGTTTCTATCACTTGATAAGGACTTTAGAAAAATTTATTTTTCTACCTTTTCAATCCAAATTTGTTTTTTGCAAAAATAAATTAAAAAAAAATGTTTTCACCCCAGAAAGTGAAAACCCTAGTGAATTTTAACATAGGAGAAATCGTTAAAATTCTCTGGGTTTTTAACACAGAAGAAGTTTTCACCACCCAGAAAAAAAAAAATACGGGAGAAAGTAAACCATTCTATTCCATGAAAACTACTATGCACAAATGTACCCAAAGTTAATAGTCTTCTTTGAAATTAAGACATGAGAAAAACATCTGGAAATAAAACTAATTCTTGCTAAGAAGGAGATGTCCAAGATGGGTATAAGCATATAGCTATAAGTGCAATTCAATTAATACATCATACACTATGGGCATGAGGGTTGAAAATATATGCCATGCCACCATCTCCTTTTCTGTTTTTTGGTGAAGATATGCTTCTCTTCATATTTCCGTCAGTTTTTTACCGTCAGTCCCAAGCCCGGGTAAAGGAGGAGGTTTGCATTAGCATAAAATCTTGTTACAATCCAGACATGAATTTTGAGATAGCAGCATTCAGATGACAGATCGAAATGAAGAAATAGAATTCGTATAGCCGACCCCAATATAGTTGTTGGGGGAAGGCTTTGATGATCATGATGATGATCTGCTTCTCTTTCTGCAGTCCATTCTGCCTATCTACAGAAAGTAAGATTTCCCACCTTTACTAGTTACAGCTCAAATGACTCATGCATCCCATATGGGGGTCCCCAAAATTTTAACAAACCTTGTGCATTTCTGATATGACTAGGTTTTTATTGAAAGAGGAGCAATTACCGGTAAAAGCAAGGGTAATGGATCTAGGGTGGAGATTGTTGAGGAGTGAGCTTCATCTAAGGAGGAGTATTAAAAAGTATTTACGATACCTCTACTAATGCGTTGAGGTTTTATTAGAAATGGTTAGCTAATTAAGGAGATTTATTGGCATAAGAGCCTGCTCTTGGCATTCATCTTCCTCAAAATGGCACTGTTGACAGGCTTCTCTTCTCTGGAAGCTCAGAGAGAATATTGTATTTTAAAAAGATCTGGCACCTTATTAGATCCAGGTGCACTAAGAAAGCATGGAGTCCCATTGTCTGGAATGCTTTCATGAGTATGAGGCTGTTGTGTTTTGCTTGGAGGTTGCTTCACAGGAAGTCTCCCACTGAAAATTGGGCTCTGGCAATGGGGGTAAATCTAGCTTCAAACGCATTGTTGGAGATAATATTCACTTGTTTTTTTTTTTTCTGCAATTTCTCTTCAACCTTAGGCTCCTGGACTCGCTCTGCTACAAGGGGGCCCCTAGCCCGGTCAAATGCTCCATCAGGCTTGTGGTTCTAGCTAACTATACGCAGAAATCATCTTGATCATTCGGTCCTTGGAGCTATTTACTTCTCCACTGCCTATACCATATGGATCTCTAGAAATGAAGTTATCTTTGATCCGGTTTTTCCCCATCTGTACGTCAAGAGCCGGAGCAATGACTATCAGCACTCTGCTAACAGCAACGTCCATAAAATCTCACCATACCATTCATCTTAGCATAACATGTGAATTTATACAAGCTCATAACAAGATTATTCAAAATTGAGACTTGACAAAACCTCTAACAAATTCAAACACTATGCCTTATTGGCATAATGTTTAACAGACCTATCTCTATCACTGATGTGGGGAGGAACACTATGCCTTATTGGCAATGTAGTTGGTAGGTACTTGGAGTGTGGTTTACAAAATAAATGCATGAGAACTTGCCTCCTAACTTTTCAAGTAGAATTCAACACACCGACAATAATCTATGGCAAGGTGATGTCGGTTGAAGCGAATCATGCAAATGGTGTGTACCATATGGCTCAATGTCACAAGCCATTCCCTTATATGAAGCAAATGCTCCTTAGATGATTTGCCAATAAAATGGCTCCAAATCCATATATTATCACCAACCTTAAAGCTAAACCGTTGAAGAAAGCAAAAGTTGGATTGAACTAAATAATTGCTTCACTCTTACTTCTGTTCAACACCATCTGACTTTGAATAATGTGGATCTTAGATAATGGTAAAATGAAAGTATATGATATGGGTCTAAATTATAGACAGATTTTGTCACTGAATACTTGAGAAAACAATGCTATACAAGGCATAATATGATTTTAATTAGGTAAAACCTAATGGGGCTTTACTACCCAATATGCAAATCATGTGTCAGTTATAATCCCATTCATAGTGTATACAGGCTTGTATTCCCAAACAAAGCAATCACTGATGGATTTTAAAGGATGACTGCCCAATAAAGAATTGCATTGTTGATAAGTGAAAACCTAACATAGTAAACCTACTAAAAACAATTTATTCTCTTTAGCCCTAACTAACAAGATAAAATTGGAGAACATGTATCACCTCAGAAGGGTTTATTTGTGGGGTAATCTTTCATTTTCTACACGCCCGTGAAAGCTGAGTCTTTCTCACAGGAAACTTGCGATCATTTTGACATCCACAAGCTAGTTAATTAAAGTCCATGAATGTTTAAGCAATCCATAATGCAGTGAAGATGCAAATCAAGAAGTTTACACCTTCAAATAGGTTGATGATTATGTCTTCATCTGTAGAATCTCCAGATTTGGTGAAGAAGCCCACTGAATTTCCACCACCAAAAGCTCTGAGAACTTGATACCAGTAAACTAAGTAGTGCAGAAACAAGAACATAACGGTGAAATATAAGCTTTATTACCACTAAAATGCTTTGTTGCAACTTCCAAATAATACTAAAAACTTGGAACAAGCCATGGAGTCCTGAAGCATCATATAATTATTTGCTTTCATTATTCATATGCATCAATTCAACTAAATTTTTCTACAAAGAAATCCCAACTGAAGATCATTTTGTTTCTTTTATCCCTCCTAAAAGATATAAAGCCATGAATAATAATCATATAAATGGAAAAAGAAAAAATCCCACAACATACATGGTTAGAGAAGCTACACACTAGAACAAACAATTTAGTACACTTATCTTGTACTAATACTATATAAATATATATATATATATATATATATATAAATGTATACTATGGTTCAGGGCCAAGACGAAGCTCCAAATCCAATTCACTCTCATCCTCTTCTTTCTTCTCTTCTCTATTCCTTGCACGTGCGCTTGGACCAGGATTCCAGTCCTCCCCAAAAAGACTCAGTTGTCTTGGTGGCGGTGGAACTCGAGCACTCAAATCATCCCCATGAAACGATTGTGCGTGCCTTGAACTAGATGTGGAAGTAGGAAGATATGCATGCTGATAATTCAATGAAGGAAAAAACGGGTAGTTTGGTAACTGCGGTGGTGAGAAACCTGAATTTGGAACGGGGGGTTCATTGCCTGGCTTGTTGGGAACAGATGGAAGGGAGGGTTGGCGCATCCTAGCTCTATCTCGCCGGTGAATGTTCATGTGCCCTCCCAGGGCTTGAGCGGTGGAGAAGCCCCGCTTGCAAAAAGTGCATTCGTAGAAGCGCCCGGTGCTTGTTTCATCCTTGACGCCCTCCGGCCGATCGCTTTCATCACTCGAATCCCTTGATTCTTCCATGGAGGCAAAAGGGTCTAATCTATATCTGTGTCAAGTGAAGTGTTGCTTATGAAATTCAATAGTCTTCCCTTCAATAGTCTTCTTAGTTGAGGGAGGGAGGAGGATCAATCAATTTCTTTAATAAAACAAGGGGAAGACGGTGAAAGTGATGTGGGTTAGAGAGAGGGAAGAAATGAGGTGTTTGTTTTTATGCAGGTTTGGAGGAGGGGAAAGTGTTGGAGAAGGGACAAGTAAAAGACATTGGCATTTTCACAGTGTATGTATAGACGATGGGAAGGTTGGGTGGTGTGTTTGAAGGGGACACGGTTTTGACGCATTCTAGCAATTGGACGAGTATTGACATTTCAATCCTCAGTGCCTCTGGCCGGCCTTGTTGTGAAACACACCTTACTACTTCTCACTCACCTCCTTTACTCTATTTTCTAAGTCATGCTTTGTCTCCCATCCCACCCCTCCATTTGTTGCTTCCAATCTGTTATTTTCTTTAACGCGCTTCCTTTTTCCAGCCCCTCTCTCTCTCTCTCTCTCTCTCTCTCTCTCTCTCATTTTAGCATATTGTTGGGCAATATGGCACATGGACACATTATACATGGCAGATGAGGAGTTTGCATTGGCTGGAAAGAGGCCCCACCTAGTGGAAGGAGACACTTCATCTATAAAATATTCAGTCATATTTTTCGTTTCTTACTATAAAAAAAAGTTCGGTCAAATTTATTTTTGTCCAAGATTTTATATTAGACTTGAGTTAAGTTTTCATATATATATATATATATATATATAAAGATTGTTAGAAATAACCTAATGAGACTAATTTTTGGCAAATGCTTATCCACACCATCTTTTTACATAGTGAAGTGGCCACGGATTGACCCTTGACACTAGCAGAGCACGATAGGCAGCACACTGTGATAGAGTACAAGAACAAATACACTTTGAGGGAGAAGCACTGGAGCGGAAAAAAATTTGGAGAACAAAAAAAGGAGCACACTTGGGCAGACCACATTTAGGAACATAGAACACCCTAAGGATGATCACTGAACTGATAGATTAGGATTCTTTAGGATTAGGATAGTTTACCAAACGCCCAATGACTTCTTTCCGGATGAGTTTAGGAAAATCTAAGTTTTGAAGATCCTTGGTGTTCTTCTTGTCAACAGGCTTATTAATTGGCTGATCTTTACTTTCAATTTTCAATGGAAAACCTAGGTATTGATGGTTAAATTTTATTTTTCTCTTTGGGCATCAAGGTATGTTTGGAAAAAACTCTTCCATACAATGTGGAGGTCTTTGATTAGTTTCAGTTTTATAAAGAAAAAAAAACCTCTTTAAAATGAAAACAGTTGAAATATTCCTCAGCTGATTTTAAGTTGTTTTAGATGTGTTTATATATATATATATATATATTTTTTTTTTCTTATCGGTAATGTTAAATTTTACTAATACAAAAGGAACATGCAAGTGAACTAACTAAGAAAAATAAAAGCAAAAGAAAAGGGGGGATATTTTAGATGTATATAATATCTTAGAATATTATGATTTAACATATTGTTCTAATCAAATCTAAGATTTAATTAGGGCTGTTACCAGTATATGGCAGAGTCGCTGTCTATCCATGCATATGCAATGAGCAAAAATGATCATGTAATGACCAGATCTATATTATTATCGGATGCCTCTGAAGTGACAGACCTAAATATCATCATAGAAATAAGTTTTTATAGTGTATTTGAAGAATACTTATATGCTGTTTATCTTCTAAGCATAGACCAGACTCAAGTAAATATAAACGGGCCTATCATATTTGAGTTTTGTTATAATTAACCACAAGAATTGTATGGATGAGGCGATCTTTCAAAGTGGAAAACTTGGTATGACCGTATGCATACATATTTTATTTATATCTATTTTTTAATTATTAATTTTATTGGTCATTATTAGTCATTTGATCTAATACAAATAAATAGAAAGATGGAATATATATAATCCAATGAATGGATGAGCTCCCATTCATCGCTCTAGCTGGGAAGACTAGCAAAGTTCAATAGATTCAAATTATGGGAAACAGCTAATCCAAAAACACCCAATGTTGGGGAATGAAAATGGGATCCAAGATCCACACACGGATCTGTCTTTATAGATCCCAACCAGTTTGCAGCCTAATTGAATTGAGAGAACTAGATGAGCATGCAGAGGCCAAAATTTCACAAAATAATAGATCACATGTTTGGCAACTAAATCCTCATGGATCTCTCACTGATTTTATCTGTGGATTAGGCTAGTGGAAATTTTCATTTTTTTAAAAGGATTTTCAGGTCCGACCTCCCCCTCATAGGATTTAAAAATCCTCAGTTTTGTTGATTTATGCATCACTATCAACCAGCTATATGCACTGATATACATCAATAGTGATATAAAATCCTCAATTATTCTGAGGCACAGTGAAGAATCATCAAATCTGCAACTTTGTGGATTTCTCACCCCCGTGGATTCTCACAGATTCCTCACCTGTTACAAATGCCCATCTTTAATCAGTAAACCCAGACCATAAGAAAGTTTCACATGACCCCATACCTAATATTCTAACATGTGAGGTCCACTACAGGTGATCTGAGCATTTGAATACTAAATCGAAACTGTTCAATTAGCCGTTCAGAGATCAAACGGCTAGGAGGCTGGATCAAGCAATGTTCATTAAAAAAACTGGAATGTCAGAGAAAAGATGTCTCTGGTAACCAGCCGGTCATTCAGAGTCCAAACGCATGGATACATGAAGTGGTATTTTACTTAATCTGTGACTCCACATGGAGTGCCTAAATGACTAAAAGGATCGTAAGTCATTTCACATTTGACATGCATGGATAATAACCAAATTAAAAAGAAAAGTTCTCCAAGGATTCGCTTAATTCTTAAGGTACCTAAGTTTTTCTCTTCTTCTTCATTTTCTTTTAATCCCAGCCAAGAAAGCCGGGACCAAAGAGGAAGCCCACATGACCACACAAGGAGAGCCCACACATGTAGGAAGAAAAGCCTATACAAGTGGAAAGGTGAACAACTGTCACATACAAGGAATATGATGGACAAAACACCTTTCCTTAATTGGGTCAAACTCTTTATTGAGAGATGTAAAGGGGCCCAGTCCATGAATGATGGACCTTGACCCATTGCCGTTTTGTGAACCTGACTTGCATCTAGACCGAACATGGTCTAATGTATAGGACCTCAACCCAACTATGATTAACCCAACTAGACCTGCATTCATAGTTGTTAATTTCGTTTCAGACTCAATTTCAGTCAGGCCTCCAAAATAAAATGTTTCGGCCAATTCGAAATCCCGACGTAACATATTGGAGCTATGTTTCAGACAAACAAACAAAATTAAAAAATACATATATTCTAGAAAGTAAAAAAAAATATGAAATATAATTGATGTATTTAATTCATTATAATAAAACGAAATCTAATAACCTTTAAGATTGAAATTTGGATAAATTCCCCACAACGTTTAGGCAATTTCGAAAATCTAAGAAATTCCGATCAATTTTGGCCGAAAACCACCACCGAAAGTCAAACAGAAAAGTTACAACTTTCATTTCATTTGGGCTTGGTTTCTGCCATTTTGCCCGAAACAAAATGAAATTGGTAACTATGCCAGCACTTGATCCCATGCCAACTTGTCCAAGACTATCCTAGTATGTAATAATGTAAATATCAGCACCGCCATCGTCATCATATCGCCTCATTCCATTAATATATTTTTGTATATTACATATACTATCATACACTTGTGTACGTGGGTAGTTGCATAGATTAAATCCTTTAGACCCGGACCCACCTATTGACCTGGTCAAACTGTGGAACTAACAATGCAGGTTTCCACCAATGACAGTGTGATAATCTCTCTCATTCAAAGACAAAAAATTTCGGAAATTCTCGGGGAAACCAAGAACCATTTTTCTTGAGCTGCAAATCATCATCCTTGAAATATATGTATGGAAAGGAAGCGTGTTGAAGGATCTTTGATCTCCAATCCAGCTTCTAACGGAGAAAGAGATGAGAGGCAGCTGGACTTGTGCTCTATCATCAATACTTATAAAATGGACGTCTTTAACAACAACAAACTTATTCTAATATTAGTTTGCTGATAGGGAGTAGACAAAGACATTCCAAATTTCTTAGTATAAAACTCCTAGAAGACCAAGAAGGTTGTTATTTGAACTGCCCCCACATGACCTACTTTCAGGAATCCGTGTTGAAAGTAATGATCCTTTTGTTTGTATTTTTTTGGGTGTTTTCTTGATTGGGAATTCAGACCTTCTCAACCCCATATGCTGTTTTACAGGCCAAGGCTAAAACTATAACCTTTTTGTTCTAATTTGAAAACTTATTCTTGGTAATGTTTAGGGCACCACCCATGAAAGTATTTTTTTCATGTTTGGTGCCAGCCCACTTTTAGAAATGGTCAAGTTCCTGGATTTAGCTTGGGTATGTGCTGGATCTTGAACTATAGTGTTTCCATGGTGCTTTAGGCATAAATAAGAACTTAGATATTGTATAACCGTGGATAAATGGAGTTTTTTTTTGAGAGAAATGATGAGTGAAGCCTCGTGACAATTATGTGGAAGTAATATTAGTTTTCACCTAATTTGATGGAAAATAATCTTCTTCTTTTAGGGTGCATTCATATGAGGAGAGGATTCTGCGATAGCTAGAGGGGGAAATTGTTCAAAATTTTCTTAAAGCCTACTTATCCCTTGTTAGATGCGACAGATTTTTCTCATAAAAAGGGGAAGATTGAATTTATTCTTCACGATAGAAGAGATTTCCATTGGGAGGGGTAAGAATGCAAGGTTTCTTTCTCCCAAGGAATTAGAATTTCTTGTGCAAACCCACCCTTAATATGAAAATCCAAATCTCATCACGTGTGAAATTTTTATTACTTTAAACTATTTCTTTTGTATCTTTGCTCATTATCTTCCACCTTTCTGTTTCCCATAACCCCTCTCCTTGTCTTGTGTAAATGATAAAAAAACCTAAAACTTTCCTTCAGTGTTAGGACATTTTCACTAGATAAATGGTTAAGTCCACATCCAAAACTGTTAATTTTCGCCCTCAATATGAAGCAGCAACAGGACATTTGTAGTGGTTACAAACATCATGGGCCTATCTTAAGTATTTTATAAGAAGGGCTTGGAGCCATTAAATGCCACAATATACCTAGCATTGGATTTTATTCTATACAATCCAATCCAAGATATGTGGGGCTAAGGCTCCACCAATAAGCAGCCATATATCCCCCCCCCCCCCCCCCTGAATTATTGTATTAAGAAACAAATCGTGGTTAGCTGACTTGGATTAGCAGCAATAGCCATTAGCCACTAATGTTGTTGATTATGCATGGGTTACTCTCATAACTTGGGAGGCTTGAATAGCGATGTCTATCATGTGGTTGATTGTCGTGATTGATGAATTTGAGTACATATCAGTATAAATTGATGCATCAATGATACAGTTATGAATTGGGGTGTGATCCAAATAGGCTATTTGGACTATTAAAAAGAATTGAGATACAGAGGCTGATATTCAAATCATGACCTTCAACCCATTGTGATCACATTAAAGCAAACCTTAACTTGCATCCAATAGGAAAAAAAGCAAAAAAGTGCCGATCTTTTATTTACTAAATATGTTCAATTTCTAGAATCAGGATCGTGTCAAATATCAAAGAAATGCCTCAAACCAGGCCTTAGGGCTCACCTATGGAATTCAAACCATTCAAAATATAATTCTCCCCCGTGTTATAACGCGCCAGATTTTACTCTGATTGGAGTTCAACCCACGATCAAATTATCATTAATATAAAAAGGAAGAGCAGAATTAAGTGTTTAATCCATAATTAATCTATTTGCGAGCCTAAGTTCAGTTAGAGTGAGATTAAGCGCAATGCAATGCAATGTAGAATTTTATGAGTGGATTTCACGCACGGATTTATAGGCATAGCCATAGGAATTGATCTTCCCCACATTAGAGAACCTCATTTTTTTTATTCTCTTTTATATCCATTTTTGAGAGAGAGAGAGAGAGAGAGTCTCCAAGGAGCAGGGTAAGGAATGTGGAGTTAAGATAGAGATAGAGTCCAAGGAGTAAGGTAGGGGTTTGGTAAAAAGAGAAAGTAGTTCGAAAAGATGGGATGTTTGTGAGTATGTTTTTTCTTGTCGTGGATGGTTTGCATGCTGTTTTAAGATGCATGCAAGAAAGGTGATTATAACGTGTAGTCTTCTCTCTTTCTGTCTGTCTCTCACATCAAAGCCAATAATAATACATACTCGCCCTACTCCAATGGCAAGATCATCAACAAAAGCAACGTGACTGCTTCAGATGCTCTTCTACACCACCTTTAATATGCAGCTTTGACTTTTCCCTTGCAATTGCTGTACGCAGTTGCCATTGGCATTTGAGAGATCATGGTCTTACAACTAGATTCAAACACACTTTACTGTTGAATGTCAAAACTTTCAATTGTTATATGTATTTACACAGACGGACATCTTTATTTTTTTTTATATATAACTCTAAAGAAATGTTAACTCTTTTAAGTATTATGAAGTTAGATCTTTAATTGGGTATAAAATGTTTTAAATGTGAAAAAACAGGGAAATAGATTAGGACTAAAGTTGACACTCATTGTGGTCGTAGCCGAAACCTTTATGCATGTGCTTTGACCAAGATGGTACATCATTAGAGAGAGAGAGAGAGAGAGAGAGTTTATGCATGTGATTTGACCAAGATCGTAGATCGAGATCGAGAGAGAGAGAGAGCATGGGGCTTTTAACTGCCAAAGCGAGGTATCTTATCTTGGATCAACTAGGCTCCGGCTCAAGCTAGGCACCGAATTCAGCTTGGCTCAGCTCAAGCTTGAGGCCTTTATGGGTTTGAGTCGATCAAATGTTAACACTATGATGCTCAGATGTGGATGTGGAAATGGACATAGATATGGGGATTAATGATACAATTATGCATTACTAACACGAACACGAGTATTGTTTGAAATTTTCTAAATAGTAAAGAACATTTTAGATTTCATTACTTCAATCCCACATTAGATATGACTGAAAATAAAATGTCATTTATTTATGCGTCTTAGTGTGATTTTATTTGAGTCGGTGTGAAAGGACATGGGCTTGGAGCTTCAAGACTCATCAAGGAGCCTTGTCCTTTTCCATTTATTGTGCCTGACTGGGATGACCCAGTATTCTTCTCGGTCAAGAAGAAATAATGGGCCGGATAGCCAGTATGAAAATTGAAAGAAAGCATCATGGTGGTTATGTCCAATCCCAATACAACTCTTCAGAAATGTTACACAAGAGTTTTTTTTTTTTTTTTTTTTTTGGCTCTGGCACTTCATCTCAATCATATATTTTATTATTATTTCATGTAAAAGGTATGATTGTCCAAATTTCTTTAATTGAAACATTCCTAAATTAAAAAAGTTGTCATTATTTACATTTCTTTCAAAGTCTTTACGTTGAGCTTTGACAAAACTAATAAATCTATATGAGTTAATGTACCTATAGTATAATAGGATATCCTCAACTTGTACCATAGACAGAACCGGTAAGACTGGTAAAAGCATCGTACTACTTGGCACGGACAGGAGGGCATGTATAAGTACATAGGTATCATAGGGTTGATAAGGATGTGGCCCATTTGACTGATTATTCTTTAATTAAGCTCACAATTTCGAGCGTAGTTCAAGCTTAGGACCTCGAACTTAGGTCAAGTTAGGAATAATCGTTTTAAAGTAAGCTCGGGACTGGCTCGTTTCAGCTCATCTAACTAGAACAAACACACTCCAACCTTCAGCCTGTGAAACACAAGAATCATGCCCTAGTAAAGCTGAGATCTCTAATTGTGCCGTGTTATACCCTATACGATTCTACGAGGATTTGCAGCCATTTTGGATCAGTCTAGATGACAAGAATGAGTACACACGTCAAGTAAATGGGGTCTTAAGGTACATTAGTAGCATCAATATCAAGTGAGAATTAAGTCATAAGGCTAACCCAAAGCCTCATATCTGTTTTTGCTTTAATGACTTGCATCCCTCGTGTCAGAACAATGTTTCTTGCGGAATTTATATTCAAACTTTCTGTTCATTAAAGCTGCAGCAAGTGGAGACCTTTCACTCCGCTTTAGGACTTTGCAAAGCTTTTCGCACTCTGGTGAAACATAAATGCATTGTCACTTTTCCTCATTCCATGGTGCAACACAATTTGAGTTGCACAGACTGATAGGCTGAACATTGACTTTATATTCCCCCAAAATAATTGAGAGGATAAAAGAGTGCGAACCCACTTTAGGAGTTACTGGGGAGATTACCACTAAATCAGCCTAAAAATCTGTTACGCCAAAAAACATGCCCAAGACAGCTAGCTATAGCGAGTCATCGCATGTCACTCCCTTGTGACTTTGGTACAGACATCATGGGATGAATGGAGGGAGGAATTCGGTGGTCTAAGACAGCATGGGAAAATTGTAGCCATGACCAATGTTATAGATTTGATTTTGAAGTTACGTTAAATTGTGTACCTTGCCTTTCTAGTTTATGAAAATTAGGGAAAAGGTCCTGGTTGTTTTATAAACTCAAATTAGACCCTTTGGCTTATTTTGAAGGTAGAAAATGTTTTAGATGGGGTTCTCAGGTCTTCTAAAATTATAAACTAAGATTGGTATTTATCATTATTATTTGCAAATTAATATTAAATGATATCTTTGGTTCTTAATGTGTTAAGATTATGTTTTCGTACCTTATTATTTGGATTTTTGGACCGAGTAAATACCGTATGGGTATACGGTATCTTACTAACATGGGGTTTAATACTGCATATGACCTTGGACAAATCTTAGTGGATTCAAGTTCAACCCATCTCTATTAGAAAACCCTTAATTGGGTCTATGCACCATTGATTTAGAAGGGATGCATTGATCTTTTATTTATTAGATATTTCTGTGGTTATTGGGTACAAGACATTATGTTTGACCTTAGGATTGACTTGTGATTATTCTTTAACCTTCGGGTTTGCATACATGAATGACTATTTGAATATGATATGAAATGTGGAACGACCAGCACTTCATTTTGACATAAGATTCTTGTGTCGGAGCATTATTAATCAGGTCTATTATAAATATATGTTTATGTGTTTATGTGGGTCATTTATGGACAACTGCAGATCGATATATGGACGGTTTATCACCGATGTGACTGGATCACTTATAATTCGCTTTGAACTATGGACATGTTATCCTGATATTTTGATCGGTTTATGACCACCAACGTTATGGTCGGGCTTCCCGATTTATTTAGGGCTGACTACCCACAACGGGGACATTTGTCACCGTGTGATTATATATTGCTCCTTTGTATATTTTGGTTTTATGTCATACGTTTGTTCTTGTTATTATCATTATCATTATTTATTACAATCTCACTTGTTTATATTTTTCTCGTTATCGTATTAAATTTTGAATTATGATTATGTTCTTGCTATTTATTTTGTAATATTTGGTGCATAGATACCGAGCCCTACTTTACCCAGGAGACGGATGAGGAACAAGCGTTTCAAACGTTTGAGCCAACTGATGAACCCAAGTGAGATGCCGGAGATGGCTTTGGAGCCGTTTGAACCAATATAAGAGTGAACCACATCTTAGCAATCCTTTAGATGAATAATCTTCTATTGTGAAACTTCATTTAGTAATTATTGGATTTATTCTGCAACTTTAATTATGAATGTTTATTTGATTTTTGTGTTGGGTTTCATTTATGAACCTTGAATACCAATTGAATAAAGTTTCTATTGCATTTAATTTATTTTGACTCACCACGGGTTGAGATTTTATGTGGGTCCACTTTTGGAAGCTTGTATCGTATTAAACACAGGAAATTTGAATTTGTTTATTTTTCAAGTTTTTTCTCCAATTTTTATTTTGGGGGACGTGACAGTTATGCTGCTTCTACTCTCTTGTAGAAGATTGATCATCTTATTTGACAATGTGCGAGGAGATCAAGTAAGAAGAACGGTGCACGGTGGAAATCGTGTTAGTGGATTCTGTGCAAGAACAATTATAGTCCTTAGGTCGAGGGACAAATTGAGGTAAAGGAGCTGTGAGTGTATCTTATAACTGTTCGTAAACTCTTGATTTTTAATTAGTGATTTTTCTCCCTGGATAGGGTTTCCATGCTAAATAATATGCCTGCCTTCTTGTGGTGTGTGATTGGTAGATAGCTAGTTATATATTGTCTGATTGGTTATTTCTGCTGCATTAATTGGTTAAATTAGAACTAGTATTCATTCTAATGGGTCCTACAAAATTCTCAATTGTTATCAAAGCGGGTTACACTATATTATTGTGTTGATCCTATGGATATCTACTCTGAAGGCACTTCAACCAATAAATCTCCTCTGTTGGATGGTAACAATTATGCTTATTGGAAAGACATGATGGTTGCCTTCTTAAAAGCCATAGATCTGAAAGTTTAAAAATCTACAGTGAATGGCTATTCCTTGCCTACTATTACTACTGATGGGATAATTGGTCTAAAACTTGAAGATAAGTGGACTAAGAAACAAGAGTTGGCAGCCACTTACAACTCTAGGGCTTTGAATTTTATTTATAATAGAGTTAGCATGTCTCAGTGTGAGGCCCCACCCCTGGTGGGCCCTCAGTTTAATTTAAATAATAATTAATAAGGTATTTTCCATCCTTAATATGCTATCTAATAGGAAATTAGTAGTATAGTCTGTAGTATTCCTAAGTTTTAGATTTTAGCTTTTATTTAGTTTTAATAGATTGGATTAGATTAGGAATTATTTGGGATTAGCACTAATAGGAGGGCATGAGAGTGGAACCTTCTAGGACCCATCAATTTACCCAAATACCCATGGCCCCATGCTATTTCCATTTGGAACCAAAATACCCCTTAGATAATTAGCCAAAAACCCTAAGTTATAAAACCTAAACTCTTGCAAAATCACCCTAAACCCTAATTGCCTCTCATTTTCCCCAATTAACCTCTCTTCTCCCTAAGCAACCCTAATTCCCCCAAATCCCAGCCCAAGAAGCTAGGAGACCAGCCTTCTTCATCTACAACACTCTATTGGGTCTTCTCTCTCTTCTCAATTTCCATTTCTTCTTCATTATGGCAAGTACCCTATGCAATTTCATTAGATGCATGCTCTTCTTCCTTGCTTCTGTAATTACATTTCAATGTTTTGATAATGCTAGTTTAGATCTCCATTTTGAGCTTTGTTTTCATGGAAATGGCCATTGATGGATGGGTTTCCCCATTTGGAAGATCAATGGCCGGATGGATTGATGGATTGATGGAGGAATGGGATAATTGAAGTGTTTTCATGCTTATTCTTGTCTATGTGATGTATGGAGGAGATTTGGAATGATTTGGACGAAAATTGGATTGAATTGGAGAAGATACTAGAAATCTGGATTTCAGCTTTCTACGTGTACCCGGTCGACCGCCCCGTCTCGGTCGACCGGGAACACTAAAATCCCAGAAAAACAGGTCTTAGTTAATTTCAGCTGAAATGCGCACAGACAGTGTACCCGGTCGACCGGACCCTGTCTCGGTCGACCGGGCACACAGGGACCTACAAAGAGTAACTGGGACATATATTTCTCATTCAGAGCAGAGATGCAGTGTACCCGATCGACATCACGGCCTTGATGTCGACCGGATACACTGAAATTCCTGCAGAACCCCCCAGGTACTTGACACCAGGTCTCAGTGGACCCGGTCGACATCACGGCCATGATGTCGACCGGGGACACTGCAGGATGTCGACCTGGGAGGTCAACATCCAGTCCACCCAGTCGACATCCCAAGGTATGATGTCGACCGGGCAAGCTGTGAACAGGCAGATTTTCAAACTTTAACACTTGTGATGTTTGATCACATGTGGGGTCCATTGACCATCCAAATGACCTTCCATCAAGTGTGCCACACCACGAATCAATGGCATGGCTCAGCCTTGATTCGTGGGGTCCACCTATTGAGGATTCAGGATTCGAATCATCATTGACTCGAACCTTAACTGTAGCCCGTGGTGTCCACATCCTCAGGAGCACCAGATTTATCTTTTTGGACACTTGAGGCTACAAATAGGAATCCAATCATGCGATGAGGCCTGAACCAAGAGTGGACCACTACCTAGGACTGGTCCTTTGCCTATTTCCACTTGATTCCTTGTTTTTAAGGATTTCATGAGTTGCTCTTTTCTCTTATCCTTGTTGTTGTCTTTAACTTGTTAATTAGTGGAAACTGGAGGACCTGAACCTATGATTACTTAGAGGTGACCCTATGTAGTGTTTGGAGATAATTGACCCGTGTCTGTGTCTAGGCGGGCCCTCATACGGCCTAAAGTTGGGGATGTGAAACCATAGTATGAAGAGGTTTAGGATAAATGGTCAGTTAGCTCACTGTGTAGAAGCATAGGGTGATTAATTGTGAAGTGGACATGGTATGGTACTTGTGTTGCCTCAGGCTACGATTGTGAGCCTTGGAGTGGATTCAATGTTGTTGGACTTAGACTTGGATATCGGACTGTATTCCACAGTGTTGTATCTTAACCTCTTAGAGACATTAGGTAGGACCTTGCTCACACAAGATTAGCCTAGACAGACACAGACCCGTACTTAGTTTCCCGAGTCGGCACTGAACATTCACTTAGCTGTTCTAAGCTCAGCCAGTTGACCGATCATCTTTAGTAGGAGCTATGTTCTGGTTACTTAGAACTATCATGATGAGCTGTGATTAAACAGACGGTGTGATACCGCGTCCGGGTTAATCTGATAAAGGGGTGTGATCGGTGCAATAAAGGGGTGTGATCGGTGTGGTACTTGTGTTGCCTCAGGCCACGATTGTGAGCCTTGGAGTGGGTTCAATGTTGCTGGACTTAGTCTTGGATATCGGACTGTATTCCACAGTGTTGTACCTTAACCTCTTAGAGACATTAGGTAGGACCTTGCTCACGCAAGATTAGCCTAGACAGACACAGACCCGTACTTAGTTTCCCGAGTCGGCACTGAACATTCACTTAGCTGTTCTAAGCTCAGCCAGTTGACTGATCATCTCTAGTAGGAGCTATGTTCTGGTTACTTAGAGCTATCATGATGAGCTATGATTAAACAGACGGTGTGATACCGCGTCCGGGTTAATCTGATAAATGGGTGTGATCGGTGCGATAAAGGGATGTGATCGGTATGATAAAAGGGTGTGATCGGTGTTATATATATTGTATGTTATTTTTATCAGGGCCGTTATCCCTTGCATGGTTATTACCCTTTCCCCACCGCAAACTGTTTATGGTATGGGACGTTTACGGTACGGGAGGGCCGCGGCATAATATCCCGCGGTGTATTTAGCTTGTGTGAATGTGCCCCCTTTTGTTGTCTGCCTGGATTAGTATACTTTACATTTCTGATTATAAACTGCTATTACTGCTCAACTGCCTAAATTATGTACCTTGTTTACTCTTATGATTATGTACATGTCTTTACTCTCTTTGTGTATACATCTGGTGTTATCTGCATATGGTGCCTTGCTAGATCTTTAGATCTGACCCATCTTTGGTGCTTAGGTCCAGACCAAGATCCCGCGGGTGACGCGATCCACGAGGTGCCTGTAGTCGGGGACTACGGATAGGGGCCGACTGACCAGGTGGTCGAGCCGAAGGACGGAGAGCCTGCACTGGAGGGTTGAGTGCAGTTGTTTTTGGGATTTGAGAGTTTATTTTTGTAGTGAGATGGGTAGGTTAGACTGATATGTATATACACTTGATATTCACACTTTGATATTATTATCAGGCTTCCGCACTTTTACATCTGATATATATACTTGATACTATTGCTTCCGCTATCTTTTATTTCACTTCCGCATATAACTGTTGATCATGATGTTGTTTAAAAAGTTTTGAAAATTTGACCTCACTGTGGACTATGATCTTGGAAGTTCTCGGTTTTTTCCGGGAAGTAGCGCACCAACTTCGGGTACCTTAGTGTTATCTTCAGTATTCGGAATTGGGGCGTTACACTCAGTTTCGTAGAATTTTCACATGCACTACTGCAAAAGAGGCTTAGGATATTCTGCAGACTGTGCATGAAGGGACTGACACTGTCAAACAGTTGAAACTTTAGAAATCGTATACAGCCTTCGAAACCATAAAGATGGAAGTTGATAAAACTTTTGATGAGTTCAATTCGAAGCTGAATGCAATTGTGAATGATACTTTTACTTTGGGAGAACCAATTCCTAAAAATAGAATTGTGAAAAAGATTTTGCGGTCTCTTCCATAAATCTTTGATGCAAAGGTTGGGGCTGTAGAGGAAAATAAAAATCTGAATACTCTCAAAGTTGATGAGTTGGTTGGCAACCTACAAACTTTTGAAGCAAACCTTAAGTCTAATGGGAAGATACAATCTAAAGGTCTTGCTTTGAAAGGGTCCAATGAATCATACAAGAAAGCTGCAGGTGATTCAGATTCAGATTCCGGGGAAATTGATCCCCAAGTTGCTGCACAGTTCATGAAGCAATTCAAGCTTTTTATAAAGGGGAAGAAAACCAATGTGACAATCCCTAAAAATTTTGGAAAGAAGAAATCTTTTAAAGGGATTCAATGCTATGAGAGTCAAGGCTATGGACACATTGCTAATGGTTGCGGAAACAAAAAGAATCTAAAAAGAAGGCTTTGAATACTACTTAGGAAGATGAATCTTCCGATGAGAATGATGAAAATCTTGAATTGGACAAGCTTGACACTGGCAATGGAAAGTTTATTGCTTTTATGGCAACTTCTGGTTTTGCTGCTTCCCATATTTCTTCCGAAGCTGACACTAATCAAGATACTGAGTCCGATGAAGAACCGGATTGGAAAGCTGAATATGAAACACTTTTTAAGAAAACCATGAAGATGTTTAAAGTAAATGAAAAAGTTGTTATCAAATAGAAAGTGTCTGAAAAGAAGAATTCATCTTTGAAAGCTGAACGTGCAGACGCACTTGCAAAAATACAAGAATTGAAAGATGAAAATACTAGGTTAGCTAACAAATTGACTGCAGAATCACAAAAGTGTGACTTACTTGATTATGATATGAAGACTTTGAAAGCAGAAAATTCTGATCTGAATGAAAGACTTAAGATAGTTCTATTTGAGTTAAATACTCCTAAAGCTTCATTAAACAGGATGAATACCTGCTCGAGAAAATTAGATAACATCCTATGTAATCAAAAGGCACACACTGACAAGCATAACATTGGCTACACTGACGAAGCATCCACCTCGAATGTCAAAGGTAAAAATTGTTTTGTTAAAAATTCAGTTGTTACTAATCATGTTGTTAGTGTTGCAAAGTGATAAGTCCTTAAAAATGCAATATTTTCTTATCATTTTAGAGTAATTAAGGACTTAATCATCAAATCATGGACCATTTTAGTAAAAAATTATGATTTTATGTTTTTGAGCATCAAAGTCTAAATTCGAGTCAAAATTCATCCAAAAATTGCATTTTCACATAAAATCATGAATTTCTCTATTTTTGGCATTGAAAGTCACAAATTTCCCATAACTTTTTATTCACACATGAAATGATGAATTTTCTTTGTACCATTGATTTAATTGAAGAAAACTTGATAAAATGGTGACATTTTATGCATTTATTTAGTGTGAATTGGGACCGCATCTTGCATAATTCCTTACCTATATGATTAGATTATTCTTTGATCTTTGTTTTTATTTTTGTAGGGAATTTCAGAAATCGGGGCCCACGGAAGAGAATTGATGAATCAAATGGACTATGGACCCACCTTCCTTTGGCATGGATCTAAGGTAGGGGCGGCCATGGTAGGGTCCGCTCTCATATGCAAGAAGAAAATCAGATTTAATCTCTTGAAGATAAGTTCCAAATTTGTGGGCCATGAGATGATGAGGTGTCCTATCTACTCTCCAACAAATATTGCTTACATGTCAAGATGGATGGCTAAGATTCAATTCAAGCCAAACAAAGAAGAAGAAAAAAAAATTGTAAGAGAAAGTCAATCCAAGGTAGGGACGTCCAAGCATGGGATAGTTCAAAGATTGCATTTTTTCCAAGTATGGCCCACTCCTATGTCATGTTTGGGATGAAATTAAATTCAGATTTGAAGAGAAATTTGTGGGCCATGCCAAGAGGTTTTTCTAGCCATGAGGAGTTCAAAAGATTGAAGTTTGCAAACCAAGGATTCTCCTTGCCAAGTGTTGCACGTCCAACACCACTCCAAGAAGCTTAAAAAACGTCCATGAGGGGGGCCACATTGTTTCAAAATTTGTATCAAATCTGAATTTCAGATTTGAATTGATTCTTAACCAAAGTGGGACCCAAGAGAGGGAGTTGCATGAGATAAGAACAATCCTAATTTTACTAGGATTGTGAGCCAACCCCTAGAAAATCTCTCAAAAACCCTCCTAATCCTAATCCAACTTGGACCACACACTACTAGTCCTTACCCAAATCAAAAACCTTGCAACAAAAAGCTATCAAAAATATATAAAAGGAGCCAAAAGAGGGCTGGACGTGGATGCCATCATCTCCATTCCCCTTGGACGACCAGCAACAATAATTCCCCTTTTTTCCATTAATTCTTCTTCATCTCTCCTCCTTCCATCAATATTTCATCCAAGGCCTTCCCTAAGGCACACTACCACTTGGATTTCTACGCCTTCGCGCCGCCACCGTTGCTATCGTCACTCCACCATCGGATCATCCTTGGAATCATCTTCCCTTGCTTGGATTTCAGATCGCGAAACGAGAGCCGGTTGGATCGCCGTTCAAGACCGCGAGTCCCTCTCCTCCGTTTAGTGTTTCTTGTGTCTATGGTAAGGTTGGATGCACTTTATTTTTATTAAAAGAATTTTGTAATGGTTATTTGCTTATAATGGGTCTTTCATTAATAAATCAAGTTTATGGGGTCTTGGTCTTCACCAATGAGTCAACATTGAATTTTTGTGCGTAGTGACAGTGCGCACTTGGTGCGGTGGTCTTGATTTTTCTTGATGGCATTAAGCAAAGTAATTATTGCAAAGTTTTAGAATTAAAATATAATTTCTTTATTCTCTGATTTTATTTTATTTTATTTGATTTTATTTTATTTTATTCTTTATTTTATGCACCCTTAACAATTATTGCAATTGGTTGAGCTAATCAATCTTATGGTGATGCAGTGGTTAGATTAGGTTTCTAGATTAGGATTTTAATTTTCTTTGGTTGTAATTAATATTTCAGATTTGTAATTAATTTTTAATTCAATTAGAAAATTTGATTTGTATAGTTTTTTAGGCTAGAATTAGTTTTTTTTATTAGGACAGGTTTTGCGATAAATAAACTCTCCGTGGATCGATCCGGTTTCACCGGTTATTACTACAATCGCGGCCTTGCACAAGGAACCTGCTAAAGTTTTTGGCGCCGTTGCCGGGGAGTTTTTCTTCGCTTAAGGTATTTTTTCCAACCTATCTTTTTAATTGCTTTGTGGGTGTGCCTTTACTATTCCGCAATCATTCTAGATCTAAGGGTAGCATGCATGGAATGTTTGGACCAGCCCTATTGCATTAAAAAGTGGATTTTTAATCTCTGATTTTTGATAAAATTGGAACTATTTCAGATCTGAAAAATTATTTTTTCTGATTTTTCAAAAATCACATCCAATTTCTGAAAATTGCCTAATTTACTTGTTCTAATTTGGACTAGTTTAGGTCATTTATTTTCGTTTTTTTTGTTGCTGGTTAGGATTAATTAGGGTCTGTTAAATTCAGTTATTTTTCTTATTTTTAGGTTTTAAAAGTTTCAAAAAAAATTCTGGAACTTTCCCTCACAAAGGCAAGTCGTAGATCGCACAAATTTGGCTTTTTGGCCACCAAACTTGCAAAAATCTGAAAATTTCAGAACTTTCATTGGAAACTCAGTTTTATTAGTTGTTTTTAAATTTAAAAGGACTCTTAAAAACTTGCTGGAGTTTTTTTTTTCTAAGAAGGTTAGTTATTTCTTTGGGAAGCCGAGCAAACTGTCTTTCTTAATTGGTTCGATGTCTAGGCAAGTCTTGTCCCAATAGATAAGGGAGACAAGTCTCTTGTTCTAGAAAGTGGTTTTTAAGCGGGACCTTTGCAACGCATCGTGACCCCACCACTGATCTGGGGACTTACCTGGTCGGGCCAGTTTCATAGATTTGAGTTTGAGAACTTTCCTTAGAGATATTAAACTCTCTAAGATTAGGACTTTGCAAGAATTTGAGAATCTTCTTTTAAATCTAAGAACGGACCTTAGGTAGTTTTTCTTTCTAGGTTTCTTTATAAAAAAAAAAAAAAAGAAAAAAAAGAGATAAATAAAAACTTTTCAAAATTCCAAAAAAGAAGGAAAGACCCCCATCTTCTTGGCAGAGGGACTCCTCAAATCGGTTAGTAAGGAAGGAATCACCTGTCAAGAGCTTGATTAAATTCTACGAATCTAGATCTCCTGGTTCTCTTAGGATTTCCAATATGGCTGATAAGCAGAGTGATAACGAGGAGAACGGTAATGGGAATGGACACAATAATAATGGGGAGGTGAATCAACCTCTTAGGAGTTTACGTGATTACCTTCACCCTACACGACAAGCCACACCGTCGTGCATGGTCATACCCGCAGGTGCGGGTCAATTTGATATCAAACCGGGAGTAATCCAACTTCTCCCCAAATTTCATGGACTTGAATCAGAAAGTGCATATTTGCACATTAAAGAGTTTGAAGAAGTGTGTGCAACACTACACTTCAATAATGTGAGGGAAGACCTTATCAAATTTCGTTTATTTCCATTTTCCCTCAAAGATAAGGCTAAGGCATGGCTTCACTCCTTACAACCCAATTCGATTGCTCTATGGTCCGACATGGTCCGGGAATTTTTAAAGAAATTTTTCCCATTACATAAGACCAACACCTTACGGAGGAATATTATGAATTTTAAACAAAAAGACAAGGAGTCTTATTATAGGTGTTGGGAACGCTTTAATGAACTACTCCTTGCA
Source organism: Persea americana (assembly GCA_029852735.1). Taxonomy (NCBI): domain Eukaryota; kingdom Viridiplantae; phylum Streptophyta; class Magnoliopsida; order Laurales; family Lauraceae; genus Persea; species Persea americana. The sequence continues at coordinate 3,825,639 of CM056819.1, forward strand.
TGTCCCCACCACGGATTTGAATTGCACAATACAATTGGTCACTTTTATGATGGACTTAGTCCAGAAACACGTCAATTCGTGGAGATGATGTGCAATGGGGAGTTCATGGCGAAAAACCCAAATCAAGCATGGACCTACCTTCAGTTTTTGGCAGATAGTGCACAAAATTGGGACACATCTGAAGGTATAGACCCCGTAAAGCAATCGAGTCAGGCCAAAGGAGGGGGGTTATATGTATTAAAAGAAAGCGATGATCTTCAAGCAAAAATTGCCTATCTTACAAGAGAAGTTGAGTCCTTGAAATTTGTGAAGAATAAGGAACCTGCTATAGTTTGTGGCATCTGCGCTAGTGATAAACACATTTCTTCGGAGTGCCCAACACTCCCTGCTTTTCAAGAAGCGTTTCACGAGCAAGCAAATGCCACTAACACATACAACCGGCAGTTTAACAATTCTTTGGGTAACACATACAACCCTAATTGGAGGAATCACCCCAACTTTAGTTGGAGGAATGGCCCAAATGCTACTCAGCCCAATTTCAACCAAATGTCAAATCCATTTGGGGGTACTCCTAGTACATATGCTCAAAACACACAGCAAATGGTACCCCCTACAACACAAACGACACCTTGGGATGAACTTGTGGCTAAGTTTATGGTGAATCAAGAGTCCATCAATAAAAAACATGATCAGAACTTTGAGAATTTACAGAACACCATGCAGAACCTCTGTAAATTGATTGAATCACAAAATAAGGGGGCTTTTCCAGCCCAACCACAGCCCAATCCAAAAGGGCAATTTGAGGTTCATCAAGGTGGTCCGTCAAATTCAAAGGAGCAGGTTCAAGCTGTTACTACTCTACGTAGTGGTAAAGAGATTGCAAAGCCTGATCTGGAAAAAAATAAACAACCTGCATCCTCAGATCAGGAAGGGAAAGAAAATGAAGTCCCTTCTATCAAGGAAAAAAGCCCAGTTCCTCCGGGATTCAAGCCTTTACTGCCTTTTCCCAACCGATTAGCTCCTGCCAAGCCATCTATACAGAACCAGGAAATCTTTGATGTACTTAAAGAGGTTAAAATTAACATCCCGTTGTTAGACGCAATCAAACAAGTCCCATCTTACGCAAAGTTTCTTAAGGACTTGTGCACGTTGAAGCGTAAGATACATGTACAAAAGAAAGCGTTCCTCACTGAGCAAGCTAGTGCAATTTTAAAGCATGACGCTCCCCCTAAATTCAAAGATCCAGGATGCCCCACGATTTCGTGCATTATTGGAAATTGTCAAATTGAACAAGCGCTGCTTGATCTTGGGGCAAGTGTCAACTTACTACCCTACTCGGTCTATGTAAAATTGGGGTTAGGCGAACTCAAACCCACCCAGATTACTTTGCAGCTCGCAGACCGATCAGTCAAAAGACCAAGAGGGATAGTAGAGGATGTGCTTGTGCAAGTTGACAAGTTCTACTTTCCAGTAGACTTCATTGTGCTAGACACTCATCCTGTGGCAGATCCTCATGCTCAGATTCCGGTAATTCTGGGGAGACCATTCTTAGCCACATCCAATGCATTGATCAATTGCCGGAATGGAAAAATGACGCTATCTTTTGGTAACATGACATTAGAGCTAAATGTTTTTGACCTTTGCAAACAACCACGGGATGATAACATTGACCTTGAAGAAGTAGATTTGATCAGTGTTCTTACAGCAGAAACTTTTACAAAAACAATCTCTGATTCCATTGAGTCAATTGAGGGCCTGACCCTCTGTGAAGAAACACTTGATAACACTGTTGAAATGGTCGACACTATAGGCAGACTCTCTTTTGAAGAGCTATTACCAACTGGTACTCTGTCTCTTCCATCTCAGGTGAGGCCGCCCAAACCTGAGTTGAAACCCTTGCCCTCTCACCTGAAATATGCATACCTTGGAGAAAATGAAACATTTCCTGTAGTAATTTCTGCACACCTTGACAAGGACCAAGAAGTCCAACTCTTAGAAGTGCTCAAACTGCACAAAGGTGCAATTGCTTGGACCGTGGCTGACATTAAGGGAATTAATCCCCTCGTGTGTACACATCATATCTATTTGGAGGAGAATGCAAAACCCTCCCGTCAGATGCAACGCCGGTTAAACCCCACCATGCAGGAAGTGGTTAGGGCAGAAGTTTTAAAACTTCTAGATGTGGGTATCATTTATCCAATTTCGGATAGCCAATGGGTCAGCCCTACCCAAGTTGTACCTAAAAAGGCCGGCGTAACTGTAGTCCGTAATGCTAATGATGAGCTCATCCCAACCCGTATACCCACAGGTTGGCGAGTTTGCATCGACTACAGAAAGTTAAATGCTGTCACACGAAAGGATCATTTCCCCCTACCCTTCTTGGACCAAATTTTAGAACGGGTAGCTGGCCACGAGTATTATTGTTTCTTGGATGGATATTCTGGATACAATCAAATAGAGATCGCCCCGGAAGACCAAGAGAAAACAACTTTCACATGCCCCTTTGGCACCTTTGCTTACCGACGGATGCCCTTTGGGTTGTGTAATGCTCCTGCAACCTTTCAAAGGTGCATGCTGAGTATTTTTAGTGATATGGTGGAACGTTTTCTCGAAGTCTTCATGGACGATTTCTCCGTTTTTGGAGATTCTTTCCAAGATTGTTTGAGCAACTTAACTAAGGTCCTCTCTAGGTGTGAAGAAAAGAACTTAGTACTGAATTGGGAAAAATGTCATTTTATGGTACGACAAGGGATTGTCCTTGGCCACATCGTATCATCTAAAGGATTGGAAGTGGACAAAGCCAAAATAGATCTAATTTCCAATTTGCCCGCCCCAAAAACCGTAAGAGATGTAAGATCTTTCTTAGGGCATGCTGGATTCTACAGAAGGTTCATAAAAGATTTTAGTGTCATTTCTCGACCATTATGCAACCTTCTGCTAAAGGAAGCAGAATTTGAGTGGACGGAGGCATGTCAATTGGCTTTTACCAAGCTTAAGGACATGTTGACGACTGCTCCAATTATGCAACCTCCAGATTGGAGCCTACCCTTTGAAATCATGTGCGATGCTAGCGATTATGCAGTTGGGGCAGTCCTTGGGCAACGTAGGGACAAAAAGCCATATGTAATTTACTATGCTAGCAGGACTTTAAACAGTGCACAGATAAATTATTCTACAACAGAGAAAGAACTATTGGCTGTGGTCTATGCACTGGATAAATTCCGTTCCTACTTAATTGGATCCAAAATTGTGATCTTTACTGACCATTCTGCGCTGAAGTACTTGCTTTCTAAGAAAGATGCCAAGCCCAGACTGATCAGATGGATCCTTCTACTCCAAGAGTTCAATATCGAAATCAAGGATAAGAAAGGAGTAGAAAATGTGGTGGCTGATCATCTTTCTAGGATTGTCCTTTCCAACGCTTTAGAACCCTTGCCAATCCAGGACACTTTCCCTGATGAGCACTTGTTTGCCACTTTTTCCCATTCTCCATGGTATGCTGACATTGCTAATTATCTAGCTTCGGGTGAAATTCCAAAAGAATGGACCCAACAAGATAAAAACAAGTTTTTCACTGAGGTGAAACAGTTTTTCTGGGATGACCCATACCTTTTCAAATACTGCCCAGACCAAATCATTAGGAGATGCATTCCAGACCATGAAATGAACAGTGTTATATCATTTTGCCATTCTCAAGCTTGTGGTGGCCATTTTTCTGCTAAAAAGACCGCTCACAAAATTTTGCAATCTGGATTTTACTGGCCCACTATATTTAAAGATGCATATGATTTCTGTAAAGTATGTGAGCGGTGCCAAAAATTGGGTTCAATTTCCAAAAGGAACATGATGCCTTTAAACCCAATTTTGGTCGTCGAGTTATTCGATGTATGGGGTATAGACTTTATGGGACCATTTCCCCCGAGCTTTGGTTTTCATTATATCCTCGTTGCAGTTGATTATGTTTCCAAATGGATTGAAGCAATCCCATGTAGGAACAATGATGCTAAAACGGTAAAAAAGTTTATCATGGATAATATCTTTTCCCGTTTTGGAACTCCGCGTGCCATCATTAGTGATGGGGGCACTCACTTTTGTAACCGCATTATTGAGAGTTTGTTTCAAAATTACGGCGTTACACATAAAGTGGCTACCCCTTATCATCCTCAAACAAGTGGGCAGGTAGAGGTCTCAAATAGGGAAATTAAAAGAATTTTGGAGACCACGGTAAAACCGAATCGTAAGGATTGGTCCATGCGGTTAAATGATGCATTGTGGGCCTATCGCACTGCGTATAAGACCCCAATTGGGATGTCTCCATACCGGCTTATATATGGGAAAGCTTGCCACCTTCCGGTGGAGCTGGAACATAAAGCTTATTGGGCCATAAAACAACTGAACTTTGACTTAGACAAGGCTGGGGAGAAAAGAGCCCTTGATCTAAATGAATTAGAAGAATTGAGAAACGAGGCTTATATGAACTCAAGAATTTACAAGGACAGGACTAAGGCCTTTCATGATAAACGGATATTAAGAAAATCATTCCATCCGTCTCAAAAAGTCCTCTTGTATAATTCTCGACTTCATCTTTTCCCAGGAAAGTTAAGATCTCGTTGGACAGGCCCCTACATTGTTCAAGACGTATTTCCATATGGGGCAGTGACCCTCATTGATCCATCGAATGGTACCTCTTTTAAAGTCAATGGACAACGTTTAAAACCATTCTTGGAGACTATTCCTCCAGAGGAAAATGTAATTCCTCTGATCGATCCTATCTATCAGGATTGATGGGCACTGGATCTGACAGTGGCCCATACCTTTGTATATTATGCATATATTTTTCTATTTTTTGTGTGTTCTTTGTCTCACATTGGACAGGATACTACGCAAAAGCTTCATTACTCCAGGTGCTTTCTACCCTTTTTCCTCCTTTTACATTTTCACCTCATGTTACATTTCATTTCGCATTTCATGTATGACATCGAGGACGTTGTCTAGTTTAGGTTGGGGGGTGGGAACAAGCACACTTGTCCAATTTTAGACAAAATTTTTTTCATAGTCTTTTAAAAAAAAAAAAAAAAAAAAAAAAGTGTTTTCAAAAGAACTTGACGATTCGAAGATGCTTAGAAATCTGGAATTTCAGAATTTTTTTGGAAGGAAGTAAAATGAAGGTCATTATTTTCTAAAAAATAAAATGAATACCGAACTTTGTTTTTCACAGTACCACGTGTACATCATTTCAAAAGTTTTGGACAAAAAGATTTAAGTGTCATTTTCAGAGTTCTTTCAAGAGAGAAAAAGAGACGACTTTCTGAAATTTGGCCATATGAGTTCTCCTGGTTCATCGGCATGGTTAGGCCAACCAAAACCAGTGAATTAATTCGGGTGAATTGAAAAGGGCTGCCTATTGTTGGGGACCGTTTAAAAAGAAAAAAAATTGCCAAGGGATGCACAAATAAGTGTTAAAAAAAAAAAAAAAAAAAAAAAAAAAAAAAAAAAAGAGTTTAGTTATAACTCTTGAAAAGAATAAAAAAAAAAAATTATGTGACTAGTTTGGGTTCGTAGCCTTTTTAACCCGAGCCAGTAAGCCCGTAGGGGTATTTATATACCTAGTGCCCTAAAGACATCTGTTTTGGGAGTCATTGGCCTAATGCTCATTATATGGGTTAATTAGAAAGCTTAAGGGACCTAGGCATTGCACAGTCACATGCGTGTGTTCAAAAAAAAAAAAAAAAAAAAAAAAAAAAAAAAAATGCATCTCGCGGCCTTTGAAAAACAACAGTGCGAAAGCCATCATAGTAGCCTTGAGAGGAGACTTGTATTTTGCCCGAATCTAGGAAAGTTGGAAATTCCGAGGGAGAATTCTGTTGTCATGGCATTATCGTAGAACATTTAAAATTTTTGTTTTGATGTATACACTTGCACAAGGCACTCAAAGTTTTGGTATAATTCAAAAAAAAAAAAAAAAAAAAAAAAAAAAAAAAAAAAAACGTGAACCGGATTTTGAAAAGTCTGAAATCTTGATTATTCGAGGATTCGAGGCATCCGATTTGACTCAATATTCTTTTGAAAAACCTTCCATTGAATTTCTTTCACTTTTAGGAAAATGAATTTTGTGGGCATATTCACTGCAAACCCTCACGAGGCACAACTCGTCCACTAGGGGTAACCTAGGGGTTTAAGGGCTTGCTGCATACGCTAAATGCAGCCGAGAGTGCCAGCGAAAGTGGCGTTTTTCTTTTTGTCTTTGCATTTAGTTTAGATTAGATTAGGCCAGAAGACCTACCAAAGTTTGCATATTTTGCTCGGGACTAGCAAAAAGCTGGTTGGGGGGTGTGATAAGTCCTTAAAAATGCAATATTTTCTTATCATTTTAGAGTAATTAAGGACTTAATCATCAAATCATGGACCATTTTAGTAAAAAATTATGATTTTATGTTTTTGAGCATCAAAGTCTAAATTCGAGTCAAAATTCATCCAAAAATTGCATTTTCACATAAAATCATGAATTTCTCTATTTTTGGCATTGAAAGTCACAAATTTCCCATAACTTTTTATTCACACATGAAATGATGAATTTTCTTTGTACCATTGATTTAATTGAAGAAAACTTGATAAAATGGTGACATTTTATGCATTTATTTAGTGTGAATTGGGACCGCATCTTGCATAATTCCTTACCTATATGATTAGATTATTCTTTGATCTTTGTTTTTATTTTTGTAGGGAATTTCAGAAATCGGGGCCCACGGAAGAGAATTGATGAATCAAATGGACTATGGACCCACCTTCCTTTGGCATGGATCTAAGGTAGGGGCGGCCATGGTAGGGTCCGCTCTCATATGCAAGAAGAAAATCAGATTTAATCTCTTGAAGATAAGTTCCAAATTTGTGGGCCATGAGATGATGAGGTGTCCTATCTACTCTCCAACAAATATTGCTTACATGTCAAGATGGATGGCTAAGATTCAATTCAAGCCAAACAAAGAAGAAGAAAAAAAAATTGTAAGAGAAAGTCAATCCAAGGTAGGGACGTCCAAGCATGGGATAGTTCAAAGATTGCATTTTTTCCAAGTATGGCCCACTCCTATGTCATGTTTGGGATGAAATTAAATTCAGATTTGAAGAGAAATTTGTGGGCCATGCCAAGAGGTTTTTCTAGCCATGAGGAGTTCAAAAGATTGAAGTTTGCAAACCAAGGATTCTCCTTGCCAAGTGTTGCACGTCCAACACCACTCCAAGAAGCTTAAAAAACGTCCATGAGGGGGGCCACATTGTTTCAAAATTTGTATCAAATCTGAATTTCAGATTTGAATTGATTCTTAACCAAAGTGGGACCCAAGAGAGGGAGTTGCATGAGATAAGAACAATCCTAATTTTACTAGGATTGTGAGCCAACCCCTAGAAAATCTCTCAAAAACCCTCCTAATCCTAATCCAACTTGGACCACACACTACTAGTCCTTACCCAAATCAAAAACCTTGCAACAAAAAGCTATCAAAAATATATAAAAGGAGCCAAAAGAGGGCTGGACGTGGATGCCATCATCTCCATTCCCCTTGGACGACCAGCAACAATAATTCCCCTTTTTTCCATTAATTCTTCTTCATCTCTCCTCCTTCCATCAATATTTCATCCAAGGCCTTCCCTAAGGCACACTACCACTTGGATTTCTACGCCTTCGCGCCGCCACCGTTGCTATCGTCACTCCACCATCGGATCATCCTTGGAATCATCTTCCCTTGCTTGGATTTCAGATCGCGAAACGAGAGCCGGTTGGATCGCCGTTCAAGACCGCGAGTCCCTCTCCTCCGTTTAGTGTTTCTTGTGTCTATGGTAAGGTTGGATGCACTTTATTTTTATTAAAAGAATTTTGTAATGGTTATTTGCTTGTAATGGGTCTTTCATTAATAAATCAAGTTTATGGGGTCTTGGTCTTCACCAATGAGTCAACATTGAATTTTTGTGCGTAGTGACAGTGCGCACTTGGTGCGGTGGTCTTGATTTTTCTTGATGGCATTAAGCAAAGTAATTATTGCAAAGTTTTAGAATTAAAATATAATTTCTTTATTCTCTGATTTTATTTTATTTTATTTGATTTTATTTTATTTTATTCTTTATTTTATGCACCCTTAACAATTATTGCAATTGGTTGAGCTAATCAATCTTATGGTGATGCAGTGGTTAGATTAGGTTTCTAGATTAGGATTTTAATTTTCTTTGGTTGTAATTAATATTTCAGATTTGTAATTAATTTTTAATTCAATTAGAAAATTTGATTTGTATAGTTTTTTAGGCTAGAATTAGTTTTTTTTATTAGGACAGGTTTTGCGATAAATAAACTCTCCGTGGATCGATCCGGTTTCACCGGTTATTACTACAATCGCGGCCTTGCACTTGGGGCTACGATCACAAAGAAAGCTCAAAAGAAGCAGAATGTGTCACATCCTGAACGACTTCCCGTTTGTCATCATTGTGGAATTAAATGACACATTCGACCCCATTGCAACAAGCTGTGAAGTTTGCCAAATCAAACGCAGTGGAAGAAACAAAAGGTAGTGTCTCCGATTAAAACAAAAGTTGTTTGAATCAAGAAAGAAGACATCTCTTCTGTATTAGTACACACTTTGCTGAAATATTTAAATTTACAAGTGTGTGCTTACACTTCATCACCCCTGATCTACAAGATCGAGCCCCCACCCCTGTGCTGATACGAAGATTATATTAAGGGGGAGTCAATATTGAGGGGAAGCTACTGCATCCAGATTGACAAATACTGCATGATGATATTTGTTTATCAATTATGGACAAATACAATTGGAGAAGAATGGAACTAGGGGGAGCTATACAAGAGAAGGCAATCAAGCAAAGGCAATGTAAGATCTACGGTGCTGAATTTCTTTATTTTAAAATTCAATGTATTTTGGGTTTCACTTTTGGGTAGATCATATTGTCCAAAAATTGCCAAAAGGGGGAGATAATTGTTACGCCAAAAAACATGCCTGAGACAGAATGATGTCTCCCTATAGCAAGACTCATGCTCGCTATAGCAAGCATGGCGAAAGGCTCCTAGTTTGGTCCGAACTCTATGAAAGTGTTTGAAAAGAACTTTTATTCTAAGTGGATTATTCTTAGAAGTCTCTTAGACGAACTTAGGGCTCTTTATTGAGTGTTTCTCTCAACCCAAACAAGAAGACAATTAAGTTAATTTCTCTCTTGATCTGAGGTTAGAATACCCTATGAGAGATTTTCTTGTTTCTCTAGAGCCATTGAGAGATCGTTCTAAATGGCTGCTCTAATCTCTCTTGATCTGAGGTTAGAATACCCTATGAGAGATTTTCTTGTTTCTCTAGAGCCATTGAGAGATCGTTCTAAATGGCTGCTCTAGAAGGTTGTGCTGCTTCTACTCTCTTGTAGAAGATTGATCATCTTGTTTGATAAGGTGTAAGGAGATTAAGTAAGAAGAACGGTGCACATGGAAGTCGTGTTAGTGGATTCTGTGGAATAACAATTATAGTCCTTAGGTCGAGGTACAGACTGAGGAAAATGAGCTATAAGTATATCTTGTAACTGTTGGTGAACTCTTGATTTCTAGTTCGTGGTTTTTCTCCCTACATAGGGTTTTCACGTTAAATACTGTGTCTGCCTTCTTGTAGTGTATGATTGGTAGATAACTAGTTTTATATTGTCTGATTAGTTATTTCTGCTGCATTGATTGGTTAAATTAAAACTAGTATATATTCTAGTAAATCCTGCAAAATTCTCAAAATTATTAGTAATACGAGAGAAATCCTGAAGTTTTACATATTAAATTAGTGGAGGGATCTATGGAAGTTGTCTCTTCCTCAAAAAAAAAAAAAAAAATATATTATTTGGATGGAAATATCTTAGGAGAGCCATATTAATATGGGCTTTTCTCGAATCTAAGATCAAGAATTCTATTTTTAATTCTTTATGTCCTCCTCTAAAAGAAAGGAGAAAATTGTTGAGCACATCCATTTCCAATGTTATTTCGCCCTTAATCATGGGAGTAGCGTGTCAACCTCAGGCTTCCAACAGTGAATCTTCGCTGGTGTAGCATCGGAAATATTCAAGTTCTGACCCTAAGCTTATAAGTCAAACCCTATATTAACTCAACATAATGCATTTTAAAGTCATCCAGTCCCGTATCCCATAAGAACTCTAGAGTTAAACCGGCTTGCGCGAGAGCAATATCGGAGTGGGTAACCACTTGGGAAGTTCTAGCGTGCACACATGGGCCAAAGTGAACAGTATCATATTGAGTTGGGCGGGGCAGTGACAATTGGTATCAGAGCCGAGGATGACTCTATTTCAAATAGAGGAGAGTGTAAGAACCTAGTCCAGGCAGCATCCTTAACCAAGGGACGTAGCGCATCAACCACGGGCTTCCAATGACGACTTATAAGTCAAATCATGTATTAACTAAACATGACGTGTTTTGCATGAGAAGTCCTCACTCGAACACGTGGACTAAAGCGGATAATATCATGTTGAGTTGGGCAGAACTGTATCACAATTTGAGTTGTTAACTTATAATCTTATCATTGACAATCTAAATGAGTGGTTAGCTAGGTGGTTCTCAAGTGTTTTACACTGATGCAAATCCCTACACTTGAGTCCCGATTGTAGCAATCTTGTATGCCATTTGGAGGGCGAGAAATGATTTAATTACAAGAGGATAAAAAAGATAAAGCATGTGAATGTTATTATCTCAAACAACATGACTCTGCTGAGGAGGCGATTGGTGTTAGAGGTACAATCTGTGCTTTGGGGTCGCATCAACGGCAAGCTTTAGATGTGATTTAAAATGAAGGGTCGCATCGACGGCAAGCTTTAGATGTGATTTAGAACGACGGGATAATCCGCACCCCCACCACCCACCCACCCCCGGCGGCCAAAAGCGGGCGTTGCAGAAACGAGTGTGCTGTCCACAGCAACATTCTATGATTATACAGGGTTAGGCAGGAATAAATCATGCGTTAAACTGTCACTCATTATCTACTTTATTAATGCAAGTGATTCAAAACATTTCCACTTCACTGGTCTACAGAATTAGAGGTGCTAAAACGTGCAGGGCCCACTATTTGGAGATATCCTGTTAGATTTGATAGGAATCATTTAGATTAGACCTTGGAGAAAATATCCATCACAAGACATCAACTCTTGATGGACAATTTGACTAAACTGAAGGTACATCTGAATTAAATTAAAAAAGAAAAAGAGACATATAATATATGATATCTCTTGGTGATAGTAGGTCATTGTCAACTAATGTTGGGTTGCCTTTGACCCTCATTTTAAATTTTAAAAACAATGGAATCCGGAAGCTTCTATGATGTTGATCGCACAAGATTTTTCTTCTCTACTAGCAATGCATTTGGAAGATCTATATTGATCTCTCAACCAGTTTCTTTTTCCTTTTTTTATTCTTTCTGGAAATTCAACCCAGATGATGAACATAAATCTGATGAGAGTTGGATTTGCTAATGATGAGTGTGAAAATCATAGGTGGACCCCATTGCATATTATAAGATGGGGTAATGAAAGACTATATTATCAAGGGTGATCTTGATTTTTAGCTTTAATTCATATACTCTGCTATAGGATCATGCAAATCTTTTTCTAATCATCGTCATTAAAAGTTGAGTCCTATGTATTAAGGTGCCATTATACCTTTCTCGGCCTTTTGGCTAAGATCAAGTATTAAGGTGCCATTGGCCGAGCTAAGGTCAGCCCAAGCTGAGTCCTTTTACATTTGGGTCTAAAATTTTGGCCCAGCCCAGTCCTTTCGATGAAGTGCAGAGCTGAAACCCCAAACCAACAAATTTAACAAAACCCTGTTCTCTTCTACATTTTGATGTTTACCTAGTTTTACTTAAGCTGACCCTTTTCTCTAATCACTCAAATAAGTAGTCAGTTCATGGCTGCGCCCTTTTATCTGTTGGACCTAATTGTTAGGCTTGTATACAACCTATGGTTGTGAAAACAGAACCAATATCCAGCCCAAGATTCACTGGGCTTGCTAAAGCAGAGAAGATTCTTTGTAGCCCTTTAAAATCACAAAATCATAAGACTTGTCCTGAAAAAAGTAAAAAAAAAAAAATGAAAATGGCAAACTAGAGAAGATTTAGATCATAAGCTTACAAAGAAATTTAACAGAAACAATTTCTTTCAGTGATTACACTAATTTAAATAGACAACATAATGGTCCTAATCAGATAATCATTCCGGATTCATGACCCCTTCAAAATTGAAGCCCAAACCCAGCCTAAATCCCATGTGTGTGTTTGGATACTCATTCTGTATGTAAATGCGTTATGTTTGGGTCTTATAAACAACATTATTTCGCGTAACTTTTCCATTGATCCAAAAAGATCGACCCAAACCGTTTATTGAGGTTTGTGGGTTGGGAAGTGGGTCATCTACAATCAGGGGCGGACCTACATGTAGGCCTAGGGGGGCCATGGTCCCCCTTAAGTTTTCAAATTTTTATTTTTTACCACTAAAATTTTTTTAATTTTTTATTTTGCCCCCTAAAATATTAAAATTTTCTTTTAATAATTTTCATTTGTGCCCCCCCGCGCCGCCCCACCCCTCGTTCCATTTTCTGGGTCCACCCTTGTCTACAGTGATGGATATGAATCCTATAAAGTGGGGCTCAACATGGACCACTGCAGATAGAGATAGGGATGAATCCAGCCAGGACATGACTGTTTACATCTTGAGGAAACACATGACCATCATGGCCTGGTTTGCCCTAAATAGGATCCATGCATGCCCAGACCTGAGCCCGTGTTGTTTAATTGAAGTCCTTTTCGGGTCATTGTTCATAAACTTATAAACTGAATTCAGATAGGAAATTGTCTCATTCCTCCATCACCTGACTCAGTGACCTACATCCACAGGCTTCAACTCGGGTGAGTCAATAAGTTAGAAATATGGATCAGGTCCATAGTAATAATCAAAAGAATATTCAAGAATAAAAAAGAGAAATAGTCCCATGTGTAATTGTTTTGAACTTTCCATGCTGATCAGTGATCACCCTCCTTTAGTTAACCCCATGGAACCCAACTTTGCTCAATCCAAGACATTCATATCACATGCGGGTAATGACTACTACAACATCATCTACATATATCATCAATTGGTAGGAAACCTTTCTACCAAAAAATAAAAAAAATAAAAGTTGGTTGGCAACCCCACATCTCGCCCAGGTGGCCAAGGATTGATCCATAGATATGCCATTTTGATATTAACTATTGACATTAAAACAATGCATATCTTTCAAATTAGATTGAAGTTCTGACATTAACTATTGAGATTAATCGTTGATTATTCAGACAGCACATACCTTTCCAATTAGATTGAAGTTTGGGGTTATGTATCTTCATATGAATGGCTTGGATCCAATAAAGGTGGGTCCACAACCTGTAGCATGAGATAATTTCTTTTAATACCCACCTAAGAGTTAGTGGAGTGACATATGGCGTGGGTTCACACCTTATATTTGAATTTGTCCACTGTGCATTTGTGTGGGTTTAGCATGTGCCATCCGGGAAATTAGCATATTGGGTCAAAGATCTTAGAGATGCTCACATTATAAACAAGAAAAAGATAATGTTGGGAATTTCATATGTTGGCTAATTCATAGGTTGGACAAAACACTGAGTCCATTGAGTTGTAATTTTTTATTTATTTTAGAATGGACCGTGGTTGTGTCACCGGAAGACCTGAAGCAATGACAAAGAAGAAAATTGGAAGACACTATATCCGATTAATCGGATAAAGGTCGGATCGATTGGATGTAAAGGTGCTCTCAATTTTTGAGAGACAGAGGCATGTCCGATTGATCGGACCATATGCCCAGTCAATCGGATGATGAAAAATTTTCAGTTTGGGTTTTTTGGATTTGTTTCTTTTTCCAACTGGAGTTTCCAATCTAAGTCCTATTAGTGCTCTAACCTTAAGGCACGAATCATGGGCTATTTAATGGGTGTTTCTCTCAGCTCTAAGGAATCTAAGATGTAATTCTCTTATTGTTTTGAGGATAGAATACCCATAAAGAGATTCATTCTTCTCTAGAGCTATTACACAGAAATTGTGGTGAAGAGTTGTTGTAGAGAGCTTCTACCTTCTACTTCCTTGTAGAAGATTTGATCATTTTGGTTCTCAAGGTGTTGCTGGATCAAGTGTAAGGAGCAGTACACAGCGAAGAGTCATGGCAACGGGGAGTTGTGCTAGAACAACTACAGTCTTTAGGTCGACGGATTGAATAGTACTTATTTTCTTGTAACTAATAGTGCTTATTTCCTAAATCGTAATTTTTGCCCCATTTAAGGTTTCCACGTAAAGAAAGGTGTGCGTGTCCTCTTGTGGTGTGTGATTGGTAAATTTCTTTATTAGTTCGCATTGACTTGGTTTATTACTTCTGCTGTGTACTCGTTATTGAACTAGTAGACATTCTAGAAATTGCACCCACGACCTTCAAATAATTTCTCTTATAATTTACTTACATAGAGTTAATTTCTCTTTCTCTTATAATTTTACTTGCATAGAGTGTTCTTTTTCTCTTATAACTCACAGAGTGTCATGTACTTGGTTCTGAGCCGGGTCTTGATCTTCGAATCCATGTAGATCCTGTGTCTGACCCAACTCATTTAAATTCCCAACGTGGCGTGCCATACCAATGGCGCCACTTGGGCACATGATGAGGTTTGGACAACTTTCCACAAGACAGAGTGGTCCAGGTTGTACCATTCATAGCTAGGGGATGATGCATGTGGACCCCATCAAATGGGTGGGACCCAAGTACCCAAGGTGGCAGTTAAGAGCAAAAGACATGATCCAAGGATCTTTCCCTTTCTATTTCCTTGAAACCAAAGTGACTGCACCTTAATCTCATCACATGCCAAAGCCATGGGCAGTTTGAATACTTGTTGAAAATAAAATAAAGAAAGGCTATTGAAAACCCCATATTTCAAGGCTATTGAAAACCCCATATTTCCACCCCTCCCAAGGGAATGCAATGTAATGGATGATGATGGTGACCGGTGGCCATGGACCCCTTTATCCCATGCCCTCTTTCACCAAAACAAAGCTCTTTTTGGGGCTTCACCATAACAAACACTTCACCTTTCACAATCCATGCTCCAAAACAGAGTACATGGCCTTTATTTTGGTGCTTTTATGGTTTGAAAGCAACCTACACAGACATTCCTCCAAGTGTTAATTGTGAAGTCATGATTTTGAGAGAACACCTTTAATTCATGGCTTTAAAACTTGTTCCAACTTGCCCTTTCTTTCTTTTACCCAAAAAAAAAAAAAAAAAAAACCTTGCCCTTTTTTGGCTGGGCTAACACAAGTCATTTGGTTCTAATACTAATTGTTGGACATGAAAGCAGAAAATCTGTGATCAAGAATCAACCACACAAGACAAATGCGTCAAGAAGAAATTTCACTAGAGATTTTCTTTTTTTAGCAGTGTAGCTATGTCCACAGCTCTCAATCTCAAAATTTAGGATTTGGGTTTTGCAGGTTATGAATATGTGACTTGCACTAACTTTCTCTTTCTTAAGCAGTCAGAAAGATCAATACAGTTACTATATACCTGGGACATAAGTTGGTCCTGGCTAACCCAATGGACCAGTCCAGTTAATCTGGAATTTTAGACGTCAAACCAACAAGTACTTGGCTAGGCTAACACAAGTTTCTCTGCTTGATGATCACCTTCGAATAGGGGATCTGGTAATTCCTATTGGATCCGCCAACCCAACCCGAGCCTGTCTTGCTTGTCCAGGATGCAGGTTGGCCATTTTAATTTGTAGCTTGAGTTTAGGTTATCATTACTAATCCCAATAGTAAATGGGTTGGGTTTGGATTAAGTCATTCTTGATATTTTACCTCCTAACTAGAAGCAACCCAACCAAACTCAATATACTAATTAAAGATTCAGGTTTACCCTTTTCAACTTTCAAGATGGGTTTCAGTTCCATTCTTCAACTAGATCAATTGATGGTTCGGTCCAAATTGAACATATACACATTACTTACTAGTTACAATGATCACCCTCACCTTAACCTGACCCCAACAGACCCATTGCCACCCCTACCTAAAAAAGGTTTTGAAGTGAGTTTTCCAATGTTTCTTTTTATGCATTTACACAAGATCAGAGTGGAACTGAAGGCTCAAGATAGATTAGGGGTCAACCTTTTTGTTCAGAATTTAATGATTATATCCAAACCTAAAAGGCTGCTAAAACTAGGGGCCCTTTAATATGTGGTTACAATCATCACCAATAACATTATGTTGATATTTAGCCACATTTAGTCCATATTAAAACTTTGCAATCCTAAACCTCCGAATCCTTTTGCGTAACTTGCATCAAGGTTGGTCCTACATCAAGTTTGCATGTGCCATTAGGGATTAGTTCTCGGATTTCCGAAATCGAGTGTCCCTCAAGCGCTCAGGGCCAAAGGCTCTTGAGCTGAGCTAGGAGGGAGATACCTTGGGTTATCAAAAAATTATAATAAAAAAAATTCAGGCTTTTTAAAGCAAAAAACCTCCCCTTTAATCTAAGCTCTTAAAATTGGTGAAAGAATAACAATACAATTGCAGTCCAAAACTGTTTCTCCATTTCATTGTTGGGCCTTATATTCTAATGTGGTTTCATCTTACAATCTTGAAATCCCGGTCTAAGCCAAGCACATTAACTTAGTACTATGAATAAATCATTTGGGTTTCTACCATATACTTGGGCCTAGCCCAATTCACTATTGACGTGACAAGTCATTCCTGGACCTGCTCATGGACCATTGAAAAAAGTCCCGAAATGGTCACTCCCGTTTCCATCTACTTTAATTGATAATGGTCAAATGTTCCATTTCATTTGACCATTATCAACTTTAATAGTTAATTAATGTAAAGCTTATCAAGCCTAGCCCATTTATCACTGGGCCTCTCATGTAGGTCAGGATTGAGTCCCATGGGCCCATCATTCAAGAAATGTACAAAATCTGTCCGAATGAGATGGCGCCGCCTGTGTTTAAAGCCCTGTTCTGGTCCATGAACTGTTGGGCCAGAAAACTGCGATGGGTCCAGTCCACATGCCTAAGCCATGGTCCAAATCAATCCTGATCCAGGCTTAGCTTGGGGTGGCCTGGTCACTGAAGACACACTAGTGTGAAAAAAAAAAAAAATGTAAAACAGGGAAGAAATTATTTTACCTTGAGTAACTTCATAATGAATGGTTGGGTGAATCCACCAAACCATCAATGGCCATAGATTTGAGTTGCAGAGTTGAATTCCTTTTCATGGTGGAGTCACCTTTCAGTCAACATAAAGGTTTACGTCGGATTTCCTCATTTGGACCTGTTTTGATGCTGGTGGGGACTCCTTTCCCTGGTACTTTTGTTGGCATTGATGGAAAAGATGCTGCTTGTATAGAGGCAAATGGCTTGTGGTTGTGGGCATATGCATACCATTTGAAAATAATAATAATAATAATGAAAGTGCCCAGCCATCTTTATCTCACTTGGGGTGATCCTGTCATCATCTGATGATTCTGGGGTAAGGGTATTGGGGACTGATTCTATCTGATCTGGGGTTGATTCATGGATTCCTAATTCTTCATCATTCATTGTACCATTTGCCCAATCACTTGACAGTCTACAGAAAAGGTCACTATATGAAATGATGAACATAACTCTTTAAACACGAAACCCAATACCCTTGTTATCATATAGATAGATGGCTGTTGTACATCTACTCAGGCATTCTTCTCAGGGACTCGACTTGCCTGGACTCGGCCGAGTCAACTCCACTTTAAGGGCAATAAATTGAATTGGTCTAATTGGGGCTACCAAAAACTTCGCGAAACAACTATAAGAGGGTTTTAACAACAACAAAAAAACAAAAAAGCTTGGTACTTGCCCAACTTACTCAACTCAATCCAGCGAGTCAAGTTTTAGAACTCAATAAGTCTCATTCGCTAGCTATTTCTATCAAAATTTCGAGACTTCAGTCGAGGCATGAGTAATTTTCAGCGCACTTTTGACAGCACACATAATTTTTTAGTGTCGATTCGTTCCTCCTGTGACTCAAACTCGCAACCAGTTGGCTCTATCACCATCTTAAGTTTCTTTGACTAACCATTATTGCTAAAACATCAAGGCATTAGTAGGAATGGTTAGTTAAAAAAGTTTAATATAGTATAAAAACCAACAGGTCTCGAGTTTGAATTTCCATGAGGAACGAATCAGAGCAAAAAAAAATGTGTATCGTTGAAAGTGCGTCAACTGGGTTCCACTTGAAGGGGAGTGTTGAGGGAGGGACTCTACTCAAAGGGAGTATTGAAAAGTATTTATGCTGCCTCTACTAACACTCAAGGTTCTGGTAGAAATGGTTAGCTTAAGAAATTTAATAGAATTGTGCCCAGAAGGATTCATTGGGAATTTTACCAAGGAACCTTATGCTTTTTAGAGCTATTTAATGTATGTTAGGCCAAGTCGACTCGCTTGAAGGGCTCATAGTCACAAATAACTTGGTCAAACCTTTTTAACTTGCACAACCCAATGCCATTTTGCCTCAAGCGAGTCTAAGTTTTAGAACTGCCACTGTGTGGATTCACTGTTTTGTTTACTTTTGTGCTTGTAAACATACACTTACCCTATACAAGTCCCACACCATCAGCACTACCACTTTTCTTTTCTTTTTTTCGTTTTTTATTTAATTAAAAAAATCATTTTAGATGAAGCTGTGCTTGTTGTTAGCCTTTGCTAATGTGAAGTTTTGATATATAAGATTGAGATCTAGAATTGTTTATAAAAGATCAACCCCTTCTTGTTCACCACGCATGAATCCAAAGGCCTGGATGGACACCCTAATTCCAACCCAAGCAAATTAATAGACAGGCTTAATCTACTCGGATCGAGCTATACCGTACCTTATGTTTCAAAAGATTTCCCAAAGGAAGTCATATAGAAATATCTCAGAGAGTTTGTCAATATGTAGTTTTAAATTTCTTGATGTTTTACAACGCTGCGCTAATTCAAGTTTCGTGCAATTGCAGGTTTTACTTGATGCAATTCCCACTAGCCAGCTTACTACTCCTTTCTTTTGGCCATTGTAGAGAAGCTATAGAACTCACTAGTCTTGTAGTCTCTTGCATATTGTAGAGAGGATTTCTCTCTCACACACAAATGAAAATCATTAATACCCCAAATTCACTCTAAAGCGTGTAGAGTATTCCAAGTTTATGGTACATATTGTGAAAGCAAATACTGCTTAAGCCTTAAAACGAGAGGCAATTGTACAAACTTGGCTAAGAATGAACGGTTGATAAAAATTTCGGCTGGGCTGACTGGATCATATGATCCAATCATCATTGATTCATTGTTATTATAATCCTAATCAACTGACCAGCCTTATCCCAAAATCCACTTCTATTTTTTTAGATCTTTCTAACTTACAGTGTATATGCAAGTGATGATTCTCCCTCTATCTCTCATTATAATCTTAATTGATCATCAAAGATCATTGATAGTTTTTTTCCTTTTTTACTTGGCTTGCCACTTGCTTTGGTGGACAAGCTTTTTCTTCCAAAGCCAGGGATTTGACCCTTGTCCACCCAATCAGATGCCTTGCCATTTGATCTTCTGATAATCTTTATTGATTTCCTAAGTTCCCATATGAATCACCAGAACTGAGTTGCCCTACACTCAGGTTAGTGGCATAGCCTTACCTTTAGTTATATTTAATTGGTTGTGTGGGTGAAGAAAATAGTGGTAACTTACGAAAACCCAAACATCTGAAACTTCATTTATGTAGAAGACCAAGTTACCTGCACTTGGAACTTTGCATTATGTTATATATTACTAAGGACAAGAGCCTTCTATTAACTTCAAAAAGAACAATCAATAATGGTCTGTCTAGATTATATGTGATTAAATCCTAGATTAAAAGCGTATATATTTAAATCAGATTTAATTGAATGGTACTAGAAATAGAGTTTTTTTTACTAGAAATGGGACTTCAACAAGCTCAGTCTGCCAATATTTCTTGTTAGGGGAATGGACCTGGGCTCTAAGGTATATGCCCAATCTACCCACATCTGCCGTACTATTTATAAGGTTTAACTCCCGGATACTTCAAAATAGACAACATATTATCTCTTATATATGTAAAATTAATGTCCCTGCTGCACTACACCATGGCATGTCCTTGATGAATGTGCTAAAGAGGCTTAAAACAGGTCAAGTCACTCAGTCCTACGTACCCTAGTCATTAATTAATGGGGTGGACTTGAATCAGGGTTCATGATGCTATGTTGAAATTGGGCCCGGAGTTAGACTCAGTTATAAATGACTGAGTCAGGCCCGAACACACAGATGAGTCCTATTGCCCACCTGGGGTGAAACAAGTTTGGTATTGGCAAAAGAAAATGAAGAGAAAGCAAAGAGATCGATGAGATCAGTCCTACTCTCCTGCTGAGTTTGTCCTACTGGCTTTAGACTGGTGAGGTTCTGGAGTCTTGTTCATTTCTTAGCTCTGTCTCTATTGTTTTGGTTCAGTGTCGGGTAAAAGGACAGCTCCTGTCACTTGCGTACAATCCACTTTTATTAAACTGACCAAAATATCACTCCCTCTTTTGGAAAAGGCCATCATGTCCCTGCCATCCTACATTACTCCGGGAAGGAACTTTTGTTTCCTTACATTGTAATGACCCTACAGACCACAAGAAGCTATGATGAAAGAAAAATATGTGGATTGTTCATGGGCAGCTGAAATTAAAATCATTTGATGATGATAAAAGGCAGGAGTACAATTGGGAGTGATTGAGTGGGTTTTATTTCTATGTTCTCCTTGTTTATAATTTACTAATATCAACAACAACAACAACAACAAAAGAAAAAAGAATTAATGTTTGGAAAATAGAATTTATTAATATCCATTTAGAGCATGTTTGGTTGTCTGTTATGATTTCTATTTGTCTCGAATTCCTGATAGCAATGCAGGTGTTGTCCCCTTAGAAACCCAAATAACTTATTTGATTGAGTAGGATTCTTTAGACTGGCTTTCCAAGTAACACTTTGCAATGTAGAATTCTCAGTTATCCAGAGTTTGGAATGCTAATCAACTAACTCTAGGCATTACTGAATATCACTTAGGGGGCACCATTTGGAATTCTCCAAATTCTTAAAAATGAGAAATTGTGGAATACTTGCAACCAAATAGGCACTAAGTTGGATTTTTGATAGACACAAGTCACCTACAAAAGAAAACCTATTAAATATAGGGTGAGCACTTCCCACATGTCATATGTCTACTTATAACAAAGCAGCGGATGACACTTTGTCACATTTTTTTTTAGGGAAGATGCTCATGTGCAGGTAACTCCATGATAGTTTAAGGGATGGAGGCCTCACATTTAGGCTGTTGGCATTGGAAATGAATGTGGGGCCCCACCCTTACTCTCACAATATCATGAGAGTTCCTCTCACTGGAGTATCTCCCTTCTTTTAGAATCACATTAACAGGACTCTTTTAGAATCATCTCATATTATGTGGTAATGAACATTGCGACTCCCTAATGTCTATGTGGGGCCATGTTCTAGTGATCAAGACCATTGATATGATAGGTGCCATTTGTACCCTTGTGTGCTCTGGCTCTAAAAATATGGCCGGATTGAGAATTGGTTTCCACAGTGACCATCACAGTATTTTAATTTTCCTTCTTTTTAGTGGCCATCTCAAACAAGCCCTTGGATCTTTAACTACCACTGTGATAGATGGCGCAGCTGAGATCCAAGGAGTTGTGTCCTGATAAGGTCAAGCGCATATAAAAAAGTCTTTGAGTCGTTTCTATCTATAAAACCAATGGCTTTAAATTGAAAGTAGAAACATCACACCCATCGTATCTGTGGAGACCTTTCTGGAATTTTCATTCAAGAAAGTTTAATTGGTTTGATACTTATTACCTCTCATTAGGAAGCTGTTTTGGGATACAGCAATCAAGAGTTTTCCAGGGTTGCTAACATTTTCTAAACGGTACTCAATGCGGAGAGTCGCAAAATAAGTTTTCTAGGGTCGCTAGATTTCAGTCCATTTTCTAGAGTTCCATTCTAATAAGATTTTTAAATAGATTTCAGCTGATTGCTATGAAACATGGGCAGTACAGAATTTTACCTTCCCTTGCTACCAAAAAGCACCTTCTAAAACAGTGACAAATGATGAACTAGGAATCAACCTATTAGACCTCAATGCACTGTTTTCTTCATATGAAGGTGCAAGTGCATTTATTCCTGTTGGTATGCTTGTGATGGGAATGAAAGTGAAGGAGTGTGTATGGTCCATATCACATGTGAGTTTCAATACTCAAGCAGACATTGCACATGAGGTAAGCACACCAATCTCCATGAAAGGCGGGCCAAAATTCGGGCATGTGTTCTGAAATGTGGAATTTTAAATAGTAATTTAGTGTTACAACAATTCTTTATTAGAAAATGTTCTTCGTTGAAATCATTGTAGAACAATGAGCACAAGCACAAGAAAATCACCAATCAACAAAGCATTCAAATTTATGGGTGTGGAGAGAGGCCATGCCACAGTTGAAAGGAGGCCATTGCAATGTGGAGAATGTACTAAAAAGGAAAAACAAATCACATCCACAAGATCACCCGAAAAACAGCTTATCCTAAATTACATTCCTTGCTTCTTTCAACTTACTTTCTTAAACCAAGCAACTTCTCCTAAATCCAACAACAACCCTCTCTCAGTTTTCTATTTTGAATCAATCTTTATCCAAATCTTGGGAGTGTGAGAAGAGGTTCGTACACCACTTTTGATTAGTTCATATAGAAAGTGGGTCCCCCACATCACACATCCACCTATGTGACCACTCAAAGTCCATGTGACCATCCCTCTTTGGTCTTGACAAAAAGTGTTTTGATGTGATGTAAAAAGGGATTAGAATGCTGATCTACCATCACTTCAAGGAAAAGGGGAAACTAAACCTTTTGTTACCTCCTTGTTCTATCAATTCACACTCCTCCATCAGATGCACAACTCCTTTGATATGATTGGCTTAGGACTGATCAAACCTCAAACAGAAGATCTAAAATAAAATAAAATCATCCTACAAGTCATCTAGAAGTGACATAACCATTGGTTCATACTTTATATTAGTTTTGCATTACAACAATTACTAGAGTTGTAAATATCATCTTTTCATGAATATCATATCTTAGAACAGGCCACTAAAACATTTTAACTAAAAAGAAATTTATAAGATAGTAACACCAACAACACATTTCATGGAAAAGAGAACATCAAGCAGAAAGAGACTCACAGTCATGACAGTTTGCCACAGTGGAACCTTCAAACTTCATCTCCTTTGCTGCCTTTCTTTGCAGGAATATGTTCTACAGGTCACTCACTTTTGTCATACATCTATTCCAAAAGTGATCTTCAAAAGTTCTATCATAACCTACCTGTAATTCTACTAGCAGTTTGCACTTTGCCCGCAGAGTAGTGCAATAAACTGAAACTTATTCATCAAACATTCAAAAAACCAAAAAAGAAAAAAAAATGAAAAATGAAAAAAGAAGCAGCAGCAAATCAAAGTTCTAAAGTGTTCAACTCAAGCATATCCAAGTCGGAGCTCCAAATCCAAGTCATCCTTTGAATCTCCGTGCAAACCGATCTCTAAATCCAGTGAAACAATATCTCTTTTCCTTAAAATGCCATCGCGATCTTTCTCTACTACAAGGTCCTTCAATGTTCCAACATTGAGTAGTTCTTTCAAGGTTTTCTTCCTCCTTAAAACATCGTCTTTTGAGAGTAAAGGATCAGTGGAGGAAGCTGCCAATTCCGAGATCCTTGATTTATCAGTAGAAGGAGATGATAACAAAGACGGGGAAGCGAAACAAGCATGAGAAGAAGAAGACGAAGAGGAGGAGGAAGAATTCAAGGTAGGGAAAGCACAAGTCAATGGAGGAAGCTTAGCAGGATTGGAGGTTGAGGAATTAGGGTTCTGGTTATCTGAGTTAGGGTTAGGGTTAGAACTTTGAGCAACCCAAGGAGGGGACTCTCTCAACCTAGCTCTATCCCTTCTATGAACATTCATATGACCCCCAAGAGCTTGTGCTGACCTGAATTCTCTTTTGCAAAAGCTACAAGTGTAAGACCTTGGGGGCCATGAAAACCCACCAACCACTCCATTGGAAATGGTGTCTCCAACCAAAAACAAAGGCTTGTAGTCCCCTGGACCTTTGGCCTTGTTGTCCACAAGGCCTCTACCAACACCATCTTTCTTGTTCATGTCATCTCCCTCCATGGATGATTGTGATGATGATGGTGCTTGCTTCAATCCAACCAAACAAGATGGGCTTTTATAGCTTGAATCTACCCAAGAACAAAGGGCCAACTAGGAAGGAAAAAGGAAAAGGAAGGAAACCCTTTTCCTAAAGGCTGAGAAGAAGGAGGAAAAGGGCATCCACCTGAAAAATATCATTATCTGAATTCTGACCCACTAGTAATGAGGGTTGCAGAAATGCCCATCAAATTCTAACCCCGAAACTGAAAATCCCATTCGAGGAATACACCTGCAAATGTCTGTTGCCGTATTTGAGTCTTCCTTAGCCCACTGCTGCTAGCTTATACCCTTGCCACTTCTAGAGTGGAGAATTTAGAGCGTGGTGGGGCTCTACACTAAGTGTAATTTAGCCTCCACCAACGGCATCTATGGTGACACATATTTTCTTGATCCAGAGTTATAGACTGGACATGCTCAAACAGCAGACCATTCAGTTGATATTAACAGGTAGTGAGACTCATTGAATCAAAGTGGACATGACTGATGAGCTTATAGAAACTAAATTTGCTGTTCTTGATGCACCCAATTCATAAATGTGGGCCCAAGTTTCAATCATTGACACCGATGATATGATGTGCCCCGTCAAATACAAGGATGTTGAATTAAAAACTATCACACAATTGAAGATCATGGAGATTGGTTTATTTTTTCCTTAATTTCTAGATTGTTGATGAATTTCTTTCATGATCATCTATTTGTTGGCAAGAAAAAAAAATTGGCCAAGAACTTTATGCTGAGGAGATTTTAAAGGAAAATGTCACTAATGGGGTTGCTTATCATATCAGTGAGATGGATCACTAAAACAAGGCTCAAGTAGTACATTTCCAATGGCTTAAGAATCTAGAACGAGATAGGAAAGAAAATGGCCCAGTAGTTAACAGTTATCATATAGAAATTTATCGATAAGATGGTTAGGGTCGCCGATTAGTGCTGATTCTTGTTTGTGTACATTAATCACGTAGAATTCTATAGATGAATTGTTAGGATACCAGAATTAGTGCTGGTTTGGGTTTTTATCCAATCAAGGGAGCCTATCAAAAGAGACCATATATTGGTTCATTTTATTTGTAAAAACTACCCTAACAAAAAATGGCACACACCCAGTTGCCGATGGTATCTCTGTTAGAGATTATCTGGGAGTGATTTGTTCGTATTTACTGATAAATGTGATTCATTCATTTAATGAGACTTAGGTGGGCAAATAGAAATGAAATGATTTATTTAAAAGTTTTTATAGGATCAAAGTCGGGGCCCGGTGATGATCTTGCAATTAAGCCGACCATGATCCAATCCTTTGTTCATCTGTAATAATCACCATCAATTTCTTTTATTGCAATAAAATCAAACATCTTTTCTCATCGAAGCCTTGCAATCTCACCATCTTCCTCAAATTGGACATTTGAGGCTTTTGAAAGAAATCGCATCAAATTTGATCTAATGGGCCACTAGCACTGAAAGACTAAGATGCAAGTTGTGACAGTGATGGCCGGCCCATTGACAAACGGTGATCGTGCCGAGAAGACATGAGATTGTAACTATTAAATTTTTTTTATTTTTTACAGATTAAAAGACTATTATTTTCATGTTCACAATTGCATATTCTTTTTATTTATGAAAGTAGCATGTGTTGAGGGGGGAAGTTAGAGATTATCTACTAGTGGTTAGAAGATTAGATAAGGTGTTATGATCTTTTAATAGATTATGCATATTTTCCTCTTTGCATATAAATGCAATACTTTGATTTAATGAAACTTACAGTAAGTTAATAGAAATGAAGTGATTTATTTAAAAGTCTTTAATCTCAATGTATAAGAGAAGCACATTTGACTTCATGGCATACTTAAAGCTACCAACATTTGTAACATCTAAAAGATTGGAGGGAAAAGGAAAAACCAAACCTAAGGTTGAAGATGACCAAAAGGTCATTGTCATTCCTCCATTTCATATTTGCAAATCCTTTTTTTTTTTTCTCTTTCTCTCTCTTTTTTTTAGATCACTTTCTTGCATAGCACCTGTCAAAAAGACTGATAAAAATCGTTCGGTTAATCAAGTAGTTGAAGATGCCGATGGGTGTGTAAGAGCATTATTTTGGGTTTTAGCTCTAAGCTCCAAAAATCATGACTCATCAGATTCTTTTCCCCATGACATGAGTGTTCAAGGAGGTCAATCTAATTGTCAGTATCAGGAAAAGGATGTTGGAGATTTGGCCTTCAGTGTAACTCTTCAGCTTTAAAGGGATCCTTCTCTTTTCATGTCAAATAGACATCATGTTAAACATCTAATATAAAGGAATAAAATAAGACATGTGCCCATGTAACTCTAGAATTGTGTAGCTCCAAAGGATTCTCGCTCATGTTTGGATTAAAATCTAAAATTGCAGATGTTTTAAACTTTGAGGGGGGGTTTAGGATGATCTTGTAGTTTTTTTTTTTTTCCTCTTTTTTTGAACTCCATGTTTGTTGGCGTAGATCTTTCTATTCTCCACCCCCAATGATTGTCTTGGATCCAAATGAACCCCACAATGAGGTTACACCAAGCAAAATGCTTAGTGGATCATCACCATATACAAGATAGCATAATACCAACTCATTCATATTTATATTTATATTTATATTATGTTGGGGTGAGCTAGGATTTAAGGTGGGCAGAAGTCACATGCCTCAAGAGAACCTTCATGACCAAACACTTGACCCATTGGAAAGTAGGTTGCTATATTTCCAATACAGCCAACATGGGTATTTACAACCTCATCTCATTGTTTTCCTCTTGGAAAATCCAATTGAGTTATTCTCAACATGAATACCTAAAAGCTAAAAAACCCAACGGCAGTTTGGTGGAGAAGACCCAAAGGGCAAAAGATCTGGATCCATTAGCTTGGATTTTGGGGATATGATACCCAATTACATGGACCCTTTCCTTGCTAAAACTGGCCTTGGATTTTATAGGGTAGTGGAGCCGAAACTGCAGATGTTACCTGCAGAAAAAGAGAGTTGGCTTCTCATCATCTCTTCAGGAATGCAGTGATTCACCTTACACCATTGAAAAAAAAAAATGGCTGTTTTCTGTACCCGACCTGCCAATTGTCTTCTCCACCTTTGGGAGTGGCTTCCTTTATTCAACTAAAGGGGAGGGGAAGAAGAACAGAAAAAAACAAACACAAGACAACACGGGTGGATTTTGGCTATGTGAAGCTCTACTCGTCGGGATACTTACTAGGGCATGTGTGTGTGTACGGGTTACTAGGGGTTCCCCACAATGGGTCAATTCACTTTGATCTGACCCTGACCACTTTTGTTTTTTTACTGTGAATCCCTTCTCGTTTTGTCCCTGCTTTTCTTGATGGGTGAGTAGGGGACCCATCCAAGGTGGGGTTGTTCATCCTTAGATCACATTCAAACTTCCAACAAGAT
This sequence comes from Persea americana, assembly GCA_029852735.1. Lineage (NCBI taxonomy): Eukaryota > Viridiplantae > Streptophyta > Magnoliopsida > Laurales > Lauraceae > Persea > Persea americana. The sequence continues at coordinate 3,853,437 of CM056819.1, forward strand.
GACACGAGTCTGTTGTCAAAAGTAGCTTCCTGATTCACAGCTAACTCATCCTACCATGAAGTGGATTAAAAAAAAAAAAAAAAAAGGTCTGATTCGAGTCTGGGTGTAACCAGCATTGGATGTGGGTCCACAAGGTGGGTTCCATTGAAAATCGGGTCTAGCCGATTTACACCATGGACCCAACCTGTTCAAGAGTTTCCACTGCCAAACTAGGCGCAAATTGGTCTCCACCTGAGGTGTCCTTTTTCACAAATGGTGGGACCTGGATGGATTGGCTTGGGTCTGGTGACTGGTGGAGCTGGGGACTTCACAAGTTGTGTCCCATAAAACATTCCATCAGTCTCACTCACTTGAGAAGAGCAAACAAAACTCAGAAAGCTTTAGTGTCTGTGAATGAATGGATGAAAAACATACAAAAGCTCAAATGCATTGATTTGCTGGTCTGAATGTTTGTCTTGACATAAGTCATTTAGCTGACAGAGAAAGAGATACTACTGCTGCACTTGTTCTTCTTCTTGTAATTGTTTGTCTACTTGGTGACGATATGTCCTGTGATTCGCACAAATGGAGTGCTATGACATGTCCTTGGATTCAACCTTAAAAGCCCCACTGCTACCTTGTCCTTTCCTCTTCTTTTCTTCTTTTCGTTGGAACCCATGCACGTGCACAGTACGTGCCCACGTGGCAGATGATGATTGGGTGTTTATGTTGGGTGGGCCACACTTTTGAATACAATGCTTGATTGTTCTCATTCAATCAGAGCATCATAACCACTGGCTGTATCCTCCTGTCCATGATCTTCTTGTTGGGGGGCGGGGGGCGGGGGGGGGGGGGGGCGGTGGGGGGTGGCTACAGAGTATTAGTATATAATATTTGATTGTTCTCATGCAATCAGAGCATCATAACCATTGGATGTATCCTATCCATGATGACCAATCAGGGAAGGCCAACTCTGAAAATAAAGAAGTTAAAAAAAAGGGCTACTCTTCGCCAGATTGAACAGGATGGATTCAGCGTGGATGGAGATCTAAAGCCCTTCGAATTCAACCTAAAGGGTGAACTCTATTATATAGAACCCCAGAACTGGATACTCAATGTTTTGGTTGAATTAAAATGCAAAAATATAAAATGTGATTTGTAGTGGTGGAAAACCTCCTTTTAGATGCAGTCTTTTTCCACTAAAGAAAAACTGCCAGTAAAAGCAAATGTTTCCACCACTAAGGTCACTAGTTTTTCTAGTGCACTGAGATAAGAGAGAAATTTATCAAAAAAAATCACATTAGATGTCCACTGCACTAAAACTGCTCTAACAGTTTTTACGTTACAGAATCGGCCCTCCCACCAAAAAAAAAAAATTTCTTTTTAATGAGCGACGATGTCATGAGCTCCCAACAAACACTACATAAGAGTAAATATCTTTGTTGACGATATTGTCATCTACTGTATTATTTGTATGATATAATCATCTTTGTCGGGGCGACGATATTGTCGCTCACTTCAATATTTACAAGTAACTGTTGTTGTTGGCTGACGATTATATTGTCATCCGACAAGATTGATTCTACAGTTATACCTGTGGTCATGTAATTGTGTATAACAAATGCAAATATTATAAAAAAAACCAAAAAACATTTATTTACAACATCAATCCTTCAACAAACCTACATCAGTGTCTCAGGCAACAAATGCAAACATTATAAAAATCATTCGTTCACATCATCCTCCATTTACATTCTCCATGCAAACATTAGTAAATGTCCCCTACAACAAATGCCAGTATTATAAAAATCATCTATTTACAATATCCTTTGCGCACATCCTCCATGCAAACATTAGTAGCATGACAAATGCAAATATTATAAACATAAAAATACAAAATCCTCCATCTACATCCTTGAAGGTCTTAAAGTAAAAAAGGAATAATTGTTAACAAGTATATATATACTAAGAAAAATGACTTCTAGCAGCAGACAACATTGGATTAGATGACAAAAAATCTCTTCCGCTAATGCTCATTTTTACCGCAGTCGATAATTTTTTCCGCCGCTATATAAGGTGTGTTTTCTTAGACTGTCTATAAGGAAGAAAACGGAGAGTTTTTATAGCGGAGAAAATTTCCTCCACGAAAGGTAACTTTTATTGGCAATAAAAAAAAACACTGCTAAAAGTCAAGTTTTTTGTAGATAATTAAGATCACCTTTCTTTCAAACCATGATGTGTTCTATACTATTTCGAAACCCAAAAGGATGGGCATTTACAAACAAATTTGCACATCTGAATCATTTGTATAAGAAAATAAGCTTAAACAAACATGCACATGCTTGTTACGCATTTGTAACATCTACATATGTAAATGAGTGCAAACCGATAAGGCCAACTCTCTCCTCAACTCAAGCCGATGGGAGCGGGTTGTCTGCTGCCTAAGGTGGGGCCGACTGTTTGACCCCCCTGAATTGTACATGTCCACCAAAATTTGGCCCCATCTAATTAAACTAGACTGTTGGATCGAGTGACACCCATTCGAATGGACGGTACACCATTAAAGTTTTGTAGCTCGGATGGAGATGATAGAAATCAAGGATAGAGCTTGGTTTTTGTAAAGACGATGGCCCTGTGTGTCCTTCAAATCCCCCCATCCCCATCCCCATTCTTATGTAGATTCCTAAGTGGGCCTAGTCCATTGAACGGAAGCCCTTGTCCTCAGCTCGAGCTGAGGATAGGAGGCCTCAACAAATAAACCCCAAATAGCCTATTATCCTTATTTTCAAAATGAAAATAATTTCTTTTACAGTCTCCAAGTTGTTTATACAACTTATTCGAACTTACTAATTTCCTTGCCCAATTTTATGCTTGAACAACTATTTAATCATTATTTAATGCTCCAGGTTATAATAGTCAATGGTGGTGTAAGAAAATTCTAAAAACAAGAGAAACAAAGAGGAAAAAATCCCCCTTCCACCCTCTTCGCCCGAGTCCAACCTTGACCCTTGAGGGTAGCTGTAAGGGCTAAGTTAGTACTAGCTCACTGAAGGCTTTGGCCCTGCCTAGGCCTAGCCTGCATATGTAAGGGTGGGGTAAGGGCAAACCCCGGCCCAGCCCGAGCCTGGCCACCTGCAAGCCCAAGTCCCAATGCTTGAAACTCGGGCTTGTTTGGGTCCTTTGAATGTACAATGTCCTACGCTCAGTTTGCTTCTACATCTAATTTCACTTAAACTGGTGTTTGCATGTAATTGGTAATGGCAAAGAATAAGACATAGGCTGACTTAGGCACTCAATTTAATTATTGTTACTACTACTACTACTATGTTGGGCTACTGGTTGAGAAGTGATACTTGCACTTGATGACTGAGGGATCGATCAATTTCAAGGTTTTGTGTTCGTCTGAGGTGCCAACACCATTCGACCATAACTATTTCGCAGCGAATTATCCAAATGCATGAACTCTCATTTATGCGTGAACCGAGTTGTATTCACTTGTTGTATGACGAGCTGAACTGTCCATGTTAGTTGCTTCCACTCCAGAAGCATTCACACGATTAACTCTAGACGGATTTAAGCCCAGCCCAGTCAAGAGTCAATTTGAACAGATCATCTATCAGCACCATTGGCTAGGACCTGGACCTGGTAAACTGGACCAATACTAAACAAGAAGTCATTTGACTAGGTTCTGCATGAACCAAGAGCATATATAGACTAGTAGAATGTCAGCCCTGGAGCTGAATCTGAGCTTGAATACTAGACTTCATAAGAAAATGGTCTGGGCCTGGGTTAGATTTAGCAGGCCCACTTACAACATCTTCTTTTTAAGCATGGACACTTTCTATGGATAAGATCCTGAGAAATTTTTCAAGATTTTGAAAATTTCCTGATATTTGCACATTGCAGTGTGATATATGGACCATGACACCCTAAAAGCTGTGTGGCCCATATCAATCCTTAATTTCAAGTGCAATTACTGAAGTTTTCACACGCTTTGGACTGATGTTATAGAAAATCAGTAACTAGGCTCAGCTCGGAAGGTCGCCTAGGCAAGTAACATGGGCTAGTCTGGCCTGGGTGACTTTTCATCTGAGTCAACAGAACAAGTCAAGGTGAGTTTGAACGAGTTTCATTTTAAAAATGCTGGGGCTACACTGCTTCAAGCCTAGATAATGTACTTATGGGTAGGGTTGAAAACGGGTATCCGATTCTCTGATTACCCAAAAGTTCCGGCTAAAAAAAAACGGGTCTGGAACCTATTTTAGGTTCAATAAATAAAGGGGTCTGGGTCTAGAACCCAATTTAAGTTCCGATTCATAAACGGGTCCGGTTCCGGGTCCATATAGGTTCCGACCCGTGGACCCGGCATCTGAATCTTTGATATTATAAACAGTACATCAAGATCAACCTTTTTGGTACATCTTTATGTATAATATTAGACCTAGTAGACTTGATGCACTGATATAAATTGAATGATATACTTATTTTAAGGAAAAATTAAAAATGAAGAGAAGTTAGAACTAGTTTTGGAAATAGATTCTAGTCCTCTAGGTGGACCCGGATCCGGGTTTTTCTATCGAAACCGGGACTCGATCCAACAAAATGGGTTCATGGTAAAAATAAATCAGATCCGGAACCGTTATTTAGAAACGGGTCCGGGTCTAGTATGGTTCCGATCCGGAACCGTCCCATTTACAACCCTACTTATGGGGGCCTATATTCATGCTTGTGTAAACCCCCGAGATCTTAACAGCAGGCCAAGACCCAGTTCATTTGCAATGCCAGTGTCTTAACCAAGTTGAGTGGAGCTGGCTAGCCCATTCATTATTTGAGTCCACCACGTCCGATCAAAGAGCGTAGGCCCAGGTTGACTGACCCCAATCTATTCAAGGCATAATGTAGAGTTCGAATCTACTGGGGGTGGCAATAGGTAGGTCAGGTTGATCTCCAAAGGGAGCTATTTGGGATCAACCGAGTCTATCCTAAATTGATGGGATAACGCTTTGTTAATGATGATGAAAATGGCAACCGAGAAGCTTGAAGCTGTTGGATTAGGATCATTTGGGTTGGGGTCAGGTTGATAGGTTTAGCTGTATGTAAGGGCCAAACCCGAACCCTGAATTACTGGTTGGTTCAGGTGGGGTAGCAGCAAAACACACAGTACCCGGACACCATTCTATTTTTAAATTTAATCAGTTAAATGAAACCCTAACCCCATAAAATGGCTGGCTCCCAAATCTACATCCAATCGGAGTGACAGCTATCATGTAAAAAACTTTGAGAAGAAGAATTGCTACCGTCTTGTAGTGCAGCTTTTTATTTTTGTTTGCTTTGGTATAATCCTTTTGTACTGTCTTTTTTTCTTCCAGGTATCCAGCTTAGGGTGTTTAGGGACCCTAGCCCTCTGGCGAGGGAGCCCTCGGGTGAGGTGGGAGAACCCTCTGGTGATGTAGCACAGCCTAGAGTGAGGAAAAGTGCCTACCCAGCTGGTTTGAACCCTAGGCAGGCAGGTAAAAATTGGCACCTCTTACCAATAGGGTAAGAGGATGTTCTTTTTTATACCGTCTTTTGTGGCGTTTTTAGTGTAGGCCGTTAGGCCTTTTTCTCAGTTCTGGTAAATTTTACTTGTAGCCGCTTTAAAAAAAAAAGAAGAAAAAGAAGAATTGTTACCCCAGGGTTTACAGGGAAAGTTTTTTTTTTTTTTTTTGAAGTGTTAGTTATTCTGAAATAATTTTATAAGTTTGGGGTTGGTTGTGGGTAGGAAGGGGCAGGCAAGGCTTGATCAAGGCCAGAGCCTTGGAAAGCTTAAGAGGGGGCAATGGGGGGTCAGCATAGAAAACTGAAGGTTGTGGAAGGACGGGGGCACTGGTGGTGTAGCAGGAGCAGAGGTAGAAGATGAGCTGTGGGCAGAAAAAACAGGGAGGGGAAACATTTCAAAAACTAATTGCCACTTGCATTTCAAAAGCAAATTAGAGCTTAGATGTCATTGTTGTCAATTCCGTTTCGTAATGCCCCGAATTTTTCGTTTCGGTCTTCTTGCCGAAAAGGAATGGGACAAAAAAGAATTCGATTTGAATTCCGGTCCACTTTCAGATTGTCCATTCGGTCCATTCCGGTTGACCATTTTGGTCCATTTTGGTTTATAGCACAATTTTCACTTTTTTAACTTTTTTTTCTCAATATTCCTAGCATGAAACATGCATAATTTCTGTTTTTTTTTTTATTTTTATGTTATATATATATAATTTTTTATTACTCCAAAAAGTTTTGCCGAGTTTTTGGAATACCGAGATATTCCATCTTGGATGCTAGACCAAAATGATGACCGAAACGAATTGACAACTATGTCAGAGGTACAAATCTATTTTCTGTATTACAAGAAATTGAAAGACGTTTCACTGCCAAAATATTTTGCTGCACTATAAAAAAAACTAAAACTAAAGAAAATAAAGTCTTTAGTTTCCATTTTAAGCTGAAAACGAAATTATTGAAAAATAAAAAGTCGCAAAAACCTGTAGCACACAAAAATACTCTACTCCGGCTGATGACATGCTTAGAATAAAAACTATTACTTTCCCTTTCTGGAAGTCAGTTTAATGGTTATTAGACATAAATCATATCCATTAAGTAGTTACTCTAGTCAATTAATATTTTTTGTTTTCACTATCTTATCCAAAATCCTAAGATATCGTGAGGTTTTTCCATAATTAAAATCTAATGATATAGTGGGTTTTGGCATAATTTACTAAAAAAAAAAAGCCATAGGTACCTCCCATTACGATTTTTAATACAGGATGGTTTGAACCGTTCCTAATGTCAAAAATATTTTTTTTAAATATATTGCAGCAGCAATTTTTTATCTGCAACTAACTGCATTTAAAAGAAAAACCACCAAATAAATGTAGCATTCACATGTATATACATTCATACAAAACAATCATCAAATGGTTCATCAAATCTGAAATCGTAATCAATATACTAGCTTGAACTCAACTGTACAATTTACAATATTTCAAAATTCGTACATAACACATTCACTTCATAAAACCTTCAAACAACATTCCTCCACTTCTTTTCTAAAAAAAAAAACACCAAAGAGTTTCATCTCATCACATTTGTTGTGCCTTCAACTTTCTCCAAAGTTTTATACCGAGTCCGGTGCTTGGGGTGCAAAAAACCCTCCAATAAAACTTGTAACTTCCTTTTAATTGTTCAATTCCCATTTTCAATGCTTGCTTTATCCAACTGCTTTTCTAACATAAGTATCTTCTCAGAGGATTTCAACAAAATGAGTTGGAATAGTTTTCAGAAAAGTACTTAAAAAAGAACCTATAAATCTCTCGAAAAAATAAAGAGTCAAGATTTACCCATTCTTTCCTTTCAATAATAGATTGTAACTTGGATCACAAACCACAAAAGTGAATTAGTAACTAAAGAAGATGAAAAGAATCAAATGACGTAGCATATGGAATGATGCATTGAAACAGAGTTAACTTAGCTCACTAGACAACAAAACCAGCCAATTCTTCAAGTTGCACTCCTGGCATAATGTTTTGTCATAACTATTCCAGTGCCCAACCATACCAAAACACCCTCCATAGCTTAGTTTTAATAGCAATAGATATCCCTTCTCTTGGCCTTTCAAATCTTCAAAGAACTCACCAGCCCATGAAAGTATCTTAGTAGAAAAGTATCTGAACAACATAGAGAAACATAATTTTTAAGATGACAAACAGAAAAAACAAGCAAAACCCAACAAAGGAACTCATCAATTTTTAAGCTGCCAACTTAGAATCAAACATCATAGCCTAAGATCATATCATTAAAGACTGTAAATAGCTCAAAATTGTTGAATGAAACCAATCATTGTTGAATCTCGAAAATCCACATCATGCTTTAGTTAATTTGTAAATTGTCACATTAGATGTATGAAAGATGAACACATTGTAAATACCACCGGTCGACAGAGTTAATTAGGCTCATCAATTTGAATAGCAGTTAACAGAATATTGAAACACCTGAGTAGATTCAACAGGGTCTCATGTAAAGCAGGTTTATTGACTAGAAACAATCACCTAGTTTAGAATTAATACAGAGCAACACCACTAGCTCATTGGATGCAAATACAACCATTGGCTATAAAAGCTTGTTGAATCAAAGATTAAGCATACAAAATGATTATACCAAAAAACGTAGCAAACAGGTCAAGATTATGTGAGGGATTTGGTGATTGAGGCACAATTTTTATTTGACCCATTTATTAAATGGGTCAATCTCCCAACATACATTTGACATGGGTTAAACTGGCCCAACCTGCTTTAACTTGTCTAGCTAATACATTATTTTGGGTGTACTACATTTGGGGTCACCATTATGAATCAATTATTGTAAATCTATCAGAAAATTATCAACACACAAATATGATGTCTAGAGAAACACTTTACTAGACTTGAGTAGGCCCATCATAATATAATCAAGCTTAAACAAGGAAGTCTAGCGTGGTTAGATGAGTAAACCTAGCTATGACCCATCCTGTAGTGGATCGAGTTAGCTGGGCCCCAATGAGGATAAGGTTAGCGGGTCGGGTCAAGAGCTGATGAATAATTATGAATACAATAACATTATATAAAATTCTTTTTCTGGGAGAATTTAAATTTTTTTTGCTTCTGTCTCCTAGTCTTGCCCACCCCTGCTTCAAGCCTGTTTTTTTTTTTTTATATATATATGCATTATCTGTTTTAATTTTAGGGGTAATTCGATTATTTCCAAATAATAGACAAGGGAGTGTAAGGGAGAGCTTCTAAATGCACCCTCCATTTTTCTTTGCATAACGATCATTTCTTTTAAAGAAATTATTACTAATATACCCTTGTGGTAAATTCTCAAACTACCCCTTCTCCCCTCTCCTCTTTGCCTCTTTAACCATCTCATCTCCATCGCCCAGTAGTACCACCGTTGTGCTCGCCACCGCATGCCCTCCATTGCCTCCCCTTTTCCCCCTCCTCCATCTCCAACACCCTTCTCCGTGTCTCTCTCCCTCTCTCGTTCCCTCTCCCTCTCTCTCTCTCTCTCTCTCTTGCTCCCTCTCCGTCTCTTCCTCCCTTCCTCTCCATCTATGGTGGGAGGCATAGGAGTGGGAGCCTTTACCACTAGGTCATTCCTAAGTTCCCTATATACTGAAAGTTTATCTCACTCCTTAATAGATTTTCTGTTGTAGCAACTTTGACATCGATTGCCATTTCAAAGTGAGAAGAAGGCATTTGAGTGGGGTACAATGGGCGCCCCTCCTGATAAAGGGTAGAGGATTATTGGTTTTTGGCTAGGCAAAGGGGGCAACTTTGGTTGGCTTCAACCTAACTCAGGTGATCCAGCCCAACAAAATCCAAGCCTTGGGATTTTTTTATTTTATTTTATTTTTTTGGGGACCGGATGGTACACCATCCTGAATTTATAAATCTGCTTCCAACTTGGGTTGGGTTGATCCTGAGTCCAAAAGGAGTCGGAATTGTCCAAGAGTTTTAAAACATAGTCTCATTCAAATTGAAACTCGAGTCAAGTTGGGTTTATGTGTTGCCCGGCCCATATAGAAGTTCATATTGTGTTTGGGTGCATCAAGTTGTGCTTTGGTGGCCCGAAAACCCCATATAACTTCTCAAGTTGCAATATTCTTGTTTTTATTAGGTGTTCTAAGATAAACTCCATTAACCATTTAAGTAATATAATCATGTTATTAATCGTATCTCAACTCTTAATAAAGTAAAATTTGGAGATACCCAAATGAATAGAGTGTATTTCTTTAGCGGCTTTGATTTTTAATAGATAGGCTCCACAGTCGAATTACATTTCTTCCATAAAGAGAATTAGGACTTTCTTCTACTTCGGCCACTTAACATTGATTGCAATTTTAAAGGGAGAGTGTGTCTTTTTTTGTGGGGTCCAGTGGCCCAGCTGATAAGGAGAGACGAGTTATTTTGTTTTTGGATTAGGCAAAAGAGGGTGACAGAAAAACCGCCCACAGAAATTAACCCAATTGATAGGGTCCGAGCCCACAGAAAGTTGAGACCTTCTTGACTTCAGTTGGGCCACTAAATCCAGGGCTTAGTATTGATTGTTTTCCAATTGGAGAGCACACTAACGTGAGCTTAGACTTTGATAAGTAGTGTTAGAGACATGAACAGTGATTTTTTGAAATGAAATAAAGGAGGTCTATAATTCGGTCCACTACCAGATAACTAAGCTCCTAACACCCATTTTCATGAAACAATACACCTATTTTAGTAATTGTTTGGACCAACTGCGGCATTCTCTTAGTAAGGCCGAGACTCAGCCCACCAATGTATTTAGCCACTAACTTGGCTCGGGTGAAGTCCATGTCCTTTTTTTCTTTTTCTTCTTTTTTTTGTTTGTATAAAGTTGCTTTTCATTTAAAAAACAAGCAAAAGACAACAAAAGAATGAAAGTAAGAGTCAAAAAAAGAAAAAAAGACATCACAAAAAAAGACCAACATCTACACCCAAAAAGGGCAGTGCCCTTTCCCGGTCTAAGTCCCGAGTACTTAAATAACAATGTTTTGCTAACAAACAGGCCCAAACTATGATGCCCAGATGCGGATGTGGACACAGACACTAATATGGAGATCGGGGATACAACTCCTCATTTTTAAGAATTTAGGACACGAATACCGATACGGATGTTCGAGTTTTTTCTTTACATCACTTTTGAAAATATGAAATTATCATTGTTTCCGTACCATAATCTAAATAGAGCTTGTCCATATTGGCTATCAATATGGGTTTTAAATTGCACCAGTAGGTCTTAGAGAGTTAAGGATTGTTATTTTTAAGGTTATGTGGGTTAATGTGGGTGCGGGTTAGGAGTTTCTAACCCGTTTAATAAGCGAGCCGACCCATTTAGCCCAACCCGACCCATTTGCCACCTCTACCTATTTTAGGTGGTGTTTGTTTGGAGGAAATTCTGAGAAATGAAATTCCCCAATTCATTTTAGGGAGATCCTAAGAATTTAGCCTTATGGGTTGTCGTTCATGACTTAAAAAATCCTCCAACTTCTACCTTTTAAAATATTTAAAATACTTGCGCATTTGTGAGTTCAGCTAGGAGTCGGGTATTTGAGAAATTCAGATAACCCCTAATAGAAATTCTCAAAGTCGCCAAAAGGGTTAGTGCCTGTTGGGATCAAGGACCACATCCCAAGCCTAGGCACAGGCACAGCCAACCAATCTACTGAGCCAATAAATTGGCTCAGGTAGAGTCCACGGGCCAAAATTATGACTACATGGACACTGCAGCTGATCTGCAACATGAATGTTTCAAACATTTATTACATCATTTAACATCACATATCAATCTCAAAGCCATTTCCATAGAGGGAACTTATAATGACCAAAATACCCTTCAGAAGGAGACTCCAATTTCCAAATCAACTGCATTCATCATTCAAAGAACCCATTACTGGGATTTTGGAACCAAAAAAAAGTCTCCTTTTCCCTTCTGTAGATTCAGATAGTGGGAATCCGATTCTAACCCATCATCCAATTACAAGGTGCTCATGGGCCGGCTGTGCTTGGGTTTATAATCTGGGCCGAATTAATATACGGTCTCGGCTTGGATCAAGTGATAGAAAGTCTTAAGCTCAGCCTAGCCTGACCTGACTAGGGGCTGCTTGTAATGAATGATAAAAAGTCCATACAAATTATAGAAAGCCCAGTTTAGCCCTGCCCGGACCGTTTCAATACACTAAATGGGCAGGCTTCGGCCAAACATTTATGGCTCATGTGCTGGCCCAGGCCTATACTTTTAATGGATTAGCCCGGCCGACCCAACCCATGAACACCACTAAAAACAATAATGGAGAGATTAACTCAATTAATTTCCCCCTTAATGAGTCTAGGTTTCAACTTGCAAGCCTCTTCCATTACCCAACTAAAAACATAGATGAAGAAACAATGGGCCCACTTGATACACCCAATTTTGACCCCCACAAGTGGCTTTCTAGTAAATTGTGGATACAATGGAAGCCACATTTGTAATCTTTCACCCAGAAATGCAAGATTTAAGACGTTTCGTAGCATTGAACTCTCATTCCATTGCTCTCTCCCAAACCCTCATTTCGAGCTTCTTCACAATATTCCCTCTACTTCTTCCCCCTTTTCTTCTTCCTCAGCTCCCCACACACACACACACACGAAGACAAAGAGAAAGAGAGAGAGAGATCTGCAAATGAGGATTCGCAAAAATGCCAAGCTTTCTTCTTTTCCTCCTTCTTCTTCATCCTCAACTCCTCTCCGCACGTGCCCAGCCCTCCAGACGTACGTGTGCCAGCTCAACCGATCTCCATGGGATGTGATGTCTTTCTCTCCTCCTCCTCCCCAAGACTCCTCCAATCCCTCCCAACACCAACAACACCACCACCAGGTCAGTTCCACCTCTCCCCAAACACCCTTTTCTCCATTCTCGCTAACGACCATTCAATCTCCTTCAAATCTGCATTTCATTCCATTCCATTCCTATCTAGGGTTTCTGCTTTCTGGGTCTCTCTTCTTATTCCACTTTACTTTTCTCCGTCTGCATCAAAATGGACTGGAATATGGTTTCTGGGTCTTTCTCCATTATCGTTTTTGGTGGGTGTTTGGGTCTGATTTCAGCTGCTTGTGATTGTTTTGCAGGGAAATGGGATCTCCTCCGCTGCTACTAGTGCCAGGTACTACTAGCGTTTGAATTGCAACCTTGTTTTCTTTCGTCGATTCCTATATTGGAAATTAGGGTTTTTCTGGGTTTTTGCGATAACCCAGAGAGGAGATTTAGAAATGGAGAAAGAAAGTGAGAGTGAACTAAAATTCGATCACAGACAATCACAATAGCAAGAATAAGAAGAAAAAGCAGCTTCCTTTTCTTCGATTGATGGTACCCACTTCATTTTATGCGTATATCTTGTATGGTATTGTTCGTTTTTTCTGCAGCGAGGATTCTTCCGAAGGAGAAGAGAAGAAGATGGAAGATGATTCGAGAGAGGAGCGGATATGCAAGAAAGAGGCGAAACAAGGGCATTCAATGGAGGAGATCCCGGCGAACCAGAGGGAAACACCTAGCCGGGAATCTGAGTCGACGGCAGGAACCCGTCGTCGGAATCGCGGGAGAGCTGTCCCGGCGTCGGATTACTACTACTATTATTCTGGGTTCGGGCCTCTGTGGGGGAAGACGAGACGTGGAAGGAGGAAGGAGAGAGATGGGTCGGATGGTGGCCATCTCAAGTGGGCCCCACAGTCATCAACGGCATCAACACCAACACCATCATCATCATCATCATCATCTTCTAGTAGTGATCATGTCAATGAGGAGGAAGATGATGGTGTTTATAGGAAGAGAGCGAGGAAGCCCATGAAATCTCGATCCCTCAAATCTCTACTATGAGAAAGTTGCTCTCTTTTTTTTGCTCTTGTTCTTAGTTTTAGATTTATACTACAAATGCATTGCAAAGTATATAACTTCATTTCAATTTCTCTCTTTCTTGTTACAATAGGAGTAAACCAAATTGGTGAGGATATATGGGTGATTTTGTCTTTGAAACTTTTGAAAAGAAAGATAATTAAATATGTTTTGAATCTTGATTTTCTCTTTTCTCTTCATCTTGGTTTTTTTTTTTTTTCTTTTTTGGTTTCTCTTTCATATTGAAGGGTGTTTTGGTCATTTTATTTATAATTGTCTTGTGGAATATGTACTTGTGTTTCTATTGACTTCAGGGAGGAAAGATTTATATAACCACCCACTTGCCTGTAAAAGCTTGTTGAATCAAATATTGAGTCTATTTTGACATCAAAGTAGCAACCCAAAGAATCCATTCTCTCGAGGAGATTATGTACATTAAGAAAAATGAAGTTTAGCAAACAGGTCATATGGTGAGCGATTTGCTGATTAAGTCTACTTGATTCTTCTTTGTTTTTCTATTTTTGTGGGTAATTTGAATTTCATTAAATCGAAGAAAGAGAAGAACAAGCAAAACGAAAATTAGCAAAGAAAGTATCCCAACAACATTTCAATTTCATTTTTCAAGTGGTCTATCACATTTGGGTTCACCTTTATGAATAAATTATTGTAGACTCAAGCAAAAATGATTAACACACTAATATGAGGTCGTCCAAGAAACAATCTACTGTATAAAATTGATTAGGCCCACTGTAATCATGCTTATACATGGAGGTCTAACAGGGAAGACTATTAAACCTGTCTACAACCTATTCTGTTAATGGGTTGAGTTAGCTGGGGCCCAGTGAAGATAAGGTAATTGGGTCAGGTCAAGATTTCCATATCTAGAAGGAGATGACTACTTAAGAAAACAATAACAATCCACAAAATCCCCTTTCTGGGAGAATTTGAGTTTTATTAACTTCGAGGTCCAACTTTTTCCCTGTTTTTTAATATGCATTGGTTTGGTTTAATTTTGGGGGTAATTCTGTCATTTCCAGTTTTAAATAGACAAAGGGTAGGGAGCTATAATGGAGAGAGAATAGAGTTGCTATTGGGACAGTTTTCTGCTAAGTAGAGTTAATCTCACTCCACTTCACTTAATACATTTTCATTTGTGGCAACTTCGACAATGATTATCATCTTAAAGTGAGAATAGGTGGCTTTTTGGTGGGGGTCCCATGGCCCACTTGGTAAGGGGAGAAAATTATTGAACTTTGGATTAGACCAAGGGGGTAACTAAGGTCATCCAACAAAATCCAAGCCAGAGAATTGGTAAGATGGGGCAGTTCTCACCGTAGCGTTCCGGCTTCAAACCAAGCCATCCTTCTCTCTTGTATGTGCGAGTTCCTATAACCTCATATGTGCTAGTTTATCCTCCTTGCATGTATAAAGTTTCTATTATCTCACGTGCGCAAGTTGTCGTCTATTACAAGTGTGTGTTCATATTACCTCGCATGTGTCGGTCTCTCTGGTCGGCCCTAAGCTAGAATAAATGAAAAAAGAAAATCTAAGCCTAGACAAAGTGGGTGGCCAACAAAATCCAAGCCTCTGGATTCGGGTTTTTGTTTTCAACCGAATGGCACACCATGCTGAATTTTTAAATCTCATTCGAATATGGGTTGGTAGGGCCCGAGTTCAACTAGGGTTCGAATAGGATTGAACTCATCCAAATTGTTCAAAGATGTATTATAATTACAAGTGGGGATGGCAATGTGTTGAGTCAGGTTTGGGTTTAGGCCGACCTCAACCCGTTCCAAATGACACCTTTTATGTCACATGCACAACAGGCGTGTGTTAAGTAGGTTTGTAATGCCAAATATGTCTTGTGATTTGTACGGGTCAGATTGAATTTGCTAAATAAGTGCATACAATCTCTTACCACATGTGCTAGTGTGGTATCATATGAAGAATTATATAGAGTAATATATTATTTTAAAGAAATGGGGTGGGTAGGTCAAGCACACTAGAAAACCCCAGCTCACCCCAAACCCAACTCAGGTCATAATTGGAAAACCAACATGCACCCGAGCCCAACCAACTACCGAACTAGGGTTTTTTTTTTTTTTTTTTTTGGCCAAAGAGACAAACACACAACTCACACATATAAGGTAATAAAACTCACATATAGAAATAGGGAGGAGGCAGGGTTCGAACCCAAAAACTCTCAATGAGAACTAGAACTCCTTACCACTAAGGTAAGAAGCCGTTCTCAACTACCAAAGTAGTTAGTTGTATAGAAAACCCGCCGAACTCACCCTAATAAAAGCGGGTTGGGTTGGTCCCATCTAAACTCATATGTTGTCATAGGTAAAGCAGGAGTTAGAAAAATTTTATATGCCGCCCTTTTAGAAATTCATTTTGTGTCTAGGGTTCGAACCCCGGTACGTCACCCCTTCTCGCTTTTGCGGGCTTCTTTCTCATTTGAGTAGGATTTTCTCCCACTTGTGCGGGCTTCTTTCTCACTTGAGTAGACTGTTTTCCGGTGTGTATGCGGGCTGGGCTCTCTCTTGAGTCCCAACCCCTTTTGCTGGAGTGTAAAAAAAAATATCTCTATTATAGTGAGACAACAAGGGGTTGCTCTTGCTCAATTGGTTGACAGTCCCTAGGCAGGCCATAGGCAATGTACTTAGGGTTCAAACCCTGGACAGCCAGATGAAAACTACGGCTTTTTACATTTGGGCTGACCTTTTTTAATTAATTATTGTAGACCTATGCAAAAAATGAACCAAAGAAAAAAAACTCCTTCTGGATATAATTAAAAATGAAAAATGATTTAACTTCTAAAACAGTTATTTCTAATATTTTGACCTTGTATTGGCCAAGTCAACCAACTCTTAACCGAATTAACCATAGTTTGGTTAGAAATCATGAAGGACCAAGTTTTTCACTTGATGATCCTTGGTTTTTCTACCAATCTATTTAACTCGGCTAAGCTTTTCTGAGTCCCAGGGGAAAAATACGATAAGAAGTTTTCCTGTGTGGTTAATGGGGTGGGCTAAATCATATTACAAAAGAGTTGTCTATGTTATTAGGCCTGACATTTAGCCCATCACCAGAGAACTCAAGCTCAGACGACCATCTTCAAAAACATTACACCTATTTTGAGTGGTGTTTGTTTGGAGGAATTCTCACAAATGAAATTCCCTGTTTCTTTTTAGTGAGATTCAAAAATCTCAGCTTTATAGATTGTCATTTTTGGCTTATAGAATTCTCTAAATTCTACCTCACAAAAGGGCATATCTTGTAGTGGGGGAGGAACATGATTTTGCAGGATTTATATAGCAAAGTGATTCTTGTCAATTTCAGTGCGTAATGATACATGTGGGTGAAAAAAAATTTTGTTGGTGTGTAAATTCATAGAACTAAGAAATCAAAAATTATATGAGAGGGAGTCGGATCTTAAAACTCTTAAAACGTAAGGTTTCCACTAGCTCAAATACTTGAGGATTTACAATTGCCAAATGTGGATTTTCCACATTCTAAAAAAAAAAAAAAAAAAAAACTTCAATAAGAAATCTCCATAGATTTGGGATACTCAAGCCTTTGTAGGAGAGAGCATTTGCGGAATTCAAATAGTCCCAAAATGGAATTCTCAAATATCCTGCAATCATTTATTACATTCTTTAACATCACAAGGAGACTAAGTCGATCTCGAACATGAATGTTTCAAACATTTATTACATTCTTTAACATCACATATACATCTCAAAGCCATCTTCCATAGAGGAAGAGTACTGCTACCTACACACTGCAAATAGCTCTCTACATACTACATTTAAAATATATATATATAATATAAAAGTTCCTAAACTACCCCGATCCATCTCCTTCCTTCTCTCTCCCTCTCCCTGCTCCGGCCACCTCTGCCCGACCCTTCCACCAGCCCATCTCCCTCTCCTCTCCCTGCTCTGGCCACCTCTGCCCAACCCCATGGCCCACCAATCTCCCTCGCCCTCTCCGTCCCTTTCTCTCATTAGCCCTGTTCCCACTTCCCTGCACCCACCCCCTCCATCCCCTCGATGCTACCGAAGGGGAGGGAGCAACAGAGAGAAAGGGACGGAGAGGGAGAGAGGGAGGGAGGGAGACTGGGCGGGCGGGCGGGCGGAAGGAGGGGAGAGGGAGAGGGAGAGGGCTGAGGGCGGGTGGGGAGAGGGAGGGAGAGGGAGAACTGGATAAAGAGGGAGAGGACGGGCTGCGGAGAGCGGGAGAGAAAGAGGGGGAGATGGAGAGGGAGAAGCAAAGGGCTTTTGGGCGGAGGGCGAGAGGGAGAGGGGGAGAGAGGAAGAGAGAGGGAGAGAAAGGAGGGAGAGGGACGGGGGCTACCCTCGGCGGGCTAGAGAGATAGCGAGAGGGAGATGGATAGGCGGCGGCCGGGTTGGGCGGAGGTGGCTAGAGCAGGGAGAAAGAAGGAAGGAGAGGGATAGGGGTAGTTTAGGGATTTTTTTTCTTTTTAAATGCAATGTGTGGAGAGCTACTTGCAGTGTGGAGGCAGCCACTCTCATAGAGGAAACACATAATGACCGCAATACCCTTCAAAAACAAGATTCCAACTTCCAAATCATACATGCCATAATCAGCCATTAATCATACATCCTCTCCACCATTCATCATTCAATGAGAAATCCATCACTGGAATTTCAGTGACTGAGATTTTACAGGCTTCCTAAATCCAACCCCATCATCATCAATCTCATGATCATGGATAAATAGTGCTGTTGATGTTTCAGAATCACCAGAGTCCATCTGTAGCCCTTTGGAACCAAAAAAGTCTGTTTTTCTCCTGTGGATTCATAGAGGGAGAATCCGATTCTACCCCCATCACTCCAATATGAGTAGTGTGGTGTGCTTATGGTGTGGGCTTGGGTTTTTGGTCTTGGCCTGAATGATATTTGGGCTAGACTTAGATTAAGCACAGCCCGGCACAAATAAGGAATGCTTGTAATAAATGAGAATTTCCAATAAAGCCTTAGTTTTTGTCTTATTTCAAAAAAGGGCATACATTTCAAAATATTCAAATTGAGGCCCTTTCCCACAATTTTTCTAAATACCCAAATTTCCCTTCATTTAAACCCACGATATGCTTCTAACAGCCACTATATGATATCGATCATCATAGAAATACTGATTGTTGTCATTCAGCATGAAGATGCTAGTGAAAGAAAAGACAAGAAGATGAAAGAAATGAATAAGGTTTTATTTCAATAAAAGGTAATTTGAGCATTTAGAAAATTGAGAGAAAAGGACACCAAAAAAATGCCTTTAAATGGCCAGTTATCCTTAATTAAAAACTTACTCAAAAACTTAGGCCCCAATTGAAAAAACTTTGAAGCTTGTGTCCTTTTTTTAAACAAGGCAAAGACTTAAGGCGTTATTTGGAAAAAAAAAAAAAAAAAAACCAAACTTGGCCTAGCCAAGCCCGGCCGAATTGACTAAATAGACAAGCTTGGGCCTAACATTTATGGCCCATGTTGGCCTTGGGCCAAATATCGTCCTATATTTCTAAACGCAAACCAAGCTTGGACATGCCTTACCTGGAATCGACCCGGCCCATGAACACCCCTAATTATGAGACTCCTTTGTAAGATAGTGAGAGTTTGTTAAAAATAACTAATTTACAAACTCAACTAATCTTCCTTTATTTAGTGTAAGTTGCATAACTCTTCCATTACCCAACTAAACATACATATGGGCCCCACTTGATCCACCCAATTTTTCCCCACTAGTGGCTTTTTAGCAATTTGTAGAGATATATGGAAGCCAAAATCAGTGAATGGAACTTGGAAGCCTCCACCCCAAAATGCAAGATATAAAACGTTCCCTACCATTGGGGCTTAAACCCTCCTTTCCAGCTTCTTCTCAAGATCTCTACTTCTTCGTCTTCTTCTTCTTCTTCTTCAACTCCACGCAGGAGACGAACAGAAAGAGAGAGAGATCTGCAAATGAGGATTCGCAGAAATGCAGAGCTTTCTTCTTTTCCTTCTTCTTCTTCTTCCTCAGCTCCTCTCCGCACGTGCCCAGCCCTACAGACGCACGTGTGCAAGCTCAACAGATCTCCATGGGATGTGATGTCTTTCTCTCCTCCTTCTCCCCAAGACTCCTCCAATCCCTCCCAACACCAACAACTCCACCACCAGGTCTGTTCCACCTCTCCCCAAATACCCTTCTCTCCATTCTCACTAACAAGCATTCAATCTCCTCCCAATCTGCATTTCATTTCATTCCCATCTAGGGTTTCTCCTCTCTGGGTGTCTCTTCTTCATTTAGGCTCTCGACTCTAAACCCATTATCCCACTTTACTTTTCTCCATCTGCATCAAAATGCACGGAAAATGGTTTCTGGGTCTTTCTCCATTATCGTTTTTGGTGAGTGTTTGGGTCTGATTTCAGCGAGTGTTTGGGTCTGATTTCAGCTGCTTGTGGTTGTTTTGCAGGGAAATGGGATCTCCTCCGCTGCTTCCACTGTCAGGTACTACTAGCTTTTGAATTGCTACCATCTTTTCTCTCCTTGATTCCCATATACAAAATTAGGGTTTTTATGGGTTTTTGTGATAACCCACAAAAACGATATGGAAATGGAAAAGGAGTAAAGGACACTGGGTGAGAACGGAAATTCGATTACAACCAAACACAATAACTTGAATAAGAAGAGAAACACCTTCCTTTTCTTGGATCGATCGTAACCTAGTTCATTTTATTCGCTGTTCATCTCGTATGTTACTGTCTGTTTTTCTGCAGTGAGGATTCTTCTGAAGGAGGAGAAGAGAAGAAGAAGATTGAAGTTGATTCGAGAACTGAAAGCCAATGCAGGAAAGAGGCGAAAAGGGGGCATTCCATGTCGGAGCTTCCGGCGAAGCAGATGGACTCGCCTCGCCGGGAATATGACTCGACGGCCGGAACCCATCGTCGGAGTCGCGGTAGAGCTGCGTCGTCGTCGGATTACTACTACTATTATTCTGGGTTTGGACCTCTGTGGGGGAAGACGAGAGGTGGAAGAAGGGAGGAGAGAGATGGGTCGGATGGTGGCCATCTCGAGTGGGCCCCACAGTCGTCAACGGCATCAACACCTTCACCATTGTCTTCTAGTAGTGATCATGACAATGACGAAGAAGATGATGGTGTTTACAGGAAGAGATCGAGGAAGCCCATGAAGTCCCGATCACTCAAATCTATCCTTTGAGGTGGGAAAGTTGCTTCCTGTTTGTTGTTTTTCTTGATCTTGTTGGATCTTGTTGGAGGTTTGTACATTGCAGTTGCATTGCAAGCTAGACTTCATTAGGTTACAACACAACCTCTCTCTCTCTCTCTCTCTCTCTCTCTCTCTCTCTCTCTCTCTCTCTCTCTCCTCTTACAAGGAGAGTAAAATTAAATTAGAGAGGATATTTTGGTCATTTGGTCTTTTGAATTTTTTAAAAGAGGAATAATTTGACTATGTTTTAGATGGGAGAGGACTATTTTTCATTTTTTTTTCTTCTTCCTTTTTTTTTTGTTTTTATTTTAATTGAAGGGTATTTCGGTCATTTGCCTATAATTTTCCAGCAACACCTGCCGCCGAAATTTGAGGTATAGATATTTACATTTATAAAAGCTTGTTGAATCAAATTTCGAGTTTACTATCCATGTAATACTCATATATGTGTGTGTATATATATATATTAGTAACACCCTACGAATCGGATTTATTTCTCTAAAAATACTAAATTAAGTAGCAAACAAGTTGAATGAGGTAAGTTTTTTTCTACATTAGACACTCCAACAAATGCACCCCCAACTCACACACCCATGGCCTAATCAACTGGTCTACATTGGATGAGTTGAGGATCTGAGGATTAAGGCATAGCTTATATTTTACCAGTTTATTAAATGGGTCTGATGCTCCAAACTTGCATCTGACAATGTCAAGCTAGGCGAACCTGGTTAACCATAGCACTCCTTTTGATTATTTTGGGTGTATGACATGTGGGTTCACTTTTTTGTTAATAAATTATTGTAGGCCTATGCAAAGATGATTGATTGCCACACAAAAATGAGCTCTAGGAAACACTATACTTAGATCGTGGAAGGCCACTTTAAATAAGTTTATAGAGGGAGGTCTTGAAGGGTAAACCCGTTTAGTGGGAGGTCAGGATTTCTCTGCCCTTGAGGCAATGACCTGCCCATATTCACTGTGCGTTGTTATGGTTAGCCGGGCCTAAGGCGGGTAAGGTTAGTGGGTCAGGTCAGAATTTAAAACAAGAACATTCTACAGAGTCCTTTTTTATGTCAAAATGACTATTTTATTTGCTTTCTCTTGTTTTAGATTATATGCAATGTGGGGTTTATTTGGAAGGGTAATTGGGTCGTTTCCGTTGGTTTTAAGACAAGGGAGTGCCAGAAGAATGGGGTTATAATTAGGAAAGTTTTGTACCTGCAGTTTATCTTACTCCTACTGAATACATTTTCAGTTGTGAAGACTCGACATTGATTACCATTTTAAGGTGAGAAGGTGGCATTTTAGTGGAGTCCAATTGCCTAACTGATTAGGGGAGAGGTTTATTAGATTTTTAGATTAGGCAACTTAGGTTAGCCCTATCCTAACAAAATTGACCTACCCCACTAAAATTTTCTTGACCTATCCAGTGAAATATGTGCCTCAGGAGTGGTTGTTCTAAGATTAGATATCAGAATGGTCCACATAGGAGTAATGGTAGCCGAAGGGATTTAATTGAAGAAGCAAGGATGGATACGAAGAAGTGCAATCTATCAAGAATTTGGTTCAGGATAAATCAAGATGGAGAAGCATAATTGATGACTTCAACATAGTTTGGACAAGGCTTTTGATGATGATGACGTTGATACCAAACTGGCCTGAATTTAGAAAACTGATTCAGATTCTAGATGGGTTTACCCTGAGATCAAGTTGGGCTTGAATCCATTGAAATCATCTAATAGTTTTAAAATTTAATATAAATAAAAGTAATACTCTAGTGAGTTAGGTTCATGTGTTGGCACTTTAGAAATCTCCAGGAGTTTGGTTAGATCAAGTTGAGTTTGGGTCAAATAAGCGTCCCCAAAACCCTACATCAGCTCATGTTGCACCTTACCTATTTAGGTATCTACCTAAGATTGGCTCTATTGGTCATTTAAATCATATCATTTAAGACGACATCATCATCATAGTCTTATCCCATTAATTTGTAGAAAAATCTATGATCTTTCTAGCTTAAGACATAAAATAAATAGTCAAAATGTATAGTCAATGAAGTTATTCAACAACTAATAATGTTTGTTTGGATTTATTACATGTAATATTCTTCATCCCTTGGGGCAATGGACTTTATCAACATGCCATGTTTCTTAGATTAAAAACAATTCATGTCTCTCTGACCCCTCTATATACGGCTTTTAGTCAGTACACAGTGGGTCCCCATGTTAGTAATCCTAACTATTGATGAGCTGTGTGCCCACTGCGGATGGCCCATCATGGTTTCTTAAATGTTTAATATTTGACCTGCAACGTCAGGTTTCGCACATAATCATTTAATTGGGGCTGTCCAAAAGAGGGAGAATTTTCTCCAAGCAACTATATGTACAGTCCACTCTAGGGGTTCACTTGGGCCCACTTTTGATCAATGCAACTTTTTTCATACTTTTATTTCCTCGTTGATTTGGCACAATATCTAATTTTATGCACATCAAATCTTTATCCACCGTCGGATTGAATCTCAGGAAAAAAAAAAAAAAAAAAGGTTATCAGTGGAAACAATTTTATTTTAAGGGCTAGGATAATCCGATGGGGCTGATTATTTGTATGGCCCTTATCCATCAAGAGACTTTTCCATCTATCCCACACCGGACGATATAAATGCATCCAAGTGTGCCCTACAAGATGGATGGATTAGTACATTATGTGGCCTGCTCGTAGGCAAGAACCTTCAGTCGAAAAAAGTATATGTCTGGGATGGTGTTTTGCAGTGGGGCCTACTGAAGATAAGGACTTTCTGAGGCCCAGCCCATGTGCAACACTGATGCCAGAAAACATAGAAATTGGAAGCTTGTATCAACGCGAACTGTCGGACTTAATGGAGGGCCCCATATATCATGTACAGGTGTGGCCCACCATACATGCTGACCATGTATATTTCTTTTTCATGCAGTTAAGGCGGTGGCTCAGTTGGTTTGAGCCTTGGGTTTGCTCTCCAAGGCTTCGAATTCCACTTTCACCCATTCCATTATTCGGGCACTATGTGTGCGGACCCTTCAAGGAACCGTCTTTGCTTGTTAGAATCTGGTGACCCCCAAAGCCAAAGGCCAAAGGTCCGAAGGCTGGGCTGACGAGGGTTACCTGGGTCATAAAAAAAAAAAATCTTACCCATATACCATTTCTGCCTTTGTGATGATAGAAAGTAAAGTAATCCTGATTTTCCATGCCGTCCATTATTCGATTTTTTCCTACACGAGGCAAAAAGGTAATATGATTTTCTCAATAGAAAATATTTCAATTTTCTATGGGAATGGTACAAATGCAAGATTCCCCTGTCGTAAAGAAATAGAAATCCATTGGTGCATGAACTTAATAACTGAACTGCAAATCACCAAATCAATGGCTGAGAAGATTAAGAAAAGGAAAAAAAAATTTGGGTAAGATCCACCTAAGTGGAGAGCCTTAACTATAATGTGTTAACAGGTAAGCCCAAAGGCTGTTCTCGTCCCTGTCTGGAGAGATGCCAACCGTCTCTCCTTTCAACGAACACAGTTTACGACGCCTTCAGTTTTCTTATATTAAGAGGTGTCTATGCCAGTATGCAAGCGACGTGGGCTTTCAGCAGGTAGAACTTCCAATTAATTACACTTGCCGTATATCTATATCTACTTCAGCACAAGTGCTCTTTCATTCCAAAATTTACATGCTCCATCCAATAAGTGAATAATCCCCAGGGTCATGAATATGATGTCCCCTCTCTCTCTCTCTCTCTCAACTTTGACAGCTTAAATACGTTAGAGAATTCAACAAGATTCAAAATTTTCATCGTCATTCATAATTATAACCTATGATACCTAGATACTGGTACAAGCTCAACGTATCCATATCGTACCGATACAACACTTGTATTGGTACCTGATACTTAACCAATACTTTTAAGAACCAAGTTTAACATATCATGCTTATCAAAGTCCTTTATTTCATATAGTTCTTTTAATATTTTTACTTCTCACCATAAAAAATGCTAGAAATGAACAAAAACAATGATCATTTCATTTATTCGAAAGTGATTTAAAAAAAAAATTAGTACACCCGTATCTCTATCCATGTCCTAAATTTTCAAAGTGAGTAGTATCCCCGATCCCTGTATCAATGTCCTAGATTTTCAAAGCGAGGAGTCGTATCCCCAATCCCTGTATCAATGCCTGTATCTAAGCAGCATAGATTATAACTCATCTTTCATGGTGTTGCCCTCTTTAGCATGTGAAAACAAATCAAACCAATGAAGGCTGTTAAGATCAGGCTGTAAGAAAAAGAAAAGAACTACAAATTATATCTGTGATCTCCCAACGGAGATTTTCTCAACATTCCCAGCTCTGCCAAACAATTTTGTGGTGAGAGTTTCCTCCTGCAATGTTCCCTTGCAGCCATTGGCAGTTGGATGTTCTTGGTGGGAGAGCAAAGCCAAACAAATCACAAAATTTGGACAGAACACAACAAACATTTACTTTAGCAGGAAAAAAATTTGCAATGTTTTTTGTTTTGGGTCGCCACCCAGAACCTGTTAGCTGACACAAACATGCGTAGTGCCCGTTTCTATGGATACAAAGGGGATTTTGAGCTCTTCTAATGTACACACATTGAACTCTTAAGCACAGCCAAAAACGTTATCATACAAGTAACAGAGCTGCATAATTTTATTTTATTTCGATTTGAAGACGACATGGCACTGAAATTTATCAATGATCTCATTTCATGATTCCTTCTGAGATTTTTCTTCTGTCATAGGTATGCATGCACTGTAGTCTTGCACCATTAAGATCTCACCACAGAATTTTTTGGGGACCTGTTCCAGCACTTTCCCTTCTTGCCATGCTTGCCCCACCAATACTCCTGGTCCAGCATGACGAACATATATAACCACGTGATCATTGAAAGGCCATGGGTGTTTTGCTGCAAGTGTATAAAACATAGACCACATGTCAAAATTGAGAGAAACTGTAGGACCCAACTTGTACTATGACAACCTAACATTTAAGTGTGCCAACAGATCAAGGGCACATTTTCCTCAGTCTAAATATCAAAATACCTTAACATTACTATGCTGAATGATGTTCTCTGTTTCAACAATGTCCTAAGTCCCAGTCCTAAACACGCCTGCCCAATTGAATCTATAGTTTGTTCAGGCTAATAATTCCATTGAATCTGCCGGTGTTATAAATCATGCATCAGAGGTAACCAACAGCAAATATGCAATGCAATGAACTCCCCCATAACTAATATTTGGTTTGCAAATGGGTAAATGGCAAACTGTCGTCCATAATCAACTTAAAATGAAATCCAGCAGCAATCGAATAACTGGGATTTGCTTAATAGAGGAGATTTTGACCCAGGTCCCACCAGATGAATAAACTGCACCACTAAAAGACGACCCCTCCCTTTTATCGTAAGTTCTCAAATGAGTTGAGCATTATATCTTTTCACACACCTGGTTTTGGAAAACCTTCTGGATAGTCATCGAGATCCATAAGCCCATCACCAAATTCATATGCTAAATCACAAGGCTGCTCCGTTGACATTACTTCTTCAACCTGTCTCACAGTAAAGTACAATGGACTACTGAAATTTAATATTCCAGGCAGCAGCGATCCACCTGAAAATCCAATTTACAACTTGATGATACAAACAAAGTACAAATAGTTCCTAGTTCCAAAACAAGAACCAAAGTTTTGTGCAGGGTAGCATCAGGGTTATAGTGAAAAGCTTCCAAATGCAAGATGCAATTAACCCTTGAAGAAGAAATTGGTCCAACCTTCTGAATATTTCTAAATATCAGACATGAACATTATCAGACTAATTATTTATGGCAAAAATTATCAAATTGGCGCTTATACTTTTTACCATTACATCATAGCTCCTGAGACAAACTATGATGCATTCAAACTATCATTTCAAGGGAAAATGTTAGCCTTGATCTCATGAAAGGAGAAGGTGCTTGATAAGAAAATTGAGTAAAAAGGCTCTACCACTGAATCATTGGAAGACTATGCAAGCTGTTTGGTACCGTTTGAGGGGTTTATTGATCTTTTAAGGGCAATATTCTTGGAGATATTGCCTAGAACATTCAGTACTTGCTTTTCAATTGCGCATTCCTACATCAACTATACAAAGAAGCTCATGGAAAATGCTGTCCTGCAGTGAATGCTGCTTATCAACTTCCCACCATGTATTATGCAGACAATTAGCTATAATCACGACTTGAGTTTGACCTCCAGCAAACGAGGCCTGACTCCAGAAAGTGAAGAATCATAAAAATATGAAAATTGACTATAGCACCCCTTTCAAAATGAATCATCATCATCAAAAAAGCCTAGTCCCAACTATGTTGGGACCCTTTCAAAATGGATGTGAGCATATAATCATGACTTTTTCTCCATCTAAACATATTACCAACAAATATCCTTCCATATGTTTTGCCATCCTTGCCACAAAATATAACCTGAAATGAGACAAAGACAAGAACTGCAATTACACAGTTGCCAAAAATAGCATAAAGAATCAAATGATAAAATGATAAAATTTAAAAGAGAGATCTTTTGCAAATACAGCTTCAAGGAAATTGAGTAGAGGAGAAGTGACCTTCTTGAAGCCCTTAGCCCAACAAATAGGGTTTGGTCCTGTTTCATAATCATAAAGAATGCCATTAATAAATATATCAAAAAATTCAATACATAAGAATATAAAGGGTGCATGAAAGGATCTCAATGTTTGAACTTTATGCAATTTCAGAAAAGGGAGAACAGATGCAGCAATTACAGGATCATTAACAAATAAGGAGTTTTCAATAAATGCATGGTTCAACTGTTGTAAAGAGATCCTCTTTCATTACTTCAAAATATATAAGAAGTTAGTTGTGAATCTGGGAAGTGGGAACTAGGAACTCTTAGACAGTTCTATGATCGGTCCTTTTGGTCGAACAGACCACTTATGTCTTGGGACTTCAGCCAACAGTGTTGCCGACTCTGACCTTGACTTTTCTGGTTTTTTAATTCTGGGCTTGTGAATACTATTATGAATGGTAAAACAGTGTGAAAGTTGTGTGCAGGGTGTGGCTTTCTCTCATTCAAATCATAGCAATTTTCAAGATCGACTCTCATTCAAACTTTCATTGCTGGTGAGTGGATTCCAAACTAATAATTCCATCTTATCTGAGTTTGACGAGTGCGGCCTCAATAATCACTAGCCCTAGTAAAAACAGTGCAGCTCCCTTTGTGCTTCCTCCTTCAGATCCCCTTTTCCCAGTCTTGGTATATTGGCTCATAACCATATTATTAGCCTGAATTATGGGTATTCAACAGACCTATTCTTATCAGAAATTCAACCCACTATTGAGTCCTTAAACTTAATATGACCAGCCCAAATTGCTTAAAATAATGATGCTGGTAATAAATGAAATCGCTTTTATAGATTGAGACAAATTGATATCACATCAATCCGGACTAGAGCACTAGTAAAAGAATAAAAAATAGCAGTTGAGGTGGGCGTAGCTGAGGTGGCCAAAATGCTACATAGCAAGTGATCCATAGCAGTTGCAGCCCTATGTAGCAGCGTGGCAATGTGAATTCCTGAAGTGGTAAAAAAAAACCGAATATTGTGCAACAATCAATTTTGAGAATTTTTTAGTGATTTGAAACCATATAAGGGTAAAGATGACTTTAGGAAAAGCTATTATCAAGAAGAGATAAGGAAAAACATTGTTATAAATGAAAACTACTCAACTCGGCTAAGTTTTATACCCGCAAAAGTTGTGGCGCCGCTATTTTCCATTTAGGGTAGCAGCCAATATTTTGTTCCATGCTGATAACCTGGACTGTGTCAACTACTATGGTCCAACATAAAACCTGTATTCTACATGAAATCACCTAATCTACTATACATTTATTCAACTAATTAATAATTAAAGCTTTATTATTTATGTAAAACCATGAACTTATGACCAAAGATTTGGTAAAGGAATTTTATTCTTTCTTATCAAATCAAGGCTTTTATGAACACTTTGAACTCGTCAAGCATATAATTTAGCATATATACCTCCACTTGACCGGCAAATCCAAAATTCAGGGGATATTAAACTATTGTCTGCAGATAGCAATTTTGATGCACTTTTTTTTGTTAACTTGGAATCCTCATAGCGTGTGCCAGTTATTTCCCATAACCTTGATATGAGCCTGCATCAAAATTAAAAAAATCATCTTCCATTCTATGTTGCACCATAAGTCACTTAGATCGTATGTTCTGCAAAGCAGAGTTCATTGCACGCAAATAAATGCATATAAATAGATCAATGGTAAAGTGGAAGTACTTGTAAAATGTGCAGCCATTTTATAGGGGAGCATAGCAAATCATAACATAACTTGAAGCAAATCTAATAAGAAATCACCTAGGTTTCAGTAAGTTGAGCAATTGATGTCGTCTTTCCTCGGGAATATCTTCAATTTTCTTCCTACACATCACATATTGATTTTAATGACAAGAAAGAGTGTCAACAAATACACATTGAAAGTTATGAGAGAGAGAGAGAGAAAGAGAGAGAGAATATAAATAAACTATTACAAACAGGATCAGTTATAGAGGTCATTTAGAAGGCAAAAAATTCAATATAATCTAAATAGCATTCCAATCAAAAAAAGAAAAAAAAAAGTTTCAAAATAGTAGAGCCATCTGTGTTGCGACACATGAATATAGTTCGAAGGGGGGAAAATAATCAAGTTCCCATGCAAAACGACATGATTTTTGTTTTTCCTTATCAGTTAGTTGTACATGATATTATTTCACAGGTCACCATGCAAAAAGATGCCAACAAGATGATTCTAAGTTCTATCCATCTGTGATCAGAGTAGACATTAAATTGAGAGGTCGCCCACCTCAAATCAACATCAAACCATTCCCATCCCTCCCTGCTCCTGTGAGTGGCATGTATCCAAGTGGGTCTGACATAAACGATGTATAAAACTTACCTAAACCCAAGTTTATACTACACAATCTCATTCAATGCTCACCATTCAATTTTGAGGACCTTTAGCATTTAGTAAATGAGGGTTGAAGGAAAAGTAAACCAATCTATGATGCCTAGATCCGAATATGAGTATGAACACGGATACGGGGATACGACTGTGCACTTTAGGAGATCTAGGACATGGATACGGATACGAGTGTCCGAGTTTTTCCATTAGATCACGTTTGAATTAATGAAATTATCATTGCTTATATTCCTTTCTAGCATTTTCTATGTTGAGAAGTAAGAAAATTTAAAGAACTAAATAAAATAATGGAGTTGCTAAGTAGGATATGCCAAACTTATACCCTATAAGTATCGGTGCAGTTCGGGTACCAATACAAATATCGTATCGGTCTAATACAGATACGTTAGGCTTGTCCAAGTATCCAGGTATCGTAGAAACCAATGATTCACCAACCTTCCTTCCATCTCACTTTCTTCTTCAAAGCAAATGAGGAGTTCTGATCAAGGTTTAAAAACTCAGACTTGGGAGGTGACTCGATACCACTTGTGTCGAGTAGAGTCAAGTCGTCTAAGTCAACCCCGGGCCCAATAAACCTTGCAAAGAAAGCTTCTATATAGTCGGCCAAGTCGGATTGCTAGGCAACTCGGCTGATTCAGCCGGATTGCAATGGGACTTGGTTGAGTCGCAATGGGCTAGTTCAAGTCCAAAGGGTCTCAGCCGATTCACTATTAAAAATGGGGATCGGACCCCAACTCAACTCAGCCAGGACTGAGTCTGAGTCAAGTTGGCTGAGTCAACTCTGAGTTGCTCAAGTTTTAAAACCATGGTTCTGAACAGTATTGAGCTTTCAACTGTTGCCCATCCATGGTGTGTCTTGCACGATGATTGATTCAGATCCTTATACACACCTCCAACACGTACCTCAATAAAAGTATTGGTAATTTACAGAAACAGACTGGGAAAAAAAGACTAAACAAAACCTAAACTTCTGAAACAATTCTCTAAAACTAGAAAGAAATTCACCATAGATAAGCAGCAGGATTGTACACAGCTGGATCCAATGGGATCAACTCTTTTGGAGGATCAAGCAGTGTAACGACATCCTGCTCATCGATATAAGCTCTCCTTCCACTAGGCCGCAACTCAAACGGTTTCTCATCCCACGGCGACGATGGATTCAGTCCCCTATCTGGATCAACAGCTCTAATTTCTCTGTTATAAACAGTTATTCGAGACCACAACCTCAATTGTGATGCAACCTTCCATTCAAATGATCTCTCAGCTGAGAAAGGGAAAAAGAGTCAAATTCAATCTAGTAGGACTCATGAACATGAAAGACTAGATTTTGTGTCTGAGAGGACAAGGAAAAAGATGTTGATGGACTGGAGCTCGTACCTCCAAAATACCTCAACCCCAATGATGAGAGCTTCAAACCACAAGAGAAGCGGTTGTGGGTGATAGGTGACTGGAAGTTGCCATTAGAGCTGCAGTTCATCATGTACTGTTCTCTCTGTTCAGAGTTCCATAAAAAAGAAATGTTATCCTAACAAATGTTGGTAATACTATTAGTAACACTGACGAAACTAATGTCGATTGTTGAACAGGTAAAATTTAAAAATCTCCATTCTAAGTTGATTTTCTTATTCAAATTTACTATTTGACCACTCAACAGATTATACTAACTCCCTGCCAAACTCATACAAGGACAACCCACGCCATGAAAGGTCAGCCTCATTTTTTGGCTACTTAATCCATACAATGGGTCCATCTTTTACATGGCTTAGGGTACAAACCAGTATATGGTCTTTCCTACTTAGTATTTCCCCCCTTCTTTTTATCTCTCTTATCTTGCTCTTCCAAGTACAATCATGGGGTACTAGGTTCTTCTAGTAGTTTTCATTTTGGTCTTCCATTCATTACTTCCATTTTTTATTTTATTTTTTGGTCTTCCCCAACAACAAAAACTCATACACAAATTCCCATTGGGTTCAAATGTTTAACAGTGAATTTTTCATCCTTTTTTTTTATAATGGGCATGTTTCATGTGTCAATCAATGTCTAAATTACATGAAATCTAGATGGGTTTCATGAGTTAGAACCCAAGTTTGTAAGATTCTAACCATGACCCTATGTGCCCCACTTTCTACTGATTTCTGTTTCTAACAGGAACTTCTGAGAAAAACCCAAAAACCATCTGATTATTGATTTCAAGGAGCAACCATTACACTCCAAAAAAGAAGCTGCTAAATTCTCATTTTAGGATAGCGAAAAGCAAAACCTAAACGAAAATATAAAGTCACAAATCAGGATTTTAAAACCCCTTCACACAGGAATCTTAGAGAGAGAGAGAGAGAGAGAGAGAGAGAGAGAGTACCTTAGAGATGACGCTCAAATCAACGGCCAAGATGTGGTATCCTTCTTCTTCAGAAAAAACTTCTCAGGAGTAGTAGCAGACACCTTTGTCACTACCGGTTGCAGCTACTTCAATAGTTGAGTCTAGACCCATAGAGAGGGCCCATTCTATGATTGTTAATGGAAGCAGGTCTGGCCCAAATCCAACTGAGGCCAAGTCAAAAAAAAATTTAGGGTTTGGACTGCGGACTCTCTCCCGTAGAAAATGGGTAGGAGGATATGAATAAAAAGTAGTAAGAATAGATATATCGGAGGATTTGGACACAAGATAGATTGGAATGGAAATATAAAAGTCATTAAGTAGATCTCAACGTCAACGTAATTCCCACATGGCTTTTATGAGTATAACAACTATATCATGCATCGTCGATTAGTAACTCATTTACAACTTGAAAACTTTGTGATATTTTTCAATTTAAGTGTAAAAGAAAATTTAAACGATAAGTAAATGAACAATTACAGTAAAACAAGTAAAAATCAAAGCTCGTAGTTTTGAATAGCGAGTGAGGAATCCATGAGAAATTTGTAGTTTTGAATGTTCGTTGCTGAGAATTTGTGCAACTAGAGATTTCACATTAATATCATTGTGTATTGTCACATATAAGCCGATAAATGTTGGTATCAGTGTCTAAACCTGCAAAAATGATAATTTCCAAATCCTTCTTTCTATGAGGTGGTTTTTTTGGGACTTGAAAATCCTAAAAAATGATGACTTCACTAGCCCAAATCTTTAAAAAAAGTCTATGACATAATTTTAGAATTATTAAACTTGATTCTGTTATTTATGTAAGTAATTACAATGTTAGGTTTAAGATCTTCCCATTATATTGCTCAGACCTAGATTTAAGGTCCAAATTTATTACCGGACCAAAGTCAGGCCTTTGGTCTAGGCCCATTGAACTCCATTAATGCATATATTTAAATACAAAATTATTGCCCTCCGCTGAGCTCTGGTCCTTGTGGGGCCCACCTAGGGATGGAACTAGGGAAATCGAAAGAACCGCACCCCCCCCCCCCCCCCCACCCCCCCAACTATGCCTAACTACTCGATCGACAGCCCGTAAGCTCTCTCACTATCCAAAATGTGCACAGTCAATTAAATGGTATAATCCATTTAGATGAGTGCCAAATTTGAGATCGATGATTATTAGGAGGTCCCTGTTTTATGGTCCACTCAAATGAATCATAAGATGAACCCACTAGGTGCGGTGCTCACAACTGGAGCTTAGCAGAGGTTTTCCCTTAATTAATAATCTTAATCTTATAAAGGAAACTCTTCGACTAACTACAAACTTTCATACAACAAGGCCTAAACTGGACCCAGACTCTAATCAGACTGGGCCGTAAACAGGTGGGCTTTGACCTTATTGCGTATGTCAAACTCGGTACTTGGCAGAGTATATCTTTTTTTATTCCTTTTTGTTAGAACCTTATTCAGTATGTCAAACTCGGGGTCCAGTGAAAAGTCTGACCCAAACTCGAACTCGGTCCACTCAATTATTGTCAGGCTTGGACTCAGGCTCTCGTTGATTGGGCTCAAACTCAGCGAGTTGACGAGTCCAGATAAGTCCCTTACAATCACCAATTACATGAACAAGCCCATCTAAGAATGTTGGTTTTGTACAATTTTCTGGGACCAACTGCTAATTGGGTCCACATCCATGCATGCAACTTGAGCCAGAGTTCAAAACTCGAAGACATGGCTCGCCTGGAAAAGAAACTGGGCCGAGTCCATTAGAGTCTTGACCATATAAATATATATATATATAGGGTCACGCACTAGATGACCTGCGTGCCTAAATGTGGGGCCCCACCTAAGACCAGGACCTGGGGGATCAAAAGATTTTCCTGGCCCTTCATATAAAAATCAGCCCCACCCCTAAACCCTATCATCTCCATCCGGGCCCCACAAGTTAAACGATGTACAGTCCATTTGAATGGGTGTGCAATCAATCAAACAGTCGAGTCCATTCGGATGGATGCCAAACCCAGAGGATATGTGGAATTGAGGGGGTGTGTGTGTGGTCCAATTGGATGGACCATCAGGTGGGGCCCACCACCGTTGCGCAACTTGCTCACCGCATATATATTTACATACTTTGTTTTTTCAAATATTGGCTGAGTTTGGCCCAATCATTGAGACTTGATCAAGTGTGCCCCAATCCGACCTTCACTCTCCAAGACTCAGTTTCTCATTGAGTTCTGTGTCTCCCTACCAATCTTAACTCAGTCGAATTGTGCCAGGTCCCACTGGATTTTAGAATTATGGATTTAGCTCACTTAATAATAGGTTTTCTTTTGCAGATAACCAATAATCGGGTTAGTGTCCAAGTCCAGTCCCAGTCAGGTTCATGCCCAAATATCCCATTTCCATATCATCCTGGTGGACTAGAAGTGTAAAACTGGTTTATATATTCATTAGTAATCCAACTATTATTGTTTGTAGTTCAACCCAACTTGTAGGCCCACTGCAAGCATCTGGATGGTTGGATAGGAAGGCCATTGCAGAGATTGCCATGGCTTAAACATTGCCCTTATTTGATGATCATAACCAATCTCTTGGGGAGCCATCAAAGTGACCAACTAAAACATTTGATCCAATGGTTATATCCATAGAATCAAACATAAGTTTAGACAGTATGTAATCAACATTTGTTTTTCCTATCTTACCAAACATCGAGCGTATGCTTATCTGAAGTAGGTCCCACAAGAGGGGCTGAATTGATATTTGTCCTCCAATTGAATTTTTTCACTTGTGTGTGGTGCTAACACAATTGTTGGATTTGCCATTCATCTTATTCATTTAGACTGCTATAGTCATTACTTAATGCTCTGATAATTTGGTAAAGACCATTTTTCATTACTTATGGTAGGAACCTCTCTCTCTCTCTCTCTCTCTCTCTCTCTCTCTCATGTGAGTGATATATTTGGGTGTTAAAACACCAAACTTTCACTTGCAGTAGTAGGCAAACCAAGGAACTCATTACTATTTGGAGAAAAGAAAAGGCAAATCGTTACTATTACAATGGCCACTTAATCATCTAAATAGAGTTGTCGGTTCTGCTTTTCTCAAAGTAGCACTTAAAATATCATTCGCCAAGATTTTTATGTCAGGTATCAGTTTGATGTAAATAACCTTTGTTTGGACTAGGGGCTGGTGAGTCATATTGAAACAATAAGTCCTGAGATGATGGTCACTGAAAGGACATATATAGGAGGAACAATAGAACAATTTTCCAGCTCGACCCAGAGCCTTCAATCCATAGGGATCCTCTTCTACTACTACAATCACAAAACCCTTGCAAATATAATGGACCCAGGTGATCTAGGTGAAGTGACCGACAGACACCAGATTAGCGAAATAAAAGTAGACTGCCTTGGCATGTGGGATATCTGTATCTTCTGTGAGCATGAGGGCCATCTTTGATGCCAAGTCTATCCCTCATTGGGTTATTTGAGTCTCTTGTAATCTAGAGTATCCATTTTGCTTGCTATTGATCGAGCGGTTCTAGATGCTTCATTGATGTGTCTTATCAATAGTGGATTGAAACAGATTTTCAGGTTGATCACCCATTTTTCAACTCTAAAAACCAATTATCATATTAAGATGAAACTCATTCTCAGAAAAAGCATTAGCTGTAAACAAGGCTTGAAAATGTGTTGCTATACCTTTAAATAAAAATATGTTGATAGTGCCTATTCAAAGAAAATGGAAACTACTAATAGTCACTAATACTAATAGTCACTAATACTGAGCAATGATAAGTAACTAATCCCTGATTCAATGCAGTATTATCAGAGGCATTGTTGTTATAGCTCCAACTTTCAAGACCGTCTTACCTGCTTACATGGATGTTTTCTGCTTTTCAATGAAACATGGAATGTGCTGCCAAAATCTCCATGTCAGAACTTCTAAACCTACACTAAGCCTTATTGAGTGTCAATAAAGCATCGTCATCATCCACACTCTATCCCATCTACTTGGGGTCAGCTTTGTGAGTTCTACTTACGCAGCCATATTTCCTGGAAGTAGATAAAGGATCCGTCCATAACATACGCCAAACCCATTATTACTCAGAATCGAAATTATGACCCAAGAAAATGATGAGCAATGATCAGTCCAGAAGGATTCAAGTTGTACATGAAAAAGTACAGCAAAATGAACAATGGATCCTTTGATATGTCACAATCTGGAAGAGAAGTCGGGTTTTCGAAGCAGGTGAACACTGATAGATGAAATAATGAAGTGGAAGGTTCATGAAAGCACAAACTACACGTAGCAAACCCGAAGCCACAAATGGAAAACCAGTGAAACTCCACAACTAAGGATCAGAGGATGTAGTCCAACCATGTCAGTTCCTCAAAATACTGCAAAAGAAGGCACAGATATTAGAATCCATTCAAGGTAAGGGTAAACTAAAAGCAGATGACAACAATATTGCCAACTTGGGATTGTCACCCAATAGGTATCCTCTTACAAATTCGTGCAGGTTCTAACAGAACTAACACCGCAGCTATTCGAAACCCAGGTAGATCCGGAGTTCAAGTCTCAGAAGCAAATATTTATAATCTCATCAACCAAGAATCTGAGTTGGAAACTTCTTTTTTTTTTTTAAAAAAAAAAGGGCCAAACATCATAGACAAACTAGCCAATAGAGTAATGAGCTCAATCAATAGCATTTTCATGGCTGGTATGAAATATTCATATGCCATTGTAACCAGGATAAAAAGCAGTAAAACATATTGCAGTTTTTTCTTCTTCCTTGAAGAAACTGACCCTGAACCTCTGATTCTACAAGAGAACAACCCACAAATCTGCATGAGTCAACAAACTGATTTCGTGCTTGAATTGGTTACCCATCCTCATCCCTGCTTTCCAAAAAGTTAGACAATGCAGTTTCATGTACAGAGAGCTGCAGTGGCAGCACTGAAAACCCAATTCAACCTTCTGTTGAGGAGGCTAGCATGTGGTGTCATTTTATAGAACAATCAAGCCATTCACAAGAACAAGGTACAATGCTAAGAAATTCAATCTGACGTTGATTGCCTACTTATCTAAATAAGTGGACAACGCACACATTGCTCAGCATCCATAATTCAGCAAGTGTCAAGATAACAAAATGTGCACCATACAATTTTTTAAAGATTAAGAAAGATCGATTAATAAAAATGAACAAGCTACATGGGTCCCCAATATCCAAAATCTGACAAAGTGTCTAGATAATAGAATGTGTAGATACGATTTTTAAAGATTGAGAAAGGTCTTTTAATATTTCAAAGTTTATCAAAAATGTCTAGATAAACAAAATGTGTAATATACAAATAGTATTGCACCATTTGTCCAATTCCTTCTCTTTCTCTTCTTTAGCTTTCTGTATATTCTCTTATGCTGTTTCATTTTAATTGCTTGTTTCGTAGCTGTTTGCTTTGGCTTGCAGTACAATCATTCTTATTGATAAAGGAAAAAGAAAGCGATTTTATTAGAAAGAAGAAAATAAAGATGCTGCCTAACAAATTGTAAAGCAAGAGAGTAATTTCGTGGTGGAAAATCCTTGTCCTTTTCCATTCACATTCCATCACATATATACAACTCAATATGGCCAAAAATACAGCAATCACTTCCTAAAAACTCTCCTAAAAATATTACAGAATATTGACCAAATAATAGCTTTCTAAATCAATCCTAATTTACAACTCATATACCTATTATTTACAACTCATATACCTATTAACATAATACCCCCCCTCAAGTTGGTGCATGTAAATCACGAATGCCCAACTTGCGAAGTAGATAATCGAACTGACGCTTACCCAATGCCTTCGTAAAAACGTCAGCTAGTTGTGCAGCGGACGGAACAAACGAAGGACTGACATTGCCAGCAACAATCTCATCTCGGACAAAGTGACAATCTACCTCGATGTGCTTTGTCCGTTCGTGGAAGACTGGATTCTGGGATATGTGAAGAGCAGCCTGACTGTCACAATGGAGAGACATAGGGCGTGTATGTTGTATTCCAAGATTTGCCAAAATGGCCTTTAACCATTTTAGTTCACACGTTGCCATAGCCATCGAGCGATATTCCGCCTCAGCTGAAGATCGCGACACCGTATGTTGTTTCTTTGTTTTCCAGGATACTGGAGAGTGACCAAGAAACACCAACCAACCAGTAAGAGAACGACGTGTAAGAGGACACCCGGCCCAGTCAGCATCACACCACCCATGCAACTGTAAATCACATTTCCTATCAAGCTGTATGCCTTGACCGGGATTACCTTTCAAATAACGCACCACGCGCAGAGCCGCTTCCCAATGCTCTTCACGAGGTGCCTGCATGAACTGGGACAACACATGAACACTGTAGGATAAGTCGGGCCTGGTAAAGCACAAGTAAATCAAGCGTCTCACTAAACGGCGATACGGCTCCGGGTCGGATAGAGGCGTGCTGGTCGACGTTGCCAGGTGATGGTTCTGCTCCAACGGAATCGCTGCCGGGCGTGACCCTAAAAGACCCACTTCACCGATAATGTCTAGCGCGTATTTGCGCTGGCAAAGGACAAACCCGTCTGGTCCTCGGGCTACTTCAACTCCCAAAAAATATTTTAAGACACCAAGATCCTTCATGTGGAAGCAATCACTCAGATAGATCTTGAACTTCTGTATGACATCTGGATGATTTCCGGAGATGATAAGATCATCGACATAGACAAGAACATTCAGCTGCATCGCCCCTTGCTGCAAAGTGAACAAGGAGTAGTCCGAATAAGATTGTTGAAACCCATAAGTCTTCAAGGCAGCTGACAATTTCGCGAACCAACACCGTGGCGCCTGTTTCAACCCATACAACGATTTTCGCAAACGGCACACCTTCCCGGAAGCCGCGACTTGAAATCCTGGGGGTAATTTCATGTATACTTCCTCATGAAGATCACCGTGAAGAAAGGCATTGTGAACATCCATCTGATGAACCTCCCAATGCATAGCAGCTGCGACAGCAAGAAACACACGAACTGTGACCATCTTGGCCACCGGAGCAAAGGTTTCGGTGTAGTCAATACCCTCAATTTGGTGATTGCCAAGAATTACTAGTCGAGCTTTGTGGCGTTCCACGGTGCCGTCGGAATTGTATTTGATCTTGTAGACCCATTTGCACCCAAGGGCCTGCTTGTCGACAGGTAAGTCTGCAACAACCCATGTCTCATTAGCTTCAAGAGCGTCTATTTCACGACGCATAGCATCCCTCCAGCGACTATCTTTTACGGCCTGGGAATAATACAATGGCTCGCGCTCCACTGTAATAGCTGCAAGAAAATTTCGATGTCGCAAGGAAAAATTATCGCAATTCACATAGTGTGCTATAGGGTAGGGAGTACCTGAGGTATGCCGGGATGCAGGCGGTGGGACGGATGGACTCAGGTGCCGAATGGTGTGAATAACGTAGTCACGTAGTCGCACCGAAGCTTCCTTTCGGCGATGTCCACGACCCAGTATCTCTTCTTCACTGTCCGGGCCCACAACGCTGTCTGGTGCGTCGTCGTCTTGGACCCGGACTTCCTGTGCAGCAGCGTCCTGGTGCTCAGCAGGTATGAAAGTATCCACCTCGCCGCCCCCCTTGGCTTCAAGCGGCCTCCCTTCCTCAAAATCATCTTCCACAACCTCGACACTCCCCACATGACCACTATCGAGGCCATGATTTTCAGCAAATGGAAAAACAGTTTCTGAGAACACAACATCCCGGGAAACAAAAAAATCACCAGTTTCCAGATCATATAATCTCCACCCCTTTTTCCCATATGGGTACCCTACAAAAACACACTTCCGACTTCGACTAGCAAACTTGTCCCCCGTTTTTACATGAGCATAACACAGGGAACCTAAAACACGTAGATGATCATAGGTAGGGTCTTTACCATACAATATGCTATATGGGGTTTTCCCGTTTAAAAGTGAGGATGGAGTTCGGTTTATCAAATACCCAGCTGTTAGTACACATTCTCCCCAAAAGTCAATTGGAAGGTATCCCTGAAAACGCAACGCTCGTGCTACATTTAGGATATGTTGATGCTTTCTTTCCACCCTCCCATTTTGTTGAGGCGTTCCCACACATGAGGTTTGAAAAACAATACCCTGGTCAAGAAAGTACT
The DNA here is from genome assembly GCA_029852735.1 of Persea americana. Lineage (NCBI taxonomy): Eukaryota > Viridiplantae > Streptophyta > Magnoliopsida > Laurales > Lauraceae > Persea > Persea americana. Next base: position 3,893,654 of record CM056819.1, read on the forward strand.
GTTTCATGCGAGTAAATTCAGTCCCATTATCACTTCGAACAATTTTAACCCGTTTGTCAAATTGTCTTGTTACCATTGAGAAAAACATTTTCATAGCATGGGAAACTTCAGTCTTATCAACAAGTAAATAAATCCACACAGCACGAGAATAATCATCAATGATTGTTAAAAAATAAGAGGCACCACAAGAAGAAGTTGTTCGGTAAGGACCCCAAACATCACAATGAATGAGTTCAAAAATCTCCAAAGCCTTATGATCACTAAGCAAAAATTTATCTCTACTTTGTTTTGCGCGCTGACACACATCACAGGGTTTATTCAAACTTTTAGCACTGGTCCGATAACTAACTCCGGGGACTAACTTGGTAACGTGCTGTGACGGATGACCCAAACGCTTGTGCAGGAGATCGAGAGAGTCCATTGATTCGGCCTGCATTGCTTGTTGCCGTGGCACACCCCGGAAGTAGTAGAGTCCATCCCGTCTTTCACCCGCACCAATCGGCATCCTCGAAGTGCGGTCCTGTATAACACACAAATGATCAGTGAATTGAACAAGACAGTTATAATGATCAGTCAGTTGCGACACAGAAATTAAATTGCAAGTCAATCCTGGCACATAAAGAACATTTTCCAAGCAAAAATTTCCGGTGAGATGTATCGTCCCCACTTTGGTTGCCGTAGCATTATTTCCATCCGGCAATCCCACAAGACATTGTGGGATTTCTTTGACATTACGGAGTTCCTCAATCATACTCGTCATGTGGTTGGAGGCCCCCGTATCAATTATCCAAGACTTACCAGTCATCTTCTCGGATGTTGCCGATTTCGACTTGCTTAACATATTGAGAAGCGCCTGCCACTGTTCGTCGTTCAGCCCAGGCAAGGGAGACGCCTCTGATTCTGCCGTGGAAGTGCTGCCGAACACTGCTGCTGCTGAGCCGATCTGCACGGCATTAGCCCGTGCCGGGTTCTTGCTTCCTCGAATGCCGCCACGGCCAGACGCTTGGTCCTTGCTACGACCACTAGTTTTACCATCGCTCCTGGGTCGGTCACCCCACCATTCCGGATAGCCGATCAAGGCAAAACAATTTGCAGACTCATGCCCCGACCTCTTGCAGTGTGAACACACCACTCCCTTTTCTTTTCCATCATCCCGTGTTCGGGCTGCAAGCGCCATTGACGCCATGATGTCGCTCCTTTCTTCCTTTCCGCGAGCGACAATCTTTACTCGCTCCTCTTGGATGAGAATGGAGTACACTTTGTTCAGATTCGGCAACGGTTCCTGGGCTAAAATATTTGACCTCACCGTTCCGTATACAGCGTCGTCCAAGCCCAGAAGAAATAGGTGCACTTTTTCTTCTTCCCGTCGTTTCTCCAAAACTGAACTGAGGTCGCAAGTACACTTCCCGCACGTGCAAGTCGGCTGTTGTTCAAATTGCCCAAGTTCGTCCCAAATTTGCTTGAGTTTTCCATAGTAATCGACTATGGTTTTGCCCTTCTGTTTGCACGCTGCAAGATCGGATTTCAGTTGCTGTATCCGCTGTCCATTGGTAATGGAAAACCGATCTTTGATGTCGTGCCAAAGGTCTCGCGCCACTTCCACATGAGAAATCGTAGAACGTAGCGTAGGTTCGATAGTGTTCCTCATCCAGGACACCAACAACGAGTTGATTGTCCACCAATCTTCGAGGTCTCCTGACTTCTCGTCGGGCTCTCTGATTGTTCCATCTATAAACCCGAATTTCTTCCGGGCTCTCAAGGCAGTTCGGAATGAACGCGCCCATTCATCATAATTTTCTCCTTTTAATTGCACCTGGGTGATTAAAAGGCCTGGATTATCCAGTGAAGTAATGTCATAGGGAGAGATCGTCTTCCGTTGTGGTTGAACGTCGCCTCCGGTTCCGTCGCCGCCGGTCATCCTCTTCGGCTATGGCTTTGATACCATAACAAATTGTAAAGCAAGAGAGTAATTTCGTGGTGGAAAATCCTTGTCCTTTTCCATTCACATTCCATCACATATATACAACTCAATATGGCCAAAAATACAGCAATCACTTCCTAAAAACTCTCCTAAAAATATTACAGAATATTGACCAAATAATAGCTTTCTAAATCAATCCTAATTTACAACTCATATACCTATTATTTACAACTCATATACCTATTAACATAATAAACCAACAATGATGAGCATGCAAACTAACACTTCTCACTCAGCAGGAAACGAGGGGCAAACACATAATAGACATTCCCTCAGCTAATAATGAGTTGAGACAAAGAACTTACTTGAATAAATACATCACGATGCCAAGAATGATACATACGAGAATTATATCTATGCAAAAGTTACGACTGGACCTCATCTGAAACAGAACCAGATATCCCCCTCATCAAAACTGAACCAGAAAGTCAAATTCATCCAAACTTAAAATGAATGGAAAACCAACAGCTAAATGGATGCACAATTGATTACCTGGTCTATGGTCTCCTTGAGCCTAACGTTAGTGTTTTTAAGGTCAGCATTTGCCCTGTCCACCTGTGACGAGAAAAAAAAGAGATTGTAGTTGTACCCTGGAAAAAATCCTTTCTCCCGTCTAGACTAAAAGAAATGATAAGAAATTTCACATGTTTTCTTACCTTGGTGTCAATGTCGTCGATAAGAGGCACTTGTCGGTCCAATTCCTGAATCACTAATTGTCAGTTTTTTGTTCCTCTATACCACATGAAATTGCACAAGAACATGCAACCATCCTACCTCATTCATGTCATGCGCCAGATTCTTCAGTGTATCCAGTCCTTCTGATATAATATCCAAACCTTGATCCTGCATGAAAATCAATTACATCCTTTTAAGAACATGCAAGTTTGCAGTACGCAGCCTACTACAATAATTGTCCAATCTATGCACCTTAGCACTTTTTATGGATGTTAAAAAAAAAGAAGAAAAAAAGTGGGGGGAGGAGGAGGAAGTTTATTGATCGCCTACTCCATGGATAGTTTCTTCTTTTTTTTTTTTTCTTTTTTTTTGGTCTTGTAAGATTCTAAAATAATAGAGTTCTATTAGCAGTATCCAAATGTATGGGATAAGACTTTTGTTGTAGTTGACAATGATGATGATATAAAATAAATATAATGTATTAAATTTATGAATTCCATCATTCTAGAACACTCTCTTCAAAAAGGGGGATTGTGCAAAAGAATGACAATATTCATGAATGTTGTGCTGATAAAAAAAAAGGTATTTATGAATGTTTGACATTCGTATGAAGACACAATGTTTATTCCAATTTGGTATGTAAGTTTAATGAGTGGGATTCTGGCATGAGTCTCACCTATTACAACATTCGTCCTGTGGTTTGAGTACCATCTGCATGAAACCCCAGAAAATACAAAACCATTCAAAGAGAATGGTTCCATTGACAAACAATAGAACAGGTCACCGAAAGCAGCTAAGCTAACTGAGTTATAGTTCAAATCTAATGGGACTCAAGACAGTCAACACTATCAAACATCATGTTATTCATGTGGAATCTCTGCTAACAGCTTTCAGGTCATCAGTTGTAATTAGTGAGCTTAATGCTGAGATTACTTAAAACTCTTCTAGGCTAAGATTCCTTTCTCAGGTCTATATATTCTTATCTCATTACCTGTAAATGTAAGATGTTTTCTTTAATGAGCTGAATTCCTCTGTTTTCAGTCGGAAGTCTGTCTGTTGTCTTCTTCAAGTTCACAGGTTCTACCAGCAATACAAAAACAAACAATATTTTTGTTTGATTAAGTATAATGCAGGTGTAAAACTACTTTCATTTTTCTATCATATTTTTATGTAGGGGTTTTCCTCAAGCTTTATTGTCATGTTGCATTCTTTGTTAGCCTTTAAGCCAAATCTGATTAAGCAAACACATGATGAAAACTGAAGAGACAGGCATAATTTTGAAAGAATCTGTGAACCGAAAATGGAAACAGGAATTTAAAATCATGTCTTTCAATCAAGTGCAGAACACTTGGTGATAGCAGGCACAAACCAAGCAAGACAAAACTAACCAATCAATGCTCTTTCACTTGCCTGTTTTATTTTCCGCATTTCATATTCCTGCTTAAATTGACTACTTTCTTCTGATTGCTGAAAGAAATCATCATCAAGTCTTCCATCTGCAATAATCAGTGAGGAGAATGAGTAAATTATCAGTTAGGAGCCCACACATCCATAGAGAGAGAACACCCAAACAAGAAAATTAAAGATTATAGTGGTACTTTCAAAGAATGAATTGATCACCTGCCGGAGAGTCAAATTTAATTTGTGGGCGAGAGCCTGAAGCCGTCGAACCTCCAGCTTGTTTGGCTCCAGTTGTGCTCCCATCTGGTATTTCTTTAATCCTATCTGGAAGCGCAAGAACCAAATCACTACGGGTGGCAAGCTCTTCGCTTGAAAGCCCTTTGACCTGTAATTAATTTACATTATCACAATTTAGGTGTTAATATCGTCACTCATTAGTGTCTAGTGCTCTCTCTCTCTCTCTCTCTCTCTCTCTCTCTCTCTCTCTCTCTAAATGGGTTGTCTAAGGCTAGTTCTCTCACAAATAAACAGAGAGAAGAAAGAGAAAGAGAGAGCTGCCTTTCGTGCCATAGTTAGAAAGAAAGAATATATAGACATGGTTTGTTTGCTTTTAAATAAGTACAACGCATTACAACAACCCCCTGAGTTATGAGATAAGGCTTAGATGATGATGCTTACTGATATACCAATGAAATGATGATGATTATGATGTTAGCCTTACATGGGCACCTGCTTCTTATCACATGAAAGGAAAAGAAAGAAGACCAAAGTACTGGTTTAATTCCTCAAAGCATAAAATTATATAAAAAAAAACCATGCAAAGAAAAAAGAAAATATTATAAACTCCCAGCTTAGGAAAGGGTCAATTTCTAAATGGACAATTTCTAATTGTGAATTATAGAACCCACCTAAATGGACAATTTCTAGTTGGGAACTGAACCTCAAATAAGGGGCTTGGAGGTACACCAAAATCACAACCATTATGAATGCTAAGCGCTTTTTGCCTACTTTTTACTGAATTTCTTGGAATTCATGGTAAAGTTAGCTCTAACTAAGGAATGTTAATTCTACCAAAAAAAAAAAAAAAAAACAAAGAAACGTTAAAGAGATGAGGAGTGCGGGATCTATAGGTCCACACCTAGATCAGATGGTCACTTTCCTAGGATTTGATTCACTCGGCGATGACCCGGGAAGTATTTCCTACCAAACTGGAGACTATTTTATCATCGCTTTTTAATTTTCACCTTTTACTTTATTCAATATTAGCTCATTTCACGGTAAGGCATTACTTGGAATTTCTAGGTATTCAATGCCAAGCAAACAAACATCGCCTATGGTAATGGTACTGTGATAGGGGTTGGAAATCACAATTGATCCAATACCATTGTCCAAGACTTTCCATCCAAAACCAACACAAGACATTGCTATACATAAAAACCCCAATCAGAAATGGCTGAAAAGAGAATCCAAAATTCAACCCAACCCATTTATCTACTATCTGCACAATAATGAAAAAAGAAAAAGAAAAACAGAATCAAAATCATAGCAAACTGGGATCCCCCCCCAAAAAAAAAAAAAAACTACAAAGAAAACATGAAAAGAACAGACCTTTTTGACTGCTAATTTCTGCAATTTAGGGACATGCTCGAGCAATCGAGCCTTGGTGCGTCTGATCTCTGCACTCATTGCCACCGCCGCAGCCCTGTTCTTCTCCTTCGCAGTATCCTCCGCTTTCTACAAAAAAAGATTTTTTAAAAAAAGGGTATATAGAAGAAATCAAAGCCTAAAAATCGCAAAAACGAAAAGACAGAAAGAGACCCGAATAGCAGCTTCAATTTCATCTTCAACTTCAGCGAAGAGACGAGCAAAAGCATCATCGCCAGTGAATTCTCTCTGTTTTTCGACGTCGTATTTTTCATATTTCTTGCAAACGGCGTCTACACGCGTTAGAATGTCTATTAAGCTCATCTCCTTCTCCTTCTTCTTCGTTTCTTTATAGATGTGTATACAGAGAGAGATAGAGATAGAGAAGAGATTTTCAAATGCCAAAACCAGCAAAAGCTTTTTTTTTTCTTCTTCTTCTTCTTCTTTTGTTCTGATGGAAGAGCCTCTTCTTCTTTGTTTGATTGGTCGTTGGCTTTTGGCGCGAAATTCGGTTGCTGGAGGAAACGAGAGGTAGAAACTTCTGGTCCCGGGTTAATGGGTTTTTGTTTGCATTGGATTCGGATCCTCTGCAGCTGCATTCAACACACTCCCAACTCTAAAATAAATGAAAATGACAGCTGGCTAATGTTTGTAGGACCCACTGATCCTATTAGGTTGAAGAGGCTCTGCCATTTAGCCAAAGCAAAAAACTAATTCAAGCATCATAGAGTCAATTCTATCTAATTGGATCTTCACATATATAGCATCGGGGCCGACCCAAGTGTCAGCATGCAGGTGCACACCCATGCGATTTGAGAAAACCCTTAGATAATATTTTAAATTTTTTGAATTTATTATTTAATATTATTACTTGACCCGCACTACTCAAACGAAAATCCTGGACCCGCCATAATATAGGATAGATTTGAATAACCCAATGGTACAGTTGGGCCTGTTTATTTGGGATGGCCTTCTCTTCGGGTCTCAGGCTTAAATCGCTTGGGTCTTAATCGGGTGGGCCATCTAATTGTTATGGATCTTCAGTCTGCTGCTACACACAAGGTTTGGGTTAGTTTGGTGATCTTAAAAAGTCTAATCTTTGAAATCAAACCGTACAAAATGACTGTCCCACTTTGTTTTAATTACATCTTTGCCTAATCACATGGCTAGTGTTAGATTGATTACACGTATATATGTCATGTGATTATAGTAAAAAAAAAAAAAAAAACAAGTTGAGTTACTGTGCCTTTTTTTCTCATGTGATCAATATGATGGTGAATTGGTGATGATAATTACTCCCATTGGAGTAAAATATAGAACTGACGACTGCAATTTAGGGCCTATTTATTTGCATTAAAATATATAGAAATTAATTAAATAGGAAATTACTTTCTTATTCTCCACTCCTGACTTATTTCCTTGGTGGAGCTTATTTGACCTAGAATTCCTATTCATCCAATTCCTAGCAAATAAACAGGCCCATGTGATTTGGATTTCAGAGGCGTGGCCGATCGGTGGATCTCTTGTGTTGAACTCAAAGAAACTCTGAGCGTGGCTCTTCCTGCTATGTTAATTAAGGTTTCTTATTAATGGTCTTAATCAATTGTTGTGGATTATGGGGCCCTCCTGTATGAACATAGCAGATGATCGGATGATGGTCCCACAGTACAGGTCCTTGCTTTGCAATGGGGCCCATTACATGTACATGTGGGGTCCTCCTATCTACTATCAAAATCAATAACTTGATGCACTAAAATCATTGTATTTGTCTGAGTCCAAAGCCCTTATTACATTGGGTAGTGCCAATTGACACATAAATTGTGTTGCAAAGCAGGGAAGAGTGGCAAATTGTATCTGAATTAGGTAGGCCCCACTATTGGGTTGATCAGTTACTAAGAAACAAGTTAGTTTATACAGATAATCAATATTGATCAATGTATTAAAAATGAGATTGACTATTGAAAATTATAAAAATCTCTTTAAAAAATGGAGATATTCAAGTCTTTTGTCTTTTAAATTTTTTTAATAAAACAGTTTCAAAATGAAGAAGAGTCAAAAGAAAATCAACATAGCAGTTTCAATCATTATTTCTGACAGTCAAATAATAAATTTATTTTTAGCTCCCCTTGTTGGAAGATCCAAAATTGTTTTTTTAACCCAGTCATAATTTGGAAACTTTACTTCAAACCTAGATTTCCACCAACTTGTCATGGGTGCTGCAATCAAATTTAGACTTAAACAGGTCTAAGCTGACAGGGAGAAGAAAACTAGGTTTGGGCCATATGACACCACCACTTACCTTTTATGTGTGATCCTATATTATTTGGCGGCCGTGGTCCATACTATTTCTACTACTATTATAAAAGAGAGAAAGATGCACTATGATTTTGTTTCACACTTGTCTACTACTATTATAAAAGAGAGAAAGATGCACTATGGTTTTGTTTCACACTTGCCCAATGAAAAGAGAGGAATGAGATAAAAGGAAAGAGTTAAGAAAAGAGAGAAGAGATAGTGAATTTGATGGATAAAGATGGGGACATAATGGGAATTTCTCAAGTTGTTAAAATAGACTTTGGGTTAGGCTTGGATTTAGAGGGGTTTTGAGGATCCGGATCAAGATGAGCTAGAAGACTAAAGTTTAGGAATTAAAAACATCTACCCAACGGTACCATAATCTCAAAAATCTAAAATTACAAAAAAGCCCCCTAAATTCTCTGGAAAATTGCTAACTACCCCACTACTATACCCAAATGAATCCGGATCTACACCAAACTTGGCACACACGATCCTAATAAATTTTTAATTCCTTTGTTTTTTTTTTTTCTTTTAAAGGTGGTGGAGAAAAGAAAAGGAAAATGTGGATAAGATTGGAATCTATCTCAAATCAATATCTCAAAAAAAATTTTCCCTCTTCTTTTTTCAATTTTCTTTTAACATGCTTCTTATTCAGATACTATAAGATTTTCAACACGGGAAATTTTATGAGTATGAGTTTTTTCCTCTGTGAGTAATTGTGTAAGGAAGAACATGGCATTTTAACAGATTCTTCATTGACTCTTAGCTTCTTTTGGAATGGAGGGAGTTTTCATGCATGTAAGTGAGCACCATCTGCTGAAATTATTATCGTTTGATTGTGTCTTCTTCTTCAATTTTTTTTAATGTTGTAATAAAATCTTCATTCTAAGAAAAATGGGTGCAACTAGAGTTAAGAAAATGATGATGAAGAGTTGGTTTTTTCTTTCTCATACCTGTTTAGGCCAAAGTTAGGCCCATTGATAGCCTTCATGCTCTTATAATTTTAATTATAAGTTTGTTTTATTTCTTGAATCTTAACTGCAGGCTTTCAAATTATGTGTGTTTCATGTTTCCTTATGGTAGAACTTTGCATTTAGTTCTCACTTTATGTTTGGAATATGAATTTGTGCATAGCATTTAAAATGTAAACTTGATATTGTTTGTTATATGAGATATGAAAATTAAAAACTCAAACAGAAAGTGTATTGGTTGTGAAAAGCAAAGTAGACAATAACTAAAAAGGCAATGCTATAAGGCATGGAAAAGCTTTTCATTATCTATCAGAATTTGTTTTCCTTCTCCATAGAGTCTAAGGGGAAGGGATTTTTTTAAGCAGTACAGGTGTAGAGATGGAAACCCATGAAGCATGACAGTTGATGCAAGTGCTATCATTTGGATCTTAAGTGGGCCCCACGAAGTGTGTAGATAGCGTTATATATATTATTATATGGCTATCTATACCCTTATTTTATTTTATTTTATTTTATTTATCTATCTATCTTCTACTATTATAAAAGAGAAGAAGTTGTAGTACTTTTTCACTACACACCTTGTGGGGGCCACCCTTATAAAAATCATAAATCTATTATTATATTATATTATGTCTATCTATCTAATTTCTAATCTTATCTATCTAATTATAAATCTATCTCTATATATACCATTATATAAAAGAGAAGAAAGTGTCATGCTTTTTCAGTGCACATCCGTGGGCTCCACTTAATATTATTATATTATATATAATACAAGAGACCTACACATCTGTGGGCCCCAATAAAAGAGAAGAACTTGTCATGCTTTTTTTCTACATCTACACATTTGTGGGCCCCACTTAATATTATTTTATATATATAATAAAAGAGAACCGCACATCTGTGGGCCCCACTTAGTAGAAGAATTTGTCACGCTTTTTTTCTACATCTACACATCTGTGGGCCCCACTTAGTATTATTATATTTCGATGAAATGCTTAGCTCAAATGTTCATGAAAAATGTTGTGTTTGAAGAATTTGTACATTTGTTGCAAGAACTCAAATGAGAAATTTCAATTAAGATTTTCATGTGTAGAAAATTTCGACTTGAACAAGAATGCCAACATATTGCTTTATAAGATACCAAACTTATTGATATTTTTCAATTTATGCTCAACAGTCACAAGCAAAATAAGACTAATGCATAAAAATATAAACGTCCTATACACCTGCATGATATATATTTGCAAGTAAAATGAAACATTAACATACCTCCTTAAAAAAGAACTTTTCATTAATAAGTAGGGCCGAAATTAGGCACGGCAATATGAGAAACAGATGGCGAAATGTGTCTTGTTCTCTATCATAGGTTGGAGATGTTGTAGAGAGGCTTAAGGTCTATTTAAATGCTTCATTTTCTTAGTAGCCAAATAATCTCGGTGTCATAAAAGTTTTTTGTAAATATGCAAGTGTATGCAGATTTTGTCATGTAAGACTTTTCTTTATTTCTTCATTCCATGCAAGCTGGTTTTCTTTTAAATTTTATTGATATATATCAAACCAACATCCAATGCAAGTTAATAATAGCTTGTCTTATTACTTATTGGATTATGATACTGTATTTTATTTTTCCTTTCAAGTTTTTATGAGTATGATGCAATGGAACCTTTCATTTTAATATGCCAATTCATGTTTTTAGATCCACCCTCTTGTGTTGATTTGAAATGATTGCTTTAGGGCCCTTGTTTTTTTGTTTTAGGCAATTCTGGCAACATGCATTCCTTCATTATCATTATACGCGCTAAACTTTGTTTGAAGGTACTAATTGTCTTTCTTTATGATTATGCATGCTTCATCCAAGGCATCGTCTCAAGCCGAACCAGTATTACTCTTGGACTTGATTCCTGTCCAACATTGTAACCACATTACTATAATGCTAGATATAATGAATTTTCCATTAAAATTTCTTATGAATTTTGAATAAAGTAGTTGTGCCCACCCTGAGAGTGCATGGCTAAAGATCTCTTTATAGTTGGTTGTCTTACTTCAAATTATAATATTTGTTTCAAAGATTCACTTACTACAAAATTAGAATGTAACAGAATTAATTTATGATACATAAAAAGCTAACAGAAGTGCCACAAATTTACATTGTTCAAAATTTGGTAGATCTCTTTGTAGTTGGTGGTATTGCTTCAAATGATGATATTTGTTTCAAAGATTTACTTACTGCAAAATTAGAATGTAACATAACCAATTTATGATATAAAAAAAGCTAATAGAAGTGCCACAAATTTACATGGTTCAAAATTTGGTAGCGTTGTCATCTTAATTCAATAAAGCGTTTTAAGTTGTTGCTCTAGCCCTTATCTTGACATATCAATCTTGTTTCTTCCTATGATATTCAAATTTCTTTGTATTGGTATTACTGTCATTCAGTACTTCTCAATATAAATTTGATATGCATTTGGCGCTAGGTTTTAGACAAATTTTAATGAAAAATAGGTTGAACAATCGATCCATATTGAAATTGGTGAGTGTTTTGCCTAATCATGTATGGCCAGAAAAGGTTAGTTTTCAACTTTTTTTTCAATTAGTTTCCTTTCGTATATCTTGTTATGCCATCTTGTTCTTACTTTTTTTCTATTGAAGCTTCTACTGAATTTGATAAGAACAATAAATGATTGTAAATTGCTTAATTTACCAAAAAAAAAAAAAATTAACTATATGTGAATTAGTCATTCTCCATTGGGATCATTAAAATTGAGTTTTTCAAGAACTTTATTTTTCCATATTATCATACCAAAAGAGTGTGTTTCTTGCACGTGCATTGCACGTGCAGGGCTCCACTAGTAATATGATAAGACCACTTTGAATGAGACCCATGGTGGATACACCTTAGATGTACTCCTCACGTCCAACCAAATAAGACTAGGACTGTAATCGACACATTTTCTATAGGACTATATATCCACTCTACCTGCCTAGATCCATAGTTGATTGATGGGTAAGAGAGCCTTTGAATATAATTAAAAAAAAAAAAAAAACTGGTTTTGATGATCATGGCCATCTCCTGGTTGTGCCTCCAAAATATAAAATAAGAACATTAACCTGACTTTGAATTAGGAATTTTATGGCCGGCCAATGAGAACCTTCGGAGCATGCTATGTTCTTGTGTCATCGCTGGAACACCTATGCCCAACTGCTTGTTTCACTTGTTCTTGAGGCAATGGTTACGATCATTGATTGAATCAGGCTAAAATTGAAGACAAGTTGAGTGAACATTGTTCACCATGCATATTTCTAATGTGGGATTCTAATAATGAAATGTAAATGGTTCTTTACTATTTTGAAATTTCCCAACATTTCCCCGATAATTTTTAAAATTTCTAACAGTCCCCAACAATTTTGGAAAAAAATCAAATAGCCCCCCAATTTTTCGAAACTACGAAACAAAACCCCCCAATTTTTCGAAACTACGAAACAAAAGACTAAGTGTTATGGATACTGGGAATGAATGTATATATGAGGGTGTCCATTGACTTGAACCCCCACTTAGTTCGAGTACATCAAAGCTTCCTAAGGTACTCAATGAACCTCATCTTGGACTGAGACCCCCATTTGGCAGGCCATATATACTGAACACAAGCATTTACAAAAGCTTTTGGTGTTCTTAGAAGCCCGCACGTTAATAGTCATGTGCGCTTATCTTGGTTTAGTAAGTGCTCTAGAAGACTAGCCGTTAAGTCCCATAGAAATCGGTTTCGCTCTCATGATTACATAGGTGAGTCTATATGAAGTGCATCCATATGACCTAGACCCCTTTTATGTAGACATAAGCCCGTTAATTGTAGTAACTCAGCCTCCCTTCCAATACAGAAACTAGACCCCTTTTATGCAGACATAAACCCGTTAAGAGTAGTAACTCAGCCTCCCTTCCCATACATACATGCATTAACAATCATTGGACAGGAAAAAGAACTTCATCTCTCTGTTTTAGTGTACAACCCATCACAACCATGACTTATTCTTCCCATTGAATCCAAGAATTTGATACTATCTCATAGTCATGTTGGGTTACCATCATAAGTTTAGTCATGTTGGGTTACCATCATAAGTTGATACTATCTCTTAGCTGGGTTGGGTTACCATCACAGGTGATGATTCTCTCAGGGCTTCAACCTCATCCCCTAGCCACTGTCCATATAGTTTTCATTGCAAGGCCCTTAACAAAGGGATTTGGCAAACTGACATTCGATCAGAAATATTCAATAGAGATGACTCCATCAATAAGGAGTTCTGCGCATACCTATGCCGTAAGGCAATGTGCCTTATTGTTACGCATGCCATTATGTTCTTATTACAACGCTAATGTGCTGTCATAATGCAAAGAAATAGTTGATACCGGTTTAAGCCCCAAAAAAATCTCCATTTACCATTTATCTTCTTTGCCTTCCACGGACAATGTATTAATGCATCGTGACCCTGATGGTAAGGATCCATCCACTTATGGGTTTAGAGGTATCACGACCTTTAGTCCAACTATCATTTGTGTACCTTTCAAGTACAAACGGATCCCTTTGATAATGCAATGCACAATTACCAAATGTATCATCCCAATGGATGTGACAAAGGTTACTAAAAAAATATTCAACGCCCCCACTATCTAGGCAATGTCCAAAAAATAAGTGCATGTAATTAAGGAAAATTTTTAAATATGAGCTTAAGTTTTTGCCTTATTTAAAAAAAAGATACAAGTTTTAAAAATTTTCAAATTAGTCCCTAAGCTTTGCAGTAAATTTTCAATTAAGGACATCCAGTCATTTAAAGGTATTTTCTAGTGACTTTTTCCCTCAATATTTTGAAAATACCCAAATTACCTTTCATTTAGAGCAATAACATAGTTTCGGTAGCCACTACATGCAACCAATTGCTGTGGGAATACTGGGTGTCCTTCATCACTGTGAGGACACCGGCGAGGGAAATAAGGAGAATATAGAGGAGGTGAAGGAGAGTTTTATTACAATGAAGGATAATTTGGGTATTTAAAAAAAATAAGAAAAAAGTTGCCAAAAAATAATTTTAAATAGACGGATGTCCTTAATTGAAAACTTCCTGAAAAACTAAATGACTAATTTGAAAAGTTTAAAAACTTATGTCCTTTTTTGAAATAAGGCAGAAACTTAAGGACTTTTTTTAAATTCTCCCTATAATTAATATATTAGTTACCAATGCATGACCAAATACCAATATGATGTGCATAATTATATGGAGTAAGGTCTAGCCCATGGATGGGCTCTATGACCCCAGCCACTTGGTCTCTTAGTAAGTTGGGACAAGCGTGGCTCGCTCGCCAATTGGATTCACTAGGTACAATAAAAAAATATTTCTCAAAGCATATGATTCCTTTTTTACCCAAAAGCAAGTCAATATGATGCCAATTGGGGTATCCCGTATTTGACCTACTATTCCTTCTTGACCCAAAAGCATTCCAACCCAATCCAAATAGAAACTAGGTCAAGCCAAGTTAGGCCCAAACCAATAGATATAGAGCCAGAACAAGTGAGGCTTAATAAATGGCAAAAGATATGGCTTCTTAATGAGTTCTAAGGCTATAAGTTCATTTCCATTCTAGACCAACTCTATAGAGTTACACTACGTGAATTATAAATAAATAATATTTTATTTTCAATCACATCACATATAGATTCTAGTAATGAAATCTAGAAGGTTATTTGAAGTTTCACCAATCCTGATGGTCAATAAGGAAGTCCATTCGAAAACGAATCTAAATAGGAAACCTTGTTTGGATCAATTGTCGGGGTGGGTGTGACACATTGGGGAGATAAAAAATTTTAATCTATTGGAGGAGATGGGATGTCACTCATCCAAACAAGGCTTCTTGTTTGGTCCAAAGAGGGGATAGATCCAGATCCTGATCCATTCATGTATAGAACTGGACCTAACCATAGAGTCACTTGGTTTAACCTTTCAACAATTTTTTAAATATTGACCAGGGCTGCGGACAACCCGACATGTATTATTTTGATGCATCATCTATATTCTTTTACTATTGATGATTAGACTAGCTCACCTGCTTGTCCTTTTCCAGGAGACTTGACTCTTCTTTTATATCTTTTTCGAAAGTGCAAGTGACGTGTGGAGTCATGCGCCTCTAAAAGCAAATCTAGGTTGATATATGAGTCTTGCACGTAGTTAAAGTTTATGGGAACAAATCTACCATCATCTAGATGAAAATTTTGAATCATCTGAGGCTTTTCCCCCAGTTTATCCTGAGTGGACGGATCACGGTCATCGTGAGAAAAGGCCTCACAGGATCCAAACTCCCTGTTGAATTCGAGCCCACATCCACTTCATGGTCATGACTAGTCCCATGGAGTAAAGAATAACTTATGTTTTTGTATGCAGAAAAATATTCTTATTTTTTAATTTAGGGTCTGCTTGTTTGCATCAATAAATAGGAATTCATAATCAAATGAACTCACCGAATGATTGTTAAAGTCACAAATGGTGAATGCTATAAGGCTGATGAAGATTGGACCTTAATTTTTCTATGATTTGAATTACTAGAATAATAGCTGGTATTCAGTTATTATCTTTTCTTTACCTAATTTCCATTGAAAGGGAGGTAACTTGATGGTCATTTTTTTAATACTCACCTTTAGTTCTTCATTTTTAACCACTCATGCAAATACAAAGTTTTCGAATTTCACAGAATTCTGTTTTCATGAAAAAAGGCCCTTAATCTTTCATGCATTAAAAATCATAAATAAAACTTTTCAAACTCATTCTAGCTTCAAAAACAGGCTGTTACTTCATTTAACTATGCTATAATTCAACCAACCAAAGAGAACTATAAACTAGGGAATGGAGGACATTCCCTAGTTTGGTTAGTTGTTTCTTGTATTTCTTTTCCTTATGTTCTCATGATCCTTTGTTTGTTTCAATGAATTCTTCTTCTACCAAAAAAAAAAAAAAAAAACTATGCTATAATTCATTTTACCATAATATAATAGGCCGTAAAATGACTTTTGAATAATATTAAGATAAATGATCTTATACTGTTGGAATGAGAGCATAAGATTGGCCTCGCCTTTGTTTGATGTCGCCCTTCCATATTACCTGTCTGCTTTTCACCTAAACTCACTGCAATGTAAGTCATATCCTTAGCTTGATCATGTATAGAAAAAGAAAATCTTATATATTATATTATATTATATGACTAACTCAAAATACCATACAACTAATCCATTTGGAAGTTGGTGCAGTGGCATAAGGCATGACTATTGTGAAGTAGGCCCGTGCCCAACATGAGCCAAAAAACAGAAAAAAAAAAAACCGAACATATAAGCTAATATGAAAGAAATATCTGAGCATATTAAACAAAATTTAAATTAATTGATATAAGAAAATCTAGTGTCATTGTACATTCACAACTTTAATTAAAATCGCAGCGTGCTGCGCAAAATCCAATATGTAAGGAGAGACACGATCATTTAATTCTATTTTACAAAAAATGCATTTTATTCTAATTATATTACATCTTTTGGAATGAATAACTGTCATATATTTTAAAATATAAAAGTATATTCGGAACACTACACGTTGATTAATAGCCTAATTGTTTAATTTTGTCATTATTAACGAAATTTCAAATGAAGTTCAATCCATTGATCAATTAAAAAGAGTTCACCATGACCCAATTTGTGGGGCCCATTGAGAGTAAATGGTTAATGTGATCTAGAAAAATCAAAATCATATTCCACCCATTAGATCTAAATGTGGGACTACTGGTGATATCATAGCTAATTTCGTCTCTATCTTTTTCATTTGTTTCATTTTTTCTTATTATAGAGCCTATCGAGGGTGAATGGTCAATCTAGCTTTCAAGATATAAAAAAAAAAAAAAAAAATGTCTATGTAACCAAATGGCCTTTTTTCTCCCTTATCGTTGGTTTAATAATCTGTAGGGCCCACTGATGTAGGAGAATCTAAATCATACGTCTGGATTCCAAGATATATAACAGTGCAACATGCCCATGCCCAATGTGGGCCATGAGTAAGACAAAACCACAAGTTCATTATTGAACAACTAAAACTAATTTAATTTAAGCAAAAGCAAAAGATAAAGATCTACAACAATTGGATTCCAAGATATTTAAAGTAGTTATCAATTGAATAAAATAGTCAAATCTCGAACCCAAACTTGAATCACGATTTTTAATGGAAACTGGAGGTTTGATTTTAAGAGATAATAGGGATAGATATTGGTTGGTCAAGTAAAGTTTAAAATTTGATGGAGGTAAGATGGAGATAATTAAGGATAGTTTTTGAGAAAAATCGAATCTGATATGAGTTATCTATAAAGAAGGTGTGCCACGTGTCATTGTGAAACCCAAAAAGAAAGTGTCACGTGTCGCAAATAGGGTTGCTGCTTTAATATATATATATATACTAGCAACAAATGCCAGGGCGTAGAATAAAAATATATTAAAATTTTAAAATATTATTAAAATAAAATAAGTCTAAAAGAAAGAAATTTATTATCTTTGAATATTAGAATCTTTTAATATGTAATGAAAATAAATATAAAATGAAGAAAACTTACATAACATAATGACTTTTTAAATTTAAAGGCATTGACCATTACACAAGTATGAATGTTTGTTTATACAGGGGCAGCTCTCATAAGCTAAAGCTTAGGCTAAGGTAAGCTCAAGTTTGTGGTGGGGCCCACCTAGGGACCCACATGGGGGTGGTGGTGGGGGGATTTCAAGGACTTCTTGGGACCTTTCTCTTTGTAAAAATTAGTCACAACCATGGTTTCTACCATCTCCATCTAGCCCTAAAAGTTTAATGGTCAACAATTCATTCAAATTGATACATAGTCGATCCAACAGTCCAGTAAATCCGGATCTGACCAAAAGCTAGTGGACATGTGCAATTTAGGGAGGTCGTGTGTTTGATCCATTTGGATGGACCAAGGGTGGGCCCAACAAGCGCAAGCTTACAGAATTAAATGGAGAAGTATGGTGCCCGGGCTCTCAAAAAATATAATGAAATATGTGATTCTTTTCTAGGATATTATTGGAAAAGAACAGATTTTACAGAAATAAATAGGTAGTTTATATTTATTATATATATAACTTTAATAAAAAAGAAAAAATAACTTGGTGGGGTCACATGGTGCAACATCTAACTGTGGGCCTTATATCCTAATTCGTTCAAGGTGTGTCCAATTGGACAGTAGGACCTTGCTGATGTGTCATTCCGAGGATCCTTAGTAGGGTCACATGATGTAACATCTAAAGATAAGCCCATATCCAAATATCTAAAGGTGTGTCCAATTGAACATTTGGATAGTAGGCCTTTGTTGATGTGGTGTTTCAAGGAGCATTGGTAGGGTCACATGATGTAATATTTAAAATTGGCTTCTTATCCTAATTCATTAAGGTGCGTCATAATGTGTTTATAAAAGTGGCCTCGTCTACAACAATTATTAAAGGCAGGTCTCATATCAACCCTTATACTATTACATGTATATATAATTAGAAATTAAATGTATTCTTAATATGCATTTTAATAACAAATATAATTATTCCTAACAACTCTTTAATATGCATAATATCATGTTAACCTTTATATTAATGTTGATTTGAATCTTTTTTGCTAGATCGGTAATGTCTTTCCAATTGTATGATGTTTAAGCATATACTTAATTTGATCTTAATTGAATGGTGTGCACAATAGTATACAAGAACATGGAATGGATTTGGAGCTTAGCAAATTGAGTTTGTACTTCTATGGCCCACCTTGACTATTGATCGTCAGAGTCCATTATTTTCTGTTCGTTGAACGTTGGATTCCACCTTGTAATTAACGGTCTAGATTATGAAACTAATGGTCTTGATACAACTCCATATTGGTTGGTCCCTTTTGTTGGGTGTTCCATCATCCGTGCCGTTGGTTTGATGGGCCAAGCAGGATGGTGGTGCCTTTTGAAGGTGTGTATCAATCGGGAGATCAAAGTGGTCCCCAAAAATCCATCTGTTGTTTCTACTTTATGTGGATGATTGATCTATTCTCAGATCATGTAATTTAGTCGTGCCCATTCTGTTTGACTGCCAACACCATGAAAGTGGGCCCCACAAACCTTTATTAAATGGAGTTGATTATAATCTTATAAGGAAAATGAGATAAGGTTTACTTTAAAATGGGAGTGATCAAGATTTTAGGGAGAACAAATCCAAGGAGTTTTGTTGCTAGAAACAATAGTGTGATCTGGATTTAAGGGATTGGATTTAAGATTATACAGGGGCAGCTCTCATAAGCTAAAGCTTAGGCTAAGGTAAGCTCAAGTTTGTGGTGGGGCCCACCTAGGGACCCACATGGGGGTGGTGGTGGGGGGATTTCAAGGACTTCTTGGGACCTTTCTCTTTGTAAAAATTAGTCACAACCATGGTTTCTACCATCTCCATCTAGCCCTAAAAGTTTAATGGTCAACAATTCATTCAAATTGATACATAGTCGATCCAACAGTCCAGTAAATCCGGATCTGACCAAAAGCTAGTGGACATGTGCAATTTAGGGAGGTCGTGTGTTTGATCCATTTGGATGGACCAAGGGTGGGCCCAACAAGCGCAAGCTTACAGAATTAAATGGAGAAGTATGGTGCCCGGGCTCTCAAAAAATATAATGAAATATGTGATTCTTTTCTAGGATATTATTGGAAAAGAACAGATTTTACAGAAATAAATAGGTAGTTTATATTTATTATATATATAACTTTAATAAAAAAGAAAAAATAACTTGGTGGGGTCACATGGTGCAACATCTAACTGTGGGCCTTATATCCTAATTCGTTCAAGGTGTGTCCAATTGGACAGTAGGACCTTGCTGATGTGTCATTCCGAGGATCCTTAGTAGGGTCACATGATGTAACATCTAAAGATAAGCCCATATCCAAATATCTAAAGGTGTGTCCAATTGAACATTTGGATAGTAGGCCTTTGTTGATGTGGTGTTTCAAGGAGCATTGGTAGGGTCACATGATGTAATATTTAAAATTGGCTTCTTATCCTAATTCATTAAGGTGCGTCATAATGTGTTTATAAAAGTGGCCTCGTCTACAACAATTATTAAAGGCAGGTCTCATATCAACCCTTATACTATTACATGTATATATAATTAGAAATTAAATGTATTCTTAATATGCATTTTAATAACAAATATAATTATTCCTAACAACTCTTTAATATGCATAATATCATGTTAACCTTTATATTAATGTTGATTTGAATCTTTTTTGCTAGATCGGTAATGTCTTTCCAATTGTATGATGTTTAAGCATATACTTAATTTGATCTTAATTGAATGGTGTGCACAATAGTATACAAGAACATGGAATGGATTTGGAGCTTAGCAAATTGAGTTTGTACTTCTATGGCCCACCTTGACTATTGATCGTCAGAGTCCATTATTTTCTGTTCGTTGAACGTTGGATTCCACCTTGTAATTAACGGTCTAGATTATGAAACTAATGGTCTTGATACAACTCCATATTGGTTGGTCCCTTTTGTTGGGTGTTCCATCATCCGTGCCGTTGGTTTGATGGGCCAAGCAGGATGGTGGTGCCTTTTGAAGGTGTGTATCAATCGGGAGATCAAAGTGGTCCCCAAAAATCCATCTGTTGTTTCTACTTTATGTGGATGATTGATCTATTCTCAGATCATGTAATTTAGTCGTGCCCATTCTGTTTGACTGCCAACACCATGAAAGTGGGCCCCACAAACCTTTATTAAATGGAGTTGATTATAATCTTATAAGGAAAATGAGATAAGGTTTACTTTAAAATGGGAGTGATCAAGATTTTAGGGAGAACAAATCCAAGGAGTTTTGTTGCTAGAAACAATAGTGTGATCTGGATTTAAGGGATTGGATTTAAGATTATACAGGGGCAGCTCTCATAAGCTAAAGCTTAGGCTAAGGTAAGCTCAAGTTTGTGGTGGGGCCCACCTAGGGACCCACATGGGGGTGGTGGTGGGGGGATTTCAAGGACTTCTTGGGACCTTTCTCTTTGTAAAAATTAGTCACAACCATGGTTTCTACCATCTCCATCTAGCCCTAAAAGTTTAATGGTCAACAATTCATTCAAATTGATACATAGTCGATCCAACAGTCCAGTAAATCCGGATCTGACCAAAAGCTAGTGGACATGTGCAATTTAGGGAGGTCGTGTGTTTGATCCATTTGGATGGACCAAGGGTGGGCCCAACAAGCGCAAGCTTACAGAATTAAATGGAGAAGTATGGTGCCCGGGCTCTCAAAAAATATAATGAAATATGTGATTCTTTTCTAGGATATTATTGGAAAAGAACAGATTTTACAGAAATAAATAGGTAGTTTATATTTATTATATATATAACTTTAATAAAAAAGAAAAAATAACTTGGTGGGGTCACATGGTGCAACATCTAACTGTGGGCCTTATATCCTAATTCGTTCAAGGTGTGTCCAATTGGACAGTAGGACCTTGCTGATGTGTCATTCCGAGGATCCTTAGTAGGGTCACATGATGTAACATCTAAAGATAAGCCCATATCCAAATATCTAAAGGTGTGTCCAATTGAACATTTGGATAGTAGGCCTTTGTTGATGTGGTGTTTCAAGGAGCATTGGTAGGGTCACATGATGTAATATTTAAAATTGGCTTCTTATCCTAATTCATTAAGGTGCGTCATAATGTGTTTATAAAAGTGGCCTCGTCTACAACAATTATTAAAGGCAGGTCTCATATCAACCCTTATACTATTACATGTATATATAATTAGAAATTAAATGTATTCTTAATATGCATTTTAATAACAAATATAATTATTCCTAACAACTCTTTAATATGCATAATATCATGTTAACCTTTATATTAATGTTGATTTGAATCTTTTTTACTAGATCGGTAATGTCTTTCCAATTGTATGATGTTTAAGCATATACTTAATTTGATCTTAATTGAATGGTGTGCACAATAGTATACAAGAACATGGAATGGATTTGGAGCTTAGCAAATTGAGTTTGTACTTCTATGGCCCACCTTGACTATTGATCGTCAGAGTCCATTATTTTCTGTTCGTTGAACGTTGGATTCCACCTTGTAATTAACGGTCTAGATTATGAAACTAATGGTCTTGATACAACTCCATATTGGTTGGTCCCTTTTGTTGGGTGTTCCATCATCCGTGCCGTTGGTTTGATGGGCCAAGCAGGATGGTGGTGCCTTTTGAAGGTGTGTATCAATCGGGAGATCAAAGTGGTCCCCAAAAATCCATCTGTTGTTTCTACTTTATGTGGATGATTGATCTATTCTCAGATCATGTAATTTAGTCGTGCCCATTCTGTTTGACTGCCAACACCATGAAAGTGGGCCCCACAAACCTTTATTAAATGGAGTTGATTATAATCTTATAAGGAAAATGAGATAAGGTTTACTTTAAAATGGGAGTGATCAAGATTTTAGGGAGAACAAATCCAAGGAGTTTTGTTGCTAGAAACAATAGTGTGATCTGGACTTAAGGGATTGGATTTAAGATTATACAGGGGCAGCTCTCATAAGCTAAAGCTTAGGCTAAGGTAAGCTCAAGTTTGTGGTGGGGCCCACCTAGGGACCCACATGGGGGTGGTGGTGGGGGGATTTCAAGGACTTCTTGGGACCTTTCTCTTTGTAAAAATTAGTCACAACCATGGTTTCTACCATCTCCATCTAGCCCTAAAAGTTTAATGGTCAACAATTCATTCAAATTGATACATAGTCGATCCAACAGTCCAGTAAATCCGGATCTGACCAAAAGCTAGTGGACATGTGCAATTTAGGGAGGTCGTGTGTTTGATCCATTTGGATGGACCAAGGGTGGGCCCAACAAGCGCAAGCTTACAGAATTAAATGGAGAAGTATGGTGCCCGGGCTCTCAAAAAATATAATGAAATATGTGATTCTTTTCTAGGATATTATTGGAAAAGAACAGATTTTACAGAAATAAATAGGTAGTTTATATTTATTATATATATAACTTTAATAAAAAAGAAAAAATAACTTGGTGGGGTCACATGGTGCAACATCTAACTGTGGGCCTTATATCCTAATTCGTTCAAGGTGTGTCCAATTGGACAGTAGGACCTTGCTGATGTGTCATTCCGAGGATCCTTAGTAGGGTCACATGATGTAACATCTAAAGATAAGCCCATATCCAAATATCTAAAGGTGTGTCCAATTGAACATTTGGATAGTAGGCCTTTGTTGATGTGGTGTTTCAAGGAGCATTGGTAGGGTCACATGATGTAATATTTAAAATTGGCTTCTTATCCTAATTCATTAAGGTGCGTCATAATGTGTTTATAAAAGTGGCCTCGTCTACAACAATTATTAAAGGCAGGTCTCATATCAACCCTTATACTATTACATGTATATATAATTAGAAATTAAATGTATTCTTAATATGCATTTTAATAACAAATATAATTATTCCTAACAACTCTTTAATATGCATAATATCATGTTAACCTTTATATTAATGTTGATTTGAATCTTTTTTGCTAGATCGGTAATGTCTTTCCAATTGTATGATGTTTAAGCATATACTTAATTTGATCTTAATTGAATGGTGTGCACAATAGTATACAAGAACATGGAATGGATTTGGAGCTTAGCAAATTGAGTTTGTACTTCTATGGCCCACCTTGACTATTGATCGTCAGAGTCCATTATTTTCTGTTCGTTGAACGTTGGATTCCACCTTGTAATTAACGGTCTAGATTATGAAACTAATGGTCTTGATACAACTCCATATTGGTTGGTCCCTTTTGTTGGGTGTTCCATCATCCGTGCCGTTGGTTTGATGGGCCAAGCAGGATGGTGGTGCCTTTTGAAGGTGTGTATCAATCGGGAGATCAAAGTGGTCCCCAAAAATCCATCTGTTGTTTCTACTTTATGTGGATGATTGATCTATTCTCAGATCATGTAATTTAGTCGTGCCCATTCTGTTTGACTGCCAACACCATGAAAGTGGGCCCCACAAACCTTTATTAAATGGAGTTGATTATAATCTTATAAGGAAAATGAGATAAGGTTTACTTTAAAATGGGAGTGATCAAGATTTTAGGGAGAACAAATCCAAGGAGTTTTGTTGCTAGAAACAATAGTGTGATCTGGACTTAAGGGATTGGATTTAAGATTATACAGGGGCAGCTCTCATAAGCTAAAGCTTAGGCTAAGGTAAGCTCAAGTTTGTGGTGGGGCCCACCTAGGGACCCACATGGGGGTGGTGGTGGGGGGATTTCAAGGACTTCTTGGGACCTTTCTCTTTGTAAAAATTAGTCACAACCATGGTTTCTACCATCTCCATCTAGCCCTAAAAGTTTAATGGTCAACAATTCATTCAAATTGATACATAGTCGATCCAACAGTCCAGTAAATCCGGATCTGACCAAAAGCTAGTGGACATGTGCAATTTAGGGAGGTCGTGTGTTTGATCCATTTGGATGGACCAAGGGTGGGCCCAACAAGCGCAAGCTTACAGAATTAAATGGAGAAGTATGGTGCCCGGGCTCTCAAAAAATATAATGAAATATGTGATTCTTTTCTAGGATATTATTGGAAAAGAACAGATTTTACAGAAATAAATAGGTAGTTTATATTTATTATATATATAACTTTAATAAAAAAGAAAAAATAACTTGGTGGGGTCACATGGTGCAACATCTAACTGTGGGCCTTATATCCTAATTCGTTCAAGGTGTGTCCAATTGGACAGTAGGACCTTGCTGATGTGTCATTCCGAGGATCCTTAGTAGGGTCACATGATGTAACATCTAAAGATAAGCCCATATCCAAATATCTAAAGGTGTGTCCAATTGAACATTTGGATAGTAGGCCTTTGTTGATGTGGTGTTTCAAGGAGCATTGGTAGGGTCACATGATGTAATATTTAAAATTGGCTTCTTATCCTAATTCATTAAGGTGCGTCATAATGTGTTTATAAAAGTGGCCTCGTCTACAACAATTATTAAAGGCAGGTCTCATATCAACCCTTATACTATTACATGTATATATAATTAGAAATTAAATGTATTCTTAATATGCATTTTAATAACAAATATAATTATTCCTAACAACTCTTTAATATGCATAATATCATGTTAACCTTTATATTAATGTTGATTTGAATCTTTTTTGCTAGATCGGTAATGTCTTTCCAATTGTATGATGTTTAAGCATATACTTAATTTGATCTTAATTGAATGGTGTGCACAATAGTATACAAGAACATGGAATGGATTTGGAGCTTAGCAAATTGAGTTTGTACTTCTATGGCCCACCTTGACTATTGATCGTCAGAGTCCATTATTTTCTGTTCGTTGAACGTTGGATTCCACCTTGTAATTAACGGTCTAGATTATGAAACTAATGGTCTTGATACAACTCCATATTGGTTGGTCCCTTTTGTTGGGTGTTCCATCATCCGTGCCGTTGGTTTGATGGGCCAAGCAGGATGGTGGTGCCTTTTGAAGGTGTGTATCAATCGGGAGATCAAAGTGGTCCCCAAAAATCCATCTGTTGTTTCTACTTTATGTGGATGATTGATCTATTCTCAGATCATGTAATTTAGTCGTGCCCATTCTGTTTGACTGCCAACACCATGAAAGTGGGCCCCACAAACCTTTATTAAATGGAGTTGATTATAATCTTATAAGGAAAATGAGATAAGGTTTACTTTAAAATGGGAGTGATCAAGATTTTAGGGAGAACAAATCCAAGGAGTTTTGTTGCTAGAAACAATAGTGTGATCTGGATTTAAGGGATTGGATTTAAGATTATAACTATTCATAAGATTAAGGGAGGGGATTTGAGGAGATTTGTTTGGGTTGAGGTTTTAAGGGAGGAGACTTATTTGGGAGGAGTGTAGTGGCCCACATTAAACCAAAGCTCTGTGTGTTTTTATAAGTATTTTTCTGAAAGGAGAAATTATGGGTGCTGATGTGGCCCCCCTCACAGCCTTCCTCCTCGTTTGCTTTAATATATATAATATATATAACACTAGTGTGAGAGGTCGTGAAAAAAAAATATATTAAAAAAAATAAGATTTGCAGAGGGAGCAAGGGAAAGATAAATATTTGGACAGATTAAGTGGGCCCATAATGATATAATGCTGGCCTAGTAGCTAGGAATAAAAAAGATTAACATACAAATTTAAGTTAAGATAGTAATTGAATTAAAGTCAAATTAACGATGGAGAACATACCAATAATTACCAAAATTATTGTATTTAAAAATCTAAGATAATAACACTAAAACTATAACATAAAGTTAAACTAGTATCTTTAACTACAAAATCTAATGTTATTTTAATTTTAATTTTAATATTAATAGTAATGTTAAGTAAAAATGAATTTAAAATACTAATATGGCAATATCAACAATAATTTACATTGCATCTTATATCATGCTTATTTCATGCTTTGTGGCCACGGATCATCAGTCGATTGCATGCCGGATAATAAATAAGGGAGTCAGCTTATATTGAGCAAGTGTACATTGCTCAATTCAAGCTATGCAGCCACATATCATCACTCAATTGCAGGCTGGATCATAAATAAGGTAATGTGCCAGAAATATAACATGAACACTTAATTGGATCATGTTATTTAGTCAATTGATCTAAAATCATTCAAATAATTAGCAAAGATATAAACTTAAACGATATATTAATTTTAAATACTCTATCTTTAGAAATGGAAGCAAGTTTTTGGACCATCATCAACATGAGAATCATCATCAAAGCCTACATATATATAAAAATATAAAAACTATGACCAGCGGAGTATACTCCAACTTTGGAAATGAAAGCAAGTTATTTGGACCATCATCATTATCATCATTACGATCGTCATCAAAATATACATATATAAATATTAAAACTATGATCATCCTAGGTGGTTGATGTATTTTTCACACACCTCACTTTGATTTTGAGGAATGGAGCCTATCTGTGATCGATCCTAGGAATGAGTTGGCAATTAATAATCTCACTAAAATGATAGAGACCGGATCCTTTGGCTCGCAAGAAAGTCACAAGGATTCTCAGTGGGACCCACTCAATGATAAATTCAAACCACTACAAGATGGAGATATTAATAGAGTCCGGTTCCTTGGATTCGCTAAAAAGTCATGAGGATTATCAGTGGGGGCACTTGTGATATATCCTATTAGGAAATGGTATATGATAAGGACATAATTTTTAGTTGGGGTAAGATAAGGATTTACAATTTACACACTCTACATTAGAATTGTCCTAAATATTAGGGATGGTAGAGATTGATATAAAGATATTGTCTAGGAATTTGATTTTGAGAGACAATAGGGATAGATATTGGTTGGTGAAGTAAAGTTTAAAATTTGATGGAGGTTAGATGGAGATAATTAAGGGCTTGTTTAGATAAATGATGAGTGGAGTAAAATGAAGTGGATTTTATATGTGGAGTGGAGTGAAGAGAAGTAGGTTGAAGTTAAAGTAGAGTACTTCACTTCACTTCATTTGTATGCTTATTTTGAAGTTAAGATTTGGAGTAGAATATACTTTTACTATAAAAAAAAAAAATGAAAGTATTTAGAGTTGAAGTGAAATAGAGTACATATGGCTCACAACATTACTTCATCTATTGGGCCAGACTCATTCAAACAGGATAGAGTTGAAATTTTAGACTGTTTGGGCCCATTTAACTTAACTCTACTCTATTTTTTGCCAATCCAAACAGGCTCTAAGGGTAGTTTTTTTGAAAAACTTCAAATGGATTATGAGTTATCTATAAAAAAAAGGTATGTGACATGTCATTGCGAAATCTCAAAATAAAGTGCCAGGTGTCGCTCCCTTGCGAAGAGGGTTGATGCTTTAATGTATATAACTAGTGTAAGAGGCCCGTACCCAACACGGGCAAAATAAACAAATAAATAGTATTTTTGCCACATTTACTTGGTGTGCGTTTGTGTAGATTTAGTCGGCGCCACTTGGGAGATTAGTGTAGCTGGTTTAAAGACTGTATGGATGATGTCATAAAAAAGCTCTAAATATTATATATATGCGATTGAAATAAAATGGGTAAATTAGCGAGAGATCCCTGAATAACGTGTTATAAAGTCTCTAGTACACAATATTATTGTTTAAGGCCTAGAGTTCCATGCGCATAGGATTAATTCAGGCGGTAGTTCCTAAGCATGCCACATCATATTTTTTTTTATGACTAATTTATCATTCTAACCGTTTGAATGGGTGTCATGCAATTTAATCCTGGTTTTTAGCTCCAACTCATCGTCTTTTCCGGATTATTTTCCAATTTAAATGTAGTAGGATGAGTTTTCGATTAAATTTCAAAATTTAAATTGGAGGGAACGACGATTGATGGAATCTTACCTAGTGTGGCTTGCTTTGTGTTGCTTTTTTGTGTCATCTCACAGTCCAAAGAAAAGTCAGATAAAATCCTAACAAATTCATATAAATTCACTTCAAACATAGATAATTCCATATTCGATTTAGATAAATTTTTATCAAAGCTAGATAAAGTCAAACCAAATCTAATCAAACCAAATCAAATCTAGTCAGATAATTTTATATAAAATATAAATAAATTCATATCGAAGTGACATAACTTGTTTTCCAGCTGGTTATGATTTCAAACACGGATAAATTCATATAAACTCACGTCAAAGTTAGATAAGTTCACATCAAAGTCAGATAAATTCACAAGAAACTCAGTTAAATTCACTTCAATCCATTTTTATTCATATCACACTCAGATTAACTCAAAGCAAACACAGATAAATTTCATATCAAACTTAGATAAATTCATACCAAACAAAGATAAATTTATGTTAAAGTCAGATAACTTCATGCTAAAATCAGATAACTCATACAAAATATAGATACATTCACAGCAAACTCAGAAAAACTCATTTAAAACCAAGTTGAATACATTTTAAAGTCAAATAAAATAATGTGAAATCCAATTTATTTCATAGCAAACTCATATTATTTCATAAGAAACTTAAATACATTCGGTAAAAACTCAGATAAAATTGTGTCAAAGTCAGATAAATTCATTTGAAACCATGTTTAATTGATAACAAACGTAGTTAAATTGGAATCAAACTCAGAAAAAATCATGTAATATACAGATAAATTCATTTAAAGTCTTGTTTAATTGATATCAGACTAAGATAACTTCACAACAAACTTAGATAAATAGATGTCAAAGTCAAATAACTTCATATCAAACTCAGATAAATTCAAACAAAACTCAGATAAATTTATGTCAAACTCAATTAAGTTCAAGTCAAGATTATTCGGTTGCTCGAGGTCACCGATGAGTTGATTTTGCTTCTTTCTGCAGTTTCGTTCATTTTCGCTTTCGGAATCTTGATTTTGCTTACGTTTCAGAGTGTATGACGGTCTCAATGTTTTTAAGCGGAGCGTGTTGGGTGTCGTATAGAGTGTATGAAGAGAGCGCTTTTTTGTCTTTCTGACTCATTCAGCGATAAAAAAGGACTGTTGCCTCTATGAGAAAATGTCTTGGACCTTAGGCTATAAAACGTAATGTTGAGGGACTTGCCTCCAAACACCCTAAATAAAATTTGGATTGGCACCTAACAAAATAGAAAGGCTTGTTTTCTAGAAAATAGAATGAGCCACCAATGTGAAAAGTGCCAGTGAATTTCCCAAGTAAACAGTCTATTTACTTACTTTCAGTTATTATCCTGAAACAATGATATCTGTTAGTTTTGGTTTGCTTTTTAGAGGGTGCAAAATGGATAAAAACGCGGGGGCTGCATCATAGGCATATGCACATGGGTGGGGCCCACCTTTAAGAAACCCCGGCCATTTATTCGTTCTAAAACCCATCCCTTTCTTTGCTTATATAAAATTTAAAATGTGCCCAACTCCTCGTTCCATCAGGAAAGAGAGAGAAAATAGATAAAGTTGAATCATGTGTTCAGAATTTAGTTAATCCAATGGTGTGCATATTGTTGATTTGAATAATCTTTTATGCATTTATACAACAATGGATGTTAGAACCAACGAATAGATTGGATTTCTTAAAGGTAGGCTCCACCCATGTGCATATGCAGGCGTTGCATCGTACTATGGTGCAGTGCCACTGTATCATAGCTTTGCCCGAATCTTCTATATACATAAGGAATATAGTGCCTATAATCTATAGGGGTGCTATTGTCTTGTCTTGGTTGGTTTGAGCCCAAACCAAGCTCAGCGTACATCAGTTTGGATCTGGGTCCTGTTCGTAGGCCCATAGGCTGTTCTTGGATTTGATTATGAATTTTATACTCAATAAATAATTAGCTGGGCTTGGACAAGCTCTGCTGAACTTCCATATATAAATTATGCATTATAAAAATATCACATCTTATATAATATAAATCTAGGTGTCTTGTGGGACTAAAATGACCAACAACTAACAGCTAATTTCTCATAAATTGGTACAAGAGTGCCTGGAGCCCAAAATCAATTACAACACCCTCGGATCCGAACAAGGTCAACCTACATTTCATTTTTGGTTGGGTCGAGCCATGTGGGTTAGGGTTTAGCCGTACCCATGCTGCACCCAGGCAATTTGTTTAGCAAGAGGAAAGGTGGAGTTAAAGTATATGCATATGAAGTGTTTCTTTTTTATTTTGGATGGAAAAAGTGCAGTGAGAAAGTAAACTTATGATGTAACACCACTCACCGCTTACTTCGCAGCATTCATTTTCTTTATCATATCACAAAAAAGTGTCATAAATTGGGGTGAAGTGAATTTCATGACAAAAGTGCTTTTTAATCTACTCTTCATCTCTCACATATACTTTACCTCGTACAATCCAAATAAAGAGTTTACCACTAGGGTTGCACAAAAAATTTGCCGATCCCCTCAGGCTTTTAACCGAACCGAAAGTAAACGAATTGGCGACAGATTGAAAATCTTGTAATCCATTAACAATGGACCGATGACGGATTTCACCCTCAATCCGTGGATTCGATCCAATCCAATCTGTTGACATTAAATATAAATAAAAAATACTTAAATTGTCTAAATATCAATTAAGAGGTCTAAATATAAAAGAAGAAAAAAACTTCAGGTGTCAAAATGTAATTCACTTTTATATATAAGTATAACAAATGAAACCCTAGACCAAATTTCACCATAGCCTTGAAAGCATGCTCTTCAAACTTTCTTTAACATTAGATTTAATGGATTAATCCGATCCGATCCGGTCCGGTCCTCCACAGATCAAATCGGATCGGTTTAAAACAGTCACGAATTGGTGACGGATTCTGAATCCATCAGCCATTGATTGGTGACGGATTCCAAATCCATCAATATGCACCAATTGATCCGTGTACACCCATATTTACCACACTTCTATTTTTTATTTTTATTTTTACATTAAAGTACCCGACTTTTACTTTTTTCATACTTTGACACCCATCTCCCCTTCACTCCTCCACACCCGCAAATGAATGTTTATATTAGATTATGAATGATATGAGATAATGGGTGAAGGATTAGGATTTAGGTGCAAATGTAGGTGGGACATTGACTTTCCTAAGTCATTGATTCAATTAGGTCATGGCTAGATATTTATTTTCCTTTCTTCCCCTGTGGGTTCTGTTTCCATTAAAAGGGTAGTTATTTGATAGTCATTTTTGAATATTTACATTTGATCTTCATTTTTAACTACTTATATCTTGAATTATCTCAATTCTTATGTATTGATTAATTCTTATTCATTATACATATTAAAGCAATGGGGAGCCCTGCTTTAGAGAGTGCCACGTTAGTGCTCTCAAACCTCATGGTGCTACATAAAGCTCTCATGGACGCCATGTAGCATTACAACTGATTTTGAAAATATATTTTTTAGTTAACTCAAATCACAATAAATCTCTCTTTATTCCATCCTTTTTAACTCCCCTCAAATCTCTCATTCTAGTATGGAAGAAATCACTCCATATTATCTACACATCATCATCTCCAAAAAATCTCTTCATATTATTTAGACATTGATGAGTGGACAATTAATACAATCAAGTGGTGTTCCTTGAGTTAGTACAATCAAGTGGTGTTCCTTGAAGAAATCTTGGGTTGACAATTTGAGAAAATATTATAATCTTGAGATATTATAGACCGTATAAAAGGCCTACTAATGGATTTATAATATTACATTCAGAGTAACATTGAAACTTATGAAAAATATGTTGGTGGGGTCCCTCTTATAAAATCACATGTGTGAAAACTACAATGGCAGTCGTGTTACTGATGTCGGCACATTTTTGGTCCAAAAAACAAACCAAGCCCCTTGACTCTTTCTCTTTTCTTTTTCATGCAACAGCCACCGGCATAAAAGGATGAAATAATTTCTTCTCTTAATTGCACCAATGATAAAAGAGCTTCTTCTAACCTTTAATAAGAACAAAACAAGACTCCTATGTTCAGAGAGAAACCAATCTCAACAGTGAGTTTATGGTCTGATCCGTCACTGGCCCTCATCTTTTCTTGCACTACTTTGATTTACTGCAGATTTAAGCCAATCAAAGCCATCTGAATTAGAGATTTGAATCTCCCTCGATCGCTCAACCTTAACCCTAAGAAAACCCTAGCCAATGCTAGCGTCATCCAGATTCTTCTGGGCGACACTATGGTCGCTAAACACCCCCCCGACCCCACCAAAAAAAAAAAGAAAAAAAAAGGGTAAAATTGGCTGGAGGATTAATTTTGTGCTGCACAATTTGAGAGGACCTTTCGCGAGAAATGACCAAATTTTAGAATTTTTTCTTTAAAATTCTCATACTTTATCAGTGGGTTTTCTCATAAAATTCTAAAATGCAAAAAAATATTTTGGTGGGTTTAAGTCTAATTGAGGTGAAGCTTGACCCCACTAATAGATTTTATGGGTAGACCAAAAAATCAGGCCCTTGATGATTAATACTAGATTTTTACTGTTAATTTATTTTTATCACTAGTATTTTTTCGAAAACAACAAATATAAATATATTTATTTTTTTTGTCTCAGACATAGCATGTGCCTTTGTTATTACTGATTTATATTTTATTAATAATATTAAAAAAATTAAATTTAAATATAATTTTTTGTCGGGGTTTAGCATGAGACTTTATTGCGAGTTATGATGTAAACCAAATGCCCTTTAAAAATTGGAAAACGAAAGACAAAAGCATTTTTCATCCTTGTTAAAAGGAATTATTTCCCAAATCCACACGCTTGCTTGGGACAATTCTACTGTTGGGAAACCGAAAAAGAAAAGTCCCCATTTCTCGCGTGCAAAGAGTGAAGTCTTCTACTTCACACCTGTGGAAAGATCTTCTAAATATAAAATTCTTCCCTCTTTGTGCTTTTCAATTATCCAATTGAATGATCCTCCCACAGCATACAAAAAGCAGAAAAAGCAGAGAAGAGATTAGTGATAAAAACACCCACAAAAAAAAACCAGCCAGTCCTTTTCTTCTTTCCGCCTCAGAGATTCCCATCTCCTCCTCCTCTTCCTCCGATTCGTATTTCGAATCATGCCTCGGAATCGATTCATGGGTCCTCTCCCTTTCTCTCTACTTATCATCTTTTTATGTTCTTTAATCCGCTCTGCGTCTTCCTACAGCACCTTTCCTGTCTCAAGCTTCAGCTACCCAGAGACCAAGCTCAAGCCTTTCGAGTGGCGATACTTGAGAGGTATGTTCTCAACCCTTCTGCATATTTTTAGATTCGTGGGTTTTGTTTGATTTCTGCTGCTGTTGAGGGACGTGGGGTGTTTTGGATGGCTGAGTAGACTGTGTGTGGGTGATGGTGAGTTGGGGTACTTCTTTTCTATCTCTTTATAGTCGATTGATTCGGTCTTTTGGAAAAAGGGTTATTGTTTTTGTGTAAAATAATATCTGGGTTTTATTTTAATTGCTCCTTCTTTGACTCTCCTTTCTCTGTCTTTCTTCTGGTTGAAGTTAGGAAATTTTATATATTTTGTTCAGTAGGTTGTGGGTTTAATTATAATCACCTTGCCTTTCATCTCTCCCTTGTTGATGAAATTGGAAAGTTCTTTATTGTCTTGTAGAGTAAGTTGTGGGTTTTGGTGGTCTCTCTTTTATGTGGGTTTGCGTTGGAATAATATTTCTTCAACCCAGTTCTTATATACCTCTAGTTGTTGAAATTATGGATTTTTATTTCATTTTATTATTTTTTGCAGAGTAACATATGGGCAAAAATGACATGTGGGTTTTAATGTAATAACAGTTCTTTGACCTCTCTTCTCTTCCCTCTTCCATTACTGCTAAAGTAGGATGACTTTTTTTTTTTTCTTAAAAAAATTTGTGGATTTTGTCATCTTTCTTTTCCTCTGGCATGGAACACTTTATTTTGAAAAATAATCTCTGAGTGTTTTTTTATTTTTTATTTATAATAATCTTTTCTTTTTCTACCTGTTTTCTCTCTTTATTCTATGTGGAGGATTTTGTATAATCGATGGTTTTATTGCACTTCTCTCTCTCTCTCTCTCTCTCTCTCTCTCTCTCTCTCCATATATATATATATTGGAGAATATTCTCACTATAGGGTCAGGGACACTTCTATAATTAGAAATTTTCATGTGCAAAAGAGGAAAAGTCATATATGGTCATATGCATAAAAGGAATATTCATGTGCAAAAAGGGAAGGTTCCCTCACCCTATGGTGAGGGATGGATGCACATGAATGTCCCCCATATATATTTGATGTTAAAATTATGTTATTTTGAAGGTTAAGTTTTGGGTTTTATTCTAGTAAGTTTCCTTTGACCCATTATCTGTCTTGTTGAAACTGGAATATTGATTACAATTTCTGAGCAATATTAAAAATATGATGGAGAGGTCTGTTTGGTGTTGTAAATTTCGTTTTGAGAGAGAGCCTTGGGTGTTGTAAATTTCTTTCTTTGTTTTTTTTTTTTGGGGGGGGGGGGGGGGGGGGTGTTTCAGTGGTTCAGTTGGTTAGTGCCTTGTTTTAAGAATTTGATCACTTTGCCACCTATTATATAATATATATTTCTAAATACCTATAGCTTAACTTTTTTTTTTTTTTCCTTCTGAAAATGGTTATTATCCATTACTCAAAAAAATAAAAATAAGTATATAAATATATCTATATATATAGTATAAGAGAACAAGAGAACTATACTGACCACAAAAAAGCCAACAAATGGGGAGAGCAACTAAAGCAAAAAAGAGCCGAAACCCCAAAAACAATGGTTAACAACCCAAAAACAAAACAAATTAAGGAGGGGCAAAAATGATCAAAGAAGGTTTAATAACTCCCTTTTTGGCGAGTTGATCCGCCTCCTCATTGGCTGATCTCATAATGTGATGGAACAACAAGTTCAAATCTCTCGACAACTAAAGCACCTCTTCTATAATGTTTGCAAGATACCAAGGAGGGGAAGAAGACCGGGTCGCCCACTGGATAACACTAGAAGAATCCCCTTCTACAAGGAGCTGCTGGGGAAGTAGGCGGGACACTTCTCGAAGACCTATGTTCAAGGCTAGGAGTTCCGCTTTATTGGCTGAACAAACACCTGTTGGGCCAGAGTAAAACAAAATAATGTTCCCATCTTCGTTGCGGATAACACCACCAACACCTGCCATACCTGGATTACCAGTAGCGCTCCCATCGAAATTAAGCTTCAAAGCTCCATGAGGAGGTGGGTGCCATTTAGGAAAGATGAGCCTAGAAATAGGACAGGAAAGAGCCACTACATCCCAATTAAGAAGAATGGAGCTTATCATAATACCTTTAAATAATGGTAGAGGGGAGACCCAGAGAGCCACAAGATGCTTAACATTATCTGCTATCTTGTTTACATCTGAGGATTTTCCTTCAAAGCACCTCAAGTTTCTTTCTTTCCATAGGGACCAAATGGCTGCTAAGAACAAAAGTTTCCACATCACTTGTCCTCTTTTTTAGCCCACTCCTGATCTCCAAAAGTCGAACAAAGAAGGGATAGAGTTTGGAAGAGGACCACAAAAATGAAACCAAGTAAAATTGGTCTTCATATGTGTTGGGCAATGGGACAATTTAGAAGCAAGTGGCAATAGATTCCTCACTTGCGAGGCACATTGGACAAGCATTAACTACAATCACTTTACTTCGACCTAAGTTGTCCATCATTAGTATCCCACCAGCAGCGCAGTCCACCCAAATGCTATTACTCTAGGCGGTGCTTTCATGAGCCACAAGCTGTCCCAGAAAGAATGGCTCTACTCCACCTCTGCAGACATCGAAGAAAAGAAAGAAGACACTGAAAACAGGCCATCAGAGGACGCCATCCAGATTCTTCTATCTCTGCCCTCTTTAGGGATGAATACACTCCCAAGGATTGTCAACATAGAGCGGAGTTTGGACTCCTCCACATCTTTCAAACTCCTCCTGAAAGTAGGCCCCCAACTCATATGATCACCTTTCCTCTCCATGTATTCTATAACTTTAGCTTCTTAGTTAGTAGCAATCAACGAAACAACTCTGGAAAAGTAGAGGCCAACGTGTCCTCCCCAACCCAAAGATCAGTCCAAAAACAAATTTTGTCACCCTTGCCCACTCGTAACCTGAATTGCTTCATAAACACATCCTGTGCAGCAAGAATTCCTTTCTAGAAACCAGATGCATGGGGAGAGGTATCTCGAAGAAACCATCCATCCTTGGAAATTTCGTATTTAGAGGAAATAATATCCTTCCACAACACCTCAGTCTCATCTCCTATCCTCCATAACCATTTACCAAGGAGAGCTAAGTTTAACTTCTTAAGAGCTCTGATCCCCAAGCCTCCTGCCTTTCTTGGCTCTCACACTTGAGACCATTTAATCAAGTGGAATTTTTTCTTCTCCTTGCCATGCCACAAAAAATCGCGTCGCAGCTTCTCAATGTGATTTATAATTTCCACCGAGCATTTAAATATAGACATGAAATAAATTGGATGATTGGTCAAAGCAGCTTGAATTAAAGTAATTCTCCCACTTAGTGACAAGTATTTAGCTTTCCATAAAGAGAGCTTCTTCTCCATCCTCTCTAACGTTGGAGACCATAGGGAATTAGTGACTGTACCACCACAGAGAGGAAGGCCCAAATAAGTGGATGGAAGCCCACTAGCCTTGCACCCAAAGATATTAACCAGCCTATTCAGCTGGTCTTCATTAATCTTTATATCAATCAACTCACTTTTGAAAAAACTCACCTGGAGGTCTGAAACAACTTCAAAACACAGAAGAATATCCTTGACATTATGAAGTTTTTCCTCAGTAGTATTGCAAAAGAGAAGCGTATTATCAGCAAATTGGAGGTGGGAAATTTCCAAATTGGCATAGGACGGCTGGAAACCTTCAAAAAGCTTCGCATTAACTCCTGCATGCAACGTGCGACTAAGGGCTTCTCCAATATTGACAAATAAAAAGGGGGAAAGGGGATCCCCCTGGCGTAGACCTATTGGAGCAGAAAAAGGCCAGTTGGAGATCCCTCTATAAGGATTGAAAAAATAACCGAGCTCAAACATTCCATGATCCATGCCCTCCATTTTACTCCAAAACCCTAGCCAACACTTGGTATATTGAACCGATAAGGCTGATAGGCCTAAAATTTTTAATGCTTTCAGCACCAACCTTCTTAGCTATTAAAATTTTGAAAGAAGCTCCAATATGCTTCGAAAGTTTACCTCTCGCATGGAACTTTGTCATAAAGTCCATAACATCCACCTTAATGTCATCTCAAAAGTGCTAGAAAGAAAGCTAAAGGGAATCCATCCAGCCCAGGAGCTTTATCTCCCCCCATACAGAACATAGCTGCCCTTACCTCCTCTTCATCAAAAGCCTTTTCAAGCCAATCCGCGTCAGCATCGTCAATTGACATGAGCTCCAAATTATCAAGAGAAGGGCGATCCCAATCCTTTTTAGTGAAAAGGTCTTTATAAAAGGCTAACACATAGTCTGAGATTTCCTCTTTTCTCTCTATTTTTTGTATTACCATCCAGAAGTATAGAGATTTTATTCGTCTGGTTCCTGTGGGACGCAAAACTATGAAATAATTTTGTATTCATATCCCCCTCCTTTAGCTATAGAGCTTTGGATCTCTGCCTCCATTTAATTTCTTCTTCCCTTGCTTTACATTGGAAGTTATCTTTAAGCCACACTCTGATAGAGGTCCAATTTCTTCCTTAGAGTCAATCTCCTTGATACCCTTCAATATATCAGCCATAGCAGCCTCCACCAGCTTGACATTAGCTTTTACCCATCCTTTGATATTGCCTTTAAGCTTTTGAAGCTTGGATGCTATCCTGAACCCTGCCTAACCTTGAATCTGAAAATCATACCACCACGAATGAATAAGATCGGTAAACCCCTTTTCTTCAAGCCACATCAGATCAAAATGAAAAGGCCTTGGGCCCCAATACTCCAGCCTCGAGTCTTAAGACAATGGGGCAGTGGTCAGAAGGTGGTTTTGGAAGCGCCACTTGAATCGTATGAGGATATAAGTTGGCCCACTCCCCTGAAAGTAGAAATCTATCCAAACGAGACATAATAAGTGGTACCTGGTGGTTGATGCAACCCGACCCAAGACTAGGACCCGCAGGACCTAACGGACCCATCTGATGGGGTCCACATGATCTCTGACTTCGCAGAGATCCCTATCCTTATTTGAGACAATATCTAAATTAGTAAAATTACTTAGTTGCTTAATAGGATTGCTTTCTAAATTCTATTTTGAGCAGGAATAGGTATTTTACTATTTTCAATATCATGATTAGTTTAGAAATAGTGTGTTCTATATATACAGAAGAACCCTCTTGTTATTTGGCATGCTTTATTCAATCAATTCAACTGTCGTGAGTTATTCCTCTCTGAGTGTTATGGCTTGTTTTGTGCCCTAGGGTTGGAATCCTTTGGATTCGGTCAATCTCATTCTTGAGGTTGGTCTACAGTACGATTGAGGTTTAGGGGCTGCGCTAGATTGGTATTAGAGCCGAGATCCGGTCGTCGGGGAAACGACTGTCTTCCCTGGATCTCCATCCATCCATCTCTCTCAACCCTTCTCATCATCCACCCCCACAGCCAACCAGTAAGGGCGTAACCTTTTTTCCAGCAGCCCCAAACTAGACCCCTCTCATTCTTGAGGTTGGTCTATAGTATGATTGAGGTTTCGGGGCTGTGCTAGATTGGTATTAGAGCCGAGATCCGGTTGTCAGGGAAACGACTGTCTTCCCTGGATCTCCATCCATCCATCTCTCTCAACCCTTCTCATCATCCACCCCCACAGCCAATCAGTAAGGGCGTAACCTTTTTTCCAGCAGCCCCAAACTAGACCCCTCTCCAGTCCCAAACAGTCCATCGAAACCCCTTTATCAGCACCCCAAACCCCAAATCTAGAAACCCCATCCCAGCCGCCTCCCCCCACCAATCAAACCGAGCCCTACACTGCCCTTGAACCATCTCTCAACCTCCCGTCTCTCGTCTCCTTATCCCGAAATCAACACTCCAATCCCAGGCCTACCGTACCCCATCTTCCCGAAATCCCCTCTCATGTCCTTCTGCCATCCCCAAAACCCAAAAAAAAAAAAATCCTTCCCTTGCTTGCCGTCCTATCTCGCTACCTACACAATCCAGTGTCGCCAAAACCCTCATCTGAACCTAATCCAGTAGAAAAACCAAAACCCATCCCACATCCCCGCAACCACCCCATCCTTCGTGGGAAATAGGCATGTCAAATGGGCCGGGCCGGGACATGGGCCGTGCTGGCCCGAGGGTCTTGGGCCCGTTTGGCATGGCCCGCCAGGCATGTGGGCTGACCCCTGCGGCCCGCCAGGCCCGCCCAACGGCCAAAAATGGCCATATTTTTGAAAAAAGTCCATTATACTAAAACACCCCCCCCCAACAGCCCAATTTATACAACTCTCTCTCTATACACTCTCTAGCTCTCTCTCAAAGCATTTAACTCTTTCACTCTCTCTAAGAAGTTTTTGGAGGGCCAAAGATCAAGTCATCAAGAGACCAGATTAAAGGGGCCTTCAAAGATTTAGAAGTATTTATATTATTTAAATTTGAGATTCCATATAGATAAGTTTATAATATATTATATTAACTCTCATTTTCTCCCCTTTCTTATATTAATTATCACAAAAGAAGGCTATTAGCCTATTACTGTTATTATTTTTAAATTTTATTTCTTGTAATATGGTTAGAAGATTTCCCACATAATCTTCTTCCGTTAATTTAGGGGCAGAAGAAGATTTTATTAAAGTAGAAGATGAAGTAGGTGATTTACCACCCCCCTTTCCTCATAGTTCCTGTAAACCAACCAAGAGGAATAGAACTTCAGTAGTTTGGGATATATTTGCAAGGTTTGATGTTATTGAAAACGGAAAGAAAGTTGAAAGGGCGAAATGCAAATTTTGTAGTAAGATTTATTGTGACGATTCAAAATCGGGGTACCGGCCATTTGTCAAGACATAGGCAAAAATGTTTAGCCTTACACAAGCCAACGGATGCAGGGATAGAGAGGCTTGGTTCACAGACCCAAATTTCTACTACTGGTGATGGTGATAGTAGTAGTAGTTTGGGTCTTTTTTATTTTAATGCACAAAGTGCTAGACAAAATCTTGTTAAAATGATTGTGTTATCCGAATTACCATTTTCTTTTGTTGAAAATGAATTTTTTGAAGAATGGGTCCAGAAATACTGTTAACTACAATTTAACAGTATTTCAAGATATACAGCTAGAAATGATGCTATTAGACTCTTGCAGGGAGAGAAAACAAATATTAAAAATTACCTTGCAGAAATTCCTGGTAGAATAGCCATAACTACATATATGTGGACTTCTAAAGGGGGTGATGGTTTTCTTTGTATTATTGAACATAACATAGATGCAAAATGGATTATTAATAAACGTATAATTTGTTTTAGCTGTCTTGAATGGCTATACAATGGCACTAGAATAAGTATATTTATTTTGGAAAAACTAGATGAATACAATATTAAGGAAAAAGTTATATCTATAACTTTAGATAATGCCGGTAATAATACAGTGGTTATTGAACTAATGAGATTGTAGATGTCACTTGCAACTTTGATAGATAGCTCTATCTTTCAAAATAGATGTGTATGTCACATCTTAAATCTCACTGCAAAGGTTGGTTTAAAGCATATTGTAAGTTACACAGATGCTATTAAAGATATTGCTAGATTTATTTTCTGCTCCGTACAGAGAAGACAATTATATGCCCAAATATGTGAGAGGCAAGGCGTATCAGCTATTAAAATACCTAAAGAGGTAGAACATAGATGGAATTCTATGTATGATTTGTTAAACAAGGCACTTGACCGGAAAACTGTTTTGAATGAATTTTGTGCTTTTCATGTACAAGATTTGATGATTAGTGATGAACATTGGGAGTTATGTGCCCGTATAAGAGATTTATTAGAAGCTTTTTATACTTCAACATTATTTTTTCGGGGATATATTATCCCACATCTAATGAAGCTTTAATGAAGCTTTTTAAAATTACTTTGCAAGTCAATAGATTTAGAGATCATTTTTTACTAAGTAAAACACTAATAGAAACATGGAAGAAAAATTTAATAAATATTGGAACGAGGCTCCAATGACATTTTCTTTAGCTGTTGTATTTGATCCTAGGTTAAAATTAAGTGGTGTATAGTTTTTTATTGATGGAATAAATAAAAATATGAATTACATAGATTTAAATATTTTTCAAATATAAGGGCAAATTTACAAGCACTTTTTCAATTTTATTGTGAGCAAATGGGTACAGTTAAGCTCAGTATGGGCCATTCAAAAGTCCAGCAAACAGGTGTTGGTGAGTGGGATGTGTGGTATTTCTTCCCTATCCACGGGCATGGCTTCTAGCTCAAGCTCAAGTAACACAGTGACGGAGTTATCATTGTATCTTGACGTTGGTGTAATAAGGGTGCGGGATGGATCTAGTTTTGACCTTTTAGTCCGGTGGAAGCAACAAGAAAGCATTTATTTGGTGTTGGCTGCCATGGCTCGTGATCTATTGACTATTCCAATGTCTTATGTAGCATCAGAATAGGCTTTTAGTGCAGGTGGACGTGTGGTGGATAACAAAAGAACAAATCTAACTGAAGAAACGGTTGAGTGTTGTGTTTGCCTACGAGATTGGTGTTTGGCAGATAAGAGGAAGCAAGAGTTGACAGCAATGGAAGATTATGATCCAGCAGAATACATTAGTGGACTACACATCTGATTTTTTTATTTTTCCTTCATTGTAAATTGTAAATATATAAGTTTTTCATTCTTTTTTTATTTTTATTTTCTAAAAAAGATTGTACAGTTTTGAAGGTAATCCTATTTAGAAATCTTCAAGAAGTTAAGATCCAAATGGTTCTCTCTTCTTAGTGAAGTAGGTCGAGTTTGACCGAACCACTTAAATATCTGTCATTCTCCGTGCTTGTGTTCTAATTTTTTATTTTAATACTGAAAAGACAAAAAAAAAAAAAAAAAGGGAAGAAAAAAGAAAGAGGCACTCCAGGCACGGAGGCACGACATGGCCCAGCTCGCTCCAGCCTAGCCCATGGCGGGCCGTGTCGTGCCAGGGTATTTTCCTTGTGGGCCAGCCCGGTCGTGCACGGGCAGGTTGTGATTGAGGCGGCACGACCTGTTTGACATGCCTAGTTGGAACCCCCAACCCTAGCAGAAAAAAAAGAGCATCAGAAAAGGAAGAGGCGACGTTCTATGTTATTGGCTCATAGATAAGGAACGCGATGAACAATTATTCAAATTGGGCCAAGATATGAACGAGGTGTTTACGTACAGTAGAAACAACACTTGTAGAATTGCAAAGCAAGCAGTTGGTCAGAATGGTCTTCCACTACCTCACTAATACTCACACCCATCCAAACAGAAGAATTGAGCAACGTGAATCAATGCGTGACTTCATACAGCGTTTCATTGCTGAACGAGACACCCCGGGTCCCATAAATGCACCCTACAATGATGATGTCACAAAGAAAGT
Source organism: Persea americana (assembly GCA_029852735.1). NCBI lineage: Eukaryota > Viridiplantae > Streptophyta > Magnoliopsida > Laurales > Lauraceae > Persea > Persea americana. The sequence continues at coordinate 3,936,751 of CM056819.1, forward strand.
TAAAATTGATGTGGCTGATTTCTCTGGAGATGTCAGTCCGTAAGTTTTTGTTGATTGGCTTAATTCTCTGGAAGATTATTTTGCTTGGTATAGCATGAATGAGGAGCAGCAGATAGCCTTTACGAAGGTTAAACTTAAGGGTCTTATTAGAATCTGGTGGTATGGTGTTGAAAATAATGAGCTTGCTTTGGGACAGCCCATTACTAGATGGTTCAACATGAAAGAAAGGCTCAAGAGCAACTTCCTTCCTTCTGATTACATTGACAAACTGCACCAAGAGTATCTTACTCTCCAGCAAGGCAATCTATCTGTGGAAGAATATACAAACAAGTTTCGCGAATAATGTTCGTTGTAATTTGAAAACAGATGATCGTCTAACTATCACTAGATTTCGGGATGGATTGCGAAATGATATCAGACGCGAAGTCGCTATGTTTGATTACATCAGAGTTGATGAGGTATTTTGTAAAGCACGGAAAGCTCAACATGAAATTTAGTTGCTGAGATGCAACACTTTTTAAGTTGGGGAGTCTTCCACTAGAAGAGGACTTGAACCTACTTTTAATCGTACTCAAACGCAAGGTTATCGTTGTCCTCCTCCTAAACCATTCCAGCAAACACCATAGAGGCCACGGCAAGCCATTCAGTAGAGGCAGGCTCTTCCACAACAAAATTAGCAGGTGCAACAGAATCATAATGATAGCCATGCCCACGGAAGAGTAGATAAGAGAGAGATTGTTTGTCATGCCTGCAAACAAAGGGGACATTATGCATCCATGTAGAAGTTTATATGCTACTAATGAGCCAGAAGATGAGGAACAGTATGATGAGGAAATAGAAGCAGAGCCGTTCAACGCAGAGCCTCAATATGAAACCATAGAAGATCAATTGCAAGATACAGAAGCTGATGACGGCACACCTCTGCTTTTTCTTGACCGTCGTTTGCTAATGGCTGATTCAAAGGAAGAAAATGAAGACCGGAATCATGCCTCCATTTTCCGGTCACGAGTCAATTGCAGGGGCAAGTCATGTAATATGTTTATTGATGGTGGCAGCGCGATAAATGTTATCTCCCAAGAAGCAGTGGAGAAACTCAAGCTACCCATCGAGAAGCATCCAAGACCTTATAAACTTGCATGGGTCAACAATTATTCCGTAAGCAATGTGTAGTCCGTTTCAGGGTTGGCAAGTATGGAGATACAATTCGATGTGACGTCATTCCCTTGAACGTTACACACATTCTCTTTGGGCGACGATGGCTACAGAAACTCAAGGTCATTACAGATCATGAGCACAATACTTACACTTTCAACTGGAAAGGATTTAAGATCAGGTTGCTTCCCTTGCCCGCTAAAGCTTCCTCATCCACATCTGATGTAGCTCCAGCACTTCCTATCTTGACTATGCGAAAGTTCGAAGAAGTAAGCAAGGAGCAGGGCGTCATGTATGCCTTGATTGCTAGGCAAGTTCCAGAAGAATCTCCTAATACATCTATCCCACAAGAAGTAGAGCCACTTCTGAAGAACTTTGTTGATATAGTTCCAGATGAGCTGGCTAAGGAGCTACCTCCATTACGTGACATCCAACATGACATTGATCTTGTCCTGGGAGCTTCGTTGCCAAATTTGCGTGCATTCTAGATGAGTCCTATGGAGCATATAGAATTAAGAAGGCAAGTTGATGATCTTTTACAAAAGGGATATATCAGGGAAAGCCTCAGTCTGTGTGGAGTACCTGCACACTCTTCACTTCAAAATGGAAGATAACTCGAGGGAGAAGATGAAGAAGATGAAGTGCTCACTCTTCACTTGAATCACTCCAAACCTCACACTTGAAGAAGAAGAACGGAAGAAGAAAGAAGGAAGAAGCCTAGGGTTTTCTCCACTGTTTTTGTGCTCCTTATAAGCCCCCATTTTGCACACTCACTTCTCACATTTACAATTCAAGTCAAATGAAAGCTCATTTGATCAATCTCAAGTCAAATGCAATCACGTATATTATGAAAGTTAATGTACTCTTTGGGATACACGCGTTGGTATCAAGAGTTATCATATTCAACAAAATATGCGAAAATCCGTATTTACGAAAAAGTCCTTGTCCCTTCATGTTTGAGCCTAAATTCAATTTAATTAACTTAGTTTCATTCAAATTCGTTTCATTATGCTTAATTCAATCATTTGATACTAATTTAGCTTTTCTTGGTCTTTAACCATCATTAACTCAATTAATTACGCTTAATTATCATTAACTTCCATTAGAGTTAATCTTGATTAACTCTGGACAGGGTGTAACAACTTCTCACTCCAAAGAAAGAAAGACGGAAGGTGGCGTATGTGCATGGACAGTCGTGCAATCAATAAAATCATGGTAAAGTACCGCTTCCAATCCCCAGATTAGGTGACATGCTAGATTTGATGACTGGTGCATGTATTTTTTCTAAAATTGATCTGTGAAGTGGTTATCATCAAATCCGTGTAAGACCAGGTGATGAGTGGAAAACTGCATTTAAAATCAAAGATGGTCTTTATGAATGGTTGGTTATGCCCTTTAGGTTAACCAATGCACCCAGTACTTTCATGCGAGTCATGACATAGTTGTTGCAACCTTATATTGGGAAGTTTGTCGTCGTTTTACTTCGATGATATTTTAATCTACAATACGACAAAAGCAGAATATCTTCAGCATCTGGATACAATCTGCTAGCTCCTTCGCTGAGAGCGTTTCTATATTAATCTTAAGAAGTGCACCTTTATAAGTGATTCTGTTATTTTCTTGGGATATGTTGTGTCGGCACAAGGAATTAAAATGGACCCTGATAAGGTCAAAGCAATTCTTGATTGGCCCATTCCCACTATAATCACTGAAGTTTGATGCTTTCGTAGTCTTACAAACTTTTATAAGAGATTTATTCAAAACTTCAGTAGTATCATGACTCCCATAACAGAATGCACGAAGAAAGGTGAATTTAGGTGGACTAGTTCTGCCACCAGAGCCTTTGAGGAAAAAAAGCGTAAAATCACAGAGGCACCGGTTTTGCAAATTCCAAATTTTGACAAGGTCTTCGAAATTGCTTGTGATGCATCAAATGTCGGCATTGGAGGTGTTCTTAGTCAAGAGAGACACCCGATTGCATTTTTCAGCGAAAAACTCTTTGATGCCGAGAAAGAGTATTCTTATGATTTGGAATTCTATGTCATTGTACAATCACTTAGTCATTGGAGACATTACTTGATTGACAATGAGTTTGTTCTTTATTCCTATAATGATGCTTTGCAACATCTACATTCAAAGTAGAAGATCAGTGCCAACCGTGCTGAGTGGAGTGCTTATATACAGGAGTTCAGCTTCAGCATTCGTCATACGGCAGGAAAAGATAACTTGATAGCTGATGCCCTTAGTCGACGAAAGCATTTGTTGACAACCATGTTTGTTAGTGTACCAGGTTTTGAACAACTCAAGCTAGATTATGTTGATGACCAAGACTTTGGCTCTATCTGTGCAGAACTCTGCAATGGTGACCTTGGTAAGCATGCTCATTATAACATTCATGATGGTTTCTTGTTTAAAGGTACACAACTCTGCCTACCTGCCACATCCATTCGTGAATATGTTGTCCGAGAGTTGCATTCTGGAGGCTGTAGTGGCCATTTGGGATGTGACAAAACTCTTGCTCTTGTCAGCGACATATATTATTGGCCCCAAATGAAAACCACTATTATTCGCATTTGCAAGAGATGTAGGACATGCCAGCTAGCCAAAGGTAACAAGAAGAACACCGGACTTTATTAGCCTTTACCTGTTCCTCATTCTTCGTGGGAAGATATTAGCATGGATTTTGTGCTAGGTTTGCCAACGACTTAAAGAAAAGTTGATTCTATTTTTGTTGTCGTCGATCGCTTCTCAAAGATGGCACATTTTATTCCGTATACTTCAACTAGTGATGCCTACAAGGTTGCCAAGCTCTTTTTCAAGGAAGTAGTTCGTCTGCATGGCCTACCAAAGACTATTGTTTCTGATCGAGACAAAGTTCATGAGTTATTTTTGGTAGACTTTAGGGATGCTGTCCAATACCAAGCTCGAATTCTCTACAGCTTACCACCCTCAAACTGATGGCCAAACAGAAATGGTAAACGGAAGTCTTGGACAGTTGTTACATTGCCTTGTTCATGATCACATCACAACTTGGGATCAAGCGTTACCTGTGGCTGAGTTTGCATACAATAACTCGGTCAATCGGTCTACTGGCACTTTTCCATTTGAGGTTGTGATGGGAGTTCGCCCACGACTGCCAGTTGATCTTCTCCCTTTTCCTGTAGATATAAGAATAAGTGCCGATGCGGAAAGCTTCTTGCACCACATGTAACAAGTGCACAATGAGGTTCGCCGACATATATCTGCCAGTAATGCCACTTATAAACAGCAAGCTGACAAGCATCGTCGATTTATTGAATTTGTTGAAGGGGATATGGTCATGGTCCGTATCCGTCCAGAATGTCTGCCTCCAGGAGCTTATAAAAAGTTGCATCCACGGAATACAGATCCCTGCAAGATTCTCAAAATGATTGGCTCCAATGCTTATGTGCTAGATCTACCGTCTGATTCAAGTGTCAGTTCTACTTTAAACGTAGAGGATTTTACGCTCTACCGTGGTCATGACAATGATGGAGAAACTGAAGAGCAGATTATTGCCCTACCTTCTAATCTTCCACTTGTTGATGAGATTGTTGATGTGCTTGATGATCAGCTTGTTTCCACTCGTCAAGGAGGTTTTCAAAAGTTCTATGTTCGTTGGAAGAATCGTCCGCTCCGATGCTACATGGATCACTGCAACAGATTTTCAATGCTTGAATCCAAATCTTTATGAGCGCTATTAGGCGATTAACTCGCCGGAGTCGAGTACTTTCAAGCCGGGGAGAGTTGATGCAGGCCCTGACAGACCCATCTGATGGGGTCCGCATGATCTGTGAGTTGGCAGAGATCCCTATCCTTATTTGAGATAATATCTAAATTAGTAATATTAATTAGTTTCTTAATAGGATTGCTTTCTAAATTCTATTTTGAGTAGGAATAGGTATTTTACTATTTTCAATATCATGATTAGTTTAGAAATGGTTTGTTCTATATATATATAGAAGAACCCTCTTGTTATTTGGCATGCTTTATTCAATCAATTCAATTATCGTGAGTTATTCCTCTCTGAGTGTTATGGCTTGTCTTGTGCCTTAGGGCTGGAATCCTTTGGATTCGGTCAATCTCATTCTTGAGATTGGTCTACAGTACAATCGAGGATCCGGGACTGCGCTAGTGGTTAGATCACGTGAAAGAAGCCCTGTCTAGCTACAAATCTAACAGACTCTGACTATTTATCCAATCTGTAAAAGCAGTCATCTCTGGTAATCTCCACCTAGTTTATCTTCTGGAGATCTGATAATGTTGAAAACTCCCCCAATGCACCATTGACCATTCCATCTAGCTCTAACCATGTCTAACTCACTCCAGAAATCAGTTCTTCTTTGATTAACATTCGGACCATGGACAGCAGATATAATACAATCTTTATTATTTTCCAGGTCTTCAAAGACAACGGAGAGAGGACACCCGCCCACTGGTCCTTAGAGTTAACCGTACGGGTATCCCATAAGAGATTAATTCCCCTTGAGGACCCTGCAGCTTTCAAGCCCCTGCCCCCACCCCCACCGCCCGCCCCACAATGTCCTTCACCAACCTCTCCTTCCCTGAATTGATTTTAGACTCTTGAATTAGCACCACAGCAGCTTTCTGGTTACAAATTACCTTCTTGACCACTGCTCTTTGCTCTTAGCTGCTGAGAACCCGAACATTCCATCATACAATCTTCATTGACAGCCTTTACCTTGCACCTTGGAACTCTGAATAGTTTGATCGGAACCCTTTCCAATTGCTGATCTGCCTGTACCCTTTTCATAATTTATTGAGCTTCTCAGACTCTGCAACTCTAACAGCCTTCTTCTTGGACCTTTCCTCCTCTCTGGCAGCAGAATTAATCCTTTCGCGCCCCTGAGCAAATTAAATCATCCTTTCCCAGTCCTCCTCATTGTTTCCCACTATACACCAAAGGCTTTGCCACAAAGTAATATCTTAGAATTCAACCATTCTCTTGAACTAGACTCACCAGATAGAATGGATTTTGACGCATCCTATTCGCTTTGGTTCACTGTACTAACTGCTGGCTTCACTGTAACTGGTGAACTTGCCCACGATGGAACTGCTGTCCAGTCATTGTAACGCTGGGAGATAAGCTCCTTGTGCTTCCCACGATTTTTCATCACTGAAATCCAGCCCTCCTGCAGATTCTGAGAAATCTCTGGAGGAGTTTCTAGATATGTGGCATGAAGTTCGGCGACCTCTGTGGAGGGTAGACAGGCCACTGGGGAGGCTTTGGAGACATTGAATATCGCTGGAACCCTCTCAGCTTGAGTGTCATTGACAAGCTTCATCGTGGTGGCAGCGCGCAGTTTCTTAGCCCTCTTCCACCTTCCCAATCGACTATCCTGCTTGTCGATCTTTGAGGTTTCCTGTAACGAAATCAGGGGCTGGTCTTTCGCATGAGATCTGCTCCGGCCTGCCTATAGCTTAACTTCAGTTTTTTCTTTTTGAATTTGATTCGCTGTCTCTGTTATTTTCTGTGGTACACCAATTTTTCTGACATACAACAATGGAAACTACAGCAGCAACAATTGACAATAAACATAAGAAAATGCCACAAATTGACAAAAAAAAAAATGAAAAATATTAGAAGATTCAAAAATCTTCATGAAAAAACTCACAACAGTGAAGTTTCCCAAATAAAATTCTGATAAGTTGGGATGTATTGATGTACCAAAGTAAATGATGGGCTAAATACTTGGGCATAATGAATCATATATTAGAATGTGCCAGAAAGTGATGCAATCAAAATGATCGGATTCAACAAAAGACCCTATATGAACCCCCAATCACAATATACGTTAACTCGATTTTCTGTGGAAGGGAGTGAGATAAAAGGGTTAAAGATGTTAAATGTTACCTTTCAATTTCACTAAAGAGATGAAGTGGGAAATGGGAGTTCATCCACACTAATGTACAGATTCTTGTAGGCTTTAGAATTCATCCACACTTCTCTTTGATGGGCAATAGATAACGTCTAAAATAGTCGGTGTTAGTGTTACAAGTAAAATATGAGAAGGGACCAATGAAAGCCTCCCTTTTTTTTTTTTTTTCTAATTAAAGAATAAGTGTATTGATCTCTTTCGGAAAGGGCCGGGAAAGCCCCTATACAAAAGGATCACTCTCAACACTTCTCAATACCCCATAAGGCTGTTAAAGTGGAACATTGTATGATATTGGACCCAACCCACATGTATAATATTAGGCCCAACCCAACTGTAAATATGAGATCAAGTCAAAATATACACAGCTCGATAGAATTATTACCTTCCATGATTAGAGATCTAATTGATCTAAATTAGGAGTTGATTACTTGATTGTAGCCTGATCTTAGGCAGTGTAAACTCTATTTATAGAACAGTAATACAAATCGAAGGGACAACCTTTTCCAGAGAACTCTTTCTCTCTCGTTTGGTATTTCTGTCAATAGCTCTGTGATTAGCATGGTATCAGAGCCTGGTTCCTAGGAGATCTTCTTCCTTCTTCATCCTGAGACATTTCTACAGTTTCGGTTCTCCTCCTCTATGCCTGGGATGACCCTGATCAAAGTGGCCCACCTCTGATCAAAATCCTGGTAGCCAGAAATCTCCATGGTGATGATCGACTGATCCTAAAAGAATTTTTGAAGATTTTTATGGATTTTTTCTTCATCAGATCAGGTGCCATTTACTCCTTCTTCATCTGACGACTTTGGCCATTTTTCTTCAAAACGTTTTCATCTTCACCGTCCAATTTTCTGGATTCTTCTCCAAATCCGATCACACTTGGACTAGAGGACACACTTTCAGTATCTTCCAGGATGATGTCTTCTGATCTGTGATTGGATCAAGTTGTGGGGCCCACGTATCTCTTCATCAGAGCTGCTCAAGGTCGCCTGGGGTTTTTTTTTCTGCTCCTGATTTGGGAATTTTTGCAACAGTTCTTCGTGATTGGGTTAGTTCACACATCTTCATTCTTCTGATCCTCTGTGATTTATTTTCTACACGATTCTAGTTCCTCTCTGGTGTTGTTCTGTGTGTCTGCAACTTAATTTTTTCTCTGCTGGTCGTTGGATTGCTGTCTGTTTTTTTTGTGCTGAATATCTCTCTGCCTTATCATAATGGAGAAAGGTGATATCCATTTGATCAAGTTTAATGGTAAAAACTATACCACTTGGGCTTTTCAATTTCAAATCTACCTTAAGGGAAAAGAACTCTGGGGACATATTGATGATTCAGATCCCAAACCTACTGATGACAAGCTTTTAGTTAAATGGGAGGTTACAGATTGGCAGATCATGACCTGGATATTGGGGTCCATCGATGCACAATTTATCCTGAACCTTCGCCCATACAAGACTGCCAAAGAAATGTGGCATTATTTGAAGAAGATATATTTGCAAGAAAACTCTGCTCGCAGATTTCATTTAGAACATGAAATCTCGCAGTTTGTTCAAGGGACCTTGTCAATACAGGATTACTACTCTCAGTTTACAAGTCTGTGGACTGATTACGCTGAGCTTATTTATGCTGACCTTCCTGCTGCCTCCTTAGTCTCTATTCAAGAGATCCATCAGACAAGTCAGCGGGATCAGTTTCTGATGAAGTTACGGCCACAATTTGAAAATGTTCGGTCCAACTTAATGAGCAGGGTACCATCCCCTTCACTCGAATCATGTTTGGGCGAACTCCTTAGAGAGGAACAGCGCTTGGTGACTCAGACGGCACTTACACAGAATGCTCCTCAGGCTGCTCCTCTCGATGTTGCTTATGCAGCCCGGGGTAAGCCTCAAGCCCGGGACATGACCAAGGTAAAATGTTTTTGCTGCCACAAACTAGGACATGTTTCCACTCAGTGCAACCAGAAGTTTTGTTCCTATTGCAAAACCAAAGGTCATGTTCTTCCGGAATGCCGGACGCGCCCTCAGAATCGGGCACCGCAACAGCGCGCCTACTCTGCTCATCTTCTTGAAGCCACTTCACCAGTCATGCCTGCACCACCTGCCGCATCTTCCTCTTCTACCCTCACTCCTGAAATGGTCCAGCAAATGATCATAAATGCTTTTTCTGCCCTTGGCCTATCAGGTAAACCAAAATCTTCAGTATCCACCTGGTATATTGATTCAGGGGCCTCCAATCACATGACACACTCTCCTGCCAATATGACTAATATTAAGGAGTATGGTGGAGACCTCTGCATCAATACTGCTGATGGTGGTAGTATTCCCATTTCTGCTGTTGGACAGGTTCCTCATTCCTTACCCTTGCATAATGTTTTTCTTTCCCCTCGCTTAACCACAAATTTGTTATCAGTTGGTCAACTTGTTGATAATAATTGCTCCATCTTGTTTTCTCGCTCTGGTTGTCTTGTGCAGGATCAAGTATCGGGGAAGGTGCTAGCGAAGGGCCCTAAGCAGGGACGACTGTTTCCCCTCCAAATTTCGTCACAAAAACCGCTTCCTTCGGAGTCTGCTTTGTTTTCCCATTTGAGTCATAATAAATGCCAGTTGTGGCATAATCGTTTAGGACATCCTAATTCCAAAACTTTGATGTTTTTATTGAATTCTGGTTTAATTAATGATAATAAAGTTTCTTTTACGGATGTTTCTTTTAATTGTGCTAGCTGCAAGATGGGGAAAGGGAAAACTCTTCCTTTTCCTCTTCATGATTCTTTAGCAATGAAATGTTTTGATATTGTTCATAGTGATGTGTGGGGTATTGCACCTGTTATCCCTCATTCTCATTATAAATATTTTGTTACATTCATTGATGATTATAGTCGTTTTACTTGGATTTATTTCTTGCATGCTAAGTCTGATGTTTTTTCGGTTTTTAAAGTTTTCTTATCTTATGTTGAGAATCAATTTTCCACTACCATTAAAATTCTTCGATCTGATTCAGGGGGGGAGTATGTTTCTAAGGAATTTCAAACATTTTTGCAATCCAAAGGCATCATCTCTCAGCGATCTTGTCCTTACACCCCCCAACAAAATGGTGTGGCTGAGCGAAAAAACCGACATCTCTTGGATATTGCTCGTTCACTTTTGTTAGCATCTTCTGTTCCAACAAGGTTTTGGCCTGAAGCCCTCTCAACCGCTGTGCATGTCATAAATCGCCTACCTTCATCTAGATTAAACAACCAGACACCATTTTTTAGACTTTTTCACAAGAATCCACTCTATGATCATCTTCGTCCTTTTGGGTGTGTTTGTTTTGTTCTTCTTCCTCCCACTGAGCGCACTAAGTTAACAGCTCAATCCTCCATCTGTGCCTTTCTTGGTTATGCTCTTAATCAAAAAGGCTATCTATGTTATGATTCTAAAGCCAAAAGAATTCGAGTGTCTCGCAATGTCGTGTTTTTTGAGAATCAATATTTCTTTCCAAGGCATGGTGATTCGAATGACTCTATCTCGTTCTCTTTTTTACCATCATTTTCAGATACAATGCCTTCACCTGTTACTCGTTTTAAGCCGGATTTTATGTATAAACGACGGAATATTACAGGTGATCCTGCCTGTGGGTCTCTCGCTACGCCTACCTTGACTGCTCCTGATCCTGCACCTGATCCACCTCCGGCGCCTCCTGCTCCTGATCCTGCACCTAATCCACCTCCGGCGCCTCCTGCTCCGGATCCTCTTCCTCTTCGCCGATCCATTCGCCACATCAAGCCCCCTGATCGCTATGGCTTTACTCATGCGTCATTATTAACCACTTTGTCTTCTGTTTCTATCCCTACCTCGTACTCACAGGCTGTGCAGCATGATTGTTGGAAACAGGCTATGCAAGAAGAACTTACTGCTCTTCAAACAAATCATACATGGGACATTGTTACCTGTCCTTCATCTATCAAACCCATTGGATGCAAGTGGGTATACTCGGTGAAATTAAAGTCCGATGGATCCCTGGATCGCTACAAAGCCCGTCTAGTTGCACTTGGAAACCGGCAGGAGTATGGTATCGACTATGAGGAGACTTTTGCTCCAGTGGCCAAAATGACAACTGTACGTACAGTTCTTGTAATAGCTGCATCTTAGTCATGGCCTCTATATCAGATGGATGTGAAGAATGCTTTTCTTCACGGGGATCTTAAAGAGGAAGTCTACATGCGTCTCCCTCAAGGAATTCCTTCTTCTTCCAAGACCGATGTTGCTCGATTACGGCGCTCACTATATGGCCTTAAACAGGCACCCAGAGCCTGGTTTGACAAGTTCCGAACCACTCTCCTTCAGCTTTCTTTCATACAGAGCCCGTATGATCCTTCGATGTTCACACTTCCTTCATCCAGAGGATCCACAATTCTCCTTGTGTATGTTGATGATATCATTATTACTGGCCCTCACAGTGATATGATCCGACAGATACAAGCCTCTCTGCTAGATAAGTTTCATATGAAAGATTTGGGACCTTTGAATTATTTCTTGGGTTTGGAAGTGCATCAATCAAAGAAAGGCTTGTTTCTTCATTAACACAAATATGCTACTGACCTCGTGGATCTTGCCGATCTCGGTAATTCTAGCCCAGTCGACACACCGTTGGAAGTAAATGCCAAGCTTCATCAAGAAGACGGCGATCTTCTTCCTGATCCTACATTCTATCGTCGTTTGGTTGGTAGTCTTGTCTACCTAACCATTACTCGACCAGATCTCTCTTATGCTGTTAATCTGGTCAGTCAGTTTATGACGGCACCACGGCATCATCATTTGGCAGCAGTAAAAAGGATTATTCGATATATCCTTGGCACCTCTACCCGCGGCTTATTCTTTCCAGTTGGCACCCCACTTACACTCACTGCTTATTCTGATGCGGATTGGGCTGGGTGTCCGGACACCCGTCGCTCTACCACAGGATGGTGTGTTTACTTGGGCGACGCTTTGGTTTCCTGGAAATGTAAAAAGCAAGATAGAGTCTCCAAATCTTCCACGGAATCCGAATACCGAGCCATGTCTTCCGCTTGTTCAGAGATCCTATGGCTTCGTGGGTTGCTCTCCGAGCTTGGTTTCTCCCAGACTCAACCAACTCCTCTTCATGCTGACAACACAAGTGCCATTCGAATCACTGAAAATCCTGTGTTTCATGAGCGGACCAAGCATATTGAAGTGGACTGTCACTTCATTCGGGATGAGTATGATCGTAAAATCATTACTCTTCCCCATATATCCACTGAGTTCCAGCTTGCTGATATCTTCACCAAGGGCCTTCCCCGACCGCGGCATGAATTCCTGGTTCGCAAATTGTTGCTGGTTGACTCCCCACATCAATTTGAGGGGGGGTGTTAAAGTGGAACATTGTATGATATTGGACCCAACCCACATGTATAATATTAGGCCCAACCCAACTGTAAATATGAGATCAAGTCAAAATATACACAGCTCGATAGAATTATTACCTTCCATGATTAGAGATCTAATTGATCTAAATTAGGAGTTGATTACTTGATTGTAGCCTGATCTTAGGCAGTGTAAACTCTATTTATAGAACAGTAATACAAATCGAAGGGACAACCTTTTCCAGAGAACTCTTTCTCTCTCGTTTGGTATTTCTGTCAATAGCTCTGTGATTAGCAAAGGCTACCAGCTATGCTGAGGAATATGGCCACCTGCAGCAGGTAGAAGAAACAGGAGGAGAGCCAAAAAATAGGAGAAAAGAAACAGCCCACAAGCCCACACTCTGGGCCACAGAAAATCTCTTTACAAAGGAGAGAACAGACCAAGAAAAACCAACAAACCCAGCAAATCTGGGCAAGAACAAAAGGCAAAAAACAACTGGCAAAGGAAGCTCCAAGCATGAAAATGGCCAGCAGCAGCAGCAGCTCCAAATAAAACTGCAATAAGCAGCAGCAGAACAGCAGCAGCAGGGCAGCAAACAGGAAGCACGTAACAGCAGGGAAGCGCACACTTTCTGGAGCCAACAACGAGAAAAAGCAACATAAAGAAGACCCAGCCTAAAAGGGAGAAGGCAATTTATGCCTCTTTCACGCCCAACACAAGAATTAAAACTCTAGTTCCAATAGACCTTATCCTTTTAGGCTTCTTTCACTCCGAGCACAAGAATTAGAATCCTAGTTCCAATAGACCTCAAGCCCAAGTTCTATTAAGCCACAAATATCAATTTTCTTATTCCAATAACAAGCTAGTAATTATATCTTTTACATACCTTTAATAAAAAGGAAAAACTGAAATCGTCATAGATCTTGGTTTGCAAGCTAAAGTAAAACTAAATGCTAGCTCCAAAGTCCCACTAGTTTGGCCATGCTGTCCTTATTTTCTTTATAAGTACTCCAAATTATGCTCAATAAATAATAAAAAAACTCTTCACAGAGAAACTGTCTCCATTTGAACTAGAGTAATTTTGAGAAAGGCATGATTTCAATTGAACTAAAGGGTTGATCTGCCCATTTGGTTAGGGACCTAATGTGAGGCATGTCCAAGCAAAAAAATGAGGATACTGTGGCCGAATGGATTTTAATTTGGTGCAGTACTGAAAGCTAGAACTACAATAGATCCACCTTCCTGCAGGTCTTGGAACTTCCAGTCGCACCTGAAAGTCCTAGAAAGTAGAATCTGTAGTAGCCGTCAGTCTGAAAGTTGGATAAGGGAACAATATGACCATGTGAGTGAACATCTCATTTTGCAACATCTGTTCAACTGTAACTGTCACGACCCAAATTCCGGGGCCCTGTCGGACTCTGGATCGTGATTATTTAGTAAATATTCACCATGCATTCATCAAATGATTTCCACAAGGGATCAGGCATTTAGATCAAAATATAACTTTAATTAAATTATGAATGTCGAACAATATCAAATATCTCTGAGTAAATCAAATTCCATATTCTAAATTTAGTTCCTATAATAAAATTCCCTAAACAAGGGTTAATCCCTTTATCAACTAATTGAATATTTCTCGTTCTCTCTCGTCAGCCACGCATGCCAAAATTTACGTGCTGAATGTCGTTTTGCTCTGCCCCACCCCGCAACGTGATTACCCGAAGGGGGCAACACAACATCAGTATTACTGGTGAATGAATTTTCCTAATTACAAAAACAGCATAAAACATAATAACAAATCTGAATAAATAAATCAATTACCATTAAAAGTACATTCATAAACATATTCGTGCCCATGCACATTACCACGCCTCCAAGGCTCATTGTATACATGTATACCGGTCACCATGACCCTGTCTCATCAGACACGTCCCCAAAGGACCGGCCGCTATAATGGCCCGGACACTAAGTCCAACATCCCACGTCTGGGACCAAGTGCACAATATTCCATGTTCATCTTTCTAGACATGTCATAACATTACAATAACCAGAATTTAATTTAAATATCCATAACCTACACAAATCAATAGTGTGGACCAGCCCCCTACACAATTTACATGTCGCTGCCCCACTTCTAGTCATAACTGGTATTGTTAAGTGTAGGGCTATCCCACCCTATCTTATAAACAGAATGTTACACAAGATTACAGAATCATGCCCAAATTCCAACCAAACTGCCCATACAATTAATCATAATTCACATAAAACCTTAATTTACCTAAGTAGAATGGTGATGTTGTAATTACATACAAAATCCAGGGGCTATCCCAATTCTATAAATTCCATCCGGCCATATTTACATACACAGAAACTAGGAAAAAGTGAATCACGCCTAAACATACTTTAATGTAAAATCCAGTGGGTCCCACTTGACCCATCCAAGATCAGACTTGATGCCTTTGGTTGCCCAAGGCTAAACTCTCATGCCAATGGATCAGATTCATCATTTGATCAATACCTGGGGTCCACAACTCAAAACTGTTGTCTGCTGTTTACTACACTAAGTCACGCATGACTGTTTTTGAATCCATTGATCAGTGGGTCCCACTATTCAAAATCCGAGATGTCCCACTCCTCTATGGTCGCCCAGGGGCCCCACACCAGATGCCTGGATCAGATTTCCATTCCTGTAATCAGATGGACCCTAGTAGGCCTTGTCGTCATACAGTCACAAACTCTGTGACAGACGCCTCCTATTCACCATATCTATTGGATGAGTGCCAAGTGGGGTCCACTCTACATGGAACCTTCACCAAGCAGGTCGCCCCTGGGTCCACTTCAAGATGTGGGGTGCTGATCAATGATCAGGTGGGCCCAGTGGACTCACAACCCCTGTCGACCAGAACTGTTCTATTTCCATAAATCACGCCTCGACTGTATACTTCTCCTGGATGGTGGTTAAAGTAGGACCCAATCTCTAGGGGACCAGCACCACTATGGTCGCCCATGGGTCCCCTCCAGGATCCATGGACCAGATCCTCAATCAAGTCCGCCAGGTGGTCGCACTATTCCCAAACGTAAATCTTCATCTATGCTCTGTTTCAGAACTTTTGCATATGCAGCCATTAATTCATCATTTAGAAGATATGAATGGTCTGACAATCACAATTTCACTAGAATAAATCCATCCAAAACGATATCATGAGTTCATGGCCTCAAAATATAATTAAGTGCAAATCGATAACTTCCATTACTACCTTTATACACAGCAACATAACATGCTTATCACGAATCAAGTTTTATCAATCATCAACTATATTGTTCTGTGATAACAAGGAAGATTCACTCACCTTTTGTATGCGATGGTCGCGTTTGCAATATGCGAGCGCGAATAGGACATCTGATGATCGTCCCCTTCTTCTTCTCCTGGTTGCAGCACACAAGATGCTCTCCCTCTCAGAATTTTTCAACAGGAAAAAGAGAAAATACCATTCTAAGGGTCGTTGGTTGCTTATATACACAAAGTAGAGTCCTATACCTTCTTTAATACTTCTTCCTTTTTCTAATTAGAGTTGTTATACAACTCCTCACCTTTCCTTTCTAAAAACCACACACACGTGAGATAGCTTCCAATTCCTAATAAGAAATCAACTAAGGGTCCTACCTGGGCCAAACTAGTCCTGGGGCCCAAGTACTCAAGATATTACAATACCTCTCCTCTAGATTATCTCATTCTCACCTAATGTTCAAGGAAATATTTTAGGGCACATTTGGCAACAGTCCACACGTGGATTCCTAGCTCTTTATCCTTGGATTCACGGAAACTCCACGTTTGGCAACCGGTCAAGGGCAGTGCTACATTGATCCCAGTGGGGTCAATTGACCCCACTGGGATCTGAAAAAATATTTAAAAAAAATTTATGTCATGAATTGAACTTATGGGAAGCTTTTGACCCCACTCAATGCCTAAGTTAATGGCCATCTGTCTACAAAAAAAAAAAATAATAATAATGGGCCATTGCAGAGGAAAGATCAAGATATTGTCAATGCCATGAAACTAGTTAAAGAAAATGAGAGATGATGAATGAGAATTTCTATTGATTGAAGTGTCTTCATTTTGCAACAAACAGGGTGTTTCTATCCCGAACATGGATGATATCTTTGTAGTTTCTGGGAGGCCATGACGCAAAGCCGCACAGATTACAAATTTATATCACTACCGTGTTAAACTATTCTACACAGTCATCGATATGCAACTTCAAGAGCTCAACAACCATTTCACAGAGGTTAATACTGAGTTGCTTTTTTGTGTGGCTTGCTTGAATCCCACGAATTCATTTTCTGCTTTTGACATAAAAAGGTTGGTCCATCTTGTTGAATTTTATGCCTCTAATTTTTTTGCAATAGACCTCGTGGCATTTGAACATCAACTTCAAAACTACATTGCTGATATGCACTCTAGCAACGAGTTTTTAGAACTTAAAGGAATTGGTAACATTGCGAGAAAATTAGTGGAGACAAAGAAGGATATTGTAACCCATTGGTATATTTGCTTCTAAAATTGGCGTTGATTTTACTAGGTAGCGACTGCAACAGTAGAAAGAGCTTTTTCAGTGATGAAGTACGTAAAGAACAGGTTGTGTAACTGAATGGGAGATCAATGGATGAATGATCATTATATTGAAAAGGATGTGTTTGCTAGCGTTGATAATGAAGCTATTATGCAACGATTTCAACACATAAAAACCCATCGAGGGTAGCTATAGGAGTTTATATATTTGAATTTTCCTTTTGGATTAAGAACTATTAGTAACAATGTATTAAAATTTCTATTTATTTTTGTTTGAGAGTTCAATGTTATTTTTGTAGGATTATCAGAAATAGATTATTTGAGAATTTTATATTAGGTTTGTCGAATTATCGAAAGTAGATGACAGATGTTGATAAAGGGGAAAATAAATTTATTCGATTTGCGGAAGATAAGTCTTTTGATGACCCCACTCACTCGAATACCTGGAGCCCCCACTACAACCGGTGAGGTTGTATAATTATA
This sequence comes from Persea americana, assembly GCA_029852735.1. NCBI lineage: Eukaryota > Viridiplantae > Streptophyta > Magnoliopsida > Laurales > Lauraceae > Persea > Persea americana. The sequence goes on from CM056819.1 coordinate 3,954,234, forward strand.
AGAGGAATTCTCAAAATACCCAAAAGTCAGCAAAAGAGTAGACAATGAAGATCAAACCGCTCTCCATCGAATTTCTAAAATCACCATGCGCTCAGATTTGCTGATGAACAGTGTTTTGGGCGTAAATTTACACATCACAGTTCTTTTCATTATTTTAGTTTTTCTAGGCCCCACAATGAATATCTGAACCGTTAATCCCCTTTAAAATGGTCAAAACTGCTATGAGGCCAAAATCAGCTATTGATTCATCCAAATTTGTGAGATATTTGCAAGCAAGTCTAGACCATTTGATGACCAATTATGGAATTCTGTAGGTCCTATTTGGACAATCCAAACCGTTAACCATCTTCAAAAGGCCAAAACAGCTACAGAGGCAAATTTGACAGCTTAATTCTCTATGGATTGCCAGAAATTTGCAAATAAATCCAGACCGTTCATCTGTCATATAGCCAAAATCAAGACTCAAAGTGCAGTCCCTTTTTTGCAATTTTTTATTACTGTGGGTCACTGATTAATGATCTGAATCGTTAATCATCTCCAAACGTCCCAAAATGGCCATGGGGTCAAATTTCAGCTGTAACTTAAACATAGATTTTGAGATATTTGATGAGATATTTGAAAAAAAAAAAAGTCCATAATGTAAAAACTGATTTTTTATTTTTATTTTTGTGGATACTATTTGCAAGATCCGAACCGTCCATCATCACTAGGGGGCCACAAACAGCTAGAGGTCCAAATTGTATGGCTTAATTCAACATGGATTGTGAGAAATTTGTGAAAAACTTGGGACCGTTAGATGTAGTATATGTAAATCCACAGGTTTTCCAAACATGGAATTCACCGAATCCTCTTGATGAGAAATCCACACAAAGGATAGCATCATATAAGAAGAATGAAGGAATCCTGTTCCCAAAGATGCCCCTAAACATTTAAAGCAACCTTAACATTCTATCATTTTTAGATGGAAAGATTTTTAAATGAGGTTAATGTAAAGTAATACTTCAAAAGAATTCAAGCACATGACAAAAAACACAGGCACTGTGCAAAATATTAGGGAAAAAGAAAGCATACAAGGGTTCGTATGAAAGTCACAAATAGAATCATTAACATTTCTGAGCAAAGTAACACAAAATATTTAAACAGATAATCCTATGCCAAAAAGATCTTAAGTGAGTAATCAGATGTAAGTAAATAAAAGGCCTTTCGAACAGATCATTTTAGGTTTTTACACAACACACAGATATCTAATGTACTGATTTTATAACTACCATGGAATGCACTTTCCCTCACAAATTACAATCCTTGTCCATCTTCATATTTTCTGAATCCACTCAATGCATAACAATAAACTGTTACTGTGACTCCCCGGAGTCCCACATCGACTATAGAGAGGAAAGTGAATGGGATTATATGTAGAGCTTACACCCTTACCTTGCATGAGGCTTTTTGATGGGTTCTGGCCCATCAGAAACAAAACCGTGAGGCCTGTGGGCCAAAGCGGACAATATCATGCATGCGCGTATGGTGGGGTGTTACAAATGGTATCAGAGCCGACTCTCGACTAGTTCGAGTGTGGGTCCCTTGCTGTGGTCTGGTGCAAGTGGGCGGGCCAAGAGGGCTGGCAGGCTACAGGCACTGGCAGGCTACTGCATAGGGACGTGCAGCCTTAAGGGGGGTGGATTGTGACGCCCCGGAGTCCCACATCGACTATAGAGAGGAAAGTGAATGGGATTATATGTAGAGCTTACACCCTTACCTTGCATGAGGCCTTTTGATGGGTTCTGGCCCATCAGAAACAAAACCGTGAGGCCCGTGGGCCAAAGCGGACAATATCATGCATGCGCGTAGGGTGGGGCGTTACAGGTATGCTTTGTCAAGTACTTGATTGCCTGCCTTTTGGGCTTCTTTAACATATCTCCAAACACAGCCTTCTTTAAGCTGGCATGGCTTATGGACTTGTTTATTGGTTGGCTCAGCTGTAGGCTGCTTTTGGAGGTTTCCCAGCTTGTGGACTGCTTTGGGTTAGCTCTCGCTTGGTTGCTTCTCTTTTCTGGGAGTGCAAGTGCGAGACTGCGAGGTTCCCCAATTGCTATGTACTCTGTACAATTTCTTTTGGAAATTCATGTACTTACCTTTCCAAAAAAAAGAAGTAATTGATTGCCATTTGCAATATAAGTTTTTTTTTTTCTTTTTTCTTTTTTTGAATTACCACTGGCCATTTTGAAATAATCTATGTATTCCACTTGAGCTTGATTCTCTTTTGACTTTTTAGAAGTGATTAAATTTGAATCATGCTTATTGTTTGAAATATTGATATAAATCTCATAGGAATGGATAATAATGGTTTTACTTAGTCAAATCTCAATTTTCATGTTTCTGATCTGCTGCATGATATGGTTCAAACTTGAATTGTTCTGAACAAATGTTTCTTACTTTGGTTTTCATGTTTATGGCCTGTTTCAGTTGAGCTGCCACCTTGGTTTTCTTCCGTGGCCCTGACTCTGGTGTCAGATGCAGACATTGTAAGCATATACCGATGAATCCAATTAGATTTTGGAATGTTGCTGTGGATAGTGTATTAAGTTGCTAAATGTATTTTGAGATGAAGGGCACTTTGATGCACCCGAGTTTGCATTCAGTCTGATTATTTTGGCAAAATGGATGATGCTTCTATTTCTTCCTTTTGTCTTTTAATTTGAGAATGGATGGTTATCTCAGCAGAAAATCCACATGAGATGGGATACTGTTTTCCAATTTCACCACTGCAAATCTGTATCAGTGATCAATACTGTTTGGCAAGAAGGCAGACTACTATTATGCTAGATGTGGTCATATTAATTTACCACCCAAATGCATATTGGAACAAACAATCATTCATTCTGCTGAAACCTGAAATATAGCACCAGTTTTGATCTGGGACTTCTCAAATTTCTGAGACCATCGTATTTAGAGAAGTGGTGTATGTGCCCATGGTTTTTATCTGAACACCCACTGTTCCAATTTTTTCTATTTATCATTCCCCTTTCATATGGTTGTTTTGTTAGTTGCTGTGATCATTACAGTGGTGAAAAAAATGACAAATTCCCAATCCTGCATCTGTATGTTGTTATATTGATATCTAAAAGTTACATTTTGGTTGTTGCTTTAAGTGTGGAGAATGTGTAGATGTTTGCTGCTTGACTATTCAGAATATGATTTGTCACGTACACTATTTTTATTTGAAAATGCACATTTTATTTAAATATACTTGATTCTGTGATCCTAATTTTAGATTGTAAATGAAGACAGCGGTTGGAGCTTTGTGCTATGCCTCACAAGTTCCTTTATTCATGCTGGTACCATTACTTGCAGTCTGCTTAAACCATTTTGCAAGAGGATGCATGGGATCCTTTGCCTTAGCATATGGCATTTGGCTGTCCCCTTATTTGTTCATGGGGGATCCATGATTCAGTAATCAAGATGTAACCCCACCATCAATGGTGCCCCACAAATGTCTTGATTGAAAAGCATCCTATACTGATTGAAAAACATCCTATATCCATCTATACTTTGGTCTTCTTTTTTAATGTTCTGTTGCTGCATTCAATTTTTACTGTCTATTTGTAGAGCACTAGTTACACAGTTGGGATTTTCTAATCTGAGAGATTTCTGGGACATGACCTGTGGTAAGGCCCATGATATTAATGGTCCAGATCACTGAACCATAGTGCTGCATGTATAGACAGGGCAAGACAACAAATTGTGTGTATTTTGGGGCACAAAAGCTGTACTTCCTCTTTTAGTGAAGTTTACACAGCAGCTTAAATATGGCATGGACCTCTGGGTAAATGCGAAGGTTGTGGTTTCTTAAACTTCACCAAATCTCCAAATGGTAATTGTTTAGATGGCAGACTGGACAAGGTTGGCAATATTTCAAAGTGATGACCTAGTAAGGATTGATAGTATGCAGGAACTGCTTACTCACAGAAACCTTCTCCCCAATGCATTTCTCTTTCTTTAGATCCTTCATCAGAACCTCATTTTTGTTCGTTCTTCCTCAGTATTTGCAAATACCCATATTCTATCTCGAGGAGCGCCATATTGCCAGCTTACATTACTGATAGGTTGGCCCACCTTTACCATTCCTAGGTAAGAAACCATAAAGGAAAATGATAGAAATGAAAGTCTTTCTTTTAAATTTGGCACCATGGCATCAAATTTGGCGAGGCATTGGTTGCTATCTTCTAGTGGTCTCATCCAAAGTGGATGGACAGCAATGATTGTTCGGAATTTGAAAATTGAAAGTCGGTGGTTGTCTGAACTCTGAAGGGCCACCCAGGTACCCCAGCAGGCAAGCACCCAGGGTGGTGCTGAGAAATGACCACCAGTCCCTCCATTTTGAGGTCGGTTGGCGAGGGTGCAAAAACAGATGTTAAGTTTTCCTGGTACTTGACAGACTCAAGTTTTCTTGATTAGTAAAAGCCTCAGTTATTTTATGGGATTCTTTGAAGAACTACTTATTGTGAAGGAGATGTAGACAGTGTCTTTGCTTCAGCTTGTTACAATGCTAAGTCACCTTGAAGAGTGGAGACTTGATTCCCAGGTGTATGAATTATGGGTAATTCCCCCTCTGTAAATGTCTATTTCCCCAGGGTTAAGTCAGTTGACTGTTCTTTGTCAGTAGAGCATTTAATTGCACACAACTCCTCAAAACTGCTTAATATAGAAAATGAAAGAGAGGACGAAGAAGTAGAAAGGAGAGGGAAGAGAGGAGGGGTGGGGGGTGTTGTTTGAGAAGGTTTGGGAGGGGAGGAGATGGAGTTTCATATGATAACATGTGTTCCTCCTCTCTCCATTCCCTCATCTCTAGTACCCATTCGTCTTCCATTCCCTTTTCTATTACTTTCATTTCTCTTACTTCTATTCCTATTTTTCAAATGCATGTTACAACTATGCATACGTAATAGGAGGCTACACGAAAAGCATAATATGGTTCTGCCTCATACAAGTTACAAACATATATTCCTGTAAAACTGGCTGTTCGACTAGGATCTTTTTTTTTTTGCCAATTTGAACTAGCCACATTTTGGGAGATTGGGAATGAGGTTGGATCCACTCTGTTGTAAGGGGCTGAATGTTGGGCAATGAAGAAACAAGATAAAGTTAAAACCACATGTGACTGAGATGTGTATTGCTATGGTGAACTTTTGGAGTTACAATAATGAATTAGGAATGAGTACATTAGAGGATAAGTGCAAGAAACTAGGAGAAGGGATTAAGGCCTCGGTTGAAGTAGTGAGGAAATATGTGCTAGGCTGATTTACAGAGAGCATGGCTTCATAGGGGGCTGAGTGGAAAATCATAACTCACAAATGCAATCCTAAAAATAGATTGGATTAGGCTACAATAATGGTGATGAAAGGATCTACAGATTCTTGTATTAGCAGGAACAAGAAGAAGAATCAAGAAGAAGAAGAAATTGCAAACTGTCTCATCCCAAGATGGAGATCGACCTTGTGTATTTATATTGGTTGTTGCCCAATCAAAGGCTCTAATTACAATCTAATTTACATCTCTTTATAATTGATTACAAGCTAATTAGGAAAATCTAGATGTGATTACAATCTTGTACTTATGTATAGAGGTTGACCATAACTTACAAGACTCACACGTGAGATATACTGTGTGGGCCTGTGATGATGGGCCTTTGGTTATGGGCCTGTCATAGTGGGTCTATGAATCTGTTGGATCTGTACACTCCCCCTCAAATTGATGCGGGGGAACAGCATAGCATCAATTTGGAAAGAATATAATCATGACGATCCTAGGGCAAGCCTTTGGTGAAGATATCTGCCAGTTCATCATGTGAGGAGATGTAGGGCAGATAGATTGTGTTGGAGACAACGTGTTGACAAATGAAATGGCAGTCAATCTCAATATGCTTAGTGTGCTCATGGAAAACTGTGTTTTTCACAATTCGAATGACACTAGTGTTATTAGCATAAAGTTGAGTGAGGTCCTTGAGGAAGACACCAAACTCTCGGAGGAGACGATGAAGCCATATAATCTTGTTACTTGTAGATAACATTGACCTATATTCGGCCTCCACGGATGATTTGGAAACAATGCTTTGTTTCTTACTTCTCCATGAGATGAGAGAGGGTCCCAAAAACATGCATCAGGCCCAATTGGCATCAGAATATGCTTGCAATTCGAAGGAGGACGCTGATGGGTAAAACAAACCATGATCACGAGTGCCTTTGATATACCGAAGAATCCAATAAATAGATAGAAGATTTGGTTTACGAGGATTGCTAATAAATTGACTTAAAGTATGAACCGCATGAGAAATATGAGGCCTTGTCATAGTTAAATAGAGAAGACTGCCTACCAATTGTCGAAATAGGGTTGGATCTGAAAGAGGATGCCCATCATCTTTGTTGATTTTAACATTAAGCTCGATAGGAGTTGCAAAAGTTTTGGCAGCACCAAGACGCGCAGATTGAATTAGGCCATCAACATTTTTGGATTGATTAACCTGAATGCCATCCTTGTTCCTTGAAACTTCCAGACCCAGAAAATAAGTCAAGGTACCAAGGTCCTTCATCTTAAAGGTATTCATATGATGAGTTTTGAGTTTAAAGATACCAACCACATTGTTTCCGCTGATTATCATGTCATCAACATATATCAATAGAATGGTACGGCCACAAGAGGTTGTTTGAATGAAGAGTGAGCTGTCATTAGGGCTTTGATAAAAGTTTGATTTGATGATGGCAGTGTGAAATTTGTCAAACTAGGCCCGGGGAGCTAGTTTAAGCCCATAGAAGGATTTATTTAACTTGCAAACATGCTGCGGTGGACAAGCATAGCCTGGTGGTGGACGTATATACATATTTTCTTTGAGATCCCCATGTAGAAATGTGTTCTTGACATCCATTTGCTAGTGTGGCCAATTACGGGTGCAAAGGTTTCCTCATAGTCAATGCCGTACTCCTGTTTGTAACCTTATGCAACTAGTTGAGCTTTGTTGTGGTTAATATTGCCGTCAGAGCAAACTTTAATGGAGTAGACCCATTTGCTTCCAATAACAGATGTATTTGGTGGACGTGGCACCAAATCCCAAGTTTTGTTTCCTTCGAGAGCCAATAGTTCATTTGTCATTGCATCTTGCCAACGTGGTATATTACCAGCTTCTGAATAGGTGGTGGGGATGGGAATGGGATCTGAAGTTGTAAACAGCACAGGAAAGCCATATCTATCTGGTGGAACTGAAATACGACTAGATCGTCGTAATAGAGGTGCAAGATCATTTACCTTCAGTAGTAGTTTCCCTGTCTTCAGGAACGCGCATGGTCAGGGTATTGAGAGCAGAAGCAGTAGGAGGTGGCTGTTTTGGACGACGGGTATAGACTTGTGTAATTGCTGGAGGGAGATCGTGTGTTTTAAATTGGGGTAGATATGATATTTGGATATTATTTGTACTGGGAGAAGAGGAATGAAATTGAACATGTTCCAAGAAAACAACTTTCCGTGATGTCCGTTGCCGTCTTTCTTTGGGATCATAACACTGAAAGCCTTTGTGTTGATCACTGTATCCTAGAAACGTGTAGCGAGCTGCCTGAGGTGACATCTTGTTACGTTCAACGGATGGGAGGTGCACAAAGCATAGACACCCAAATACCTTCAGATGTGAGTAGGAAGGGGGATCACCAAATAAACACTCATAAGGGGAGACTTTACCCAAGACAGAGATAGGTAATATGTTGATTATATGGTTAACTATATGGGCTGCCTCACACCAAAACTTAAGGGGAACCAGGGATTCAACAAGAAGGGTTCTAACATTTTCTAAAAGATGGTGATTCTTTCTTTCCGCAATCCCATTTTGTTGTGGTGTGTGGGCAAGATTTGTGATGAAGGATTCCTTTTTCAGCTAGAAATGAGTTCAATTCAGTGGATGTGTATTCTCCCCTTGAGTCTAAACGTAGGATCTTAATGGATTTTTGAAACTGAGTACTTACCATATTATAAAATTTTTGAAACATGGAAAAAACTTTAGATTTGGACTTTAAGAAATATATCCATGTGTAACAACAGTAGTCATCTATAAAAGTAACATAGTATTTATATCCAAGTCTACTCAAGTGAGGGCCAATACCCCAAACATCTATGTGAATAACATCAAAGGGTGCAGTAGTACGAGAATAATGAATGGGAAAGGGTAACACATGACTTTTTCTCAAGAACCAAGATTTACATTTTGATTTTGCTATAGTAGAAATCATGGTACTAGTAATATATTTTTCTAAATATCCAAGTTTAAACAACGAAATCAGGTTATCATTATTCAAATGACGAAGGTGTTTATGTCAAGTGTTCCACACATTATTTATAACACCCAAAGAAGAAGCAAAGAACAATTTTTGTCCCATTTCCAAGAGAAAAAGCCTGTCATGCTTACTCCTTGTCTCGATCACCTTCCCAGTCCAGAACGGGAGAAATTAACAAGATATCCACAATCAATAAGTTGGCCAATGGAAATCAGTTTTGCAGCCAAATTGGGAACAAAATAAACATTAGACAGAGTTGTCAATGACCTATGAAGCCCACAACCCATGACCCATCTACACAGCCCGTCTTATTGTAGACTAATCAAACTTGTACAGCATTACATATTAAAATAGGAGATTTGATAGATTGATACTAGTCAAACTTGTACAGAACTACATACTAAAATGGGAGATTTGATAGATTGTAATTGTAGCCCAAACTGGGGATCTTTGATCTATAAATACAATGGTGGATCCTCAAGGTGGAACAACCAATTCCATTCAATCTTGTTTTGTATTTTGTTTCTCTGTAGATATCATGGAACTGTCATGGTATCAGAGCACTTGGGTTCTCGTTGCTATTTCAACATCGCAGTCCTGATTGTGATGAAGGACTCAACAATATGAATAGGTAGAAGTTTTCTTCTTTGTCTTGAAGAAGACAGATCAAGGACCGTGGTTCTTCTCCTATTCAGATCTTGAAATTGTTCCTGTTTTGGCCTGTGATCAATGGTGGGCCACCTGCGATCATCAAGACATCTTCAAGGTACACTCCCATCTTGGTCGACTATATTTCCTGGGAATTTTAGAGATTTTTCCTGAATTTTTTTAAGTTGGCAGATCCACCTGTCTGCCCCACATCAGATTACTTGTCCAATTTTTTGGTCGCCTGGACTTTTGTTTCCACCCTTGTGGTTTTTTTGCGCAGATCTGCTTGGTCTGATATTGAATCAGAGTGTAGATTCAGTTCTGGACAACTGGTTCATCTCTGCTTGGACCAAGGGATCATTTCTCAACGATCCTGTCCTTGTACTCCTCAGCAAAATGGTATTGCTGAATGGAAAAACAAACATCTGCTTGACACCGTTCGAGCATTGCTCCTTGAATCCTTTGTTCTAGACTTCTAGTTGGTTTTTGGCTTGAAACGTTAGCTACTACTATTCACCTTATAAATCGTCTGCCTTTTACAAAATTAAATAATGAGACTCCATATTTTCGGTTATATGGTACTCCACCCACATACACACATCTTCATACCTTTGGTTGTGTGTGTTTGTCCATCTTCCTTACACTGAACGCACAAAGTTAACTGCTCAATCTGCTCGATGTGCGTTTCTTGGTTATGCTGCCAACCAAAAAGGTTTTGTTTGTTTTGATCCTACTGCCAAACGCGTTTGCATATCTAGAAATGTGGGCTTTTTTTGAAAATCAGTATTTCTTTCACCATTATCATGAACCTCCAATGTCTTACTCAGGCTTACCTCGTTTCTCTGATGAATCTTCACCTATTGAAAGGTTTAATCCTAATTTTGTTTATAAGCGATGACAAAAAGATGATGTTCCCACACAGCAACCTTCACATGAACCTTCTCCTGCACCTGATCTCGATCCTCATCCTGCGCTTGACCTTCGACGATCTACTCGGATTCGTCGTCCTCCGGATCGATATGGATTTACTTATACTGCATTATTAGCTACCTTATTATCCTTTTCTATGCCTCACTCTTACTCTCAAGCAGCTAAGCAGGAATATTGGCGTTCAACTATGCAAGCATAATTAGATGCACTCCATGAGAATCACACATGGGATGTGGTACCGTGTCCTCCATCTGCAAAGCCCATTGGATGCAAATGGGTGTATTCCATTAAGTTGAAATCTGATGGATCCCTCTATTGCTACAAAGCGTGTCTGGTGGCTCTTGGAAGCAGACAAGAATACGGTATTGATTACGATGAAACCTTTGCACCCGTGGCAAAGATTACTACAGTCCGCACTGTCCATGCAATAGCATCAGCTCAGTCATGGCCTCTCTACCAGTTTGATGTGAAAAATGCATTCTTACGTGTATATGCACATTCCCCAAGGTGTTTTTGGAACAACATCAGGTGATGTCGTTCGCTTACACTGGTCTTTATATGGCCTATAACAAGCTCCTCGAGCATGGTTAGAGAAATTCCTGGAATCTCTATTTCAACTAAAGTTTCATCAGAGTTATTATGATCCTTCTATGTTTCTTCTTAACACAGAGGCAGGGATTACTGTGCTCCTTGTTTATGTTGATGACATTATCATTTCTGGGATAGATGCTAAAATTATCTAGCATCTTCAGGCATCTCATCACGACTCATTTCACATGAAAGACTTCGGTCCCTTGACCTTTTTTTTTTAGGTCTCGAGGTTCTTCAATCAGAAAAAGGATTGATTCTTAAGCAACATAAATATGCCTTCAATCAGAATTCTTCTCCAGTGGACACACCTTTAGAGGTAAATGTCAAACTCAGTCGGGATACAGGTGATCCAATACCAGATCCTACATTATTTCGTCGTTTGGTTGGCAGTTTGGTTTATTTAACTATTACTCGATTAGACATTTCGTATACAGTCAACTTGGTCAGCCAATTCATGACAGATCCCCACCACCTTCACTTAGTTGCTGTTTGGCGTATTACACACTATATTCTTGGTACTTCCACTCGGGGATTATTCTTTCCTGTTGGCAATTCATTGTGCCTCACGGCTTACTCTGATGCTGAATGGGCAGGTTATCTGGATACTAGGTGTTCTACTATAGGTTGGTGAATGTATTTAGGCGACTCCTTAATTTCATGGAAGTGTAAAAAACAAGACAAAGTATCCAATTCTTGTACGGATTTGGAATATCGAGCAAAGTCTGCTGCATGCTCTGAAATAGTTTGGCTCCGTGGCTTACTTTTAGAACTTGGGTTTCCTCATACTACTACAACACCTCTAATTGCTAGCAATACAAGCGCCATTCGTATTATTGAAAATCCCATTTTGCATGAACGGACTAAACACATTGAGGTGGACTCCCATTTCATTCATGATGAATTTGTTTGTGACACAATCAGCTTGGCTCACATCTCTTCAGGTCTACAAATTGCAGACATACTCACAAAAGGACTCCCGCGACCACGCCATCTATTCCTAGTGAGCAAATTGATGCTTGTCGATTCTCCATCATCAATTTGAGGGGGGGTGTCAATGACCTATAAAGCCCACGACCCATGACCCATCTGCAAAGCCCATCTTATTGTGGACTAGTCAAACTTGTACAACACTACAAACTAAAATAAGAGATTTGATATTGATTCTAGTCAAACTTGTACAACACTACATACTAAAATAGGAGATTTGATAGATTGAAATTGTAGCACAAATTGGGCATCTGTGATCTATAAATACAATGGTGGATCCTCAAGGTAGGACAACTAATTCCATTCAATCTTGTTTTGTATTTTGTTTCTCTGTAGATATCATGGAATTGTCGAGAGTAAGGGTCTCTGTGGAAATAGTTCCTATACCAGAGATTTGCAGTCGATGACCATTTGTAGTAGTAATTGAATCATGGCCATCATAAGGTTTCCGATTGTGCAAGTTTTGTTCTATAGATGTCATATGGTTTGAGGCACCCGAGTCCAGGAACTATGTGGATGGTGTGATAGCTGTAGACATTGAAGTTGATGAATGAAATGTAGGGAATGCAGTAGAGGAAGACAGATCGCTAATACCCATGGAGGTGAATCCAGCTGCCATAGAGGAATTGATCATTTCTCGAATTTGAGCTGTAGTCAATGTAACTGAACGAGTATCTGAGGAAGCCCTGTCAAGCTGATTACTAGTTTGAGCCTCAAGAGCAGTCAGACCGCGTTTTTGAAATTGTTCTGATTTTTTTTCAGGCCTTCATGTGAAGTTTGAAATAAGATGTCCAGTATGTTTGCGGTAGTTGCAAAATAATTTCCTCCTGCAGTCATGGGCTACATGTCCATACTTCTTACATTCAAAGCATTAAGGTTTTTGACCACGGGTGGTGAACAAAGTTGTCTCATCGGCTTGTGTTGGGCCTGGTGGTGTAAGAAGTGCCTTTTTTTTCCTAAGGGAAGGAAGATGAGATAACAGGTGGGTCTCTTCTCGAAGGACCTCCTGGATACATGTATCTAGATCAAAAGAGATTTTCCGATTCATCAGTGCAGCCTGCACAGGCTCAAATTCTGGACGAAGATTCATCAGAAACTGGCTAACATGGAGTTCTTCTTGAAGCTTAAGGGCTTGGGGAAGGAATTCTGCTGAGGCTGATTGGAGGAGCATCTGATCTCTTTCTGTCCATAAGGCCAAAAAACCGTTGTAGTATCCTTGAACGGTCTTGTCATTTGGCAGCATTTGGCCAATTCTGTATCCAAAGGCTAATTATGTATCCAAATGAAATCTACGGGCTTTATTCTGTTGGTGATAAATTTTCTTCATGTGTGTCCACATGTCAGAAGCTTTTGTGAAAGCTTGAAGTGCCATTGAGAAAGAAATATCAACAGAGTTGAGGATCCAAGTTACAACTTTGGCATTGCGTTGGTTCCAAGTGGTCATCCACAGTTATTGTCCTGATGGGGGTCTGAAACTAGTTTTGGATTTTTTTCATCCAGGTAACCTAACATCTCTTGTCCTTCAATAAAGTTCTTTAAATGGAATTACCAAGACATGTAGTTTGTACTGTTAAATTTTACAGGAATAATCTCAACTTTGTCCATTGGATGCCCTGATATTTGTTTTCAAGGAAGTATGAACAGATCCACAAGGATTGTGGACAGAACCTCAACTGTTCAAAAAAAGGAGAAAAAGATACCCTGGGCGACCCAAATTTTGTAGCAAGAAAGGAAAGAACTTACTGCAAAATTGTTTATTTCTCTGATTGGCCTTCCAGGTTAGACTGGTGCCGTATTTTTGGGACTCCTGAAAAGGAACCACTGTATTCCTATGGTTGGATTGGATTTTCAAGCAAAAATTCTGAAACTATTTCAGAAAACTGTCAAACCAAGAAAGCAGTCAAGGCACTGACCTATTGGGCTGATAAAATGCCAGAAAAATGTGGATAATTCCAATAAATAATGGGCGAACCAGATGCTGGAGTTTCTGGAGAGTCCACAATCTGGAGGTGGGGCCCACTGCTTGATAAGGCAGACAGATAGCTGTCGACTGTTGCAGAATGTTGCCATAGTTGTCTCCTTGTTCAGAACGTAGTTCTGGATGGCTGAGATGATCTTTCTATTGATTAGAGGGACTGCTTTTCCAGACTTCTTCCTTTTTTTGATTCAGCGAATGGGGAGGAACAGAGAAGTGGTTCTTTGTTGATTACTTAGTCGACTGGACAAATAGGTCCAATGATAGACAGAGTTGCAGTGGCTTTGATACCATGTAAGAAACCATGTACCAGCCCAGAAGCTTAAGCTGATCGGTGGAAGGCCCAAACAAGTATATGACGCTATATTGATCAAACCCATTACTTGGGTGATGTGGGATGTGTGACTTTCCCAACATTGTACAGATCCGACAGATTCACAGGCCCATAAACCAAGGCCTGTCATAACAGGCCCACATGGTATATCTCACATGTGAACCTTGTAAGATACGGTCAACATCTATACATAATTCCAGGATTGTAATAACATCTAGATTTTCCTTATTAGCTTGTAATCAATTATAATGAGATGTAAATTAGATTCTAATTAGAGCCTTTGATTAGGCAGCAACCAATGTAAATACACATGGTCGATCCCCATCTTGGGATGAGACAGAGTTTACAATTTCTTCTTCTTCTTGATCTTGCTAATACAAGTTTCTGTAGATCCTTACATGGTATCAGAGCGGGTTCCAATCCTGTCGTTTTTGTATAGCCCACCTCGCTTCTGTCTGGCTCCTGTCGATCTTGTCTAGCCCACTTGGCAGGCCCGTTCATGAAATCTATTGGGTGTGTACGTGAGGGGGAGTGCTGGGAAAGTCACACATCCCACATCGCCCATGTAATGGGTTTGATATGGCTTCATATACCTATTTGGGCTTTCCACCTATCAGCTTAAGCTTTTGGGTTGGTATATGGTTTCTTACAGGTGATGAACTTAACTTTCTCTTGTACCTTTAGCCCTTCGTTCTTTGCTACTATTGGACTCTTGTGTGCTATTTCCGTTGCGCGCACACTCATGCTTGGAGACCATGAGATACCACAGAGTGATTCTTTTCGTTACCTTGGCTCTATAATTAGTAAGGTTGGGGAGATTGATGGAGATGTTGAACATAGGATAAAAGTTGGATGATTTAAGTGGAAACTTTCTTTTGGAGTGCTTTGTGACCGACGAATGCTAACAAGATTGAATGAAATTTTTTACAGGACAACGATTATAACAGCTATGACCTATGGAACATAATGTTGGCCAATCCAGAAGCAACATATGCACAAAATGGATGTGGTAGAGATGAGAATGTTGAGGTGGATATGCGGTAAAATTAGGAACTATAAAATTAGAAATGCACGCTTTCGAGAGCATTTAAGGGTAGCAACAATAGGGGATAAAATTAGAGAAACCTTGTTTGAGATGGTTTGGGCATGTCCAATGTAGGCCGGCAACAACGCCAATAATGAAAAGTTTGGCTATGAAGGTTGCTGGCTCACCAAGAGAAAGGGGTAGGCCAAAGAGGATATGGATGGAGGTAGTAAAAATGGGTATGAAGATGTGTAACTTATCTGAGGATTTGGCTCAAGATAGGTTGGCATGGGGAAACAAAATTTGTGTAGCCGACCCTAACATAGTAGGGACAAGGCTTTGATGATGATGATAACACACTCATGGTTGGAGAGAGTCTTGTTTGTCTTTGCCATGTATGGGAAATAAAAAGGAAAAGACAATAGCACATTTATTTTTTTGAGCTCTCTTTTAGGTCTCCTCCCATTACTTTCTTGGGCCTTAAGGAAACATCATAATTGGTAAGTCCATCTAGCTGAATCTTCCATGAACAATCAAGGTTCAAAAACTGCATCCATCCTAGGTGTCATTTCCAGCATTTTCCTGGTTGATTTTCAACCTTTAATGACTTGTATTGTCCACTAATGGCTGTAAAGCTATTGATCTAATGGGTGTTTCTTCAGTGCAGTCTTCAGTTAATCTTTCTCTGTTGAATAAAGATGTTTACCAATGGAATTTATGTTATTCTATTTTGAGTTTGTAATTGACTATATATATTCATGTCAGGGTTTATGGATTTCAAAACTATGCTTAGAACCATATTTTCCATTTTAGCCTTCATTGTTATGTGGTGAGGGCACCATTTGTGTTCGTGC
Organism: Persea americana; assembly: GCA_029852735.1. NCBI lineage: Eukaryota > Viridiplantae > Streptophyta > Magnoliopsida > Laurales > Lauraceae > Persea > Persea americana. The sequence continues at coordinate 3,969,889 of CM056819.1, forward strand.
CCCACTCCATCTTATGGCTAGCATTTTGCAGGATAAAGGGAGTATGGAAAAGCATTCTAAGAGTACATTGCCAATTATATGCTTCCGAGATGGCAGTTTTCCTCTTCCAGATGCATCAGACACTGCTTTGAAAATTTTGGGTACTGTCCAATCTCAATCATAGTGTTGGCTAGTTTTAGCAACAAACACCCCTTCTTTTTTTTTTTTCTCCTATTGATCAGTAACAGGTAAAGATTATTAATGAAAAGATGACATAAACAGTACAAAGATCACCAATAGAGATTATGTGGTAGTAAGAGCATTAACCCAAACCCAAAAAACAGTTAAATAATAAAAGCCATCCACAAAGATACCCTATCTACTCCCTGTTTGGCTAAAGCATCCACCATTCTATTGGCGGACTTGATCTCATGACAAAAAACCATATGAAGATGTGAGGACAACATCCTGATCTCTTTAGAAATAAAATTGGAACTTATTCAATGGCCTTGACTCGTTGTGAGGTACCATGAAACCGCAGTACACGAATCTATTTCCATGCTTGTCTTGATGTGATGTAGAAAAGATCCAATTCTGAAAGTGCTAATATCTCCGCATCATTAGAATCTGACTCCTACTGTCCTACATGCTTAGAGAACATGAGAAAAACTTCCCCCTTATTGTTACAAAGCACACCTCTATTACTTGTTGGCCTAGGCTTTCCTCTGGTATCTCCACCTACATTAGATTTTTAAATACTCCAGATTGTGCTGGAGGCAAGGCTACCGAACTCCTCACCTTAGTTGGATCGCTGACCATGTGAGCTTTCCCAATTCCAATTATAAATAATATCATTCGACTTAATGTCATATAGTATGTTTGTCTGGTTACTAAACGGGGAAATGTGTGGTTGTTGGCTCCGCCCAACTATATTTACCCTCAGGCCTTGAGTTTGCACTTTTGGCCCCTGGTCCAGTCATCTATACTGTTGTTTAAATGAATCCTTCTTTTCATTTTGGTTGCACGAACCTTCTGTATCTCAATGATATCCATCTTTTTGTCAACCTAAGTCCACAAATACGACAAGGTCTTGAGTTTCTGTTTGACTCTTCATGAATTCAAGCTTTTACCCGATAGTTGGTCGCCTCAAACTTGGAGCCACGTGATTGTGACGGCGATAACTTTCTCGGTCGCATTATATTCAAAAACAAGTTTGCAATCCCTTTTCAACTCATGCATTGTGACTGTAGATTTTTCTTCTAGCTGAGGTCCCATTAGCTTCTAATAAGTAGATGACTTCATCTTTCTACTGCATCCAATTTGTTATAATATGCATTGTTTCTGTCTTGCTAAATGACTCAAATTAGAGCAAGATGAAGCATGACATGAATATGGGGTACTCCCATAAATGTAGTCCACCAACCCGCCCATGTCTCATTCTACAGATATGTTACATTGGGGATCTATGTATCTGGAAGAGATGAGAGTGGTCCATATTTTTTCCTCAGGAAGGTTTAGCCTTCAATGGTTAGCACAATGCTTTAAGAAAGTCAAGAAACTACTTGACTCTGGGCTAGGTTTTATAGAATTATCCGAAGATCTCTGGAGCTGTGAGCAGTAGAGAGACAACCTAGTCAGGAGCTTCAATTGCAACAAATCATTGTCCAAAAATCTGACCAAGCTCCTCTATATATAGGCTAACAGGATTAGAGATAGCAATAGGAGCCCAACCGTTGCAAACTACTCATTTGTTCCTCAATGCAGCTTGCCTAATTATCAAAGGCATCTCTCCTTTTCCTAAATTATAATGGTCTTTAACACTTTCATCACCTAATACCAGAGCTTTCGTGCACTCAATACACAGTGCACCAATCGATGTGATAGCTATTAGTAATTAACTATCATGATTAGCCTGGACAGTTACAATGGTTACAAAATTGTAAAATTTGTCTATATGCAGTTTTACTCATGTTTTTTTTTTTTCTTTGAAAAGTTGAGTATATAAAATTCCAATATTAAAAGAGACAGAGCTATGAAAGAATAGAGGGAAAGCTCCAAAGCACTTGCCTTTCCAAACTGAGAAAAGCAATTAGAGTGGAGCATACCCACTCAAAAAGAGAAGACAGACCCTAACCATGTCCACAAGCCGGGCTAGCCAAAACAAATCCACACCGTGTGTCAGGGCCAAAAAGAAAGAAAATGAGAATGAGCAATGCCACCCATGAAACCCAACAGAGGATGCACAGACCCGGAGGCGAAGCCTGAAGACAGAATCTAGACTTGCTGATCAAGAATGTAGCAGGTGCCTCCAAAGTCCCATAGCCATATGCGGTTCAAAGCTTAGGAGGCTCAACAAGATTTGTGCACACAATAAGCTTTAGCTCTGTGACAGACAATTAAGATTCCTAGCCCGAAATCTTTTTCTCCAAGAAGAATTGCTAGGATCAAGCAATGCGTCACACACTGTCTTAAGAGTTGGAGACAACACAGATTGAGAAAGAGTAGCCTGCTGCTTCTCTGATAAAGGCCGTAGGTAGCTTGATAGTAGTCTTCGCAAAGCACAGATCTCGCCCAGCACAGTTGATGTTGCTCGTCTCTGAGGTACCCTGTAGAAGCATTGTTTGAAATATAGATCATAAGGTTTCGGGTGCTAGAAACTTTTCCCTTCATCTTCTGAATATTTGGAATTCCTTTAGGAGGGATATCCCATGCAGCAGCCAGGGAAGAAGAGACATCTAGGTTCAGGTAAGATGCTCTAGAATGATTCTGGTGGACTAAACTGTTAAGGGTGCTTTGCCAAGGCTTTTGCTTGCTTTTAAAGATTCTGTAGTTTCTTTCCTGCCAAATTATCTAAACAAATGCGCGGAAGCAAAGCTTGACGAGAGTGAGGTCGCCTTGCCTTGCCTGCCTGCTTTGATTGCAACTGTTATGGAAGAAAGAGATTTGCTCCACAATAAAGTTTGATCTTTGCCCTGTTATCCGAAACTTTGAACTAACTGAATCCCAAACCTGGCAACTGTAATTGCAGTCAATAAACAGATGAGATATAGTTTCGGGACCATGGTTACAAAGGATACAGGTGGTGTCTGTTAAGATATTTCTAGCACTCTAAAGATATTTTGTTTTGAGTTCATCAACAATTGCCATCCAACAGCATATTGAATGCTTAGGAACTCTACCCTTGAACCTAATCATGTCATTCCACCGAACAGACTGAGGAGGAGGACTATCCACTGCTGTTTTTAGTGAGAACCAGTTGAACCTCAAAGCAAATAAATTCAGGAACAACAAGGTGTACCAGCAGCTAGTCACCAGTTTAAGAATTTTGTGAGATCTTCTTCAACGTTCTGGGCACATGCCACTAAACTCCCCAACCGATCAACTTGTCTAAGTTCTTAATCCTTGTGTTTGTTTTACAATCTGAGAAGAAATTGGAATTACAAGAGAATAAAAGTTTCTGAAACTTCACTTGGAAATATCTTGCAGAGGGAGAGAAATCCACAAAAACTTTTGGATAAAGTCTGTGATTTGGAATGGTGTTAAGTGAGCACCCTCTTATATACTTTTCAGTTGCAATTTTTTTTGGGTATTCAAACAAATCTTCGCTTAAAAGGAGCAGCAGTAAAGGGTGCATTGCTCACATCTTTGTAGTGGAACTTTGAACCAGCTTTTGAGCTTCAATCTGTTCCTAGCTTGTCTTATCTTGACTTGAGGGCTTTCAAACACCTTATAGAGCTTTAATTCCATCTTTAGATGGCAAGGAAACTTGTACCACGGATCAAACACCTTTTTATAGCCTCCATAGCTTTACTGGCGCACCTTGTGACAGTCTCCTTCTTGGAGCTGCTTTTGACTTCTAATGGCTTCCAGAGCCTCCTTTGACTTGATTACTCCTTTAAGTAATGGATTAAAAAAGGTTCTTTTCGGCTGGTGCGGTAGTATCTTGTGCCATCTCCTGGTTGCTGTAGCTTGAGATTTTCTTAAAGTCATTGTTTCATCCTTGACATTTAAAATAGTTTTTGCATGATGGTCTACAGTTGTGGCCACCATAGCCCACATGAATGTGTATTAACTGGTTGGATAAGAAAGAAGGGCACTGCATCAATTGATTATTGCTCGAAGAAATATCACCTTGACTTGATAACCTCAACCATATCATGAGGCACCTCCAATCTGTAGGGCTGTGGCTAGAAAAATTTGACCCATTCATAGATTTTTGGTGATCTTGATTCAGTGGTTATGGACTTATGGTTATCATATTAAAGTGAAATTTAGGCCATTTAGATTCTACAGAATGCCCTTCCTATCCACTCTACACAGAATGCCTTTATCAGTTTTTTCTTTTGGAATTTTATTTATTATTGCATCATTCAGAGGATGACTTTACATCCAGTGTTTTTTTTTTTTTTTTTTTTTTCCTTCTCTCTATTTTAATATCTGAATGGTGGTCTAATAATGAGAACTCTTCTGTTATTGCAGAGCTAAAATTCCCTTTCAATGGATCTATTGGAGGTATGCCAAATCTCCAAGCTGCGGACCAGTGCTTTTCCTTTCCAAAAAATGTAACATTGACGTTGACAAATAACCAGGTTCTTGTTAAAAACTTTTGTGATAGGCTGAACACCTTTTGCAGCATTGGTGGATGATTGTTGAATCTACTTAGTTACTGGTGTACTAAATGCATGTTAATTCAGAACTCTGTCAAACCTTTTAAAAAGTGGATGGTTATTTATTTGGCTTTGACTGGTATGGAAACCAAATCATATTTGGTGGGATGTTGTTCTCTGCTTTCCAATTTAAATTTGTAAGTATTGGATATGGCGATGCTTACAGAGTGTGTGTGTGTGTGTGTGAGAGAGAGAGAGAGAGAGAGAGAGAGAGAGAGAGAGTTTGGTCTTCTCTCTTTATAGAAATTTTGTCAAAGATGGTATTGGTATGCACTAAGCAACCTAGAAATAGGCTACTAGTATGCACACAATTAAAACTCGCATGTGCATAAGATCACAATGTAGTGTAGTGAATTGTAAGTACGAGATCAATCCCACGAAGACTCGTGATAAAATAATGTCAAAAGCAACTAAAAATCAGAATATTAAAAGAAACAATTGAATGATGAAAGGTTGAATTAAACTACTAAAACTAGTAAATCAAACTATTAAAAGCTAAATAGAAAATAATCTAAAGCACACAACTAGTACTAGAGTTGAAAAACAGTAATAATAACTGAACTAGGGTTTCATCTACTCCCCTAATTAACCTATGCATGTCCCTTAGTACCCTTTAATAAAAAATCAGAATTATTAGTGACATCTATCAACCTAGACCATGGCATATGTATCTAGATTACTATTCCCTAGCTAAACCTAATTCATGAGTGGCATACTATATGAATTGTTCATTATGGTGCAAAAACTAAGCATGGCATATGTCCTAGTCAAAACACACATAATGCATAAAAACAATGAGAATGATAAATGCATGAGTCTAAGCATGGCATATACTTAGATTATTCATGGTTCTAAACCCTAAATGCTTAACATCAAGATCAATCAAAATTAAGTTAGTACTCTTAAAATTAATTGAACATAACATGGTTGGCATGGCATATATACAACTCATCAATTAAAAACATGGTTTAGAATCTCAACTAATAAAACTGAATTCTTAATTAAAAGATGCCAAAAAGAGACTACATAGAACTAGGCTAGGGCTTCAAATACCCCCTAGCCCTAAAAAAATTAGCTACTCATGTTTAGAATTGAAAATAACATAGAAAATAGAGCCATAAGAAGAACTCTGAATATTGAAGAAGAAGAAGTCATCCAGCAGCTTGCTTCAATTTTCCTCACTCCAAAAGCTCTCCAAGATGCTCCAAAGAATGCTCCAAAAGTGGCTGTACGGCAGCTAGTGTTTATGGGATGATGATGGCTGGTCTTTGTGATGATAGGGTGCTGGTATGGTGGCTGGAATTAGGGGATGATGGTACCGGACGTCCACCCCTTGCTTGTCCTTTTATACTCTTGCAACAGCCCTCTTTAATTAAGATAATCCTTGTATGATTAGGTCTCTAAGTTGCTTTAAAATTTGGCTTCCTAATTAGAATGAAGTAGGAGTCGTCTTTCTTATTTAGAAAAACTTTCTAAATCTGGTCCCACTTGTTTCTTCTAAAAGCTTCCTTCTGTGGCCCACCAATCTGAATTTTAATTTCAAGGAATAAATCTGAAGCTTTGGACATAAAAGTGGGCCCATATGGTGCGTGTATATTGATTGTGGGACCCCTTTTTAAGACTTCTAATTTGGCTTGGATTCTTTCTCTAAACTTTCCTTATTTTTTTCCTTTTTTTTCTCCATTCTTGGTCTCCACTTTTATTTGAATCAGACTTTCCAGATTCTGAAAGTCAGCGTTTTTGCATGGCTGTGACCCCCCTTGGACGTGTGAATTTTCCTTGGACTTGCCTTCTCTTTCCCTTTTGATTTATGACATGAGTCTCCAATTCTTTTCCTTTTTGAATTGTAAGTTGTCCAAAGAATTAGAAAATAGTCTTTGAAATCTAAAACAGCTTGGATGGGACCCACCATGGCCCTTCTTGGTGATTCACGCCCATCATGTCTTCATTAATTCTTCTCTTTTTAACTCCTTTTGACCTTTACATAAAAAATTAACAAAAACTATGTAAAATCAAATAAAACAACTATGACTAGCACAAAATAAACCAAATATTAGGGCTTAGATTGTAAACAATTAAGCACTTATCAGGTACAAATAAAAAAGAGGGCATAACTGGTTGGTCTCTTACTTTCCATTGTTTTTGTTTGCATGTGGTCTGCATGATAAGTGAAATGGCCTGATTTATGAAGGGAATCTGCTTGGGTTCCCCTGTGAATGAGTGGCTTGGTCCTTTTACAAATAGTACATATTGGCATGTGTGCCTGCAAGTGCGTGTATGTGTGTGATTGTGTAGTGCCCTATAAGTGATGGCATTATTTTTTGCAAACTTTGTTGAAATACTGATAGGACACCAAAGTGTGTTAGTTTCTTTAATCTACCTTCATTTGGATTTACATCTTTTTTTTTCATTCGCTAGTACGAGCTGGATCTCTGCATGCACTTCTTAGTTCTTATATTGTCCGGGAAGCCTTTGATGTGTGGTGCTTACTAGTTTTGCTAGTGTTTCCCTTCTACTCTAAACCTTATTTTACCAGGCTTGTAAAAGTGTACTATGTCGTGACTCAAACTGAGATGTTGTGCAGATCTCTCCAGGAGCATGGTATATTGGATTTTTCAATGGCATTGGACCTTCAAGAACACAATCAAAGATGGTATGTCTTTTACTAGCATAAGAATCATGCTGGCGAAACTTGTATTGCAATAGCTTTACTTATTTCAATTCAACTCCAATTGCAGTTCTCCTGAAATGATTTGGAGTACGTATATTGTATCTATGCTAACTTTCAGGAAAGCTATTCAATTTGATGAATGAATGAAGAAACAACATTTGTTGTTTAACAAGAAATGGACAGAGAGAACTCCTTTCGGTAGAGTAAGCTATTCATTTGTGGGTCCCATATGGGATGGACCTTGCACTTATTTTCTGCAGTTAGATGCTTCTAGTACTTTCTAATGGACAAGTACAGCCTGCCCATGCTTCTTGGAAGGAAAATCAAATGATTAAACATCCCATGGAAGGGATTTTGTTCTGTATGTCCCATCTATTATTGGGCCCATAATGTGAACAGTTGGGTGAGTAAAAGGCTGGCCCCATACACAACTCGCGATTGGTGCAATCAAACTTTGCATATTTGTTTCTTCCAAAATGGTTCGTTTATGATAGAAGGAGAGAAACTTGATATTGTCCACATTTCACTTCTTCACCATAATGATTCATACTTAAAACTAAAGTATTATAAGTTTTTATGCATTTTGGACAGTTTGGATGTGCCTCAAACATGTGCATACTTTTTGATAGTGACCCTGTAAGAGTTCCTTATCATTATCACTCTTATTCTCTTTCTAGGGTGCTTTCTGCAGACATTAGTTTACTGCATGTATCACTGTCTGCATTGAGTGCTGCAACTAGCAGCCATGCCCCCCAATATGTGGATGCACAGACGTACAAACACCAACATCTGCATTCAGATGAGCATTCAAATATAGGATAAAATAAGGGTGGGTTAGTGTTGGGACTAGCTGGACCTGGACCTTGTCGTCTTTAATCGGGTTGGGATCGGGACGGAGGTTACCTAAATAGCATACAGATATTATAAGAATATACTGAATTAGGTCTTTCATCTTGGGCCCTGCATCTGGACCCAACTCTTGGGTCTAGACTTGGACCCTGAATTGGTATATTTCTGTCTGGCCTGAGGTCCAACCGGTGCCATTTAAATCACTATCTGAATGGCACATTAGCATCTCAATAAAATTATTTTCTTTGTAGAAAGTGCATTCACAATTTTTTGATGTTTGTTTTATGAGCTGATCTGGCAACTGTGCAGATTTCCCGAGGCCTGGCATACACATTCAGTGCTGATGTTAGTGTAGAAGGATGCAGAACCTCAATAATGTGGGGTCCGTTTTGCAACCAGACAATCAACCTTCTTTCTTGCACTGAGTCCGATGTCTATACACATCCAAGGAGCCTTTTAGATCTAGGGATGTATACTGGAAGAGTCAATAATGTGTATGGGCATAGTGTTCAAGTTGCCCCGCGAGATGGAAAGAAGGAATCTACAGCAAATCCTGGCATGCCAATGAAAGGAGAAAATGTAATTACTTGTAAAAATTTAGATGAGGCTGCATGTGTTGGGATTGATGAACTAAAAGTCTACTCTTTGGAGATATTGGATATGGCATTGGAATTGAGGATTGTGGCTACAGATGTCAAGTTGAATCAAACTTCTGCTTCAAATACCACTGGAAATGTCAGTGAAATGCTCATAATGTGTTATGCCAGGCTTAATGCGATGCCAGTGAGCACTTTACATGATTATTCGAGTGATATAAGTAAAGACCCTTTGACTATCCCATTACCAAAGGTGGGTCGCTGGTACATTGCAGTTCATGTTGAAAACCACACAAACCTAAACAGTACGTTGCAAGAAAAAGGCATGCAGAACAGTGTTTGTTTCTCCTTGGAGTGGCAGGTGCATGAATGCCCTCTTGGAAAGGCTGGGCCCAACTGTACATGGGAAAGCCATATCCTTCAGGTGAGACGCTTCTTGGCCCATGTTACTGTACAAATGTTATTTGCCTCGTTTCTCTTTTTTATCTAGATAGAGGACTTGAACTCATGCACTCTACCCTTGAAAGGGGGCATTTGGTGTCCCTAACCAGCCTAACCAGCTGAGCTATGGCTGGGGACTATTATATGCATCATCTATTCTTTCTAAGGCTATCATTTTCTTTATTTTATTTTGGAGGGCATATTTTCTTCTTTCATTCATTTCAAACTTATCTGTGTTGATCATTCTAGCTGCTTAATATCACTGCTTGATGCAAAAACAAAAAAAGCAACTCCCAACTAAGGCCTGGTCAATACCATCATTGAACATCACAGAAGTGGTGGATGTAACTGCCTCTGAAAACTGATACCTATGGCAATACGTTGCAGTTCATGCCTGGTGAGATGTGAATTTTCGTTTGTCTCCAAAAACAAATCTAAAAGAATATTAAAAGCTAGAATCTATTTTTAAGGGCACATCATAAAGTAACTTATCAGGACCCCAAAGTCATATACGTCCTGTATACATTTAACTCTACATTAACATTATCTTAAACAGTTCGATTCATTAATTTTTAGTGATTCCGTCACACACACACACATGGGCCCCTCTGTTGAGCTCATGATAAAGTGAGCACACTTTCTTGTGGGGCCGACCTCATAGTGTGTGTGTGTGTGTGTGTGTGTGTGTGTACAAAGAGTCAGAGATAAAGGCTTTTTTGCCCCTATGCAAACATCCAAGAAAAAGCAACCTTATTTATTGCTGATTTACTACATTCATATATTGATCAATAGAGCATGAATGTATAGTTTTCGAAACGGGCATTTAATGAGAAAATGCCCATTGTGAGATCACGAAGTATAAAGTATTTACTTTTGAAACTTGTGAGAAATTAGCGACTCTCCTTCGAGGGCCCACTTTAAATTGAAGACTCAATTCAATCAAAATAAAGGGCTCCAACACTTCAATAGGAGTTGCGCCCACCATGAGATTATAGAAATATTAACTTTTTTTTTTTCTTATAGTCATCAATCTAATGTTGGGTAGATTTTAATACATTTGATTTTCATAAATGGACCCTATTGTGAAGCATCATAATTAAAAAAATTTAAAATCACCATTTTTATTAATTAGCACTGAACAACATTCACTTTAATCACACGTAGCATCACCATTAGATTTTATATGGGCCCCATTCATGGCTTCAATTGGAGAAATTATTAGGCTGTTTCTTTTCTCGAAAAAAAAAAAGGAAGAAAGAAATTATTTGGCTGTTCCTTTTTGAAAAGGAGAAGAAAATAGGAATTCTAATCTCTGCATCAAAGCAAAAGATAAGAATGCCAACTCATGCCACCTCATCAACTCCTCATTAACTCCTCTTTTTCGTTCTTTGGAGAGAGCATTTTTTCTTTTGAAATTGCTTGGCAACTTTTCTAGCTCTCCTCACATACACAAAACAAATATATAGGGTAATATTTTGCTAGGAGGTACCTCTCTTAGACTTGCATGAGTGGTAACCTTTTTATCACCGTGTGGGACACCTCATGATAAATCCAACCGTCACACTCACTAACCCCCTGTGAATTAACTCTCCCTAATGATTTTTTTTTAATGAAATTTAATCAAACGGTAATTATTATTCATATTAGTGCCAAATTTAGGTGAGTGCTAACCGAACCACTATTTTGAACCATGGACCCAAACCTAGTAGGTAGATAGATCCCACCTAGATCTTGAATCCCCTTCCCCCTAGGTGGGCGCGCATTGAATGACTCCTATTATATATACTACACCCTATGCCGAGCACCATTTCTTGTGGGCCATGATGCCCAGACACGGATATTGATACGGATATTGATACGGGGATCGGGGATATGACTACTTTGTTTAGAAAATTTAGGACACGGATACGGGTGTCATACTTTTTCTTTATATCACTTTTAAATCAATGAAATTATCATTGTTTTCGTCCATTTCTAGCATTTTTTACGATGAGAAGTAAAAATATTAGAAGAACTATATAAAATAAAGGACTTTATAAGTATGATATGCTAAACTTGTTTCCTAGAGGTATTCGTGCAGTATCAGGTACCCATCCAAATAGGGACCACACAATAGGGACCCCCTTATGGTCACCCACGTGTCTTGAGGTTTGGCACCCATCTGTATTGACTAGATTGTTGGATCGACACAGCAGCTTGTTTTGGACTATGAAATTGGTCGGCTGTTGATCAAGGGGATCATCCAAGCCTCTATCATTGTACATAGGTAGGTAGGAGGGAGATCTTTCGATCCCCCCGGTCCCATCTCCAGGTGCGGTTCCAGGTGGGCCCCATGTGCGAGTGGACGGAAAGTGCCGTCCCCTCTAGTAAAAACTGAGTATCATATATGGCATCAACTCGTTGTGCATTTTCTGTGTGGCCCACCTAAATGTGTGGCAATCAAGGAGATGAGAGGATGGTGATGCAGATGGACCTCAGGCTACGTGTAGGGCCCAAGTAGATTTAGGAGTTTTCGTATTTATTTAATTGGTATTAGTTAGTAGTTTTATTTGATGAGTTGTATTTAGGATTAGGTTTCCAATTTATTTAGTTTACTAGTTTAATTAGGTTGCCCTAAGTTATGTTTAACTATTTATATGGCATTGTAGAAAATAATTTTCAGAGAGTTGATTAATTAAAGTTGGGTTTTCCCATTGAGGTGTGTCCTCGTTTATCGTCTTTACGGAGACTTTTGAAGTGTCTTTGGACACGTGCTTTGGCATTGATTGTGCTTTAGCACTTCCATGCAAGCCTTAACCCTAGGGCCTGCATCAGATTTTGTAAAAAATAATCACACCAGATTTTCATAAGTCCTAACCCATGATTCAAGGGTCTTAAAGCCTAGAGACCTCTTAAGTCTTACTTTGCACTAGGGCCCACGTATGATTGGTCAAAACTCTCACACATACCAATCCTTTCTTAAATTGGCACTCACCTTAATTTGACTATGATCTAAGTGTTAGCAATTAAAGTACTACGACAATTTCTCTTAAAAATCATTTTATTTCAAGGGTTTAAAATAATGCATAACGATTTTTCTAACCAATTTGTTGGAGAAAATTGGGAAAAAAAGTACACACGTCTTTGTAAAGCTCGCTCAAGCTGAAGTCAATGTATTTCTTTCATCTCGTGGAAACAAAATTGATTCCGCGTGCTTTGAGCTCAAAAATCAGTTCAGTAAGGTTGGTTGGATGGAGGCTAGAGCACGCTTTCCGACAGACTGACACAAAGAACCTAAAATGGCAGCAAGGCTGTTATCGTAGAAATTCTTGACTGTGCCTACTGATATTGGCTGAAATCTGCAATATGGGCTGATAGTGGTAATTAAATATTTATACCGGTGCTATCTGTCACCCAGTACATATCATCTGATGGTATCGATTGATTTTTTAAACAATTGACTCATTTGCAGGCCTAATAACTCTAAAATACCTGAGAACTACTTAAAGATATCATGTTCATTGTATTGGGATGAATCCCAATAGACTAGAACCCCGAAATAGATGATTCAAAATAGTAATTAATCTTTTGGTTTTATCTAACTTTGTTCCAATGACTGTTTAGGCTTGGAACACTTCATGTTGCTTGTACTCCTTTTTATTCTTTGCATCATTACCTCATGGTGTTTCTTTCTATAGTTGTAATATGCCCTCTTGGAGACTAATGAAGTTGATTTTGCTTATTGTCAATTCTTGGGTTGCTCATCATATGCTATCAAGATAATAATTTGGATGAAGAAAGTTTCATTGATCAGCTAAGAATTATTATCTGCAGAGAGTTCTCAAAAGAAGTCCGTCTCTTCCTTTTGAGTCTTATTATATGCCGATCGGGGGAGTTATTTCCAAGAAGTCTGCTAATTTTCCTTTGGAGCCCCTTTTAAGCAATTCCTCTTTTGAGGAGAAATCGGGTGTTGCTTGGACTTATTTTCTTCTTGATGTTCCTCCTGGTGCTGCTGGAGCGAACGTACACTTTCAGATGATATCAAATGTGAAACCGAATTATGGTATATATGCTAGATACGGTGGATTACCTTCTATAGGTATTTGGGACTATTATATTAACAGTACAGGCAGTAGTAATGGCTCCATGTTCCTGGCATTCAATGACTCAAGTGAAGGAAAGATAGAATTTTATATTTTATATGCCAAGGAAGGAAGCTGGAGTTTTGGGCTCATGAATCCTGTCCTTCATCCTTTCAAAGATCAGACTACCATATCTATTGCTCTTGATGGATGCCCGAAGCGATGCTCTAATCATGGTACATGTCATTTTGACAAAGATGGAAGTGGATCAACATTTTACAGGTTAAATACTCAATCATTTTCTTCCTCCAAAATCTATTGGATTTTTTTGTTTATTTTTTTCAATCATTGTTGGTGGGACATAAAAATTACATGATCTGCTAATGGCCAATGATGGTGCCAATGATCTGTAAAATTGAGTCTTTCGCTTTTGCCTACCATGAGCAGGACTAGAGTAACATTCACCACTGGAATGAAAGTAACTTATCCCATATGCTCTTATTTTATATATATATATATATATGGGAGGTGCTCTTGTGGGAGTTACTCTCACGGTAATATGAGTAAGGGGTGGGGGCCCTCACATTTAGGCTATTGGCATTGGATATGGATGTGAGGGCCCCCACCCTTACTCTCATAGAACAGTGAGAGTTACTCTCATAGGAGCATCTCTCTCTCTCTATGTATATATTTATAAATATATATAAATATATAGGGAGATGCTCCTATGAGAGCATCTCTCTCCTTGCTATGAGAGATAGGGTGGGAGCCCTCACATCAAAATCCAATGCCAACAACTTAAATATGAGGCCCCCCATCCTATCTCTCATAGTGAGGTGAGGATATCTCTCATAGGAGCTTCTCCCAAATATATATATACACACACACATGCATATATTTATATATAAAGTAACTGGAATTCACCTAATATATATATATATGTATGTATGTATTAAACACACAGATATAGATAGATTACTAAATATGTGGGGAACTTTTAGGTAAATTTTATAGAGCATACATGTGCTCATACAGAACCTTATGTATAGTCAGGTTTTAAATCCCAGACCTATAAGCATGGGGTCCGTCTCTGTAATATCTAATCCATTTCGAGTTAGGTTAATTATCTCCTAGTTTAGAATATAATCTATGCACCTAAAAACTAAGTGTTTGGAACTTTGGATTACTTAGAAGGTATCCTACAATATCTCACTTTCTTACAAAAACCTGCATATTAAAATTTTCAATTATATGCTGTATAAAACAATATTTCGTTAAGAAAACTACCCAAAACAAGGGTCGAAGTTTCTGCAACCACAAGTGGAAGTTCTTGTTCAACTACTACCATGGTGGACCCACTACATTCTTTAACATCGATGGTTTTACTATATTTTTTAACATTGATGGTTTTTATAGGAGTCCTAATATGGCTCAATATTAGATGGACCCTTTAGTGTTTATAAATTTTATGTTGGTCCCATAGCCCTGTCATCATTACTTAGTTCCCTTGTTGATTACTAATATTGGTGGGTCCTACAAATGTCACCTTAGGTGACTTCTACGATGATTAGCAACATTAAGTACGGCTCGTACTACCAACATTAGGTGGGTCCCATACTAGCCACCAATATTGGATTGTGTGACTACTGTTTAGTTTGCTATCATTAAATGAGTCCCATTGTTTAATGGCCATGTAGTGATTAATTAGCTTGGTTAATATGACTATTTACATCAAATGGGTCCCACATTGATTTTTCATAGATGAATTCCTTAATGATGTCTAACACTCGATAGGGCCCTCTATTATAATCACCATGGATGTATTACATTTTGGTCACCGACATTTTGTGGACCCACATTGATGAAAAAAAATTGCTTGTGGCTTTTAACATTTAGTCCAATGATTTTCTAATTAGATGAGTCCTACCATGATTACAAATATTAATGCATTCCAGCGTGGCTACCCATTGGGTCAATCATTGCTATTTTTCTCTTCATTTCTTGTTTTGGTGCATCATCTAGTGAAAATTTTATAAATTGCAATACACTTTAAAGGGATATTGAAATTTGTAGAAATTGCCAGACATTAATGACACGATATTATGATATGAAACTATTTTATTATGTGATAATGAAATCTTACAATATTCAAATTTGTTGATATTATGTTCTGCCTTTATCCAAACACCCCCTTAGGTTGGCTGATGGCCCAAAGGCTATATTCACTGCGAATTGCCCCGGTTTGGGGGGGGGGGGGGGTGTACCTTTCGTAATAATCTCCATTCCAATGATAAATATTGCTCAAGATGAAGTGAACTCTGAGGATGAAGTGAACTCTGAGGCGCTTACTAATTCATAAATGGTGTGGTTTAAATTGGACAATTTTTGTAAGCGATTGACTGTAACATCCTTTATTGTGGGACTCAATTATATTTTTCTATGACTAGTGCAATTTAGTGGTGGTGATTGAATTCTAAATTCGAACTCATTCCCATGCGGGTAAACATGGGCTGGCTCATTTTTTATATAATATTAGTAATGAAAGACAAATATTTTTTTTTTTCAAAAAAGAAAAAGAAGACATTTTTTAAAAGAAAGTTAGTTGTTGAAGTTGGTTCTGATCCAATGCTTTATTGTGACATCGCTTGGACTTGGGTTGATCTCTACCTCACTTGGACTAACCATGCTGACAACTCTAATCATTCGCCTTCTGTCCTCCTTAATTTTGTCTTTTATTCACAGTTACTGCTCTTGTGATCGTGACCATGGAGGCTTTGATTGCAACATTGAGCTAGTAACTCATAAAGGTAATCTCATTTTAAACATATATAGTTGGAGGTTATCCATTGTCTCTGACATGATTTTGCTGAGTCCTTTTTGTTTCATCATCATCATCATTATGAAAGCCTTGTCCTATTTTGTTAATAAGGCAGACAAACTTGAAGGTGTAATTTTTGGTGTTTCCCTTTTACTTTTGATGTGATTTAGATGTAAAACGTATGCATATTATATGCTGGAGGGGAACTTGGTGAACTTGTTTCCTCTAGTGGTACCAACCTAAGCTAGCAAATTTTCCTTTGGCTGGATGTGTGCCAAAATGTTGGATTATCATCATCAAAGCCTTGTCCCTTCTAACCAAAGAGATGGATTATCACCACCACCACCATCTCAGTTATTAAATTATATTCCATCTATCTGAGGTTGGCTTTTTATGTTCTAGTTTTCTACTCAACCTGAATTCTTATCCCATCAATTGGTGGTTGACTTTGTTTAGTTTTCCGCTCAACCCTATTTGCAGTCATGTTTTCAGTAATTTCACAATCCATAGCGTTTTTCCTCACTACATCTTAGGTCATTACTATCTCCCCCCTTTCTTGTTTCCTCAAACATGAACGATGAAACCCTTCAATACAACCTTGTAGGGGCCGTTTCTTGTCTTCATTTCAAATGATATTCCCTGATTTGCTCCTTCATTGGAACTACTCCTAAGTTTCCTCTAATTTTCTTGCGACTCCACACGTCCTCTTTATCATGTGCACTTTCACAATATGTACTTTTGCTTCATCTCATTTCTTTGTTGCCTAACATTCACCTCCATATAGCACAGTGGGTTTACTTGCTGTTTTGTGAAAAATGTCTATTTGATCAAAGTAGCACTTGAGGATTCCACAACAACCCACTCGTTTGTCTCCCACTTTACCCACTCAACAATGAATGATCTTGTTTACAATTTCTGTATCAAACCCCTTTGTTTCTCTCGATAGTTTCTCACAATTTCCAAAGCTAGTACTTTGTGGCTCTACATTATTTTCAATTTTTACTCAACTTTCCTACTCTTGAATCTGGTAAACTTCTCTTGATATAGTTTGTCTTTGATTTAGATTTACTTATTTTCAACTCCTTTGACTGTAAAGCCTTTTTCTAAGTCCATACCAGTCATCTGCTTGCATTCTTATCTCCCTTATGTGTATCAAGTCATTTGTGAACAACATATACCAAGGACTACGTTTCAAAAATATGTTGTTGAGGTGTTCCTATCCAAGGAGAATAAATAAGGGTTCAAAAGGCGGACTCTTAGGGCTTGTTTGTTTCATGCCGTTGAATTCCTTGAAATTCTAAGGCTTGATTTTGTAAAGGTGGTTAAAAATGAAGGAACAAAGGTGAATATCCAAAAATGACTATCAAAGGGAATATGAGAAATGAATACTTGGCCATCATCCTTGTTGATCCAGGCCCTATGGTTAGGGCTTGAGTGGAAGTGCCAAAGCACGTGTTCTCAGATACTATGATAGGTCTCTGCAGAGATGATAACACGAGGATGCACCTCAAAGGGAAAACCCAACTTAATTCTATTAATCAAAGTCTCTGAGAAATAAATACCTTACAATACATATAAATAGGAAAAGCAATCTTGATGGCTAAGAAATCTAATAATCTAACTTAGAAAATAAAATAAGAATCTTAATGAAATTGGAAACCCAATCCTGATTACAACTCTTTAAATAAAATTAGAAACTAATGCCGGATAATTAGTGAAATAAAAATTAGAAACTAATTACATCGCTTTCTTTAATAGCCAGAATTTGTGTGGATTTGTAATCGAATTGTTGAATGCTGCAATTGTAGAATCTGCACCATCAAATCGGCATCTCTGACTACCTTCCGTTCATCTCCAAAGATAAAGTCAATATGAGGGATGGCAACAGATAGGGTCTCTTTTTTCTTTTCTTTTTTTGGTGAAAGTACTGGAACAAGTGATTTATTTTCCAGTTCAATGGTTGGACCTTTTATTTGACGTTTCCTCCAAATGAAATTTTGTAGTAAAATTTTCAGCAGATCGATCTTCTTCTATATCTTCATGTTCAATTTGATTGACTTCAGATTCTAATTCAGATTTTTCTTGAAACTCCAAAATATTTTTGCCTTCATTCAGATTTTTTTTTGAAACTCCAAGATTTATTTGCCTTGATGCCGGTCTTTATCGATTGACACCTTTTGAGAAGACGCGAGAGCCTATGGCTGAGATTATTTTGAGCCACCTTTTTTTGAATTTCAGGTTTTAGCAAGTAGGAATTTGTGCCAATATCTTGTCAGCACATTGATAATTACTCCCATGACGATCATTTTCTAGGTTGTTTAGTCTGATTTCCATCTTTGCAATAGTTGTT
The DNA here is from genome assembly GCA_029852735.1 of Persea americana. Classification (NCBI taxonomy): domain Eukaryota; kingdom Viridiplantae; phylum Streptophyta; class Magnoliopsida; order Laurales; family Lauraceae; genus Persea; species Persea americana. Next base: position 3,988,321 of record CM056819.1, read on the forward strand.
TGGGTTTGAATGACTGCAATTTGGATTTGATTGATAGATGTGAATAATTGAGAAACAGCTCTTGTAAGTTTTTCCATGGATGAAGATGAAGACTCCACTTCTATATGTTTCTTGGGAGGCATACTTGTTTTTATGCAATTAAAAAATTGACTGACCTGATGGGTAGATCTTGTTACCACGAGCTTGTTGAAGAATCCGCGCCATCAAATCTCAATCTCTGACTGTGTGATGTTCATCTCCTAAGATGAAGTAAATATGAGGGATGGCATCTAATAGATTTTTTTCTTTTTGTGAAAGTACTGGAACAAGTGATTTATTTTCCAGTTCAATGGTTGGAACTTTATTTTACTTTTCCTCCAAATTGAGTTTTGTAGTCAAATTTTCAGCAGGTCAATATTCTATATATTCATGTTCAATTTGATTGACTTCAGATTCTAATTCAGATTTCTCTTGAAATTCCAAAATATCTGCCTTGATGACAATCTTTAACGATTGACACCTTTTGAGAAGCCGTGAGAGTCTCTCACTGCGATCATTTTGAGCCACCTTCTCTTGAATTTGAGAGTTTAGCAAGAACATGTGCCAATCTTTTGTCCAAAACATTGATAATTACTCCCACGTCGATTATTTTCTAGATTGTTAAGTCTGATTTCCGGCTTTGCAATAGTTTCTTGGATTTGATTGACAGATGTGAATAATTAAGAAATGGCTCTAGTAAATTTTTCTATGATGAAGATTCCACTTCTATATGCTTCTTGGGAGGCATGTTTGTTTTTATGCAATTAAAAAATTGACCGACCTGATGGGTAGATCTCGTTACCATGAGCATGTTGAGGAAATTATATTTGAAATCGGACCTCTTATGAGCCTGATATCGCAGAAAATAATTTGGCTCTTGATTGTGGTCAATTATGCTGTTTGATTGCTCTGCTGATGTGGGCTTAAGTCAGCCTTTGAAGAGAGGTTGCTGACCGGCTGCTTCTGGCAATTGGGAGTCCGGGCTTATGATTTGGAGATTTACAGTTCTGGGTTTCTTCAGCGCAGGTCAAACCTAACCTCAAATCCAACTCAACCTGGACCGATCTGCAGTTGTGAGATTAGATTCCACCAAGGCGGGCAGATCTGACCCGAACCTGACTAACTTGGACTCAGAAAAAGGCCCAGCATGATGCCGCTGCCTTTTGACTTCTTTTTTGGAATGATGCATGTGATGTCCCTTTGACTTTACCTCGTGTAAAGCGCAAGAGAAAATAAAACGGAGGGAAAAAAAGATTCCTACACTTTATTGGTTTTCTGGAAGAAGCGAGGGGCTTCGACCTAGGTGATGAAGACTGAGACGAGGCTGCAAGAATAATTGGAGAAGATTCTGATGGCGATGACCCTGGTGGTGAGGTAGCATGGGGAGTGCCTCCTGTCGGGATTCTGTAATAGTAGAACCTCTTCTGCTTCCTCTTCTACGTACGATGGTTGGTTGGGGAGGTCTTTGTTCTACTTTGGTCCGATGGTGGATGCAAGATTTACTACAGTGATGGAATGCTTGATGAAAGACAATGAAGCTAGGTACGATTTCCCAACTGTCTCTTCTGATATTTGTTTTCCCCAAATTTTCGAGAATGGGTGAGGGGCTTGAAAGGGGCCGAGGCTTGGCGAGGGATTTGGCGGAAATTGGGCGGATCAGATTTTAGAAGATGGGTTGTGGTTGAGTGGAGCCTCAGCAGTGGGGTGTGGGAGTCTGGTTTTTTGGGTTCCTAGGTGGAATTGGTAGGGTGTTGGAGAATGAGGGTTTCTGTGCAGGGATTTTGGTTTATGGACGGATTGGTCATGGGGATTTTGTAGGGATTGCGGTTTGATGTTTGATGAAGAGGGGGTTGGGTTTAGGTTGTTCGGTTTGTGAATGAATTGGGTGAGGGAGATGGGTCTCTAATAACGGTGGAGTTGGGGCAAGGGGTTTGGAAGGGGACCAAGGGGTTCGATGGATCATTTTGATCTGATGGAGCGGAGGAAGTGGGTTTAGCAGGGAAGGATGGTGTTGGTGGGGGATGGATGATGGAATGGGAATGGATAATGGATCACGTCGATTGAGAGGATCGTTAGCTCTGATATCAATTGGTGCAGGCCCTAGGTTTAAGGTCTGCGTGGAAGTGCCAAAGCACATGTCTGAAAGTCTGGGATCCGAACCCGGGGGGGTGAGCTTAGTTTTATGCCGAATTTTTACTCTTTAAAACAATTAGGCACAAGTGATGATATGAAAATAAAATGCGGAAGCTATCAAGATAAATCACCACAAAACATTAACCATAACACAGTGATGTATAGTGGTTCAGCCAATTGCCTATATCCACTCCCGGTTTGTGTTCCTACACCCCACTGGAATTCCATTATCAAATTATGCTTTTCAGTATGCTTAGCAATAACCTTTGCACTATGCCTTTGTAGGCTAAGCAATAACCTCTAAATATGCTTTTTTAGGCTTAGCAATAACCTTTACAATATGCTTTTCTAGGCTAAGCGATAACCTTTACAAGCCTAAAGATTTTCTCTCTCAATTGTGTCTAAGATACACTCTTTAAGGGATGCAATTTAAGCTCTAGACAATGCCTCTACAATAGGCTGATATGAAAGTGATAGTACAACTCAAACATACACTCTAGAAATGTAAAGATGAATGCTCAATGTGTATGTATGAAGACTTCAATCAATTTTTAAAAGTTATGGCTCAATAAATGTAAGACTAAAGCTTTTGAAAGTTTAAATCGTAGAAAATATTTGATTGAAGTAAGGATGCTTATCACATGTGGTATGAAAAACAACTTGAAAATGATATGACTAATCAAATGCTCACAAGTTGTATGAAAATTCCAAAACTAACAAATGAGATGCACGAGCATGTTGTATCCAAAATAAATTAGTTTGACTATATGGTTCAAGGTATGGAAAACAACTAATTAGAGCTCACTCAAATAAAGAAATCATGATATGTTTGAGATACAAAGGTTTGCATAAGCATTTATGATTTAAGACAATAATGATGGAAACCAAAGCTAACTTGGAAGGGTTTACCTATGTGGTTATAGCATTTTGGCGTTCCATTGATCTTCTAGCCTTCTCAACCCATTCCCTTTGTTTGGACTTAAATACAGCTCCAAAGGTTCACTCCAAGTCCTCTCACTCAGGTTTAGAATTGAGTTTTTTTTTTTTTTTGGTAAAACGTTTAGAAATGAGTTGGAACATATATAGGGAACTGCCAACGGCTAGTTCAGGCAATTGACCAGGTACAGAGGCCGGTTGACTGCATTTCCAACGGTCAATTAACGGCCAGTTTGGCCGATCGACATCCTCAGGGACCTGATAAACCGGGTACACTGGCCTTAGCCTAGTTCCCTGCATTATCTGAAATTTCTAAGTGTTTCTTTGGGGAACTCAAGGCCATGATAATCATGCTTGGTCTCATGCCTAAATAAATCGAAAGACGGTTTTCAAAACATGAACCTAAAATGCCTTACATGATTTGACTAGAAAGGCATGGGCATGCATGATTCAAATCAATTTTTTTTTTTTTTTTTTCGTTCTTTGTCTGTGCAACCAAGTTCAAAACATGCTTGAGGAATGAATTTTGGAAAGTTATGAAAGGAAGCACACCTAATGTCAAGATTTCAAGCTTAACAACTAAATGCATGAGTGAAAATCCAAATGATGCTTAAAATGAATATGTATCCATCAAATTGCAACACACAAAATCCCTAACAATATCCTCACACACTATGATAGGTCCCTGCAGTGACAATAACACGAGGACACCCTCAAAGGGAAAACCCAATGCAATTCTATTAATCAAAGTTTGAGAAATAAATCCCTTAGAATGCATATTAATAGGAAAAAAAATCTTGATGGCTAAGAAATCTTATAATCTAGCTTAGGAAATAAAATAAGAATCTTAATGAAATTGGAAGCCTAATTCTAATTACAGGTCTTTAAATAAAATTTGAAGCTAATGGCAGATAATTAGTGAAATAAAAGTCCTAAATTGACTTGGGCCCTACATATAGCGTGAGGTCTATCATGCATCTCCAGTAATACAAATCTTAGGAAAATCAAGGTCCAATCTACATCTCTTTCTTAATCCTTCACGACTCACATCTTTAATATAGTTTGTTGGAGCCCAGTTGATCGCCATAGTGTCATATAACTCCAATAGGGAACTCTGGTGTCTCCCCACTCATAGCTATCGCACTTATTAATGCCCTATCATACATGTCCTAATAATCTATGCATAACTGTTATGTATGCATTTTTATCAATTTTTGCGTAATCAAGTGTCTCAGTAGCCTTGGCCTTCTCTAAATCAATAAAAAAACTTACGTAAATTCCACTGCTTCTGTCTTAAATTTTGCATGAATTTAAATATGAAAATGGCTCCTATGGTAAAGCTACCTGGCACATACTGAAATTGGTTCTCAGAATCATTTAATTCCGGTCCTATGCATTGCTTTATTACTCTCTCTGAAGCTCAACCGCTCAAGTCAAGGAGATGGATAATGTGGGTAATTAATTAGATATACTGTTGAATATGAACAATATGGTTTCAACTGTGATATGCTTGCCCTCATGACCCTTGCATTGATGAAGGCCTTCGCTTAATGCTAAACACCAGTCTCAAAAATGATAGACGACCTCCCTTAGGGCCTAGAATGATGGGTGAGCTCCCTTAGTTGATGTTGATTTGTAGTCACCCTAATAAGTAGTCTGAGCCAAAGGATCAAAGTCTTATACCATGGTCGTTCCACAACTATTTCTTTACTTAAGCTCTGTAAATGAGGATGACCGGCTCCCTTGCCCCCCATCAAAGAAGACAATCAACCAATAATATGTTTTCTGTCACTTGGATAGCTGTTTCCGCACAGGACTCTTTATAATTAAATGTGCTTTTGGTTTTTTCCAATATATCATCATCATCATTATCATTCCCATCAATCGGCATTAGCTTTAAGAAGAGTTCTATCATATAACTCTTTCAGTAAGGAATTCCCCTATATTTCTTTTCTTCGTTTCCAACCATATGCTGCACAAAATCTTATTGAGCAATTCTTGAAACTTATTTTTTGTTTCTTTCTTTTAAGATTCTTCTTCACCACCCCTAACCTCCAACCCTCTTTCCTTCTGTTCTTGTAACCGATTGAGGAATTGCTGCTTCAATAGACGAAATAACAAATGACAGTATTGTCAATAGTGTAAAGTATTTTTGTTATGAAACACTGGATTCATCTGTTGTCCAACGATTTCTACTATGATTCAATGGCCTGCCAAATCCAACCCTGAAAAATCTGAAAAAGCAGTCCCATACCCTTGAGACCTCCTTAGAATGGAGGATTTATTCTACACTACTATTTTTTTCTGCACATGAAATTAAATACTAGGAAATTTTGTTTTATTATATAAACTTTTTCTAAGGCTAAGATTTTGTTGTTATGGTTACTTGGCATGTTAATTTTTGTACTTATCTATTTTATTTATTCACAATTTTAAGTCATATTTACTTCCAGTTCACTTCCTGTCATCGTTGACAATGAATGTAGGACACATATGGCAGTCAGTTGCTCTTATTGCTTCAAATGGAGCAGCCATATTGCCTGCATTTTGGTCCCTGCGGCAAAAGGTAAGAGTGAAGTTCTTAGTGATGCATGCTAAAGCTGATCAAACTATCAATATCAAGCTACAATTCATGTGAGAATTATGGTTTTCATTGGGGCAGAGATGTTCTATTAGTCTTTAGTTTTCTACTGCAGTATGTTTTTTTTTTTTTTTTTTGGTTGTTGTTTGGAATAGTAATAAGATCAACCTGCAATCTTCTTGTTGCAACATTGAACTCCTTCCAACTGTGCTAGGGGCTCTTGTTTCTACTGCAATAAATATTGCCACAAATGTTAGCTTCTTGCCCTTAATATAATGTTTTATAAAAAAGAATTGCAAGTTTGTCAATCATAAATCCAATTAGGTTGGCCAGATGGGCAGCCAAAAACTGTTTTACTAGAAGAAGGTTATTGGCTATAATAGTTAGTCCTGTCTCTTTACTTCTGACTAGAATTCTAATGTTGGGAATTTATGACATGATGTGACATCCCGTCCCCTTAGCATTTCCATTGCCTCTACTAAAGCCTATGAGGTTTTGGCAGGATTGGTTAGAGGAGGAAGTTTAATATGGTATCAAAGCCAACCGACTGCGAGTTTGAATCCTAGGAGGAACAACTCGGTGCTGAAATATGCTTGTCGCCAAATGTGTGTCGACCGTCACATCCACCTACCTCTACTAAAGCCTCGAGGTTTTGGTAGAATTGGTTAGCGGAGGGAATCTAATATGGTATTAGCACTAAAATGTGCATGTCACGAAAAGTGCGCTGACCGGGTCCCACTCAAGGGGGACTATTGAAGGTATTTCCACTGCCTCTATTAACGCATCGAGACTTTGGTAGGATTGGTTTAGTGGAGAAACTTTAATAGGGGAATCGGGCCCCTCGATCGAAGGGGTCAAACGGAGTGGAAAATCTCTATATCCTTGCTCTCTTATGGACGAATCCAAAGGAAAGAAAAGAAAGGTCTTCAATGGTAAGGTGTCATCTAAGGAGGAATTGCTGCATCCTTTCAAGTTAAGGGTGGCAAAATGGGTTCAACTCTATGATTTTGCTGATCTTCAAGGGAATGATTTTATTGCTAAGCAGGGGACCTGCATCATGGGGTGGTGGATCTCAAAATGCAAGATGTCATATTTCTTGGGTTCTTCCCCTGCAAAGCTCCTTCAAATTCAATGTCAATGGATCAACTGTGGCAAAGTAGGAACAGTATGTATTTGTGAAGCTATGTTCAATATTACCGGTAAAATTTGGTGGTATTTTTGGCCTTCAAGCACTGGAATATTCCTATGAGTCTCCTAGTTTTCCTCGAAGCGACACCAAAGGGAGTGAGTATGAAGTCACAGACAGCACCAGGAGGAGAGAAATTTCAACAAAAACTATTCCAACATGTTTGATTGTTACAAATATATAGAATGGCCTTTTTTTTAAGTGTTGTGTTTTTTTTTTTTTTAAGATGGGTTAGTGGTGTTAATGTTGGCCCAAGCTTGCAGGCCCATTAGGCCCATTCTTTGTATCATAGGCCCAGTCTTTGTAACTTGGTCAAAGATCTGTACATATTTAGTTGCTAATCTTTAGGATCTTGATTTGATTAGTTATTGCTAATTGCTGTAATTAGGGATTTGATTAGTTATTACTAATTGCTGTAATTAGGGGATTCAGCCCCTATATATAGGAAATACAATCGTCCCTCTAGAAGAGGTCATTCAGCATAATTTTCTATATTCCTTTCTCACGTTGTCATGGTATCAGAGCTTGTCAACTACTAGCCAGTATTTCTTCTTCAAGATCCAATGATCTTTGGATCCTCCTGGTCATCTTCCAAGATCTGGAAGCCTTTCAGAAAGTGTTTTCTTCAACGTGATCGTCTGTGATCATCCCTGATCAACTCAGAATAGCCGTGGCCCACCAGTGATGATCATCACCATATCTGCGGAATCAGCCCATCTTGGTCGTTTGGCTCTCTACTTATTTATGAAGGATTTTTCATGATTTATGGATCATCAGAGGTAGGTCTTCTACTATTTTTTGTGGATATTTGGTTTTGTCCACTTGTTTCCATCTCATCCGTCCAATATTTTGGGTTTAGATCTGTTCTGGCTGAGACCACTACCAAAAGTTGCGAAAATAGCTTACCCTTTCATCCCTCCTCTGTGATCTGATCTTTGATCATCTGGTTGGGCCCACGTGGGCTTTCTCCCACTGACGTCAAAGACGTTTTGTGCACTGTTGATTTTTTTTGTGCACTGTTTGCTCTCTGTAACTGTTTTCTGCTGCTGGATTGCTGCTGGATAATTTCTCTTGATATCTTGCTGCCTATTAGCTTCATATATCTGCTGTTACACTATTCCAATCATCAGATTTGTCCACTGTTCACTTGGGACGATTTGGGATTTTTTATGCTTGTTGCTGGGTTACTGTATTGACTTGGGCTATTCTGTGCACTGCTGTTTCTGTTAATCGCTGTTGATTACTGCATCAATTTGCTGTTAATTGTGTTACTGCATCTACTTGATCAAATCTGCTGGTTCCTTTACACTGCTGCTGTGAAAATTTGGCCGGCTGTTCTTCTGTCTACTGTTGAGTGCACTGTTCATTCTGTGCCTCTTCTGACTTGTTGATTACATATGGAGAAATCTGACATCACCTTAATAAAGTTCAATGGAAAAAATTATCCATCTTGGGCTTTCCAATTTGAACTTTACCTTGAAGGTAAAGAATTATGGGGCCATATCTCTGGAACTGATCCCAAACCAACAGAAGATGAGAAGAAAATTGCATCCTGGAACATTAAAGATGCTAAGGTCAAAACTTGGATTCTAGGTTCTATGGAACCACAATTCTTCATGAATTTGAGACCTTACAAATCTGCCAAAGATATGTGGGAATATCTAAAAACAGTGTATCATCAGGGAAATTCTGCTCGACAGTATCAGTTAGAATTTGAAATTGCGAATTATATGCAAGGGACTTCTTCCATACAGGAATATTATTCTGGTTTTCAGACTTTGTGGACAGAATTAAATGACATCAAATATGCCAATATTTCTGCACACGCTCTTCCCGAATTGCAAGTAATTTTAGCAACTACTCATCGGGACCAATTTCTTATGAAATTAAGGCCTCAGTATGAATCAGTCAGATCTAATCTCATGAGTAGGGTCCCTTCTCCTTCACTGGATGTTTGTCTCAATGAATTACTGCGAGAGGAACAGAGACAATTGACGCAATCTGGTATGCTCCACCAAGCTAGTCCGGGTGCTATGGATGTTGCCTATACTGTACCCACTGCCTTTCACTCACCACACTCGTCAGCAAATGTGGCTTATTCTTCCAAGGGGAAGCAACCAACCAGAGATATGAGTAAAGTGCAGTGCTTCAAGTGTCAAACTTTCGGCCATTATGCAAATCAGTGCAAGCAGAGGATCTGCAATTATTGCAAAACTGCTGGACATTCAATCAATGAATGTCGCAAACGTCCTCAAAACAGAAATCCGAAAGTTTACCAGGCGTTTACTGCTACTGGCCCTATTGATTCTTCTTCCACACCTTCTTCGGCACCTGCTACTGCTGCTCCAGTCTCCCCTGAAATGATCCAACAGATGATTCTCCAGGCTTTTTCCACTCTTGGTATATCTGGTAAAATTCCATCTCCCTCTCACTGGTATTTTGATTCTGGTGCCTCCAATCATATGACCTCATCCTCCAAAAATTTCTCCACAATTAAACCTTATGATGGGAAGATTCAGGTCCATGCTGCTAATGGTACCACCATACCAATTACCTCTGTTGGTGATATTGCTCATTCTCTACCTTTACATGATGTGTTTTGTTCCAACAACCTTTCTACCAATTTAATCTCTGTTGGTCAATTGGTTGATAATAATTGCACTGTTTCTTTTTCCTCCTCTGGTTGTGTGGTGCAGGATCAGGAGACGGGGACGGTAATAGTGAAGGGGCCTAAGTATGGGCGTTTGTTTCCTCTTCACATCGTAACACCAAATCCAGATATGTCTTTGTTTGCTTTATCAGTTGTCTCTAGGAATAATGTGCAGTTGTGGCACAATAGATTAGGCCATCCCAATTCAACTATTTTGTTATCCTTGTTAAATTCTGGTCATATTAATAAAATGAAGTTTTTATCATCTGATGTTGCTCTTGATTGCACCACTTGTAAGCTAGGAAAGAGTAAAACTTTGCCTTTTTCATTACATGCTTCTTCTGCTACCAAAAGTTTTGATTTAATACATAGTGATGTTTGGGGTGTTGCACCAATTATTTCTCATTCACAGTATAAGTATTTCGTAACTTTCATTGATGACTATAGCCGTTTTACATGGATTTATTTTCTACATGCCAAATCTGAAGTCTTTGATGTGTTTCAAAAATTTTTGAATTATGTTCAAAATCAATTTTCCACATGTATTAAGGTTCTTCGAACCGACTCAGGGGGGGAATATGTGTCCAACCGATTTCAGGAATTTTTACAAACCAAAGGGATTATATCCCAACGGACTTGTCCCTATACTCCCCAACAGAATGGTGTTGCAGAACGGAAAAATCGTCATCTTCTAGACATGGTCAGATGTCTTTTATTAGAATCCTCCGTTCCACCTCGATTTTGGCCAGAAGCTTTAACCACTGCTACTCATATCATCAACCGCCTTCCTTCTCCAAAACTTCAAAACACATCTCCACATTTTCGTCTTTTCAAAACTGACCCACAATACACAAATTTTCACACTTTTGGTTGTGTTTGTTTTGTTCATCTTCCCCCACATGAACGTTCCAAGTTATCCGCACAATCTGTAAAATGTGCCTTCCTTGGTTATGCTTCCCACTAAAAAGGTTTTGTTTGTTATGATCCCAACTCCAAGCGTATTCGTATTTCTCGGAATGTTGTTTTTTTTGAACATCAGTACCTTTTTCAGTCTTATTCTGATTCTTCTCCAGAAATCTCCTTTTTTCAAGTACCTTCCTTTGAGGATGAATGTCCTCATTCACCTTTGCGATTTCATCCGGACAAGGTGTATACTCGTCGACAAGGAACAAATGCCACTACTTTGCCTCTTTTGCAAGAACCGGTCCCGAATCCTGCTCCAGCATCACCTTCCCCTCAACTTGCTATTCGCCGCACTGCTCGTATATCTCGTCCACCGGATAGATACGGTTTCTCTCATTCTTCATATTTTGCTACCTTATCATCTGTATCCATTCCTACTTCTTATTCACAAGCAGCAAAACATGAGTGCTGGAGACAGGCTATGGAAGACGAACTTAGTGCTCTACAGCAGAACCAAACCTGGGTTACTGTTCCTTGCCCAACTTCGGTTAAACCTATTGGGAGTAAATGGGTTTACTCTATCAAATTAAAGGCCGATGGTACTTTGGATCGATACAAGGCTAGGCTTGTGGCCCTTGGCAACCGCCAGGAATATGGCATTGACTACGCCGAAACTTTTGCGCCTGTTGCAAAGATGACCACTGTTCGCACTATCCTTGCCATAGCTGCATCTCAATCCTGGCCTCTTTTTCAATTTGATGTGAAAAACGCCTTTCTTCATGGTGATCTTAAAGAGGAAGTTTACATGCGATTGCCTCAAGGTTTCCCGAAACCATCAGCAGATCACGTTGCTCTTCTGAAACGATCATTATATGGGCTAAAACAAGCACCACGTGCATGGTTCGACAAATTCAAAGATGCTTTACTCAAACTACAGTTTCAGCAGAGTCCTTATGATCCATCTTTGTTTTTACATCACACATCAAAAGGAATCACCATTCTTCTCGTCTATGTAGACGATATAATCATCACTGGCACAGATACAGCCACGATTCAAGATCTACAATTTTCTCTACATCAATCCTTTCATCTGAAGGATCTGGGCCCTCTGCAATATTTTTTGGGATTGGAAGTTCATCACTCTGAGAAGGGGTTGATTTTACATCAACATAAATATACTATGGATTTAATTGAATTGGCGGGTTTGTCTAAATCCACACCAGTGGATACTCCTCTTGAACTGAATCTTAAACTCCATAGTGACAGTGGTGATCTTCTTTCTGATCCAACATATTATCGTCAACTTGTTGGTAGTCTTATCTATTTGACTACTACTCGGCCTGACATCAGTTATGCAGTCAACTTGATGAGTCAGTATATGACCAAGCCTCATCATCTTCATTTAGCTGCTGTTCGACGTATTATTCGTTATCTTCTTGGCACTTCTCACAGAGGGTTGTTTTTTCCTGTTGGCTCTACAATGCATTTGTCTGCCTATTCTGATGCTGATTGGGCAGGTTGTCCAGATACTCGCCGGTCCACTACGGGCTGGTGCATGTTCCTAGGTGATGCTCTTATTTCATGGAAAGTGAAGAAACAGGACAAAGTTTCAAAATCATCCACTGAGGCAGAGTACCGGGCTATGTCTGCCGCCTGCTCCGAAATTATATGGCTTCGTGGTCTTCTTGAGGAACTTGGCTTCTCCCAGAAATCTCCCACACCATTACATGCGGATAACACCAGTGCCATTCGGATTACTGAGAATCCAGTATTTCATGAGAGAACTAAACACATTGAAGTGGCTTGTCATTTTATCAGGGATGAATATCTACGCAATGTTATCTCCCTTCCGTTCATCTCCTCAAGCCTCCAGACTGCTGATATTTTTACCAAAGCACTTCCTCGACCGCGTCATCAATTCTTGACTGACAAATTGATGCTTGTTGATTCCTCGGCATCAATTTGAGGGGGGGTGTTAATGTTGGCCCAAGCTTGCAGGCCCATTAGGCCCATTCTTTGTATCATAGGCCCAGTCTTTGTAACTTGGTCAAAGATCTGTACATATTTAGTTGCTAATCTTTAGGATCTTGATTTGATTAGTTATTGCTAATTGCTGTAATTAGGGATTTGATTAGTTATTACTAATTGCTGTAATTAGGGGATTCAGCCCCTATATATAGGAAATACAATCGTCCCTCTAGAAGAGGTCATTCAGCATAATTTTCTATATTCCTTTCTCACGTTGTCAAGTGGTGAGGTACATGTGGGGCAACTTACCCACCTAGGGATCGATCCCTAGGTGGCTACGTGCCCTTTCCACGACAAAGTTGCTATCCAGTAATCGCAAAATTGCAAAACCAATTGGTGATAGGAAACTGTTCAAACAACTACTTAACACACCCCCTCGGGCGGGATACCGCCCCGGATCCGAAGCACACACCCGCACAAGACTATAACGCGGCATGGGGCCTTCTTGCCCTGTGCACTTACGCCCGCACAAACACACAACGAGGCATGGGGCATTTTTACCTTGCGTGGTTTCGAACTTGAGACCCATGGCTCTGATACCCTGACAAAGTTGTAGCCAGTAATGCCAAAATCAATTGGTGATAGGAAACTGCACAAACAACCAACTTAACATTCCATTCAGGTGTCTTGCGTTCTCATATGTAGGATGACCTTTTCCTTCGCCTTAAGTCTTACGATTTAAATTTTTTATTACAATCAAAACTAGGTCACTTTATATGTAGATAGATAGACAAACATACCTTGTCACATGTGAGCCCTCCTTTTATATCTCCACCTTATATGACTTTGCAACAAACATAGTAAAAAATTGCAGAAGTACAATGTTAGCATCATCTGCTATGTCCAAGTGGTGCATGCCCTGCATGTACATCCAACTTTTATATGTTCTCTTTTTATGACAAGTAACATGACTTGAACCTGCGGCCTCAACGTTGTGACAAGTGCACCTTCAGTGTTACAGGCCTTTGTCAATTTTTCTATATCGTTAAGACTCTTTTTTTCTTTTTGCTTGTTTTTCCCATTTGTAGTTGCAACACTTCTACATCAGATCTTCACAATGTAGTCCAGTGTGTCATGGTCTTTATGATAAAATTATGTTACATTGTCTTTTGCAGGCGATTGCTGAATGGGTACTTTTCACTTCCAGTGGAATTTCGAGTGGACTGTATCACTCTTGTGATGTAGGAACCTGGTGTATCCTCTCCTTTCGTGTTTTACAGGTGCATTGATTGTTCTTCTAGTATCCATTTAACGAAGTTCTAGGTTTTCAGGCACAATGATTAGTTGTGTCAGGCATAGCAGGCAGTGGCCAAAACACTATGTAGCGGGCGATACGTAGCGGTTGCGGTGATACATAGCAGTGTGAATTTTTTTAGTGAAAAAAAAAAAAAAATCCAAATCTTGTGTAGCAGCTAATATTATGTTTTTGTAGTGATTTGGAGCCATATTAGGGTAGAAATAACTTTTCGAAGGGCTATTGAGAAGAAGAAATAGGAAAAACAAAGTTTTAGATTAAAACCGGTTGGCTCTACTAGCTTTTAGACCATAGCACTGCTATTTTCAAAATAGTGTCGTGGCTTCAACCGCTATGGCCGATGATGTAATGTAGCAGCCGCTATTTTGAATCATGGTAAGGCAAATATGAAAATTGAAGGGCCCCTCTTGTGCATCAAAGCTTTTATAATATGTAAAATATGACATCCAATTTAGCAGAAGAGGCATTTAGGTTGGCCACAAAAAGTCTAGGGCCCCAACTTTTGTTGATCCAGATCATTATTCTGTTGGGGTTCATCATGAATGATTATGTTCATGTACTAAAGATTTTAGCATCCAACAACCCCTTGCATACCGCGACTGAGATATGTCTCCCATTTAATGTAGACTGTTGGCTAAGCAATCCATTTCTGGTCCCTGTTCAGATAGTTTAGCCTGGATATTGGAGGATATTCTCTGTGGCATATCCCACCCATTATGCAGCGTGTTATATGAACAATTTTGATCAGCGAAAAGACTTTCTGTTAAGTTGCTGAGTCGAAGAAAAGGTTATGTTTTCCCATCTTCTATTAATTATTAAAATATAGTTTCCAAGCCAATGGGTCATTGCTTTGGTGCAATGGTAAAAGTCTCGTGTGCCATGAGTGATAACGCAAGTCGATACCTAAGTAGCGACTTTGTGCAAAATTGTCAAAGGTTAGGTCTGTCTCCAGTCTGGACCCTCCTAGGACCCTGCTTCGGTAGTACCTGCACCGGGTAATGACTTTTTTTTAGTTTCCAAACCAAACTGAAAATTACTTTGGGGACGAAAAGACAGAACATGCAATCCAAATTTACTTCCTATTTCTGTTCCATTCTTAACGCGTATCAGGATAGATGGTTATTTGTTGAGAGATTTGGAGGCGTGTTGGGTTAATGCTCCCATGTCCCAACCACTCTATTTATAAAGGAGTCTCGTGTACGTTATTAGTCATGAGCATATCTAGATGAGGGAAAGTATTCTCCTGCGCATAGTGCACATGAGAACTCGCATCCGCATCTGTAACATTTGAATTTCAGATGTTGGACCCACCTCTGTGATGGTCCGGATGCGCAGTTCTCATGTGCACAATGCACAAGGGAAAATTTTCCCTACGTAAGTAGAATGAAGTTTGACTAACTATGTGAATCTAAGAAGAAGAATTTTACACGATAGACTGCCAAATAAATAGAGATTATGGTACACTGAGGCCCTTATGAAGTTTAGGTGTTTTGCACACCTTGTATTTTGGATACATCCAAATACAAGTTTTTCTCATCAACATTTAAAGACTAATATCTTTGATACTTACTGGTGAAAGTCTAAACTTGTTTCAGTTTATGGACTTCTGGCTTTCTTTTATGGCTGTGGTAAGCACATTCATATACATGGCAACCATAGATGAAAAGTCAAAAAGGGCAATTCATACTGTTGTTGCGATTCTCACAGCTCTTATGGCTATAACCAATGCGACCAGGTATGGCAGACTGAGGGTTCTCATTTAATGAGGTTGTTGCAATTGTATTTTCTGAATGGAGTTAGATTTCTTCCATTTGTGTGTTTGAATTTACAGGTCTGTTAATATAATAATTATTATTGCCATTGGCGTTCTTGGTCTTCTGGTCGGATGGTTGATAGAGTTCTCTACTGCGAGGAGATATCATTGGTGTTTATCAGGATTCAGATTAAATATACCCGAAAGGTTTAGTACTTTACGTCCATACAATCAATGATAGGTTTAGGCTTTAATTGTTATGCAAAAATAGAATGAATTTAAACTCAGAAAAGAGTTAGATTTTATACAAAAACAAGACATGCAATGTTTCGTTGTCATCTATTGTAATCCAAACTTCTAAGAAGCCTAACGTCCTGCTGCTGCAGATGGAAAACTCTTAAAAAATGGTTCCGGAATCTTATGAAGATACTCCATAAACGTTTTCGTTGGCATTTCATAATTCTGGGGTTCGTTGCTTTAGCTGCTGCTGGGATCTGCTGGAAGCTAGAGACCAGTCAAAGTTACTGGATTTGGCACAGGTATGTGATCTCTCATTTATGCAGAACAGATTTTGCCACATGCTGGTGTAGTTGACATTTCTACTTTGCTTATAAGTTGTACATGCTTATTCTGTATCTAACTGCCATGATGGCTCCATCAATCACAGCTTGTGGCACATCAGCATATACACTTCCTCCTTCCTATTTCTCTGCTCAACTTCTATAGGTAATCGTAATGAAGGACAACCAAATCGAGAATATGAACTGACGCGGCAGAATTCATCATCAAGAGGTGAGATGGAAAATGCAGCATCGAGCTTGACGAATGGAATGACATAGGTAGCACATTAAGCTGTCACAGGAGATAAGTTGCTGAGTGAAAAGGGTTCCAATTCATCGTCAGTAGATAAATTTCTTGGCAGTGGTTGTTTGGCGTCCATTCTAGTCACTGAGTTTATTGCAGAGTGGAAGGGTAGCAATTCAGACAGAATTGTGCTTGAATTTTTTATCACTAGCACATGCATCTGTTGCATTATGATACTCAGTAAAGGAAGTGATAAAATAATAAAATAAAAGAGAGGAGGTGCTTATATAAACAGTCTCCGCCGAAGATGGCTGGGAGAAGTCATTATTAGTCATAACTTGTGACTTTTGATGGAAAGAAAATGTAAGGTGATGGTGCATGTAGTCTGGGCATATAGAGAATGAAGGTAGTCGCTTAAATACAGATAAGAGATACATGTTAGTTATGTAACGTGTTGATTCTTGAAACTGGTGTATCAAAACCATGCATGTACAGAAAGAGCATGGAAAGCAAAAGCAATGCATGCTAGGTTCTGAGAATTTTTCAATATGATGGCCAATTTGTTATGTGATACTGCTTGTTATGGTCTCATCTGATATGAAACTCTGATGGAGCACCCTAGTCTAATGAATTCTAACGTTTGGCAAGGCTACCACCTGTTAGGTCCTTGTACAATGAACTCACTGACAGGTTTTTTTTTTTTTTTTTTTTTTTTGGGCGGGGCTGGGGTTTTTATTCCAAATGTATTGAAAATTATGTTCTCACCACCTCTATTTTCTAGGTTTACAATTTTATTTAAATCTAAAAGACCATCAAGGAACAGGTATTGGGTTGGGCGAGTGGAAAGGAGGGTTTGCATGTGCCTCTAGAGATTAGTTTATTATCACCACCTTTGATAGTTTTGCCCAGTGCATGTAGATAGGAGGGTTTGCATGTGCTCTTAGGGATTAGTTCTCGGTTGTCTAGATTAAGTGTTCATCGGGCTCAAGGCCGAAGTCCTTGGCTAAGTTGAGTGGGAAATACCCTAGGTTTCTAATAAAAAAAAAAAATTGCAATCCATAATAAGATGGGGTTGGCCTGTTGAAATCCTAGGCCCCATAAGTTGGTTGAGTAGTAAGGTGTTGGATCGATAATGCTGGGAATAATCTTTTGCCGACTACTCTTTCCATTGCCTGATGGTGGGCCACACATTTTGCTAAATCTAAACCATGAAATAATTTGTACTTGCATGTAATATTTGACTATCTAAATCTCATTCGATTATAGTGATGATCTACGTTGGAATCATCTATGGATTTACTCATATAATAAAATGAAATTAATTACTTGATTTATGCGTGATGAATCCAATGGTCGCAATCACTCTGATTGACATGCGATTCAATCCAATGGTGGATTAAAAGAGGTTTGTCAAATTGGGTAAGGGCCAATTAATGGGGGAATCATGGGCTTCTGTGGTTTAGAATAAAAGTGGGTTTGTGGCTAATGTTTGTTTGCATGACGGGTGGAGTGGAATAAAATTAAATGTCAAATGAGGAGAAAAAGAACAATGAGCGGGCTGAAAGTAAGAGGCACAAAATGAGAAAAATCCAATTCATCATCATTGCACCCGTGTGTATAAGTGCAAATTATATCTAATTCCAATCAGAGTAGGTTCTACCTCTTTATTGAACACCACTAAACCTGGGATTTTGCTTCTATTTCTATTTTAACCTTGTGCCCAACTATGATTGGAGCAATACTTTTCACTTAAATCAAATGCTAAAAAACAGTTTCCATGAGCGATTTGGGTTTTGGATTTAGCCCTAGTCGTAGCATAGGCGCGGTTGAATTAGTTCATCAAACTTATAGAATAGATGAAACGAATTGAAAACCGAATCAAATAAACCTACTCCATCAAATTTTATGATCATAAACTCAAAATGCAAGTCAATCGAACTACAAATTAGGTAACTATTGGGGGGAGTAACGAACTCCCCATCTACTGTACATGCTTGCTAAAACAAACTCTATTTCATTCTCTAAATCTCAATTGACAATACGTTTAGAACTTTAACTCTGTGTCTCTCAATTCCTAAATCATATTACAATAAGGACAGAGCAGCATAGGCTGCCAGTGTTCAGGTTAAGCTGATTCTTGTTACTGTGCACCTGATCCCAGCCAAGGGCAGATTATGGGTCCGTGTTGATCCCCTTGCCATCCATGAATATCCCACTCATCAACAGCTGATGTGAACATAATTAATTAAGAATAAATTCATATGGTGCTTCAAGAATATGTAAGTAATATCTGTAAATTAATTTGTGATTCTTTCAGCTTAAATTATTTGTGTATTTAGTTAAATGACTATATAAATTGAGTTTTTTAAAATATATTTAACTAAATTTTCACTTTAGTCTACTTGCCATGGGGTGATGACTCTTGAAATTACCAAAATGTCCTTTGATTGGCAGTGGAATCAAATCTTAAGGTTGGCCCATCAAAGTAATATAATCATGGTAGGATCCTATAAATAGTGTAATGATGGTCACTCATAAATGATAGTGAACCCACGTGATACCCATTAGAACCAACTAATTTATATGCTTATGAGAGTAACCATTGGTGAAATATGTGAAGAGTGGGTTCTATAGTCATTCTGGGTTTACCGGAGTGGTTCATTGGATCGAATTCATGATTAAGGGTAGTTTAGTCATTGTACCGGGATATTTTTGGGGGCTAAGAAAGCACAGATGATATATAATATGTAATCTGTAATCCTAAACTTTGAAGAGAGTTAAGGTGTGAGTAGATGCTTGCTTGTCGAATCACGTAAAATCCTCTAGTCTCTCTCTCGTGTGGCGCGATCAATCGATCGTAAGTTTCGTGCTTCTGTAAGCCTGCGCACAACACCTTTCATGACATGATGGCACAATTTATCATTGCCGGATGATGATGTATTGTGTTGAGCAGGATTTCTTTGGTTGTATATTTCAATCCATTGCATGAGATACATATATTTTTTTGCTTAGAAGGTAAATTTTATTGCAATAAAGGAGAAGGTGGTTAAAAAAAAAGAGAAGTGTTTGATTAAAGAGAAGGATTAAAAATGTAGAATTATCTCCCCTGCCCATCCAACATGCCTAAAAGGCTTCAAAAAGAGAGATGATCAAACGACACTGCATAAAAGCAACATGCAACACAAACAACTTGAAACAGTCTTCTCTCCTCACCTCAACACCTTGTCATGACTCATGACTTATTACATAATTATTAGGAAAGGAGAGAGAGAGAGAGAGAGAGAGAGAGAGAGAGAGAGCCTTTCCTATTACAGTACCATTTTTATAAATGGACGACCCAGAGAACTTTGTTTCCTGTCCTTCTTAAGCTGGACTAAATTGTTCCAAATGGCAGGCCCATAGATGACCAGGTTCCCGTCACTGCGAAGCACTAGCACAGAGGAACCTATTCCACTGGTATCAGAGGACCATACTTCGTCCCCGCTTTCATTATAGATGACAGCATCCCCAGTTGGTTCCATCTTCAAGTGGCAAGCAACTTTCCTCCCCTGACTAGTCTTGCTGGACCAGATTGCTTTTCTTCTCACTCAGGTCGAAAAGGACCAGATAGCAATTGCGCAGCATCCTTAGCTCCCATCTCCCATTCTTCAAAGAGATTAATTAGTTACCTTGTTCGAAAGATGATTAGTCCAAGGGTGATTCTCACTCTGTTCTTGATGTGATTCAATCCAAAGGTCCTATTATCAGACGCTTTGTCAAATTGGGTGAGAGTCCATTAATAGGGAATCATGGGCTTTTGTGGCTTAGAATGAAATTGGAACTTAAGAAAGTAGGATTTGTTCCTAGTGTTGGCGTGGTCCAATCATAAAGTTCTAAGCAATCCCACTCTTTTTTAGATTATGACTCTCTTCCTCTTTCATCTTCTTCATTATAATAGGATTAGAACTCTCTTCCTCGTTTGGTTTTTCTCAATCATAATAGGATTAGAACTCTCTTCCTCTTTTAACGTTTCTCAATCATAATAAGATTAGAAGTTGGAACTCTCAATCATAATGCAAAGCAAATTGCTCTCCGTTTCTATAAATATGTGTTCTCTCTCCTTTCACGTTACCACATTCTCTTCACTCTCCTCTGATATTCAGAAAACGTTCTTCCTCGGCTTGTTATTGAGAGTCCCATCTACAGCAAGGTATGTATCTCTGTGTGACTTGGAACTTTGTGTGCTTTGGTAATTGCATCATTGTTATTGTTTTTGTTGTGTTGTAGCTGTTACATCATTATTATTATTCTGGATAGTTGAATTGAGATGGTTGGACCTGACTACCACATGCATGACACGTCCCATATTATCTATACACTGATGGTTCTTGGCAGATGATTATTGTTTTTTTCTTACAGAGACATACATTGTAAACTTTTGAAGGGATACACTGATGTGATTTTGTTTCTCTTTAGATTGGTTTCGCCCTTTCTTTTTTTTTTTTTTTGGAATTCTTTGACCATCTTGTGGTTGCATTGAGGTGTGGCATCGGACACCGTCGACCTAAATCAACCTGGATTGAATATCTTGCTGCCTGCTGCCACTACTATAACAGTCAAGGGACTGGAAACGTCACGCAATGTCAGTCAGTAATAAATGGGATTTTAGTGTGTGAAATATATAGGATTTGAAGTCTCTAGATAATCAGTGTGAGGCCTGAACTCTTTCCACCTTTATGGATCTTAAAGAAAACTTTCTACCATGTTAAAAATATGATAAATCGACATCTACTCTGATCCCCAGTCTTCATAGTTAATATCATACATTCATCCTTGTTTCAAGTCAGTTTCTGAGCCAGAAATATGTTCATGTTCTTGATCTCATCCATATGAGGGATGGGCTTTAAGATCTAGAAAAGCTGAAATACAAACAAAAGGTCTTTAGTGCATATACGATGACAGTTCTAGAATTGCAAATGGTACTTCCATTTAAGTAATTGGGACTGAATTCCTCCGATTTAAATGATGCAGAAATATCAAATGGCAGTGAAAGTTGGAGAATTTTCTCATATGGGAACATTAAACCGGTGAGCACTTTAAATCATGGAGTCCTGGTCCTATCATTGCCTCTATAATGGTTGGATGGGAAACCCTCCATGCGGACGTTCGAGAAAATTGGTGGTAGAATTTCATTACCACCCTAGTAAATTAAATCCTATAAAAGTTTTTAATGGTTTAATACTCCTTTGATATAACCCCGATTACGGTTAAGTCTCAGGAATTTAGCCCCAGAGGGTACCAAAACCCAAAGGTGCTTTGCCTGTTTCTCAACTCTAGACTACTCAAAATCAGTCTTGTGACTTGTGAGTTGACGTCATGCAAGATTTTACTTTGACCAACGCGGCCCCTTGGATTTTTATGATTCAAATAACTCTTTTAAATGTGTCATGGCAAGTCCAAATTTGGACTGACACCAATACACGGGGATACATGATTTTGAGAAGTTTTAATTTTAGAAGCCAACAACACCATTGGATTTATGCTACTGGCATGAGAGGATCCGAACTCTGATTTGTTTTGAGGTAATGAGAATAGATGTTGGATGCATGGGTGTATCTTATTTTGATTCTTGATATATACTATATATTTTAATCTTTTGAATGAAATTGATTCTCGCCAGTCATAGTAATATTACAGATCCAACACAACCAATTCAACCCGCCAACATTCCACCGTGTAGGATTAGGGTTGACGTTCCCAACCCAATTAATAAACTACAACATTCAAGTTTGGCTATACATGTTATTGTGAACCTAAAACCTACCTAGGCCACCTTGTTGCGACTAGTTTTGAATGTACCTGGGAGTCCTACACTAAGATTGAGGACAAGATGATAATGTTATTAGCATATATAATCTCATGCATTATTGGTCATGCATTAATCACTTTTTCAGAGTCATGTGCTCAATCTTACGTTGGACCAACTCATATTGAGGTAGAATATGAAGATATGTCGCAGGATAGCATGACTTTTATTTTGAGAGGTCCTGATTCAATAGGTGGGCCCCATGGTAGAGTCCCACACATACCAATCACTGTGAGCATGTGGGAGACAGCTTGCAATAGTAAACCAGACTTTGATTAGAACTCTCTTTTTAAATATATGTTTATTAATTATAACATAGGAAAATAGGTTGTCATATCTCACTGCAATACAAATTGTTCTTCGTGTATATCAGGACTCTATTTTTTGAGTCCCTTCTTTTCAAAAGGTGTCTCTCTCAGGCCTCAATCAATTGGTGGTGCTGCTTCTAAAATCCCAACCGATAAGAATCATGCTGTGTGTTGGCATGATGCGAGATTTCACTTTGATCAGCATGGCCAACCTCCCCTTCAATTCTCATGATGTAATTAACTGTTTTAAAAGTGATCAATCCATCCCATGGCAAGTCCATGTCTGATTGGAGCAAAATTTGGCCCGATTGATGCTAATACAAAGTGGAATTTGAGCTAGGATAGCCCAATAGTTAGGAGATGTAAATGAGAATAAACGGATAGCCCAATAGTTAGGAGTCCTATTCTCAGCCACACAAAGTTTGACCCTCATGTCTTCTACGCTGCATGTGCAAGCAGGTTTTTTCCCAACATGTGTCGGGGTTCACTCTCACATCAGTCAGGGGTCTCAGGTCGAATCACCTTGGATGATGCCAAGAAACACATCCATTACATGTTTTGGAGGTCTTGACGAATTTAGTGAGTGTGTGTCATATTTTTTATATGAGATATCATAGAATTTTTGGGACCCGCCGGTCTCAGCTAAAGGAAAGAAAACTTTGAGAGTTAACTCTCATATCCATTAGGCATTTTCAACTATCTAGCCTAAAGTCATAAAATGGATTGCCCCGATAAAAAATGAACAAACTTTCCACTTCAACCATTTATAATATATATATATAGAGAGAGAGAGAGAACATGAGCAAACCTACTTGAGAATAAACGGACACTCCCAGTGGTTTGGAGTCCTTTTCTCACCCAACATAATACTGTGCGATTCCTGGGTCCTATTCCCTGTGTGCACTAGGGTTCTCACTTATCAGTTAGGTCCTCAAGGGCCCACCCACCCTGGTACCAAGAAGAAATCCATAAAGATGCTAGTTCCTTACTGTTGTGTGAGAAACCATTTGGATGCATGCCATTTAAAATTGAAATAACCCACATGTGGGCAGGCCCCACCTTGTATGGCACGTCCAAGGCCATTGTGAAAGGAGTCCTGACGGCTGAAAAGTCCTCAGTAGTATCGAACTTGGAATTCTAGTTACTCTAGAATAACTACAATAGAACCCTCTCTGGATTATTATTTGCTATTTCATGTTTTGGAGGTGTTGAGGAATTTAGTGAGGGGACCCATTGTGTCATCAAACATCTGATGCATTCAGATCCCTACTACTTCTATAGAATGAAGCTTCCTCACATTTTTTTTTAAAATGAGACAGAATAGAATTTTGGGGACCCACTGGTCTCTGCTAAACCCATATTTTTAAAACCGATTTCGACTTGTTCAAAAGTCCTACTGTTCCATGTATTTATTAATTGAATTGATTGATTGATTGATTTCTAAGATTACATGAGATGCATCATGATTAACATATTTTATATTTATATAAAATAATATTTCATGCAGTAGAACCTGTGATTTTAGAATTTTAACTCTTTTTTTCTCTTTGTTATTATGAAAAATAGGTAGTCTCTACTAATGTTTTTTTCTTTGTTATAAAGTCTTCCCCTCTAACAGAAGGTTTCTTTGTTTTTGTTTAATCCAGTAATTGGTAACTGAAACAATGAAGATATCTTCATTAGCTATCATCTTTTGCTATGTTCTTCTACTGGGGAGTATGGGATCAGTTTTCTCCAAAGAGAATGCAGCTTTTCCCTCAGTTTCTTCTCCACCAGATATTGATGCAATGCTCAAAGATCTTGATGGCTGGGGAGAGATTGTAAATCAAACTCTAAGTAAAGCTACCATCTTCATCCCCACTGACGTGCCAAAGGAGCTTGTGCGAGGAGTGAATTCTACAGTGATTAAATACCATGTAGTCCCCTATGCCTTCTCCTTCTTCCATCTAAAACAGTTCGACAATGGCACCAGGTTTCCTACCCTAATGCACAACAAGTCGATCCTCATTACAAGTAATGATGGTACGAATTTCACAATTGATGGTAGCCACATATCTCATCCAGATTTGTTCTATGATGGTAAGAATGCGGTACATGGTGTGTCAACTCTCCTCAATTACAACATCTATGGGGGCAATGCCCATGTGTCCTTGAAACCACCGCTTAAGATTGCACCAATATCACCAACATCTCCACCACCATCTTCTCTAAATCCTCCGGTTGCTCCTAA
The DNA here is from genome assembly GCA_029852735.1 of Persea americana. Taxonomy (NCBI): domain Eukaryota; kingdom Viridiplantae; phylum Streptophyta; class Magnoliopsida; order Laurales; family Lauraceae; genus Persea; species Persea americana. Next base: position 4,012,951 of record CM056819.1, read on the forward strand.
ACCACCACACACTACTATACCAAAAATTGATGCAATATTCAAAGACCTCCATCGCTGGAGAAATATTTTAGATGAAAGTAAAAGGGCTACCATCTTCTTCCCCAATACACTGTCAAAGAAATTTCTGCGAGAAGTGCCTTCTTCGGTGATTAAATACCATGTACTCCCATATGCCTTGTCCTTCTTCGCTCTACAACATTTCAAGAATGGCACCAGGTTTCCTACCCTAATGCACAACAAGTCGATCCTCATTACTAGTAATTATGGTTCGGATTTCACAATTGATGGTAGGCCCATATCTGATCCGGACATGTTCTATGATGGTAAGCATGCGATACATGGTGTGCCAAGTCTCCTAAATTACCGCATCTACGGGGGTAAGGCCAACTCTCCTAAATCACCACCTTCATCTCTCAATCCTCCTGTTGCACCTAAACCACCTCACACTGTTGCACCTACAACAGCACCATCACCTCACCACGTTGGACCGCCTACTCCACGTCCATCATCATCCCCATCACCTCCTCCCAATGTTGCTGCGCCATCACCACATCCATCATCCTCCAATCCTAGTGTTGTGCCTGCCCCAAGCCCATCATCTCACAATGCTCCTACTTTTGTGCCTGCATCACCTCCATCGTCTCGCAATCCTACAGGTGCGCCTACATCGCCTCACGTTGCTGTTGTACCAGCTCCTTCACCATTATCTCGCAGAGCGGGAGCACCTACACCACAACCATCATCCTCCAATCCTGCTGTTGTGCATGCTGCAACTCCTTCAGCGAACCATTCGGATGCACCAAGGTCGGCTACTCAATTTTCAATCATCCTTCTAGTAGCAGTCTCTGGATTCTTCGCATTCAACCTTCATGGCTGATGACAGACTCATTTTGATCATCTTAAAGTGGTGGATTTTTTTTTATATGGTTACAATAGATACGCACATCTGAAGTGCCTTTTCAAACTTAGTTTTTGGTCTTTCTGTATTATTTGTTTATTTAGTTGCAGTTGTTTCTGGAACTCATTTTTATCACATCCTAAAGTAGTGGATTTTGATATGGTTACAACACAAGGACAAATTCAGAGTGCCTTTTCAGACTAGTTTATTTATGTTCCTTCTGCATTATTTGTTTATTTGGTTGCAGTGTTTCTGTTTGTTTGTAACTTTATATGACTGGTGTGTGTCACTTTTACTTTTTAGCCTCTTCCCTAAACATGTGGGGCACATTGATTCGGCTCATTCTACGTAATAGGAAAAGCCAGCCCTTTTGATTGGTGGCCCTCAAATACATGGTTGATAAATTAATGCTATATATTAATGGGCGACATGATACTACAGACCCCAACCCAACAAATCAAACCCGCCAACCAAGGCCCAATTCCGGTTCTGCTGTGCAATTTTAGTGTTAACATTCCCGACCCAATCAAAAAGCATGGATCAATTTACTGTCTTAAAACTGATCTATCAATCTCACTGCCAAGTCCAAGACTGATCAGAGAGACTTTTGGCTCCATGCCAATACACAGGGGATGTTCAGGTAAAGCTCATACTTGTTATAGTGGACCTGAAACCAGCCCAGGCCAACTTGTTTCCTCTAGTTTCAAAGGTATATGGATTGGGCCTAGTAGATGATGAGCCTGTGTCTATCACCTTCATCAGCAGACATCCCACTCACGAATAGCTGATATTAACACGCCCATTGCATATTTTGGAGGTCTTTGCCGAATTCTGCAAATGGGCCCCATTATATCATCAAGTACTTCATTGATGCAGTCCAAATCATCTGCTACTTCTGCAATAAGAAACTCTTTGATATTTTATAATAAGTCATCATAGAGATTTTGGGACCCACTGCCCCTAAAATACAAAACAAAACAAAACAAGAACACTTTGAGAACTAGTCATCTACAAAAGATCAGATTCATCTGACGTTTTAACTGGTTCTGTGTATTAGTAAAAAATCTCAGCCCACCACAGAACCCGTTTAGATACGTGCCATTTATAAGAGGTTAAGGGTGACCAAAAGGTCTGATTGTGGATCAGATTTTGGGCAAAAGTCAACCCAATTGAACCGTCACAACCATTGATTTAAAGGCCTCAAAGTTTTATCTCAAGCTTTATTCTTGTAATGAGTATAGAGTGGGATGAGCATTATGCATAATTTAGTGTCAATTCTGGGATGAAAAGATTGCAAGCCGTCTGTACTGATCACAAGTGGGACACAGAGGAAGGCTAAAATCATTATATATCACCAATCGAAAACATGAGGCAGGGTTGGAACTAGGTAAGGGTGTCATGGGCCGGCTGACCCGAGCCTGAGTCCCGCCCAGCCCACTTTGGCCCGGGCTCCTTAAGTTTTAGTATTTGGGCCAGGCTAGGTTTTATATATTTGGGCCCATTTAGTAGATGGGCCAGGCTTGGATTGATTAGTAGAGAGTACAAGCCCAGCCGGCCCAACAGTAAAAATAATTGTAGGAAGAGAGAGAGAGAGGTAAGACTAACACATGACATCTCATTGAGAGACAACCAAATCAGTTGAGATTTGGGTCGTCTAAATTTGGGTCTAGAATTCCATGCGACGAATCCTGGGTTCACCTGCTCAGAAATAAAATAGGACCAAGTCATTCCATTTAAGATTTAAATTCATATATAGACCTAAACTAAACTCCTAACACTCAGACTAAACTCTTGATGGTCTGTAAGAGTAAATTTGAACCAATGGCTCCAATATAATGGGATGCAACCAAGTTGAACCAAATAATCCATGGAGTGAATTTTCTACACAAATTTACAAGCTGGTAGTGGTGTCCTCCAGACAAAATCCAAGATCAAGACTCAAACTTCTCATAATTTCAGCAAACCATCTAGATATCATGGTTTTAAAACACGATTTTGAACACTCGCCAAAGCCATATTTGCTGAGATATCTGTCTTGGACTATGATTTGTAAGTTTGTTTCAGCCCTTTTAATGGCCCTTTTCCTAGCTAGATCACTTTCTGAAGGAAAAATGTTCAAAATTTTGTGAATCTTTGATTTTAATTGTTTTTTGGGGTGTTCTAGATATATAACTCCAATGACATTATCGAATGCAAAAGTGGTGTGTGGAGTTTCGATACGTTTTACATTTCGACTGAAGCCACAAAAAATTGGTTTTGGCCATGACCTAAAACCAATCAGGGAAATACATATGTATTGCAACAGATATCAAACAGTTTCAAATCTCTCATGAGCTAATCTGATGTATGAATGTATGAGTGGACCTATTCAAAGATTTAACATTTTTTCATGTATCTTATGAACCAACCTAATCTACAGCTCTGCAACAAAGCCATACGATAGAAAGATCAAAAGGGGGGCCAAAAAATGTAAAACAAAGAAGACATGCTGTAAAGATGACTTTCCACATCAAATTCAACAATTTGGAAGTTACAATCAAAAGATTTCCAAGTTTTGGTTCACATGATGTGTGGTACCTGCTTGATTTTCTAGCTTTCTTCACACCCGCGCCAAGCAAATACGCAATCAATCCTCTTCAAGCTGCCTTGTGGTGAATATCCCTAGAATGACTCCATGAAGAACAAGCATATACTTGGGTTATAACTTGGGCTATAATCCTCAATTAAAAATCCCAAACGCCTCAAAAGTTGATAAAAAACATGGCCAATTTCCCATCTAGCTGAACCAACAAAAGATAAACTTGATGCTATGGACAAAACTACAAGACACTTCAATTTTTTTGGAAGCAGCTATTGTTACCACATTGTAGCAGTAACCAAGCCAAACGCCTTGGTCCTTTTAGTGTCAGAAACGCGATTGCGTTCTTCTCATCCCTAAGAACTGTTACTGCTCTCATGAAGATGTTATCATCTAACCCTTCTATCAGCTGTAGTTCCTCTAAACACTTCTCATATGTAAACCTATCATCGTTTATTAGAGGCATCTGTGCTGACTCCGCTAAACGCACTGAAGCTGAAACAATGCCTTCCAGAGCCATCGCAATTCTATTACCAGTGCCCACACGCCTTCTTTTCCCGTGAGACATCTTTGATGATGAGGTACTACGTTTATAGCGTCTGGGATCCTCCAATTGGATTTCCTGTTCAGAGCTTAAAGTCACTTCATCACTGTCCTCCCCGCTGAGGGGCATTGCCGCGGTTGAATGGCATGGTGTGCGTTGGGGTCCTGGGATGTTTCTTCCATTTTCGCTCTCTAGATGAACACTTAACATCGATTTGCATGCTGCAGTTGCACAAAGAAAATGAAGGCATTATTTTTGTATTTAGGGCTAGTCTACAATACACGCCTTCCACAAAGCAAGATCCTTTCGCAACTCATACAATCCACGCAGCATCTGTGAATGGCAATCCTGACTGTCCAAGGAAGAACCCACTCAAGGTCGGAACTAGGAGTAAAGGGGGCCATGGCAAGAAATTTTGAGAAAAACCCTTAATGACTGACCCCAGTGGACAAAGGTCAGCCCAAAAATGATGTAATCAGAGGTCCAAATCATCAGATTTTTCCACTGAATTTGAACCGGTGAGAATTGAGTTTATGGGCAATCATTAGTTGGTTAGGACCATTTGGGAAGCATTAATCTCAATATGATGGATCTTTAAATGTCAAATTATCGGGGTGCAGCTGCGGTATTGCAAAAACTGAGGCAAGAACTGAACACAATTCAATAAGTATAGACAGCTAAAATCTCAAACAGTATCATTTACTGGGATTTATCCTAGCCATCACATGCTGACTTCTAAATTTTTAGGGACAAGAGTTAAAAATTGGAGCATATCATGAAGTCAGGTCCGGAGTAAGAAAGATCCCTTATTCCATTACCAGTTTAAATAATGGCACATTTGGCATTTCTTGAAAGAACCATATCCTAGAAAGAGACTTGGAAGGAGTGAAGGCCGAAAAGCCAAATGGTGGAGATTCCAGCAACAATCAAATTCTCACTATGCATAGATGCTTGGAGTCATTTTCATATGAAAGGGGGTGAACTTTTGCTAAGAAATTTACCATCCACTGTCATTCTTCTAACCAACCATAGTTCATTGTCTTTCACCAAGAATGTCTATCCCACATTTGGGAAATGTCCCCTTTCAAGGAAAATAAAAGATGTACAGTGAGTGTTCAAGGGTAAGTAATTATGTGTACAGTGGAAGGGTTGCCAAACTGAGAAATAAATGAGAAACTGATGCAAAAAAACTATGCAAGGAATGTCTCATCTTGCAGATACTTGATATATATGGAGATGCATGCAACAAATATAGGAAAATGTAAGTCAGGAGCATTGTCATTTGTGAGTAACAACTGCTCTCCTGGTGCCTATGGTTTTGCTTTGTGGATGACACGTACAAAAGTCCAGCGCTTAAATGATGGTAAGAATATTCAAGTCATTTAGCACAAAAACAAAGAAATATATACCATCGAACAAGGTCCCTAACTCTTCAAAAAGTGGCAACCCCGCCTTCCTGAAAGGCTTTGTTTCAGGGTGAAGCTGCACAAGAAGAACATTAGTGCCCAGTTTAGTAATTAATTTGGTTGATAACCATTGTCTCCTTTTATTTAATTTTAGGACAACATGTGTGTCTTATATGTTAAAAAGCTTTATGAAGTTTGCTCTGAAAAGGAATATTACCAGAAGATAGCGATCCCAGACATCATCATCGGCAACCACCACATGCAAGATGTTGTTCCAACTAAAGCCGCTTTGATTAAGAAGCTGCCTCACAATGTTGTAGTTCTTTTTGAGTTGTGCAATACGGCTCTTTAGTTGTTGAACATTATTATCTATCCCAAATCTCCTATTAAATGCATCCACCATGTACTTCCACGCTTCTTTCTTCCATCCCGTGTCAGAACGGTTCCCAGCATTCTGTTGTTCAATCAACAACTCAACCAAGCAAGCATCACGTTGTAGTGTCCAATCAGCCTTTGTGCGGTCTATGAAGCTGATTGGCATTGCAGACATTTCCTGAAATCCTGCAGTTTAAAAAGAAAAAAAAAAAAAAAAAGGTTACTCCAATTTGTTTTGCTTTCAAGTATCAAAAGACAAGAGAACATGCTAGCAATCCCTCATAAATTTTAGTCCTGACAGTCCTCCAGCAACTGGGTTAGATGAGCCACTATATGAGCAGCCGATGAGGGGAAAAAACAGAGGACAAGGGTAGCTTCACTGAAAGTAATTCAAATTCTGCCAATAAGAGATTGCAAAAGGACCAATAAACATGAAATATATGTGTGTGCACTGCTAGATCATAACAAAACGGTGCAAACTGAAAATCCACTAAACATTATTTCTAGCGTTTCTAAATATAAGCATGCGACAAAAGTCACGCTGATAAGGGTTGAGTCATGTTTCCAACCATGAATAAAAAAGTCACAGTTTCATCTCATGATATAAATAAACAAAAGCCTATAGCACAGTTAGAAGGAGCTCAATATTAAAACCACAGGGTTAAAGGGTTGAGTCTTGTTCCTTACCACGAGCACCACTGTGATGTATGTGCCTTGTAGGCTGTAGCTCACGCACACAGAGATAGGGTCATGAAAACAGGTCTGCAAATAGCCAAATACTTGTAGGACCAGAATTGACAAAACTGGGTTTGTGTGGGTCCATATATCCCACCACGCACGCATGCACATATACACACAAACCTCACCCACTCAGCTGGCAGCCATGAAATGGATGAGTGAATAAAGATGTCACAAATTAAAAAATCGGATACTGCATAGATGCAGCTATTCTTCAGGAACAGCGATGCCTGTGGGCCCCACTTGGAAGCATGACTATTGTCAGTGGGGAGTCAGAAACATCTTCCAGCCTAACACTGTGTAAAAAAAATGAAAACCATCTGATTATGCGAGATGCCTGATGGCCTTGATATTGCCAAATCCTACCCATTAGATAAATTCAGACGAGTGCTAAACTTGCATGATCAATCCTAGGGTCTACAAAACTCAGATGAGGTTCAAATTAGGTTCAGTACTAATTCATGAGTTCGAGTGGTATGCATTGATCATAACTATAGAGCTGCACATGGGCCCCAGTCTTACTGTCCCATGCTTATGAATGGGTGGTCATCCAAGAAAATTGCACACGTGCGTGTGCACGCACACACAACTCTACACTAAGGACAATGAAAGCTTCCCCTAGATGAGAGTTTATTCAAGTGGACTATGCCTAGTGCAATAATTGTCCTGATCACCACTTTGTGTGGCCTTCGGAGATTAACAAAGGCAGCAATGCTAGCATTCCAATACAAGGAACATCTGATTTCGTGGTTTCATGAAAAGTTGGCAACCAACTTTGCATTTTAACCACAAGTTTGACAAGCCATTAACAAAAGAAGAAAGCATTTCATTGGGACTTGAGAATGCTGGATGATGATCTTTCTATGTAAAATATTTCTCTCCAAATCAAATTGATGGATTTTTTTCTCAAACTTCTGCACTTTCGTCCATCTTCTTCCAACACGAGAGAGAGAGAGAGAGAGAGAGAGAGAGAGAGAGAGAGAGAGAGAGAGAGAGAGAGAGAGAGACCAAAACTCCATACGGAGAAGGGGGAAGACAATGAACCGTATGGAAAAATAGTGAAATAATTAAGAGCCCGCTTGGGGGCAATCCAAGTCCATTCAACGAGATTTAGAAAATTTCTAGCAGAAGTTAGATAGCGTATTCTTATGGGGTTTTATGGACGTCAGGAAAGGGTCTTTTTTGGATAGTAGAATTTTATTACCGCATACAAACATATGAAGAAGACAGAAGAATTTTTATATAGAGAAGGTAGAAGTGTATACCAAAAGGTCTTTTCTTTCTTATATTTCAGATGTTCTCATTTTTTAAGTTGAAATATTGCGACTTTGAGAGTATCATTGTGAACTCATTTCATTACTCCTCTCTTAAGTAAAACAAGAACCCAATGACCACAGAAACAGAAGAAAACAAGCAGGATAGAGAATAATCCAAGCAATGAGATGTGGGCTAAATCTGAGTGTTCCAACTTCCAAGTCATTTTGTACATCCTGAACACTCTAACAGGTTTTAAAGAATAAGTGTTTTGGTGTCATTTTTGAGAAAATGAGCTATTCCTTCCCATCATCATCATCCCCATCATTATCATCACCACTACGAGATTCACAACCTCCACCATTTAACTGTATCCCATCCACCAGGAGTCAGCTCTCTGAGTTCTACCTGACCGCTCATCCTATTTAAAGCATGATTTTAATAACTCCACAATCCATCATATCTTTCCTTCACAATGTTTTAGAAGTGTTTGGTGATTATGCCTCAATGTTTGCGGTCCCCATAAACACCCCGGGGCTCGAGTTTGAGGGGTGGCTTACTTTTGGGCTGTAAGTCTCACCAAATGAGGCATATTTGAGATGTATAACAAAAATGAAAAATGCTCCTCCTGCATGCTTCAAATTAGATATTAGGGGCGGGGCATACACCCCATTGACTGATCTTGTTTATGAGGACTAAAGAATGTAACTTCTAACTTTAAAAACCTTTTTTTAAGCTGCAATCTCAAAAGCTTAATAAGTTTTTGTTATTTTAAAACTGTTGCAACTCCGTCTAACTTACATCAACCCTAGTTAAAAGGCTTAAAATAACCAAACTACAACTGTTTCTGTTTAAAACAGCCATATACTATATTTTATCTAAATATTTTCATTTAAAAGAAAAAACATGCTATGAGGTTTATGCTCAATGTGTTAAAGCTTGTCTCATGCTTTGGGCAATGGGAACGCCTTTCATCACACCTCAACATTAAGCACGTTCCTTAGTACATCATACAAGGTCTTAATTGGTCTTCCTCTCACAGTTCTTTGAGCTGTAACCCTTTCAACACATCATACAAGCAATGTTTCTAGTAAACTTTGCATATGCCAAACCATCTCAAACAATACTCCATGATTTTCTCTTCCACTAGAGCTACTTGTAAGTTTCCTCCTATGTGCTAATTCCAAACTTTATCCTTCCTTACAACTAAACACATCAATCTTAGTATTTGTATCTTCACTATATGTACTTTTGCTTCCTTCTCATTTCGTCATTGTCCAAAATTCAGCTTCATGCAGGAAAGCAGGTGTAACACCCCGTACCTTAATCTCCTATTAATATTAATTAATTTCTTGATTAGTTATTAAGTGTGTTTAGAGTCTTAGCGAGTCAGGTTTGACGTGTGGATCATACGTGCGAAGTCTCGCTTGAATCCGAGTGCGTTTGGGTAGAGTAGGGGGTTGGTTTGCAATTTTGGGAAGTTTCAGGGGTTTTTATGAGATTATGAGTTTTGGTGAGTTTGGGTGCATCGGTTAGGTCTCGTCATTTCATGAACTTTAGTCTTCTACCGTGTTTCGATTCGACGCGTTGAAGAGGCCCGAATATCCACATTTGGTTAACCAAGGACTAAACTGTAATTAACCATTAAGTCTAACCTAATATAACCCTTCATTCATTCCATCCCTTCATCTCTTATCATCTCTTCTCTCATTTCACTGTACCATCTTCAAGCTTCTTCTCCTTCACTGCCTCCTCACCATTTAAGCCATCGGAGCTCCGTCCTCGCCGGCCAAGCTTCCTATCTTCTCCCCCAATCTTCCAAGAGTCCAACCCTTCCATTTTCTAAGCTTTCCATTCACAACCCATTACAAGGTAAGTTCCCCAAGCTTTTAGGTTTAGCTAGTCGTCTTCCTTTTGGTTAGAAATGGACTAGGGAGACTCATAGCAACCCTTTTGCATTGCATTTGTAGTAGTGATTTTGGGTTGGAGGTGTCTTCTCCAAGTTCGAGCTTATAAGAGGATTTTTCCCCAATTTCTCTTGGGTTTTGTCTAAGCTCTTCATCCAAGGCAAGTTAATATATATGTTATGCTTTGATATGCTTGTTTCTTCCTTGATTTGATGATTGGTGATGTTCAGATGACCACATGCTCATTTTGGTCTGTTTTGTGTTGAAAACATGATAATTGGATTTTGATTTGAATGAAATGGATTTGGATTTGGAAAGGAGGATGTGTATGGACTTGATGAGAGGGGGTATGGATGTTTGTGGAGAGGGCAATGCCCTATTTTCTTTGTTTGCAGGTGTGAATAAAGAAAGGGGAGTGGAAATCCCCATTTCTGAACTAGTCTCAGAATTCACTTCAGAATTATGGGAGCAGTCGATTAACCGAACCTGGGTGTCGGTTAACTGAACTGCAGTTCGGTGACCGTCGGTGACCTATCGGTTCCAGTTCTAGAAGGTAACGTTTTGAGGAGTTGGATTGGCGGTCACCATGTCGGTCAATCCCTTGGTTAACCGAACTTGTCGGTTAACTCTTCGGTTGACCGAACTGCACCTCGGCGACTTGTCGGTCCCAATTCCAGAGAGCGTCATTTCTGGGTGTTTCGTGCAGTCGGTCACCCTGTCAGTCAACCCTCGATTAACCGACACTCATGTTTATCCTGACCGAATTTCCCCCTTTTTGAAAGGGATTGTCCCTTGGTCTATATGGGCTTAGGTGGAACCTTGATTACCCTTTTTGGACTCATTTGACTATGTGCGAGGAGTGTTTTGAACCTATGATTCCTCATAGTTATTCCAATTTTCTCGGGTTTCAACTTACCTCAAGCTTGAACGGTACGGGATAATGGGATACCCTCCTTTATATCTATGTACGAAGATGATTCGTTCGGATATCACGAACCCTAATTCCTTTCGTTGACTGAGAAGGGTTGTGCGAGATTCCGGGAATAACAATTGACTTAGGATTTGATTGTTTATTGCCTTTGATTCCGAATAGTACCGTCTGGTACTTTCTACATGCAATGTCCATGTTCCTTAGCTTACTTTGCTTTACTTTGTTTTGGGATCAATTGAAGAACTTAGATGATAGACTTAGGATCCCCTTTGATGTTTCGTTTATTTCGAAGTTGATAACGTGTTGAGGCTAGGCAGTTTTGATTGTAGAAGCTTGTTGAGAACTACCCATGATGATGTTTTGAAGAAGTTTGATGTTTGATGATGTTGGCTTTGATTTGATGATGGAAAGGTAGTTTCTCTTTTGACTGATGAATCTTGTTCATGCAAGAAAGTTTAGCCCTTCACTATTGTTAGTTTAGGACTCTTTGTGTCAGGCACCACTCAGCTGTTAACGCCCAATACAGATGGGGTACCATCTGTGTGAGGACTTTGGGTTGAACGTTTGCGCAATACGACTTTTTACATTTTGATGGGTGTACACCATCAGATACATATTGAACGCTTGATTTTGATGACTGTTGGCCTCTTGGTATCCATCTTGCTTGCTTACTTGCCGGGTTTTATTTGTGCCACTCCACCACAGCTCTTATGCTGAGCCGGAGGGTCATGTGAAACTATCCCGTTGTGTATTAGCTTATGCCTAATTGTTAGATGTTTTGCTAGTTTGTTTATAACTCGAATGATATGCACTTCTTACGATCAGGATGCTATGCATTTCATATGATCTTGTCTATTGACTACTCTGATTCATTTTGCATATCTTGTGGATTTCTGTATATATTGCTTTTCGACTGTTGTGTCTGATGATACTACTCTTGGTGCATAGGTACCGAGCCCCTCTATCTCGAGAAAGAAACGATAAAAGAAGTTCAGGCGGATAAGCCTAATTACTTCCCAGATTATAATACAGACGGTGTTGTGTAGTCGTATCGACCCCCTTACACGAGAGCCTTCACGCTATATTTGATTAGCTTCATCTTTTTGTTTCTTTCTCTTTTGATTAGGCCCGAGTTTTGGTGTGGCCTATTGTTGTAATTAATACTTTTTGTTAACGGTTCTAAACTTCAACTCTAGACATGATAATCCAGTATTTGTTCTTAATTATACACATCAGGATACCATTTGTATTATGAAGCTTCCGCTCTACGTTTTATTTATTAAGGAAATGTTTCCACCTCACAGCGATCTTCAATCCATATTGGGACACGATTGAGGCCAAGTGTTGTTACCAATGTTGAAGAATTTTAATTGGCCCTAATCTCACGCATAAGCTCCGGTTTCACGATCAGGGGCATGACAGCAGGTCTAACCATCCTCTCATAAAAATCTCCTCTTTATTGGCATTGTACTTAGTGCTCACATAAGAAAACACTAGCCAGTCTCAACGTTGATCCTATTTGTCATATTGATCCTACTTGTCATATCGAAAATAAACCTTCCACTTTGTCCATTCATATCCCATCTATGTCATTTAACAAATTATTTACTTACATTACATCACCCAAGCCTTATGATCACATAATCACATCATCCAATATCTATTATCATTACGAAGAATGTTGCCATTTCAGTGTATGTTTATTATCAAAAATATCTTTGAATCAATACAGTGGTTAATACCATGGGGGCATATTGAAATCCACCGGTTTTTTGCATAATCACTTTTCTTATAGAAATTATTGTTATTAACATTTTTACATATTATTGTTTAAAGTCAAAATGTTTGGACTTCAACTGATTTGAATCAATGTGTTATGCTAATGACAATCTTTCCTTACTGTAAAACTCATCACTTTTCCACCAGTTTTTTCTCACATGTTGCCATTGGGGTTATATGGGTAATGGGTCACAATCGTAATACACCCAGGATTTCGCAATGCAGCGAAAAAGCTTCCAATTATCAGCAGGCACAACTTTTCTGCAGTTTGAGAAGGCACTTTTCAACACAGAGAGGAAAATGTTGGACTAATTTTTCTCGATTTTGCAAAGAAGCCTTTCCTTCAATACACTAGAGAAGATTAAGAACATTATACCATACAAGATCACCAAACCAGTGACCAGTCCATCAGCTGGGACTCTCACTCAACACCATTTCTCTCCCGTTAAAACCCAGAAAAATACAACCCGGTTAGCTACCGAGTGGAACCGGCCGATTCTAGAACCGAATCGTTGAGTTGGTGAGAAGAAGGAAACTGGGGTTTTGGAGGGGCCTTTAGAAACTGGGGTTTTGGTGGGGTCTTTAGAATGTAGCAATGAAGGGTTTTTTCACCTCTCTAAAACTCTCCTGCTTCTACTCTCAGGATCAGATTACAAAAAAAAAAAAGTAGTATAAATCAAAGAGAAGAAGATAATGCACATGAAGAAAAAATCAATGAGCAAAGAGATGGAAACTCACTGTTTTGATTGTTTGGAGAAACGGGTATTTCCTGGAATCTGGGAATTTGAAGAGATGGAAATGGAAGAAGGAGCAGAGCTCCCCAAGCCCTAGCTCTTCTTCCTTTCAGCTTCAGCACAGAAGAAGTAAACCTACAGATTTTCTATTTGGTATTGCCATATCACGATATAGGGCCTGCCAAACAGTCCATGTTTTGCAATATCCGTTCGCACGTGCATGCGCTCGTGTGAACCAGGAAGGAGGAGCAGCAGCTAGCAACTTGCAAGTGAACCTTGAGGGGCTTGTGCTGGTTTGGGTTGGGCTCAGTTCTGGTGTCTGAAACCTGCATGAATTTGGAATGGGTCCCACTCTACAGCAAGATTTTTAAAAATATCCTGGATTCTCACTAGTTATGAATTCCTTATTTAAAAAATTTTGATAAGTTTTTCGGTCATCTTCTAAATAAGTCTCAAATCTTAATTTGGACAAAAATGTATTTCAAAATTTTATTTTCTTTATTTTATTTGCTACATTGGGCTTCGGGTCTATCTCGGAGTGATAGTTCCACTTGAGAACTCAATGATCGATCCCTAGGCATGAGTGAAAGACTAGGTGCCAACACCACTCAATATGAGTGTGTTGTCAAGGTTCAAAAGAAATTATAATGATTATTGCCCTTATTTAAAATTAAAATATAGGTTTCTTTAATTCAGGTTTGCTCTTCTAATTACCTCCCACAATCCACTGCCACTCATCTACTTCTTGCCCTTTTTAGGAATTTTTGAAATAACAATTGATGAGATTCTTTTGTTGACAATTGATGAAAATTGACCCTCTTAAGATTGGGGCTATGCATGAAATTTTTGCCATAAACTTTATAGCATGTGTACCAAATAAAGGTAGAGTCAAACGAAACCATGTATACTATTTTTTACCTAGATTGAAAAATATGATTTATTTATTTATTTATTTATTTTTTCGACCACAACTTTGGATCCATCTAATTGATTATGTTCTGGATTCAAATCCAGATCATTTATTTAAAAAGATGTCTTGATCTGAAAACAACATGGTTTCCTCTTAGATCAAACCCTTTGGCAATGCCACATGGTTCCATCCCATCATAGGTAACTCAAGTACTTCTCACAGTTGAGTGAATTCAAGGACAAAAGTGGTTTGGGCTCATGAGGACCTCAAAACCTAGACCCACATTTTAAATGGGTCGGACACTACACTCATACTCATTTTATTAATTGGCCGAACCTATCCAGTTCGTAGGTAGCCTAGGACTCATTTTCTCCTCGGGGCTTATTTGTTTACGTTAAAATATATGAATTTTTTTAGTGGTTAAAAATGAAGAAGAAATATTAATTATTCATTTCACATCCTTTGATTCTATTTTGATAAAAGAAAAAATTATTTAATGCTCACTTTAAAATATATCTTTGATCCTCATTTATAATAACCGCTTAAAAAATTCATATGGACTGAATTCCTATGTATTTTAGTGGAAAGAATCCACCAGTGGTTCCAACCATACACCCAATAACTAAATGGTTAGGCTTGGACCTAACTTCGAATCAATCCTATTCACAAAAGACTAGGCCCGATTAATTTACGTTAATATATATAGGAATTAAATTTATAATGTGGTTAAAGTTAAAAAATTATTTAAAAAAATGAGCACAATATAATATTATTTTATTTTTCTAGAGGAAAATATTATTTCATATTAATTTTTAAATTTTCATCTTTAATATTTATTGTTAACCCTCCTGTGAATTCAATTCCCATGCATTATATATATAAACAAAAACGAGGGTCAAGGGGTAGGCCCACTTCTTAGCTGCAACTGTTACAATTTGCAAATCCTTTCATGAGAGAGAGAGAGAGAGAGAGAGAGAGAGAGAGATTGTTTTCCATTTATATCTGCTTAGGGTTTCGAATCCGATTCCATTCCCGACCTGCTGTTGCTTCGATCCTCGCACCCTTCTCGAGTCCGCAGAGTGAGTCTCTATTTCAAGCCCTTTCCGATCTCATATCCCCTTTTCTCCTCCTTCTATTTCATCGGATTTCGATTCCAGCGGTAGTTTTAATGCGTTCATGTGAATCTCACTTGCTGCGTTGTGGGTTATTTTTTGTTTTTCATTTCTTTCTGTTCTTGATTTGTTTAGTTTCATGATGATCAGATGATTGTTCTTGGCTGAGTTGGGATTGTTTCTGCTATAATCTGTTAGGGTATAACGATTTCAGGAAGAAAAAAAAAAGCTGTTTGGATGTTTTTATTAGAAGTCACAGGGGAAATGACCATTGAATCAGATGATGGGAGTTTTTCTTTTTTGGGTTTTAACGGTATGCTCGATTTGGGTTTACTCGTGATGGATGGATGGGTCTGAAATTGAAAAATTATAAGACTACAGGAAGAATAGATCACCAGAATTCTCTAGCAGCCACCCCACCCGGGGAGAACACTTTCTTGAAACTGAATTGTTATGTTGGATATCGGTTTTTTCATAAATCCAAACAAAGTATCAGAGCAACATGTGGGTCATGCCCCGATCGCCAATATGACCAATATGTCTCACTGATATGGTAACAGGATTGATCTGTATTGGCGAATACCGGGTACAAGTCCGATATGATAAAATGATGGATGGAACATATTGTGGTTCTTTTTCTTTGGTTTTTTTTTTTTATGTTCATAAATAAAACTCTGTTAGTTGTTGACGTAGCTGGTCTCAAGCCCAAATAAAGGTGGAGGCTTGGGTTGGATAGGCTGACAACGGTGTAAAATTCTGTCACAAGTACAACCTCAAACATGAATTTTGAAGAAAAAAGAAGTCATGTAGCTGAACTCAGCATAGTTGGGATGTGGTTTTATGTGATCTTATGTGGATGTAATTTATACCTTATTAGATAATAAGTAACTAATACCTTAGCAATCTCTTGGTGAATATGCCAACCCATAGCTCTTTTTAAATTTTCGTTTACAAATGTGCGTAACATATGTATAGATTCATTTTTTATTTTTTTTAATTGTCTACATAGATGTGATAACTAGGCATGTAAGAAGGCAGATGCAAATTGTGGGGACCAAAACTCAGGGTTCCTTAACGTCCATATTACAGTTTTTTCACAACTCACCTTGCTATTCTTTAACTGACCCAAATCATAGTAAACGTAATAATTCATTTGCCACACATGGTTCTAAAGCATATTAAGGTATTCCAATTGTTTATATTTTTGGGTCATGATTTATTGCATGGTTACCCACCAGTAATCCACTATCACCCTAGACTTGAAAGTCACATGTACTTTGGAGATTGTAGAGAGAAGCCATTGCTTATTCCTTTTTTTTTTTTTTTTTTTGGAGCTTGTACTTTTCCAAATTCACCTATTACTGTGGTCAATGGTTCGTGTGTCTGGAATAATAAATCATATCATCCCTTTTGATATTGTATATCTAACTATGTTTCTGATTGTATGATATTCTGCTTTTGTAGATGACATATACAAGGGTAGAAAGGTAAGTTGTTTTTAGCAGTTTTTTGTTGAACTATAATTTTGTGCTTATTGAAATTACTTTTTTGCTGACCATGTTTATTGTGTGTCAGAAAGATATCCCCCTCACCCTCTCGCTCACCACCCAGAGGTAGAAGGTCAAGATCACCGTCACTGCCAAGGGATAGGAGTCGTTCCAGGTACATGTATATATGTATCATTTGTGTATTGCAGATTTATCGACTTGACTCTTTTTCTTTTTTTTCTTTTTTTTTTTGTACTTAAGTTGATTTGTAGAAGCTAGGTTTATTAGCTTTATTTACATCTTTAGTTTCACTTGATTAATGTATTAAACATGACATACAAATGTTGCCTTTCTTCTTTTATTATTTAAAAATACATACAGTCAAAATCAATCTTTTATATTGGGTGATAGGAGCAGAGATTCTGGAGATGCTGTCAATCCTGGAAATAACTTGTATGTCACGGGCTTATCTACACGAGTTACTGACAGTGAGCTTGAGAAATATTTTAACACTGAGGGAAAGGTATGGACTATGTTAGTTTAGTTCTTTCTTCTATGACAGCTGAGCAAGACAATTCTTATACTTGACTTGCATAATCTGTGGTCCAACTTTCTCTCCAATCTTGTTTTAAGAACGAGCAAATTTGGCTCTATTACGAGACTTATGCATCCGTAGACCAGGCCAGATCACTGGACTTCTTTTCTGTTAAGTCACCAAGAAACTAAATTAAGAAAAAAGGGTTACCAAGAAAGTCCTGCTGGATTTGGTGGCAATGATGAGAACTGCAATCTGATGCACTTCGTAGATTTGCTTGGGTAAAGTTTGTTTCGAGAGAGACTCACAGGGGACCACCAATGAGTTGCATATGGGGTATTTCCCACATGTACCTGGACTTAATGGTTGGACCTTCTTATGAATCTCGTCTGAAATCTGAATTTTATCCTGGACTCGACATTGATCAATTGTAATCGATAATGGCTAATAAGTTATACGTCAAAACCCAATGTTGTACCCAATTTCAAGTTGGTGTCTGGATTTTCACACATCCAATGTAGAATATTCAAGTTCTTTTATAAACCTTATTTCAAGAAGGCCTTACACAATTAGGGAAAATAGGCCTTACACAAGAAGGCCCTAGGGTTAGGGCTTGCAAGGAGTGCCGAAGCGTGTGTCCGTAGACACCTTTAACGTGTCACCACAGAGACTTCAACACGAAAATAGACCTCCGAGGAGTAGAAAACCTATGATAATATATTCCAATAATCAAAGTCTGTGCTTTTCCATCTCTTACATTGCATATAAAGAGGAAGATAAACTTAGTGGCTAAGAATCCTAATCAAACTAGGAAATAAAACAACTTAGGAAATAAGAAATCTAATCCTAATTACAATTAGAAACTTGCTAACTAATAATTAGGGAAAATAAATTTAAAAAAGGAAATAAAAACAAATCCCTGAACTATCTCATATGGGACCACTTGTGGGCCTGTTTTGCATCATTCCCCCTAGGTTGAAAGAAGAGTTCGACCTCAAACTTGGGTCTTCTGCATGTTGCCTCTGCAAACATGGTGTACAAGAAGCACTTCCTTTGCAACATTTGCTATTGATCTCTTCTTCGGCGGTTCTGGCTTTCTTTGGATGGAGTGTGACTTGCTTTCCACTTTGCATGAATGTGTATGTGTTGCCGCGCATGCCATGAGTATCATTTTTGTCATACATCCATGGGACCACTATCCATTGGTTGCACATTACACCGAATTCTATCTTTATAGTCTTCACTATTGGCAAAAGTAATTGACATGTATGTCACAGTTGCACTTGGGGCGTGTTTGGTTGGGCTTGGCAAAGGGGCTTTTTGGGCTTTTTGCTGAAAAAAAGCTCAAAACCCTGGAAAAGTTTGTTTGGTTACCTCATTTTGAAAAGGGCTTTAAAAGAGCAGAAGTTAAAAATTTTCTTTTTGAGTAAGCATCTGTCGACCCACTTCGCGGTAAATAAGGGCTTCGCTACGTTTGCGGGACGTGTACAGCGGAAAATCTTGCAGAGGCGAAACGATTTGCGGAACCGAATGGGTATTGGTAATCCTTCTTTCCTTCGTGCAGCAGGCAAAAAAAAATTAAAAATCCCCCTCTTCCCTTTGTGCAGTGGACATCTTACTACCATTCATCTTCTCTAAAAAACTATGCCTCTTTTGATCTATCTATCTTGTTCTCTCTCTCTCTCTCTCTCTATGTCTTTCTCATTTCATTCATATTGTAGATCTTTCAAGAAATATATTGGACGATTGGAGAGTTTTTCCATATTTCTTTGGATTTTGGAAGATACATTAGAAACAAAGTTATCTCTGTAGTAAAATTTTCAAATGTATTCTCTCGTAGCTTGCATCTAGGGTTCACATGGTGATGTTAGGGCTATTTTTTTTTCATAGAACAGGGGATTTCATTAAACAAAGTGATCAAGTATAAAAGGGCACCCTGTGAGATACACCTTTACCGAAACCCAAAAGGCCAGAACAAATTTACATTAACTGGTAAAAACGAGGTCTAGTGTTATGACTTGCATATACTATGGCAGAGAAGACATTTGATGGAGTTTCCATATTTCTGTATCCTGTCCAGCCAAAAATGTGAGGTTATATGATAATGACTGATCTTCTCTCTTGCTGATACACTCACCTATATACGGAGGCAGGTGGGAGTGGAAAACAGTAAACATTTGATATGATAACTTTGACTAGAAATTTGCAATCTTGTTGGTTGTTCTCTTGCAAAATCTAATTTCCCAACATTCAGAGGTTCTCAAAGTTTTCAACAATTTCTTCGACATGATCATAAATTGCTAGGATAAGGTCCCTTCCATTTAGAAAGTAGTAACCAAAATAAGGCCATCCCCTTCCACAGTGGTGTTTTTAATCCCAACAATATTCAAGAGAAAATGAAGCTCTGCAGCTAAAGGATATTGAGTTTATACAATACCCATATATGCAGCCTTCATTGTTGGAAGTCATCCTTAAAGGGTCTGCCAAGCAAACATTTGAAGTTTAGAGAGGTTAAGCTTCCATATCTATTTCTGAGGAAAATTTGGGCCCTCCACTCTAGTGTAAATGAGCTTATAGAAGTTGACATACAAATTAATTTCATGAATTAATTACATGAAGAATCCTGATAGCCAAAAATAATCATAATACAACTATGCTGACAATAAATATACAACTATGTTTCTGGGAGGGTTTATGTTGTAGATTAAATGCTAGCTGAGGATTTATGGTAGTCTTTGGCTACGTGGAACAGTCAAACATTCAACAATAGGTTGGATTCAATTATTGTCATGCCACACAATCTTAGGCTAAGATTATATTTTGGCTCTTCCTAAGAAAAAAGATTTCATTGGCTGAAAGCTTCTAATCTTTGGTATAGTTGGAAAAAGTTGTATGGTCTAGAGGCATTCTCATTTATTTGGGTGAATTCAAAACTTTAGCGATATTCAGATTCATATGCATTTCATACTTGACCAATGATGAAAGTACCAGCAGAAAGCAGATCCCCAAACGTACTTGAGAAAAAAATTGCAGACAAAAGAAACCAAACAATTTTTATGACATTAAAAGAGATCATCGATCAATTTTTTGTTTTTACCTTGTAGACTTAATGTGATACGCAACATTAATGTTATCATGGTGAGGCACCAAAGACCATTTGCTAGATTTCATTTAGGCATCATATTGTTCATGCATGGTTGGATACCATGTTAGCTCTTTATATGCTGAAGAAAGATGGTCCCATTGGCAAAGCACGTATATTCAACAATTTTTTAAGGTACAGTATACTAGTGAAAATTTTACCTGGATGCCTAGTGAGAAATTAGGATAAAGAGATAGAAGCCAAAAAGGATGGATGGCAGAATTAATATCTACTTCATGAAGAATGGAAACAACATATGTAGCTGAAATAGATGAAGATGAATCTATGGTTTTAAGTGGGGCCAACTTATTTACTTACAAGGCTCTGACATATTGTGTGATTTATTGTTTATAAATATTTATATAAATTATTTGATTATTATACACTAAAATCTATTTATCTAAATGTCTAACCAAACAACCTTCAATGCTTTTCCTGTTAAAAAGTGTATATAAAAGTCGAGCTCACCAAATGTTGTTTTCACTTCAAAAGCTACATTGAAGGAGTAGATTATTAGAAGCTACTTTCAGAAAAATGCGTTTGAGTTTTGACAAGCTGAACCAAACATACAATTCATCACCTGTCATTAGCCATTTAACAAAGGAGGGACGATTGTGCTTATAAACCTTCAGCCTCAAGCAATCAACAAGAGTTTGAGAGTTGATGTTTTCACAACTTTTGCCATCAACCATGGTGGTTAAATTTTGCCAATGTATTGTACCTATTGAATGAAAAATATTTTTCTGTGTCCATTTTTTTCTCAACAGTAGGCGTATTTTCTTTAAGGACCATGAGAGCTTCAAGACCCTGCCAATGGGCCCGGCCCATCCATCTCAACTAGTTCATTGGGCCAACCGTCCTACCAGACCATTAGTTTATATTTGTTTTATATTATTTAGGGTTGTTTTAATGTTTATGTCTTTTAGTTTATTTAAATTCAGTTGTGTTAATCCTGGCCATTGATGTGTTGGATGGTCCATATTATTTCTAGGTTTTCTTATTTTCCTATATAAGCATTGTAAAGCCTTTTGGCTCCTCAGTTAATGATTAATGAAAATTTTCTCGAGTGATTTTGGGGTGTCCTAAGTTCTCTCTAGGGGATTTTGGTGTAAGTCCAATTTCCCGGCGAAAGCCTGACCTATCCCCCTCTATCTTCCATCTCTAGTCCCTCCATCTCTACCCGCCCCGCATCTGGTACCCCGCACCGCATCAGTTTTTGTGCAAAAATATTTTTGACGCATACTAACCAACCCATAGACTCATCTGGTTTAGGTTCACCATATAATTTGGAAATCATGAGTTTAATTCCTAAATCTCTATCAACATTGACTTCCGGTTGATCTCATTGATTCTGAATATTGCCTCCATCATCTCAATTATTATCTGCACGCTGATTAATTTCTAACTTGGCTAATCTAGTTTCCATTCTTGCAAGAGTTGCTTGCATTTGGGTAATCGTTGCGGATAATGCTGCAGTGGTGCCGGTCAATTCTTCCATGGATGAAGATGAAGATTCCACTTCTATCTACATGCTTCTGAGGAGGCTTTTTTTTTTTTTTTTTTTAAATGAAAATATAGAAATTTGGACCGATTTGATTTGTAAATTTACTCTCTAGTCTCTACAAACACAATGAAGAAAACATATTTGAAATTCGGCCTTGGGAGTGGGTGATGCAGCGGAGGTCTTGGCTGGGTTCGGATGTAGTGGATTGGGGTGGATTGGAGAAGCCAATTTGGTGTTTGGATGGTTACAGGGGTTTCAGATTTTGGGGTTTAACCTTTGGGTTCTGAGGGCTGACGAGATAGGGGTGAGGGGTTTCGTGTGATGGGTGTCTGGGGGTTCGCAGGGATTTTCAAATGTTTGTGGGTTTGAGAGATGGAATCTGGGGAAAGGCGATGGGGTTTGATGGTCTAGGAGGGCAGCGGGTTTGGTAGTTCTGGCTAGGCAGCGGGTTTGAAGTTATATGGATGTGTGTATTGGAAAGCAGCGATGGGCACAGGGTTATCTTTGATGGATAGGATGATGGGATGATGGATAAATAGTCTCCGGTCAGTGATTGGAGATCGATTAGAGGATGTGGATCTTCGCTCTGCAGGCCCTAGGGTTAGGGTTTGCAAGGAGTGCCGAAGCATGTGTCCGTACTCTGTAGACACTTCAACGTGTCACCACAGAGACTTCAACACGAGGATAGACCTCTGAGGAGCATAAAACTCACGACAATATTATTCCAATAGTCAAAGTCTGAGCTTTTCTATCTCTTACATTGCATATAATTAGGAAGATAAACTTGGTGGCTAAGAAACCAAATCAAACTAGGAAATAAGAAATCTAATCCTAATTCCAATTAGAAACTTGCTAACTAATAATTAGGGAAGATAAATTAAAAAAAGGAAATAAAAATGTATCTCTAAACTATCTTGTGCGGCACCACTTGTGGGCCCATTCTGCATCAACAATCGTGCCTCACTTGCAATAGCTGAATATGGATTATGCCTATCGTGATCTCGAGCCAGAAGAGGCTTATGTTTTAAGAAGTTTTAAATCCTCATTAGAAACCCAAAAATTAGGTGTATTTGAGAAGAAGATGAACTGTAGGGCCTATCACATCAGCGGTCCAGATTAATGGACTGTGGGTCTGTTCCTGTGCACAGAATTGGGTGGTGCATCAAACTATACTTTTGCTGCAAGATGGTCGAATTTCTGTCGAAAAGAAAAATTCTTCATAAGATTTCTGATCAATATTTTTAAAGGTTTATTGCCAAAATATCTTAAATTTTAAAATTTGTCAGTTTTACCATTAAAAAAAATTCTACTATCGCATTTGTTTGGTTATCTTGGGTTCTACGTTAAAGGTTCTTTATGTAATTGGTCAGGTGTCGAGAAAATAACTTAAATTTTATTGAATATGAGATTTATGGCAGTCATATTAGCCCCTTTTTTTTTTCCTTCGTAGGTTTTGGAGTGTCATCTGGTTATGGATCCACGCACGAGGGAATCTCGTGGATTTGGCTTTGTTACCATGGAAACTGTCGAGGATGCAGACCGCTGTGTCAAGTACCTGAACCGTTCTGTGCTTGAGGGTCGATTAATCACAGTGCAGAAGGTACTAAGTTTCGCTGATGGGTAGTGATGCTGTTCTTTCTTCTTCTTCTACTTCTTTTATTTTATTTTCTTTTTGATGTTTTCCTTTTTTCTTTTTTAGAATATATATGGATCTTTGACACCTCTGCTCATCTTCAGAAATGTTGCCTGATAACTTTTGGCAGCAGGTCTGGTGTGTGTAGCTTCACCGAACTCAGTATCTAAACCTCCCCCTTCTCGACATGAGCTCTTCATCGACATCTCAAACACATCGATTCAAATCAGACTATTTTATGGAGGGTTGTATGCCCTGTATTCCTTTTCTCAATAACAGCATCCGGCATGATTATTTTGGATTGGGTTCTGATGAATTTTACAGAACCCTACAAATATCTTAAACTAGTTTTAGAAGTGCAAGTCCTTTGGTCTTTCTACCATTTTCGTCATGGTTTATTCCAGGTAAACTTTATCATATTCTTGAGGGGGAGAATTGTCTGAACCTCCTTACTTCGATGCAATGGCCACGACTTGCATTGAATTTCAGAAAATGACAGAAAAGCTAGTGATGGTGGTGGTGAAAGTAACATTTGCTTTTTTGTTTTTTTATTTATTGATCTACAGGGATGGTCTTTAGTCTGTTTTCTGAAATTCAGGGAACAATTGTAGATTATAATGAAAAAAATTGGTGTTTTCTGTCTGACCAAAACGGTTGCTGAAGTTATTGATCCCTCTTCAATTTGATTTACCTTCCCATGTTTTGTTTGCAGGCAAAACGTAAGCGTGGAAGGACACCTACTCCAGGCAGGTACCATGGTGTTAGAGAAAATACAGGTACATATTGGAAACACTTACTATGCGTGTGTGTGTGTGGAAAGATTTACGTTAGTATGGTACCTATTGCATATGGGAAGGACAATTCTTCCATGCCACAATATTTGATGCAAAAATTAATATAAAGAACTTTTTATGTGATAACGGGCTGATGTTTTCAAATTTCACCTTCACAGATTACAAGGTTAGGATGATCTGATTGGGATGAAATTCACACAGCCCCATCCATGTGGTCCCCTCTTAAATCTCCCTTTTGTATGTCTTGTGTGTGTGTGCATGTGTGTGCGTGCGTGCGTGTACACACATGCACACTTACTCTCCCCTCTAAAATCTGAGGCCAGCCTGGGTTGATATATAATTTTTCCTGGTCCCTATTTAGTTCATATTCGATTGGGGCAGCTGGTAGAGTGTAGTAAATAATAATAATGAATAGCACTCATCCTAGTTTGACACTCATTCTGCCTATTATTTTTTGCTCAACTCTAATGAGATTTCCATTCTTTCTGCACGGACTTGCATGCATCCAGTTTGGCCATGTGGCACAGCCCCGGATCCGTGATTGACGAATAGATCAATCTCCCGAAGGATTGATCGAATCCAAGGATAATTTAGCCGAGGGCACAATCATGATGAGGAGAAATGCCATTACTGAGAGAAAATCTCAAAACTTGGAAAATATTAGATTTAATTGATAATAAGCGTTCACTTACAACTGAGGCATAATCATCCTTATATATAGTAGGATAACTCGGACACCAAGACTTTCCTAAACAATAAGGGAAACTAAACCATTAAACTTGCTTTACAATCCAACTAAAATAAAACTCCTAATCTAAAGACTTCTAAATAAATAAAAAATACTTAATTAAGACTCCTACACAACTTAAACTTCTAATTAGATATCATGTTGAGCCTATGGATTGGGCCCAATGGGCTGGCTGACCCATGGTCTGGCATGCATCACCATGTCAATGATCCATCCGGTGGGGCATGTGAGCCCAGCCCCGTGTCGACAAAGCCATGTTTGTTGATGGAAAAAAAAAATTAAAATCCATATCTGAATTGGGATTTCTCTACTGCCTCAGGCCAAACTCTACTTTATTGTCATATACATATATACAATTCCTCAAGACTTCCCAGTGTCCATAATGAGGTTTTCACTTCTTAGGCCTAATTTGAGCAAGCCGACTATGCCTTTTCTTCCTGACACAGTTCTTGGTTTGGATCTCAGGCATGTCAGAGTCCTACCCAAACCTCAGAAGTTCCCTAGAAAATTGGGTTTACATTTTTTCTCCGAAACACATCCACATACTCAACAAGTAACATAGCGGTTCTACATTCATTAAAAATTAAAAGAACATCCTAATTTCCAGATTATCAATTCAGAAAGATCACTCACCTTGTGTACAATGATAATGATGATTTCTATCTTCTTTTTTTTTCGATTGTTTACCATATCTAGGCAAGAGAGAAGCCTGTATAAATTGAATTGTGTCGATACATGAAGCACCTAAAAGTTCATAGAAATTGAAATATGCATAAGATCAAGAAATCCAAAATAAACCTATTAAGCCCGATGAAGCAAGTGCAAAATGGCCAAAGGTGGTAATGGCATTTCAAACAAAGCCTTTTGCAAAATAAAAGTATCCTGAATCTTTCAAAAGGCATAACTTCATTCATACAATTGTCAGTAACTTGTTGCAAGGGTCTCACTAATATGCACACTGTTTATAGAAGTTTTGCAACATTTCATCCATGTGAGACTCAAATAGCATAAAAAATTTTGTTTATTTTCTAGGTTTTTTTAGTTATAAAAATTTTAAGAGTGAGATTCAAGGTTATTTGGTTGAGAGCATAAAAGGTTAAGAGTATGAGGAAGGTTTGAGCCATATGACAAGTAGCCCTAAGTTTTCATGGTCAATTTCATAATATTTAAATTCATGGGAATTTAAAATTGGCCTTTTTACTTCAAGGTAGAGAACTTTTATTTTATTGCTTTCCCCTCTGCCTTGCAAGATTTATTTGGTTCATTCATTCTGTTTCTTCTTCGTCTTTTTCTAGATCATGACTCATGTTGTACAATGAAGTAGCAAGAAAGATGCACGAGATCCACCTTTACACGCCTTTTTCTCTCGTGCATCTTTCTTGCTACTTCATTGTGCAATAGGAGTCATGATCTAGAAAAAGACGAAGAAGAAACAAAATGAATAAACCAAATAAATCATGCAAGGCAGAGGGGATAGCAATAAAATAAAATTTCTCTCCTTTGAAGTGAAAAGGCCAATTTTAAATTCACATGAACTTAAATATTACGAAGTTGACCATTAAAACTTAGGGCTACTTGTCATGACTTAAACGTTCTTTTGTAATCTTCACCTTTTATCCTCTCGACCAAATCACCTTACATTTAACTCCTAAAGTTTTTATATCTAAAAAAACCTAGAAAAGAAAGAAAATTTTTTTATGAATTTAACTCCTAAAGTTTTTATAACTAAAAAATCATAGAAAAGAAATAAATGTTTTTATGTTATTTGAGGCCCAAATGGATGAAATGTTGCAAAACTTTTATAAACAATGTACATTTTATCGAGACCCTTGCAACAAGTTTCAGATCATCTAAAACCGTGTGAAGTTGTCTCCCAAAAGCCGCAAGATACTGTTGTGCTTTGGATGATGTGTTACCTCTGTAGATGTGCATCATCAGTGATCTTCTTAACTACGTTCTTCCTATAACTTTTCATTGACTTTAGCTGACCATGATTGATTTTGATTTCCCAGCTTCCATTGTCCTATTGAATTCATCTCAGACCTTTGAAATGCAATTTGATTAATTCTCGATTTTGACCTTGCTGTTTGCATTTATTTTGCAAAAGACTTAGCTGTTTTGCACTTGCTTCATCGGGCTTAATAGGTTTATTTTGCATCGCTTGATTTTATGCATCTTTTAAATTCTATGAATTTTTAGGTGCTTGTTGTATCGACACAATTCAATTTATACTTGCTACTCTCTTGCCTAGACATGGTAATTTGGGTAGGACTCTGACATGACAATCAGGTAGAGTTTGGCCTTAATGCAGTAGAGAAATCCCAAATTCAGATCTGGATTTTAATTTTTTTCTATCGACAAAAACATGGCTTTGTCGACATGGGGGTGGGCCCACATGCCCCACTGGATACAAGATCTGATCCAATGATCCAAAAGGTGGTCCATGGTTGATCATAGTGGACCAATCTCTTTGTATGAGACCCACAGATCCAAATCCAAAAGTCTGTCCATGGGGGAAGAGCTACTGCCAACATGATCAAACCATATTCTTTGAAATGGAAAATCCACTATTATGTTCTTGAAATTTGGAGAACTACCGCTCAAGCCATCCCCTGGTATAGCAAACCATACCAAGAGGACGGCTACTCAAGCCATACCCGGGGGACGACTACTCAAACAACACTACGAAAGACCTATTAAACAAACTGCAAGGACTAGAGAATTTGGAAACTCAAGTCTTGCTCTAAACTACTTCTGCCTAGACGAGGGCTGGCAGTCTCTTTTATAGACAAAATTTACAAAACTATTGCGGACTTAAAGAGGCTTGAAGTCCGTGAATTATAGAGGCTGCATTATTGCTCCAGATGTGAATGCATTTGAAATCTGGATTCTTATCTTCAAGCTTGATTTTTCTTCATTGATAGTGATTAGGCACTATATGAACAGTAACCGAGATGCTTTTTCGTGCATGAACAATACCTAATAGTGACCGGTGAATAGTGATTTGTCGGCTTGATGGTTGAACAGTGACTGTTGAATAGTGTCAAACAGTGACTGAATAGTGCTGAATAGTGAAAGTGACACCGCCAATGCTTGTGAAGAGTCGCTTTTGAGGGCTTGAGCTTTTTGACCAAAATTGTTGGCTTTTGCGGAAGGCGTGCTTAAAGCATTGATTGAGGCAAGTGGTATTATTGACAGTTGGCTTCATTGATGCAGGCAGGTGGCATGTTTAGAATTCATCGTCTCCGGGAGATTGGGTACCGTAAGAGACTTCATTGACAGGCAAAGATGCGGATGGGGCTGTTTCATGGAGTCGAGCAAGAGGTTTTTTTAGGGATTCTATTTCTTGATGTAGAGCATGAATATGACTCATTAGGTATTCTTGTGAGTCCATAAAAGTTTGAGAATTGGGTTTTGATATGAGGGCAATTTTGAAGGGGCCCGCGGCAGGGTTTTTGATAACTTCAGTAACTGCTGCTTTAAAGGATTTATATGGGTCTGTTTTTGGGGGGGGGGGGGGGGGGGGGGGGGGGGTGGAATTGCTGTGTATTGGAGGTTAAGGGAGCTTGATTTTGAAGAACCGGAGAGACGTCAAATTTGTCCCAACTTTTGACGAAAGTTCTTCTGTATAGGAAGGGAGGATTTGAGGCTTTATTGTAGTCCCACTTATCACGAATAAGCAAGAAGAATCCTAACAAATAAACAAGACTACTGAATGGAATCGGATTGGGTCCAGTCACGAGGATCCATCACTGTATTTTTAACTCAGAGATGCCCAAATTGGGCTACAATTACAATCTATCAAATCTCCTAGTTTAGTATGTCTTTCTGTACAAGTCAGACTAGTATCCATCTATGTTTAGTATGTATTGCTGTACAAGTCTACAATATGATGGGCTTTGCAGATGGGTCGTGGATGGGCCAAACTGATATGATAATGGGCCTTTGTTAACACCCCCCCCCCCCCTCCCTCCCTCCCTCAAATTGATGTTCTGGAATCGGTAAGCATCAATTTGCTGGATAAGAATTGATGACGTGGGCGAGGAAGTCCCTTCGTGAAGATGTCCGCAATCTGGAGGCCAGAGGAAATGAACGGTAAGGAAATGACATCTCGTAGATATTCATCACGAATGAAGTGACAATCAACTTCGATGTGCTTGGTCCGTTCATGAAAGATTGGATTTTCTGTAATACGAATAACACTAGTATTGTCAGCATGGAGAGGTGTAGGTGAGCTTTGAGGAAAACCCAGATCGGAGAGTAGCCCACGGAGCCAAAGTATTTCAGAACAGGCAACAGACATGGCTCGATATTCTGCTTCGGTGGAAGATCTTGATACCTTATCTTGTTTCTTACATTTCCAGAATATCAACGCATCGCCAAGATACATACACCACCCAGTTGTGGAGCGACGGGTATCAGGACAACCCGCCTAGTCAGCATCGGAAAAAGCAATGAGATCTAGTGGAGAGCCTATAGGGAAGAATAGACCACGAGTAGGCGTACCAAGAAGGTAACGAATAATTCGTCGGGCGGCCGCCAAATGAAGATGCCGTGGTTGAGTCATAAATTGGTTGACAAGATTAACAGCAAAGGAAATGTCGGGGCGAGTATGAGTCAAGTAGATCAAGCTACCAACCAATTGTCGATAGAGCGTGGCATCGGGAAGAAGATCCCCACTATCCTTTGAAAGCTTCAAGTTCACTTCAAGAGGAGTATCAACTGGAGTTGAGTGCTGTAGTCCTGCTAGTTCAATTAGGTCTAGAGCATATTTGTGTTGGTGCAAGATGATGCCTTTTTCTGTGTGATGAGCTTCAAGACCTAAGAAGTAGGTTATGAGACCCAAGTCTTTCATATGGAATGATTGATGCAATGAGGATTGAAGCTTAGATATCATTTCGGAATCAGTTCCAATAATAATGATGTCATCAACATAAACAAGAAGGATAGTGATACCGCTTGGAGACTTATGTAAAAACAACGATGGATCATACGGACTTTGCTGGAAGGCCAACAGAAGCAAGGCGTCTCGAAAATTTTCAAACCAAGCGCGAGGAGCCTGTTTAAGGCCATAGAGGGAACGCTTTAGTTTAGCCACATCGGAACTACTGGAAGGGGAATACCCGGGAGGAAGGCGCATATAAACCTCTTCTTTAAGATTACGATGAAGAAAGGCATTCTTTACATCGAACTGAAGAATAGGCCAATCTTGAGATGCTGCAATGGCACTAATCATCCAGACAGAAGTCATCTTTGCAACCGGAGTAAATGTTTCATCATAATCAATGCCATATTCTTGTTCTTGGCGATTGCCAAGAGCGACCGGGCGAGCCTTGTATCGGTCGAGAGAGCCATCAGATTTCAGTTTGACCGAGTAAACCCATTTACACCCAATAGGTTGAACTGTGGGTGGGCAGGTAACCACATCCCATGTATGATTAGTCTGTAGAGCTTCTAATTCGTCGGACATAGCTTGCCGCCAACATTCATGTTTCACAGCATGAGAGTCGGAAGTGGGAATGTTAACAGAAGCGAGAGTGGCAAGAAACGCCGAATGAGAATACCCATATCTATCAGGAGGCCGAGAAATACGCGTGGTGCGTCGAAGAGGCATCATAGCTTGTTCTGATGTAGTGGCTAGGGGAGTTGGATCAGGTGCTGGATCAGGTGGGTCTGGAATGGGCTGTATCGTAGCAATGATTGGTTCCGTGCGTCGCCGATATACAATTTCAGGTTTGAACCGTACAATAGAAGATGAAGTAGTATCGGATGAAAAAGGTGGTAATATAGCCATGGGAAGTGAAGTGAAAGAATCAGTTGTGAGAAAAAAAAATATAAATTTTAAAAAAACACAACATTTCGTGAAACACAAATTCCGTTGAGAGATGGATCATAACAATTGCGTAACCAAGAAAAGCGCATCTGGTAGCTTGCGCAGACAATTTTGTCCGTTCAGAAGGAGGAAGATGAACAAAACAAACACATCCAAAAGGACGAAGATGTGTGTATGTAGGATGAGAGTTAAAGAGACGGAAATATGGAGACTGATTTTGAAGTTTGGAAGACGGAAGCCGATTAATAAGATGAACGGAAGTGGAGAGAGCTTCCGGCCAGAATCTAGGGGGGACAGATGATTCAAGTAGCAAGCAACGAACCATGTCAAGCAAATGGCGATTCTTCCATTCAGCAATGCCATATTGCTGTGGAGTATAAAGACATGTTCGTTGGGAGATAATCCCCTTAGATTGGAGGAATTCTTGAAAACTGTGTGACACATTTTCTCCACCTGAATCAGATCGGAGAATTTTTATACAGGTGGAGAATTGTGTTTCAACATAAGCCAGGAATGTTTTAAAAACCTTAAAACACCTCTTATTTAGCCCTTAAAAAATAAACCCAAGTGAATTGGCTATGATCATCGATGAATGTGACAAAGTATTTAAAGTGAGAATGAGAAATAACAGGTGTTATACCCCAAACGCCACTATGAATCAAATCAAAACATTTTTCTGATATAGAGGTATGCACAGAAAATGGAAGGGCTTTACTTTTCCCTAATTTGCAAACAGAACAATCAATATTGACATCAAAAGTAGAAAACTGCATTTTATTAATCAAACCAAAATTTTTCAAAGGTAACAATATGTGCGGATTAGGATGTCCTAATTTTTTGTGCCACAGATGGACATTATTTTGAAGAACACATGAAAAGGCTAAAGTAGATTCATCCCTAGGTTGTATAGCAGACTGAGCGGAAACAACCAGCCGCACTTAGGCCCCTTCGCGATCACCTGTCCCGTCCCTTGATCTTGTACAACACAACCAGAAGAAGAGAATGACACATTACAATGATTATCTACTAGTTGGTCAACAGATAACAAATTTGTAGAGAGGCCAGGTGAAAGAAAAACATGATTCAAAGGCAATTTGTGTGGAATATCTCCTATGGCAGTGATAGGCAAATGACCCCCATTGGCGGTTTGAACTTGGATTTTCCCATCATATGATTGAATATTAGACATGAGTCTGGAAGAGGAAGTCATATGATTTGATGCTCTAGAATCAAAATACCGCATGGAAGGAGATGGAAAGGTTTTACCCGAGAGGCCCAAGGTGGAGAATGCTTGGAGAATCATTTGTTGAATCATTTCAGGATTGATGGGAGGGCTGGGTGCAAATTGCTGTGAAGACATAGATGAAGACGGAGAAGCAGGTGCCACAGAGTGAGAATCTGAAGAAGCAATAGCAGAATAAGCACGGGAATTCTGATTTTTTGGTCGTTTCCTGCATTCAGAAATGATATGCCCGCTAGCTTTGTAGTAGTTACAAACTTTTCTCTTGCACTGAGAAGAATAATGTTCGTACTCCTTACAAGTGAAGCATTGAATTTTTGCTCAAATCCTGGGTTGAAGTGTCACGTCTGGGAGGTTTCCCTTTAGCCACATAAGCAACTTCAGTTGGACCAATGGATGATTGTTGGGATAGTTGATGTTGAGTGAATATCCGTTGTTCTTTGCGGAGCGCTTCATTGAGGCATGTCTCCAAAGAGGGAGATGGATGTCGACTCATCAGATTGGAGCGGACATTTTCAAATTCAGGCCAAAGTTTCATTAAGAATTGTTGATCTCTCTGAGTAATTTTATGAACTTCTTGAACACTAGATAGAGTTTCTCCGGTGAGAGTAGCATAGGCAATATCTGTGTAGTCAGTCCAAAGAACAAGGAAGCCGGAGTAATACTCTTGGCCAGCCATTTGTCCTTGAGAATATTGAGCAATTTCATGTTCCAATTGGAACAGACGGGCTGAATTCTCTTGGTGATAGATGCGTTTCAAATATCCCCACATATCTTGAGCAATTTTATAAGGCTTAAGATGTAAGAAAAATTGGGGTTCCACTGCGCCCAACATCTAGCTCATAATTTGTGCTTCCTTGGTTTTCCAATCTTCCAATTTTTCTTTTTCCGGTGGCTTTTTCATAGAACTAGAAATGTGGGCCATAATTTTTTCCCTTTCAGATATAACTCAAATTGAGAGGCGCAAGCAGAATAGTTTCTAGGCTGTTGCTTGTTTCTCTATTACTGCTGTCATCTTTAATTAGCACTCTCTATGATCTACAATTAATCTGGGCTGTTTATTGCTTTTGTTGGGTTGCTGCTCTCTTTGTTTGTGCCTTTTATTGACGTCTGTCCATTACTATTATCCTCTGTGGGTTGAAAATGGACAAGAATGAAATGCAATTAATCAAATTCAATGGAAAAAAGAGAAATCACAAAATCGATCAGACAGCCTACCTCTGATGAGCCAAAAATCCTGAAAAAATCTTCTAAATTCCCAGAACAATTAATCGATCACAACAGGTGTGATTCTTGCAGTTGCCGTGATGATCGTAGGTAGGCCTCACCAGATCTGGTATCTGATATCTGAAGACGTGAC
The DNA here is from genome assembly GCA_029852735.1 of Persea americana. NCBI lineage: Eukaryota > Viridiplantae > Streptophyta > Magnoliopsida > Laurales > Lauraceae > Persea > Persea americana. The sequence goes on from CM056819.1 coordinate 4,046,393, forward strand.
TGTCGACTGCTGATATGAACCCAAGATGTCGAACACAAGATGGCTAGAACAAATATTCTTTTGACTGGAATGGCTGATCGATCAAAGAACAAACTCTGATACCATATTACGAATAAGCAAGAAGAATCCTAACACATAAACAAGACTACTGAATGGAATCGGATTGGGTCCTGTCACGAGGATCCATCACTATATTTATAACTCAGAGATGCCCAAATTGGGCTTACAATCTATCAAATCTCCTAGTTTAGTATGTCTTTCTGTACAAGTCAGACTAGTATCCATCTATGTTTAGTATGTATTGATGTACAAGTCTACAATATGATGGGCTTTGCAGATGGGTCGTGGATGGGCCAAACTGATATGATAATGGGCCTTTGTTAACACCGCTTAAGGATCCAAGGGATGCCATAGGAGAGGGAATACATCAGAAAAATATATGAAGGTTCATTGGATTTTAGAGAAGCTTTGTTAGTGGCAAAAGATTTGAAATGGCTCGAGAGAGAGTCTGGTAGGATGGATGAAGATGGACCATAAAGGGACCGCCAATTTATCCAAAACCAATAAGAAATTTGAGCATTTCGGGTTTTTTGAAAGCTGATTAACCAGGAGTGGGTTTGCTTGGAGTTTTGATGAAGGAGAACATATTCCCAAGAATTCATATAATCTTAGTAATTATAGGCATAGTTATCAGAGTCTTACGATTCGTATCCTGAATCCCGATTTGTATGCCGAATCTTAAGAAAAACGATTCGTATTTATGTAATGAATCCCATTTACAAATGAGTCTTAGGATTCATGTATGAATCCTACGATTCTATACTCGTTTCATTAAATTTTACGATTCAAGCGATTCGACTAAGCGAGAATGGCTATAGCCAATAAGCTAATATTAATAATCTTTTACCTTTTTTCTTTCTTTTATCGATTGTATTTTTAAAAGGCTATTTAGTAGTTAACGAAACCTCGTAAGAATTTTTTACGGCTTTGATAAGGTTTTAAAGATGAATAAAGAACATGCATTTAACTAAAGCATCCGACTGTCCGTATGGTGCTTGTTTATATCTTCTTCTTTTTTTAATCTATTTTGTTTTTTTTTTCTTCATAAACACGTTCTTAACTTTAAGAGAGATCCTACCATATAAGATTGATGGTTTGGATTTTATTTTATTTTTATATTCTGATTTAAAGATAAGAAAAAAATCTATATTGATACTTTAAACTTATTCAACTATATGTAATAATATATGTCATAATGTTCTTGATATGATTGTATGATAAACTTGTTATTATATTTATACTACTATAAATGGTTATGAATAATTACGTTTTTCTTTTTTTTTTTTTTAATTTTTAATTATTTTTCATTTTTAGTAGAAAAATAAAAAATCCTACGATTCACAATACGATTCGCGATTCGATTCGATTCATGGGTATGAACGATTTACGATACGATTCCGATTTTGAAAACTATGATTATAGGGCCATTGTTTTTTATTGGGGCTCTGTACCATTCTGGTGGTAGACCATTTGTTCTGCCTTTCTTGCGGAGAGAGGATATGAAGAATTTTGAGTTCGGAGAAGGCAATTTCGTCATCTTTCTCATTGTGGGTAACAAGTGCGCTATTGGTTTTTCAAGGATAGCTTCATAGAAATTGATAGAGGAGGAGGATATTTTGGGTAGAAAATGCATATTGGGGAGAGAGATTTTTGAAGCTATTTGATCAACAGGGAGTCCTGCAAGGAAATTGTCAAGGGGGATTTGGAGTTCTCCATTAAGATGATATTGAGAAGATTCTTTTTTGACAGTTTTGACGGGCTGTATCAAAGGGGAGAATTTATTAAAGAGGCTGAATTTACTCATCGAGTCAAGTTGTTTGGCTTTATTTTTGGATTTTTTGGACATTGTGAGCTGATTGGAACTGAACTTGACCCTGTAAAAATTCGCGAGAGGAAATCAGGCAAAGAATTAGAGGAGCCTTTTATAAATTCGATTTTGAAGTCATTAAATATTTCATTCATTAAATTCTTTATCGTAAGGGAGAGCGACTTGATGGTATTTCCTGTGCCAAAAGGCCAAAGGAACATTGCCTCTTCCATAGGTTTTAAATAACTTATTTTGAAAGTCGGTTAATTGTTTTTTAAAATAAGGTTTATTGAGTTTTTCTGGAAGACTTAAAAGTCTAATGTCATTTAAGTCTAATGTCATTTTTGAGGCTATTAATAGGAGCTTTTTGGAAAGTGATTAAATTTATGACAGTGTAAAATTTTCCAATTTGAGGAGGTCTGATAAAATTGAAAAGAATAGGTTCATGCTCTATTGTAGTTTTTAGGCCGATTGAAGTGACTTTGAAGGGCTGGATTTGAAGGATGAATGGTGTTCCTCGAAGTATGTCATGTTGTAGATTTTTAACTATGACAAAAGAGGTAGGAACGCATTTGTTATTTTTGCAAATGTGAGCATTTGGTAACTTGTATTGGATAGTACTAGTCATTCCATTTGCAGTGGTGATAAGAGGCTTTAGTGTGAAGACAAAATGTTGGGATAAAGCCTGCGCGAATGCACTTGATATCAGTGCCCGAATCAATTAGGGAAACTGAGTGTTTGAGGAAATTTTTTGTTTTAAGCGTTATTGGAGTCTACCATTTTTGAAAAGTGTAATGAGTCAATGTATCAATTGTATTATCTGGAGCGGATTCTTGATATTGTTTTAATTGGGTTTGCAAGTTTTTTATTTCATTTTTTGAGTCAGTTATCTCTTTCTGGAGAGTACTGATTGTAATTGGTTCTTCTAGAAGAATGAGGTATGGATTTATTTTAACCATATTGATCTCAGAGTTAGATGTAGAAGGTTCATGGTTAAGAGAATGAGAATGGGCTAATTGATGTGGAGGTAATGGATTTAGGATAACAATGTCTTGATAACGAGCTTTTGTAGTTGGTTTGACCGGTTTTGGTCTTGAGGTGAATCCTACGATTCGATACTCATTTCATCGAATCTTATGATTCAAGCGATTCGACTTAAGTGAGTGAGAATAGCTACAATCAATAAGTTAATATTATTAATCTTTTAGCTTTTTTTTTTTTTTTTTTTTAGCGCTTTTATTTTTAAAAGATTATTTAGTATTTAACGAAATCTTCTAAGAATTTTTTACGGCTTTGATAAGGTTATAAAGATGAAGAAAAAACATGCATTTAACTAAAGCATTCGACTGAACGTTTGGTGCTTGTCTATATCTTCTTCTTTTTTAATCTATTTTTGTGTTTTTCTTCATGAATAGTTTCTTAACTAAAAGAGATATCCTACTGTGTAAGATTGATGGTGTGGATTTTATATTTATTATACATTTTGATTTAAGATAATAAAAAATATATATATTGACACTTTAAACTTATTTAACTATTTACACAGCATTTATTTCATATATATATATATATATTCATATATTAACGTATGTCATGATGTTCTTGATATGATTGTATGATAGATTTACTTGTTATTATATTTGTATTGCTGTAAATGGGAGGATGGATGGTTATGAATGATTACTTTTTTCATTTTCTTTTAATTTTTAAATTTTTTTTATTTTTAATAGAAAAATAAATGATCATACGATTTGCGATACCATTCCGATTTTGAAAACTATGCCGTGAGGCCTGTTCCAAGTCCCATATCGGAAATATCCAAGTCTTAACCCTGGGCTTATAATATACGACCCGGCCTTAATCCCACATGAGGCCTTTTAAAACTATGCGGTAAGATTGGGTTGAAATCCTATAAGCCAAAGCGGACAATATCATGTGGATTGTGGGTACAAAACTGCTATCAGTTCTGACCAATTCTAGACAAGGTCATGTGTGCGCCTGTGTAAGATAAATTTTCATCGTTCTCTTGTAGCATATTTGTGGACCACCTTGCGGAGCTGTAATGTAGGTTGCCTTGGAACCACACCAGTTAAGGGGGATGCCATCACACCTTATGAGATATAGGAGGGAGAAACCTAATTTCTTTCATAAAAGAAAGCTATTATTATGGTTGTGGTTGCACAATATAGATAAAAGAGGAGGGAGAGGTTGTTTGTTGGACACCTGAAAGAAAGGAGATTCCTTTGAATCTTGATTTACAAGTAGTCAATCAGGTTGGAGACATTCCAAACAAAACCCTAAAGACCCAATGGATGACTTGGACTCTTGACTAGCAATCTGAATAGTTTCACAACTAGGACTCAATCTCACATTTTTACTCACCATAAAACAGTGCCAACAAGTACCTTACAACATATTTCTGCACAATCCTTGTGCTTTATAGGTGGTCTAGAATTTCCATATTTCTGTATTTTTCCGTACTACTTTAAAGTTAAAATCTAGCCCATGACAAGCTATTCCTATGTTTTTAGAATCGTTGATAGTATCATGTCATTCCATTTCAAAAAAAAAGATGGTATCATATGTCACCATTGATAAAGTATCAGGCTTCTGGTGAGGTTCCCCGGAATCTAGGATTGGGACACTTGTACCATGTCCGTCAGCCTGTAACTAGGCAGAGAGTTGTTTCTTCCAAATGACAAGGAAGAGGCAATTTTCCAGTTGGGATTGAGATTGCATGGGATGGTGAGAGATCAGGGCAATTGACACAGCTGGCTTTGTCAAATTGATAGTCTTGATACATTTAACATGCTTTAAAGGCTACTTCATTTTATAAACCTGAAAAATACTAACATAGGTAAAATGTCTCAACAAGCAAAAGGGTCAAATTTTAAATATAAATTGTATTCTATGAAAGCGATACCCCAATGTCCAAATTTTGTCTTTATTGTGCTTCTAGTCTTGACCAGCCTGGATTCCCAAATGCAAGTTCTCAATGTTTAATTTCATCACTCTCTGGTGGTGGATTCCCAAACTACCTAGTGCAGATGGGAGAAGTTTCTCACTGATTGTTAGGATTCCCAAACTTTCTTTTCAGCTTCCCCACCTTACTCCCCTCTCTTCAAGAACCCAATGTGCTTATGTGTGTAAGTTTTGAACATATGGTAAACGCGCATTGGATGAAGAGAACTAGCATCCAGGTAACTTCCAAGCAGGGATGCAACTTTAGGTGAAGAGTGCATTCCATGTGTGAGGAAGTGGAATATCCAAATGAGCTATTCGGCTCATTTTGGGACCCAAAATGTTGTGCAAACATGTTTGCAGTTGGTTGTGTGTTGTCAAGTGACCCTAAAAAAAAGGAAAAAGAAAAAAAAAAGTGTGGTGTTGTCGAAATGTTGGTAGTATATTTGAATAGTCTGGATGATGGGTTTTTGTGCTACCCCCCCAATTTGGTTTTGAATAAATGTGCAGGTCGTGGTCGCAGACGGTCCCCTAGCTACTCACCCCGACGTAAGGATAGGGAACGGTCCCGCTCTCGAGGTCGGCGGGAACGGTCCCGCTCTCCATATGGAAGGAGGGATGAGTATTTAGCCAACAAGAGACGCAGGGAGCGCTCGTTATCAGATGACAATGATGTGCGCAGATGAGATCAGCATTTTGAATCAGTTGGCGTTATCCATTATATTATGTGCATTAATTATGGTTTGGAAATGAATGATACATCATTGCAAATGTTCATGAAGGCACTCTAAATTCTTTCCTAGAAGACTTTAAACCCTTGCTTTGTAATCAAATCTGAAGCTTTCATCTGATCATCTCAATTAGCTACTCCCAAGGCTTTTCATGCTCAATGCTCATGCATAAAACGTTGTGCCACCATATCATGTTGATTAGATGCATTTGTGATGTTATTGTCAGATGGGATTCAAACGGGCACTGCTTAAATTGAAAGAATGAACTCTCTTTCATTCTTTCTCATTTGGTTTAGTGCCCTTTGAATTTACTCTGGCCCCCATCTGGGGCATTCGGAAGCAAGTGCAGGCAACTCTAGCCTGCATTTTTATTTTATTTTTTATGTTTTTTGCTATAACCAACTATAGGCAGATAGAGTGCAGGATCTAATTTGGGTGGGGCAAGCTTTTGGGTACTTTCCGGTAGTTCGAAATGCTTCAAAAGGGTGCTGTAATGGTTCCAAATCCTTGCCCATCTTGGTAGCTTCTGATCCCATATCACTGGTCAGAAGAAATGGCCCTGTCCAAGTCTTTGAAGATTTTTTACTGGAACAGAGGAAGGTCGCAAAACATAGAAAGCACTACAATACCTTCCGCACAAGGCTGGGGTAAGAATTATAGTTGATGAAGATGATCTGTGGGGTGGCCGATCAGAAAATGCTTTAAAGATACTGTGCAGTCTGTACTAGGTGTTACAATCACAGGTGACAATAAAAAACTGTGACCATCAGAAAATGTTGATTTTGTCCAATATCAGGTATTGGCACTGTAACGAAGTGAGGGCACTAAAAGTTGTACAAGAATTGATTCTAATCAATAATTTATAATTTTTTAGAGGATTTCACGGGAAAGAACCAGCTCTATATTTGAATTTAGAAATTAGATAGAATAACTTGTTCCTAATATTATTTCTATTCAGGTGGACCTAGGATTTGTACGATAGAATTCTAAAGCCAAACCTTTGGGGATCTAAGTAGACCCTAGTATGACATGAATTTGGCCCATTGACAACTGTATTTGAAAATAGCATAGGTTATGAGTCCGTCAGATATACAAAAACTGCTCAGCAACAGTCAGACAAGTGGGCAATCTTGGGGTGAAATAGAAAATTTTTGGTAGAGCTGGATCCAAGAGTTGGCTAGGTAGGTGTCCTATACCAAGAGAGGTAGTAATGAACCCTATAGATAGGGCTGTCAATCGTGTCGTGTTAACGAATTCGTGTTACGGGTTAATGAATTCATGTTAAAATCACCTCAACCCATACACGATCTTTTAACTTAACGGGTCAAAAAATTCAACCTGAACATGACTCATTAATTTAACGAGGTTACATTACCCAACCCGTTAACCCATTAAGTAATTAAGTCATTTCGAAAATTAAAAGAAAAGCCATACAAAAATATATAAGGAGAAAAATATATAAGCCACACGAAACTGTTAGTGAGGATATCGAGTGGATCCTGCCTAAAACCCCACTATAAAACAATAAATTTTAATTTATTCTTTAGAATATAAATTAATTCTAGCTACACTTAGGAACTAAAAAAAAAATATTAATGGGTTAAGCGGGTTGTTAACGGGTTACTGGTTTAATTTGTACACGACCTTTTAACTTAACGTGTTAACGAGTTGGACCCATTAACGACCCGAACCTATTAAGAGCCCACCCGAACGTGTTAATATCGTATAGGTTTGTGTCGTGTTAACAGGTCGTGTGGCATTTTTACAGCCCTACTTGTAGACCATCCCCAAGGAAGGGAGCTGATTGGTAGAAAAAAAACTCAGAACCCCTGGGTATATCTTGCTCTTGGAAGAAGCAAGAAATTCACTAATACAAAAAACGGATTCCCTCTAAATTGTTATCTTAATTGATCACTAATTGGATAGTGTAAGATTCCTTCAAAATCAAGAACTGATAAGTCCTTTCACTAACTTGTAATCATCACCATCAATGGTAAGCTAAAGATTACAGGAGTCCAAGCATTCGGTTTTTTTTTTCTGTTTTTCTTTTTATTTTTTTATTTTTTTTTTTTTTTAAACTTCTTTGATACATGCCTCTAGATTCAATGCATGAGAAAAACTCAAGGCCCCCCAATCGTTAATGGTGTCTCATCTCACACAGATCAATCCCTAGCCATCTGTGTGAAATTAGGTGCTAACACCACTCAACCAAAAGCTTGTTGTCAAAAAAAAAAAAAAGGAAACACATTTTGTATTTAGGCAAGGATTATTAATACAAAACTCAGGTAATATAAACACTTAATTAAATATTCCCCTCAATAATATTTTTTAATTCTATTTTTTCATTAGCAACTGTGACTTGAACTTATGAGCTCCAAAAATGATGGCAAAACAACAAATAAAATACTTTTTTCTTTCTCTCTTAAACTCATAAATACACCCTCAAAGATTTTTGTAGTGAGATAATAGCTAAATCCAAAAAATGATTAAAGTTGATTGAGATATTGAAATAACCTAAAAAGTAAGATAATTATTATATTTGAGAATTATTAATTCAAAATCAAATTAAAATTATTTATTCTTATTTTTATGCATTTTTTATATTTCTTTACATTTTTATACTCTATGTGAAATTACTTTTATATATTTTCTTTACTCTATGAATTTAAGAATTTATAAAATCCATTTATATTTCATTTGGAATTTTTATTGAATTTTAAATGGAGACTATGACCATCACTAATACAGCATAAATTTATAAACCATGTATTTGAGGGCCACCAATCAAAAGAGCTGGCTTATCATATAATGTAGAATGAGTCGAATCAGTGTGCCCCACATGTATATCGAAAAAGGACAAGAAGTAAAAGTAACATATATATACCAATCATATAAAGTTATAAACGAACAGAAACACTACAACCAAACAAACAAATAATGCAAAAGGAACATAAATAAACTAGCCTGAAAAGGCACTTTGTATGCATCCTTGTGTTGTAACCATATCAAAATCTACTACTTTAGGATGATAAAAATGAGTTCCAGAAACAACTGCAACTAAATAAACAAATAATACAGAAAGACCAAAAACTAGTCTGAAAAGGCACTTCATATGTGCATATCTATTGTAACCGAAGAATCCACACACTGCTGCTAGGAGGGTGATTGAAAGCCTTCGTACATCCGAATGGTCCGCTGAAGGAGTTGGAGCATGCACAACAGTAGGATTGGAGGATGGCGAAGGTGCTGGTACAACAGCTACGTGAGGCGACGTAGGCGGTCCAACGTGGTGAGGTGATGGTGCTGGTGTAGGTGCAACAGTGAGACGTAGTTTAGGTGCAACCGGAGGATTGAGAGATGATGAAGGTGGTGATTTAGGAGAGTTGGCCTTACCCCCGTAGATGTGGTAATTTAGGAGAGTTGGCATACCATGTATTGCATGCTTACCATCATAGAACATGTCCGGATCAGATATGGGCCTACCATCAATTGTGAAATCCGAAACATCATTACTTGTAATGAGGATCGACTTGTTGTGCATTAGGGTAGGAAACCTGGTGCCATTCTTGAAATGTTTTAGAGCAAAGAAGGACAAGGCATATGGGACTACATGGTATTTAATCACCGAAGAAGGCACTTCCCGGAGAAATTTCTTTGACTGTGTATTGGGGAAGAAGATGGTAGCCCTTTTACTTTCATCTAAAATATTTCTCCAGCCATTGAGGTCTTTGAATATTGCATCAATTTTTGGTATAGTAGTGTGTGGTGGTTTAGGAGCAACCGGAGGATTGAGAGAAGATGGTGGCGGCGGGGGTGCATGTGATGATTGGCCTAGTGCAGGTGGACCAGGTAGCGGTGACGGCGGCGGCGATGAAGGTGTTGGAGATGTTGGTGATATTTGTGCAATTTTAAGTGGTGGTTTGAAGGACACAATGGCATTGCCCCTATAGATGTTGTAATTGAGGAGAGTTGACACACCATGTACTGCATTCTTACCATCATAGAACATATCTGGATGAGATGTGGTTACCATCAATTGTGAAATTCGTATCATCAATACTTGTAATGAGGATCGACGTGTTGTGCATTAGGGTAGGAAGCCTGGTGCCATTCTTGAAATGTTTTAGATCGAAGAAGGACAAGGCATAGGGGACAACATGGTATTTAATCACTGTAGAAGGCACTTCTCCCAGAAATTTCTTTAATAGTGTATTGGGGAAGAAGATGGTAGCCCTTCTACTTTCATCTAAAATATTTCTCCAGCGATCGAGATCTTTGAATTTTGCATCAATTTTTGGTATAGTAGTGGGTGGTGGTTTAGGCGCAACCAGAGGATTGAGAGAAGATGGTGGCGGCGGGGGTGCATGTGATGATTGGCCTAGTGCAGGCAGATCAGGTAGCGATGACGGCGGCGATGAAGGTGGTGGAGATGTTGGTGATATTTGTGCAATCTTAAGCGGTGGTTTGAAGGACACAGTGGCATTGCCCCCACAGATGTTGTAATTAAGGAGAGTTGACACACCATGTACCACATTCTTACCATCATTGAACATATCTGGATGAGATATGTGGCTACCATCAATTGTGAAATTCGTATCATCATTACTTGTAATGAGGATCGACTTGTTGTGCATTAGGGTAGGAAGCCTGGTGCCATTCTTGAAATGTTTTAGATGGAAGAAAGAGAAGGCATAGGGGACAACATGGTATTTAATCACTGTAGAATTCACTCCTCGCACAAGCTCCAGTGGCACCTCAGTGGGGAAGAAGATGGTAGCTTTACTTAGAGTTTGATTTACAATCTCTCTCCAGCCATCTAGATCTTTGAGCATTGCTTCAATATCTGGGGGAGAAGAAGCCGAGGGAAATGCTGCATTCTCTTTGGAGAAAACCGATCCCATACTCCCCAGTAGAAGAACATAGCAAAAGATGATAGCTAATGAAGATAACTTCATTGTTTCAGTTACAATTGCTGGATTAAACAAAAACAAAGAAACCTTTATAACAAAAAAATAATAATAATAGCGACCACCTAGTTTTCTTAATAACAAAGAGAAGAACATAGTTAAATTCTAAAATCACAGGTTTTACTGCATGAAATATTATTTTATATAAATACAAAATATGTTAATCATGATGCATCTCATGTAATCTTGGAAATCAATCAATCAATTCAATTAATAAATACATGGAATAGTAGGAATTTTGAACAACTCAAAATCGGTTTTTAAAAAAAAATATGAGGAAGCTTCATTCTATAGAAGTAGTAGGGATCTGAATGCATCAGATAATACAAGGAGGTCCCTCAATAAATTATGATTTGCTATTTCATGTTTTGGAGGTGTTGAGGAATTTAGTGAGGGACCCCATTGTGTCATTGAACATCTGACGCATTCAGATTGTTGTAGCTTGGAGAGTTCCTTACTTTCTTGGTGGGGGAAGCCCTAGATCTAGATAGGAATCTCTAACTTGGAGGTGGTAGAAGAGAGAGATGGAGGGAATTTGAAATGAGGAGGTGAGGAAAGGAGAAGGGATATGAGAGAGAGATGGACTTTGTTGGCTTTGGGACGAATTTTATTTATAGAGCTTGGGGATTTTATATTTACAGAAAATATAAATTCAGGTTTGTTTACTTGCCTTTATGACGAATTTTGCAATCAACAATTTGTATCCCAAGCTTGGACGCCTGATTTTCTCGCGATTTCCCAAATTTCTAGCCTTCGTTGAACAGATCCAATGGAAGGAGAGGGAAAGAGTTTGAAGGAGGGAGAGAGTTGTTGGAGGTTGAAGAAGGGAGAGGAGAGACAGAAAGAGAGAGAGAGCCTTTTGCATGGGAGCATGTTAGGGATGAGTGGCTCCTTTTATAGAGTGAGTTTGGTTTTGGCTCTTGTGATAGAGTATTGTTTGATAGTAACTAGAATTCCAAGTTCGATACTACTGAGGACTTTTCAGCCGTCAAGACCCCTTTCACAATGGCCTTGGATGTGCCATACAAGGAGGGGCCTTCCCACATGTGGGTTATTTCAATTTTAAAATTAGTTTTTTAATTTAATTTCACGATTAATCTTAATGAGCTTTTAGATAGATCAGAGAGTTCTGATCATATTATGCTTTAGATAGAGAGAGTTTGGTTTACTATTGGAAGTGAAACCGAATCCCTCATTGTCTCCCACATGTTCACATTGATTGGGACGTGTCGAACTCCACTATGGAGCCTACCTATTAAATCCTGACCCAATTTCATGGTCATGAATTTTATCAGAACATCCAAGCACAAATATTGGAGAATGTTTTTGTGAAGTCCCATGAGGAAAAGGTAGATGCATTCAAAGTCTCCAGTTCTTCATTTAGATTACTCGTTTTCTTGCTAGTTATATGGGCTTTTTGTGGAAGCAAATTTTATGTAAAGTGAAAATATGAGATAGCTAGAATAAATTTATGAGGCCCCAATGGGTGCATGCCAATCACTCGAGTAGGTGGTATAGTACTGATCGAAACCATTTACTTAAGAATTGAAAATTTTAACTTTTAACTACTCATTTGAGGCTTTCTAAAAATACTTATATATTTGTATATCTTGAGCACACTTAGGTATGGTTTGGTTTGCTGGAATGGTTTTAGCTAGGAATGTAAATGGAGAGTGGAATGAGCCTGGAATGAAGAGTGGAATGAGGTGGGAATAGTCATTTCCATTCCAGCGATTGGTGCGCTGAGGAATTAACCCAGTAATAGAATTCTGGATTCCTCTTATTGCGTTTGGTACGCTTGAATGATGCCCGGAATGGAATAAAATTTATATAAAACTGACCTTACATAAAAGAATGGAATGGCCATTCCTTCCCCTCCCCAATAGAATGATGATTCCCTTACATAAAGAAATGGTGATTCCAGAGGTCATAGTCATTCCGCCACTTTTATAAGAACCAAACGCGGAAATGATCATTCCATTGGAATTACCATTCCATTCCGACCTTCATTACAGCGAACCAAACGCTACCTTAGAAATGTAACAGTAATAATTGTAGCTTCATTTCTATTATAATTCTCACTTTATTTCATCAACTTAATCCCGTTTCATTATATTTATATTGTTAGCTTCATTACAATTATCATTATATATATGGTCTTTAGCTTCATTTTGTGAGGACCCGCCCCTTACTTGCCTTAATCCCTGCTAACTAAATTTAATTATACCTGATTATGCTAGGGATTAGTATGGGTAGTTGGGTCTTTCCCTAGGAACTTGGCCTAGCTTAGTGTCTTAGGAGTCTTTTTTCAATTTATAGGAATGTTAGAGAGGTTAGTTGTATTTTATTAGAATTAGCTGGTTAGAGGCCCATAGGTGTAATTCCGATGTTAGATAGGGGTTTTTCTTGGAGAATTGTGCTACAAACCTAGAAAACCCTAAATTTCCTTTTGTCCCTTCATTAACCAAGCAACTAACAATGAACTTTTTGATCATTTCCAATCAAACCAAGCTCTATAAATAAAATCCCTCCCAAAGCCAACAAACTCCATCTCTCTCTCATATCCCTTCTCCTTTTCTCACTTCCTCATTTCAAATTCCCTCCATCTCTCTCTTCTACCACCTCCAAGTTAGAGATTCCTATCTAGATCTAGGGCTTCCCCCATCAAGAAAGTAAGGAACTCTCTAAGCTACAACAATCTCCAACCAAGAAGCTTCCTATCATTCTCTAAATCTCCTTATCCTCTTCAATTTAAGGTAATTTTCATCCCCTATCTCTAATTCCATTTAGATCTATCTTCTTCTCTTGAAATTCTCTTTTCGCGTGCACTTTTATCATTGGGAATCGATGTAAGAGGTCTAGATCTTGAGAGATCAATAGATATTGGCAGGGAAGAAGACATCAGGATCGTACATTAGGTGGGTGAGAACAAAACTCCCAACAACTACTGGGCTATCCCTTTATTCTCATTGGCGTCAGCTATTGATGGTTGGAATGCTCATGAGTGATATGGAGATCGACACCTGCCCATCATCTACTAGGCCCCAAGGTATTGAGCATGAAGTCAACCTTTTAGCAAAAAAAAGAAAAAAATGAAAATAAAGTATGAGCTTATCCTAAAGACTTTAGTTGGTAATTGGGCTGAGAATGTTGGGTCTAATTCTGCACTGCAAGCTTGAGTTGGGTTTGCAAGTTGGACTTGTTGGGCTGGGTCTGTAGTATCAAAATAAGTCGAGTTTGGACCGTATCATGCCAATGGAATAAATTATACATTGGTGGGTAGGGATGTAAATGGGTCCCCGATTCTCTGATTACCCGGAGGTTCCGACCTATTAAAAAATGGGTCTAGGTCCTTATTTAGGCCCCGATAAGTAAATGGGTCCTGGTCCGGTTCCACCTTGGTTCGGACCCTTGGACTAGAGACCCAATAAATTACTTAAATTTTCAAAAATCTCACCTAAAAGCCATATTTTTTTAATATCATTCTCTACTATATGTGGTTCTGGTTTTAGTTCCAGAGCCAAGAAACCGGTTCCGAGCCCGGATCTGGTTCCACCTTTTCCTAAACGGTTCCGGGCCCACCATGGACTCGGAACGGAACCAATCCGTTTATAACCCTATTGGTGGGTCTGTCTAAACATTTTTTTTTCCTTTTTGTTAAGAGAGTAACTATCACTAAACAGCCAAAAAAAAAAAAAAAAAAAAAAAAAAAAAAACAGACAACATTTCAAAAGAACACAACTTCAAACAGCTCATATCCCACTTCGTATTAGCATCAGGCCAAACTTCTCTCCGATCAGACTTGGGTCTTGCATGATGCCAACACATAGCACGACTCCTGGAGGTTGGGATTTTAGAAGCAGCCCCACCAATTGATTGAGGCGAGAGGGAGAAAGAGAGAGAGACAACTTTGAAAATAAATATATATTGAAAAAAAGAGTTCTGATCATGTTATGATTTAGATAGAATCCCCCAGTGTCTCCCACAAGCTCACAGTGATCGGTTTGTGAATTTCCACCATGGGGCCCACCAATTGAATCCGGACCCATCAAAATAGAAGGCATGCCATCCAACGACATATCTTCAAATTTTACCTCAATACGAGTCAGTCGAGATCGAGCACATGACTAATAAAGTGGTTAATGAAAAGAAAGGATTAATAAAGTCGGTCTCCAGCTCCTGATGGGGCCTTCTCATAGCGTTTGGATTCTTGATAAGCTCTGAGAGGGTCCACTCGGTCGTTGTAAGTAATCACGATATAACAAATAAACAAGCAAAACACAAAAATATTTATATGGTTTGGCAACGTGCTTATGTCCGCAATACAATTAGAGCTAATTCCCAATATCTTTAGGAACTAGAATTTTAATTTTATGGGGTTTCTCTCTTCTCATGCCTCTCAGAATAGATTGATTTTGTAGCCCTAAACAACTCACTCAGAGTTTACAGTATGAAATGAAGATCAATTACTACATAATGCAGTAATTTATCACAACTAATGTATGATGCTTTTGGTTTAGAACATGTTGAACGGCAGAGCAAAGATCCGATCTGAGTATTCCACCTTCTTCCCTGACCAACTTCCAAGATGGAAGCATGTTTGGTCTTCATGGGTTTTGTCTTAACCTTGCCCATGCAAAGGAGAAGTGGTCCAGATGGCCCATCCGTGGCCCACAAAAATTCTCAAACTATTTTGAGTGCAATGTCTTAAGGGGATTTGACATATTAATTACCCTTTAACCATATTCCCTCAATTTCATAATTGAACACCTTTTAATGTCAGCAGAGTCCTCTGGTCCATAATTTTTTTCTACTTTTCTGCTCCGAATCCCATGATATCTTGGGAGTTTAAAAACCCATGATATTACGGGATCCAGGTCTAAATAAGAAGACTATTTTAGGCTTTTTAATATACGGGCTAGCTTTTTAACTCTTAATATTTGGATCACGAGATATTATGGGTTTTTAAACTCACATAATATCATGGGATCCAGGGCAAAAAAGAAAAAAAAAAGAGTATAACTAAAAATTTTAAACGGGATCTATTCAATTACACTAATTCTGTATTTGACAAAAGCAAGAGTACAAAAAAAAAATAAAAAAAAATAAAAAAAATGAAAAACGCCGTTGCCGGGGATCGAACCCGGGTTACCCGCGTGACAGGCGGGAATACTCACCACTATACTACAACGACCTATGACGACCTAGTTGTCAATTCTGTGAAAACTTTATATATATTGCATATGAAACGGTTCTCCATTATACCCAAATTACAGTTAGATCAATGCTCAGGATACTGTGGGATGGTCTTAAAATGGTAGTTTCGACACCAACCAGGGTTGAGATTTAACCCAGCACAGCTTGTCCATTGCTTATACAAGCCCAGCTAGTTTTTATTTAAAGGGCCCAATATTAAAGCATGTTATATTGGACAATTGCAACTTGGCCCAGAAGAAAAGGAATATTTCTATGTATCAGAGTGCTGATCATGTGGCGTCCCACTTGCGCTGGGGCCAGATTGTGACATGTGGTATTTAGGGCATATTTGGTAACAGACGAGCAATCCATAGATTTAATGGTTCTTCACTACCATTGGAACAAGGATTCCTCGCTAGGAATTTATATAGTTGATGATCTCACATTGATATTGGTGTGTATCGATAATATAGTTGAGAAAAATAGACTTGGGTGCTCAAATCCATTTAAGTGAAGATTTTCAAATCTTATGGGGGGTGGTCGGATATGAAATCCAAACAAATGAAGATTTACATTCGTCCAAATCCTCAGAAATTTACAATTGTCAAACATTGATTTACCACAAATTTAGGAAAATCTTTCTCCTAAAAATTTGGTTGCTAAACGTGACCTTAAAGTTGCTAACCTGTTTTGGTCACTGCAGGCTTACCCAAATATTGACCGTTCCATTTGCAAAGAACTTCCAACCCATAGAGTCAGGAATCAAGATACTTCTTCACTTTCTTTTTATAAAAAAAAAAAAAGCTTGACAAAGAGAATAGTACAAAACTACAACCAACTGAACAGATCAATAGATTTATTTGAAGTCCAACATTCCTACAAACTAGGACACATCTCATCTAAAGGGCACAAAACATTTGATTTTAAAAAGACACATTCAAATGTCTCTTGGAATTTATTTTTTAAATTATTGGGTTTTAGAAAATATCAAACATCCTACCCATTTACAATCTAAGAATAAAGTGAAAGATCTTAAGATCATAATCTCATTTAGTCATATCTCACAGACTTTGCAAATGAGTAGACTAAAGATGTGATATATATAGTCTCAACTGAATATCATCTAACTTTGTGATTGTTCTCAAGTTTTGCCCACATTAGACCAGACCCGACCCGTGTATTTTTAATGATGTGATAAAAATTAATCATAGCATGTGCCGAGACTCAAACTTAGGACATTCGACTTTCAAAGGAGCAACTCTACCACTACACCAACGAGAATCATTTTGCTAATAGTTATCAACAAAAACTTAAAATCAGTTAATGAAAAAGGGACCCAGCCCCACTTTGGAATATTGACGGGGAGTTGAAATTTATCTACGAGGTGTTTATACAAGTAACTATTTTTTTAGAATATTGACCCCTATAAATAATGTTGTTATTATTTTCACACTTATGCACTGTACTTTAAATATAGGTGTTCAAACTTTTGAAATAACTATTTTATATGGTTTTCTATATAGTCGTTAATTTTCTATGATAACCATTTTACAGTAACACTAAACCCAAATGAATATATAATATATGGAATTGATCAACAAAAATAACAAGTTTCATAATTAATATAAAAATGACAACATTATTAAAATAGACAAACTCGCGACAATAGTTTGGAGCTAAGGAGGAGGCAGGAAATTTTACATGTAACTAATGTGCTATCATGCACGCTTGCTAAAGGAGAAAGGGTGGAGTTTGATTATTTTTTTTTCTTTAACTTTTATAAATCTAGATGCAAAAGGAGTGGACACTAAGATAAACCTCATCTATTAAAAATCACAATAATTAAGACAAACATTCTTGCTATTTATGAGATATCCCAAATTTCCACCTCAATCTAGGTTATTTCCACGGCCAAATTGATTCTCTAATAAAAAAAAATACAAAATATTGGAGTTTTCTCAATAAAGTTTTTTCTGTGATTTGGATTCTCCGCCAACATACCTTTTGTCTATTAAGAAACTCCCCAAATCATCATGTTTCTATCAACGCAATAGCATTTGAGTGTTAATGGATCCCAGTGTCCAAGTGCCACTAATCTAAGGAATTTCAAGTATTTTTGTTTTTTCTGATGATATGATTTTTATTTTTTTTTTAGAATGTAAAATGCTGAGTTTTGGGTTGTCTAGTTTATTTAATCCTTAGTCTTTTTTATTTGATCCACTCTCGGTTCTAGGTTGCCTGATTTCTTTTTTATCCATTGATTTTGATTATACGCTTTTTTTTTTTAAATGCGGAACTAATGGTAAAAAGAATATCCAATAATATTAGTCCATCTGTATAAAGAATTAAGCTCATTCTTATTACCATCATTTTCTACTTTCTCCTCTATAATTCCATTTCTCTATGTCAACAAGAGAACTTTCACTTTTCCTATTCATTTACTTTTGAGTTCATTGTATTTGATTAGAGCAACTTCAATATTTCTTTTGTTTATTTGTATCTCTTTTTAGTACTCTCTCATGTCTCATTTGCATGCTTAATTTAGATTAGTGTTCAACCTATTTTAAAATGTGAGCATCTTGAGACAATTGGAACAATTATTAAATGTTTCAATTTGATAGGTAAAACTTTTTTAATTCATTTACTTTTGAGTTCATCATATTTTATTTCAGCAATTTTAATTATCTCATTTTAATATAATTTTTACAAAAGAATCATCATTTTAAATTTTTTATAGATTTTCAATATTTTTATGGTTTTTATTTGTATGATTTTCATAGATTGTGAGTTTTTTTTTTTTCCTCTTTTTGTTTCAACTTTTGGGTATTGGGTTCTCCTTGGTTTCTATTTTCCTTTTAAATCACTTTTTATCATGGGATTTTTTACGAATTCTCATTTTTATGTTGTATTTTTTCCTTTTTTTATTGCTTATCATTATGAGTTGATTTTTTTATTTTACTTTTTATTGGGTTCTTTTTGTTTTCTTTGTGAAATATTTTTATGGATTTTTCATATTTCTTTTGTGGCTAGCTTCAGATTTTCATTTTTGAATATTAGATTATCATAAGTTAGTTTGGTTCTTCTAAATTTCTTTAATCATTGTATTGTCTATGGTTCTTTATTTATATATATTTTTATAGCCTTTTTAATAAAAAATATTTTATTTTGTATTTATTTTATTATTATTTCTCATTTGTGATGGGTTTTGAGGGTTTTTTTTTTTTTTTTATGATGGTTTTTCATGAATTTGCGGGTTCTTTTGTTTTTGCCCTTTTGTGCTCCATTTTCGAGTTTTTTTCCTCATGGGTGTTTGATTCTTTTAAATTGCTTATGTTATTGAGTTGATTATGGATTTTCATTTCTTTATGGCTTTCAAAATTTATTGGATTTTATTAATAGTGTATATTTTTTGTTTTTGTTTTCTTTTTTCTTAGCTTTCTTGGTCATTAATTTTCAATTTTCATAGGCTTGTGTGTTTTTTTTTTTAATTATATGATATTCGGTATTGAATTCTTACGAACTTCCCCCCAAGACTATAACCTTACGCATTTAATTTTAAAAAAAAACTGATTGTTTTATTTATTTATTTTGATATTATAATTATATTGCCCTTGCTAAGCACGGGCATGTTTTTCTAATATCAATGGCCAGTTTTTTAATTTCTGGATAACAGATCTTGTAGTTAAGATAATGGGCCTTTTACTTTCCATCTCTTGCATACCACTTTTTTCTAAGTAAATATATGTACATGTGTCATATACACTAGTTCATAATTTTGAATAAGAGAAATTGTCCCCTTCAATCTATGAAGGAGAAAGAGGAAGAATAGAAGAACAAGAAAGCTCTTACACAAAAAAAGTTTTGACTTCAGCCCTACAATCAGATTTTCAGGTGATCCATTTGAGGTGGACTTCCACAATCACACGTGGGGAAAATGGGCAACCAATTGGAGGCAACTGAGCGCAGTTCTGCACTAGGATGGAGGTCGTGAACACCCATGCACCGCCCATTTACGCCAAATCGATTGACCCATCTTTTGGAGTCCGTTTGTTTAGCTTATGGTTATAAGCTTAGTTAAGAGGTGGGGGTTTTTCAGCCCAACTAGGCCCTCGTTTGCACCTCAACTTTCTTTCGGTTCACAATTTAGTGTTATTTCACTTAGAACTTACAAGTCTACCATACAATGGTATTTAGATCATTAGGTTGCTGATTGATGATAGGGAATTTGACATTTTAATGCCTCTTAGACACTTAATCCTTAATTTCATGACTAAAAGTCTCCAAATGTCACCAGAGTAGTTTGACTCTGATACACTCTTTTTTTTTCTTATTGTTTTTTTTTTTTTTACTTTTTTGCCCTGGATCCCATGATATCACGAGATCCAGGTAGTATCTCAACTTTTAACATTTGGATCCCATGATATCATATTGGGTTCTTAAAATCCCATGATATCATGGGATCGAGCGCAAAATAATAAAAAAAGAAAAGCATACCAGAGTCAAATGACTCTCGTGATATTTACATAATTTTAGTCATGAAATTCAGGATTGAAGTGTTTAAGGGATATTGAAATGTCAAATCCCCTTTATTTATATTTCTGGGGTCAGGTTTTATGTCTTACCTTTTGCATTGGATCATGGTGATATCCAGGAGAGCATCCATGTGACAAATATTGCCTCCAACAATGGCTGCAGTGGTTGCAATTTTGTGTGCAGGTTCAGACTTTCGACTCAATGAAGAATTGCATGCTTGAGGTGTGGAATGAGTGGGCTGGCCTCAACCCATCCCATCCCTGTATCTTTTGCGTATCTCAGTGATTCTTGGTTTTGAGTTGACATTTCCAACTCTTATACAGAAAAAAAAAAAAAAAAAAAAAAAAAAAAAAAAAATGGAGGACAATGTCTTTCCATTGAATTTTCTGATTTACACTTGATGCTAATTTCTAGGTCCCTTACAACTTTTGTGAATATGTCATATGGTTTTACTTTTACACTGGCCCCCATCTGTGGCATTCAGAAGCAAGTGCAGGCAACTCTAGCCTGCATTTTTTTATTTTTTTTTGGGCTATAACCAACTTGGGTGGGGCAAGTTTTTGGGTACTTTCCGGTAGTTGGAAATGCTTCAAAAGGGTGCTGTAATGGTTCCAAAGCCTTGCCCTTGTTGGTAGCTTCTGATACCATATCACTGGTCAGAAGAAATGGCCCTGTCCAAGTCTTTGATGATTTTTTACTGTAACAGAGGAAGGTCGCAAAACATAGAAAGCACTACAGGAACTTCCTCACAAGGCTGGGGTAAGAATTACAGTTGATGACGATGATCTCTGGGGTGGCCCATCAGAAAATGCTTTAAAGATACTGTGCAGTCTGTCCTCGGTGTTACAATTACAGGTGACAATAAGAAACCGTGACCATCAGAAAATGTTAATTTTGTCCAATATCAGGTATTGGCACTGTAACAAAGTGAGGGCACTAAAAGTTGTATAAGAATTTATTCTAATCAACAATTTATATGTTTTTTAGAGGATTTTACGGGAAAAAGCCAGCTCTATATTTGAATTTAGAAATTAGATGGAATGACTTGTTCCTAATATTATTTCTAATCAGGTGGACCTAGGATTTGTCCGATAGAATTCTAAAGCCAAAACCCTTGGGGATCTAAATAGAGACCCCAGTATGACATGAATTTGGCCCATTGACAACTGTAATTGAAAATAGAAGAGGTTATGAGTCCGTCAAATATACAAAAACTGCTCAGCAACAGTCAGACAAGTGGGCAATGTTGGGGTGAAATAGAAAATTCTTGGTAGAGCCAGATCTAAGAGTTGGCTAGGTAGGTGTCCTGTAGCAAGAAAGGTAGTAATGAACCCTGTAGACCATCCCCAAGGTGGGGACCAGATTGGTAGAAAAAAAAAAAACTCAGAACCCCCTGGGTATATCTTGCTCTTGGAAGAAGTAGGAAATTCTCTAATACAAAAAATGGATTCCCACTAAATTGTTATCTTTAATTGATAACTAATTGGATAGTGTAAGATTCCTCCAAAATCAAGAACTGATAAGTGCATTCACTAACATGTAATCACCACCATCAGTGGTAAGCTAAAGATTACAGGAGTCCAAGCATTCTTTTTTTTTTTTTTTTTTTTAACTTCTTTGATACATGCCTCTAGATTCAATGCATGAGAAAAACTCAAGACACCCCAATGGTTAATGGTGTCTCATCTCACACAGATCAATTCCTAGCCATCTGTGTGAAATTAGGTGCCAACACCACAGAACCAAAAGCTTGTTGGCAGAAAAAAAAAAGAAAAAAAAAAAAGAAAAGCATTTTGTATTTAGGCAAGGATTATTAATACCAAATTCAGGTAATATAAACACTTAATTAAATATTTTCCTCAATAATATTTTTTCATTAGCAACTGTGATTTGAACTTATTAGCTCCAATAATGATTGCAAAACATCAAATAAAATGCATTTTTCTTTCTCTCTTAAATTCATAAATACATCCTCAAAGATTTTTGTAGTGAGATAATAACTAAATCCACAAAATGATTAAAGTTTTATTGCGATATTGATATTACCAAAAAAGTAAGATAATTATTATATTTGAGAATCATTAATTCAAAATTAAATTAAAATTATTTATTCTTGTTTTTTTGCATTCTTTTATATTTCTTTACATTTTTATACTCTATGTGAAATTACTTTTATATATTTTCTTCACTCTATGAATTTAAGAATTAATAAAATTCATTTATATTTCATTTGGAGTTTTGATTGAATTTTAAATGGAAACTGTCATCACGATACTACTTGTAGGATCTTACACCTTATTGAGATACCACTTATCCCAAAACCAATTGGTGATAAAAAACGGTACAACAATAGTTTTATGGCGAGGATGAGTGCTCGACCACAATTATGACTGCTCAGGAGCGAGGGTGGACGTTGACCTCAACAATCCCTCCCTCAACTGGATTGGTCCTTGTGATGGGGCGTGGGTTGGGGCGCGCAATAAGATTAATGATCTGATCCAGCATGATGCTACAACAAAAATAGGAGCTGTAGATTGATCGTTTCTTTTTACTAGAACGTTCATATTGGTCTAAGTTTGTAATATTCATGCTTGTATTTAGCAATTGTTCTATCTATGAAACTAAAAGAAAAGAACCTTACCAGCCATTCACGGTGCCCCTGAAGACCTTCAATGTCAAGAAGCTTAACCGCAACAGGCTGAGCTTTCAGCCCTTGCCGCAACTTATCATCAACGTAACCTTTATGCACTGTCCCAAATCCTCCCTCTCCTAGTAAGAAATTACTGGAGAAGTTCTGAGTTATTGCCCGTAGCTCACTCAATTGAAAGGCATGGAGACCCGACCCAAATGAGTGTGCCAAATCCTCATTGATTCGCATTGAAGAGGAACTGCTAAGATCAGAAAACGATAGTCGGCGGAAAGATGATACTTCAGATACCTTCTTCGAGAATTCTGATCGGGTTGGCCTACATCGGCTGAAATTGCCAAAAGCTGTCTGCCCTTCTACCGTGCAGCAATTTGCTGTGAAAGGCCTCCACGGTTTTGGCATTGCTGGTAGAATGAAAGAGGAGAATGAGCAAGGCATGTATTTTTGCTTCACTGACTTTCTTATCTTAAGTATCTTACATTCTTCCTAACTGCTCCAACCACTCTACTAAACCTGTTGTTTTGCTTGCTTTATATAGTTATGTTATCTTTATTCCTTACTTTGTCTTCTATGTAATGTCTTCATGGGAAGGTCGGTTGTGGATTTCGTAGTTGCTTGTTTGCTGCAATTTCTATCTTCTTGATAGGTTTATTTACTGTACATGATCATGAGAAAGAGGACATAGATCCTGAATTGGGTTTTGTAGCCTTCTGGATAGTTGATCCCCGAGTCAAGTGGGTCAAAAGTTTTGAAACCTATCCTAGAGGCCCACCTATTTCCAACAGATAGTGCCTCTAAAGCTCCATCTGCCGAAACTACAAACTCTCAGACTACGTCTAGTAGCATATCCTCTGAAGCTATATCTTCTCAGGTGACTTCCATTGAGATAACATATTCTCAGCCTTCGTCTCCTGAAACTGTGACATCAGAATTCAAGCCTCTTCCGACTGATCACCATAAAGAGGCTCTGGCCGATGAAATCTTCAAAGAAAACTCGGTCAATTGGTCTCAGATACCCAATCTCATAGGAGATGTCTGGACCGATAAAATACTCCACAAAGAAGAAAAGTTGCTGGAAGTTATTCAGGACTTGTTCCCGGAAAATGCTCTATGCAACGCAATCATTGAAGACGGCAACGCTGCTGCAGAAGCGTTTTTAGCAAATGGGGAGGATCAGCCTCTTGAGCCCGAAGAGGGTCTTCCAAAAGAAGAACCACCTCTAAAAGCTTTTGAAGTTAGGAAAGGAACCCGCTCTGGCCGGGATTACCACAAAAACTACAACCAACCTTCCTCTTTTTCTTATGTAAATCCTTCAGGAAAGCAAGTTGTAAATGCCGCAAGCGGCAATGATAATGAAAATGCATGCCCCAAAGATGAATTCCCGCTCCCCATACCGGAGGTAATGATTGACAACACCTGCGGATTTGAGCGTATGACTTTCATGGATGGCTTCTCTGGCTACAATTAGATAAAGATGCATCCCGAAGATGAGAGGCATATATCATTTCGAACCTCATTTGGCGTGTATTACTGCACTATCATGCCATTTGGTCTGAAGAATGCCGGTGCACAATATCAGAGGGCTATGATAAAGATATTACAAGATATGCAGCATAAGATGGTCGAATGTTACATTGACGACCTTGCCGTCAAAATCAAAAGAAAAGAAGACCATCTCAAAGACCTGCGAGAAGTCTTCCTCCGACTTCGTAAACACAAACTGCGAATGAATCCCCTCAAATGCTTCTTCGATGTCTCATCGGGTAAGTTCCTCATATTCATAATTCGGAAAGCTGGAATAGAACTTGACCCCACCAAAGTCAAGGCTATCCTAGAAATGCCATCGCTAAGAATCTTAAGAGAACTCAAAGGACTTCAAGGGAGGTTGTCATACATCCAACGGTTTATTTCCAACCTATCAGGAAAATGCCGTCCATTTTGGCAAAACGCGTGTCCAGTGATTCGAACACTCAACCTACCAGGCTCTGATACCACTTGTAGAATCTTACACTCTATTGAGATACCACTTTATCCCAAAACCAATTGGTGATAAAAAAAAACGGTATAACAATAGTTTTATGGTGAAGGCGAGGGCTCGACCACAACTATGACCTCTCAGGAGGGAGGGTGGACGTTGACCTCAACACTATGTATTTTAGGGCCACCAATCAAAAGAGCTGGCTTATCATATAATGTAGAACGAGTCGAATCAATGTGCCCCGCATGTATATCGAAAAGGACAAGAAGTAAAAGTAACATATATATATAGGGAGGTACTCCTATGAGAGGCACTCTCACCAACTTGGTGAGAGATAGGTGGAGGCCCTCACATTTAAGTTGGGGGTCCTTGCATTTAAGTTGATGAGAGTGGATATGGAAGCGAGAGCCCCCACCTATCTCTCACCAAGTTGGTGACAGTGCCTCTCATAGGAGCACCTCCTATATATATTTATATATATATACACACACACACACCAATAATATAAAATTATA
Source organism: Persea americana (assembly GCA_029852735.1). NCBI lineage: Eukaryota > Viridiplantae > Streptophyta > Magnoliopsida > Laurales > Lauraceae > Persea > Persea americana. Next base: position 4,071,788 of record CM056819.1, read on the forward strand.
AACAATCAGATACACCGCAGCCAAATAAGCAAATAATGCAAAAAAGAACATTAACTAGTCTGAAAAGGCATTTTGTATGTGTCCTTGTGTTCTAACCATATCAAAAGGGCTGGCTTTTCATATTATGTAGAATGAGCAGAATCAATGTGCCCCACATGTTTATGGAAGAGGCTAAAAAGTAGAAGTAACATATACCAATCGCATAAAGTACTTATAAACAACCAGAAACACTGCAACCAAATAAACAACTAATGCGAAAGGAACATAAATAACCTAGTCAGAAAAGGCACTTTGTATGTGTCCTTGTGCCGTAACCATATCAAAATCCACTACTTTATGATGATAAAAATGGGTTCCAGAAACAACTGCAACTAAATAAACAAATAATGCAGAAAGACCAAAAACTAGTCTGAAAAGGCACTTCAGATGTGCGTATCTATTGTAACCATATAAAAAAAAACCCACTACTTTAAGATGATCAAAATGAGTCTGTCATCAGCCATGAAGGTTGAATGCGAAGAATCCACAGACTGCTGCTAGAAGGATGACTGAAAACTGAGTAGCCGACCTTGGTGCATCCGAATGGTTCGCTGAAGGAGTTGCAGCATGCACAACAGCAGGATTGGAGGATGATGGTTGTGGAGGCACAAAAGTAGGAGCATTGTGAGATGATGGGCTTGGGGCAGGCACAACACTAGGATTGGAGGATGATGGACGTGGTGATGGCGCAACAACATTGGGAGGAGGTGATGGGGATGATGATGGACGTGGAGTAGGCGGTCCAACGTGGCGAGGTGATGGTGCTGTTGTAGGTGCAACAGTGTGAGGTGGTTTAGGTGCAAGAGGAGGATTGAGAGATGAAGGTGGTGATTTAGGAGAGTTGGCCTTACCCCCGTAGATGCGGTAATTTAGGAGATTTGGCACACCATGTCTCACATGCTTACCATCATAGAACATGTCCGGATCAGATATGGGCCTACCATCAATTGTGAAATCCGAACCATAATTACTAGTAATGAGGATCGACTTGTTGTGCATTAGGGTAGGAAACCTGGTGCCATTCTTGAAATGTTGTAGAGCGAAGAAGGACAAGGCATATGGGAGTACATGGTATTTAATCACCGAAGAAGGCACTGCTCGCAGAAATTTCTTTGACAGTGTATTGGGGAAGAAGATGGTAGCCCTTTTACTTTCATCTAAAATATTTCTCCAGCGATCGAGGTCTTTGAATATTGCATCAATTTTTGGTATAGTAGTGTGTGGGTTTAGGAGCAACCAGAGGATTGAGAGAAGATGGTGGTGGAGATGTTGGTGATATTGGTGCAATCTTAAGCGGTGGTTTCAAGGACACATGGGCATTGCCCCCATAGATGTTGTAATTGAGGAGAGTTGACACACCATGTACCGTATTCTTACCATCATAGAACATATCTGGATGAGATATGTGGCTACCATCAATTGTGAAATTCGTACCATCATTACTTGTAATGAGGATCGACTTGTTGTGCATTAGGGTAGGAAACCTGGTGCCATTGTCGAACTGTTTTAGATGGAAGAAGGAGAAGGCATAGGGGACAACATGGTATTTAATCACTGGAGAATTCACTCCTTGCACAAGCTCCTTTGGCACGTCAGTGGGGATGAAGATGGTAGCTTTACTTAGAGTTTGATTTACAATCTCTCTCCAGCCATCAAGATCTTTGAGCATTGCATCAATATCTGGTGGAGAAGAAACCGAGGGAAAAGCTGCATTCTCTTTGGAGAAAACTGATCCCATACTCCCCAGTAGAAGAACATAGCAAAAGATGATAGCTAATGAAGATATCTTCATTGTTTCAGTTACCAATTACTGGATTAAACAAAAACAAAGAAACCTTCTGTTAGAGGGGGGCGAAAGCAAGGTGTTCTCCGAGGTGGGTCCAGCCCACTTGGCTATTTTATTTTATTTTGAAAATTTACTATCTTCTTCTTCTTAATATTATGAAATATGCAAATAATAAGTCATAACAAGGCAAAATGATAAAATGTAAAATCTTTTTATGAGAAACTGACAAGTGCAGTCCAGCGGTATGGTGCTCACTTGGTACCATCTAGAGGTGTAAGATGGGCTGGGCCGCTTGCACTCAGTCAATGTGCCAAGGCAAGGGCTGTGCCATGCCTGTGCTGGGCCAGGGGGCCGTAGCGTGGCCCGGCCAGGGCATGATAGTGTCCAGCAAGAGCATGGGGCCGGGCACAGCTCGGCTCGGTTAGGCCTGATCACAGAAACACCCCATCTAACCTTTTTTTCCTTTTTTTGCCTTTTATAACAAAGAAAAAAAAATTAGTAGAGACTACCTATTTTTCATAATAACAAAGAGAAAAACATAGTTCAAATTCTAAAATCACAGGTTTTACTGCATGAAATATTATTTTATATAAATACGAAGGAAATATGTTAATCATGATGCATCTCATGTAATCTTAGAAATCAATCAATCAATTCAATTAATAAATACATGAAATAGTAGGAATTTTGAACAAGTCAAAATCGGTTTTAAAAATATGGGTTTAGCAGAGACCAGTGGGTCCCCAAATTCTGTTCTGTCTCATTTTTTTTTAAAAATGTGAGGAAGCTGAATGCATCATATGTTTGATGATACAATGGGGTCCCTCACTAAATTCCTCAACACCTCCAAAACATGAAATAGCAAATCATAATCCACAAGGGGTTCTGTTGTAGTTATTCTAGAGTAAAAGGACTGTTGTGAAATTTTTAGACTTATAATCACATGATTTCATGTATCAGTGGTTCGTCATCCCCATATTGGTTTACGTGGTCCCACGCCAAGGATCCTGAAGTGAATGGATGGTGGGCCAAATGGGGCCCACTCCATGTGGGTCCAACACCTTTGTCGTCGCCCATGGGTCCACTTCCGGATCCAGGTCCATATCTATCATCAGGTGGGCCATGGAGTCCCACAACCCCAGTCGTCCAAAACCATTCATTAACGAATCCCATTCTGGTTTGGATTTTCTTGCTGTACTTGATGATCGACTGCCATTAGGAACATCATTTTTAAGAGTTGTACCAGCCCCATGAAACCAATATCTATTGGTCCCAATCAATGGCGAACTCAGGATTTTTGTTTGAGCAAGGTGGACGGTGGCTGATTAAATATTGAAAAGGTCAAAATCAACACCAACAATCTTCACTAATTGCATGGTTTAAAGACATTATTTTTTTTTATTTTCTTAGAAAATTACGTATAAAGAACTCATACCCCCGCTACTAATCAATGTTCATAAGATAGGTCCGCCACGGGGTCCATCCGCAAGAGGGACATGTTAACTAAGGTCGTCCATGGGTATAGAATCAGATCTATGGTTCTGTTTTTACATTGGGTGGTCCATGTGATCATACAACCACGGTCGACCAAGCTGTTCATTGACCAACCTGGAAAAGTCCCAATTCAGACATGAAGATCTCATTGATTCTTACATCAATCTGATTCATTCCATTCTAATATTCTGGACAGATTCATTAGTATGGTAAGGAGGAGGAACCCATTCATCAGGTTACACCCTCCGGAATTGGGTTCTTCAAAAATTTTAAAAATCTTAATTATGGAGTAAAATCATGCAGAAAATATAAATTCAGGTTTGTTTACTTGCCTTTATGACGAATTTTGCAATCAACAATTTGTAACCCAAGTTTGGACGCCTGATTTTCTCGCGATTTCCCAAATTTCCAGCCTTAGTTGAAGAGATCCAATGGAGGGAGATGGATACACTCGTTATAAATTTGAAGTTTGGTTTTGCATAATCGTTATCAATTTGAATTTTGTTTGCATAATGCAGAAAAAATTTTGAATTTTGTCGAGAATTTGATCCTAAAGTTGTGGGGACGAGTTTGAAGGAGGGAGAGAGTTGCTGCAGGTTGAAGAAGGGAGAGGAGAGAGAGAGTCCTTTGCATGGGAGCATGTTAGTGACGAGTGGCTCCTTTTATAGAGAGTGGCTTTGGTTTTAGCTCTTGTGACAAAGTATTGTTTGACAGTAATTAGAATTGCAAGTTTGTGACAAAGTATTGTTTGACAGTAATTAGAATTTCAAGTTCGATACTACCAGTCCATTAATGAGAGTCCTGCGCATGAGGACTTTTCAGCCGTCAAGACTCCTTTCACAATGGCCTTGGACGTGACATACAAGGTGGGGCCTGCCCACATGTGGGTTATTTCAATTTTCAATGGCATGCATCCAAATGGTTTCTCACACAACAGTAAGGAACTAGTATATCTTTATGGATTTCTTCCAGGGACCAGGGTGGGTGGGTGGGTGGGTGGGCCCTTGAGGACCTAACTGATACGTGAGAACCCTAGTGCACACAGAGGAGAGGACCTAGGAATCGAACACTATACAGTTGGGTGAGAAAAGGACTCCAAAACAGTGGGGGTGTCCAGTTTATTCTCAAGTAGGTTTGTTCATGTTCTATATATACAACACAATTGGTTGAAGTGGAAAGTTTGTTCATTCTCTATCGGCACTATCCATTTTATGACTTTAGGCTAGATAGTTGAAAATGTCTAATGGATCTGAGAATTAACTCTCAAAGTTTTCTTGTCTTTAGCAGAGACCGGGGGTCCCAAAAATTGTATGATATCTCATATAAAAAATATGACACACACTCACTAAATTCGTCAAGACCTCCAAAACATGTAATGGATGTGTTTCTTGGTACCATCCAAGGTGGTTCGACCTGAGAGCCCTGACTGATGTGAGAGTGAACCCCGACACATGTTGGGAAAAAACTGCTTGCACGTGCAGCGAAGGAGACATCAAGATCAAACTTTGGGTGGTTGAGAAGAGGACTCCTAACTATTGGGGTATCCCTTTATTCTCATTTAAATCTCCTAACTATTGGGCTATCCCTTCATTCTCATTTACATCAGCTATTGATGACTGAGATGTTTACAAGTGATGAGGGGACCGACATGTGCCCATCATCTACTAGGCCCCATGGTAATGAGCAATGAGCTCAACCTTTTTAGCAAAAAAAGGAAAATAAAGTATGAGCTTATCCTGAAGAGTGTAGTTTAGTAATTGGCCTGGGAATGTTAGCCCTAATTCTGCACTGCATAATCGGGCTTGAGTTGGGTTGGCGGGTTGGGTCGGTACTATCATATCATGCATGTGATGCTTAACAAGATTATAAACTGAAAAATCAATTATTATGCAGTGAAATAAAATCAAATTTATTAAAAAGATGAAAACGATAGATGAAGAAAAAATCAGGCATCAAGATAACATATACCTGCCCAACCCTATTTTCTGACTCATGCCATAAAAAAGTCAGGAGTTTGGATCCTATCATGTAAGTGGTATAAATCATACGTTGGTGGGTCTGTCGTTTGATTTTTTTATTTTATTTATATTGTTTTATTTTATTTTATTTTGTAAAGAGGATAACTATCATTAAACAACCAAACAAAAAAAAAAAAAAATAAATAACCAGACAATACTCCAAAAGAAGACAATTTCAAATAGCTCAAATTCCACTTTGTATTAGCATCAGTTGGGCCAAATTTCACTCCAATCAGAAATGGACTTGCCATGGGATGGATTGATCACTTTTAAAACAGTTAAAAACATCATGAGAATTGAAGGGGAGGTGGGCCATGCTGATCAAAGTCATGAGATCTCGCATCATGCCAACACAGAGCATGATTCCTATCGGTTGGGATTTTAGAAGCAGCCCCACCAATTGATTAAGGCCTGAGAGAGACACCTTTTGAAAAGAAGGGACTCAAAAAATAGAGTCCTGATAAAGAACAATTTGTTTTGCGGTGAGATATGGCAACCTATTTTCCAGTGTTATAATTAATAAACATATATTTAAAAAGAGAGTTCTAATCAAAGTTTGGTTTACTATTGCAAGCTTAACCGGATCCCTCAATGTCTCCCACATGCTCACAGTGATTGGTATGTGTGGGACTCTACCATGTGACCCACCTATGGAATCAGGACCCTTCAAAATAAAAGTCATGCTATCCAGCGACATTTCTTCATATTCTACCTCAATATGAGTTGGTTGAACGTAAGATTGAGCACATGACTGAAAAAGTGATTAATGCATGACCAATAATGCATGAGATTATATGTGCTAATAACATTATCATCTTGTCCTCAATCTTAGTGTAGGACTCTCAGGTACATTTAAAACTAGTCGCAACAAGGTGGCCTAGGTAGGTTTTAGGTTCACAATGACATGTATAGCCAAACTTGAATGTTGTAGTTTATTAATTTGGTTGGGAACGTCAACCCTAATCCTACACGGTGGAATGTCAGCAGGTTGAATTGGTTGTGTTGGATCTGTAATATTACTATGACTGGCGAGAATCAATTTTATTCAAAAGATTAAAATTCAAATCTTGCAATAGTTCAGCCTAGAACATTGGACAGCCACCAACAGTTCAGTATTAAAATATCAAACACTGTCATATTATGATATCATGGCACCACTGCTCTGGTCAATTCATATGTTGCTATCAGATAAATTGAATCAAATTTTAGATCTTAAGATATTTCTTATCACTCCAAAGTACCAAAGTGCTTTGAGAAAAGTGAAGTTGAGAAAAAACAGAAAAAAGGGACACTGATTGAACATCTATTTCCCACTAAACTAACAATTTAATCATGTGATAAAGAGTCCAAGTTGTTTGACAAATGAAAAATGAATTTTTTTCAGAACAGTTTTTCAGTGATAAAATATGAAAATGTACAATAACATAAAGCATCATGAACAGCAATGTTTGTTGACATGATATTTGTTGTCGTGTTATTAACATAAGCTACATTACACAAAAATTTCTTTTTCGACCGAAAGTACTTGGTGATGCTCAAGCAATATCAATTTCTCCATGTTCTGTCTCAAAATATATCAAGAATCAAAATAAGAAACACCCATCCAACATCTATTGGCTTCTAAAATTAAAACTTCTCAAAATCATGTAACCCCGTGTATTGGTGTCAGTCCAAATTTGGACTTGCCCTGACACATTTAAAACAGTTATTTGAATCATAAAAATTCAAGGGGCCGCGTTGGTCAAAGTATAATCTTGCATGATGTCAATTCACAAGTCACAAGACTGTGATTTTGAACAGTCTAGATTTGAGAAACTGGCAAAGCATCTTTAGGTTTTGGTTGTATAGATAATCAAAAAGTCCAGGGAGCCTAAATGCGAGCCTGAATTCCCTTGTAATGTCATCTTTACCCTCAAATGTTCTTCACTCAATCACTCAAGTATCTTTTCAACATTTTATTTTGGGAATTCAGGCTCCCATGCAGGCTCCCTAGACTTTATGAAAGTATGGGACGTGTCATGCATGTGGTAGTCATCACCTAATAATAGGTGAAGGAGATCCAACCATCTCAATTCAACTGTCCAGTATAATAATATTGATAACAGCTGCAACACAACAAAAACAAAAACAATGATTCAATTACATAGTACAGAAAGTTCCAAGTCACGCATAGATACATACCTTGCGGAAGATTGGACTCTCGATAACAAGCCGAGGAAGATCGTTTTCTGAATATCAGAGGAGAATGTAGAGAATCTGGTACAGTGAAAGGAGAGAGAACGCGTATTTATAGAAACGGGGAGCAATTTGCTTTGCATAATGATTCAGAGTTCTAACTTCTAATCCTATTATGATTGAGAAACATTAAAAGAGGAAGAGAGTCATAATCTAAAAAAGATTTTTTTTTTTTTAGATTTTCAATCATAACGTCATGACCACAAGGCCGGGGTATGGATTGATCAGACGCGGTATTGCTTATAACATTATGATTGGACCACGCCAAGACTAGGAACAAATCCTACTTTCTTAAGTTCCAGTTCCATTCTAAGCCACAAAGACCCATGATTCCCTATTAATGGACTCTCACCCAATTTGACAAAGCGTCTGATAATAGGACCTTTGGATTGAATCACATCAAGAACAGAGTGAGAATCACCCTTGAACTAATCATCTTTCGAACGAGGTAACTAATATCATTTGATTATATGAGAAAAACCATAGATGAATCCAACATGGGTCATCACAATGATCAGATGAGACTTAAATGGTCAAATATCCCATGCAAGCAGAAATCATTTCATGGTTTAGATTTAGCAAAATGTGTGCCAACTGGTGTACCATCATGTAATGGAAAGGGTGCTCGTGAGCAGAAGATTCTTCCTGGGTATTGCCGATCTGACGCCTACTACTCAACAAACTCAAGAAGAAATGGAATTAACTAACTAGCTTGATCACCTGTGATTAAAGCACGGGGGGATTGATAGATCAGTTTTAAGACAGTTAATCGATCCATGCTTTTTGATTGGGCTGGGAATGTCAAAAGCACCAAACTAGCACAGCAGAACCGGAGCTGGCCTTGGTTGGCGGGTTTGATTTGTTGGGCTGGGGTCTGTAGTATCCTGTCACCCATTAAAAGGAGACTATTAACCATCTCTAACATATAGCATCAATTTATCAACCATGTATTTGAGGGCCACCAATCAAAAGGGCTGGCTTTTCATATTATGTGGAATGAGCAGAATCAATGTGCCCCACATGTTTATGGAAGAGGCTAAAAAGTAGAAGTAACATATACCAATCGTATAAACAAACAGAAACACTGCAACCAAATCTATATATCTATTTGAATATGTTATCACTATACTCAACCAGAGGCCTTGAAACCCCAATCTCTTATTCCTTAAAATTCCATAAAATTCACCAGTACAGGTGGCAAAAGCTCTACAATAACCTCCATCTCCACACTAATCTCTCTCCACCAACTCAACCATCCTCTCTGAAACTACTATGTATAATTAAATGGAACTGCTCTCCCTCCCACACTTTTAAAAAATTACAAGGTTTTAAAATAACTAAAAAAATACTTGAGCAATTTAAAAAAGGCCTCAAATACACAAACAACATTTAACAAAATAAAAAAAAAAAACACCCAACAAAAGGTTCCAAAGTTAAAGAATAAAAAAATAAAAAATAGAAATAAAATGACATTTGGAGCTGTACTTCAAGGGTCTAATATATATATATATATATATTTTAATACTAGTGTTAGGTTTAATAGCCCAAAAACAAAAAATAATAACAACTAGCAGAACCCTGTGCTACGCATAGACCCAAGTGATCTTCGAACTTTGCTGTCAATGTCTTAAAATTCTTAAATAAGGTTATAGATCATACCATATTTTACTGTGTTTAAAGGTGTTATAAATAGTAAAATTATGTTAATAAATTGACAAAATAAAAAAGATATAGTAGGGATTATGGCACTAAAATATGACTGTGGGAATGTGATTTTGAGATATTTTAAGAAGTATTTGGGACTCCTGCTCCAAATCCCAAATGGCCTGCATTTTTTAAGTTAATTTTTAATTAAGAAAAAAAGAGAATAATATAATATTAGTGGGATTTCTATATTGGCTTAGACCATGCAATTTACATTGCTTAATATTTAAAAATATTTTATCAATATCTAAATCCTATTTTAAACCCATCAATCCACCTGTCCCAAAAGATCAATTCCACATGCAGGGTGAGCTTTGGGCAAATAAAAACAATTAAAAAAATAGGGAAAAAAATAAAATAAAAAATTAAGCAAAACAAAAGGGTCCAAAACCTTATATAATACATTTTCTGATACAATTTCAACAGTTTAGAATTTAATGGCTTTCCAACTTAAAGAACTTAAAGAATTGGGTACTAGGTTTAGCTGCAAGACAATGATTAATTAGGGACCTAGGCATGATATTAGGCCCAGTAAATTATATTTCCAAATTCTTTGTTTAATATATTTTTCCTTTTAAAAAAAGCACATATCTTGAAAAATCTCTATGACCCTTCAACTTTTTGATAATTTTATATCCGAATAAGGATGTAGAACTATCATACATCTAGACCGAGGCCCAAAGTGAACAATTCTACATCAGGGTGGGCTTTGGGCATATAAAACAATGACTAGAAAACAAAAAAAAAAACAAAAACAAAAAAAAAAAAAAAAAAACAGGAAAACAAAAATGGTACAAATCTAAAGAATAAAAATAAAAAAGGAGGACTACTTTAAAATGACATTCGAAGGTGTACTTCAAGGGCTAGAATAAAAAAATATACTAATATAAAAAATTAGTGTCAAGTTAAAGGGTAAAAAAAAAAAAAAAAAAAATAGAAGAAAGGATTTTGCTTGGCCCATACGTAGCACAGGGTTTTGCTACTAAACAACTAATGCAAAAGGAACATAAATAAACTAGTCTTAAAAGGCACTTTGTATGTGTCCTTGTGCCGTAACCATATCAAAATCCACTACTTTAGGATGATAAAAATGGGTTCCAGAAACAACTGCAACTAAATAAACAAATAATGCAGAAAGACCGAAAACTAGTCAGAAAAGACACTTCAGATGTGCGTATCTATTGTAACCATATAAAAAAAAATCCACTACTTTAAGTTGATCAAAATGAGTCTGTCATCAGCCATGAAGGTTGAATGCGAAGAATCCGCAGACTGCTGCTAGAAGGATGATTGAAAACTGAGTAGCCGACCTCGGTGCATCCGAATGGTTCGCTGAAGGAGTTGGAGCATGCACAACAGCAGGACTGGAGGATGATGGTTGTGGTGTCGGTGCTCCAGCTCTGCGAGATGGTGGTGAAGGAGCTCGAACAACAGCAACGTGAGGCGATGTAGGCGCACCTGTAGGATTGCGAGACGAAGGAGGTGATGCAGGCACAAAAGTAGGAGCATTGTGAGATAATGGACTTGGGGCGGGCACAACACCAGGATTGGAGGATAATGGATGTGGTGATTGCGCAGCAACATTGGGAGGAGGTGATGGGGATGACGATGGACGTGGAGTAGGCGGTCCAACGTGGTGAGGTGATGGTGCTGGTGTTGGTGCAACAGTGTGAGGTGGTGGTGCTGGTGTTGGTGCAACAGTGTGAGGTGGTTTAGGTGCAACAGGAGGATTGAGAGATGAAGGTGGTGATTTAGGAGAGTTGGCCTTACCCACGTAGATGTGGTAATTTAGGAGAGTTGGCACACCATGTATCGCATGCTTACCATCATAGAACATGTCCGGATCAGATATGGGCCTACCATCAATTGTGAAATCCGAACTATAATTACTAGTAATGAGGATCGACTTGTTGTGCAAAAGGGTAAGTAGCCTGGTGCCATTCTTGAAATGTTTTAGATGGAAGAAGGACAAGGCATATGGGAGTACATGGTATTTAATCACCGTAGAAGGCACTTCTTGCAGAAATTTCTTTGACAGTATATTGGGGAAGAAGATGCTAGCTCTTTTACTTTCATCTAAATTATTTCTCCAGCGATCGAGGTCTTTGAATATTGCATCAATTTTTGGTATAGTAGTGTGTGGTGGTTTAGGAGCAACCGGAGGATTGAGAGAAGATGGCGGCGGTGTGGGTGCATGTGATGATTGGCCTGGTACAGGCCGAACAGGTAGCGGTGACAGCGGAGGCGATGAAGGTGGTGGAGATGTTGGTGATATTGGTGCCCCCATAGATGTTGTAATTGAGGAGAGTTGACACACCATGTACCGCATTCTTACCATCATAGAACATATCTGAATGAGATATGTGGCTACCGTCAATTGTGAAATTCGTACCATCATTACTTGTAATGAGGATCGACTTGTTGGCCATTAGGGTAGGAAACCTAATGCCATTGTCGAACTGTTTTAGATGGAAGAAGGAGAAGGCATAGGGGACTACATGGTATTTAATCACTGTAGAATTCACTCCTCGCACAAGCTCCGGAAGCACGTCAGTGGGGAAGAAGATGGTAGTTTTATTTTGAGTTTGATTTACAATCTCTCTCCAGCCATCAAGATCTTTGAGCATTGCATCAACATCTGATGGAGAAGAAGCCGAGGGAAAAGATGCATTCTCTTGGGAGAAAACCGATCCCATACTCCCCAGTAGAAGAACATAGCAAAAGATGATAGCTAATGAAGATATCTTCAATGTTTTAGTTAAAATTACTGGATTAAACAAAAACAAAGAAACCTTCTATTGGAGGGGAAGACTTTATAACAAAGAAAAAAAAATGAGTAGAGACTACCTATTTTTCTTAATAACAAAGAGAAAAACAGAGTTAAAATTCTAAAATCACAGGTTTTACGGCATGAAATATTATTTTATATAAATACAAAATATGTTAATCATGATGCATCTCATGTAATCTTAGAAATCAATCAATCAATTTAATTAATAAATACATGAAATAGTAGGAATTTTGAATAAGTCAAAACCGGTTTTAAACATATGGGTTTAGCATAGACCAGTGGGTCCCCAAATTCTATTCTGTCTCATTTTTAAAAAAAAGTTGTGAGGAAGCTGAATGCATCTGATGTTTGATGACACAATGGGGTCCCTCACTAAATTCCTCAACACCTCCAAAACATAAAATAGCAAATCATAATCCACAGGGGGTTCTAGTGTAGTAATTCTATAGTAAAAGGGCTGTTGTGAAATTTCTAGACATATCATCACATGATTTTATGTATCAATGCTTCGTCATCCCCTTTCTGGTTTATGTGGTCCCACGCCAAGGATCCTGAAGTGAATGGATGGTGGGCCAACTGGGGCCCACTCCATGTGGGTCCAACACCTCTGTCGTCGCCCATGGGTCCACTTCTGGATCCAGGGCCCAGATCTATTATCAGGTGGGCCATGATATCCCACAACCCCAGTCGTCCAAAATCGTTCACTAACGAATCTCATTCTGGTTTGGACTTTCTTGTTGTACTTGATGATCGACTACTATTAGGAACATCATTTAAGAGTTTTACCAGCCCCATGCAACCAATATCTATGGGTCCCACAATTGGGTCCAGCCCCAAGGGGGACATGTTAACTAGGGTTGTCCATGGGTATAGAATTAGATTCATGGTTCTGCTTTTACATTGGGTGGGCCATGTGATCATACAACCACGATCGACCAAACTGTTCATTGACCAACCAAAACTGGAAAAGTCCCAATTCAGACATGAAGATCTCATTGCTTCATACATCAATCTGATTCATTCCATTCTAATATTCTGGACAGATTAGATTTATTAGAATGGTAAGGAGGAGGAACCCATTCATCAGGTTACACCCTCCTTAATTGGGTTCTTCAAAAATTTAAACAATCTTAATCAAGGACTAGAATCATGCAAAAAATATAAATTCGTGTTTGTTTACTTGCCTTTATGACGAATTTTGCAATCAACAAATTGTGTCCCAAGCTTGGACACCTGATTTTCTCGCGATTTCCTAAATTTCTGGCCTTAGTTGAAGAGATCCAATGGAAGGAGAGGGAAAGAGTTTGAAGGAGGGAGAGAGTTGTTGGAGGTTGAAGAAGAGAGAGGAGAGACAGAAAGAGAGAGAGAGAGCCTTTTGCACGGGAGCATGTTAGGGATGAGTGGCTCCTTTTTATAGAGTGGGTTTGGTTTTGGCTCTCGTGACAAAGTACTGTTTGACAGTAACTAGAATTCCAAGTTCTATACTACTGAGGACTTTTCAGCCGTCAAGACTCCTTTCACAATGGCCTTTCACGTGCCATACAAGGTGGGGCCTACCCACCTGTGGGTTATTTCATTCTAAAATTAGTTTTTTAATTTAATTGCACGATTAATCTTAATGAGCTTTTAGATAGAACAGAGAGTTTTGATCATATTATGCTTTAGATAGAGAGAGTCTGGTTTACTATTGGAAGTGAAACTGAATCCCTCGTTGTCTCTCACATGTTCACAATAATTGATAGGTGTGGAAGTCCACTGTGGGGCCCACCTATTGAATCTGACCCAATTTTACGGTCATGAGTTTTATCAGAACATCCAAGCACAAATAGTGGAGAAAGTTTTTGTGAAGACCCGTGAGGATAAGGTAGATGCATTCAAAGTATGCAGTTCTTCATTTAGATTATTCGTTTTCTTGCTAGTTATATGGGCAGTTTGTGGCAGCAACTTTTATGTAAAGTAAAAATATGAGATACCTAGAATAAATTTATGAGGCCCCAATGCGTGCATGCCAATCACTAGAGTAGGTGGTATAGTACTGGTCGAAACCATTGACTTAAGAATTGAAAATTTTAACTTTTAACTAGTCATTTGAGACTTTTCTAAAAATACCTATATGTTTGTATATCTTGAGCACACTTAGAGATGTAACAGTAATAATTGTAGCTCCATTTCCATTATAATTCTCACTTCATTTCATCATCTTAATCCCGTTTCATTATATTTATATTGCTAGCTTCATTACAATTATCATTATATATATTTGGTCTTTAGCATCATTTTGTGAGGCCCCGCCCCTTACTTGCCTTAATTCCTTCTAACTATATTTAATTATACCTGATTATGCTAGGGGTTAGTACGGGTAGTTGGGTCTTTTTGCAATTTATAGGAATGTTAGGGGGTTAGTTGTATTTTATTGGAGTTAACTGGTTAGAGGCCTATAGGTGTAATTCCGAAGTTAGATAAGGGTTTTTCTTGGAGAATTGTGCAACAAACATAGAATACCCTAAATGCCCTTTAGTCCCTTAATTATCCCAGCAACTAAAAGTGGACTTTTTGGTCATTTCCCATCAAACCAAGCTCTATAAAAAAATCCCTCTCAAAGCAAACAAACTCCATCTCTCTCTCATATCCCTTCTTTTTTTCTCTCTTCCTCATTTCAAATTCCCTCCATCTCTCTCTTCTCCCACCTCCAAGTTAGAGACTCCTCCATCAAGAAAGTAAGGAACTCTCCGAGCTACAACAATCTCCAACCAACTCTCTCTTCGCCCACCTCCAAGTTAGAGGTCCCTCCATCAAAAAAGTAAAGAACTCTCCAAGCTACAACAATCTCCAACCAAGAAGCTTCCTATCATTCTCTAAATCTCCTTATCCTCTTCAATTTAAGGTAATTTTCATCCCCTATCTCTAATTCCATTTAAATCTATCTTCTTCTCTTGAAACTCTATTTTCTTATGCACTTTTATCATTGGGAATCGATGTAGGAGGTCTAGATCTTGAGAGATCAATAGATCTTAGCAGGGAAGAAGACATTATGATCATACATTAGGTGGGTAAGAACAGAACTCCCTACAACTACTAGGCTATCCCTTTATTCTTATTGACATCAGCTGTTGATAGTTGGAATGCTTACGAGTGATATAGGGATCGACACCTGCCCATCATCTACAAGGCCCCACGGTATTGAGCATGGACTCAACCTTTTAGCAATAAAAAAAATGAAAATAAAGTATGAGCTTATCCTAAAGACTTTAGTTGGTAATTGGGCTGAGAATGTTGGCCCTAATTCTGCACTGCAGGCTTGAGTTGGGTTTGCAGGTTGGACTTGTTGGGCTGGGTCTGTAGTATTAAAATAAGTCGAGTTTGGACTGTATCATGCCAATGGAATAAATTATACATTGGTGGGTAGGGCTGTAAATGGGTCCCCGATTCTCCGATTACCCGGAGGTTCCGACCAATTAAAAAGCGGGTCTGGGTCCTTATTTATGCCTCGATAAGTAAATGGGTCCGGTTCCACCTTGGTTCAGGCTCGAGACCCGATAAATTACCTAAATTTTCAAAAATCTCTCCTAAAAGTCATATTTTTTTAATATTATTCTCTACAATACGTGGTTTCTAGTTTTAGTTCAGAAGCCAAGAAACCGGTTCCGAGCCTAAATGGTTCCAGGCCCACCATGGACTCGGACCTTAACCGACCAGTTTACAACCCTATTGGTGGGTCTGTTTTCTGAACTTTTTTTTTTTTCCCTTTTTGTGAAGAGAGTAACTATCATTAAACAGCCAAAAAAAAGAAAAATAGGCAGCATTCCAAAAGAGCACAACTTCAAACAGATCTCACTTTGTATTAGCATCAGGCCAAAATTCTCTCCGATCAGACTTGGGACTAGCCTTGAGATGGAATGATCACTTTTAAAACAGGCAATTGCATCATGAAGATTAAAGGGGCGGTGGGCCATGTTGATCAAAGTGAAATCTTGCATGACGCCAACACATAGCATGATTCCTAGAGGTTGGGATTTTAGAAGCAGCCCCACCAATTGATTGAGGCGAGAGAAAGAGAGAGAGAGAGACACAACTTCGAAAATAAATAAATACTTAAAAAGAGAGTTCTGATCATATTATGATTTAGATAGAATCCCTCAGTGTCTCCCAAAAGCTCACAGTGATTGGTTTGTGTATTTCCACCATTTGGCCCACCAATTGAATCCGGACCCATCAAAATAGAAGGCATGCCATCCAACGACATATCTTCAAATTTTACCTCAATACGAGTCAATCGAGATCGAGCACATAACTAATAAAGTGGTTAATGAAAAGAAGGGACTAATAAAGTCGGTCTCTAGCTCCTGTTTGGGCCTTCTTCATAGCGGTTGGATTCTTGATAAGCTCTGAGAGGGTCCACACGGTCGTTGTAAGTAATCACGATATAACAAATAAACAAGCAAATCACAAAAAGATTTATATGGTTTGGCAATGTGCTTATTTCCACAATACAATTAGAGCTAATTCCCAATATCTTTAGGAACTAGAATTTTAATTTTATGGGGTTTCTCTCTTCTCATGTCTCTCAGAATAGATTGATTTTGTAGCCCTAGACAACCACTCAGATATGTTTATATTTGGAACTAGTATACAGTATGAAATGAAGATCAATCACTACATAATGCAATAATTTATCACAACTATAAGTATGATGCTTTTGGTTTAGAACATGTTGAACGGCAGAGCAAAGATCCGATCTGAGTATTCCACCTTCTTCCCTGACCAACTTCCAAGATGGAAGCATGTTTGGTCTTCATGGGTTTTGTATTAACCTTGCCCATGCAAAGGAGAAGTGGTCCACATGGCCCATCCGTGGCCCACAAAAATTCTCAAACTATCTTGAGTGCAATGTCTTAAGGGGATTTGACATATTAATTACCCTTAAACCATATTCCCCCAATTTCATAACCGAAAATCTTTTAATGTCAACAGAGTCCTCTGGTCCATAATTTTTTTCTACTTTTTTGCCCCGAATCCCATGATATCTTGGGAGTTCAAAAACCCATGATATCACGGGATCTAGGTCAAATAAAAAGACTATTTAGGCTTTTCAATATACGGGCTAGCTTTTCAACTCTTAATATTTGGATCACAAGATATTATGAGTTTTTAAACTCACATAATATCATTGGACACGGGAGAAAAAAAGTAAAAAAAAAAAAAAGAGTGTAACGGAAAATTTCAAACAGGAGCTATTCAATTACACTAATTCTGTATTTGACAAAAGTACGAGTACAAAATAAAATAAAAAACGCCGTTGCCGGGGATCGAACCCGGGTCACCCGCGTGACAGGCGGGAATACTCACCACTATACTACAACGACCCATGACGACCTTGTTGTCAATTCTGTGAAAACTTTGTATATATTGCATATGAAACGGTTCTCCATAATACCCAAATTACTAGTGGTGTAAGAAAAAACCATCTAACCGTCTAACCGAACCAAACCGAACCGAACCGCGGTTAATAACCGTGGTTTCACGGTTCGGTTCGGTTACGGTTAATAAAACCAAAAAACCGCACGGTTCGGTTCGGTCACGGTTTTCCGTAAAAATTCACGGTTATTAACCGAACCGAACCGTATATACGGTTCGGTTAACCGTACCAATAACAAATAAAGGAAAAGGATAGGGGGGTAAGCGAAATATTCGTTACACATAAGATGCACTGATGATGGAAGTTGGAACCCTAGATCTCAATATCTCATCGCCTGTATCAGTGAGTCTCTCATCCCCTCAACGCCTCCCTCTCAACGAACTGAAGCATCTCATCGCTCCTTTGAGTCCTCTCCATCTCTCCTCCTCCAGCTCCCCTCTCTCGTCCACACGCAGCACTGCAGCAGTGCTCCCACCTCCGCCAGGCCCACGCGTAGCAGCAGTGCAGCTCCTTCGCCACCTCCCTCATCGCCAGACGCCAAGTACACCCCTTTCCTCTTCTCTACCACCTGCACACACATCGCACCCTCTCGTCCCTCTTTCTTTTCTTCTTCCTCTCCTTCCACGCCGCCCTCTGCCCTGCCTTTCTATCCCCCTTCTTCTTCCCATTTCCCTCTCCCTCTCCCTGGCTGCATCTTTCCATCTCTCCTTTCTCCCTCTCTGCACTCTATCCCTTGCTCTCCTTTCCGCTCTCTCTGCTCTCTCCATCTCCATCTCTCTGTTCTTTCTGCTCTCTCCACCTCCGCCAAGCCCACGCGCAGCAGCAGTGCAACTCTGTCGCCACCTCCCTCATCGCCAGATGCCAAGTACAGCCCTCTCCTCTTCTCTACCACCTGCACACACATCGCACCCTCTCCTCCCTCCTTTCTTTTCTTCTTCCTCTCCTTCCACGCCGCCCTCTGCCCTGCCTTTCTATCCCCCTTCTTCTTCCCATTTCCCTCTCCCTCTCCCTGGCTGCATCTTTCCATCTCTCCTTTCTCCCTCTCTGCACTCTATCCCTTGCTCTCCTTTCCGCTCTCTCTGCTCTCTCTCCCTCTTTGCTCTCTCCATCTCTGCTTCCGCTTCTTCTCTGCTCTCTCTCCCTCTCCATCTCTCTGCTCTCTCTCACTCTCTGCTCTCTCCCCCTCTCCATCTCTCTGCTCTCTCTCCCTCTCTGCTCTCTCCATCTCTACTTCCGCTTCTTCTCTGCTCTCTCTCTCTCCCTCTCCATCTCTCTACTCTCTCTCACTCTCTGCTCTCTCCCCCTCTCCATCTCTCTGCTCTCTCTCCCTCTCTGCTCTCTCCATCTCTTTTTCCGCTTCTTCTCTGCTCTCTCTCCCTCTCCATCTGTTTGCTCTCTCTCCCTCTCTGCTCTCTCCATCTATTCTTTCGCTTCTTCTCTGCTTTCTCTCCCTCTCCATCTCTCTGCTCTCTCTCCCCTTTGCTCTCTCCATCTCTTCTTCCGCTTCTTCTCTGCTCTCTCTCCCTCTCCATCTCTCTGCTCTCTCTCCCTCTCCATCTGTTTGCTCTCTCTCCCTCTCTGCTCTCTCCATCTATTCTTTCGCTTCTTCTCTGCTTTCTCTCCCTCTCCATCTCTCTGCTCTCTCTCCCCTTTGCTCTCTCCATCTCTTCTTCCGCTTCTTCTCTGCTCTCTCTCCCTCTCCATCTCTCTGCTCTCTCTCCCTCTCCATCTCTCCATCTCTTCTTCCGCTTCTTCTCTACTCTCTCTCCCTCTCCATCTCTTTGCTCTCTCCCCCTCCATCTCTCTGCTCTCTCCATCTCTTCTTCCGCTTCTTCTCTGCTCTCTCTCCCTCTCCATCTGTCTGCTCTCTCTCCCTCTCTACTCTCTCCATCTCTTCTTCCGCTTCTTCTCTGCTCTTTCTCCCTCTCCATCTCTCTGCTTTCTCTCCCTTTGCTCTCTCTATCTCTTCTTCTGCTTCTTCTCTACTCTCTCTCCCTCTCCATCTCTCTGCACTCTCTCCCTCTCTGCTCTCTCTCTCCCTCTCCATCTCTCTACTCTCTCTCCCTCTCCATCTCTTTGCTCTCTCTCCCTCTCTGCTCTCTCCATCTCTTCTTCTGCTTCTTCTTTGCTCTCTCTCCCTCTCCATCTCTCTGCTTTCTCTCCCTCTCTGCTCTCTCCATCTCTTCTTCCAGTTGAACAAAATTATTGTTTAATCATTGATAAAGATGTGGGTTAACAGTGTCTGCTTATTGTTCTTGTTTGGTTGAGGGAATTCATTTGTTGGATAGTCTGTTCACAATTGCGATTTTATATTGTACAATTACACTTTGATCAATTAAAGAGAACTCATTAGTTTTGTTCAATTTCATTGTCAGCTTTTTATGTCAAGTATGGCTGAGACTCCACTTCCTCAATCTGATGCTGCTCCGCCTGATGCTCCTCAACCTGGAACTAACTCTGTTGCTGTTAGTCATTGTCATAGTCAGGTATCCTCTCTGACAAGAAAAAATAACAAAGAATTAGATATTTGGCAGCATTTTTCTAGACCTGATAATTATGACCCTAAGATTCAGTATACTCTCCATTGTGGCCATTGTGATGCTTCTGTTAAGTGGTTGAGTGCTAATGGAACTAGTGCAATGAGGAATCATATGAAAATTTGTCCTAAGTTTCCAGAAAATATAAATGCAAATAGTCATAGACAAAAGAAAATTACATCAGTAATGAAGTCTAGTAGTGGAGCTGAAAATGTGAATCCTATTGCACTTTGGAAATTTAGTCAGGATGTTTGTAGAGAGGAACATGCAAGAATGATCATCTTAGATGAATTGGCTTTCAAATTTGTAGAGAATGAGGGTTTTAGGCGCTTTTGTAGCATGATGCAGCCCCTATTCAAACCTATTTCACGTGTTACAATTGCTAAAGATTGTATGGCTTTGTATGCGGCGGAGAGAAAAAAATTGAAGAGTATGTTTTTGAAGAGTAAACAAAGGATATGTCTCACTACTGATGCATGGACATCAAATCAGAATCTTTCTTATATGTGCCTTACGTCTCATTGGATCGATAAAGACTGGAACTTGCACAAAAAGATCTTGAATTTTTGTGTGATTTCTAGCCACAAAGGTGAGGCAATAGGTCGAAGGATTGAGGAATGTTTAGTTGATTGGGGAATTCAGAAACTTTGCACATTAACTGTTGACAATGCTACATCAAATGACACTGCCATTACATATTTGAAGAGAAAGTTCTTTAAGAGAAATGACAGTTTTATTTTAGGCGGTCGATATTTTCAATTGAGATGTTGTGCACATGTATTGAATTTGATTGTGAAAGATGGATTGGATGAGTTGGATGGTGCCATCAATCGAATTAGGGCTGCTGTGAAATATGCTAGGAGCTCTCCACAAAGGGCACAAATATTTAAGTCTTGTGTGGAAAAGGAGGGAATAGATTGTAGAAGGATGTTGTGTTTGGATGTTACAACTAGGTGGAATTCTACATTTCTGATGTTGGAAACTGCAGCTAAATTTGAAAAGGTATTTGATCGAATGATTGATGATGATGATAAGTTTAAGAAGGAACTTGAGGACGTCACTACACCAAAAACGGGAATTTGGAACGCTTTAGGAATGGTTTAACGGATTAGGAACGGACGGATTAGGAACGGTAATGCGTTCCAATTTCCTGTTTTCCGTTCCTAATCCGTTAATCCGTTCCAAAAATAGGAAATTGGAACGGTTTTGGAACGGTTTAACAGATTAGGAACGGGCGAATCAGGAACGGAAATCCGTTCCAATTTCCCGTTTTTGATGTAGTGCGTAGGTGGACCTCCTACCTTTGAGGATTGGGAAGACTGTAGGCTCTTGACCACTATTTTGCAGAAATTCTATGATGCTACAACTAAGTTGTCTGGCACTTCATATGTGACTTCTCATTTGTATTTTTCTGTAGTCTCTTCCATTGAAAACAAATTGAATACCTTGATGTGTGGTTTTGATCCTTGTTTAAAAGCTATGGCTGTCAAAATGAAATTGAAATTTCATAAGTACTGGGAACCAGTTGAGAAAATGAATATGATGTTGTTGATTGCTATTGTGTTGGATCCACGTTACAAGTTGACATATGTGTCATGGTGTTATGAAAAGCATTTCAAACTTGAGTCTTCCACGGTGGTTGAGCTTACTGAAAAGATAATGGATACACTTAATACTTTGTATGTGGAGTACCAACAACTTGAGTCATGTAATGCTTCATCTTCGAGTCAAAATGATGAATTGGAGGTTGACCAACCCATTTTTGCTGAAAATGATGATCTCTCGGAGGAGTATGAAAAGCATATGGCAGAAGTAGAAAATAATGTGGAAAAAAATGAAGTTAAACAATACTTGGATTTTCCTCGTGAGAAGGTTCAAGCCAATTCTAATTTGGATATTTTGGCTTGGTGGAAATTAGATTCTTCAAGGTATCCAATTCTTTCTCAAGTTGCACGAGATATTCTAGCTATTCCCGTCTCTACTGTTGCTTCGGAATCTGCATTTAGTACGGGAGGACGTGTGTTGGATCCATATCGTAGCTCTTTATCTCCCACAACAGTAGAAGGCCTAATTTGTGCACAAGATTGGTTTCGAGGTTCAAATGTAGCAATTGATTTGGAAGATGTCGCGAAGGAATTTCAGGCCTTTGAGGAGTTAGGTAAAACATTCCTTAATTCTCTTGAGATTTCATGTTATTTCAAATTTGTGGTGAATTTAAATTAGATCAAATGATTAATAATGATTTTCTTTTTTGTCAGAATTTGATTATGATGAGGTTTGAATTGAAGCCATGTTGAATAGAAGACAATTGTTGCAAAACTCGGCTGCTCACTTCATCAGCCTCCCTCTTGTTTGAAGATGATTTTTAGTCTGTCTTAACACCCAAGTTTGCACTTCTTGAATTATGGAGATGGTTTCATGAAATGCTTATATGTAGTTGAAACCTATTAGTATAGTTAGTTGGCTTGTTGTGTTGAAAATGCTATGGAAATTCAAGTACCATGAATGAAATATGATGGGCATCTTATTTATAGTTATGTGCAAAATGTGAAGATGGGTCCCGATTTATGCAATCATACAGTGTTGCTAGTCTATTTCCTCTCTTTTAAGGACCTTTTGCCAATGATTCATGTGAATGATGTGTTTTAAGAGTAGTGCTAAGTACATCTTTGTTCTATTCAACTTTGACGAGTCAATTGTTTCTGTGCACAAAATATCTGGTTAAGCACAGTCAATCTTATGCACCCTTTACATCAGCCATGGGTTTGTAAAACACGGCCCAAGTGCAGGCCAGGCCTTCCTCTAGTCTTAATTAAAAACCCTCACTGTTTTGAGAAACTTACAATTCTCTGCATCTTCAGGAATTGCATAGCCAACCTGAGCATGAGGAGATGTTCTCTTATTTTGAGGGCAAGACTGTCCTGACCTCTTAACACAATATGTTTCTACATGTGGCCCAACTGCTCATAACACATGCCATACACCACCCAATTTGGATGATTTTCATTGCAAGTGGGCAGGCCCAAACTCTTTCCAGACTCCAGACCAACTACGATAAGAATGTTCAAGTGGTTCATATAATGTTTATGTTTGTGACTTTGTGTGTGATGTGTAACAGACCTTTACAATGCATGGTATGTGGGTTTACTATGAACTATAAATGTTTGTACAATGTCTCATTAGAATCAATGATTTATGTTATATTATAGTCCTCTCTTTTGTTAGGTGGCATTTTTCTTATTAGCCTTTTCAATGTGACGTGTGCCACTCCTTTGGAATATTTTCAAACCAAGATCAACAGGGTCTTCTATAACTTGGCAAGCCAGTTCCAATTTAGGAGTAAATGGGTGTCTGTGTTTGTGTACCTGATCACCTGTATGTTGGAGCTTTTTATTCTTTGCCATAATCAATTGTGGGTAAGGGATATTGATCAGCTGTCCATGTCACTTCTCCACGTGACCATCCTGAGGAGTGGACTGGATTACATCTACTCTACAAATGATAAACTCAGTTGGATTACATTTTCTATTTGTATAGAGACAACCATGTTGTAGCTTGTAGGTGAAAAACAAGTTTAATTCCTCCGTTGATGAATATTTCCAGCTCCCACGCTTCACAAGACTACTGTTGTCCATAATCCAATAACTCGAACAGTTGAACTCCATTCTTTTTTCTTTTTTTCTTTTTGTTTTTTTGCTTCTTTTTTTTTTTCTAAGTTTATTTCTGACTCCGCTTTTGTGTTTCTAAAATTTGGAGTTTTTACAAGGAAGCAAGTGTTAAACACGTATTCCATGGAAGAAAACTTCATAGATTTTCTATTAGATTATTCTACGGTTTTTAACCGTAACCGAACCGTCTAATGCGGTTAACCGCGGTTCGGTTTTTTACGGTTTTTATACATACGGTTACGGTTACGGTTTTTAAAGATAAAAAAACCGCGGTTACGGTTCGGTTAACGGTTTCCCCAAAATCACCGGTTAACCGAACCGTTACACCCCTACAAATTACAGTTAGATCAATGCTCAGGATACTGTGGGATGGTCTTAAAATGGTAGTTTCGACACCAACCAGGGTTGAGATTTAACCCAGCACAGCTTGTCCGTTGCTTATACAAGCCCAGCTAGTTTTTATTTAAAGGGCCCAATATTAAAGCGTGTTACGTTGGACAATTGCAACTTGGCCCAGAAGAAAAGGAATATTTCTATGTATCAGAGTGCTGATCATGTGGCGTCCCACTTGCGCTGGGGCCAGATTGTGACATGTGGTATGTATATGTCCCCTGGGTCACAGTCCCAAAACCATTTGAGACTTTCTAAAAATATTTGTATGTATATTTGTATAACTTGAGCACACTTAGAGATGTAACAGTAATCCTTGTAGCTTCATTTCCATTATAATTCTCGCTTTATTTCATTATAGACATGGTCTTAGCTTCATTTCTCAACAGGTTTGGGTCAAGTTTGGTACTCATTAAACACTCATATCAGTTGATTTGAGTACATACAATATTGGCAATCTGAAAAATTGGGTTTGATGCTGTGGGCTTTTGTTGGATGCATACTGAAAGATGCATGTGGGAACATTTGTAGTACATTTGGAGAAAGGAATAATAAGAAAATTAGATTACTCAAGGCCTGCAAATTCTGACAGGGGAATTGTTGGTTGCTCTTTGAAATTTTAATCAAGGAAGGTGTTTTCTAGGGATCAGATATATATCTAGTGTCCAAGTACTGCTGGGAGGCATTCTTGTTCTAGAAGAATAAGAGATGAGTTTTAAGGTAAGTGCAACTGCTGTCCATTACACGTTTCAAGTTGCTAACCTGTTCTGGTCATTGCAGGCTTACCCAAATACTGACCGTTCCATTTGCAAAGAACTTCCAACCCATAGAGTCAAGAATCAAGATACTTCTTCAGTTTCTTTTTATAGAAAAGGCTTGATAAAGAGAACAGTACAAAACTACAACCAACTGAACAGATCAACAGATTGATTTAAAGTCCATCAACATTCCTACAAACCAGGACACCTCAGCTCAGTTCTAGGCAGTAAGAAATAGTTATGGCTCCATTTTGTAAGGTCAAAAAGTATGTACGCACCGTCAGAGTCAAATAGTGGCCGTCAGAGCCAAATTCCTTAGAACGGTCTCGCTATAGCAAGACTCTAGCTCGTTATAGGCTATAGCGAGAATGGCGGATGTTGCCCAGTCCGATCCGGATTCTTATGAGTAGTTTGAGACAAACTCCTATTCTGATTGGATTATTATTAGGAGTCTCTTACACGGATTTGGGGTTATATATTAGGTGTTTCTTATAATCCAAAAAAATACACAGATCATCTCTCAAGTTCTGAATTAGAGATCTAATTGTAAGAAGTTTTCTCTAGAGAATTTTTGAAAAGTTGTGCTGCCAACTACTCTAAAGAGTCAGTTGCTTCTGCATCCTTTGTAGAAGATCATCTTCTTTCATAGAAGAATCGAAGTCGTTGAAGTGTGAAGCGACACAAGGTAACTTCAGTCCTCATATAGGGGATATCTGGGGAGGAAATATGAATTTCTTGTAATTACGAGGTTTATAGTGTTTGATTATTTATTCAATTTGGATCTGTGGTTTTTCACCCGATTAAGGTTTTCCATGCTAAATCTGGTGTCATTGTGATGTGTGCTTGTGATTATTATTTCCACTGCATAGTTTATTATTTTTTCACACTATTTGGCTGATTTATTGAATAGACCAAATTAGAGATCTCGTACCCTAAACCTTCACATTTCAATATAAATAATAAATAAAAAGAGAAAAAATAGAGTAAGAAAAGAAACATATATGGATGAAGTTAATTTCCTATGTTGTCAATCTAAGTGTTTGGTTGGGATGGATGGTATCTGCCTTCGTTTCTTCTTCCAACCTCTGCTCGCATGTTGTGGTGGAATGGTTGCTCACAAAAATTGTGCTCCAATGAGTTCTAGGGTGGTGTTCCCCAATTAGTTTTTGTTGCATTTTGGGTGAAGCTGAAATGTACAGTATGATTTTGAATTTGGTAATAAGAATACAAATTCGAACTTGCGGAATGCATTGATAAGAAGTTTACTTCTTCCCACGTGAGAATGGTGATATCTCATTTAAGAATACTAAATATGTCTTGTATTTGTTAGCCTTCCTTAGTGAAACATATGGACCTATTGAATTTGTCCATATGGAACTATTCGTTAGCCACCTAATATGAAACTATTTTTTTTTATTTATTTTGGAGAATAAGAAACTCTATTTTGACCAACACTTATGGTGGTTGGAAGTAAGGTTTCTTCCAAAAAAAAAAAAAAAACCATTTTCTCTCTCCATTTTTTTTTCTTTTTTGCGCTGTTATATCAATTATCAAAACAACTTGATAGAGTTAAGGTTCTATCATTTAGTAATAATAATTTGGTGGGTTGCTTTTTTTCTGAAAGTATGCTTTTTTCTCTGTTATTTTGTTTGGGTATCCTATGTTGTGGAAATTACTTACGAAGAATGTGCAATCATAAAATCAAATAAACAGTTAGTATAAATAATTAGTGTATAAAAGTGAATGATTGTGAATATGTGAAATTCATCTAAGAAAGCAATAAAAATGGACAAAGCACGCCAATTAAGATGCTTTCTTAAAGACAGCAATTTTCCACATGCAAGTGATTTTGATGAAATTCTGTCCCCGGGATATAATGCACAACTCTAATTCGAAGCCTGCACATTAAAATCAGAAATATGGAATTGCCCTTAAAATCAAAGTAAATAATAAAAGATAAGAAACCTCTCTTAGATAATGTGCTTCTGAAAATACTGTCTTCTATTCATTTTTAATTCTCTGAAAAACTTCAAATCACCTTAATTTATAATGTTTGAAAGCAACCTTTGAAATTGGGTCACATCCACTCAAATGGGCACAAAAGACATATCTCATCTAAAGGGCACAAAACACTTGATTTTGAAAAGACACATTCAAATGTCTCTTGGAATTTATTTTTTAAATTATTGGTTTTTAGAAAGTATCCTACATCCTACCCATTTACAATCTAAGAATAAAGTGAAAGGTCTTAAGATCATATTCTCATTTAGTCATATCTCACATACTTTGCAAATAAGTAGACTAGAGATGTGATATATTTAGTCTCAACTAAATATCATCTAACTTTGTGATTGTTCTCAATCATATCAATGACCAGTTTATTAATTTCTTGATAGCAGATCGTGTAGTTAAGATAATGGGCCTTTTACTTTCCATCTCTTACGTACCACTTTTTTTTTTAATTAAATATATGTACATGTGTCTTATACACTAGTTCATAATTTTGAATAAGAGAAATCGTCCCCTTCAATCTATGACAGTGAAAGAGAAAGAAGAGAAGAACAAGGAAGCTCTTACACAAAAAAGTCTTATCTGCAACGGGAGGACTTCCCACAATCACATGAGGGAAATATGGGCAACCAATCATATGATACACTCTGTTTTCTTTTTCTTTTTCTTTTTTACTTTTTCTGCCGTAGATCCCTCGTGAGACCCAGGTAGCATTTGGGTCCCATGATATCATGGGTTTTTAAATTCTCATGATATCAAGGGATAGAGAGCAAAAAGTAAATAAAAAAAAAAATGTATCAGAGTCAAACAACTCTGGTGACATTTATAGAATTTTAGTCATGAAATTAAGAATTAAGTGTTTAAAGGGTATTGAAATGTCAAATACCCTTGCGTTTGTATTTAGAGGGTCAGATTTTATGTCTTACCTTGTGCAGTGGATCATGGTGATATCCAGGAGAGCATCCATGCGACAAATATTGCCTCCAACAATGGCTGCAGTGGATGCAATTTTGTGTGCAGGTTCACACTTTCAACTCAATGAATAATTAATTGCATGCTTGAGGTTTGGAATGAGTGGGCTGGCCTCAACCCATCCCATCCCTGTATCTTTGACTTTGACCTGCCAAATCTCAGTGATTCTTGGTTTTGAGTTGACATTTCCAACTCTCATACAGAAAAGAAAGACAAAAAAAAACAAAAGAGGAGGACAATGTCTTTCCATTGAATTTTGTGATTTACACTTGATGCTAATTTCTAGGCCCCTTACAACTTTTGTGAATATGCCATATGGTTTTTACTTTTCTAATAATCTCTCCATGGAATGCAGGACTTCAACCAACTAGATGTGCTAAACTAAATTAAGGTAGAAAACTATTCTGGAGTTCATGGGTGGGTATGTGTGATCATGGCCAAACATGTCCAAAGCCCAGCCCTTTTAGTTAATGAGCCAAATATTCCAGCCTGGATTTGTCTAGACCATTTACAAAATACGTATGTGTATTTCAGCAAATAATGTCAGGCAGGGGCTGGGCCTTTGGCATACAAACCAAGACCCGGCCCACCTATTGTGCCAGAAAATCAGGTCAAACCCAGCCAAGTAAGGCAGGGCTATGAGCACCCATAGTCCCACCCTACAATAATTATGCAAGATAAGAAATCTAGTCATGGACAATTCTAGAATCTACATAATTGGTTGGACCACAGCTGGGCACTATATGATAGAACACAGCTAATCTTATGTACAAGTTGTAAGCATTCAACGAATGCAAGCTTATTGAGGGCATTGAATGAGAATTGAGTGGTTGTTGTCAAGATAAAGTCCAACCATTGGACACATGGTTTGAATGGTCAAGAGTCTACAAAAGTGAAAGGATGATAGGCTGGAGTGCCTTCATAGTATCTCCTAGGGTTTATTAGTTTATAGTCTAGAGTTCAGGTGTTTCTTTTTTTAAACAAAATTGCCCCTCCAGAGGCTATACAAGAAGATTATGTTCAAGGGGGGCAGATAACAGAATAAGCGAAAGGAGGAAATCTCTTCTTTCTTTTTTTTTTCTATAGTACAAATACAAAAAGAAAATTTTATAAAAAAAAAAAAAAAAGGCACCCTTCCTTTCAGGCAAGCTCGAAAAGTTGCTATGCTTTGAGTTTTTATTAAGGAAAATAAACAGGTGAGAACTCTTCTCACGGTTCAAACCGTGAGAACAATGGGGTGGGGTCACCTATCACCCAATCCAAACCTTGCAATGGACAAGGACCCCTTTGATAGTCACAGGCCCCAAGGTTTGGGACCAATACAAATGAACTGGACCGTTGGATCAACTATATACTCATACGAATGGATTTGGCTTGTCGGCCATAGATGAAGGGGTTAGAAGCATGGGATTGGGGCCAAACTTGATATTCGGGATGGTCCCATATAGATCTTTCAATCCCCACCAGTCCCATTCCAAAACGAGCCTCCCAATGGGCCCCATAAAAAAGTTCTCACAGTGACTCTGTGAGAACAATTCTCATCGGATCACATCCCTTTTACTATGGGAAATAATCAGGTGATAACTATTCTCACAGTTCAAACCATGAGAACTATGGGGTAGGGCCACCTATCACTCAATCCAAATCTTGCAATGGACAGGGACCCCTTTGATAGTCACACGCCCCAAGGTTTGGGACCAATGCGAATGAATTAGACCGTTGGATCGACTATATATTCATATGAATGGATTTTATGGGTTTTTTGTTTAACTTTTATGAATAAATAATAAAAAAAAAATACCCTTTGTTTAATCTAGTAAATCTTACTAACTCAACTCAACATAGGTGGGATGAACCTGGATGCATGATGATCAAGGGAGGCTCGGATGTGAATAAGAAATAGATGAAATATCAAGCCAATCAAATGAACCCAAGCCTTCGTTTTAGGTCCTCAAAGTCTAATGGCTGGGAATGTGTAGAATAATATGAAATGAAATCAATTTCAATCAAGGCTTTCGGTGTTTGTAAATGGGTTGAATTGATCACAGGGGAGCCCTATACATGAAAGC
Organism: Persea americana; assembly: GCA_029852735.1. NCBI lineage: Eukaryota > Viridiplantae > Streptophyta > Magnoliopsida > Laurales > Lauraceae > Persea > Persea americana. The sequence goes on from CM056819.1 coordinate 4,101,675, forward strand.
CCAAAAAGGATGAAAAAGAGGTGTATCAATAAAATCATCATTCAATAACAAAAAAGTGAGTATGATCCCTAATGTACAGTTTGGCTATTACCTTAAAAAAACAAAAAAGAAGTTTCGCCTATTAGTCAAGGAGAGTTTGCGTGAAATTGTCGGACCCTTTCTGTAGAAAACTATTTTCAAATCAAGTGAAAAGTCTTCAGAGCTAAATCAACATTATCTTTTGCTGCATTTGATATTAGCTCAACCTTTGATAGTGGATAGCCCTTTTGGCTGACAATTCACAGAAGATCCACACATGGAAGCCTATAAATTCAAAGGAAGATGAATAAAGATCAATGAGATGAAAAGAAAAACAGTCTGTGGGAATATCTGGACTGCTAGAGATAGCCACCCTTGCGGGATGCTCTCTTGTGTTGAAGGAAAGCAACTTCCATTAAAGAGCATAAAAAAAAAAAAAAAAAAAGAGAAAAGAAGCAACAACACTTCTTCCAAACTCTCTCAAGTTCTATACATACATGAATATACACTAACTAGGAAAAAATCAGTCCTCGAGAACACAATACCCCCTACATAAAACCTTCAAGATTAATAATCTTCTTCAGACAACCTCTTCTCCTAAATTTATCATCCTTTTTTTTTTGTATAACAGGCCATGATAATCCGGCATAAGAATCATTAAGACTTAATGGAATAATTCATAGCTTCTTGGAAGAAGAAAATCATTCACAAAGTAGACTGAGTTATGTTCAGGGCAGAGGCAGTCTTCTGCAACTCCTTGTTGTAACTGTTTATTCAACTGCATGAGGGAAAAATCTTGATAGAGTTGGTAAGCTCCCCACCATTCTCATTTTAGATGATTTTTCTTTTCTAAACATTTTCAAATCTTGCAGATTCTTCTAGTTTCCATTCAAATCCACCCGAGTTTATTCTTCTCTGACAGAAGAGCTCCTCTGACTATGAGAGGACTGTGAGCGAAGATCTGATGCAGCTAGCTCTCTGTAATCTTTACGAATACCCCATAAGATCTCCGCACATCTCCTCATGGATGGGCGGCTTTGTCGTGTTGGACCCAAGCACTGTAAAGCTAGCTCAAGAACTTTTTCCAGTGCCAGATTGTTTGCTGATGTGGGTGGTAACCTTGGATCCAGTGTTTGAAGGGCATCTCCTTCAGTGAACTTTTTCATTGCCTGTGGTTTTTCCAAATCCAAATTCAGTAAGTTCAAATAGCAAAGAAGCGAAAAAACTCACAACCATCACAAAAGAGTAAGAGAACCAGTTTCCACACTCATGTACAAGTCACAATGTATATAGAATGTCAACCCACGTGTTGAGAGACCCCATTTTTGCCAAGCATTCCATAAAAAGTGCATCTTTCAGTTATACAGATTGTTCAATGAAGGGAGTATTTGTTCCATAACCCATACATAGAGGGTCCATAACCCAAACATAGAGGGTCCCCTTAGATAAACACTCAGCAAAAGTGAAAGATGAGTCCACTGCCAATCTACAAAAAATGATTGGTCCAGATGGAAACATGGGGCTGAATATTTTATAATATACCTTCAAGGATCCAATTAGAAGAGATATTTAAAAGAGAGAAGCTACGTCTAAGATGGGAAACTACTGGAAATCTATCCTTCATATGAGTACATATCAACTTAGATCGGCCAACTCTTTCGCTGATGCTTTAGCCAAACAGGGGGTTGTAAGGGTGTACCCTTGGGAGGCTTTCATTATGTAAGTGAGGAGGTGGGGTTCAATGCTCTTGTACCTCCCTTTGTAGCCTTTCCTTTGTAACTTTCTTTTTCTATGAATAAAAGATTTCGTTACCGATTCAAAAAATAAAATAAAATAAAATAAAAACCGTTAGCAGTTCATGCTCTATCTCAATTAAGTGAGCCTCGTGCACATGTCCCCAAGCTAATAATTGTCAAGTAATGGTTTGTGATAGAAAATCATACCCATCTTGCTGTTATCCGTTCTTTGATTTCCTTTCTAGGTTCAATAGGGCGCCTTCCTGACATTAGTTCCACCAGCAATACACCAAAGGAGTAGACATCACTTTTCTCAGTGAGTTGATAAGTTTTAAGATATTCTGGATCTAAATAACCAGCTGTTCCCTTAACTTGAGTAGAAACATGAGTCGCATCTGTATCAGCAGCCAAACGGGCAAATCCAAAGTCAGCCACCTTTGCTCGAAGATTTTCCGTCAGAAGAATGTTTGAAGATTTAATATCTCTGTGGATAATAGGGTGATCTGCATGCAAAGCAGTCCATGAATCAGAACACAGCACTGAAAAGAATGCTGAATGATCTGTGTGAAAGCAGCAGTCCAAATAAACCATTGTTGAGTACTAAAGGATGAAACACATGGGAACAGACGCCAAGAGTATAGATATTGAGAATTCATATGATTATTGACTCAACAATATTCACAGAATCCACATGCCTTGAGTGGTAATAGATCTGCGTGAAAGCAGCAGTCCAAATAACTCAAGGGACAAGATCAACCATACAATCGACAGACAGCACATTGCTGCTAAGAAAGAAATACCAGGACAGTCCACATTTGATGTGGAGGCAGAGTTTGATGGCTGGGATCGTTGAAACTGAGTTCATAGAATGAAAGCCCACCAAGCCCAGGAGTCAAGGCCACAATTCTCACATATGCAAACTGTAGGACGGGATTCTTGGCATTCCTGATATTTCTGGCTTGTCTATTGTAAATGTTTCTAGACCAGCTGGGAGCAAGAGCAATTACCAAAAAAAAAAAAAAAGAAAGAAAGAAAAAAGGAAAAAAAAAATCATGAGAATCTGAAGTTAAAAGAGTTTTCACCTGGAGCAATAACTATTCTATGGTTAATGGCCATGATGCAAAAGCAGACAGGACTAAAAGGGGACTGACAGAGAATAGGTAAGCAAAAGCACCATCCAGACTCTAAAAATAACATATAAAAAATGAGCATTAAGTAATAAAAAGTACAACGAGCATTACTGATTATTAAATCACAAGAAATGAAACTAGCTGTCATGAGGATATTACATGTTCTGAGGTGAGCCTGTTGAGGTCATATAATCGTTACCAAGGTGAAAATATAACATTTTCTGGGACCCTGCATATACACTGCCCAACTAGTACAGTGTTTAAAAAAATAACGAAGAAATGCTAATTACAACTAAACCAAAACTCGCATGCTTAGTGCTGATATTTATGTCCATCCAATTCACAACAGAAGTTTCAATTTCTGAACCCACACCTGTGTACATATGAAGATAAGTAACTGCATGAGCTACATCAATTGCAATATCCAGACGTGCAGCAAGGTCAAGAATAGTTCCATGCACGCCTGCAAAGCACCAGTAAATAAATAAATCAAAACATTACAGATTGAATCAGTTATTTAAAGCATACACCAAAAGCTAATTTTCATTTTAAAATGGACTCCAGAGGACCAGCACATTGACATGTGCACAATGGAAGAGCCTCAATCTTACTACAATATTCTTTATTTCTGACAGCAGAAGACATGTTTATAACCAAGTTACATAGATCTTGACACTCTATTCATTGAAAAGTCCAACTCTTGATAATGATATATATAGTGATAAAAGCAGCACCAAGAACAACAATGAAGAAGATGGTGAATAAGAACTCACAGTCCAAATGCTCCCTAAGAGTTCCATTGGGTACATACTCCACGATAACGATTCTTTCGTCTCCATGCTCCAAATAACCATAAAACCTAACCAAATTCAAATGCTCAACACGTGCCAGAGTCCGGATCTCACTTTGGAACTCCACACTCAAATGTTTATCATACACAGTCTGCAAGGAGAAACTACAATTGTGAATATCATCCCTTCATTTACCATTTCCAGTAAACCAAAACCAACACAAAAACCGCATACAACTACATTAGCAATTCTACCAACCTTCTTTGCACGTTTGATTGCAACAAGCTTTCCATCCTCAAGTCTACCTCTGTAAACAGTCCCAAACCCACCTTGTCCGAGCTTGAAAGAAGGAGAAAAGTTTCTAGTAGCCTTGTTGATCTCCCCCATGGTGAATTTCATACCTCCCGGCTCCACCTCACTAGAATTGGATGAAGTGGAGTAGATCCCTCTATGTGAACGCCTACTCTTACTACTGTCCGAAGCACTGGATGAAACTAAATGGGATATCAAGAAACGTACACAAGAAGATCAAAATCTCTCCTTTTCTTTCACTCCAACAAATAGAAACTTCAAAATTTTCTAAACCTTATTTTTCTAAAAGAAAATTCCAAATAATCTGCTCGGGTACATTGTATACTAAAAACAAAAACCTTGTAGGAAGAATTTAAGTGTTTCAAGTAAAAGAAACTAGAAGAGGAAGACTAATGAAATAAAGCCCGGAATGAAGCACTGCAAGGTGACATGTTAGATTGTGGAGTGACAAAAACATGATGATGAAAAATCTGAATAATGGAAGGAATCCAGAAGTACAAATAATGATACAAGCAGAGAATTCTGGATGAATTAGCCCATCAGTATGTTGATGAGGGCATCTTACACTCGATTTAACTTATATAATTGTGTGATCCAACTCACTCTAATCCCATGCCTCCCATGACCCAAAAAAATGCACTTTCGATTGGGGCAGAGTCATATGCAGGGTTGGATTGATAGCACGCGAAACCTAGCTATAATTTCTACACATCAATCCAATAGTGCATATCACTCAAATTATACTAAATTATGGTACAATTCTAATCCAAAGAGAGGGTCATGTGTAATACAAGCACAATTGATAAAGCAAAAGTGGACCCACACAGATCTTGCGTCGGTACCAGCACAACACTATATCATTAATCACCTCAACCACCCCATCAACCACCATGTGAAATCCAACCAACCGTACCAGACAATTTAACCACCCAAGCAGATGCCTAACAAGAACCTCTCTTTTTTTTCTCTCTCTTTCGTTATAACTCTACAATTGGAGGACACTGATCAAAACTGCTAGGATTCTCCACTACACTTGAATTTCTAAGCCATGCCTATGCAGATGGACGGTCTGGATGAAAGATCTAGTGATCCATGTTCAAGATTCAACAGATCTAAACCCTACAAATACAAATCCTTGTAAAACAAAGTACCAATTCCAAAAAAAAATAAAAAAAAAATCGCCTTTTCTATGCGTGAGAACTGAAATTTTCAAATAGGAAGATAACATCAAAAAGATTGAATCTTTCAGTAGAGTTGAAAAAATTCAGCAACTTTTCTCGGAACATCTCTCTACCGTTTTGACTCTTCCAACTGATGTTACAAGATCAAATTCAAGAAATTGGATTCAAGATCACTAGAAGAATACCAGAAGGAGCTTTGGATACGTCGAGATCGCGGTCGAATTTCGAGGAGGTGGTCTCCGGCGGGGCGAAGCAGCTCCCGATCGCCCGGGCGGCGATCTTGACTGGATTCATGCCGGAGTAGGTTCTGCGGACGGTGGATGCGTCGGAGTAGACGGAGATCGGCGACATGTCCGGCCGCTCGGGGGTTTTCCGTCCGGCGGAGCTCCGGCTCCTGGACCTAGACATGGGGCTCCGCATCGCCGGATTTCGGGGTCGGAAATGTCTAGACGCGTCGAAGAATCAGCGCGATTTAAGAGAAGCGTGGATATTTTATACATGGAGAGTGTCTAACTTACGCCATTTGGCGCATTGTAGCAGACGGTGATTTTACGTCAAGGTCAACCTAACCAAGCCACGTCAGACTTTCGCGGTAGTGGGCTCTCTCCACAGTTTTTTAAAATTATATATAAGACTCCGAATCCTCTCAATCTCTGACCTAGAGAAATGCTGAGTTCAAAAAATACAAGGTGTGGGACTTGGAAAAGTGGGCGTGCACAGTATCTATTGGGGATTCGAGCCACTCAAAATAAAAACCTATAAGTAATATGAGTATATCAAAACTTTATTTCAATAAAAATTAGCTTCACTGTAAGAGAAATTATTTTGAATTATTTTTTTTTAACTGAGGACGAATAAGCATAAGATTGTATTTAATCATGATCTTTTTATTAGACAATTGGTCTTGCGATGGGAGCAACTATTGTTGCGATAGAAATTGTGGATGCTACATTCATTGAGAGGGCTTTTATATTGAGCGGATCGGATTTTCATTAAATGAGCTTCTTTGCATGGTTACACTATGTTCTTTCTACATGAGATGACTCTTTCAATTTTTTCTTTTTTTTTTTAGGACCGACAACCCTTATTTGGGCAAAGAGTTTTAGATAACCCATTCATTAGAAAGCTTTTTTTTTTTTCGGTTTGGATTTTTAAGAAGTGAGCTTCACATCAATGCTCTCGCTACTTAGTTAGTTATATAGTGTGAATTCCAATCCGCCGTATACAAAAAGGAAGAAAAAAACCCACTCCAAGTCCCCAACCCTGAATCTCTATGAGAGGATCCGGCACTTCAAATGGAGAACACATAGGGTCTTTTTGGATCCAATTGTCATTTTATAAATCTATAAAAAAAAAAAGAAAAAAAAATTGAGCATCTCATCGACAAATGGCTATTATAGAAACCCTATAATATATAATCATCTATTTCATGGATTTTCTATTGGATAAAATGTTAGTGCCCAAACCGATCCCACTAGAGGTGGTTGGAAGATTATATCTGAAATCTTTTGTCAAATAGTGGGTACAATGGGCCCAACAACCATGCCACGTGGCTTCTAGTCTAGTCTAGAAAAGGTCGTAGAGAACCTCTATGGACAGGCTTCAGGGGATATCTTGAGAGGACTGGCATATCTGATCGTCCTTTCTGTGTGTCTGACCGAACGGGAGTGGTTGTCAAATTGTTGTCTCCAGTCGGCCAATCACGCACGTACACGTGGCAACGCGGATTTGAATGACATTTTGAGTCACGGGGATGTATATGGGCCGAGCGGGGTGGTGGAAGATTCTCCAGGCCCGGCCTATTTAGTTACTGGGTCAAGTAAAATCCGAACCGAGTTTGGTTGACTTGACCGATGAGTCAATTGAGTTGAAGGGCACGAGTTTGACCCACTGCAGGGAAGATTCTCCTGGGCTCGTCCCACTTTACTTGACCTTTCTTTATTGGTAAAGTGTTTTTTTCTTATTTTTGGCAAAGGTCCAAATGACTTGACTTGAGATTTCACCCAAGCCCAATCTAAAAAGTCAATTAACCCTTTACTGTTTTTTTTTTTCCAAAAAATTTATTTTGTTAATACGTGGGTATTTCTAAGTTTTTTTTTACCCAATTGGACTAATTTCCGTTATACTCACTAAATTCATCAAGTAAATCTGAAATAGGTCTCGAATACAAAATATGAAGAACAAACCCACAACTTATTCAGTCGATTCGAGAGCATCAAACGCCTAGCCGGCAGAGCAATCAGGGCTTTGACGTGGTGTCCAAATAGCCTCTTTATTGAGATTCTACAATCACCCTCTGTATTTATCTTACCAAAACTGCCCTTTGATTGAGGTCTCCGACCTCCACCTCCACCTCCACCTCAGTACTGAAGTGTAAGCTGGACCATGCATTAACAGCTCAATTTAAAGGAAGTGAATGGTCCAAGTAAGCCCTTCATGAAATATCTGATCATGGAGAGAAAGGACAAGATTGTATTGATTACAACTTAATTAAACAATAGACCATGCACCACTGTAAATGTCCTTGTTTCATGTAATGACAAAAGGGAAAGCAGAGACAGCAGGAGGCCTGTTGAAAGGGACATGAAAAATGAAAAGTCAAATGGCCGTAGAAAGGCTCCAGTCCTTGCTCCGGATCCCAATTCCTCTATGTTCCAATGCAAATTCAGAAGTTAATAACAGATACAAGTTTTAAGGGCATGCATAGCTAGAGTTAAATTCATATTTGAGAAACTATAATGCTACATAGACTAAATCATCTAATATTTAAGAGCCCCACTTGCATATTTAAAAATTTTAGTTTGAAACCCTTTTATCTAAATATGCTTATGCAATCCACATCTTATTTTGGATGCGGGACCAAAATTGGATCCCATTTTTTAAGATGTTGCTAGATTTGGATATAACATAAGTCACAAACTAAGATTTAGGTTTGAATCCACCATGGTTTTGCCCTGGATCAATAGCTTTCCATCGTTAAGCATGAGAGAAGCTCAAACATTCAGTTCCATCTTGGCAGCCTTTTTGTTAAAAAGGGAATGAGTCATGGTTTGTAAAACTCAAATAAAATGGAGTGTTGTCACTGGTCACCCCAACAAATTGATCTTGTTTCACGACCTAAGCCCAAGATTTGATTACACCTGGGTAAATTTCGAGTCGCGACCACATGTACTCCCGTGAACTCCGAATTAACCAAAGTTTAAATGAAATCCACAAGGGATATACATACTCCACGCAAGTGAGACATTCAATTCACATTTGTCAAATACACTTATTGCGGAAGACAGATACAAATGATATCATATACAAATTTACAAGTCCTTTACATAAAAGTAAAATTCCTTATATATAATTAATATTCTCATTTCTCTACTCATATCATCCGCTGCATATTTAAAATACAATGCATGATGGCAATATCTAAAGTTTCCAAAAATCATTCCAAAAAGGAATTTCAACCACATTCTCATACTCAGGTATCAAGATCAAATGATATCCCGGTCATTCCATTCCACTAGTCATCCTGAAGGAACTGCAGCAGCCTCCTCTACTGGCGCTACAGTCTCTGCAGGACCAACATTGGCAACTGGGCTTGTAATGCCATCAATAATACTAGTAAATACGACAATTTAGTAATGTATAAAACATATTTATGATAGTACATGCTATTATATATACTCAATTTGTTCAAGTCTAACATTAGACAATTTCTCACATTCAATAACAATTGTAAACAATTCATATAATGACAATAATTTATGCATTCAGAGTCAAATGAGGATCATACACTAATTGGCAACTACTATAGCATTTCAGTTCTTTTATTTTCTTTCTTCCAAATAAAAGTATTCAGTCGTTTTTCCAATTACTAATAATATTATGGGATCTACCAATGTCCGGGCCAGGAACAACTGGCATCCACAGAGCTTCGGAACGCTCCCAAATCCATCTACTGCAGTAGGAATGATCATTTAACCCATTTCGGCTCTACAACGAGTTTTAACAAGACAATTATGTAATGCCAAACTCAAAGAGTCAATACAAATCAAATATAATTCAAGTCAATATTCAATCCATTTTGGATTTTACTTCAATTCCATAAATTCCATTCATAACAATGGAAAGAAATACAAACTAATGCAAATCACAATATAGACTTGAAATTAACAATATGAATGCAATTCTATTAGAGAACTAAGACAATTCTCTTCTCTATTCAAACCATCTATTTAGGTGAAACGTTAGGTTATCTAATGTACACGTCACTAATCCAAAACGCTAATTTTCCACTCAAATCTCACCAACGTGTTCGGTTACCAGTTCGGTTATCTGTTCAGTTAACCAAACTATGCCCAGTTCTTTAGAAATTCTGAAGCGAATTTCCGAATTTGAACTCTAAGAGTTCAAACAACTTCCATAGCATCTTAAATCAAAAGAAATGCATATACTTGCCTTTGATTGAAGCTAACTAGCAAAAATCCCTCTTTGTTAGCTCAACTTGAGATGAAAACCTCACAATCCAACCCCTAATTCGAAATCCTATCACATGAACAATCAAAACAGAATTTCTTGAGTTGCTTGTGCTAAAAACCATTCCAATTTACCTACAAAACTTGAAAGTTCTGTAAAAAAATATCACTAAACACTCACCTTATAGCTTGATGAAGAGAAGTTTGAAGCTTTTCCTCAAACTCTAACACCAAGACATGAGACAAGTTGATGACAAGATGAAGAAGATGAAACAACTACCAATCTTCTTGTAAAACCACTTGAACAGCTTCAGACCTTGATAATGGATGAGGAGAATGAAGAAGATAGAAGAAAAGAAGAAGTCAAGGGTTTTGGTTGAACTGAACTGATCGATTGAATGAAATTGGGTTCATTTAGAACCTTATAAACAAATTTGTGCACTAAACCCCCTTCTTTAAACTTATTTCATTTTGAATCAAATGAAGACTCACTTAATCTATTTCAAGTCAAATGTAATCAAGCTTATTATTAAATTTGATATACTCTTCGAGATACACGCGATAGTATCAAGTGTTACTATATTCAACAAAATACGCAAAAATCCATATTTACGGAAAAGTCCTTCTCACTCATTACTTGAGCTCAAAACCATCTCAATTAACTTAGTCTCATCTAAATTCATTCATGTAAGCTTAATTCAACTATTTGAGACTAATTTAACTCAATTTGACTATTAATCACAATTAACTTATCTAACGACGATTAATTAACATTAATCCTAATTAATTTGGGATGGAGTGTAACATCTTAATTGATTATGAATTATGTTTGAAACAAAAGAATATAATGAAACTCTATTTTTATGACTTTTATCTTGTATTTTTTTTTCCTTAAATTTTAGTTTGATACACACACCAGATGCCAATATGGGTCCGACTCAATGCAAATAACCTGCATCCAACATGGGCCAATCCATTTCACTTCAACCCCACCCGACTCAACTTGTAGAAGTTTGGCCCAAACCCAGTATTAAGGTTATATTTGAGCTAAATCATAGGCAGAAAAAACCCAGAGTACAAAAATATCAAACAACCAAATTGTTTAAATTGATTATAAGATATGCGGATTGACTCTAATACCATCTATTTAAATGGGTTATTTAGGTTAAACCTAACTCAACCCGTTTTATTGCAAGCCAAATTATTTAACTTGCGATCGACCTGTATAGGATAGGATACGGGTAGGGTTATGTGGGCCAAATGTGAGTTCAAATAGCGGGTTGGGTCAAACTGTTGCTCCCCCTATATAATATGTAACCATAAGTGGGGCCAATAGAGAGGAAAATTTTGAGTATGTAGGAAATTTTCTTGGGTATTGCAGATTTGATGAGGTTTTACCTCCATTTGATCGATATATGCAACGTTGATATGGAAATATCGTTTTCAAAATGTTGAGTCTCAATAGATCAACCACCACGAAGTAGGCAACATATGCAATTTACTCATTTCAGTGTCTTATTTTTTCCTCACATAATTTCAACGGTCGATGTCCATGGATGATGTCAACTTCAAGTAAGTATTTTAATTATGGGGCTAGATGTATGGTCACCCTAGGGGATTTTTTTTTTTTTTTTTTTTATCCTGACGAGGGTGTGTGGCCTCTTCATATACCCCCGGGCATATGAAGTTGCTACCTCCTCCATGCACTGGGTAAGTCAGGCTCTTGCCTGGAGAGAGCGCGAGTTCAAAGCTGCGACATCCGATTCCTCAAGATAGTTCTATTAAAGGAGTATAAAAGAGATGATGGGTAAAGGATATGAGTTGAGGTCCTTGAGGATACAAATGGAATCCTTAACTTTCTTAGTATTTGAATTACTAGAGTGATAGCTAAGTATTTCTTGTATCCATGTGATTCATTTTCCATTAAAGAAAGAGGATTACTTTATAGTTATTTCTAAATATTCACCATTTTCTTTTATTTAATTATTTTTTTAAATAGAAGTTTTAAAATTCTTAGGAATTCAATAATATGAAACAAAAGGGACATATATGTCAAATGAATTCTTTGACTAATTATTGGAAATATGACTCGGATGATGACGCAATAAAATTGACTATGGCTAATAATGTAATTACCAAAAATGTTTAACCACTATTGGTCGACCCAATTTCAACTGAAAGGACCCAGTGGCGCCCCACCCACCCGCCATTTTAAAGTCTTGGAGAATTTTATAGTTTTTTATATATGGCCCCTCTAAGTTTTCAAGAAATCTCTTACACATTTTAAAATTTATATAAGTGTCCTTAAGGGCCAGTTTTTTTGGCTGAAATTCCAAAAATTCTTGTCTGGAAATTCCTAAATTCCCAAACAAAGTGGAATTCCTGGATTCTCCTTTAAGCTTGAGTATCCAGAAATTCCACCAAAATATAAAGGGAGTGGAATTCCTGGATTCCCAAAGATCTAAAGAGACCTTTTAAGTGGTTGGAATCCAGAAATTCTAGTAAAGAAACATGGAATTCAGAAATTTCAAGGGACAGTCTGTCCCATCATGTTCAGGAATTGCTGGACATAGTGAATTCTAACAGAAATTATACTATAGAAGCAGGATCTAAGGTTGTGTTCAAAAGAAGAATTCATGGGTCCGGCCCTGTAAGGACCGCTTTGTCCACATTTGCTTGACTTTTGGAGCCATATCCGGGAAAAGGAGTGGGTGAGATTTTCACCGTAGAATGGTGGTGTTTTTCTATGCCTACAGTCTAGAGATATTTGGCAAGATTATCGACCTTTGATAGTCAATGAAATATTTGGTTCAGTGAAGTGTCTATAGTCCTTTTGCGTGCAAAAAGAACAAAAGGTGATGCCAATTGAAATGTCCTAAGGCTTTGACGTGTGGGTCCCACTGCAGATGCTGATCAATCCAAGTGGTCCACAGAGAGAGTGTGACTGTGTGTAATTATTTAATACTCAGGGCAAGGGGGCTAGGACCCAAGAAAGCACACAAGTGGTAAGAGTAAGTCCATAAAGTGGGACAGCCCACGCATAAGTGTTGTCCAAGATTTTCATTTGAATGGAAGGAACCCAAACATCTAGTTGGATTTTGTATGCAAATCAAGGTTCTTCATGTGATTTTTGGGGGGAGAACCTAAAATTTTCATGTGAGCTTTGAGGGGCAGCCTCAAGATTTTTGTGTGAGTTTTGGAGGTGGAAGCAGACCGGGGGCAACCGGCCCATCACAATATATGTGGGTATGCCCATGGCCACACATGTGGGAAGAAAAGCGAACACACGTGTGGGAAGAGTGGCATTAGGGATGTGAATGAGTCCCCGATTTCTCGGAGATTCCGACCCATTAAAAACATGGTTTGGGTCATTATTTAGGCCCCGATAAGTAAATCGGCCCAAGTCTGGGTCCTTTTTTTGGGCCCGTGACTTAAATAGGTCCGAGTCCGGCTCCATCTTGGTTCCAACCTGTGAACCCAAGACCTAACAAATGACCTCAATTTTTTAGAATCTCTCCGAAAAACTTGGCTTTTTTCCAAGTTATTCTTTACCCGGACCCATACCCATCCTATATATGGTTCCGATTCTGATTCCATCTTCTCATTAACAGTTCCGATTTCAAAACCAAGCAACCGGATCTGCAACGGTTCTGGTTCCATCTCCTCATTAACGATTCAAGATCCAACATATATGGACCCAGACCTGAACCGACCCGTTTACATGCCAAGGTACATACCCAGATCCGATGGCAATTGGGTGACGTGGGTTGACAACCGAGCAACCCCTTGTTGACATGCACGTGACATGCAGGGCCCACAATATCTTAAAAGCATGTTTATCATCTTACTTACAATTAGCCAAATTTAGGAGACTGTGGACGTCAATTGCGGTTTATGGATGTCACCAACTCAACCACCATAATATCATTTATTTTTTGGCCTGTATGGCCACTTCACTAGTAAGATGGAGTGAAGTAAAGCCTATTTTCACCACACAAGAAAAGATTACGGGTCGCATCAAAAGTATAAAAGCTCAAAAACCCTCCCTTTATTTAAAAAAGGTAAAAAAAAGAAAAAGAAAAAACATTATTAAGCCACTAAAAGACAGAAATTTATCTACTTTTTATCCAAAAAAAACCTTAAAAAATTCCTTCTCAAACCACTAAAATAAAATTTTATCATACTATGATTAGACCCCCTAATATTTTATTCTCTTTTTAATATTCATTTTACTTCATCTCACTCTACAGGTATTTTTACCAAACAAGTAGTGGAAGCGTGAAACTGTACCAACACCAAAAAGCCTTTTATTGATTGGTCCACTTCACAAGTCGTTGGATTGCCGTCCAATCAGTGGGCTACCGAGATGGCGTTTTCATTTGGTGAAAAAAATGAGTAAAAGCAACGGTCTAAAGTAAGGTTGCTCTCTCTCTCTCTCTCTCTCTCTCTCTCTCTCTCTCGCTCTCTCATTCATTTAGTTCAATCTCATGGGGCCACTTACATGTCTTCTTATTACCGGGGGTGGCGTGGGTGGAATACATGGAAAGGTTCCATTGTGGATAAGGGTCAACAAAATAAATCATCTTGGCCCTTAATTTAATAGCTTTAATATTTAGCGGTTTCTTAATCATAAGTTTCTTTGAGATTCATTCAATCCAATGGTAAAGGACCGATTAGACTGAAGTTAGGCCTGGTGCAGAGGGCGGGGTGGGGGTGGGAGGGGAGTGTGAAAGGGCTGTAATTATTAAAGGTGAGGTGCAGTTTTCCTTCTTTTTTTTTTTTAGCCCCGAGGGTGGGGGGGGGGGCCTGTAATTATCAAAGGTGAACTGAAGTTGGCCCCGCAGAGCTGGGATTGCATGTGCTATAGCTCTTGTTGCGGGAACATTTATCCTCATCTTTTATTAAACTATTGATGTCTCTTCACTCAGCAGGAGAATTCAAAAGTCTTCCCGCCATTAGTAGGAATGCAAATAGATGTCCAGTTCTTTGGGAGGTTCTAATTCGAGAAAAATCGGATTTGAAACCTTATTTATGTTCCACTAAGTAAATGGGTCTATTTCTGAAACCATATTCTTGGACCCCGTACATAAACGGGTCCGATTCCCCAACTACCTAGGTTCCAATCTAGAGGCCCATTCAAGCCTTTTTAAATATAAATAACCTCATGTTCTAGCAAAAAAAAAAAAGAGGTATGGGTAGTACTAGTGATGTTGTATGTCATCAGGCAATTTTAGTTTCCGATATTGGTTCTAGCAAATAAAATAAAATACTATTCTCAATGTTTCAACGAAGACGCGACCGTTTGGCCATACTATGTAGCTTGAGTTACATTCTTGAGTCTATGTAGCTTTTGGATAGGAACTTTGAGTAGAGAGAGAGAGCCATTGAATAATTTTAAAAAATATATTTTGAGCTCTTTTATCCAAGTATGCTAATACAGCCCACATCTTATTGTGGATATGAAGTTGGAACATATCCGTTTTCTTTGAGTTGAAGTCTCCAATACTCACTGATAAGAAATGGCCAAAACATTACATCTCCTTCTATCATTTCTTAGAAGGGCAATAACCATGATTATACCTATTGGCATCATTGTTTCCCAAAAGAGTAGGAGTGCTAATTCGTACGTAGCACAGTATGCCACCTTAAATCAGTCTTAACTCATATTTTAAGGTTTGAATTGACCTTTTATTTTGAAGTTGGGTGTAGGCTAATATTTCCTATATGATTCATAAAAGCCTATGTTGACATTGTTTCGCACTGGCAATTCAACCTCCCAAACTTTTTCTTTTCTTTTCTTTTCTAGCACCCCCGTGGTTGGAGCCTACACCCTTGGGAAGGAGAGCCCGCAAAGTTGGAAGATGGCATATTGTTCCTTTTGCTGGGTGAGAAGTGGGGTTGCCAACTAACGGGATGACCCCTTGTTGTCTCAGCTTCCCAACTTAACACTCAAACAGGCCCGTCCAAGCTGAACCTAAGTGATTTCAAGTTAAGGCATATTTATTTGCATTAGAATATATTGTAATTGAATATATTTAAGGCGATTAAAAATGAAAATCAAAGGAAATTTTCCAAAATAAACATCATAAGAAGAAACTATTTTATGCTCATGTTTGGAAAATAGCCTTTAATCTTTATTTTTAACCACTCTGTGTATTAGATTTCTATGGGTTTTAATGGAAACAACGGGGGAACTAGGAAGTTATGAGAAAATGAGATCCACTGAAGGATTATTAGAGAGGTGAGAAGTGAAGTATATGAGGTGGAGTTGGAGATGTAGATAAGACTTGACTTTCCAGATCTTGAAATACAAGAAATACGATAAACTCTTCCTTAAGGCGGACTCTATGTGAAATTTGACGCTTGCCTTCAATGCTAGGTGGGCCCCTCTGCGTTAATGGGAGAATCGATTTTGCGCATAGCGATAAGTGCATATGCTCACGGGAAATCTTTTTGCATTGAATTACTAGGGTGATGGATAGGTATTCTTTTTCCATTTTCCCTTAATCCTATTAATTAGGGTAGGTTATTTGATGGTCATTTTTTGAAAATTCACTCACCATGTTCCTTTTAACCACTTATAAAAATAAAATCATAGGTGTTCGATTACATAAAACAAACATGCCCAAAACAAATTAGCCCTTAGATTTTTAGCATTATAACTTCTTAGTTAGGTCAATTTGATAAGTCCAACCCAATTAATAAATGCAATCGATTCAGGTTGGATACATATATCTCAACCGAGTCCCACCCCACGCATTGTCACACATGGATAGGGCTATCAATCCTACCCTTTAACAAGGGCTTTTTTTTTTTTATCTTAAAGTCCAAGGATAGGCTAGTGCCCAGTTTTAAAAGCCCACAACTTTGAGTGCCGAGCTATGGCTTGACTCAACCGGCCCGAGCAGGCCCAATCCAGTCCTTTGTTTATTAATATATAAAATAAATAATACGTATAATATATATACATATAAATCTTTACCAAGAAATTAAGAAGGACCCTCTAATTAGCAATTAATTACAAAGCCTTAATATTTTATTAAAAAAAAAAAAAAAGGATCAAATCTTAGGTGAAGTCTTTTTATGGATATCCTCATAGATCCTAATATTGCCACCTATTGTTTATTATACGTCTGTCCAACACCAACGTATTCCTCAATAAAAAGGGAGTTCAAGTTGTCATTGATTAGACTGATTTTCACCATTAATGTGAACTACTTGTGTTTGAGAGTTTAGATGGATGGCCATCAACATCATTATTAAGTGGGGTTGAGCTTTAGCCACTAGCCACTTATCGATGCCAAATTCTTTTTATCCGCTTACTTCTGTGATTATTGTTTCATTCAAGTGGACCCCACATATGGAGCTAAAATTTGTATCTCTAACCCATGTCTAGATGCACCAAATCATCTGTCATATATCTTAGGTAATCAAATTTTAATTATTTTGTTATAAAATCCAATGGTGATGTTGCAAATAATTACAAATTAGGGTCAATGCTAATTCAAAAGTAGCCTCATGTCTATTTGAACCACACATACTAAATAATTTATTTTAAAAAAATCTAATGCCTTTTAAATAAAGAAATCTAATTGAATCAAGTGAGACTTGTCAAACAAGATCTGACGGTCCATATTATTGCTTTATAAAAAAAATGTAGTACATGGATTAGTAAAAAAGACTACAACTAGTTGAACTTCAATGTCAACATTCTCACTAAAAGCCTAACAACGAACAAAATTAGGCACATTACTTAAATTATGCAATTACAGCTAGTGTGTTAAAGTCTTAAATAGTGTCATTCATGTCCTAATTTCATGTCACAATATTATCAAATTAGCTTATTTCATTTAATTCTAAATAATATTTTTCCATGAAGATAAAGTAACTTATTTCATACATTTTTTTATGAAATGACGTAAAAAGATTGACTTTTACATTGCACGTATCCTTAACTCAAATAAAGGAGGATTAGCATCATAATATAGCAAAATTATTATATATAAGAATATTAAAAGAAAAAAACTATTTCTTTTGGCCCTAGTCCAGCCTAGCCCTTGAAGGTAGGATAAGGGCTTCAATATTATAGGCCTGCCGATGGTTCCAGGGGCTTTGGCTTGACCTACGACCGGCCCGCTTACACGAGGGTAGAATATGGGCTTACCCCGGCGGCCCCAGCCCTTTGAAAGCCCTACACATTTATATTCCCTACTATTTCAAATTTTGGCGCGAAATAGACTGGGATTATAAAGATTTTCCTAGTTCAACGGTCTATCAATTCTTCTGCAACAGCATCTTGTCATTTCTATATATGCTCTCAAAATCCCTCTCGCATTTGCATTTCAGACGCTGTTCCTCCCTCAAATCTCCTCACTCTTCCTTTCCCCTTTCCAAATCTGTGAAAAATGCCCCAGAATCACAAAACCCATCTCAGAATATCAAAGCTCCTTCCATGAATTGGGAAAGAACCCATGTAAAGGCTTTCTTATCAGAAGCTCTGAAATTCTCTGCAAAACATGGCTTCCTTTTAGAAGGGAAACAATTGCACTCTCAGGTAGTAAAACTAGGATGTGAATACCACCAATCTCTTCAGAATCAGCTCCTAAATATGTATGTGAAATCTGGGGCAGTCTTCGATGCATGCCGCCTGTTCGTTAGAATGCCAGATCGAAATGTGGTGTCCTGGAATATAATGATATCTGGGTCTGTTGGTTATGGTCGTTTTCTTTGTCGATCCACAGTAGAAATGGCGATAAAGGTTACAGAGTTGTGTAATTTGTCATTTGATAATCAAAGTATACCCAATGAAGTATCTGAAACGTTGGAAAAGAGTCTGAATTTTTGTGAATTTTCAGGCCATGAACTGGCTCTGTTCTTTTTCAAGAAAATGATGGTGGAGACGGTGGGACCCAATTATATAACTTTTATTAGCTCTCTCAACGCCTGTAGAGAACTAAATGATATTGATGGTGGGATTCAGATGCATTGTTTGATAATAAAATTTGGGTTTAGTTTGAATGGTTTTGTGGGTAGCGCCCTCGTTGATTTCTATGCCAAATGCTGCTCTGTTGAAGATGCATATCAAGTGTTTAATGAGATTGAGTCAAAAGATTTGGTGCTTTGGAATGTAATGGTATCTAGCTATGTTTTGAATGGTCTAGGAGGAGAAGCTTTCAGAATATTTGAGTCGATGCGGACTGGAAGTGTAATGGGTGATGAGTTTACCTTTTGTAGTTTACTAAATTCTTGCAGCATTTTAGGCTCTGGTGAACTGGGGAAACAGATGCATTGTTTGATAATCAGATTATCCCTGGACTCCGATGTTCTTGTGGCAAGCGCACTTGTCGATATGTATGCAAAGAATGGAAACTTAGAGGATGCCCACTGTGCTTTTGAAGAGATGGCAATTCGCAATGTTGTGTCCTGGACGACTATGATCGTGGGTTATGGAAAAAATGGGGAAGGCAAGGAAGCCATGAAACTTTTTAGGCAAATGCTTCAGGTAGGTTTAAAACCCGATGATCTTGCATTGGCTAGCCTTCTTAGCTCATGTGCCAATTTGGCTGCTGCTACTGAAGCCATTCAACTTCACGCGCATGTGGTGAAGTGTGGGTTGGAGGAATTCTTGTCAGTTGGGAATGCTCTTGTAAGTGCATACTCCAGGTGTGGTTGTATTGCGAATGCTTTTAAGTCATCTAGTTTGATCTGCAAGCCAGACCTCGTTACCTGGACATCAATGATTGGTGCTTGTGCCTTTCATGGTCTTGCCAGGGAAGCTGTAGAAATCTTTGAGAAGATGTTGCATGAAGGTGTGAGGCCAGATAGAATCGCCTTTGTCGGGGTCCTCTCTGCCTGTAGCCATGCAGGCCTGGTAGATGAGGGTCTTCACTACTTCAATTTGATGAGAAGAGACCATCACATAGTTCCGGATTCAGAGCATTATACATGTTTGGTTGATCTTTTTGGGAGAGCTGGCCATCTAGATGAGGCTTACAACATTTTGATCAATATGCCCTTTGAGCCCGGTGCAAATGTACTGGGAGCATTCATTGGTGCATGTAAAGTCCATGGTGAGATAAAGCTAGCAGAATGGGCGGCGCATATGCTTTTAGAGTTAGAACCAGATGAAGCTGTTAATTATGCTGTAATGTCTAACATTTATGCTGCTGAGGGAAGTTGGAGTGAAGTGGCAAGAGTGAGAAAAATGATGAGAAACAGGACCAACTACAAGGTACCTGGTTGTAGCTGGACAGAGATTGGAGGTCAGGTTCACACATTTGTTTCTAATGATAAATCCCACCCACAAGTTGCAGAGATTTATTCTATATTGGACGTACTTGAAGAGGATTTGCATTTGTGAGGTTTTGGGAAGAGGTTGTTGCCCTTGCTTAATCTGGCCCGGACCTGAAGCAATCAGAATTGCGTCCCATCCACCTCCCTGGCTCCACTCATTAACCTCCCATTGGGTGAAACCAAAATGGAAAGGTGCGCTCTCCGGCTTGTAGCCCTTGAATGATTCTGAAAGCCCTGACCTCACTAGAAAACAAATGGCTAAACCCTCTCATCTCTGTGATAACTACTTGATGTGAGGAGGCGTCATAATTCCCCTCCCTCAAGAGATGAAAAGTACCCAGCACCTCGAGGTTGATGAGCAGGTTAGATCGGCAGCAGAAGCATAGGATCAATGAAGTTCCCTCCAGAAAAGTTTTAAAGAAAAGGCTAGGGAGAGATCATCCAATGCCATACAGATGAATGCTGAGGCTATAAAGAAACCATACAAGGATGCTGATGAAGACCAGCTTTGGCTTTATTTATTTATTTTTTTCTTTTCAAAGAGTTGTCTAATTTATTTTATTAACTTATGACATCAATGGCCTGTAATTATGCAGGTAGAGTTGCAGCTCGGGCATAGATCCTGTTGGCTGGTAGGGTATCGGCTCAACCCAAGCTCCAATAGGTAAACCAAATCCAGACACAAATGAAGCAGAAATATACCCACCCCAAAACCTGAACCGATTTGTAAATTTCTTGCCTCGGTGCAGTCAGGTTGAGCCAGGTTGACTCAGGTTGAGTATGCTAATTTCAGATTTGGTTTGCTTTTTCTATCCACAGGTAGACCTTTCTGTAACACTAGTTCCCCATTATTGGCATGCAATGCAACCAAGTGAAATAGATTTTAGCCTCTTATGACTCATTAGAAGAAAACCCAAGAACATGGCCTTTTTGTGTATTTCTTAATAAAGTGGCAATCTGCTCGGCGATCCGTTGGAGTCACCCGGGCCCAACTAGCCTCACTATTGGGTTTAATATTAAGAAAATCAAGCCAAGCTCAAGCTTGGTTTGGCTCAGTTTATTTGCAACAAAACTCCGGCTCAAGCTGAGCTTGTCAAGATTGCCTTGGTCTTCAGATGCTTGATTTCTCCAACTTGGTCAAGCTCCGCCCGGCTTGTTATATCCTAACAAAGCCCTTAGTGGGATTGTGGTTGAATGGCCAACCATATGTACTGATACATGAGCTAAGGAAACAAAAATAGCTTTTGAATGTTTGTTCAATCGATCTTCATTTCTTTTTATCTCAAATTCTGGTGGAGTTTAGGGATCATACAAGACGCTGAAATTCTCCATTGTTGTGATCGAGGGAAAGTTAAAAGAGCACTGGACTGTATCAGTTGATTTTAGACGGATACTGCTTTCTCCTGGTAGATTTTGAAGATGTCGAGGCTCAAGTGTGATGGACCAAGGAGCCATCAGAAAGATACAAACAAGGATGATTAAGACTTCAGACCCACAGAATGTGACGATGTAGGATTTGGAAAAACAAATACAAGATAGTTGGCTCCACAGAGATGGGCTTGCTCATCAGTTTTATCCATGGTAGATTAAAATTTATCTCATGGTCAGCTGCCCATCATATGTTAGTAGCTCGAATCTTTTCTTGATTAGAAGCAAACCTCATCTTAAGGTCCGTGTATCTAATATCTATTACTATTTTAAGGTGTCCCAACTCAGAAGGTTATCCAATAACTAAGGTGAGGTTAGACTAGCGACCCTAGAAGTTGACTCTTCTGAATCAGGTCCAGTCAGAGAGTAAGCTCTATTAGCACGATTCTACCTAGGAAATCCTCATGCTTATTTTTCATTGGTAAAATAACTTAAACTCACAAAACCTCAAAATTGCAACCGCGAGCACCTTCTTGTGCAACGGGCTCTTAAACCTTCTACCAAGAGAATATAGATATAATGATATAATGGAAGGCCGTATCATGACCATTTTCATCGACCCCAAAAGCTCCCTAATGGTGGGGCCAATTTTCATCTGTTCAGATCCACTGAACACAGCAGAGACAATCCAGTGCTGAACCATCGTAGACATCGATAAATCGCCTGCACATAAAAGTGGAGAGAGATTTAAGACCCAAATCCAACTGCAAGAGTACATCAATTCCATAATTCGGATGTTGACTTCGCATACCTGTTGGATGATTGGGATTTTACATCATAAGATTCTTTTTGCTATTTCCAATCCATGGCCCTATCAGTACTGACTACTGAGCGAGCCGTCATGCACATTAATGCATCCAAGACCACAAATTCTAAAGAGTTTCATATTGCTAACAACTCTGAGGGCAAGGCAAGACACTTTCTTATTGAATCATTTTTGTGACTTCTATACACTGATGAATGACGTAGTCGTCCCAAAAAATCATATACTATAATACAGATATAAAATGCAAAAGATATCTGAAAACCTGTACAAGAGGGGGGAAAAGGATAGAAGAAACTATCAAACTAACAGAGAAAGCAGAACCTAACATTTGCTTTTGCATACATCGTGGAAATAAAGAACTACCTCTTTCTTTCATTTTCCCAAAGATTAAGCAGAAAAAAACAAGGTGAAGATGCAAATGCTTGTGTTTCTGTTCCTGTCACTTCTTTCCTCCCTTTCTGCAAACCCAAAAAAACTGAAACCACCATGATGAAAACAACTGGAAAACGAAAGCAGCCCTAAAAACAAGACAATGAAACTGGAGTTTAATCTGGTACCACCACCATTACTTTAGAAAGGAACTGGCATCTGTCTACATTCCCTTGCTAATCCCCTTTTCTTGCTTGCCTGAATGTCTTCTTGTTACTTACTAAAATTATGGTCGAATACCATTTCCTGTTTCAACATTAGAGCATTCTCATTCAGAAGATATGCAGCTTCTTCCAGAACACTTATTTCAAACGTAAAATAGATAGAACATGAAGGTTAATAGAAGAAACCATGCAAAACCAGTGATAAAGAACCTAACGATGCCCTCAAACTATAATCTTATGGGACTGATTTTTTGGCATCCATCTCTCTGTTTAGAACTCAGGGAAAAGGAATAAAACTCAAGTTATCCTTCCAACTGGTGAATGAAAGTGAAAAATCTTCTGGGATTCAGGGAGCTGACCCTAAGTTTATGTAGAGCTCAACCTCTTTGTTTTTTAGCTCTTTTATACTTGCTTTTGATAAAGTTTAGGGTAACCAAAAATTAAACAAAAAATCAAAAACTCGACAATAAGAAGAGGGGGGAGTAAGCTATGACACCCGGATATGGACATCAATAGGGACACACACACAGGTATTCCAACATAAGATTAATATTTAGATTTAGACTTCTATGAAAAGTATCAAGTTTATTCTTTAAAACATTTCTAAATTAATGAATTATCATTGTTCACATACCTTTCTAACATCTTTTTTTCTTGTTTTGAAAAGTAAGAAGACTATTAGGACTAAAATATGAAAGAGTGGACTTGGTACGGTAGGATGTGCTAAAGTTATGCCACATAAGTACCGAAGTAATGTGGAGTACTGGTATGAGTATCATATAAAAGTATTCAGGTATCAAACGAGTATTCATATTGGTCCAACATAGGTATGGCAGATACAAGTATCCAAGTATCATAGGGAATTAAGATTACAGTGGCCATATAAGCTCAATGGAATATTCTCATCTCAACTCCAACTAAGACCTCTTATTCTTTTTACATTCTTGAATGATACCCATTAGGACCTTGCCAAGCCCAAACCAATATTCAAATCATTCAGTGTTCTGCAAGTAACTGAAATTTAAATATATGTTTAAATTGGTAAAAATAATGCGCGAAAAAAAAAAAAACACTAGAAAGAATAATATAAAAACTTTAAACAATCAAGTAATAATCATATCAATATCTTAGATTTTAAAGGTGTAATAATATTTTATCAATTATGACACAAGGCTATGCACTAGTGTCAATAACCTCACAAGGAACACAAACACAACAAAAGGAAATGAATAAGTCAGTAGAAAGAACCCAAGTTCTGTAGATGATATCCACAAAGACTCCAAGTAAAGCAGCGCTTCCTCTCAAACTGCCCACCCCCACCCCCACCCCCACACACACAAACTAGAATCCTCTCCACCATAAGCTGTCCTTTGACAGACTGCTAAAGCCCCCAAGAAATACTTAGCCCGCCAATGGACATTTTAGCCAAAGCCTTTTTATTTCTTTATTCTTTTTTTTTTTAACGTTGTACATACTCATGGCAATCCAGAGAAATGCCTATGTGAGAAAGTTTTTTTATTCTTAAGCCATTATCACTAGATCTAAGGAATTTTTATGCGGTCATCAATTCATTGTTAAGATTAACTAAAAGCCATAGGTGACAAACAGAACTTCTCAAACAATATACAGCATTGTGTGAGAAAAAATTGATACTTGGCAGCGCATAATACTCTATAAGCAAGTCACTGCCAGAAGTGGCATTTATGGAATCAGTCTAAATGTTCTAATCATGGAGGTACAGATGGGTTAAAGCGACAAAGTCAGATCCGCTGGATGATCCTAAACTCTGACTGGAAAACAATTGTACTGAGAAATTGGACCATGACAGGTTTAACCATCCAATTGCACCACAATCAGACAGTTGATCATTGTATATTTTTGGGTTATGCCGCATAAACAATGGAGGATCTAGAGGGTTTGATTTTACTTGCATGCATGCCACATGGACAGTGGCCATGTGCATACATTGAGATTGTCATATGCTGCAGTACATCAAATGAATCCTTAAACAGTATTAAGCAACAAGCATTTTCAAAAAATGGACAGATCTATTTAAACAAGCATCAATGATAAATAAATATATATATATATATAATTCCAGCAAAACTATTTATGTAAATGGACAGGCCTAACAACCATATTTGCAATGCAAACCTGATCACATATAGGGCAAGTGTCACTTCTTTCCATCCATTCAAGAATGCATGAGAGGTGAAAATGATGGTCACATTTGGTGATAATTCTTGGGTTCTCTGCATCATACTCTGCATAAAATAAATGCAACACATTTATCACAATTTCTTCTGGTCCAATTGCAAGAACAGTTATGCTAGTTTCAAGGCATGGAAACAATACTAAGAGTCATAAGCTGAAAAAAGAAGAGTAGAAAAGGTAATGCAGAACATATAGATCCAAGAAATAAAAAAACAAAGCAAGAGAAAGAACAAAGTATTATACTCTCCTACCTTAAAATCTATTTAACTCAAGACACACATGATGCAGCCCGTTCACAATCCAAGAAAAAGACCCGCAAGCCTTGACGGACCCGTCTGATGGGGTCCACATATTCCACATGTTTTCTAGATTAGTAGTTTACTTTATTTAATTATTTCTAGATTAGTAGGTTGCTTAATTGTTTAGGAAGATTTCCTTTCTAATTTATATGTTGATTAGGATTAGATATTTCCTTTATTGCTTATTTAGGAACAATGCTACTCTATATATATAGAGAAGCTCCTTATCGTCATGATGATGATATATTCTAATAAATTTCAGAAGTCTCGTGAGTTATCTTTGCCTAAGTGATCTTAGGGTTTGAGTTGGAAGACTCGATCTCACCATTGGAGGTGTAGATCTTCTTCAACACACTTCCATTGATTGTTGGAGTTGGACATAAACACAAGATGCCAACACAGATTTTAATATACATATGTAAACAAGTCCATAAAGAGATAGTACTGTAATAAAGCTGAGCACTTAGCCATAAGGACGGGCCTCCGGGAAGCGCAGCATTTGCACATAGTTAATCTTCTGGTGGAAAGTGATTCCTCATGATATCGGGTGGGCTTCGAGGAGCTGTAGCTCACCATGGAGTTTTGCAGACATTCTAGAGGAGATTTGGGATCTTGCCAATATTACCTCATCTTCCTTTTCTCATGTCAAGAGGCAAGCGAATGGTGCAGCAGATGTGCTAGCTAAGGCCAGTGTCAACAGGCAGCATTTGCTATTTTCTCCCTTTTCGGATTAGCGATTTGGCCTTTTTTAGCAGATGTTTTGTTGTGCTGCTTAGTTTTTTTGGCTTTTCCTTGTTGAGTGTTTCTTGTTTTTTGGGGGCTTGGCCCTTGCTTTTCGGTTTAGATCTGTTGTACCATTAAGCTTTTTTTTTTTAATTTCAAGTCACCATTCAAAAAAATAAAAATAAAATAAAGAGGTACTACTGTAATATTAATCCGCTTTTTTTATATAAAAATTGCCATACTATGCACATTGGCTTGGGCATCCCAGCTCTCTCTGTTGGTTGTTTTCTTCTCTTTATACCACCTGGTTGTCAGTGTTTCCTATGTGCTTGGGCATCCTGACTATTATAGTTATTTGGTGCAGCATCAAATGATCAGGCAACAACACTTAACCAGTTGACCACTTGATAAAGCATATTAACTGTTAATAAATGCTGAAATTTGGTGTCATTTATTGTCCACAATAACAATATTTATAATATATGGAATACAGCTAGGGTTAGGAGCCCTACTAGCTTAATTACTGGAGGTAAGGCTCATCTACAGTTGTAGGCTTGCTCCCAAGTGTACAAATGAAATTTGGCTGGATTATCTATCCCACAGTCCCATAAGCAGGCCCAGGGGTGATCCACTGGGCCCCTGGGTCTAGTATGTCCTTTACACATTCAACGGTCCTCAGGATGCAACAGCAGTAAGAAGCACCCCCAATCATCTGGATAAGATTGATGGCTGTTGCTTCTCTCGATACTCCTAATGGAGACTGTCAAATGTTTGATTCTGCTGCTAACTCCATATGTTGCAGCAATAAAGATCGATATCAGGTGGCTGTAAAGGATTTTGAACTACTTGGATTCACCATGGCCAGCCATTGCTTCAGCTAAATATGTTATCTGACTGCTGCATACTAGTCACATTTACTCCTGCAGATCATGTTGCATTGCCCACCTTTAAGCGGGTCACAAATGGCTGGTCATTGGAACACTAACAGATCTATCATGGGCTGTCAATAGTAATTGCTGTAAATAATACGTTTACCATTATGATAGTGCATCATAATTAACAGCCAAAAGGGTAGCTGCCAACTAACATAAGTACCACTACGAGGTCTAGTACTTGTCAATCAAAGCTTAGGCCCAACTCAATTTCATGAGCTAAGCCTGATTAAAACTCTGCCAGACCAAGTTGCAATTCCTACTGCCAGAAATCATCATGCAATCAAAATATTAAACGGATCTAAAAATATGTTATTGTCTGAAAGGTAGGAGATGATTGTATTTGTACCTTCAAGACAAGTGGGGCAAACATCCTCCTCGTTTGTTTCCATAGCAAGACATTCACTTAATTTCGATGGTTCATCTTCTGCTACTTTTGGAGAGCCCTGCAGATCATCTGTTTGATTCTTGCCATCCAACTTCAGATCATCGTATGTAACTGAACTCTTTAACCCACCATCACTTATTGCTTGCCCAACAGATTGGGAGTCAGCTGCCGGCACTGGACCAATCTTGTTGCCATTGTTTTCTAGAATACCAGATAAAGCTCGTGGCTGTTCCAAATCCACATCATATGGCAACGGTACAGGAGGTGCTGGGTAGGTATCAGGATTCGTACCAATCAGGAGTCCCGTAGAGCGTGCAGAATCTCTAACATGGGTTGATGATAAAGAGCCATGCTCTTCTTGATAACGTGGACACTGTAGAAGCAATTTGGACAGTTCAACAAATTGATAATATATTGATACAAAAATGAATATTCGCACACAAACAAAGAATATCCAAATAACGTTGATAAAATAGAATAATTTCCCCCAGCCACTACAAATATAGAGGATACATTAGCTCACACATGCAAACACAGTTGCACACGCATGCACATACTTGCACATGCCTGGGCCCATATGAACAAACACACAAGCCCAAGCGTGCACACAGAGCACATGCACATGCAGCACACACAGACATAAATGTCCAGATCACAGTGATAAAATAGAACACCTCCCCAGATTACTTCAAATATAGAGGATATATGAGCTCATCTGGGAAAAGTGAGTATTTGAACTTTTAAGCCCACTGGAACAAGAACATGAATTTTCAGTATTAAAAGCCTCTGCATGCTGTTATTTACAAAAAGGTATCATCTCGTTTGACAAGCACATGGTTTTGACACAACAGGGATTATTATGAACACAGGTTGGATGGTCTATAACAAAGGGGCACAAGCTGGATTGCGAGTAATGTAGTCCAATATGCATTAATACCAAATTTAACATGAGCTACAATGGGGAAAGGCTTCCTAACTTGACCTAGAAGACTAACAACTGGCCATAATAGGCTGCTAATGACAAAAGTCATCTTTTCTTTTCTTTTTCTTTTTTTTTTCTTTTTGAGTGTTAACTATTTTTCATTAAACGCAAAGATACAGTCTAGGAGGAATATAATGTAGAAAAGCAAAAAAGGGGAAACAAAGTTCAGCATATGCACAAGGTTTTCAAGAGTTCGGGAACATAGATTTTTTTCAAAGTTCAGTAATTCACAAATGCTCTTCTAATCAATTCAGAACCCCAGGCTACTCACTTGTTCAACATAGAGACATGAAGAATCTGACACAAGCATCCACGTTAATCATAATACTATGCTCATTTTCAATGAACCCTTATAACATATAACATAATCGAGCACTAATCAGTGACAAGGCATCCCTTGTCGACATACAGATATATTCGTTTAAAATCCATGAGAGCACAATATTATTGAATGAGGGAACTGCCATGCCATTGATAAACATAACACAAGAGGAACAGAGGTTACATACATAGAAGTATACTGGTTGCTCATTCAATTGACCAGCTCTAGAAGAACAACAGCAACCGCCCATATTTCTTCAATTTGTCCTTATATCTTTTTTTCACCAGGAACTATTTTAGGCTGATGCGTTGCTAGCATTCTGGAATGAAACAGACACCAAATCAGATGAAAGCTAATTGAACATTCATCAACCAATATGCTAAGTTAGAACTGCACATGAACAATGATAATATTTCAAGGCATTACGGATTAACTTATATCGGTAATGTACACAAGGGTGGGAGAGCTGTAAGTAATTGCATAAACACTGGGAACTAGATATCTAAGGGGAGTAAAATAAGTATGAGATTAGCAAAAGATGGTGTTGATCAGTACCCTTCAATGTTCGATTTGTGATATACTTGTTTCCGCTGCGATCTTTTTAAATTTATTTGTTTTTGCTGTGATTATTTATTTGCCAGAATGCTTCTTCAACCCTAATCATTTTTCCATGTAATATAGAAGATGTGATTCAGAAATTAACAAAATATAAAGAATGTGATTCGGAAATTAAAAAAAATATGTAAGAAGGCCTTAGTTCAGAGAGCTGCTTCCAATCTTTAATTCGTTATTCATGTTCCAGTACTCAAGTCTTCTGAGACTAATGCCACAAACCCAAGTCATACAAAATCACTATCAAGCACTCACATTGAAGATTGAAGATTTACAACTCAAAATCATAACATGAAGTTGACAAATATAAAAAGCAGGGAATTCTCCAAACCAGTTCAATCAGCTCTACAACTGGCAAACATAACAATTAATCAATTCAATACAAGTCTTTAAAATCAGCTTCAAGGGGACAACTCAGTCACCCCCTGAGCAGACTTGGCCGAGCAGGACTAAAGTAGAAACCTAGAGCCTAGTAACCCTTAAAATATATATATATGTAAAAAAAAAAAAAAAAAAACATACATACTCTTTAAAATTTGAAAATATTGTTCTATAAATATAGGATTTTAAGACTAAATGTGTTTTACTCCTTAATAATGAATTTACGTTCTACATATTTTGAGACTATCGAAGTATTACACCAAAACCCTAGCATCAAATCAAACCAACTCAAATTCAACAAAACAAAACAAATAGAATCTTAGCAGCGATAATTGATTATATTCTCGATCTAAAAACTCATGCTAACCTCATCAAAAAAAAAATTTGAGACCAAAACCCTAATCCAAGTATCCAACACACAAGATTTCGAAAACAACTATTTCCAGCACCAGAAACCCTTCCGCGCGCAGCGTTGCACAAACGCAAAACAAGGATTAAAAAAAAACACACACACAATCTTACACGATCGCGATTCCTGCGGACATCCAAACACCGCCGACAAAGCACAAACCAGTAAATCAAAAGTCAAAACCCTTAGAATCTCAAAAAGAGAAGTGAATACTAAAAGGAATCACTGAATCAAAACAAGAACTGCAAAGAAGACAAGGTACTACAAACCCTAATCGGAGAAATACCAAGTGAAATTCGAATTCGAATTCAATCGATCTGAAAAAAAATCTCGATACAGTAACAGTTGATGAGCTTTTAAAAAGGAAAGTAGAAAGAGGAGATCGATCGAACCTCGAAAGTATCGGAGATTGGATAGAGAAAGATCAGAGCAGGCGTTTGGATTTGGATTTGGATTTACGTGTTTTTCTCTGCTCTCTTTCTCTCTTTCTCTCTCTGGAGTAGAAAAAGGCAAGAGAGAGAAAGAAGACGACTTGGGTTTTTCTTTGTTTTGTTGGTGAGAGAATGAGAGCATTTTGGTGACTTAACTGGAGAGTAGCGTCTTTGTAACGGAAGGGATATCGGAAATTTTTGGTGGGTCCTTCTGAAAAAGAGTAGGCACGTGGCAGTTTGTGGGTCCCACGATCCATGCAATGTTGGATTCTAGTCCCAAAGAATATTTCTGGGACCCAAAGTTATCTTAAAGAGAATATTTTCTTTTCTTTTCTTTTCTTTCCTTTCCTTGCATCTGATTTTACAGGTTTTGATTGTCCTTCAACCTTATATTTCGGTTAAATCGGTCGAAATTTAAGTATTTTCTGCAAAACTGTTTTTACAATAACTATGGCACAACCCTAATATCAAGAAACAACGTTATTTCCTACCAAGTTGAGGAAGAACACTATGTGGAATGTATAATTTGAGTCTTGATCGCTCAATGTCGGCAAATAGTGAAAGATATTTAAAATATGAGGCATTTCATACTCTTAAAAGTATGCATTAGAAATTGCATATAAAAAATATCAAGATTTTAAGCTGTAAGTCTCGATTTGTACACAAAAAAGAAAGGGGGAAAAACTATAGTGCAAAAGAAATTATTGAATGCACAAAACGAGTGAGTAAATATCAAATCAACTCAATTTTTCTATAATATTCCAAAAAATACCACACAAAGCAAAGCGTAAATCAAATTAGAATAAGGTATATTCTCAACCTAGGAACAAGGCGGCAAATGCAGCAATAGGATTATAGACCTTATCTCATCCCTAGACTTTGAGAAGCTTTGTATGGATCGGATTTGAGGGGTTCGAGGGAGGCCATGGTTTTGAATGGGAAGATGATTTTGGTGGTGGTGGTGGAGTTTATGAGAAGAGACAAGGTGGGTTTTTAAGGAATAGACAAACAATTTAAATATATATATATTTTTTAAGTTAATAAAAAAATTATGTGAAAGAAAAATAAGTAAAATTTCAAATCAACTCCGGATAAGCTTAATAAATTTGTATTTTGTGGTGTGGTGGTAGGAAAGGAATGTGCTAGGCTTATGTTCAGAAGTCTAGAAATTTTGTTGTTGTCCTTTGGTAATTGGGTTATTAAAGATCAGAGAAATCCGTACTTTGCTGATTGTCATTAAAGTAAGCAAGCTAGATTGTAGTAGATTTGTTTTTCCTTGTTTAGGGGAGACCTTTATCCTTATCCTTTTGCAAACCCTTTGGATTTGAGCTAAATTTTAGGGAGAGAGATTGGTAGAGTTTGGATTTTGAGGAAATCGACAGCCCCAATTAAAAGTGGACTCCCACCAATCTTTTATGGTGTCATGTTAATTGAAAGTCTTTTATGGGAGTTAGCATGGGTCCCACCAAATTTTATAGTCATAGAATATTTGTTTTTTTTTTCCTTAAAATTTGGGTGATTAGTTTTGATGGATATGAATATTTCATGAGTGGGCTCATTAAGGAGTGACATGAATATTTGTTGCTCACTATCATATTATGTGGAGATTTTAAGTGGGTCCACCTCCAATTGAGATGGGGACCCATAAAAGATGGATCCATTAGTTTCGATCCCCTTCAATTTTTCATAAGTGGGCTCCTCATTAATGAGTGTAAGGGGTTTGTCACCAACTGTTAGATTATTTGAGGATTTTAAGTAGATCCAACTCTTGACAATTGATGAGAGTCCATAATGTATGTGTGGTTTATTTTTATTGGTTTCAAACTCTTTATAAGCGGGGGCATTAAGTTTCCTATTAAGAATTTTTCTCTTATACCCTAAAGCTTTACTTGTTTCGAAAATGAAAAAAAAAAAAAAAGTCTGACTCTCTATTCTCCTTAAGCCACATTAGCACGAGTTATTATTGATTAAATCCACTTAAATATGTAAGTCCCACTAAATGAATATCATACACATCTTATCTTAACCTAAATGGGGTCCACCCTAAACGACCCACTTACCGACCACATCCTTTGTGCCGATATACATAAGATCCATCACATTCCACTCATCCACCTTTCTATAGAACCCTCTATTTACCTATTTCACCAATAGGTCTCATAAGTGGATAGATTAATTAGTTAGATCTAATGGGTATCACATGTGTCCACCATATATCATTTAAGAAGGCCCGCCATCATATCCACATTTATGTGATCCCTTAATGACTATTAAATAGGTGGGCCCACCTTAAGATTTTGTTTGATTATTAGTTAAAAGACATTTTAGTGATTTAGGAGTCATTTCTCATATAGGTAGACTATGTACACTCTATAGGTAAACATTTAACAAAATATTTAAAGAAGTTCAAACTTATATAAATATTTAATTAAGGGCTACCATCTCTCGAGCACCTCTCATGATCACCAACAAGAAGCACCTCCTCGTGGGGGCTACCCGATGCCATGCAAATCATGAGGGAGACAGGTGATTAAAACATCCGAATGAGACCTAGGGGTATAAAAGAATATAAGCCCCATTAAATTATCCTAACCCTTTGGTTTAGGGCCCTCTTACTTAATGGTTTTAGAATGCATTATTTTTTTATATTTTAATTCAACTATGAGTAATAACTCGATTTTAATCCAACTCAGTCATGTATCCGACCTAAGCCCGACATAAGTTACAACTCGAATTTAATCCAACTCAGTCATGTATCCGACCTAAGCCCGACACGAGTTACAACTCGATTTTAATCCAACTCAGTCATGTATCTGGCCTAAGCCCGACACGGGCCATAAATGTAAAGGATCAAGTCTGCCCATTTAGTTAATTAAGTAGTTCCGAATCTAGCTTTATATAAGTTGTAGGGCTTTCTAACAATTGTTGGGACTAGGTTTGCCCATGGGCGGTTCAGATCTATTTTCCCAAACTAAATCGCCCATGTGCTCGAACCGATTCGGTTAGGTTTGATTACGGTTTTTTTTTTTTTTTTCACAAAAAAATTGCAGCTCAAACTTGGTCGCATCAAATGGAATGAGCAGAAGCTGTAATGAACACTAAAATATATTTCATAATTCGTTTCAACCAAGGAAGCATACATCGAACGATAGACGAACTCTTTCCATCCATCATCCAGTCGTGTGATTGAATGGATCAAGCCAGATTCGGTCAACTTTTCAAGGCAATGAGCTAAAGCAGTTCAAATCTTCTGGTAAAATACACCAACAAAATGGTCAGGCACGTACCTATTTCTCTACATAAAACTTTGACAATACTACATTGCTTGATCCAGACCAATGAATTCAATACAAAAGGAACTAGTTTTTTATTTTATATATATATATATATATATTTTTTGCCAACAAGATGAGTTTGAGTGGAATGTAGCCCCAATTTTGAACTAATTAAGATGGGCATTTCATAGTTCACTTTCTCTTAGGTCAGACCAAACCCTGAGGCAACGCTACTAAAAACCCAATAATGAACATTTCTTGTAGAACTTTCATCAAACACGTAACATGCAAGTAGAACATACAAGCGCTTCCCCTGAGGCTAAAATAGTCAAAACTCAATACTCAAGTTAATATATACGGTTGGTTCGGTTTACTAGGTTAACTGTGGGTTCAAACCGTTGACCGAACCAATGTAAGGCAGTTTCTATGATTTTCAAACCGTTGACCGAACCAATCTACATAAAACTGATCCGAACCGCCCGGTTCGGTCCTGTTTTACGGTGATATTGGATATTTTGTGTAGCCTTAGTTGGGACAAACTGATTTCTAAATTACAATCATTCCTTATTCAGGCCAGTCTGGATTGACCTTTGGGCTTTCTATCACTCAAACCAAGTCTGACCCAAAAGCATGCTAAGCACGGATCGGGCCCATGGGCCAGAGCACCTCTATTTACAACCTGTATGTGCATATTTTATTATAAGTAGGAAAACTCCCTCGAATCTTACCAATGTAGTATAAAGAAAATCATCTCTCAAACACCTACAGAAGAGCAAAAAAATAGAAGGAAAGAAAGTTTGGGCACTATGCTAATTGCTGCCTCATCCAGCAAGTGGAAAGTGCTAAATGGGTGGCCAAAGTTTGGCCTCTTGTCTAGCATGCCTTTACATGAGAAGAAGGGGACCAAAATGGTCCAAAGTGGCGGCCCAAGCTTAGTTGATTTTATGATTTTTGATGAATTATAACAATAAAGTTCATTATTTGCTTTTGAAGGAATTTGTAGAGGGTAATATAAGTGCATCAACAAGTACCATTAAAATTTACACCATTTCCAGAATGGTGTCAAAATCTAGGGTCTAAAATATGATTTCAATATCAATTTGAATGTACCATATTAAGCTAGCAAAATGCATTGGAACTTTTAAAATATAGGTACAAAGTATAAAACAACACGGTTAAGGTATACGGTGGACATGTAAATAAAGCTAAAATATAAGTGAGTCGAGACTACTATATATTAAAAAAATAAATCAAACCGATACAGCCGATACTTTGATACATATTGACACTATCAACATGCATAGTGCTATTTATCGGAGAGCCTTGTATCGAACTCGAGCATGGTGAGTAGAATGTCATGGATGGATGACAATATGTTGAGTTAAACATAAACAAGTGAGACGCACTTGTTAGGAGTGGGTTTGGTAGTGGTTTTAGATTTACAGTGGTTATAAGTTTATAGGTTTTGACTAAAGATTCATAGGGGGTTTAGTACCCAATTTATGTATTTGTCAATAGAATATAGTACCCAAAGCTTAAATAATGCTGGTCATCATGGCTATCAAATTCAAATGCCCCTAAACTCCAAGCAAGATCAATGTTGGTTTCACTAATGCTGGTTAGAAAGAATTACCTCCTTCGTTGAAAAGGAGATTTCAGCTTTGAACTTACACAATAAATTCAGTTAAAGGCACCCATAAAGAAGAAGATCAAGTGCATACCTATAATTTTCACATAGATACTAATTAAGAAAGTACTTGAAATTTCTGTGATATGTTAATTGGTAATGTCTTTATAGTGTTTTGACACTATGGGCAGTAATGGGTAGGGTTTAGGTGGGATTGACTTCCCACATCAATAAGGACGCCTAATCCAAACTCAACCCATTCGTTAATTAAGTTGAAAATCTTAACCCAAAACCTTAATATTAAGGCAAATCTTGGTGGGTCAAATTACAACTGGTTAAGTTGTCTCAGGCGTGGTACGGTTAGTGGTTGAATATCATGTATTGACATAGCGCGAAGTATTAATATACAAACTACATGCACTAAATCTCATTTTAAAGTAAATAAAATAGTTAAAAACATGGTGAGGTGGGAGAAGATGGTCATCTTTGGACTCAGTTCGAACCTAACTCGAGTCAAAACCTATCATGTACCAAACCCAAAAGAAGATGAATTGAAAAAACAACACTACGAAAACCTCCTCTAATAGAAGTGGGTTGAGGTGGTTGGTGGGCCACCTATTCAACCCAACCTAACTCGAGTCAAAATCTATCATGTACCAAACCCAAAAGAAGATGAATTGAAAAAACAACACTACGAAAACCTCCTCTAATAGAAGTGGGTTGAGGTGGTTGGTGGGCCACCTATTCAACCCAACCCTTTGCCACTTTTATGTTTCGGATAACCTTTGTAACCCTAATTAATCAAGCACTAACACTTTTTTTAATTATTAAAGAACACGTGTCATACAATGTTGTTTCAATTAAATGCATTAGCTTCAATCTTTTCCAGATTATTAATGTGAATGTAAGCATGTTAAATAGACTACTTGAAAGCTTTTATTAAACCCCAAATGGTTGGCAAACCCTGTTCTCTCATTTTCACGAACCAAAAGTAGAGTTTATTTGTACCTTGCTTTAAGCACCAAAGGAATTTTCCCCGGCTTCTCTTTAGGTCCGAGAGAAAAGAAAAGGCTATTATTAGTATTCAATGAGACCCATCTTTATTAAAAGGTTTTTAAAGATCAGATAAAGTGTTAGGTGGCACCCAAAGGTGAAAGACTACTGGAGAGTGACCGTTGGGAAGGCAAGAGAAGACTACGTGGTATCTTTTACTTTAAAAGGTGAAAGTGGAACACACGTGAGTATCCGAGGTTGAGAGACTTTGGAAATCTCACTCTTTCATCTTGAAAGCCTTAAAAAAAAGGCTTGCTTCTTTTGATATACTTTCCCTAAAGTCAAAATACCAAAATGACCCCATCATGGAAAAAAATAATTTGAGAGGAGTGATCTCAAATTAATGTGGGGCTCAGTTTGGATGTTTATATGTTTATAGACATTAATAAATTGATTGAGGATAAAAGTTTTAGCTTCATTGATGATGGTCATAATAATTATCTAGTAAGGGGCCTCCAAAAGTAAGCAGTTTAAACCTTTAGTGTTCATTTTGAATGCCTTTTTATTTCATGATCATAATAATTATGAAATCATGAAAGTTAGAACATAAATGATCGACCGGTAGAACTATAATGCAGCGTCGTTGAACTGTAGTGTGGTACAACGCTTTTCATTAAATGTATAGTGGGGACCACCTTTAAAAGATCCAAATTGTGTAGTACTTTTAACACCCATTGTACTCATTGCATTTAAATCTTCAAAGTCAATTTTGGCGAACCAACCCTTGGATTGTTTGCAAATTAGGAGACTCCTTCCATTTCCATCCCAAACAAGAGAAAAGTAAAGTAAATTTATCATGTGTTCCACATCTAATCAATCCAATGGTGTCTACCATACGAACTCAAATAAAGAGTTATATTTTGATCGCTAAATAAAATATTGGCGCAATCCAATAAGCCCCTACCATACATTTAATGATGGACGTTATACCATACTATAATTTAACGCCACTTTCATTTAATTTTTAATTAGATTGATCACATATAAAATACGGCATTTCATTTGATCATTTATCCAATGAGAAAAAAAAACCAAAAAAAAAAAAAAAACTGGCCAAGAAACAAACAAGCAGGGGCAGGGACCCACTTTGTCAGGTGGGTCCCACCCTGCAAAACAGCCCCAAGTCTTCCCCACCTTTCATGCCCTCACATGGGCAAGTTGACAACATCTCCTCTCTAGGCTCAGTGGACCACACAGAATATTTAGAAAGTCCCAAAACATTGATCCAAAGTCAACAACCCTAATCACCAATTCTTCCCACTCTCCCGAAATCAACGCCTGTGATTGCACGGCCATGGGCCCCACACATTCTCATCAAGTCCTTAAGCGGATAAGGGCCTCCAAGAGCCCATCGATTTTAGGCCATTCAAACAAACGGATAAGGGCATTTTGGTAAATTCAACCTCAACGGTTGGTGTCTGCGTCTGTCCCCGCTCCATATTTCTTAAAAACTGTTTCCAATGAGAGCGAGGGTGAGAGATTTTGCAGGGAAATTCTAGGGTTTCTCGTCGCGACCGAATTGCAGAGATTTCTAGGGTTTTGCGACGGTCGCAGCGGAGAGAAAGATGGCATCTTCCACTTTCTAGGGCTTTCGTTCGAACCAAAACCTTCGATTTCCAGTACGTTCTTTTCTCTGGGATCTTTCTGTCGTTCGAACACTTGAGATTTATGTTACTTTTTTTTTCTTTGCAGAATCTCCTTTTCTGAACTTCTTTTGAGAAGTTCTACTGTTCTGGTGCCCAATTTATATAAGTTTCTGAGTTTTGGCTCCGGACAGCTGGGACTGGTAGGGTTTTACTTGGGGATGATGGGGATTTTTGGGTCTTCGACTAAATGCAGGATTTGTAGGGTTTGAATGCATTTTGGAGGATCGTTTTGAATAATTTGTGGTAAAAATTGGATTTTTAAGGGTTTGGGGCTACTAGTCTCTGGTTTTTGATGAATTTGGATGAGTTTGTATGGTTGTGAAGTGATGTACTGTGAGTTTTCTCCTGAGATTTGTGTTTTCTATACCATGCATTTTCTGGGTTTGATGGTTTATGAGGTTTTGTGGTAGTAATCAGAGTCTGAATGTTTCTGAGGCTATGAACCTTGAGGTTCTGATCTGAGAAGTGATCTTAGAAGAAATAGAGACAGAGAACTTCCGGCAAAAAAAAAGAAAAAAAAAGAGTAGATTCTTTCAAGTTAGAGCTTATATTGTGATAAACTTCTTGGTTTCCATTTGTGTTATTATCCATTGTGTTGCAGATGATTTGAGACCAACAGAAGGGTTTCCATCACTGTGGAAATTTTTGTATTGGAATGTTGGAGCACTGGGGCTCTCTGTAGTAAGATGAATCCAGAAAGCAGCAGTTTTGCAAGGTGCGTGAGGCATCCATCACAGTTTTTCACTGGGTTCTGTTCATCGTGTTTGGTGGAGAGACTATCAACCTTTGGTTCTGTGCAAAGAAGCTCTAAGCCATCTGCCATTGGGCGGCAAAAACAAGTGGAGCAGTCCCTGCCTTCTTTGGAATCTGGAAATGAACCTTGTGAAGCCCGGGCGAGGAGGACCCTTCTGTCTTTATTTCGTTTGGATGATAGTTTAGATGATAAAAATACTGTGAAAAACAATGGGTGGATGGACAATGACTTGGTTGGGGCAAATTCTAGTTCTGAAACTAGGGTGAATGGAAGTAGAAGTAATATTAAAAATGATTTGGGCAGGCAACATTTCGATTCCAAAACCCGGGTTTCCAGCTCTCTTCATGCCAGTAATGTTGTTAGGGTTGATGGCTATGCTACGAAGAAGAATGGTTCTATGGAAGATGAGAGCTTGAAGGAGAAGAGTGTTTCATTTTGGCTGGGATCAGTGTTTACAAGAAAAGTAAAGAAATGGAGGATGGGAAGTGCTTTTGGGAACTGCTCTACTCCGCAAAATTGGATGGGGGGAAAACAGTCGGATATCACT
Source organism: Persea americana (assembly GCA_029852735.1). NCBI lineage: Eukaryota > Viridiplantae > Streptophyta > Magnoliopsida > Laurales > Lauraceae > Persea > Persea americana. The sequence continues at coordinate 4,140,987 of CM056819.1, forward strand.
GTTGATTTTCGACGGCGTTCTTGTGATCATAAGATGTCTTGTCATTCGAACAAGGGCGTATGGGAGGATCCAAGACATTCATGGGACGGTGTCATGATGGGTAAGGTGTTTGCGCCAGCTATTACTGGCGTCGGTGAAGCAGTGGATCTAAATTTTGAGACGGCATCAGAGGTTGAATGGCATAATTCGTTGATGACTCACAGGAGAAGAGTGAGCCTTCCTGAGGAGGCTATGTTGGCAGATCCCCGGCTGTCCATTGATGGTAAAGATGCAAGTACTGCATATTTAGCAGAGAATCTTGTCTCCGCAGAAAGCAATCATCGAGAACACATTGGGGATGTGCATTCTGAAGAACCTCCACGAGGCATCGCAACTCTGAATATTAGGAGATCTCATGGGTGGAGTAAGGTGTGGAACAAGAGCATTACCAGCCCTTTCAGGTATTTTATTAAAAAACGTGAAAATGTTTTGCAGCGTTCTCTATCAGAATCTTGGCGAGACCGGCATGGAGAAAAGAAGATGGAATCAGTGGAAACTGATGGTGGAATGCATTTTCATGGCAGCAGCAGCAGCGGCAGAACTGCTCAAAACCAACATATTTTAAACAAGAGCAAGAACGTTGGTAATGGTCATCTCCAGAGGTACAAACCTGATTGCCAAAAGAGAAAGGAACGTATGTTTAGCCGGAGCCGGAGTGTTCACTACCCTTCTCCTGGCAATCCAGACAGTGGACTTCTGCGCTTTTATTTGACTCCCTTGAGGAGCAGCAGAAGGGCTACAAACAGAAGAAAGATGAAAACATCAAGGTCCTTTGCTAGAAGTATTTTGGGTCTTTAACTGATTTTGCCAGTTGTGGCTAGCCTTCAGCACTGCATTGGTGAGATTTGAACTGGTAATTGGGATGTAACAATATGCTCCTATTGTTTAGTGCTGAGCCTGAATCAAAGGTCTCTGATAGGTGGATAGGGCTAGTTTATTGCTCTCAACCTAAGGTAGAGACAAGACACTCACAACTAATGATCAAGATTTGAGTGCTGTCTACTTCTCTGAAGTCAGAGAAAGATGCATTCAAGGTATGCCTCACTAATCTGTGCTTCTGCATTCTTTGTAAACATATTTGTGCTCCTTCCTTACTGTTCCAGGCACAGTTTGTAGGCAAGTTCCTGTGACAGACATCTTTGCTATTTAAAAGTCTTTTGGATCATGTACTCCTATATTAATCAATTAATAATACAATGCTATTGTCAGATTTCAGTCTAATATTTTGATTTTGATTTTATATATGTAAATTAAAGGATTGGGTCCTATGTATGTTGTAACTCTGTTGATCCAATTCCTTTCATTGAAATACAGAATTTTAAAGCAGGAATATTTATTATTGCAGTAATATGTTGTGTTGCATTGATGGAACTAGATTGTGCTCTAACACGCACTAGTATGCTTGTGTGTGACACGGTCTGAGATACCTGAAAGTGGCATAATCTGACTCAACCCCCATATTTGACCCGCATGACCAACCTGTATCTTATGTAGGCCAGAGTCACATATAAGTGACCCGCTGTAATGGGTGGGGTTAGGATTGACCTGATTTCTTTCTTAAAAGGTTGAGAGAGAGAGAGAGAGAGAGAGAGAGAGAGAGAGAGAGAGAGAGAGAGAGAGAGAGAGAGAGAGAGAGAGAGAGAGAGAGAGAGAGAGAGAGAGAGAGAGAGAGAGCTATTACAAAGTTTGGTGACTCTTTGGGTCTAACCCAAAAGGGACTGAGGGGCCCTACATTTGACACTAGGAAATTTTCACTTGTTTTACAGGATAGTGATTCCTTCGCCTTGCCTCAAGAGTTCTTCAAGCAAACCTTTTTTTTGGCTAAAGACTTAGAGTTTAATGGACCACCATGATTAGTAGCTTTGGGCAGGCCTTTTTTATAGATGAATGAAGAACAAACCTTATCATTGTCTATTGATTGAGAGCAGCGCTGTTTCCTTGAACAGTGATTCTTCATCTCTCTGGAGATGATGTACAGTTGTATTCATGTCAAGGTATGTGCAAGAATGTTCCCCTTTTTTTTATTATCCATCAAGTTGCTGGTTGTAAAATAGTATGTGATGTTACTGCTCTATTATTGTCACAGGGGATGGGTTTTGAAGGCATCTCCAATTCACACAGATCCACTAAGTTAACTTATAATTTTATTTAACTCATCTAATCATTTGTAGATGCCAGTTAACCTCGTTTCATTTCCTTTCTCATGAGTCATGACCAGGCATTTTAAACTTGTACTTTGAGCTGATAGAGAACGATGTAACAATATTTGATATATCAAAGGGCACAACACATCCTTCAAACTTTGAATTATTCAAGCGCTAATGGGCTTGGATGTCATTGCTCTTCAGTGATAATTAACTTCACATCTGGTTCAGGAATTGGAAACTGGGTTTCCGAGTAACACTTGACCAAGTGAACGGGATATTTGGAATCATATCCAAGCCCCAAATAATTAGTTAAAGAGAAAATGGAGAAGTGAATTGAAAATGCAGTAGTAAAATTGAAAATGAATTGAGAATAATATGAAAGGAATTGCAGAACTGGCTAGCTAGAATGTAAGTACGATTGTTAAGATAAACAAAAGGAGGAACAACCAAATGTAGCAACCATGTGTAATGCGATTTTCATTTTGAAACTATTTGGGAACTAACATTGACCAAGAACAGAGAACTACAAACCCTCTTTCAGCTTGTCATAGTTTTGGTTGTGGGATTTATGCACATACTGATACACTGACTGACTCTTGAATAACTCATCAAGGTAGGAGGTTTTCATCTTGAGTTTGTTCATCCAATATCGCATTTCTCACTACTAGGTCTGGTCAAAGCAACTAAAACCAATTGGCATGCAACTTGCTAGGTACTGACCTTTATAACTTGAAAGCTTTCAATGTTCACACTTGGTAGTTCACCAAGAAACTTGGTTTTATTGGACTAAAGTACTAAACATATGAATCTGCTTATTTGGAACAGAAAGCTCCCACAGAGTTCCCTTTCATTAAACTAATTTTTTTTCCCAAACTAGTTCAGGGTTTAAAGATAAAGGCAAAAGAATAAAGAACAACATGAGCAACCTAATGTTTAATTTAAGGTTTTTCCCTTGGAATTATAAATGAGGAATTGTACTATTCTCAAAAAAGATATTTTATTTCTGTTCCCTCCCTAACCCCCCAAAAGAGTTGGCTAAGTATATATGTCTGTAGAAAATACATGGACTACTGCACTCGATTTTGAGTTTAAACTAAGGTCCTATCTGAATTGGGCTTGTTTAAGGGTAAAGATTTATCAATTTGGAGAAGTTTTATTTCTAATTGCCAGAGGAGGATTGATAACATAATAATTATTGATATATTAAAAAAACCATAATAATGATATATTGATATTCCTACTCTGGTGGTTGGAATATTGTTCATTTCTATCCCATAGATCATGGGCAAACTTTTTTCTGATTTACATGCTTTCTTTCACACTGTAGCTGGCTGGAGCCCCTTTTGTACAAGTGCAGGATCATTGAGTTCATCATACATGTCATCATCGGTATTTGAAAAGCAGAAATCTCACTAGGCTTTCTTTTTATTGTAACTAATTTACCTCTCTCCTGAAGGTATTGAGATACAAAATTCTCATGTACTGAGCAACAAGGAACAAATTAATTGAACTTTTTAAAACCTTTAAACAAAAAGTAATGCAGATAACTGATTTTTTTCTTGTATAAATAGTACCAAATTCTAACAGACTAAAGTCTGATTCAGCTATTAACTGTAAAGATCCAGGTAAGCAAAGAATTCTTTTTGAAAAATCAAGAAAAGGAGAAAGCAAGATCTAATCACATGAATAATGCAAAAATTAATATATAGACTATCAGCAAAGTCCTTTTTTGCTGCACAAGAGAGCTCTCAATGAACATAGGATTCTGATAAACGTTTCAAGTTGTGGGGCTGAGAATGATCATTGTGTCTATGATACCCAGATATGGCCGTAGATACAGAGAATAGGGATATGATTGCATTTCTACGGATCTTTTTTTTTTTTTTTTTTGAATGGTGCATTTCTACAGATCTAGAACGTGAAAATGGAGTTTACAAATGATGAACACTAATTCAATTTGACTTCTTTTGAATATGTACTGATACCTGACATATACAAGGACCATGTATCCTAAGTGCTCATCACAGCGAGGATAATGAAAGTCATTGTGGACAAAGTGGAGATCTTCTTTTGGTCTTAGTAAGGATGTGTAGGTAACCCCTTTGGTTTTCATCGGATGGGAGAATGCTTCCTGATTTCTTAATCTACTGAGAGGAAAATAATCACAGAGAATAATTCTCTACACTCCCAATGGAGAGGAGTCAAACACGAATAAGTTCACTTGAGAGAGCAGAGATGGGGAATGGCAAGTTGCGTTAAACCTTCTCCTTGGTATAACTTTTGATTGCACTCTTTGCTGAAGGTACTATTTTCTATCGCATCATGAATAATATCCCAATCCAATGGAGGTTACTGTTGTAAGTCATGTTACAGTTTCAATTTTCATTAAAAAAATCTATTTCAATTTAGATGTATTTCTTACCATTTCTTTGAGATGATTCAAGATATAGATTTGATGTCCAGATAGATGGTGTTTTTGCAGCCGACCAACATCCTGCCAGGGGATAATTTCGAAGCCAAACCATCCAACTTCGGTTTATCCAAAGTTATGGACTTAGGTCAAGTCATATGTGAGCTAAGAAGTGAGAGGAACCTTTGGTTATGTTGATCCTGAGTACCAACAGAATCACCGTGTCGATCCATCTGGCGAAATATACTGCTGTGGGATAGTACTTCTACAAATCCTTCCAGGAAAGAGAGTCATCAATTTAAATGCTAAAACACCAATGTCGTTGGATAAAATGGTGAGAACGAACCATCTGTTTCCTAATTGAGTAAATATAGTTTTTTAAGACATATGGGTGACTTTACAAACTGCACATATCAGCTGATAATTAACTGGGCCTGTTTGCATCCCCTTTTTTTGTAACTGAGTACACATGACTAGGTTTACTTGAAACTCGAGTTTACTCTGGTATAGTTCACACATTTGGACAGCTCAAGAAAGTGTGACTGACTTGGTATTTCATTATCAACAAAAACAAAGTAAGCAATCTTTTATTGGATGATCCTAACCATCCGCTGTCTTGTACCATCATACTAAGAACATTTTCAGAGATTATCTTGTCCTACGTTCTGGCTTTTTCTGACGTTCTGGCTTTTTCTGCCAACTTCATCTTTTAACGACCTTCCTTATCTTGCTTTCATTGTCTTTTGCATCTGGGCAGAATTTCGCAATTCGACACTCCTACCATTGCTGTGGATTCTACTAAAGCAATATGTCTTCAGTGCTGAAGGCTGCTTCAAGCAACTATTGGACCCATTGGTGGGTTCCATGATTAACCATTACCTCCATCTTCTTTATCTTCTTGCTGCTGCATCAATTGTTTCGTATCCCTTCTGCCACATTTTTGCAGCAACCCATCCTCTCCAGTTTGATTTGCAGTGTAGGCTCTCATCCTTGAGGCCAGGATTCCATCTAAATCTTACCAAGGGTGTGACTTGGTGTGCAATAGTTGAATGCTGTTGACCTGGGCTCATAACTATTTCTACACCCTATATCTGCAATGAGAAGCTATTTAATTCTTCTCCAGCATAATTACTCTGATATAGCTGCATTTCCTAGCTAACTCACCAGGTTGATATCCTTTCATGTGTTGGATGTTTCTCCTGTAAAGGACATGGATCTGTGCCCTGCTAAACAAGATGTCTTGTGTGAAGTCCGCTTTGGAAATGTCCATGCAACTGCGGAACCGGCAGTGGAAAGCCAATGCAAATTCTTAGGTGTTGCTGTGCATGAACTATTGCTAGCGCCCTATTTAGACTATCAGAAATCAGCTGTGTTCTAATCAAGTTACCTGTAGTTGGTTATGGCAAAGAATAAAACACTTCTAACTTAAAGTGTAGCGGAGGTTTATCCTAGCGCATAAACTGTTGTTTACACATAAATTGAGTTACCTGCACTTGGTCTACGAAGATCCAAATGGGCTCCTAGGCCTGACACATTTAAACTATGGAAGGAGAAGTGGGGCAGTTTACACTCTTTTTGGGCTGGACAGATAATAGCATGAACAAAGAACCATCTTTTACTTCCTTTTGATGCTAATGACATAGTTATTGATTTCATGACAGATAGAGCATGTGATGGGATCGATCCAGCGCAGGTGATAAAACTAGACATTTTGAAGGGATGGATTGGTGACAACCATCGTGCATCTGATGATGTCATGTTGTCTGCAGCATCACACTTGTTTCACGTAAGTGATGGTCAGTTTGTACATTGTTTCGTTGGATTTGGATTAGGTTCAATAATTAAGGATGTATTGGGTTCTTTTCTGCCTTTTTATTTAAGAAGAAATAAAACTAACAAATGGAAACATGGAATCATTAGGCACCTGCAAGTCCAAGCTAGGCAAGGAAGATGGACAGAAAAGAGGGACAGGGTCTTTACAGCTCAGTCTTTTCGCAGCAGGTTTTAGAGTTGGAACACTTTTCTTCATGATATGTGAAAGGGTGCTGTTTTTGAGACAGGAGAGAGAAGATACTGTTGGGGATCTGAGACTTTTGGCAATTCTTCCAAGGCAGAACTCTCTACAAGAAAAGGAGGATAAATTTTCTTCTCCTAAAACAGGAAGGAGCCATTCTGATGCAAGCATAAGCTCACCATGGTCGTCATGCATTTTGCTACATGGCACTGTTGGATAGGATGATTTTCACATGCAGTGTAGCTGCAGTGCGGGAATTTTGGTGGGAGCCTTCAATGCAGGGGGTCCCACTTTTGTCCGTGGTGGGAATTGAAAATCCCACACCCGGCCTCGTGTTATAGATAAGTTTTCATTTTCTCAACAACAGCCGTATTCTGTTTGTGTTAGGTGGTGCGTGAATCATACAACATGAAGGCTTTTTTGTGCAAGTGGTGTCTTTGTCAAAAGATGATGATGGTGGTGAATTGTGCGAAAATTAGGTGCGGTTTGATTCAATATTTGGTTACGTTTCCAACTATAGCTCAAGTTGTTCAATTCTAACGAATAGCCAAACGATCCTGAAAGTCACTGAGTTGGATTTAATTTAACCTCGAACAAACATCCATGGCTCAGTTGGTAAGGCACTTCCCTCCCACATACAATCAAGGATCAATGTCGTGCTTAAGAGATAGTGGTGAGGGACTTGGGTGAGCATGAGCGGGTGCGTGAGCCCTTTCCCCGCAAAGAAAAAAAAAGAAAAAGAAAAATCCAGTATCGGTGGAAAGAGTCAAACTGTTAATGTTAATTACAACATAAGGTTAACTTGATCCATGTACCTGCTGCCCTTCCATTCTAGCTGCGTTTATGGTAATCATAAAAATTTCTGTTCTTCTCCTTTGTAGCTGGATCAATACTATTATTCTCTTTTGCTTTCAAGAATCATTGAGAAGGGACCACTATTCGCTAATTTTCCAACCATTAGACTGCAAACTAGACAGCAAAGTTTGTTTCTATAATAATATCATTAATCAACTTTAACCATCTATTTTAGCGATGATGATTTAATCACATTAGTATAAACTTTTGGATTAAGCTTTTCTAAATAGTGGCCATCCATCATGTAACTATGACAAGTAAGAGTTTTCATGTAACTATGAGGATTAAGAGTTTCCAAATGAGAGTGCTAAAAGTTAAAAAATTAAAAAAAAATAAATAAATGGACTTGTCAAGAATGGGATTCGAACCCATGCCCTTTCGGACCAGTACCTGAAACTGGCGCCTTAGACCAACTCGGCCATCTTGACATTGATGATGATTTATAGCTAATTAATAAAATAAGCTATATAATTAGATCTTCACTTCCCCTTCAAGTGCAGTGACGTGAGTAGTTAGTGACACATCAGTTCCCATTTTCATATTTTTCTGGTATCAGCCAGGGGGCTGAAGCCTTTAGAGACCTAATTGACACGGGAGTAGACACCAATGGCGAGTACCTAAGGATCAAACTGTGGGCAGTTGGGTGAGAATGGAAGTCCCAATCAATACCAAAGGCTATCCCTTTATTCTCGAAACCAGTTACTCAATCCTCTTGGCCCAACTTTATAAATTCATTGATTACAGCCTAAAACTAAAATCATGGGCTCCTTAACTAGCCTCACTACTAAATTTATCATATTTAGGCACACAATTAAGATAAAAAGGAAAAAAACTGAAGGACAAAGGTTGGGGAGAAGTTTGGCATACATCTGATACAAATGTGTTTAGGTGTAATCAAATGGTGGGGTTCCTAACATACTCTTATTGGGCTGAGTTTAAAAATTCTCAAGAGTCTTGAGACATGAGAAAGATTCCATATGGATAATTCGATATGCATTACCCAAACAAACAATATTTATCAATACACAAAGCTGCTTTATAATTGAAAAATACTTCCATGCTCTCATCTGTATGGGAGTTTTATGTGGGTGAATTTATTTGACACAAGTAAGCACTACATTTACTTGATCTAAACGTATCATACCACAGACCCTGCTTTAATATGCACTTGGGCCAAATTTCACTTTGTTTGAAGAGATATAAACCGTTAGATCGTTTTGTTCGTACATGTAATCTCATTTTTAAACAAATGGAAGCTATTACGCTGATTAGGATGAAATATGGGTCACTTCCAATTCATTTAGGGTTGTGTGTGGAGGCCTGCATAAAAAAGAAGTGGGGCCCACGTGGGACAATGTCCCATTGAGGGATTGTGCTTTGCCACAGCTATGTACATACATGTTAACGCCAACTCTGTATTAGGGTTGGGAACAGCCTTACTCTAGTAGTAAGGAGTGACAGTTCGCACTTGCCTAGGGTTCAAACTCTGGATATGCCATATCCTTCCGTGTGTGCGGGCTTTCTTTTCACTTGTGTAGGCTTTCTTCATGTATGGGTTCTTTTTCCATATGAGTGGGTTGTCTTCTCGTGTGTGGAGGTTTTCTCTTGGGTCCAAACCCCATTGGTTGAGGTAAAAAAATAAAAGAAAAAAGCTCTCTATTAGGGTCGAGTACATGTGGATTTGGGTTAGCCAATTTGGTTTGTGCTTCTCATTCAATGCGTGGCCACTATTTTGACTGTCATTTGCCAGCCTGCTTACTAGTTTGTATAATAGGGTTTGATACCACTAAATATGGAAAAGTAATTAGCTACAAACCAGCATACCAATATGATCGGAGATTGTTAATAATGTAGATCTGTTGATTTCTCACTTGTTGTTTCAAATGTGCTTAAGAGGTTTAGCTACCATAGCTAACCTTTTAGGCACTTAATTAAACTCCCACAATCACCATTAGCTCCTAACCTATATCAAAACCTTCCAATTCTTCTTCCTGTCTGATTGGCATGCATCAAAGTATCAAATATGCATCAAAGTGTCAAACATGCATCGAAGTGGACCACAGAAACATGAGTAAGCAAACTTAAATTTTTGTATACCCTGCAAGAATCTTGAAACTCTGAGGGCATTTGTTGAGGGAAAGTGTGCGGTTCTCAGTACTATTCGAAAATTTATCCTTTTGTAGCCCCAAAATGCAATGAGAGAGAGTAGATTGAGACCATGTTTTGAGGACATCAATCAAGCTTCCAATAGGATTCCATATGAGTGGAGCTCCACATTAGGGCCCATTCGAGTGGCCCAAAATGAATTCCCTATGAGTCGAAGGGTCAAAATGAGTTGCTTTAACAAGAGATATCTATGAGTTGAAGTCTAACTCATATTCAATTCCTTTCAAATAGGTCACTTCAGCCCATATTTGATACCGACTAACCTAATTTGACACACATTCAATGCAGCTAAACTCATTTAATTTAAGGCATGTTTGGATAGGAAAAAAAAAAATAGAATAAAATGAAGTTAAATGTGCCCTAACAATCTAAAATTTTAACTCTACTATGTTTGGATCAGCCTCAATAGATAAAGTAATGTTGTTAGCCACATATACTTCATTTCACTTCAACTCTAAATACTTTCATTTCCTTAATAAAAGTGGTTTCTGCTTCAAACATTAACTTCACAATAATCATCTAAATATAGCGAAGTGAAGTACTTTACTTTAACTTCAACTTACTTTTCATCTACTTCACTCTTCATGTGAAAATCCACTTCATTTTTCTGAACTCCTCAATTATCCAAACAAGCCCTAACAATCTCTAGATCTTGGCCCAAGCCCCATCCATCTCAAATTTTAAGGTTATAATCGAGCGATAAGTTGCAAGAAAAAAAGGGCTTAATACAAGCTCTATCAGTTCCATATAAAATAGGCTATTCTAAGTACCAAAATATTAAATCACCAAACTATGTCAAAATCTTGTGCAATATAATTTTTCAACTGCAATAGTCATATACAATCATAGTGCAAGATTTTAATAACTCTTTTCCATATAATGGGACCTTTTAGATTAAAGGCGAGATTTAATTAGAAGGGAAAAAAAAAAAAAAAAAGTCCAACACGACCTACATCCCATTTTGAGGTTACCACTATCTTCCTTTGTTTTTCTTAAATAAATGAGGATTGAAGGCAATTAAGCTCAAGAGGTTTCCTCACTTACAATTAAATGTTTTTTTTTTTTTATTACAATGTGGACATCCAAAAGAGGGCCCCACTCATCCAAATGGACCATACCTAGAGATCCACCATTTCAATGGCTCCATTGACCTAACTTGCATGAGTTCCCCTTTGCTATTTAAACAATAATTTGGTCCAAAAGGAGTGTTGTCCTTTTCTTCTCCTTTCCCTTCTCTCATTCTTTGCATCAGACCACTCTTCTTGTAATTGGAAAGTCTCAGAAACCCCATCCATCTCTCTGTCTTCTCCTTTTCTGCTCCTCCTCTCTCTCTAGAGACCCAACAAACAACTATAAAGAAGAAGCAGAAGAAGAAGAAGAAAAAAAAATTTTAAAAGAGCAAAAAATCATGTCTTCACCAAGCAAACGTCGAGAGATGGATTTGATGAAGCTGTGATTTTTCTCTCCATCCACCTTCTTTGATTTCTTTTCTTGTGTTTTGTGCCTTTCTTACTGATTCTTTTTTTTTTTTTATATAAACTTGAACTAGGATGATAAGCGATTACAAGGTGGAGATGATCAATGATGGGATGCAAGAATTCTATGTGGAGTTCCATGGACCAAACGATAGTATATAATCAATACCCAGTTCTTTAATTCTTTTGTTATTGGGTTTTTGTCATGTATTTTGGCTGTTTATTGATTTCTATGGATTAAAGACCGTAAATGATCAACACCCAAGTTATTCTTTTTTCTGTTTTGAGACCCCTGTTTATTTATTTATTTATGTAAGCTTTCCACAAATTTTATTTTATTTTTACATTTTTTTTAATGTTGGTCATGATATATGATTGAGTTATGTGGGCCAATCATGTTGACTATTAGTAGTAGCTTGTGGAGCTAGTAGATTAGGTGTTGGTTCTGAATAGTATACCCACATCTCTTTTTTGGGTGTTTTCTTTTGTTTGATGGTTCCTATCATCTGCATGAAATAACAATTTTTATTTTGTTTCAAGAAATTCTTGTGGGCTGATGTGGGCATGTAATTTTTAGTGCAATTGTTTGCCTCTGTTATCTTGATTATAGATAATAGGTCATTTTCTATAATTTCTTTTTTGTTCTGTTTGAAATTTAAGGATCTAATGTTAATCAAATATTGTTGGTAGGATCTGCAGCTGCTCCTCAAATTTCTTCATTTGCATCTCTTCTAGTCTGGGACTGCAGTTTCTTTATAGAAAATCCCATTTGAAGTTTTTTTTTTTTTTATTGTTTTTTTTATTTAATGGGTCACATATTACTCTATAGATGGCCAAAGCTTTTTATTTTTTTCCTTTTTTTTTTTTTTTTTTTTAATTCCATGTCTAGATTCTTCAGAAGTTGTAGAGTTGGTATTGATCCTGTAATCGTAAGCCCCCATATATCTATTTTCTTGATTAGTTATACCTTTATGTTCTTTTAAATGAACTAGTTTACTCACCTTGTGAAGTTTGAAGTGGCACTTTCATACTTTCTTGTGAAGTTCATTGATTCAGCCTCTAAATCAGTCAGTAAACCTAGATCCTCTTCTTGTAATCTGGTGATTCCCTTTCAATAATTTTGTTTAGTTAGTCAAGGAACCGTTTGAGTACCCAGTATTTAATTTATTTTAGGAAATCATGCTTGTAGAATGATTGTGGGTACTACCAATCTCAAACAAAAGGGACATCATTTCATGGGTTTGTGTCAGGTCCTTATCATGGCGGTGTGTGGAGGATAAGGGTGGAGTTGCCAGATGCTTATCCTTACAAATCTCCATCAGTAGGCTTTGTCAACAAGATTTATCATCCAAATGTTGATGAAATGTGAGTTCTTAGATGTTAAGGCTTTTTTTTTTTTTCCTAGTACTTTAATTGGGTTTGGAACGTAGTTTCATGAAGCCATGCAAACCATTAGTTTATGAAATGCATATGTTGAGGGTGCTTTTGGACAAGCATAAAGCTGATATGTTTGATATCACAGTATTGTCATAACAGTATATGTGTGGCTGTCTGACTGCAAAGGTAGAACATTTTGAAAATTGGAATATCATTGCAATTTTCGGCAGAAGGTGAAAAAACCTTAGGATCTTTGTCCTTTCTGTCCAAGTGCAGTCTTTAGTCAGGAATGATATTGCTAGTATCTAAGATATTCTTGGTGGGTGTAAATTCAGGTCAGGTTCTGTTTGTTTGGATGTAATCAATCAGACTTGGAGCCCCATGTTCGGTAAAAGAGCTCATTTCCTCACTTTCTTTATTATTGTCAGAATATTATGAATCATGATCTGTCTGGAATTGCATATTTGATTCCATGTTAGATTGCAGCCAATTTCTTCTCTTTTTCTTTTTTAGCACAAAATAATATTTTCGGATGCTGATTTCTGTGTTTTTTAGATCTTGTGAATGTTTTCGAAGTGTTCCTTCCACAACTTCTTTTGTATCCAAATCCATCAGACCCATTGAATGGAGAAGCTGCAGCTCTGATGATGCGTGACCGAGTTGCTTATGAACAGAGAGTGAAAGGTAATATTCTCTTCTGAATGAAAGAGTTTATCTTGTCTATAGTTCAAAAATGGTAAATGCAAGTTGCCCATCTTACATTTATGATCTCAAACTAGCAGAGCATTTTCTTTTTCTCTTGTTCCTTTTCTTCTTCTTCTTCTTTTGGAATGGTAAAAGTCGAATTACAATTTCGGATAGCACTTATTTCTTTTTTTTTTTCTTTTTTTTATTTATTACGGAGGGTGTCCTGGCCCTTTGGGCCAGAATAATCCCTATGGGCCAAGGGGGAGCCGGGTAAATCCCCTGTAGCCCCATAATAGGTTAGCACTTATTTCTAGCTTGATAATTATGTCTTGTTTGAATTTTTATGATGGATTACATATGAAACTTTCAGACGTTAAATGTGTCTGTCCCAGTTTCTTTCATTTAGAGTGTATAGCTCCTGCTGCAGTTTTTCCCCTGTTTGTGGAAGTATGCAAGTCATAAGTATGGGAATTTGATGCTACCTAGAAAACATCTCAATCTAAATTTAGTTTACTTCATGCACTACTGATGATTTTTCTAGATCATGAACTGATATTTTTCAGTAAATTTTTTTTATAATGTTGATAATTATGTATGCACTATGTATCACAAGTTTGATTATCACTTACTACTTTCCACCACTAATTAACCAGAAGCCTTTTGACTTAGCTTTCTTCTAAAATGCGCAACGAAAAGCTGCAATGTTTGTCAGGCTTGTAATATAATGTGTATGACCAGTTCATTTTTTAAAGCTAATAGCTTCATCTAAGGAATTTTTATAAGTATTCTTCGACTTTTGGTATTTGAATCATACACTTGATGTGTCATTTTTATATCATTTTAATAGGAATAGCAGGTATGTCTATAGAAACGTATCCACGTAAACATCTCTATTTTTTTTACTGTGCAAGGCTATCAACATTTTGGGGTTTCTAGTTTTGCTGTATGAGAATCTCATTTCCACACCTGACACTACTGTGCACTTCCATGGAAGGAAACCACCAGTGACAGCTTTGATCAATTGCATATGAGAGGAGCTTTGATCAAGTAACCAAATGATCGTTTTGGATTTGATTGTATTCACTTTGGCATATTAATTCCTCATTCCATTCACCTGTAGGATGCATGGGCACATGGAACATTATATAACCATATTTCCGTGAACAAAGTTTGCTTATCCATGATTTGATAAGAAGAGTAAGTTTGAGCTTATTAGGTGTAGCAATAATATCTTTTTTCAGTAAAGTGGGTGATGATTTTGATAAACCATATGAGAGAATGAATTTAAAAAGCACGAGATTTCAGGAAAAGAAGATCCACATGAACTGTTATTCTTCAATGAAGAATATTAATCAGCATGATTATGAATGGAACTTTCATGATCAAAGCCCTACCGCTATTTGGAAATTTGGATTGGTATTCTGAGTTTACTTTTCACTGGTTTTAAAGAATGCCCTTTCAAAGCCTCTCACACTTCCGATCACAAGCCGGTTCCATTGTAGCACATAGCTTCTAGGGAATGCCCTTGCCTCTAGCATTAAGATCTATTCTTGATGTACTCGTTATATAGGTTGGGCACCTTTTAATAGCTGATTGTCATTATCACTGTCTCATCTTATCCTATCAAACTTGGGTCAGCGTAAAAAGTTTTCTACAAATGGACTAAAAATAGGCCATGACGACAAAAATCCTAACTACCAACTAGGTTGTGGTGAGGTCTTTGTTTATAAGCATGCACATGCGTGTCTTGTGTTGAATGAGTGAATGAGGTAAGGATGAATGAGAGATTGGATTGCGGCAATTAGGCCGTGAAAATTTCTAGAAGGGAACTACCTATTGGACAAAATCCTCCTAATGGAGTACCACATGATGTACCAACCATTCCCCTTCTCGAGATCTATTAAGGGTGTAAGAAAGATAATTGTACACTAAGTATATCCTAGCTATAGTAGTAGAATTTTACAGAGTCAAATTATAGTAAAAGAAATTGTGATATGATGTAAACTTAGTATACTGTAGTTCACATGTGTGCACTGTCTCTACATTACCTCAATTGAGGCTTGTTAATGAACATCAATTTTCTAATGGAGCAATGTCTGATACCGGCAACACCTTTGTACATATGTCAACATGTTTGGAGCTAATGTGAGGTATGGATTAAAAGAGCGGCCGCTTCGATAAATAGAATTTTTCGCCGCTCCGCTATAGATCAATACAAAGGCATAGCGGCTGTAATAAACAGCTACGTAGCGGCCGCTACACATTAGGGGACATCTTCTCTCCTTCTTCTTCTAAAACACATGGTAGGGCTTTTTTCTTCGATCCTTCCCTCCAAAAAACATTTCTACACACCTCTTCCACCCTTCTATTCTTAAAAGAACATCAAAAACCACATGACCTCGCCAGGTTGAAGCCAATACGTAGAATTTCTCTTAGGGCCTCTTAGTATATCCTAGCAGACACCCCCTTTGGTATTAGTAGGTTATTCTTTTCTCAACTCTCAAGTCTCAACAAAAGTACATTGTTTGTTTTCATGAAAGTTATTTTATCAAACATTACTTTATTAGTTCCTAATTTAGTATAACTGACCAATATGAATACATATGAAAAATAGATCAATATTGTCATTTTATAATCATTCAGCGGTATAGGACCACTATACAATGAGGGGATTGCTAACCAACACCCCACCCCACCACACCTGAACTCTCTCCACAGAAAAAAAGAAGTTAGTTATTATTGACAAAACATTAAATTCTAACATTTTCCATTATTCTCAGTGTTTTGGATTTTTTTTTTAAAAATTACAACTTTTTTTTTTATTTACATTGCTACACCGCTAGGTATCATCCTGTACATAGCGTTTGGGTGTTGGTTGCCATGCCCGCCGCAATTGATATTTTGATTCTTGATGTAAGCTAGTGTGATGTCACCATCAATATAACAATCCCAACTGCAGTGACAACAATGCGTATGGCATGTTGGTGCTTTTTGTATATAAGTGGAAAAGGCTTAACTCGAAAGTGCAACCCCCAAGTCCCTTATGTAGAAAAACCAGTTTTCTGGACTGCATGTCAAGGATCTAGATTTGTGCTTTGCTTCAGTAGAGGATTTTGAAAAACTCTTGTTCTTGCATTGCCATGAGACGAATCACGAATAAACACGCTTCCTGATAATTGGGCAATTCGCATTTTAAAATCTAGTCCAATCTGCATCTGTGTAGGCTTCATTGAGGTAGAGAACTAGATGAGACAACCTTTTTTTAGAAATTACTAAATACTTTGACAAGGGGCTGTGAGGCATATCTGTCAAAGATCCATGGGTTAAACCTCTGAACTGCATAAGAGAGATTTGTCCTTGTCATAGTGATAACAATCTACAAATCAGCTATTGACAAAGCTTTTTGTGCAATAAATATTTTTCCATATTTTCTCTAGTGTCATTTTCTTGCTTCCTTTTTTTTTCCTCGTTTTTTGTGTTTGTGCTTGTTTGCTAGGTTGGGGTTATTAACATGATTTTGTTGTAACAGTTTGATGCTTACATCTGATTATTTATTTATTTCCTGTGTTGAAGTTCAAACTTTATGGAGAATTTAGAATAGGGTTTTAAAACCCAGACTCGGGGGGCAACTCGCCCACTGTCATGCCTTGACAACGTTCCTTTCATTCATTTCCTCTGACATAAGCTCCACCTGTCTCATTTACCCATATTTTGGACCCAGAGGTCTTACCTAATCTGCTGTCTTCTTTCCTAAGCCTACGTTCTTACATTTACTTTGGAGAGGATTTTCTTTCCTAAATCCTAACACAGTTCAGCAGCCTTTGATGAGAAGCCTGCCAGTTCTTATGCAGTGGGATGGTCATTGTTTTATTCATCCTCCCATTCTATTTCACAACTGAAATTTCTTTTCCCACAACATTTTTTTATTACTCTCTAAACCTCCACCATCTGGCAAAAATCAATTCCTCCCTCTAATATTTTTAAATCCATAACCCACCACCTAAAGTGGTTGTTATACTTTTTTCCCCATAAGGTGGAACCCGAACTTTTCCCATTTCTCACCCCACAAGAATCTGTAATTTTTTTAAAATCTTTTTTTGGCAACCCTGCCGAGGATCTTAGATAAAGGTGATATATTGGATGCTTTGTGAGCTGAACTTCAAAAGAATAGTTCAACCACCCAAGTAAAGGTCAACTTCTATCCAAGAGGCCAGTTCTCTCAAACATCTCAAAGGGTAATGAAACCAACTTGCAACCTGCAATAGAAGCGAATAGAAGAGAGTTATTAGGTGGGCATACCTACATGGACACTTTTTTCATTATAACCTCTCGAAGCTTCATTTTAGACTAAGAATTGAGAATAAATTCTCCAAGTGGAATGGTAGGCAAAATGAAGTTGACATTGCAATCTGTGTGTTAAATATTAAGTGGCAATCAAAACATAACTAAATTCCAAAAAAAAAAAAAAAGTGAAGGGAAATCTCATTCATTGATATGACCCACTGTGGGTTTCCTCTTACACATTGACACATTGAAACCATTCCATGCTGATGGCAGCTTTGAATCAGTTCTCACAGTGTTGCAGGAGAGAGCTCATGAGTTATGATCCTTGTGCTGGACGTATTGACAAAATGGATGGAGCATTTTATTCCATGGCTCCTATACATTACTTTTGGTGTTTAAAAAGGATACTGCATACTTTGTGAACCATGCATAGTGAGAAGTGGGCTCCATGCCATATAGGTTTGGTAGATTGCTGTGTACTGTTATCCATACCGATTCAGTGTATAAACGAGGACTATAAGTACCGCTGAAAATATGGTAAGTTAGCAAAATTCTGAGCAGCTCTTCAAACCAGGGATTAACTGAATCATGTTACCCCCATATGCAAATACATCATCTGCACTGATTTATGGTGTGGAATTTTCAAAGCATGATATTTGGGTACATTACCAATCATGGAGTTGTGGGTTTGATCCAAGGCTCTACCCTGACTAGATATGGAACGTTGCAGATCTACACAACAGTAAGGCAACTCTTCTCTATTCTATCTAATCGTTCTCATATTTTTATGTATGCATGTACTTCTGTATGTATCGTGATTTTCTTTTACCAATTCCCCGCAACGGGGGTTAGGTAATACTTCTGTGTGTGTTTGTTTCTGTATTTTACGGTATTTGCATGATTAAATTTGGTAGTAGGACAGAAGAATCTGCCACCTCCAGTTTTTCTTTCTTGAGAAATTCCTTATTTGCAGTTGGTTCTCATCATCCAATTGGTATTGTTTGCCTTCCAATAGACGGCTTAGCTGCATAAGAAATTGATTATGCGTCAAAGACATTCCGAAGGAGCAACATTCTTGTGATAACATTCTTGGTGAATAAAAACTGTTTTTTGTGGTTGTTACTCTTGTATATTTCCTACTCACCGATCAATGTAGTTCATAATAAGTAGTTCTTGGGTGTCTGGTTAGAACATTATTTTCTGATGAACTTCTTATGTTGTATGTGTCACTTGTGCAATTCAGAATACTGTGAAAAATATGCAAAGCCAGAAGATGCAGGAGCTGTGCCTGAGGAGCAATCTAGTGATGAGGAATTAAGTGAAGATGAATATGATTCTAGTGATGAGGCAGTGGTGGGCCATGCTGATCCTTAGCTATATGCCATAAATCACAATTCACTATCTGTATCTGTACATGATATTCTGGCTTCAAGTAAATTGAACCTGACTCAGCAGAAAGCTTATTTATGGAAATGTTTCTTCTGTCCATTAAGATTTAAGATCCTGTGTGTTTGGTTTGCAGTGCTTCCTGTAAAATGTAGATGGGCCACCCCACGCAAGTTTGCAACTTGGGATTGGCCAAACCCAAATCTGCATGGCCTAACCCAACCAAAAGCTAAAATACTAGTTTAGACCTGTTTGAATTGGTAAGGACTTGGGGCTGGATGTTAAGCCCCACATTGCCTTTAGGTTGGTTTTGCGTTGGGGCTTTCAGTACCTGACCTATATACCGACATCTCCCACCTCCTCTGGTTGGCATCAGTGGTGGACCCAGGGAATTTTCCCCTGGGGACACACTTAAGAAATTATTTTTGAGGTGGCCATATGTAATTTAGCTTAGATTTTGGTCAGAGAATGAAAGTGAGATAGATTTCTTATAAAAATAGTTCTCCATATATGAAAATGACTCCAGGTATGCATATTGAGAGAACATTGATGGGTTGCCTGTAAGTCCCCACCATTTGGCTTTTCAGCCATCCCCTTCTTCAGTAAGTCTTTTTCTAGGAAATGGTTTAACAAAACTTCAAACATTCAATTAATAAAATTGGGGCTCTGGGGTCTTCCTTACTCATAGGCTCACTTCATGACATGCTTCAATTATGAACTTATGATCCAGTTGTTACTTATTCAGTGTTTATGGTGGCTAGGGCAGATCCCAGTGACTGAAACTTTTATAGAAATGTTTTAGCCTCTCTATACTATATTGACCTGTGTTCAGTTCTTGTAACACCCGCATCCTGAAAATTTGACATTTTAAAGATCCATGATACTGGAGAACAGGTGAGAGTGCAGCCCAGACAGTCTTAACCAACATATGATTGGCCATAAAATTCAATTTCTTCATGTTTGAATGAGGATTATAACCCTAAGCATAAGCTTATTTTTTGTGTAGTCTTCACCTCAAGGCTCAGCATGGAGAGAATGGATTGCCTGTATGTGATACTAGGTCTCTAAGAAACAAAAATCATTTGTGAAAAAGGAAAAATCTCAGAAATTATAACACTTTTGACTCTTTTTTTTAAAGGTACATGAAGATTTGAATATTTCAAGAAAGTATAATGTTTTCCACAATTCTTTCAATCAACTCCTCTCCATAATTTTTTTTGAAAAATGATAAAAAATACTCTTCCCTAATCTGACAGGTTTTTGTCTTGTCTTAATATATTTCCTCCCTAAAATTGGTCATTTTGGTTTTGATGATTATAACCATTTAATGAAGCTAGATTTTTAGTCATTTGGAACCCCTTTCTTTTAATCATCCAAGCCTAAAAGGTAGTTGAAGTAGTCCCACTAGGCCATTTGGGTTGGACTTGATCAGTCTCTTAAATGATTTATTTATGAAAAAACTTTTTTTTTATTTTTTTTTATTTTTATAACTGAAGGTGTCTCAGCCCTTCGGCCAGAAAAGACTACCATTAGAGCTATGGGGCCAGAGAATATTATAAGACAAATAGTGTCACCTGTTGGTAGGTTTATCAGGGCCGACAACCCCACATAAGCTCTAGTTTGGGTGGGGGCAAATGGCCTCCAACTACGCAAGTGTTTTGTAAAGTCTTAGTTGGCTAATTCATTGGGTTTTGAACAAGACTAAAGTTCATATTGAGTTGTAACTTTGCTATTTCTAGATGTGGACTATGATTGGACTTTATGTTGAAGACTGAAGGAAGTAGACTGAAGAAAACTGAAATTCTCAGTACACATAGCTGAACCACGCTAGTAGGCTTGCTCACTCGAGCGAGCCCAGCTACTTTTGCCAGACAGAATTGAGTCAAAGCCTCCTGTTCGCTTGAGCGACCCTTGCGGAGTTCTACACGGACTGAAACTATTATTTCTAAATTTGTCTCCACCTTCTATTCTTAATTCCATTCAAACCCCAACCACTTTTGCCAAACAAAATTGGGTCAGACCCTCTTGCTCGCTCGAGCGACCCTTGCAGAATTCTATATGGACTGAAACTCTTATTTCTGAATTTGTCTCCACCTTCTATTCTTAATTCCATTCAAACCGATTCTCTTTCACACAACCCTTGGCCTATAAATATACACTTCTTGCAACCCTAAACTTGACTCACTCCAATACAAACAAGTGAGATTTTCTTAGAGAGATCTTTTGGCTTTTGCTGTGCAAGAAAGTGCTGTGTAAATCTAGAAGACTATATCATTCTTTGAAGCAACTTGAAAAGGCATTCAAGGTGGTGATTTCAAGCACGGCGAAAATGAACGATGAATCGTCGGCAGGTCCATCACGGTCCTTAGGTTGAATTCCAACTGGGTAAAGGTTCTATGAGTGTTCTTATAACATTTTCAATTATAGTGCTTGACTTGTCTATGATCTAGACGAAAAGACACGTGATTTTTCCCGAGTAAGATTTTCCACGTAAAAAATCTTGTGCCTTATGTCTCTATCATGGTTATTTGTTTTTCTTAGGACTTAGATTAATCATCTAGATTAATTAATTAGATTGAAATCTATAAAGGAGTTTGATATGGGACCTTAACCTGTGTTAAAGCTTACACACAACCTCATTCGTCTTGTTTTGATCGAAATCAACCAAAGTAGGAAACTACTCGAGGGGGTAGGGGTGTACACGGATCGAATTGGTGCAGATCTAGTCAAATCCGTTACCAATCCGTTACTTACTGATTGACGGATTTGGAAGCCATCACCAATCTGTGACTGTTATCCGATCCGATCTAATCCGTGGAGGAACGGCTCGAATCGGATTAATTCGTTCAGTCCGTCCCTGTACATTACATGGAAAAAAAGAAGAAGAAATAACTCATGAATTCTAAAGCCATTGAATTAAAGATGCATGAGTTAAGAGCTATATGCCTATCCTATCCTCTTCTATTCATAAGGTTACATGTTGACCCCTTAACGTTTTTCTTATTATTATTATATATATAATATATATATATATATATATATTTATATTTAAATGACAACGGATCGGATCGAATCCGCTGATTAAGGGTGAAATCCGCCACCGATCCGTTGCTAACGGATTACACAATTTTCAATCCGTCACCAATCCGTTGGCCTTCAGATCGGATCGGATTGACGGGTTTTTTGTACGCCCCTAGAGGGGGTGTTAGTTCAAGTGCGAAAGTGTCTCTCAGGTAAGATAGGAAGACCTCTCCGAGCCTCAAAAATCTATGAGTTAGAAGTGGGATCCTTCTTTCGAATATTATCCGCAAAGAAAATAATAAGAGGATTACCTAAATTCCTTTTTAGAGTGAGATTTTTTGTGCTAATTCTTCCATTAGTCTCATTAGAGCCATAGGTTTTGGTGGTTTCAATGCTAGTTTTCTGTGTCTGTTTTTTTTCCCACCATCTTTGGGATCCTATTAAAACAGACATCATGAGGTTTGTAAGTTTGTTTTTCATTGACAATGAGGTCATTCAGAGCAATCAACCAGGCCACAACAAGATATGGGAATGATTCCTGTTATGACTCAGGATGCTGGTCTAGGCTTTTGATCTCGGCTAGTCAAGGCGCTTTCATGCCTAGGAGAAGGGCTTCAGATCATATTATGATGGCTAAGCTGCTAAAGAACTTTCCTTAAGGGACCCACCGCAATATAAAAAAAAAAAAAAATGAGGGTACCATTCAATATTCTGGTCTGACAGTAGATGATTGGGGTTGATCCTTTCCAATTTCGGGCTGGTTTTGGGCTGACACTCATAAACCCACACTTTATCAGGTATTTTGGGCCCATACTTGTCAACCTTCCATCACACTGATCCCAACCTGATTACAACCCAAACGGAGTCAACTGCCAACCCAACTCGAATCTGACCTGGTAATTAGGATTTCCTTTGATACTACTTAGAAAATAAGCAAAGGAAAAAACTCATATTTAATCCACACAAGATTTCCCAAATCCTACAAAAAAGAGAAATGAAAAGAACACCTGCACATTCTTGCACATTTACATCCAAACAAAATATAAAATTAACAAAACACTTATCCATAAAATCCTGCAAAAGATGATTTCCATCAAAGAATTCCAGAGATATCAAAATCCCCCTATCGCTAGGGAAATCCAAACTCCAGAAATGCCCTACGTTTGGAAAAACTAGTGTCCATAGAAGGCATCATTTGTGAGTGATGTTAGTCACCTTACAAAGGTATGCTACTAATGTAAAACGAGGGCTATGAGCTTCTCCAGGAGATTATGAGATACATATACATATAAATATATATATATGTAATAACAAGGTAAAAAAGAGTGTGTAGCCTGCAAACCACATATTGCAGGAGTTATGAGATAAAAGTAGTCAGCAAACCATTATCTGATCCATGCATCCCCCGACCATCCAACTTCAGCATGCATCACTGGCCACTATGATGGGGCCCAGAAAGAACATGGTTTCAAATAAAGTGGACGGTCGAGATGAAAACTAACCGCCCATATTTCAATGTTCAGTGAGACCACCCCACATTATGTCAACAGCTTTAATCATTAGAACTCTACTCATATCAATAGATATCCACATTTTATGTCAAACACATTTACTTACATGTATGGATGGCCTCATGAAAACTCCCAAACGGGGTGACAAGACTAATAATCTTCTCTTTGTAGAAACCTTGCTCTGTATTGACAACAATTTTTTTGCATGTGCAAGAGCCACTCCTGACTCGGAAAAGTCAGGAGGGACAGGAATTTGGATACAAAGAGGAAGCTTTGAGAACTAAGAATCACAACCCGATTCACTTGTACAGGCCCCAAAGGCCACTAAATTACACCCCGAATCAACAGGACAACACAGAGAAAAATCCCCAGCACTCTATACAGGGAAACTTCATAAATGGCTTGGCCTCCTTTTACCTGCATCTGTCCTCATCCTCTTTACGGGCTTCGCCCACTGGGCATCCATGACAGCCCCAGACCCACTGTCACTGGCCAGCTGAATCGGCTGACGGGCAGAAGCCCACCCATGCGGATGCCCCGACTGCTGTTGAGTAGGCTGGTGAGACTTAGCTGGGCCCCTAACACTGCGGGACATGTTTACCGGAGACAAGGGAGCAGCATTGGACTTGACGGGCAACTTGTCCCGATCTTTCCTCTTCTTCTTGCAGATGACGAGGTCTCCAGGGGGTGTCAGCCAAGGAGCCTCATCCAACCCGCTGCGTTCCCGGCTGTTGCTGCTGCTGGCCAGCCTGGATTCCTTCTGGAATTTGGGTGGCTGAGATCGGAGCTTGACGTCTGAGCTAGCAGGGAGTGGCCGGGGTTCTTGCTCCACCTCATTGATCAGCTTGTGCCGCTTGGCCTGGCTGGCAACCAGTTTTGGAGACTGAGATGTGCCTCCTGGCCCGGAAAAAGAGACTGAATGTTTTGCTTCTCGAAAATCTGTATCTGGAAATGCAATCTTCATGATGTCAAAAAAGACATCCTGCAGCTTTCTTGCCTCTGATCTCACCTGCACCAAGATTCATATGATTCATTAAGGCGTGTGGAATGAATTTAAAAATAGCATGTAGTGAAGGTGCTCACTGCCACAACTCACAACCATGAGGGTGCCATTCGAGTCGCATTACTTAACCCCAAAAACTTGAAAAAAAAAATACAAAAAAAAAAAAAGTGACCATCAGTTGAAACTATGGCATGTGGGAGGGTCTCTCTAGAAATCTTGTCCTCATTTCACAAGTGATAAGGCTTCAAGCACAAAAGCACATCAATAATAATAATAATCCAACATACCTCATGCGAGTAGCCACAGTACTGGACAGCATTTTTCAACATCAACTGCACATCTGCTACATAATCCATCACCCCATTATACTCGAAGCATTCAACACGCTGATCGATTCTGCGTAGGTCCAAGACATTATCAGCCAAGTGACCGGAGTTTGCACTCTTCCAACACTCGGTTAAGACTGGTGCAATTTGATGACCGTCTTTATCTATTCTTCTATGGAACTTGCTGGTTACATTCTTACACTGCAAAATGTTGAACATTAAACAATTATTTGCTTGATAAATATTTGCAAAGGAAAATATGGATATACATCACGGCATACATATCCAAATTATCCATCAGAAAAGAACTGGATCGACCAAATTCCAATCATCACATAATAAACCTTATACATGCAGGGTCCAATTATGGTAGACCACTACATTATCAGAACAAGTTGACTGACAAGGCCCCAAAAGTAACAAAGATTATAAGATCCCGCCATCCAATGTATGGCCTTTTGTATATTGTAAGTGGATTCTTACAAAGGTGCCAATTTTCACCCAGATGACAGCTGAGTTAGAAATGTCCAGCTGAGGAGACAAATAACAGTCTGGATCACAAAGCAGGACCTATCATATTTAGCAGTTTGGATCACCAGACATAGCCCAGATCATAGATAACCCAAGCCTTAGACAGTCTGGCTCACTAGACATAGTCCCAGGTATACTAATAAAAAAAAAAAAAATTTTGAATGGTCCCGAGTATACTAATCATGAAACCACCGTACAACTTACCCTGCATGCCAAATTTAATAATATATACATATATGTATACACTAAAATTGTATACGTTAAAATTATGCAGGTTGACCTCTCTCATTGTACTAGTTGAAATTAGGCAGGTTGACCTCACTCATTCTACTAGTTGAGATTACGCAGCTTGACCTCTTCCTCCCCACTTCCCTCCCTCCATCGACTTCCATTTGATGGGATCATCTGGTGGGGCATAATTCATTCCAAGGAAGACCGCAATAAAAAAAAACCAAACCAACTATGCTCTAATCCAACGATCTCCACCAGTAGCAATGTTGGTTGAACACAACAAAGCCTCCTTTAAATTGAGCATCACATCTCAGAACTCGTTTAAAAAACAACCGTGCCATGAATGAAATAAACAATTCCTCAGTAAACAGTACAAAAGACCTAACTCCAAATTGTAACCCTAAAAAATAAACAGGAGCAACATTGAGTCAAGATGCATACCCTTCTTTGGACAATTTCAGACATCTTTTGGCCAAACATAACTGGCCCATCCAAATTCATAGTTTTGCCATCCCAACTCTCCCTATAATGTTCCGACGCATTCTCTGCAAGCCCTGGCAAGCAGTTTGACCTGTTGGGCTTCTGCAAAACATTTGATTTTGCCGAACTTGTAGCCCTTCTGGATGGTAAAATATGTCTTTGATGCCTGTCGGTAGTAACGGCATCATTGAAAGTCGTCCCAATCTCTGATTCATTCCTCAATTGTGCTTCGTGAAGATGACCCACATGTGAAGGCACATGAGAAGAACAACTT
This sequence comes from Persea americana, assembly GCA_029852735.1. Lineage (NCBI taxonomy): Eukaryota > Viridiplantae > Streptophyta > Magnoliopsida > Laurales > Lauraceae > Persea > Persea americana. The sequence continues at coordinate 4,167,204 of CM056819.1, forward strand.
CCACGAGGTGTAAAATGCTTTTCACTGCTAGATTTCTCTTCAAACCTTTCTAGGTTGTGTCTAGGGCGAAGACGGATACTACGTTTCCGCTTTATTTTTGGTTGCAGCACCTGTTCATCTTCACCATCGTCGCGATCATGAATCCAGCTTCCTGATTGTTGGAGATCCATGTGAGAATCACCTGAAACTGCAATTTCCCCTTCCTCAAGTTCATCTGGCTGCGAACATTGGCAAAAGTAAAACGAGTAGAAAAAATATATTTAAGTTCACAATCACAACAAAGAACTGATAATAAAAAAATAAAAAAACAAGAACATTCCTACAGTGAGCGATGCATCCATCTAAGTAATCAAGCATGCATCTACATTATCAGGCATGACATTAGAAAATAAATGCAGCTGTCCACCTAATGGGCCTACTATGAATAAGACATTAAAAAAAAGTCTAATAAACCTGGGGCGCAATGGATTCTGCATATTGAATGTTGAAAGGATTTTTACCTGTCACTTGCTTGAAAAAAAAGAAAACACTACGTGTGCACCATGAATATGAAAATGAAAGTGCCTGATAATTAACTAGTGAAAGTAAAAACAGAGTACGCTCATAGTGAAAACAAAACAAAGAAAGAAGACTAACCGTCTTTTTCGAAAGATTGCCCGGTCTAGCATCTAATGCAGAAAGGGACCCAAACTTCTGGGAAGTCGCAGGAGTGGCCGTCTGTGCCAATCTACGACTTTCATCAGAAGAAGATCCAGATGAACCAGCCTCTTCAAAAATATGGTCATTTCTAGTGGCTTCCAGTGTTTGGGAGAATCCATAACCACCATCATCGCAAACTGGGCCCTCATCTTCCGATTGGTCCTTGGTACTGGGGGCCGGACCAACTGCGCCACTAAATTCTTCATCATCATAGTCTCCAATTTCACCCTCTTCTTCTTGCAAATGGAATCCATTTCCTTCTTCAGAACTTGCTTCAGATTCATCACCATTTTCATCATCCAACTCTTGATATATGGAGAACTTGTTGTTGCTGGAAGATCCCCTCGGCCACCCCCTTTTCCTCTGGGTTCTAGCAGGAGATGAATCTAAAACCGCTTCATTAGATTCCACACCGATGTTACTGACCATTCCATTCTTTGGCGGCTTCTTAGATAAACTTGCAATGGTAGCATTTACTTCTCGAGTCGCCGCACGAAGCCACTTCGGAACCTGATTGTACTTAATCATTTCATCAGTCCAATCAAAGTCCTCATCCATTTGATTAAAGAGCTCAATCTCTTCTTTGCTCCGCGCAATCATGCGATTCACCTCCTGTAATGAGGGAACATCATGCACATTCTCTTGATACCTTTCTTCATCATGCAATAACGTCTCCAAAGTCACACGCCTTTCTTCATGGGTCGTCCGCTGATCAAAGCGTCCGGCATTTATAACTTCATCAGCCATATCTATCTTATATTGCTGAATATTGTTACGTATAAGACTCTCAATGGAACCCATATATCTATCTTTACCTGCAAGGTCATCCTCTAAATCAACCACCCCACCACTCCTCAACTCATCTTCTTTCTGATAGCTTGAAATCTTGTCCACAACTGCTTCCAGATATATAACTTTGACCTCTCTCTTCTGACCAATACGATGAGCCCTAGCCACTGCCTGTTCTTCATTTTGAGGATTGGGGTCAGGATCGTATATGACAACTGTGTCCGCTGTCTGAAGATTTAAACCTCTTCCAGCGGCACGAATGCTTAGCAAAAATATAAAGCAATCAGAATAAGGGCTGTTGAAATCCACAATAGCAGACTCCCGATCTTCAAGGCTAGTTGTTCCATCAATTCGTCTATAAGCAAGCCGTCTCCACTGTAAGTACTCCTCCAATATATCGAGAAGTTTTGTCATGGTACTGAAAAGAAGAACACGGTGACCAGCTCTCTGAAGCTTTATGAGGATCCTATCTAGCATCCAAAGCTTTCCACAAGATCTTACAATGAATTCTTTAGAATAATCATTGAAATAAGGGTAATTAAGTAATGGATGATTGCAAGCTTTGCGCAACTCCATACATCGGTTATTAAGATTCTTGTACAGCTTAACCTGGTATAATGGATTCTTCTCAACCCTGCGTAATTCATCATCAGGATCAACTTTGATAGTGCCAGTGGATTTAATCCAATCGTATATAGCACCTTGAATAGCTGACATTCTGCACCTCAAAACAATGGAAACCTGTAATCCAGAATCAAACAGATAGTTGTTCAGTGCATTATACAAATTTGGGATGTTTTTAAGCATTACCAAACACACAAGTGAATTGATAACTTGCGCAAAAACAGCTGATCGCCAGTTCTGCTATACGTTTTTTCCTGGCACCGAAACTGGGAACTGCTTCAGATGAGAAGTTCTCTGCCTTTTCCACCCCCGAATAATTTTTAGGGATCCACACCAATATATTGACTCAGCAGGGAAAAGCCAGGGAAATAAGCAGTACCCCACCTAATCTGATTTCCGATACTCACACTGCCCTCAGCACAGCAGGACAGATTATGCAATAATCTGCCATGATAGTATTCAAAACAGCTGGCACCTACAGTGCTTTCCAATGAACTCGCTATAAGATATTTTATGTACCTTGGGTGGAAGCGACCCTTCCACATCTTCAACACGCCTCCTGAGCATGAAAGGCTCCAGAATTTGATGAAGGCGGTGTATGATTATAACCTTTTTCTCAGTTTCAAGCCAGTCATCCTCTGCACTACGTGAAGAACTATCCTTTTGGAAGGGCTGCGAGAACCAATCATGAAATGCCTTGCGATTATCAAAAACTTCTGGAAGAAGCAGATTCAAAAGGGACCAAAGTTCCTTCAGGTCATTCTGTAGAAAACAATGAAAGTCAGTCCATATCCAAACTCAGCAGAAACTTGATAAGCAAAGCATTTTGTTTGAGGCAAACCCAACTATACCAAGCTAAACACTACAAAGAAACAAAACAGAAGGCAAAAAAAAAGAAAAAGAGAAAAAAAGCATGAAGTAGACGGAACAAGTAACCATAACCATGCATTACCTTCGGTGAAAAATTAATATTTTCTATTTCTTCACAAAATCGGATTGGGGTAGAAAATGCGGAACAAGGTGTGAATCCTCTGTAACATGGTTACAAGCATGCCAGACCATCCCAAACATAAAAAGTTGAAAGACATCATTTTCAGAAAACAATTTTATAACTTGACCAAACTAAAGTCAACAGGCTGTCGAGTCCAGTGACCTAGTTTGACCAACGGATGGATATTATAATAATGTTGTCTACACTCTACATCACATAAAAATGATAAGTCTGATTAAAGAAGTCATTGGATAGCGTAGACTAATAGCATTCAAAAGCACTAATGTCATGTGAATCATTGGTTCTTTTCTTTTTTTCACCACTCAGAATAATTATGAACTTCCTCTTTTAATCAAGCCAACATCTCAATTAGAAAGTCAAAATTGTGTACAACATGAGAGTACTAGGAGCCGATAATAATACAAGAGTAAATTGGCAAACCTGTAAAGGTGTCCCAGTGAGGAGAAGCCGCCTTTGACAACGATACCTATCAAGATCACGTGCTAGAACTGATTCCCTATCTTTCATGCGTTGAGCTTCATCAATTATAATGTACTTCCAATCAACTTTGGAAAGCTTTGAACGATCATACATCACGAACTCATAAGTTGTAACAAGTACATTAAATTTCATGGCAGAGACCTCCTAGAGAGAAAATATCAGCAATAGATAGTTTAGCAAAATATTGAAACACAACATACACTTAAAAGCACACGATCTGACTGAACTGTTTCAGGAATAGGGAACTCTGAAATAGCAAAATTGGAAAGTAACTCAAAAGGATTCAATAGGTCTATAGCTTCAAATATTGTGCAAGCATTTTTTTTATCATTGACGGTAAGATTTTCAAACATTTTATTATCACTTTGCAAGAAACCTCCATGGCTGACTTGTGTATTACGTGATTAAGTCCACTGTAATAGATTCAAAACACCAAGACATACGCCTAAGAATAAATTGATGAGTCTACCAGAAAAAACCAATAAATAGCAGGTAGCTTGGGGCAGTAAAAACATCACGGGAAATTTACCTAGAACTATTCCCCCCCCAAAAAAAAAAAAAAAAACTATGCTAGAACCCAAACAGAGATCTACAATGTTATAAAGGAGAAACATGTAAAACTTTGTTAATAGCTTGAAGTACAACACACAAGCATACCATTGTCGTAGATGATGCAAGCCCAATTAAGCCCATGGACATTCTAAGGAGTAACTAGTAAGGACTGCTACTGGACATCTAATGAAATCCATACCAAAAAACTATCAAAGTAGTACTTTGCAGGCTAAAGATTAGGGAGAAGAAAAAAAAATGACTTAAGACTAAAAGGCTCTTATTTCTTCAAATCCCAATTAGGAACTAAAATAGCAGTTGCGACAAGCATAGCAGGCAATGGCCAAAACGCTATGTAGTGGGCGATATGTAATAGTATAGCAGCAAGAGTTTTTTTAAGTGGTAAAAAAAACTGAATCTTGTGTGGCAGCCAATTTTCTGTTTTTTTTTTTTTTTTTTTATTGATTTAGAACCATCTAAGGGTAGAGACAACTTTAGGAAAGGCTATTGAGAAAAAAAAAAAAAAAAAGGAAAAACAGTGTTTTAAATTAAAATTATTTGACTCTACTAAGTTTCAGACCGTAGTGCCATAGTTTTCAAAATCGGAATTGTATCGCAAATCGTTTCTACCCATATATCGAATCGTGAATTGTATTGCAAATCGTAGGATTTTTTATTTTTCTAATAAAAATTAAAAATTAAAAAAAAAAGAAAAAATAATTATAGCAGTATAAATACAATAACAAGTCTATCATACAATCCTATCAAGAAGATCATGACATATTAATATATATATATATATGAAATAAATGATATGTACATAGTTAAAGAAGTTTAAGGTATCAATATATAGAGGAATGTTCATATGCATCTTTCCCTCACCATAGGGTGAGGAACACTTTCCTTTTTGCACATGAAGACAAGTAAGTGTACCTCACCCTATGTACTTGAAAAGTACATTTTGTACTTGAAAATGTCCAAAAATGGGAGTGTCCCTCACCCTATGGTGAGGGAAAGATGCATGTGAACATTCCCCCAATATATATATATGGGAACGAGAGTATCTCTCACCTTAGTATGAGAGATAAGGTGGGGGCCCTCACATCCAAATCCAATACCAACAACTTAAATGTGAGGGCTACCACCTTATCTCTCATAGTAAGGTGAGAGATGCTCTCATAGGAGCATCTCCCTATATATATATAAACTATCTTTAAATTAAAATATAAAAATAAAGATAAAGTTCAAACCGTCAATCTTACATGGTAGGATATCTCTTGAAGTTAAGAAAGTGTTCATGAAGAAAAAGGCCAAAATGAATTAAAAAAACAAAGAAGAAGATATAGACAAGCACCATATGTACAATCGAATAACGAATGTTTTAAATAAAAGCATTTTCTTTATTCATTTTTAAAACCTCATCAAAGCCGAAAAAACCTCTTAGGAGGTTTCATTGACTACTAAATAACCTTTTAAAAATAAAAGCTCTAAAGGAAACAAAAAAAATAAAGAAAGAAAAAAGAAAAAAAGATTATTAATATTAGCTTATTGGTTGTAGCTATTCTCGCGTAACCGTATTCATTTTTAAAACCTCATCACAGCCGAAAAAAACTCTTAGGAGGTTTCATTGACTACTAAATAACCTTTTAAAAATAAAAGCTCTAAAAGAAACAAAAAAATAAAGAAAGAAAAAAGAAAAAAAGATTATTAATATTAGCTTATTGGTTGTAGCTATTCTCGCGTAACCGAATCGCTTGAATCGTAAGATTCAATTAAATAAGTATCGAATCGTAAGATTCAGACCTGAATCCTAAGATTCATATGAAGATGGAATTTCGTTGCATAGATACAAATTGCTTTCCTTAAGATTCGGGATACGAATCATAGGATTCTGATAACTATGTGTAGTGCTGCTATTGTCAAACTGGTATAGTGGTCTCAACCGCTGCACTCGATAATGCGGCCACTGCACTACTAATCTGCCATTTTAAACCATGCCAGTGGCATTAAACATTGGGGCATAACTCTTAATTTGAATATCCTTTCTCAAAATGATCTACAGCACTTCAAAAGCCCTTTTTAGATTCTCAGAATCGGTTTATAAAAGTTTAACAAGATTTAGTGGTTTTGGGACTCATAAACTATATAGCTCGAATCAGATTGCACTTGAGATGTCTATAAATAGCCGGTTAAAAAGAAAGTTTAGAATAAATAATAGGATAATGGTTTCTTTTAGTTATCCTTATACAATGGCTAAGCCTTGGGAAAAGAAACTGATATTCTGTTAACTTCTGGATGAAAGGTTACTTCTTATTGCAATCAAAGAAATCAAACCATCGCAGTCCTGTTTGGCCTTTCATATCACCATTCAGAGCCTTCTACCTATACCTTTAAAGCAGAAGATCCAATAGTAATCAATGTTTCATGACTCAACAACAACTACATCGATTGTATTACTTCCCTTTAGTGATGCAGCCTTAGGTCCAAAACATATCTGCATCTGTAGGATTAAACGATTTCCTAGAATAGCCAGCCTTATTCAAGCAAGACTCAATGAAGAGATTCTACCCAAACACCACTAATGTTGGAAATCTATGGCCAGATAATCATAAATATGTCCAGTACAGTTTCATGAAAAAGACCACATGTAACTAGATGCGAGGACATTTTGTGAGAAAATAATAACATTCAGAAGTAAGAAGGGACTACGAGAGAGAGAGAGAGAGAGAGAGAGAGAGAGAGAGAACATCCTACCTGAGAGAACAACTTAGACCGTTGATCCTTTCCACCAACATAAAAAATGCATGAAGCAGAAGGCAGCCAATTATGCAGCTCACTCTGAAAAGTAAAGGTGTTAGCCAGGAGAATTTGGAAAACAATATGACATATTATCAGTAAGTCTACAACAAATCATAAATCAGAAAGCCAAAAGACTCCACCTTCCAGTTGACCAAGACAGCATTAGGTACAATTATAAGATGAGGTCCATAGTTTCCTTTAAACTCCATCAGATACGCAATCAATGCCATGACCTGTTTAGACAAGCACCATTAAATTAAATTACATAGCAAAGCTTATCAGTATGTCAGACTAATTCTCAAATCTCAGTTGATCCAGCCATTAAATACATTGCATCGAAACTTCACCTTAGACACCTATACCAATTATAGCAGTTCTATGGAATTGATGTTTTCCAATGAATTGCTTATTGTAGGCAAGTTACAAACATGACACTACACTGGAGAAGCATCTGCCCAATCATAGGCACCTTTAGCAACACTATGAGGGTCCTATCCCAAAGAAAAGACAAAGTTTAAATATCATTTAAGTGGCCGAGTGATTGTAAGAATGCATGAGAGGTCCATAAATAGGATTTTTTTTTTTGTGCGCGCGCGCGTGGGGAGGGGGGGGGCGGGCCCTACTTCTCTTTCCCCCTTCTCGTTTCTCCACTTTTGCCATTCCCTCTGGATAAAGGGGCCAAAAGGGGTTCTAAATATTTCAATCTGACCATCCCTTGCATGGACACAGGGAAAATACGTGGGCTCCACAGTGGGGCTCACTTATTAAAAATCTAAACCATTTAAATAAATGTCCCACTCATATATCAGCCATCACCAAATTTCACTCCTAAGGGGAAATAAAGCCCTAACCAAATTGGAAACAGGTTTGGGGAAAGTTTTGAGGGGTGTTTTTTTTTTGTTTTTCTTTGGGGGTGGGGTGGGGTGGGTGGGGGTTGGGGTTGGGGGTGTTCAAAAATTCAGCCGTTATAGGAACTGCAGTAAATGTGATGTAGTGTTAGAACTGATTGGAGATGGAACTAGGGTTTAAAGTAGGACAAAACGTGGAGGAATAGTTTTGGCTAGGGCTAGAATTCAGTTGCAAAAATTTGGCGGTTTTACGATAGGTAAAAGGGGCTGGTGTAAAGGTAAAAATTGGGGATGATATGGGGCCCAATATGAAGGGAGTTTGTATGGAAAAGTTAGGGTTTTGTAGGGTATAGGTTGGACTTGTTTGGGGTGGAATTTGCAAAGTTTAGGAAGGGTTTTAAGGGCTGGTTTAGCTTTCATACAGCAACTGTAGTATTGCATTTTTTACAATTTACAAAAATTAGCAAGCAAAATTTGGAATTGAGGTTGCAGCTTCAGTTTTGGTAAGATGTTGAGCTCACATTAGAGGAAATTTGAGGGGAAACTTTGCGTTATTTGTTAGGTGTGCGTTAGGGACAATTTGGGAGAGAAAGTCGAAGCATTTGATAGGGTTTTGGGGGTTTTTCTAGAGTGACAAAAATCTTTAAAATAGAAAAGGATAAGGAAAAGATTATCGACTCACACATTCATCGACCACTCACAAATTCATAGTATGATTAATTGGAATTGTGTCTAGATGCCTAAAAGAGAGGGTGGTCTAGGCTTTAGGCCGCTGATTCAAATGAATAGAGCCCTCTTTAGGAAATGGTTGTGGAGGATATGGGAGCTTCCTAATAATTTACGGAGGCAACTTATCTTGGCCAAATATAGAGTCAGAAGAAATCGTTGGGATGTCTCAAGGGCCTTCATACAGATTTTATGGCCTATGGAGAGGTATTATCTCTTTTAAGGCCCTTTTTTGCAGCTCATGTCAGATATAAGGTTGGCTCGGGGGAAGACGTCTTCTTTTGGTTGGATGTCTGGCTGGGGGATAGACCTCTTTCAGAGGAGTTCCCTTCTCTTTCAGATGCGCCTCAAACAAATCGGCTAAAGTCAAAGATTACATGGAAAGGATTAATGATGATACTGTTTGGACCACGATTTTTATTTGGCATTTAAGAAAAGATGAGGAGAGAGAGCTTCTCCACCTCCTAGGGTTCCTCAATCAGGTCTTGGTTCCTGAGGAGGGGGCTGATTGCAAGGTTTGGGCTCCATCCAAAGAAGGGGTCTTCACAGTCTCTTCTTTGTTTTCGGCTTTGTCCGGTACTCCCACTACCAATAGTCATTATGACTTTCTTTGGAAATCAAAGGTGCCTCCTAAAGCGTTGGCTTTCACATGGCTGGTGGTTCGAGGTTGTATCCTTGCTTTTGACAACCTTTGTCGCTATAAAGTGATAGTGGCCAATGCACGTCCCCTGTCTCTGTCAGCTGAAGAAACAGTCAACCATCTTCTCCTGCGTTGTCCAATGGCTTCTGACATTTGGAACTCGCTCCTCCAGTCCTTCGATCTATCTTGGGTTCTACCTTCAACCATTCTAGACCTCTTTGGAGCTTGGAAACTCGTGTTTGGTTCCCACAAAAGGAGACTGCTATGGCGTGCTTCTTTTTTTTGCAAATTTGTGGGCTATCCGGAAGGAAAGAAACTCAAGATGTTTCCAAGGAAAATTGTCTCCGTCATCCTCTATTGTAATCTCCAGGTCCAGATTTATAGCTGCCTCTCGGGTGTCTATTCTTCAGGAGTTTTGGGGCCTGCCCATCATGGATGAAAATAGCGGCCGCTACGTAGTGTAGCGGCCGCTGTATCGGCCGTAGCGGCCGCCGCCACCGCTACGACCGCTACGGGGTGAGAAAAATTCCTACTTTTCAATTTTTTTTAAAATGCATAATAAGACTTATTTCTTTTCTTCTTCTCTTCAAATAACATTTCTACACAACTCTTCTACCCTTTTATGTTTAAAAGAACACCAAAAAGCATATGATCTCGCCGAATTACAGTCGATACAGAGAGTTCTTCTCTAAGTACATCCTATTAGACACCCCCTTTGGTAGATGTATTTTTTTCTCTAGGTACTCGTAAGTCTTAATTTCATGACATAATTTTTTCTTTTCTGAGCCTTTCATTAGTTTCTAAGTTAGCATAACCAAGCAACATGAAAACATGTGAAAAAAATGATCAATACTATTATTTTCTATTTATACAGCGGTACAGGACCTCATATAGTGAGGGGACCGCTACGCCCCCTTACCTCAGTTACTTTTGCAAAAAAAATAAATTTTCTCTCATTTTCCAATATTCTAGATTTTCTAGAATTTTTTCATATTTTTTTGACGATTTTTCCAAATCGCACCGCTACGCTGCTACGCTACGTAGCGTTTTGGCGGCAGGCCGCTACGCCCACCGTTACCGCTATTTTCATCCTTGCTGCCCATAGACATCATCCTTCTCAATTGGAGGAAGGTGATATCTTAATTTTTTGGGAGGTTTTTAGGTCATTGCTTTCCAGTATATCTCTTTTGTACTGTTTAAGTTTTTTATCAAAACAAGTTAATATACAAAACAAAACAAAAAAAAAGTATGATCCATCGAGGATTTGGCTCTGATAACAATCTAACATTGCCAGATTGGTGTAGAAAGATCCGCCCATTTGTAGGCACCTCCAAGCCAAGCAATGACTTCTACGGTTCTATCCCAAAGGGAAGACGAATTCTGAATATCATTTAAGTGATCTTAAGAATACATGAGAGTTCCTTAAATAGGCCTCTTGAACATCCGAGGAAGAGATTTCCTTTTTGCACATGAATAGCCTTTTATTTATATATAAAAAAACACGCGTGTGCACAACATTCATTTTACTTGGACCCTAATAAAATAAGAATGCTGATTTAAGGAAGATACTTAAAAGAAATAATAATCCCAAGAAAGATACTATAAGAAATATGATTTACTCATTACTTGGAAGGTTTAGATCGCTTGCTATAAAACAGATGAGCTTGTTAGGGTACCAAGCCCTGGGCCTAATAAACTTGGGCCAGGTTATCATTGGCTGCATCATTACTGTTGTATTTGAATGTAACCCAATCGCCCAAATCACCTTTCAATTGCTTATGTATGCTGTTATGGATAAACATATGAATTTTTCTTTTTTCTTTTTTTTAATGGTTATAAACCTCTGAAGTATGCACATAGGAATGAGCATTATTCTCTAGCTGCTTCCATGATTCCACCTCAAATCCCCATCCCAAGCAATTCCATACAAAGAATATGCACAACCCAGCTGCTAAGGGTGTTTTATCTTTTATGCATGGGATATGAAAATGCGATTTAAATATGACAAGTGAAACATATTGCCATGTTTGTTTGTTTGGAAGCACCATTTTTTTTTTTTGGGCTAAGTCGGGCTGCCAGTCAAGAGATCGACTTTCAACTGGAATACCCAAGTATCGATCACTGGGCACAGGGGCGGAACTAGGTATGTTCTTAGGGCCCTCACACCCGGTGGACCTAGAAAACCCCAAAACATGCAACAGAAACATGGAGAAAAAGCCCATGTTTGATGTCAGAAATAAGCCTCACCCCACTCGAACGACAAAATAATGAAGAAATTAACATTAAGGCGATCGTCCACACCCCTTAAACAAAAGTCATGGGTCCGCCACTACCTGGGCATGTGTGTGATACTATACGTGCCAACACCACTCAGCCATGTGTGGGATTTAGTTGTTTTTTGGGGTTTTCACATTTTTCACAAAATCCACGAGGATCTAAGATATGAAACTTCTAATCTCAAGGTTTATGAGTTTATCACTTATAAGAGAACATCAAACGCTTTGGATCAAAATTGGGGGCCCACAGAAGTGCAGATCTATAGGTTGGGGTTGTCTTGGGCAATTTCACATATTTCTCAAAATCTATGAAGATTGAAGATATGGAATGAAAAGCATGGGGTTATATTAGTTCAATAAAAATTTTGAACGGTTTGACAGCAATTTTGGGCTGACAGGACCAAGAAAAAAAAAGGTGATAGTTGATGGGTATTGATACTGCGACCCATTGCAGGCGGTAATTGTACCTATGTGAGGTGAATAATGGTTTGTCACCTGGAGACGTGTGAAATTTTGATGTGGATGGCCCCCAATTACAGACCATTTTCACAGCAAAAAGTTGTGCATGTGGTGCATAAATGAGCACGAACAAACATGTTGATGCGTAAACAACTAAACATCACACATATGTAACATTTAAATATGAAAATGAGTGCAAACGACACTAAGAAAAGCATAACATCCAAAATGTACCTAAATAGAAAAACAACTATTTCAAGTTAACTGACCTGTACAGTCTTGCCAAGACCCATTTCATCTGCCAATATCCCATTTAACTTGTTGTTATACAGAGAAAGCATCCACTGCAGCCCAACCTGTGAAAAAATGAACAAAAAATTCGCACAAAATGTTTCATACATGAGTAAATAGTAGTAAACCTGACCAAAATTGAAAACATCAGAGAAGTTGCAACCTACAAGCTGATAGTCACGTAGAGTCCCAGCGCGTAACATTGATGGTTGCCTTACAACTCTTTCATTCACAGCATGAGCTAAATTATAATATCTGACAGAAGCAACAATGTTAGCCTTCACTTTGCAGGCAAATACAAAGCTTGCAAAGAATGAGAACGAGCTACCATGCATACAATTTAGAAACTGTATAAGGACAACATTTTCTAAAGAAGTCGCTGAGCACAACTCACACCCACACCCGTACTTTTTTTATTAAAATGGTATGTTCATCACTATCATAAGAGGAGAAGGAGGTGTTCTTTTATTTTATTTTATTTTTTCCTTTTTTTTTTTTGGAGGGTTGGGGGGAAGGCGTGGTTGTAATAAATGGTAGATTTTGTTCCAATAGTTTAATAGAATTAAATACAAAGAAAATATAGTTTATTGTGCTTTAACAGTATTAATTACATACAATCATACTGTTATTCATTCCAATTGATGTTACTAACCCAGGAAAGAAGATAAAAGATCAAATAGCTGTTCATTCATATTATGATTCGAAATGGAATAAAAAATCATGTGAAATCCCAGGTATTTTCGACAACTACAAGATCAACAATGCCATGATCTTAGGCTTCTGTTGCTCAGATAAAAACATCCCTTTCCATGTATTTGGATAAAACCCATAAAGGATTGACTGTTCTTTTTCTACAAAAACCCTTGTGAGGGTTGGCGGAGTTTCAGTAGTTCTTCCACTTCCAGGAAAAATTCTCCTGTGGGCAGCATGCCTCATACTTATAATAGTATTAGTTATATACAAATACAACTATACTGTTATTCATTCCTATTGATGTGACTATGTAAGCACTTTGCTCTACAACTGACATATGAACAAAATTTTGTAGTCCCAAAATTTTACGATATCATTATGTCTGAAAACTCTACAGATGTGTGGTCATTTGGGTTTCGGGGCTCCATATGTCTGAGAGCATCCATATTCGTGTGTGACACTAATTAAACGTGGGCTGGTGCAAGTCGAGCCAGGCCCAAGTCCACTAGGCCTAGCCCGTGAGCTATCGGGTCAATCAGATCCAACCCGTTGGAAAAAAAGCCCACAAATCCAATGAGGATTAGCCAACTGTTGTGGGAAGTTATCTTATTTTAAACAGTCTTCTAATTACTTTAATATTTTAGAATCAGTAGGTTTCTTTAATTTGAATATTATGTTTAGCAATCAAATCCTAATGAGATAGGAAAGATTGTAGGAACTTCATTATAAATATGTAAATCCCCTTTAGGGATCAAGACATCTTATTATTGACTTGAAATTGAGTTGCTTTGGTTAGTTTCTTCTTCTGTGCGTGAGTTCTTGATCGTTGAATCCATTTGGATTCGGCCAAATCCCTGCTGTGGGTTTGGTCCTCCTCCCTGGGCTGCATCATGGGCCTTATTCTTGTAGGTTAGCAAGATGATTTGAACAAATTAAACGACCAGTATTATTAACTTGTAAGATTTTTCCTTTGCATTTAGAAATCCAGCTGTAAGGCAAAGGCACTTGCTTAAAGATCAAACTCTAAATAAAGCTTCCTCCTTCCCATCATTATCACTTGTTTTTTCCTCTCTGCTTTTCAAAATAATCCCTCTTGTTATTAGATAACTTTCCCAGTCCACGGGTAAGAAAACATATGAAAAAAGAGAACATTCAAATATAGGTAACAGGCATTCATCACATACATTTGCCCGGTGATTCTTCAAAAGCACCTTTATGCAGCAGAATTTACATTATAACCAGTTGATAATTATGAGACCAATAACAAACTTACTTGTTAACAGAGGAATTGTCCCTTGGAGCATTCATTTCAGAGAACCTATTCCGTATCATTACTTCCTCTCTTGCACAAGCTGCCGCTGTCCTAACTTCTTCTTCCGAAAGACCCTGTTAAAGGGACACAATTGACATCACTCAACAGATAAAAATAAAAATACAGAAAAAAGATAATTTAAAAAACCAAAAATACTGGAAATTCGAACAAAGCATGCCTGTGAGCGGGCAGCAGCTGCAGCAGCATTTGCTGCCTCTTCCACCTCTTGGTGATTCTTAGCTGACGTTATTTTTCCTCCAAGCTTATTAAGATATTCTTCTGTCTGGGATAAAAATGATGAGAGAACAGCATATCTCTGAGAAGCATCACCAGGAATGTTGGTCTGCTGCTCCAGTAACATTTCCCTATACCTGTCAACATCATTATTTTTCAATGCTTCCATTCTCTTGCTCCTGTCTTCATCCTTTCTCTTTGCAAACTCTCTCAACATTTTCTCATGATACTTGGCCACTCCCCTATTACGGGCAGTCCGTGCATCACGGATCGCCCAATGAGATTCAAGTAACTTCTTACGCCATTGAAATATGGATTTAAGCTGACGTTCTCTCACAGCCTTCTGAGAGAGCTGGACCTGTCTCACGAGCTCCATACGCTGGCGTTCACACTGCCGAACAAACTTCCTGTATGGCCTGTCAGACATAGCCATTATCTCCTGCTGCTGCTGATCAACCTCATCTCTCAACCTCCGCTGAAGATCCAACAGGCGAAGCTTCCGCTCTTCAATCTGCAGCCGCAAAACAAGATCAGGTCTGATTCTTTTCCTCTCCAAGTTTACTGCAAGTAGACCACCTATCTTTTTAAGACTTTCTGTTCTTTTTTTGCTAAGCACTTCCATGCCTTCCTCAAAGAGCAGATCCTTCACATCGTATGCGAATGTTAAATTGTTTGTGTTATTTGAAATGCCTGCTGAGCCAAACAGATCCGGCCTACGGGTAAAAACGGGAAAATCAAAAAGGGGGCCATAATACTTTCTTGTCACAGCAGCATCCTTTGCCGGCGGTGGGACACTTGTGTGAGTGGGTTTCTTTACTTGTGCGTTCTCCGACACAGTAGCCTGCAGTGGAATTGCTTTGCCCCTATCGGAGCTAAGATCACCTTTACTAGAAGAAATATTTGGGTTCCCCCGTTCAGTTTCTTGCTCTGACTTAACAGAAGGCGTGATTGTCGTTTGCTCTTCCTTTCCAGCAGACACCACTCGTACAGGTTCCTTCATTGCACTTGATACCACAACTCCTTGCAAGTGACTGGATGAAGTTGCCTTTTCATCTCCCACGACGGATTCCTCTTTTGGTATACCCAGACCTTGGCTTAAAGATGCAAGGTGTGGAACTTTGTCATTGACCTCTAAATTTCTGCCATGCACTTCCGCACTCTTCCCAGTACTCCTGTCCCTATTTGATGTTCCTGAAGGGAGATAGACCTGTTGAGGCTGTGAATCCAAAGGCGGTGGGGCAATAGCTTGTAGAACTTCCTGAGGAAGATTACCTTCACCTCGCTGTAGTGCAAATACAAAAACAGAGTGCAAATAACAATATTTAGTCTAGACTAGCTGATCTAAAACTATTGAGTCTATCTTTCACTGATCAACAAAACATGATGAGACCACTACTTCACGAACATCAAAAGCATAATGAACTCAATAACATGATCTACAGTAACTGTCAAAAAGGGGGTGTCCATATTGGAAAATTGGAGCAAGACAGTGTTTGCATCTAAAGGCAAGCAATTTGACCAATTTCAGATATTGAAAACCAGTTTAGCAATGGAATACTTTTTTCTGCCTTTTCTGCTCCAAATCATAATTAGCACCAACCACCAATACGGATTTGTGAGGCAAAGTTGGAAACAGTACCCCATCTAGGTCTTAAGGGCGATTTCTAATTTCAGCACTGTCCCAAAAAATCAGCAGAATGGACAGGCATTCATTTCAGGGGGAAATTAAAACCTGCAGAGGTTTGAGGTTTATCCAAATGCAATCAAAATTTTGTAGAATAAAGAGAGTGCATGTGAGGGTTTTTTAACCGCACACCTTCAGACGCCTGAATGCTAATATTTGTGCCTTCAGCACATGAAGCTGCTGCTTTGTAAATCCAATACGTTGCTGCTGTGGGGCCTGGACAGTGGATCCACCCTGAGAAGGTGGCTGGGAGCCTGAACCAGAGCTCTCACTGGGAGAAACTGTGGGTTGTGAAGAGGTTCGATTCAACTGCTGCAAGTGCCTGAAATACTGCATTTGCATTGCTTCGGATCCAGAAATTGCACTTTTTCCATGCAAATTATCAGCGTTCTGACTCATGCTTGCGGATGACTTTGGCGGATGCATGGTTGGCATTCCATTTCCGATGGTGAGTGGATGCCTGGCAATCCTCTCTGTCTGGTTCTCCTGGCTTTGAGCAACAAGTTGCTGCATCTGAATGTTATTGGCATTAGTAGATGGTCCAGAAACAGTTGGCCTAGTTTTCACCGTGGCATCCTGACCAGTCACATCGCCCAGTGGATTCCCATGGGCAGAACTATCACTTGCAACTGGTTGAGAAGACATGATCTGTTGCTTTGGTGGAGGGATGCGTGATGGATGCATGGCCACATTGTTCTCATTCGGTTTCTGCATCGCAGCCCCTCTAGACTGCCAGCGGGGAAGTAGTTGGGCAATCAGATTCGCATGGGCAGGAAGAGATAGATCAATATTACGCTCTAATGCCCATGCCTGCACCGCTTGCAACTGTGCCATTGCAACCTGATTGTTCGAGATGTTTTGTAGGGACGGATGAGATTGTTGTGATTGAGGAGGCCTAATCATACTTGCTGCTGTTAGCTGGCCAATCACTGCCTGAGGAGGTTTTAACTCATTCCTTTGATCGGCACTTGTCTGCCCTTGCTCCATCTGCTTTTCACCCTGCAGAAAACGTTCCGCCGACTTTTTCGGCACAGATCCTGGTGTCTTGTTGGCTGCATGGTTAGCTGCCTGAATGGACATAAGCTCCTGCATTTTCAGATTGTTCATGCGCATGTCTTGATCATTTCCAGATGGACCCGCCAATCCCATTTTACCTTGCTGCTGAGGTTGCATATTCATGTAAGGCTTCTGTTGGGCAGCTTGGAAAGCATACTGAAGGTAAGCTTGATTGTTTTGGATGTGGTGCTGTTCCCCACCCTGGCCTTTAATCTGGTTCTCCTCACGGAACTGGGAAGCGCCACTTTGTTGAGACAAGTCTAGGAACTTCCTTGACTGTTGAGGCATAGGTGAGGAAGAGGGAGGTGAGGAGAAGTTGCTCCCACCCATGACTCCACGAATGCTCCCTGCCTGATAAGACAAAAGGGTATCATCTCCGTCAGATTTTCTAAGCTGTTGAAGCAGAAGAGACTGCATGAGCAGAACAAAATTAATGATAGAATAATAAAATAATAATAAGTACAAAACCAATAAACAAATTAAAGAAGAAAATCTTCGTAAATAAGCATAATAATCTGTTACAACTAGACTCCTTGCAGCCAAAAATGTATATGTGCATGCAAATTTGAAACATTTCAGATCATGGACTTCCTTGAGGATGGTTTTGTGAAAATGATATACATGCAGAGCTCCTCCAAGCCACAGATGAGATTTGAGATTGGTATGGATAAGAGCCACCAACTGTCAAATAGAGGAAAGCATGCAAATCTTCATTTTGTTGGGTTCACCAAATGGTGGTTTCTCAAGAAATATTTGCGCAATTTGATATAGCGAATCAGGCTAAGAAGAGTAACAATGTTTTTGGGACTTCTTCAGCAACTTTAGGTGAGTCATTTGCGAGATATATTGTTTCTATTTCCAAAACATCACAACCAACATAATTTCAGCCGGACCATTAAAGGATTGTAATGCGAGATATGATCTTGGAAAAACTCAAACCAATTTTGTTTTTCTATGATAAACACATCTCTGTTCTCTGATTTTGGTCCTGACAAACAGCCGCATGATATGTGAAGATTGGGGACGTATTTTTAAATTCATCATGATCTTACTTGATGGTTTCTCGTGACCAGACTGTTTCGAGAGAATTTGGCATTACAAATGAGTTTTTTTGTTTGGACTTTGGTTTACTGTAATGCTGTTGTAGTATTGAACCAGCTGCTCTTAGTACCTTCGAATATAAGCTGACCGGGTTCGGATTCGGTAAAAAGTGAACCCAGACCCAGACTGATTAAATGTATGCAGAACCGGTGCCCGACTCTGGACCCAACTCAAAATTAATACATAACATACTAAACACAGAATATCAATTTATATTTTATACAACAACCTTGTTATCGCTAGGTATTTGATACATATCAGTCAGGTCATCAGATATTTGGGCATGGACACAAGCTGGACCTGGACCAGGTCATCATCAATTGAGTTCAAAAAGAGAGTCCAGTCCATACAGGATTTTTCAGGTAAGAACACATTCAATAATCAGAGATCCATACACATTATATCAGTATCCCTGTCTCTGTTGATCCAATCTACTGTCCTATTCTCGTATTTCATTTCCAGCAATGAAGTATTCCTGTTAGCCATGTTTCTACAGAAGATTATTGCTGGGTTATATTTTAGGCAGCTCCATATTCAATGAGCCTCATTAGATTCTGTCAGCTAATTTATGGATATCTCCCTGCATGAAACATTTGTTTTTACTATTGCATTCTGTTTCTACAGAAGATTATTGCTGGATTATATCTTAGGCAGCTCCATATTTCAATGAGCCTTAGTAGAATCTGCCAGCTCATTTATGGATAGCTCCATGCATGAAACAATTGTTTCTACTATAGCATCCACAGGTAAATGCAAAATAGTCCAGTTAAGTTAGATGGCGACAAAAAAAAAAAAAAAACTTCCTGCAGGAGTTTAGTCCTCAACTATTTCTACAGGATAACTTCCATAGTTGATTGATCGGTTAGATAGTACCCTCGTGAAAAAGAGCTCTCAATAACACCAAAGTGATAATCTGGAATTGATCGCAGTTGCCATCAGTCATTGGTCATATAGAACAGCAAAAGAAATGCATTTCATCTGCATCATCCATACCATCAAGAGTATGACTCAAGGGGATTTCAATTGGAATTCGAACTAGTTAATTATCAACAGATTCATACTCAAATTTTTTATACATTATGACTTGAATGATTTTCTGTTAGTTTACTATTCCCAATGTTTCGTTTCTATAAAAAGGGTTCATAAGACAACTCAAAAACACGCCGAGTTCTCAAGAAACTCAAAAAAGAGTTCAAAAAAGAGTTCGAACCAGTTCAAGCAGTGAGCAAATAAAGTCCATATCCTAATCTAGACACTTGTCAACAAGAACTTATTCACTGATGCAGGTGAGGTCCATGACCAAGCCCATCCAAGTGGGTTAATGAACCAGGCCCAAGCCCATTCATATATTTTTAGAGTCTAATTTCTTTTGTAGAATAATTGTTGTGTTAAAAAGATTGATTCCTCATGAGTTTTTATGTTGTTAAAAGTAAAGTAGCACAATAACCCGTGCTAAGCACAGGCATGACTCATGTACTTAGGGTCCCGTTCCATTTAACTACTTTTTACATTATTTTGATAAATAATTACATATAAGCATTATGTGCAGCAGTAGTAGTAGTTAGGTTAGTTATTTAAAAAGGCAAGGGGTCATGAGATTAAATCCCATAACTTATATACATTTTTAATTTTTTTACCATGGCGGCTCCAATAAAAAAAAGTCAAAATTGAAAGTAATCTGATCAAAATTGAATTCAAAACCTTCGGCTTTAATATATTATAATAGGAGTCTTGGTTGTAACTGGTTACAAAATAGGAAGTTGGAGTCCAATCCCGTCTTTTTCAAAAAAATGAGCCCAATTAAAGTGTCAAACTCACTCCAGCGGACATAAAAGTATTCCTAATTGATGCCTTATTCAATGAATCTAAAATTGTGCAATTCAGACATAATTAGGATAACTTATAAGTTATGAACCATTTTCCAACAAGGCATAGTTCAATTACAAATTTTGTTAATAACTACTTGTATCTTCCCTCTTATAGACATTCATCTCACAAAGAAAAGTTTTCTTCTTCCTTCTTGTGGCATACTTAAATCTTAAGATATAACCCTAAATCAAAGTGGCGCTAAGCTATGCTTGGAGGTGACTGTGTTTGAGTAGATCCTCTTAGTTCAAGCTTAAAGCTTGTGAGTCAATATATGATTAAATACACAGCAGATTGGATATTAAGAAACAACCCTGATGTCAACAAAGTTCGATGTTACTAAAGCAAAGAGTTTGGACATTTTGCAATTATTTTTATTTGTGACAAGTAATCTCCAAATGCAAAAACTAATGTACTCCGGTGTAACAACAGACCACAACACAAGAAGAGATAACAAATCAAACAATTCATAATGAGAAGACAAGTTTTTGCAATTGTTTTTATTTGTGACAAGTATTCTCCGAATGCAGAAACTAATGCACTCCTGTGTAACAGCTTAGCCTAGACCACAACACAAGAATAGATAAGGAATCAAACAATTCCATAATCTCAATCCCCACGAACCATAATCCAAATAGAAGGAAGAAACAGAAAAAAAATCCAAAGTCATAATGCCAAAACACACTATTAAAAGAGAATCCACAATTCCACACACCCCAGCTAAATAATCTGAAACTAGCGCCACTCAAACTAGACTTCAAGGTTCCACTTATGAAGAATCACAAAAAAAAAAAAAAAAAAGAGAAACAAACATTACTAAAAATGTACACGCTCATTTAATTCATGTACCAAATACAAACTATTACATGCAGGACTAATTGTTGACATATGATAACCTACAAGGCTACAACACTCTAATGGTGTGCATGCACTCTCCTAAATAAAGTAATAGCACCCCAATCTCTCACAACTCTTTTGGCTCGCTGCATTCATAAGTTAACTATTATTAGCACACATTTCCAATCTCCCATAACTCTTTTGGCTCACTGCATTCAGAAGTTAACTATTATTAGCACACATTTCCAATCTCCCATAACTCTTTTGGCTCGCTACATTCAAAAGTTGACTATTATAAGCACATTCTCCAAAACATATTCATTGAACTTCAATCTACATCCAAACATTAAATATTACCATACAATCTCCTAAGCACATTAGTTATACGCCGACCTCTCATAAAACCTTTTAATCCACTATATGCTTTATTAATGCAAATACATGAAAATAAGCAAGTACTAGGTGCAAATACTTAATACACTGCCATTGTCATGGGCCCATATTTCTAATGGTGAGTTGTACATCACCATCAGGATGATGTGGATGGGCCCCACCAAAATGTGATGAAATCTTCGACATTGGGTCCCATCTGATTATACATTTGATGATGGCTTCAATGATAGCAGTGCAACCTCTTCGATCCACAAGAGAAACCAACCATAGCATCATAATGTTCAAACATATCAATTGACCTCAAAGGAGCCATCATCCAACTTTGAATGGGCCCCATTCACCAGATTCTCCTCCGGTTTTGACATCCACTCTTTCATTGCAATCCTCAACGACTTCCACAGCACAATCTAATCTTCCCATTTTTGAAAAACAATAGTAGACTGTTCAAGACTAACTGCAATGAGTTTGTCAGGTAATATTACTGTTATTTCTTCTTAAATTCCCCAAGAGATTACAAGTGGTAGCATTCGCCATAAGACTTGACATCAGAGAATCAAATGCCAAGACCCCACCACCACCAAACCTCATCCCATAAGAGAGGCAAATGAATTGTGGAAAAAAAATTGATGTTTAAAGACAGACCAAATGAGAGTTGCCAAACATTTTCATAATAAAAATCGAAACTTGGAAGAGAAAAGGGAATCAAATTGTTGTCAGCAACAATCAAATTTGATTACTTTTTCCAAGTTTGAATTTTTACCATAGCAATAAGACCCACTCTCATATAGTCTTCCATCTTTCTTTAACATCACTTTTCTTCCCTTCAGCAAAATCAAAACTCAAGAACCACCCTCAGCAGAAGAGACAGAGACAGAGACTGACACTTGAAGGTAACAAATCTGATCAAATGGGCTACTAAAATCCTAAACTACACAATATAGTCCAAACCTACCCACAACAATCAAACAAAGAATACCCACAAATTCACATATCAATTTGCCTTCAAAACACACACGCACACACACGCGCGCACACAAAAAAAAAAGACCCAACCAGCTGGATATAAGAAAGGGCCCAAAACCTCACCTGTCTAAATGCAAATTGCTGCTGCTGCTGCTGTTGCTGTTGATGCTGCATCGAATCGAACCCCAAATGCGTCGCCGACACCGCCGACGAAGACGACGACGGCGACGCTGCCGACGACGAAGATTGCATCCACCAACCCCACTAGAAAAAACCCACAAATTTCAAAAAAAAAAAAAATAACCCAAAACCCTTCACCCAAAGACACTATCCAAACACTCTCTCGTCTGCTGATCTGCACCCCGGAATGGATTGCGTGCAAAACCCCTATATTTCTGGAAAATTACAAACAAAACCCCTTACCGCTTTCCTGCCCAAAACCGCTTTTCTGACACCACTCGCCCACCAATCCCGACAGCAAAACCGCTTTTTTCGCTCACCCCATTTGCGGGAGCATTGAAGAGGAGAGCTCTAGGGCTTCGAACCGCTTCACAGCCGATTTCTCCACCGATACGCTACCATTCTCGTGGTTTTGAAAACCGGGTTGCAGATCGGATCGTCGCCTGGTGCCGGAACACGCGATCTTGCAGGAAACTGGTAATTTAAACGCTTGGAATTGGATTTTTCTCTGCGGTCAAACCCTAACCCTAGGGTTCTTTTTTCTTTTGTTGTATGTGTTTTTGCCCTTTTTCTATTTTTTCACGACTCCTACGAGATTCGTTCGATCAAAACCGCGTCTTATATGTAAAAGCCGCGTTTCGGTAGTCCGCAGATAGTGTAGTCGGCGCGGGCTACGGTTTTTTGCATGGAGACTAGGGCCACTAGGCCTATAGTAATTCAGAAGTCAGTGCTCCTGCGGATCACTGGTATGTTTCTTTTTCCTCAGGCGGAAAGATACATGTCGTGAGTCTTCGAAATAGTGCTCCTCTGTAATTTCAAAGACCCAATTGAATGACCAATTATGTTATGTCATTGGTGGGCCTTGATTTTGTGGGGCCCATCAGAATAAAAAAACAGTACTACTTTTGTTTGATACAAATGGGTTTTTATTTTAATTTTTCTGTTAGGATACATACAAGTAGTTGGTGAACTTGATGGCCTAACCATCCGACAGAATTAAAATCCTGTTTATTTAATTTTGGGTCAGTTACAATGCTTGACAGCTTTTGTACCTTCTAATTATAATCTCATGCATGCACAGGGAAATCCCAATTCTATGATGCCAGGCACACCTAGAAGTGGGCCCCACAGTACAAACCAACAATTGCCTGAATGTGTGGGCATTGGGCTACTTTTTTATTTTACTGAAACTAGGAATATCGGCGGATTGGATTGATCATGTATAGAACATAAAATTAAATTATATATAATATAAAAAAATTGACGAGCTTAAATATGTGTTTTACCTGATCGATCGAATAAGTGGGTCCAGCATCAAATGCAGGAGAATTTGGTGACGAACCAATAAACATGGAATAATTATTTTCTGCTGTTTAGATATCAAACATGACCCAATTAATAGAATTGTGAAATTATCCAATTCAAACACAAAAGTTAAAAAATAATAACATGATTACCTTGAAGAAGAAATGTGCAGCATAATTTTACTCACCCATTCACCACATTAAAGAGACACATGAATGCATGGTATGGGGTAAAGGGACCAAAAACTTCATCATCTTCTTGTTTTTTGATTTGGCCCAAAACTGACACATACATGCACCAATTAGTTATACATTTACCAAAATCCGATTTTATGTCTTATGGATAGGCATTTAATTAAAAGCAAGGAAATAAATGGTCATTAAACAAAAATACAAATGACTAATTGCTATTACTGATTTTGACAACTACCAATATTTAATAAGACTCCTTTTGCAAGCTGAAGACAAATGATCTCTCTAATGATGGGTCCACCATCATTTCACATGGGGGGGCACACTTCAAACATGGTCATGGTCATTGTCAACCTATCAAAACTTAAAAGTTGCCGTCTAAATCTTTGGAATGTTACTGGGAGAAGATCAGACCATCCAAAGTGAGGCCCACCTGTTGATCTTTACAGTATCAACAACAGAGGTAGATAGGTACACAGTTTAGGAGGTCACGAGGAGCACCGTACATATTATGAGGGTGTGTAAAACCCAAGGGTTGGATCTATTAACTGCGGTTAGAGAGGTAAGAAAGGGCCTGGATCTCAACTTAATTACAGAAATGACACTTACTGAATTACACAATTGTCCTTGCCTTTTATTGAATTACAACATTTGGAAGAAACCTGACATCTTTGTGGGGCCCACTGACCCATAAAAAAATATTGGCTTGATGGAAAGGATCCTGGTGATGATGTTATATGAGCAATTTGGGCAATTGATTTAAGGCCATGGGACCCACTTTATGGCCATATGTTATCTTTTGATGGTTGACATGTGTGACATATCTGACCACTGATGTGCACACATGTATGGCTGTTTGCATGGGTGCCCCCCACATGGTGGTCTGTTGCATATATAAGTTTAATGATTTGCTGATTTCTATAGTAACCTTAGAGCCTGTTTGTTTGCTGAGATTCTGAGAATTCATGTACAAGGTGAGAATTCTTCATGTTTTCTCATCATTCTTGCAAACAGACTCCCCCTTAATTCAAGGTCTCAAAATTTGATAGATTTCTAAACTTACAATTGCTTTTTTTTTTATACAGTAAACCATGATGCATTTCAAATTAGGAATTTTGCTTATTTAAACAAGAGGGTAGTCATTGCCAATGGGTTGAATTGTAATAGCTAGGTTATGATGTTTTCTATCTTAGTCTGGAATGATGCATATGGGATGGGAAAAAGGGATTTATATATTTGATATGTAAAACGCATTGGCATATTTGTTGAAGTTACTATTTTTCACAAGAGTAAAACCATATATCCAACGGTTGTAGATGTGTCTTTATTTTTCAAAAATGTTTTTTCCAACTTTCCCAAAATCTATGAAGATATAACATATGAAACTAAACATGTTAATGCCCACAAAAGTGAATGACGTTAGTATATAAGTTGAAATTATTTGGACATGTTCCATAAGTTTGTCAAAATCTATGAAGATTTAATATATAAAATTAAACATCTTAGAGATCATTAGATCAACGAAGAAGATAAATGGCTTGGATCATAATTTGGGGGTCCAAAGAAAGTGGAAAAATAAATGTGGTTGAAGGGGTTTAAACCTGCCTGCAACTTGATCAAGCATTACAACCTGTATCACCAGATTCACCACTTCTACATACATGCATATAAATAAGAGAAGTTCAGATTTAGTGAGGGAAAACCCCACATGACCATGAGTTGACCATTCACAGTTCGCCACATTACCACGAGCAGCCTGCAATGCAAGCTGACAGCCTGTCATGCAGCTGGGCAAGAGCTACTCACAGTGATGTGGTGGACCCTGAGGGGTCCGCTCACGGTCACCGTGCGTAAGGTCACTCAGAGGATCCTGATTCACATAAGAGGCTAAAAACTTAATTTACAAACTACTTTCATACCATATGCATAAATGAGTGCAAATAAATATGATTGTGCATAACATTATGTATGTTCATTATTTACATATGTAAATAAGTGCAAACAAATGGGCTATGAAAGACTGCATGAGTGAATAGATATACATATATAAAGACACAAAAACACATAAAAGCAATATAGTACATATGATCAAGTATACAATAATTATCACTAATGGTGTGAGTCTTTCTTGTACTTAGTGTAGGGGTAACAATTAGACAAGCCCAAGTAAATTTTGAGCATTTTAGCTATAAGTAGAGGCTCAAGCTGAATCTCAGTCATTCAAGTTCAAAATGTGAACCCAAAAGTGAGTTGAAAGGTCAGATTGAATCCATAATTGACATGTCTAAGTTCATATATGGGTTGGTGGTCATAGTATATTTATTTGGGTTGTCCATCAAATGGGAAGAATAGGCTCAAGTCAATCCTAGTACCTTTTTCAATTTTTGGTATTTAGTAGGGTAAAAATGCCACCCAAACCTAACCCCATAACCCCATTAATCAATTGGGGAAAAAAAAGATAATATGAACTCAACCAAAATCTCAGAAGGGGCCAAGTTGAACCGTTAATTACCAAGTTAGATGTACATTATGTTGGAATGTTTGATAAGCATCACCACTCTGCCCTAAAAATGTGAGAATATGTACATGAAAGCTAGGAAAGTAAAGTTTTCTTATATATTGAAAATGTACACATCCCTATCTCACTGAATATATCAATTAATACTAGTCCTCATAGAAGGCTATGACAAAAGTGGGGCACATGGAAACTGCTCTCAAAGGTAGGACTCTCTCTAGATTCAATTCACTGTTAGTCTTAATAAAATCATCAACAAAAAAAGGTGCCATATAGAAATTGCTCTCAACAGTTACTCTTGGCAGGTTGAGTTCACCATGTATCACCCAAATGATGTTAGACCCTCCAACAATTACTATGTATCCTCTAATTAGATGTCTATAAATAATTTCAACAAGAGAGGAAATTATCAACCATTCTTGGTGGCCTTTGGCCTGGTGAGGGTGAGGGAGGGGAATAGAGCTCAGTGAGAGTTGCTCAAGAAAATGATTGTAGATAAGAGGAAGAGAGATAAAGTAATCAACAGAGCTTCGGCACAGGAGATCAGCTTAAAAGAGAAGAAGACAATGATAATGCTCATAGATTCTATTATGTATTTTGTAACTTTATCTTAAGCAAATTATTTTTATCTAAAATCACATTTCAGGAAATAATTAAAATGATTTAAGACTTGAATTTGATTTCATGGGGATAGAGAGTATCTCTAATCATTCATGAGAATCCAATAAAAAAACCAACAAAAGAACTTCCGAAAAGATCCATTCATTAACAACATATAAATAAGTACTCGTTAGATCTAGATATTTTTGTAAAAAACTAAAGAATTTCAAAAGTTTTCACCCAACCTTTATTAAAACAAGATTCTCAATTTATACAAGAGAAGAGGAAGCTCAAGAAAATGATTTAAAATTCAACCTAAGTTTAATTCATAGTATTATTAACACCCTACCCACCCCACGCCACCCCCACCCCACCGCGGCCACCCAGCCTGTCCTTTCATGTAAAGGATATGTGATTGTCACAAATTAACAAGATCAACTTAGCAAGAAAACCGTAAACACTTTGATCTCTAAAAAATAACATAGTAAATATCTTGAAAATTAGATCATAAAGTCTTCTTGGTGATCACCATTTGTCCGTTGATCCATCTCGCAGCCCACTCTTTTTTCAATTTAATGGCGCCGGTAGCCTACTAGATCAGATCTATCATGATATCTTTCAAAAGCTTTTGATCGTGAAACTAGACAAAAAATGCAAGATCATAACGTTGTAGGATCTTACACCCCATTGAAGTACCACTTATCCCAAAACCAATTGGTGATAGGAAACGACACAATAATAGTTTTGTGGTGAGGGCGACGGCACACCCACTGCGGCTCCTGCTGCGAACTTGCAAAATGCGTGTCCCGTGACTCGAATACCTGACCTACCAGGCTCTGATGCCACTCGTATGATCTTGCACCCCATTAAAGTACCACTTATCCCAAAACCAATTGGTGATAGGAAATGGCACAACAATAGTTTTGTGGTGAGGGCGAGGGCTCGACCACAATTATGACTGCTCAGGAGTGAGGGTGGACATTGACCTCAACAAATGTTTTTATGATTCGATGGATAAGAGATGATTGATTTTATTGAAAGATAAAGCGACGGTGATTACTGCACATGAAGATAGGATCGTGCCTGGCTTGATACCAAAATCATTATCAGGCCTGGCTTTATTGCCAATAAGAGTTTCAAAAGCTAATAAATTCTTATGATCTCACTGCAAGCTTTATTAAAACAATATTCTCAAATTATACAAGGGTCGAGGAACCTCAAGAGAATGATTTGACTCAAGCTAAGTTTTATCCCTAGTATATTTAACAAACTAATCCTAACATGTTCTCTAACAAAAATAATATTGGATGAGGAAGAGAAAAGAAGAAAAGGAGTACCGATTTGCGACAATCAAGAGGTACCTCACCTTGGCTTCATGTAGGTTTGTGAGAGGAAAGATCTAACACTTCAAAACCTTAATAGCCGATGTAAGTGGAGGCAGAGCGCTCAAAAACCCATAAAAGAAGTCCATTTTCAGTCATAAATAAGGTGAAAGATGAGAATCTAGGACGATTAACAAAAGATATACCAAGAATATAAGGTTTGATGAAGAAAATATAAGAAAGAGAAGGGAGAGAGACTGGTGGTTAAAGGAAAAGGAGGCCTTAAGAGGCAAGGGTTCTCCAGAGGAGAAGGGGAAGAAGAGATATCGACTGTTAAGATATGTTCTAGGGTTTCCTCATTAGCGATGTATATATATATATGCATAAAGTTCTATTTATAGCTCTGTTTTCATTATAGATTAATATTTGGCTACAAATAATCTATATCTCTCATAGTTGCAAACTTGGATTTGGGACCTACCTAGATGCAAGCAGGTAAGGAAAACGAGGAGATCTAATTGTGGATACACTGGTGGGTCCCACATGGGCATCGTGTGTTGATAATAACCATCTAATTAAAGATCCAAAATATAAACATTTTTACAACCGCAAATATAAGCTTTAAGGTTTGAAGCAATTAATCAAATGGTTATGGTCATCATATCACTCCCATGTAGGGGCCATCCACTTACTCCATGACAAGAGCTTCTAATCCCTTCATGCACCTATGATCATGGAATAATATACGGCTGCTACATAGTGCATCGGCTAATATATCGGGCGTAGCAAGCATAGCCGCTATGCAAAATTGAAAATATCGCCACTACGTTATAAAATCTAGCTAAGCCAAGTAGTTTTCATTTAAAATATTATTTTTCCTATTTCTTCTCCCAAACAACCTATCATAAAGTTGTCTCTGGCCTTAATATAATTCCAAGTCACTAAAAAAAATGTCCTCTACAAAAGATTTAGATTTCTAGACAACTTTAAAAACTCACACCGCTACATTGCTAGATATTACCGCAACCACTACATATCACCTGCTACGTAGCATGTTAGCCACCACCACCACTCCGTTTTAATCGATATTTTGATCTTTGTCTATGATATGGGTTGGTTTAGTCAGTTTTACTCGAGAACAAGTAAAAAATAGCCAAAGACTTCTAGAAGTATGTCCAAGAGCAAGTGAAGAAGTGTGAGTGTGAGAGTTAAGAAATGACTAGTGTATGCCATTAAACCTATTAATTTATAACTACCTTCTTTAGTTTCAAATTCACACATGCCCATGTTTGTGTTCTGCCTATGGAAACTTCACAATCTAACATCCATGTCATTCATTGTTGAGTTTCATGATACATATATAATTCTCAACAATTATAAAATGTAATCACATTTTTCTTCAACACAAGTTCTAGTTTGAATTCGATAGAAGTGGGGCTCACTATTGGATTAATCATGTAATTTATATAAATTTAATTGCAGGAGATTCGATGTAAAACATATGATCAAGTCAACAACAAGTTGTCTTTGTTAATTTGAAATTCAAACCATAGATAATACAAGTGGTGAAAATGCTTTTGAGTGATTTATATTTTAGAATGTACCTTAGTTGCTTACCTTATTTATTTTAAGTGGTATTATGATATTCTCAATCACTATACTTGAGTGATATAATTTTATAATCTCCACATTACTTAAGTAGCCATCAACTAGGTGACAGTTATCCGTATGGAAGAATTGTGCAGTCTCTTCCACCTAGCTAAAAAACATGTTGGTAGCAGTACAATGTTATTTGGCAAATATCTTGGTAGACTTGTGAGGAAAATTGCCTTGTCCAATTTGCGATAAGTTTTTTACAATACCATGCCTAAAGTGCTATTTTTTCAAATATGGACAACATTTGTGATGGTAATTAATATAGCAACTGATTTACATAAACCTAAAAAAGGAGGAAGAAGAAAGAAGAACACATCAATGTTAAACATGGGATGCATGCATGTCAATGAAGATGGACTGGACTTTGGAATTCACTATGGATAAAGATCGAACTCTCAAAATTCATATCCATTAAATCATCATAACCACTCAACTTGAGTCCATTAATTGAATAGTTTGTAACAGATAAATGAGTGTGTTGAAATTTAAATGACAAGTTATATGTTATCATCATCTAGGATGAAACTTAGTCGGTTCGAATACATGTATCCTCATCATTTGGGTCTATATTGTAAACAAACACAAACCCAAACCCAAAATACCAACAAATACCTATAACTTAGCCCTTTTCGGTTCAAATACATGTATCCTCATCATTATATATAGTAATAGGATCCAGCATGTGGATCCTTAGATATATAAGTAATAAACTTGAACTAACGCCTGATTTTTTTTTTCAACTGGTTCTTTAGGTATTCAAGATAATTTTCATCTTTGGAGCAACATTAGGCTTTAAAGTGCTCAAACTTTAAGGGGGCATTTGTGTAGCGTCAGTTTCAACGGAAAATGGTGGGCGAAGGCACCTTCCTCGACATGTGTTGGTGCAGCAATGAATTGGCTAGTGAATCCCTCCTTTTTGGCTTGATCTCCACGCGAGAGAGCATCTAGATATCCTCAACAGGGTGGTAGGATAGACAGATTTGTGGAAGAGAAAACACCAGATTTAACCATCCATGGCCAACATCAAACGCACTCTAAGAGTTATGAGACTTTAATGTAGGTATTATTCATGGTTTGAAGTTTTGTATCAAACCCATAATTCTAGCAAATCAAAACGCAAGATTCAAAGGGCGTGTTTATTTCATGTAATTGAACAACTAGGATTGTATTTTCATTCATGGTTAAAATTGAAGAGTCAAAGGTGAATATCTAAAAATAGCCATTAATTATCTTTTACGTTTGATGAAAATTGAGTCACGAGAACATGTGAAATGAATACTTGACCATCTTCCTGGCAATTCAAACCCTAGGAGAGTCAAGGTTCTATCCACTGTGGGAAATTGGTGGGCCTTCCAGATGAGTTTTTAAAGCTTTTTACCCTCTTGACTAGCGAATCAGACACCCAAAAGGCCAAGAACCCAATCCCAATATCTAAAAACCCCTGTCTCATGTATTAAGCTCATAGATATATTATCAAATGACAGATCTGAACAAGAACAAACAAGCAGAGAAGATCTACTAATATAACTGTTGTAGATCTATACCTGAGGAGCTTTGTCGTGATTAAATCGAGAAGTTGATGTTCTTGATTCCCGCGAAAGTCTTTCGCAATTGTGATCTCCTAAGCCTTGCGATCCTCCACCCTATGACCCTCTCGTAGAAAGCTTCTCAAACGGAATGGTGGGATCTCATTTGAAAGGAAACCCTAGGCACTCAAGTGGGAAACCATAGGAGAAAAGAGAATGAGAGAAGAGAACCCTAGGGGACATCCAAGCATTGTGCGTGCAACATGTATGTGACATCCACCCCTAGCCCTCATATATATAGTTTTTGGAATTCCTCTCTTAATGCACTTAGAAGTCTCACTTCTAATTCTCTTATGTATCTTACTCCTCATTTCCTTATGAGTTCCAATTAGAATAAAACATTCTCTTCCTTAGGGCTAGTATTGGGACCACTAGGGATTTCTTAGACTTGGCTCCAACTAAAGCATCTAGACCCCGCATCTCATGTAAATTCTAGAACCACAATTAATTGCAAATAACCCAACTATATAAATGCAATTACACTCCAATCTTAGGAATTTTACAAGAAGACTGTAAACTTTCCAATTACTACAAGCAGACCCCTCATCAATTATATCCATGAATACATTGGAACTAAACTGTCCAACTAAATTAGATCCACCTCTTATTATTATTGTGATCAAATTAATCACACTGATCATCGATACAGTTCAATTAACTCTTAATCAGAACGGGTGCACACTTGCCAAAGATTAATTTCATTAATCAGCACAAGGGAAATTTTATCTTTCAGATGATAAATTCCATCTTAAGAATATATGTTCCTATAGTCCCACTACCATCTACCCAAGATACGAAGGTGTTGACCAACAATTAACCATACTCATTAGTAAGTTAAAGTAAATGCATAGCAGAAATTTGAGTCCATTATGAAGCATATTGCTTGGAAATTATGAGAGCATTCCTTAATCAGGGGCATTTTTTGGTTTTAGGTGTTAAGCATGGTCTTTCAGTACATCTAATGTACTAGTACAGCAATCAAGAGTCTTCTACTTTGATGGTCGAGACGAACCACACTATCTCATAGTAATTGCAGTGCTATAACCTTTTTAGACGAGATGCTCAGTCACATTACTGGTTGTGAAAACTCTTCAAGTATAAGACTTGTGATCTATGTCTCCTGTATGCGAATTTCATCAACACATGGATCACATTTAATATACTTCAGGACTCATGTTCATCTCATGAACAATCATGTCATTTTATATTAATTATGTGCAACTATAAAATAAAACCCCATTAATCTCATGAGTGAAGCGTGAAATTATAAATCAATTAAGATAATAAATGAATTTATTCACATCGTCTACTAAATTGAGGACATACAATCTAACATCTACATCACTACCTTATATCTTCACCTTTCACCCCATATCCTTCACCATTCTTTAATGATGGAGTGAAAGATCATGAGTGCCACAGTCACTTACCCTTAGATTCGTGTAAGTTTATTCCTATCAGAGTTGATTTGAAAATGAACATGACATTTTACGTCTTCAAAGGCCATTTGTTTGCACTCACTTATATATGAAAACAATGCACGTGTATAACTGTTGCTAATCATGTTCGCCCGTGCTCATTTACACATGCAATATGTAAATGAGGAGTGAAGATAGTGTATAAATGAGGCCACTTTAAACCTCTCATTTACACACCTTGGAGGTGATAAATGACAACACACTTTCCACTTGCAGAAAAAGCAGCATTACAATCCCCTTATTCACGTGCTTGTGAATAGGTCACAGGTTCAAAAACCCCTTAGTCAAAATTTATTTGTTAGGCCCTGTGAGCCCCAAATCATAATTTGAAGTGTTCATCTTTCTTAATTGAAGTAATGACTCTCAATACGATTAGTTTCTTATCTCAAGTCTCAATAGATCTTTCATATCTTGAATCTTTATAACTCCTGAGAATTTGTGAAAAGGGTAAATAAAAATAAAAAAAACAATCACATCATTGAATAGACTCATTTACTCATGAGAAAAATAGGGATTTTGACAAACATGATGATGTGTTTCCCATATGTAAACTTTGGCCCCTGGGGGAGAAAAAAAAATTATTGGGTTGGATGGACTTTGATAATTCAGAGGATCCTTCAATTTGGCAGAAAGAAATGAGAAAACATTCATTCTTAGGTTTGTCGCTATTTATCCTCAATGTACACAATTGCATAGCCACTTGTTATCCATCCTTGATTAAGCAATGTTTACAAATATGACAGATGTTTTTATTTTGAAAATGCTAATGAGAAGTAGCCTAATTTGGAAGGAAGGAACATGATGGGCACTAGCTTTCCTTCTTTCTCAATATAAGATGGAGAGATTTTTATGGAAGACTTAAAGTGCAAGGTGCGCTTTTCCCTTTTACTTTCTTTTCAAAATTATCCTTTTCTTCTCACTCTCTTCTTACTTACCTCTTAGAAGTGGGCCAACCTATTGAAAATCTGGACCTCTCAAATATAAATTATTCATTTTTATGGAATGCATCCAAAGTTTGCCCAAGTATGAGTTGGTACACCATGCTATTAAACTTGTGTAAAACACATCAACAAAATATAAAAAAATACATATTTTATTTGTAATGACCCACTTTCTCATACATGTAAATGTCATATTAAGTCAAACAGGAAAATTGAGAAAATAAGATTTATGTCTAATATCTTGGCTCATTTTAATTTGAGCGTGTAGGCGATAATCACCTATAGGAGCAACAAAGAAAATTGTTGTATAATTGGTAGGATGAAGAGAGGTAGTAAGAGAAACTTTCATTTTTTTTATATTTATTTTTAGCTGATTAGCTGAAAAAGTGTAAAAGTAGCCATATTTGGATTTTTTTTTGTTTGGTAGTGAATTTTTAATCCTAAAAAAATTGGACTCCACAAATTTTCCTCCATGAGATTGAAATGGAATTATACCGTGTTTACATATCTGAGAAAATAGATCAAAATGTATAAAAACAAATTTATTTTTTATATTTTATTTGTGTTTTATATAGGTTCAATCTCATGGAGGGCCAGTAATATACCGTTACTTGAAAGCCACGTAGAAGAGAAACACATGCATTTAAAAAATTCAGATTTTCGGCCACTAGTATGAGATTTGTTTGGAAGAGATTGAAAAAAAAAAAGGCAATATTGCAAAACAAAGAAGAAAGCGCACATTAGGAGTAAGTTGAGTTTAGGGCATTTTCACTATAGTGCGAAAAAGGATTTTTACTTGTCATGCTATATTTACTGTAATAGGTTGCACAAACGTCCCCTAAGTGTTTCTTAAATAAGAAGGTACAAAGTGCCTGCTATATTTTAAAGCAGGCTTCATTTTCCTAACACTAAAATTTTGATTTTATCACAAAAACAAGCAATGCATTATAGTGCAATATTTTGGAACTTGAGGACGATGGCAACAATGGTAACTTACTGAGTTGACTCTGTCAGTAAAGCCCTAATCATGAGTTTCCAGCCTGACCCTTTACGGGCCCTTTCCAACTTAATATTCTGCTATATTTTGTGTTTTCACAATAAAATATTTTTTTTTCTCTTTTGACATGATTTAAAAATCAATTTGATATTTATCCTGATAAAAATGTGTATAGCTGTGGCCTTTGAGCAGGTGTGCTCATGGGCTAAGCAGGCTGGGCCTCAACGAGACGGCTTCCATTGGACTGGACTGGATTTTGACTTGTTTTAGCCTGTCAGTAAAATAGGCTGGGCCTCCAACAGATTAATACAAAGATTGCAAACGGATTGTCAAACCTTCTCATTCTTACCTTTCCAAAAATAAACATATAAGTAAATAAAATGCCCAACAGTCAAAGCATATTGATTGGTTCAATTTTGACCTGTAATAAATGGGTCATGCATGGCATTAAGGTGTGACAAGCCTGGATTATATCACTAAACAGAAAACGAAAAAATGGACTTGAAAGATGCTTACATTTCACATATCCAGGCCGAAAGTCTAACTCGCAAAAGTTTAGAAAGAAAAAAACTATAAAACATTCAAGAAAACAATGTTTATTTGGAAGAAACATTTTCAAGGGTAACAATTGAACAATTCAGATCACAAGTAAAATCCTAATACCACAAAAATCTAAGAATATTTTAAGATGTTTTTTGAGTTTCATGGGCCAGTTAAAATTTTGAAAGGTTTTATGAATGAGGATTTTGAGGCCAAAGGAGTTGCAAAAACAGACCCTTAAAAAATTGATGCGCATTGCGTTAGGCATGAGAGCAATAGTATTAAACGAAGAATGGCAAATCAGATCCATACATATAATATAACAGGCAATCAAACAAGTTAAAACAGAGATATAGCAAAGTAAAGTTAAAAACAAAGTTCTCAAAAACACTACTTTCTCGAGCCAATCATGCAAATTTCTGGCTCTTTCCATAATCCGCTTAAATTCAGGCATCGTACACAAGCAATGCCAGTATGCATTGAGATTTGAGACCCAATTTGGCTACAGGGCACTATTAGGAGGCTGGAACTTTCTGCTTCTTTGGCATCCTGTACCCGCCGACAACACAAGCATGATCACGCTCAAATGGCTCAAGAGTGACCTGCTCTGATGGCTTGAATTGGTCAGCCTGCAGCTTCTTCACTTCCTGAGCAAAAACTGCTTCAGCTGGGACTGTAGAATCAATGCAGTTTGCCTGAAGGAACAAAAAAAAAGGCATCTCATTCAATAAGATTAAGCAAGAACCTCAATACTCTTATTACACACCAATTTACAGTAAAAAAAATGGCTGCTGTTTAAAAAGAGATCTAGATTCCAAACGGATTTTAGTAATTTTTGTTTGACTATTCAAATATGAGGAAAATGAACTCTTGACTTGAAACAAGTCATCATGGATTTTGAGGATGAAAAACCATCTAACAGAACTGGCAAAACCATTTTAAAAAAATAAATTCCTCCGCCAAAGGAGGATTCTTTATATCTACCGGATTTCAGCTAACATTTCCACATTCACTCCTAATTCGCAGGTATTGAACTAATTTTTCCTCAACCAAACAGGTCCTAGAGGACTACTAGGAAATTGGAATGGGATGTGTTGCAGGCAAACAGGTCCTCGAGTACTAAGAACTAACTTGCCCAATTGCAGCAGGACCACACATGCCAAATCTTTATCATACCTCAAACTGGCACTTAGTACACCACAAATACCCAATAGATATCTGACTGGAAAATTGGCCACCCTTTTCTTTTAATCTACCATTTGCAATGCACACTAACACTCACCTAGTCGGGCGCCCATGTAGGTATGTACATATATGGCCCTTGTACGTGCCAACTCGATATGGAGAAAGTCGAAACAAACAGCAAGTCATGAAATTAAGCATGAGTTCTAACAGAAGCGTACCTTAATTGATATCACAAAGTGGCCTCCAATTTTAAGAAAGTAGGAGGCATTTAACGCTAATATCCTTGCCTGTGAGATGGGATAAAAAAAGGTATCAATGAAACCTTGCCTACACAGATATCAGAGACTAAAGGCAAAAGTACCATTTCACTGACATAAAAGTGGCTCTTCAGCCAAACCACTGTTGGATCAGGTGAAAGGTACAGCCCTTGTCATGGGGAAAACAGTGTTAGAACCCCTAGAGGTTACTTAATGTAAGAAACACTACTAGCAATAAAGAAAACAACAAAAACAACAACAACAATAATAACAGTAAGTAACTTCACATCAACCAGCTTAGTGTACATTTAGTTTGTTGCTAACTTACAAAATCAAAGTAATCCAAAACAGTTTCAGCTAATTTAATAATGCAAACTATGATACTGGGATGCTTTGAAATAGGCAACACATAACATATTAAATTGAATCTCATAATTCACTTTTTCTGTAAAATATTTATTCCTGCCATTTCATGGCATGACAATGTTGCATCTGGGCATCATAGAAGAAAACAGGATCACCAAAACAATGGCCCTTCAAATATTTCTGCTGTCACTAACATATATTTTCGCCCTGAATGATGACCCATAATTTTGAAAATTAGAATCATATCGTAAATCATTCATGCCCATGAATCGAATCAAATTGTGAATCGTATCGCGAATCTTAAGATTTTTTATTTTTCTAATAAAATTGAAAAATAATTACAAATTAAACAACAACAAAAATTATTCATAACCATCCAATTTCCCATTTATGGCAGTATAAATACAATGACAAATAAGTTTATCATACAATCATATCAAGAACAACATGACATATATTAATATATAATAAAAGATGTGTAAATAGTTTAATCAATTTAAGGTATCAATATATATTTATTTTTGGTTATCTTTAAATCAGAATATAAAAGTAAAAATTAAATCCAAACCATCAATCTTAGGCAATATGATATCTCTTGAAGTTAAAAAAGTGCTTATGAAGGAAAAAAAAAAAACAAAAAGAAATAAAAAATGAAGAAGATATGGGCAAGCACTATACGAACAGTTGAATGCTTTAATTAAATGCCTATTGTTTATTTATTTCTAAAACATCCCCAAAGTCATGAATATTCTTAAGAGGTTTTATTAATTACTTAATAACTTATAAAAGTAAAAATGCTAAAAGAAAGAAAGAATAAAGAAATAAAAAAGGTAAAAAAATATTATTATTATTAAGTTAGTGGTTATAATGTAGATACTCTTGCTCAGCAAAATCACTTGAGTTCTAAGATTCGACAAAACAAGTATCCAATCGTAAGATTCACATATGAATCCTAAGATTCAGTTGTAATTGGGATTAGTTGCATAGATACAAATCATTTTCCTTGAGAATCAAGATATGAATTGTAGGATTTTGATAGCTATGTGATGGCCCGGTTTTCATTTTTCTTTTAACCCCAATAAGGCAATGCAAGAGGTCTGATAAGCCCATTGCAAAAGCATATATATGATTATTTTTTCCCCTGAGATATATAGCTCACATCTTAGTTTTCATTGATAAGAAAAAAAGAAAAGAGAGAATCTCTCTCAATACAAATAGAATACATACCAATAAACAATTCTATAACAAGTCCGAGAGCAAAGTCTCCAGATCATCAGGAGGGAGTTCAGCCTTCTTCAAAGGCACAGAGCTATATCTTATTGGTACAAAGTCTGAAGTTGAGTTGAGGAAACTATTTTTTCTAATTTGTGATTTGCTTTGGGTCACGTTTGGCAACCAAATCTTTCGTGAAAAGATTTTCAGTTTTCCTAAAGCTATGGTAAATCCATGTGGCAATTGTAAATTCCTGAGGATTTGGACGAATGGAAATCTTCATTTGTTAGAATTTTCAGATCCAACCACTCCCAATAAGATTTGAAAATCCTCACTTAAGTGGATTTGCACACCGAACCCTTTTTTTTTAACTATATGCATCGATACACAACAATATCAATGTGAAAACCTCAATTATACAAATCCCCAGCGAGGAATCCTTGTTCCAGTGGTAGTACAGAATCATCAAATCTATAGATTCCTCGCCCGCTACCAAACATGCTCTTAAAAGTCCTATGTCATCGGACTAGAGCACAGACAGTATGTTTGATTATAACGCTATTTGTACGAAAAATAGTTATGACTTCCTATTCATAATACTCACTTCGACTCAAACGTCAACATCTCCCAACCCTAATATATAATCAATCAGACTTCCTTTCTAGGTCTTTTGGCTAAGATAATCAATCAATACCATGAGAGATGGATAGCACCAAACTGTTTTCTTTCAATGATGAATGAAATCCATTAACAAAAGCCTCAGAACAATCACAAAAGAAATATTCATTTTTTAAAACAATAACTTTTTAACAAGCACATTAAAAAAGGAAAATCACACCAAGAAATTTTTGGCCATTGGTGAAACCGCGTTATAGAGAATTTAAGTAGGACTTGAACTAAAAAAAATGAATTGTCAATGCCTCAGTTTATTATCGTCAAAAGCATCATCCCAACTATCTCCATAGAGCAACATAATCTGACTCACTGAAACTTGAAATTTTAGGGGGAAATTTAAGTGTGAAATGCATATAAACATCATCCATATTGTTATGTATTGAAATCAGAATAGTTCAATCCATGTAATTATCATAAATTTAACAGTAGCATTGTAATAAGGTAAATAACATGCACATTCATTCCAAAATAGAACCCATAAGGTGCGGGAGAAAAGGCATCAAATAAGAAGCATCAGAAACTCGAACCTGCATCATCCAGAATGTCCTGAAGGGGAATCCGAGTAAGATCATCACATGCTTATTATTCTTAAGCAGAAGAAGAAAGGAATGGGGCAATGAAATGCAATATTTTCGATACCTACCCACAGCTCTATTTTACTACAATTTACTCTTAAGAATTGATAAAAAAGCACATCTGAATTCAAGCCACAGTCAGGTGGTGCCAATAATGCATACAGCCATATTAAAAAATCAGGTGGTTCGAGATTCCTTGCTGTTGACTTTCAGATGATCATGGGTTGGCAACAAGTTTAACTGAGATCACAGATTCAATGATCTAAGCTAATGGTTTTAACTCATTAAAGCCTTATTTTGCATTAGGATAATGTCAATGGATACCTACAGAATTACAGGTAAAGTTTAATTGTATGTACATGACTGGCAAAGCAACATACAAAATGTTGAAATGACCTGTTCCACCCGTTTCATCATACTCCACAAGAACATACTCATGACACAACCACATATTCTTAGAACAGTATTATTAGCACTGCTGTTGTCATTGTATCCTTTTACTATTCAGACTACTGTAAAAATCATCATAAAAATTTAAAAAAAAAATATATATATATATATATATGTTTTGCTTGAAAGGATGACAGTGCCTCCTTTTTTTCAGAGTATAAAAACATGGCCACTCATTTTTATGATAGTCGTTAGATTAACAAAATGAAAGGGGAAAATCAGGTCAGAAAAATCCTTTTGATTGAAAAAAAAGAAACCCCATCATAAAAATAAAGATACAATAAAGAAAGAAAAAAAAAAAGAGATGAAAGATTTTGCATCAGAAACTCGAAGTTGCATCATCCGAGATGTCCTGAAGGGGAATCCGAGTATCTCATCATATGCTTGTTATTATAAACAAATGTAAGATGAACTAAATCATGAGAATGGCCTCTGGGTCTCTCAAAACATCATGAATGTGCCGCTGTATATAACAGAGGCATCCAGCTACAACATCCTGAGAATATATCCCGAGAACCCAGAATAAAGATGATAGATATTATAAACACATGTAAGATGAACTAAATCAAGAAAATGGCCTCTGGATCTCTCAACACATCATGAATGTGCCCGAGAACCCATCTAGAGACAACATCCTGAAAATATATCCCCAAGAACCCAGAATAAAGATGAAAATCAACTAAGCAAGAAGATCATTCATAAACAGTATTTTTTGGAAAAACTCTGAATCTGTTGGGAGATATTTAATGTTTTTATTTGAGTATCTCTCTCACGAACACACAAATAATATGAGGGATAGAGAGAGAAGTGTTTTGAAAACAAGGATATGGTGCATCCATCCAAAGATTTTACTAACTGAAGAGAAAATAACAGAAGGGAAAAAATGAACAATGAAAACTGATACGGTTTACATCTTTACACACAAAGAAATATTTCTAATCACAAGAAAGGTGCACAAATGAACTAGTGAAAAAAGGATAAGATTTTGGAGGGCATTATAATTAGCCTACTAGAGTAGATGAAATATGTAACAACATTCTATACATTTCTTTTGATGGGTATATATTTCACACATTAAACTGTTCAGTTGTGAAAAATATACCAAAATGTAATACATGATAAATACATTGTCTAGGCTGAGCAACTTCATAAAATATGGCAACCGCCATGGTAACCAACACTAGGTATTTAGCTGGATGTCTAATTGGACATTTTGGTATACAAAAACAAAGTTAACAAATAGGAGATTTGGATAAGATGGAAATGATGGTCATTAGCTAAGAGACATTTGTGTAATGCGTATACAGTGGAAGAGGAACAAAAAAGTGTGCTGGTTCTCTAGACTTACATTGTGGTGTGGAACAGTTTTCCGAAAGGAAAAGTAACTTTTTGGCTTGATTTTCCATGAATCCGCCAAAAAAAAAAAAAAAAAAAACCATTTTTCATGGATGTATAGGAAAGGGAGTGCATTCTGCAGAAAAGCATAATCTGTGCACTTCCATATCACACGGAGGCTACACAAACATTACCTAGATGTCTAACCAAAGTTTAAAAATGAAAAGG
This sequence comes from Persea americana, assembly GCA_029852735.1. Classification (NCBI taxonomy): domain Eukaryota; kingdom Viridiplantae; phylum Streptophyta; class Magnoliopsida; order Laurales; family Lauraceae; genus Persea; species Persea americana. The sequence continues at coordinate 4,209,129 of CM056819.1, forward strand.
TCAATGATAGTTTGGAGGGCATTGCAAAATATGACACCTACATTTTTAAACTTTTCTTATATACTCTACAAAGAATAAAGTGCTTAATAAAAAAAATAATAATAAATAAACTAAATGCAACACAAACAAACAAGTACCTGGTCTGGCTGGGCGACATCAGAAAATATGACATCCACCATGCTAACCAGCATTCGGTATTTAGCAGGATGTCTAGCATCTTCAATAATGGGTATAACATTTGTTCGCTTCTTCGCCATGTTAACCAAGTCCCTGCCACTTCTATGAGAAAATTCTACTGCATAGACCACTCCGTTCTATAAAACACAAAGAAAAAAAGGAGAAAAATAGCTCATGAACAAATAATGAACAAATAAATAAATTATAATCCCAACTGCACTTGATATCGCAAAAAAACTTATCTAGAGAGTTCTACTTACAGGTCCAACAATGTCTGATACATGAGAAACTGTAGTCCCTGAAGCAGCTCCAAGATAGAGAACTTTGGATCCAGGAGTCTTCGATTTGGGGAAAAAGGAAAAGTAAAAACAGTTCAATAGGTGAAAAAGAAAAGCAATGGAAAAAAGTAAGATACAAACAAAAACAACTTATTTCACTAATCACAGAATGGGAATCTTAATGTGTGTGCTTCGTGAGATCATAGTTTTCCTCAGAGAATGAGAAGAGGAGAAAGCTCACAATCCAGATGTTGTCTACACCACCAAGAATGGCTGCTGCCAACTTCGAGCGGAAAGGATTCCAGATCCTGTACTCAACCTTTGTTCCATCCTCATTCTAGAGAAAAGAAGCCAGTAGATGAACAAACAATCATTTTCTTGACAACACAATGAAACAAATCATAAGATGCTATTTATGTATGTAGCATGACAGATTTGAGGAATTTCAACTATAAAAATGAAGCAGGGCCATCTCAATAAGAATGACTAAAATCACCATTCAAAAAAACGACAACTAAAATTTTACAGCAAACATACATCAGCATTGCTAAAATTTTAGGAACAAGTCCAGGTCACAGTCTGACCTCTTGGCTGCTGCCACCCCATTTATCAGGGAGAATTTTGGCCCAACAAGGCCACTACAGGCATGCACAGTACACATCATAACACAGATCTGAACAAAATTGAATCTTTAAGGGGAAATGAATTATGTGGAACTTAGGGTGTTTCGCCAATCAACTTCACATCTTTCTTGGAAGTTGATGCAACAACTTTCAGACTGGAGGGACCCCAAATCTAAATCAATCACACCCAAACAACAATTATATAGTATGCAATTCAGAGAATGAACCTACAACCCATACACTTAAATTATACCAAAGTTTAAAACTTTAATCAATGTTTACTAAAACAAACAACATGAAACCTTCACAACCCAAGAAATCCCACCAAAGAGGGAGCAACATCAAAGGAGAGTTAGTTTTCATCAGTTAGAGAAAGACCCAGATGAAATAAAGTGAAGAACAATACAAACCTGAACAGAAACCCTCTTTTCTCCGTAAACCGACTCTCCAATGGCCAAGTTCTTTGTGACCAAAGCGTCTTCCTTTCCCTTCGCGACGAAGACCCCATCGTGGCGATGGGGTTCGATCACCACCCTGCTTCCTCCTTTCATTCCCCCTCCACCTCTTCCTCTACCGCCTCTTCCTCCGCCTCTTCCGCCGCCTCTACCCCTTCCACCACCACCTCTACCACCGTCTCTTCCGCCACCTCTTCCTCTTCCTCTACCCCCGCCGCCATCGCTCCTTCCTCTGAAACCGCCACCACCACGACCACCACCACCTAAAAAACACCAAAGAAGAAAAAACTGAGCATCCAAGCATCGTTTCTCAATTAAAAACAAAGACCATAACCATTGATTGCGGCAGAAGAAGAAGGAAAAAGAGAGACATGTGTACCTCTTGGAGGTCTCATTGCGATAGGAGAGATTAAAGCAAGCTTTTAGGGATGAGAGGAAGGAGAGAGAAGTGGCGGTTGCAATGAGGATTGAGGAAGCAACGTTTTCATTTTATAGATAGAGTGGGGAGGATTAGGGTTTAGGGTTTTGGGTGGAGTGCAGGTCGATGGGTTTAGGGTTTTGGGTGGAAAGCAGGTTGATGAGTTGGGAATATTGACTCGGCCCGGCCGGGCCCGGCCCATGGAGGACCTCAAAATGAAAGCTTTTTTGTTTTTAGAGAGTTTTTATAGGCTCCCTCCTTATCCACAGTGAGATCTACCAGGCGGTCCGTCTCATGATTCATCCAAACCATTCACGCACAAAGAATCGCTCCTAATAGTTACCTTCTTTTGGTTGCATCACTTCAGAATATGTGTTCATCGTAGTTTTCGAGTGGGCCCACTGCAAATATATGTGTTTTTTCTACGAGCCCCAAAACTGAGAAGGGATTTCTCACTTTGAGGGGAAATGTTCACCTACGAATATATTGCATGAGCTCATGGGGGCTTGATTAGATGTAAGTTTACCAATGGGAGGGCAGATTGAAAGGGTTCATAATGGATGAAGGAAATCGGGAAAATCAGCCCCACCAAAATTATCATAACGACTAATGTTTTTTTTTTTTTTATCATAACCATTGTCGCATTACTTAAGGCATTTTAACCATAGATTCTTTTGAAATTCAATCCAATGTTGATTGAAGGTTAAGTTAGTGTAAAATTGAGCTTGATGCCATATCAAGGAATGAAGAAGACTATAAAGGGGAATCCTGATGGAAGGTGGGCCCTAGTGAGCCACTTGTAGTGGCTCGGAGGAGAAGAACATTTTTCCCACTTTGAGAGCTTTATCATGAGTCAAGGCTACGAGGAAATTGGGTTGTACGTTATGCTAAATCAGCCTCAATTTAGGATTCTTACTTGTGAACACTGTAGTCTTGATTCCAACAGATCCCTTCAAACAATTGCAAGATGACATTAAGGGCAAGTTTGGTAAATGTCCTCCTTGAGGATTTCTCGTAGTTTTCCACGCTTTTGTGGAAAATCTAAATTTGGTTCAAGGGGAAAATTGGCTAGAAGGAATCCTCACATCCCTAAATGCAATTATTTCCTAGGTTAGACCTTAGACCCTCCTTGTTCGACTTTTTAAATCCAAACTACAACCGAATCTTAAGTGCTTTTGGGCAAAATATAGAGATAGTCGCTTTTGTGTTTGGAACCTAATTTTTGGGTCTCACAATTAATGTTCGAACCATTAATCATGTTTAAAAGACCTAAAATGGACGTATGGTCAATTTTCAGTTGCTGATTCTGCATAGATTTTGATATATTCGCAAAAAGTACATAATATTGGATCATGATTTCTGAACTTCTATAGGCCCTTATTGTCAAACCTGAACATTGAATCTCTTTATAAGGCTAAAATGGCAATGTGGTTGAATTTCGCAACGTGATTCATCTTGGATTATGAGAAAGTTGTGCTCGCGTACGCATGTGCGCACATATAAATATATATATATATAGAGAGAGAGAGAGTTGATATGGTGGGGGACTCTCGCACCAAATTAGTGTGCGTGCCTCAACATGGGGCCCACATGGGGCCTCACCTAGTACCAAGACCGGGGGGATCAAAAGATCTCCCTTAGGCCTTCATCTTTGTAAAATACTAGCCCCATCCTCGACCCCTATTCCCTCCATCTGGGCTCCACAAGTATAATAGTGTACAATCCATTCGTTTGAGTGTGCAGTTGATTCAACGGTGTACAATATATTAGATGGGTGTAAAGGTGGACCCCATGTGAAATTTAGGTGGGGTGTGTGTGGTTCATTCAGATGGACCATCAAGTGGGCCCCACTTGAGCAGTGGCCGAGCCTAATAAATCATATATATAGGCCAATCCTCTCCTCAGCTCAAGCTGATGGGAGAGGATAGTCTACCGCCTAAGGTGGAGCCCACTGTTTGGTCCATCCAAATGGACCACACATAGGGTGCCCCTGAAATTGCACATGTCCACCAAATTTTGGCCCTATCCAATTAAACTTGATCGTGGGATGTAGTAACACTCATTCGAATGGACTGTACATTGTTAAACTTTTGTGGCCCAGATGGATATGATAAAAATCAAGGATATGGTTAATTGTTTATAGAGAGGAGGGCCCCTTTGTGCCCTTCATACACCCCCACCCCCCCCCACCCCCCCCCCCCCCCCCCCGTGTGCCCTTCATATCCCGCCCCACTCCCCCACATGGGTTCCTAAGTGGGCCCCAAACCATTGAGCGGACACTCTTATCCTCAACTCAAGCTAAGGATAGGGGGCCTTGAATACATACATATATATATATATATATATACATACATACTAGCAACAAACGACCATGTTAAGCCCGGGCTAAAAATATAAAAAAAGATTTAAACTCTGGATACATATTAGTAGAAAAAGAATAAATTTAAAAGAAAAGACTATTATTTATCATTCTTAAAATTCTATATATCAAAATATAAAGGTGAATAAAATAAAGTAAACTTGCACGTGAAAGAATACAATGAAAATCCTAAAGGAAAATTGAATTCGAGAAAAGTGGGGTGCTTTCTTGGACGTTTCAAAAAAAATGGAGAGATGGGATTCTGAATGCGTAGGAAAGAAAAGAGAGGAATTGTTATAGAATGGGCCCAAATGTCGCGTGGGAACCCATTTATCCCCAAGCATCATAAGAGTCGCACATAAATTCAAATCAGGAAAAGGTAATGGGCAATTATGTTTTTTTTTTTCTTATATAAACACCCGTGCTGTTGTATAAGATCCAAAAAAATTGTGTAGATACATCATTAAATAGTGCAAAATAAGCTCCCCATACATAAATCAACACTACAAAATGGTAAATTTGTTAGCATGCACGCGGACAACATACAACTACACATACTAAGTTCATGAGAAAGAGTGGTGATTAGGCTATCGGAGAGCCCCCTCCATTGAATCCACATAATAACAGTGTAACAATAATCTAGAGTCACAATTGTAATCACAATACACATTTGTTCCCACCTACAAAATCATAAAACAGAAAAGAAAATCCTAAACCCTACTCAATAACAAAAAAAAAAAAAAAAAAGTGTAAGCAAAATTATCATATAAAGAGCATATCAACAACAATAACTTTTACAACCATAGATTTTCATAAAAGCCCCACTTTCATATCACCATCAACCCAAAAGTTCGACAGTTCCATTTTTGTGGTTGGAAAATGTCCACCACCGAAACATGTAATATAAATACCAGGTCTGATCCTGATCGGCCCCTTCTTTCAGTACAAAATTGATCAAGGAGAATTGTAAACATCTAGTTGGAGGGTGAGCTGCGACTGCGAGATAGTGAGATAGAAGGTTGGGGGTGCGTGTGGTATGGAGAGAGGAATGGATGAGATAGGGGCGGAGATGTGGAGACGAGAAGAAACTCCTATAATATAGAGATTAGTTTTAGAATATTAATTTTAGAATTGGATGGATTCTTTTTTGTTGGGGATATATATATATATATATCTACGGTTTAAAAAGAGATTTTGGGATATATTAATTGGGTAGATAGAATGTAGGTTGTTTGAATTTGAATGGGATGAGATGGGATGAGATGAGATAATTGTGGGTGTGATTTGGAGAGGAGGAAATCTGAAGAGGTGTAGTGGCCCGCATTAAACCCAAAGTTCTGTGTGTTTTTATAAGTATTTTTTTGAAAGGAGAAATTATGGGTGCTGATATGGTGCCATGTACATCTTCCCTCCCTATTGCTTTAATATATATATAATATATATTTATATGAACAGTACCAAAATCAAAATCTGTTTTTGCTTTGGAACCCTATTGTTTGGGTCACACGATTAGAGTTCTAACCATTAACCATGATTGAAGGTCCCAACGGCTATAACGTCAAATTTCAATGTTGATCCATCATAGATTTTAAAGTATTTACAAATAAGTCCAAGTACTAAAACATTCATTGTTTATTCATGTGGGCCCCATTTGCAACATTTGAATTGTTCAAATTCACTTGAGAGCCAAGGATGAGTATGGGGTGAGATATTAGCCCAATTCTTTAGAAAATTGTAAAAGACTATAACCATTGGATTACACACCCCATAGATGATAGGAAGCCCCTCTGTTTATCAAACTCGAAACCCTCCTTGGAAATTCTCTTTGTGGATATGTTAGATTCAGGAGAATAAGGGCTCTTTTTACCAAATATGCCCCAAAAACTCGCCACTAAAACACTGATTTCTTATTGTTTTTAGCTTATGAATAGTAAGTGCCTTTACATCTTGGAATCATTCTTTACCAAACACTACCTTTCCAAAAAAAAAAAAAACATAAATAAATAAATAAACAAGTGACCACTTTAATACAAGTCATGTGGATGATTCAATAGATCCACAATCTAAAATGTAGTAAATAATCTAATTCCCTTTTCAATTTTTCCAATGCATGATTAATTGGCCAACCTCTCTTTTGCATAATACGTCCAATGAGACCTTGAGGAATGAACTCAGTAAAAAAAAAAAAAAAAGGTCGATTATTTGATCTAGCCCAAGCTTAACTTGAATCACATGATCTAAACGAGTGTTTTTTTTTTAGGTACCCCAGCCAAGGGGGTTGGGGCCCAAGAGAGAGCCTACATACACATAAAAAGGTAGCCTACTTAAGTGGGAAGAAGGCCCGCATAAGCAGGAAGAAAACCCACTCAAGTAAGAAAGGAGTCCACACAAGTGGAAAGAGGTGACGTACCCGGGTTCGAACCCCGGGCAGCCAAATAAGAACTGACGCTCCTTATCACTCGGGTAAGGAGCCTTAATCAATCTTTTTTACTAGGGACCTAGGTTTAATGGTATGGCGGGTTGAAGCCCCCACCCATACCTGAAAAAAAGCAGGCGTGTTTGGATGCATTTTGAATTGAAGTAAAGTGAGGTGAAGCATCAAATTAAGAGAAAATAAAATATAAAGAGTTTTAATGATATTTTATTTTTAGTTGTTTGGTATGAAACTTTTTTGCGTTTTGTGTGGAAAAGTTGAGCCTTTTTGTTTTTAGTGGAGAAAGGAGGATGTTTTTTTTTTTTTTTAACTATTTTTTAAAAAGATTGAAGAATTTTGAAGTTATGTACTTTTGATATGACCCCTTGACTCTTCTTGTATGTATAATAGAAGCTTTACCTCGCCTCGCCTCACTTCACCATGCATCCCAACACGCCCAAAAAATTCTTATGAATCCCCTGGCAAGTTCTGAAAAAATATATATATTTTTTATATTTGCCCATTCCCCCAATATTTCTTTCACATAGAGCCCCCCAAGTTCAATTTCGTGGGTATGCTCCTGACCATGCATGCCGAGCATTCAAAGGTGTGTACATGTGATGAGTGGGTTTCGTTAAAGGGGAGATTGATAAGCATTTATAGATCTTCCCTCTTTTTTTTCTTTTCAATTCCAGCCCATTTTAGAAATACATTTCTTATGATTTGAGGAGTTAAATGGAGGTTCTTGTTGGTCTGGCCGAGTGGTGTCTTGAGAGGTGAGAGGGGTTGAATGGGCAGTGTAGAAAGTCGTGGTTGGGTTGGCTGGGTGAGTTGGGTCAAGTGGCTAGTTGCTGGTTGTGAAGAAAAAAAAGGTGGGTTGGTTGCTGGTTGTGATGGAAAAAACTAAGAAGAGTGAATGGAGATGAAAATAGATGATTGGGACTGTGTTTTGGTTGAGATAAGAAAAGGTATGGGGCTGTTTGGTTAATAGATGTTACAGAGGTTGAATTGACACACTACATAACATAAGTAACATTAGAACTTACATAGTTCATGATATATATTAAAGAATATCTAATTATGATATGCCATCTCCTTTGTTCCTAGACAGCTTATAGCTATGATGGAAAATGGGTTGCTATACCATGGCCCTCAAATAGGTCAATTTAGAAATCACTCTCTCTAAAGTGAGATTGGGTTAAGATTACTTCATTAAATTGCCTCTCAATTTTCTTTCCAGAATTACATATTCTTCACCCTTGTCTTTCATGTCAAACATAGAACATGTAAACAATTTATGTCCTTTATTATATTCAAGTTACTACCAAAATCAAGATGTTCGCAACATACACATATTATGGCACATGAGTCATTAACATTTTGATCAAACCCATTTGTCAACGTTGGGATAAAAGGTACTCTAACAAAATTTTCATGTAATTATTTTCTTATTTTATGTTCCTGCTCTGGAATTACCATCCCCTTAGGCCATTTCATGTAAATTTCATCTTAAATCTCAATTTATAAATGTTCTTTTGATGTTCATTTGATGAATTACCAAGTTATGGACCGCCACAGTGGTTATTGAAACTCTAATTACAGTGATAATAGAATTCAAGAATATGAGTCAAAATAGCATCTATTCTATTCTTATAACTTTCAAGAACTAATCTGATTTTAATCTTTTTAACAATTTAATCTAAAAGACCCATTTATATCGTAGGGGTTAAATTTTAAGGAAAGATCCACTAGCTCCTAGGGTAATTGGAGAGGATCAACTCAATTTCATTATTTAGGGTAATCTTAGTTCAGTTTTCTTAGGATTAGAAGAAGTACTTGAGTTAAACACCCACCATACTCAAAGGTAATCATAACCAAGACCCTCCCATACTAGTTATGATTAATATTAGAATTTTAATTTCCTTCTCTACTTAATTTTCCACTTTTAATTCATAACTATTGACTTCATATAAATGAGGCTTCAGATTTATTTCTCAATAAATAAACCTTAGTACATCTTGATTGATCATCAAGAACCTTTTGATATATCATGTTCCATTTCTAATGAGTCTTGCATAAACCACATAATCACTATAAAATAAAACTAAAATTTATATATTACTTTCCAAGTTTTATAAAAGGGTTTTCAAATGTAATAATATTGAACACACATCCCATAGGTTTTCTATTAAGATTCATGTCTAGGGATTAATTCTATTTCTCATAATGATTTATTTATAAAAGGATTTTCATGTCATATCTTGCATCTCACATATCACAAGGATCAAATGTCACATTAATTGGTGTGTGTCAAGTCTTCTCAGATGACAAATTAATGAGTACTTCCCCTCAACAGCCATGCTGGTTATATAGAAGAGTTGTCCATAAATAATTTCATACAATCTCCTATAGGAGAGGCTATAGACATGTTGGGTTGCACCCATGTCCAGTTAGGAATCTCTGGGTTGACCATGAGTTTATTTCTAGTTCAACATTAATACACAAATAACATTTCATCTTTTTTTTTGCTAGCGAGGGTTTTTTGCTCTTGTCCCTGATGACAGTATTTATTGGCAAAAGCCGCAAAATGCTCCTCTTCCTATATATGTAGCATAAAACTTATTTTCTTTTGATTTTATTAATGGTTATAGGAGGCTTGATAGGTTGATTTTAACCACCTAAAACTGATTATTTAGGGGCGAGGTCCACACTGACCAATGGCCATGGCTATAAAGTTTAATTTTGTCTCTCTTATATTTGGCCTTCAAGACATATTATGACTGTAGAATTTCTTGGCCTATTGTATTGTTCTTCTAGATTATAGAAAGTATGATAGTATCAAATATTCTAGGATAGTGTTGAGAAGTTCCTAGAAGGTTCTCATCCTTTCAATGAGTAACAAGTGGTTTAATCTCGATTGGTCATTTGTAATAAAATGTAGAACTATAAATAGAGTTCTCATTTTCCATTTTCCTGAGAAATATTAGGATGGAGTCAAGTGATCATTCATTTAAGTTTTCTCTAGACATAGACCATCATTGGAAAAGGTTGAATTGTTAGTGATAGGGCATGAGTGACAACAAGTGCCAACAAGCAAGGCGAGCAAGCGATTAGAAAATGAGGAAGTTTTTTGTATTAAAGTTTAGGGTTTTCATTTAGGTTCTGAATGGTTTTCTTTGTTTTTTTATCTGTCTGTTGATTTGGATGCAGCAACTTTTTATCAGCCAGATTATTTAACATGTGTACTAATTGGATTAATTGAATGTGTGTGCCCATCATTATTCCAATTAAATGTGCAGGCCGGTTTTGTTATTACTTCAATTGGAGGATGTTGGGTCTGGATGATTATTATATTGGAAACTTTTGACTCAGAATAAAACATTTTGCGATTGGGCTCACCACCGAACCCCAAGCCTTATTTTTAATAATGGAATACAACATGCCCACACTGAAAAAATACATAACAAGGGAAAGAGAAAAGAAAACAGAATATTGTCCTAACCAGCAATAACCCCACAATGTTAAGCACCATTAAAATTCATTAAAATGCGTTTTGAATTTCTATTTATTTGAACGTTTGAAACTGTTGAATCAGCCAATATATAAAATATTTTTTAAAATATATAAAATATTTTTTAAAATAAATAATTTTATTTAATTAAAATGTTTTAAATGCATTGAATAATCGCAGATGCACTTCGCAGATAGGCGCCCGGTTAAACAGTTTTAGGATCCAAACCCCGGGGTGGCCGGACTTGTGTGAGTGCGTAGGGCTTGTAGCAAAAGAATCCAAAACAACTTCAAGGCAAGGAAAGTGAAAAAACCTTTACCCTTGAAAACTATTGAACTTAACCGATGTGGGAATCCTTCACATGGACAACATATGCCTCATTGTAAAAGGGCGCTAAACAAAACAAACCTTTTGAATTTTGGAAACCCTGGAAAACCCAACAAAAATTGCTTCAATCTAAATGGAATATTCTATTCTCCTCTTCTCTTATTTGAACACGCATTAAGATTTTTTGCTTTTTCAAAAAATAACAGAGAAAACAATCAGACAACTTCTTTTTTTTTTTTACCCCACACGTTTGCCTATACAATTCTTTATATGCAACAATTTTCTTTTTTTCCTTCTGTTCTCCCTTATTTTTATTTTATTTGTAAGGTAAGCAATGGTATATTAAAGAATATAACAAGATTACAATAAAACTGGAAATCCTGTTTCCAGTCATTGTAGCCAAAAACATGGCCACATCAAGGAGAAACAAGAATAAAAAAGAAGAATGAGAAAATTGATAAAAAAGTCTCACAACCTGAGTTAGATAAAATAATAATAGTAATGGCAGCAGGCATGCACACTCTTATCAAATTATCTATTTTTACAATAATATAAATAAACTCCTCTCTTGCAAAACCATCGAAACCAATCAGCTCTACTTAAGGTTTAGTTTGTGCAGCGGTAGTTTTCCGTAGAAATGGCTCTATCCTTCCCCATTCGTATGGGTGCAGACGGGATTCTGTCTTCCAGATTTTCAGGCGACGTTATTGAGTCCCCATTTTTCGCAGGAAAATGCATTTCATTTTTCGATGTACATTGTGAAAAACCAACTGCCTGGAAGAGGAAATGTCGGTTGCTGTACAAACAAACTCGAGGCCCGTTTGTGCATGCCTTTCCATGGAAAGGGGAAACTGCCACATCAATAAATTCCATAAAAATGGAAACATCGGAAAATAATTTATGCAGAATTTAGAAATTCACGTTTGGTGCGAATTGTTTTTTCTTGTTGAATTGGTGCTAATGTTGTTTGATGCAACTGTGGATTCCTTATAGAAAATCAAATTCTCTTGTTTGGTGAAACAATTTTTTAAAGAAAAATAATATAACATATATATTATTTATTCAACATCAAATAATAATTTATTTAAAAAAATAAAAAACGAAAGAATAGTAGAGTATTGGGTTGAAATGGAAAAGAGTGAGAAATTTTTTGAGGAAATCCATTTCCCATATACACCATAAAAAATCAAGTTCCAGCATTAGCAAGGAAGATGCTGACGCTAGACAGAAAAGCATTTCCATGGAATTGTTCTGCACCAAATGCTTGAAAAATGGGTTTTTCGCAAAAAACTATCCACTTTTCTACGGAAAAGTGTAATACAAACATGCCCAAATAAATCCTACATATGAGAATTCCTACATATGCCCAACACAAAAATTACTCTAGGCCCACTCATATCAAAACCACCAGTGTAGATGCCCCATTTTTTATGAATGATCTAACTTGTCAATTCTTTTTTAGAAAAATATCAAATGTGATTGCCACCTTCATCCGCACGCCGCCGTAAAATCAATCATGTATTTTAATCAGGTTGATGGCCTACTAAGAAAAAGGGATAAATCAAAGAAGACATGGACGGAAGCGGTAAAAATAGATATCTAACAAGTACAAATTATATAAAGATAACCCCAAAATAGTTGGGAGATGAGTTTGATGATCCCTATTTCTTACTAATCACATGCAAGATCACCATTGAAACATCACTTTTTTTTGTTCTCCCTAATCCAACAATTAACCACATTCACACCCATTACGTGACAAGACTCTAATATGGACTGGAGGTGTACTATAAATACCAAGAACCCACCCTCCCAAACCCAAAAACACATATGGCATATAAATGATGAAGAAGAAAAATACCTTCTCTTCTCCTCTCTCCTACGTCTTCTTAATCAATCTGCTCTTCATTTCCTCTGAACATGGCGGATCCGGATCTGGGTTCGGGTTCTTACGACCCGCTGAGGGGAAGAAGAAGGTCCACGTGCCGGACGAGCTCGACGACGTCGTCGACGGAGAAGAGGACGAGTCATGGAAGGAATGGGGGCAGAGGAGACCCGACCCGAAAGAGTTCGACCCGCCACCCGACCCAGCAGAAATGCACCCATCGGAGTTCCAGGCCGAGATGTTGAAGCGGCACACCGGGCCGTCATTCGGGTTCGTGAAGCTCCGATTAGGGGTCCGCCGCTCGTCGGTACAATCATGATTAATCCGATCTCATCTCTTCAATTAGTCTTGTGATTTCAATTCATTGGGTTTTCATCTTGCTGTTGTTGGGTTTTTGTGGGATACTTGTTTTTTTGCTTCTATTGATGGTTTTGGGCTTGGAATGCTCATGAATTGGGGTTTGGGGGTGGAGGAAATATGCATTGATTGGATCTAATATGTTTGTTGTTTGATGGGTTCATGTAGTTTTATTCAAGTGGGTCATGTAATCTCAGTATCTGGAGCGTTGATTTACTGGGCCCCACATTTGATGGTTAAGATGAGATAATTTTTGGTGTGAGGGATAAACTTGTTCAAATTGAAGAATGTTGTTTTTGGTGTGAGCTACTGACCTTTTTGGGGTAGGTTTGTTATTGGGGTGTGGTGGTTTGTTCGACTGTCTGAAATTGTAGTCCACTGGATATTCACCTTCTATGTGGTTAGGTTCAAAATTGTAACCATCAATAAATGTAGCTAGGGTGGGAAACAATTTTTTAGTCATTCCAAAAACAATTCTGAGGGAGTGCTTTTCAAGAGGAATATTTTCAGGGAATGATTGAGAAAGTGTAACCAAATGAATTCTTTTGAGTATTCATTCCATATGAATGAAGAAATGTTGTTGTCATAAAATGATGCCAAATGGGGAGTGGTTGATGAGTAGCAGTTAAGAGTCTTGTTCATTGCAAATCTGGAACTCCCATCTGTGGACAGTCACAAAACAAATAGACCCTTATCATTCATTGATTCACTGGGCCTTACTTGGGACGGAATCAACCCCAAAAGTTACATGACCAGTTGGATGGTCATTGCATTCTTTTTGTTTTTTATTTTTTTGCTTTGTTTTTGTTATTTCATTGGTTGTTGGATGTTCATCTTTGCTGATTGGAATACTTGTTTTCTCAATATCTTCCTGTTTAAGTTGCTTACTTCATGCTTAATAATCACGTTAACCCTTACGGATTGCCGAAGAACAGAAAATAATATTTTCAGACATTTATAATTATGATTCAAGAAAAATTGCAGGAAACCATTGTCCTAGTCATTGATTAAGGGAATTTAATGGACATTTGGATGTTATTCAAATCACAATGAACTACTTCATTTTATTCTGGCAGAATGAATGATGATCGGACCTGTCCTGTAATCGTTCAAAATTAGAAAACTTATCAAATGAGATACTAATTTCCCAGCTTTCACTCTTCAAATTAATATCATTTATCGGAAATGACAAGCTTTAGGGCAGGAGTAGAAAAACAGTCTGCCATAAAATGCCGATCCTATTTCTACAATCAAGAACCTCTTGTAGTTTGCAGCACATCTAAAAACCATATGAATCCTTGATTTTTTTTTTAAACCATTTAGGATGACAGCCATCAACTTGCTTTCAGAATTAGAGCTGGAATACCGTATTTGGGCAATCAACATTGTTGAGACCTAGCTGTAAGTGCATTGTGTGGGGTCATGGCTTTCACCTAAGTCTTTTTCGTCCAATGATGTCTGAATTATATGTCTGTTGTTTTAAATGAGAACAACATTTGAAGTATTTGTGTTCTTCACTGCTTTCAGGAGGTTGTGCCTCAGATTGCTATGCAATGGACGAATATTCTTAGAACCGGAGCAGTTGCAGCCAAGTTCATGGCTGTTGATGTAAATACAATCATGTTCACCATGGAAAAGGGGCAGGACACAGAAGAGGTATGATTCCCTGATGCAGGTTCAAAATCAAATTGTTCCAATTTGTTAAAGTTCTTTCTTTCTTCTCTTTTGTCTAAATATATGGTAATTGTAATTTTGAATGGCTTTAAGTTGATTCTGATATATTTAGTTAGTTTCTTCTACAGCCAGTCACCAGCTCGTAAACCCTAGGGAATTACGGACTACTGAATTTGTGTGACAGATTGTAAAAATCCTCTAAATATTTAATATCACTTTATAGTTGTAATCTCTAATTTTTACAGCACAAAGGTTTGGTGTATTTTTTTTTTAAAATCCTAAATGGGGCACTATCACTGCGCCAATATGCTATAATGGGATCTGATGCCAACAAGTTATCAAATCTATTGTTAAATGGGTCGATATCTAGCAGTAATTCAACACGATGAACCTATTATATCTTTTTCTTTCAGATTTGTTCCTCCTTTGTAAGAAATAAAAGGGTCCTAATGCCAACATCTTAAAATTGCCAAATATACACCACTCATGTGAGATATCAAAACTGACCTTGTTTTTATTGTTGGTCTTGGAAGAGCTTCTTAGCAGCAGATAGCAATTAAATTTAAATACCTAATGCAATTTATTTTCTCACCACCCTCATTAGAGGGGCAATTAGCAACTACATGCCTTTATGCCTAAAATGCTAATGGAATTGGACTCCCTCAAAAAGATACAGTGATTGCCCTTGTTTGGTTCTGTAGCCAGATTCAGTAACTAATGGCAAATTTGATTACTGTCTAGTTGATTAGTTAATGATATTCTTGATTTTGGCAGATTTAAACTTTTTCTTTTTTGGGTCAGTTTTCATGATGACGATGCTTGTCATAGCAGATGATGCATGGTAGTGATGACCCTTTATTATCATTTTTGTTTCCATTTTGATAGTTAAAAGCCTTCATATTGAGCCAGCCAGAAGCATATGAAATCAAGATAGGTGACCTAGTCTTTCGACGACCCGGAGATCCTCCCCTAGAGCAAGTTGTGGAGATGCTTCATAAGCAAGAGGGCAAAGCTGATGGCTCTCATTCTTCTGAGGAGCAAGAGACACCGAAAGACGAGTTGTAAATGTTCAAGTGCTTTTTTAGGTATCATTCTTATGATAAAAATTCTGCCTAATTGAAAATGAAATGTGCTGAGAAATTTTCTTCTAAGAAGCTATTTAATTGTAGCTGTTGAAAATACTTTTTTAAGAAATTTTCCTTGCAAGTTCTCATCGTCCAAAATATGGTTAGAAGTCTTGTCATCAAATGGGCTCGAGTCCAAAATATGGTTTGGTGGACTGGTGTATTGGTGGAAGCAGTGCTTCGCCAACCAATCCATCCGCTTAAAAAACCCTCAAAATCTTTAGATTAAACATGGGTCTTTCCATTTAGGGGACCATCTGAAAAGCCAGGAATGATTTCATTTTCAGAGACTCATATAGACCCAGAGAAAATGATATATATGGCTAAAATACGTTTCTAAGAAAAAGAAAATCACCCCCATAGGCTGGGGAATCGAACCGGGTGGAACCATGCCTTTGATTTATGAATGACGCGGAGACTCTGATGATCTTTTCTGATGCATCTTTGGGTCTAAGATGGGAAAGCCAGGTTTGGTTTTATGATGTTTGATCGGTTCTCTTTGGAAATGGGTACATCCAAAGCATGCATTTTATTTGACGCAAAGTAAGTGGTGCAGTCAATCAACAGTTGTGAAGATTGTGGAGTCAAATCCTAATTTTGGTTCGCTGTCACAAATTTAGTATTTGGGAATTTCTCACCTTGGAAAATCCCAACAACTGTTCTTTTTTTAAAAGTTTTTTTTGGAGAAATTTGGGCCTACATTGTACTAATCCAAGAATGGCTTGGGTCTTTGTGCCACATGAGCAGTTACATAAAAAGATCATTTTTTTTTAATTGCGTGCTAAATTAGATATAATAAATTTGGTAGTCCATTAACAAGGTCCACAGATGGGGTCCAAGACCCATCTGGTTAGGTGACTGTTAATTGTGGTATATCCAATGCAATTGTGGGGATAGGGTCTCATAGAAGCAGAAATTTTTGAAGATTTTTCCATTTCATCAAGTGCCCTCCATATTGACGGCTTATATTGTATAACAGGTGTGGGCCCCTGAGTAGCGCACGACAATCAAGAAGTCACCAAGTAGTACAGTTCACCTGATCACCCTACAGAGCCAACCTGAGAGACTTTATGGGTTACTGATTCTGGGTCCAATTACCAATCAGGGCCAATCCCAGCTCAGTTGGGCCATACCCAAATTCAAACGGGTGCATGGGTTTTATATGCAACTAGGTTTAGTTCCAGCCTTCGACCAAATCAGAATAAACAATAGACATTATTTGCTTGACCACCCAAAAAACTGTAAGACCCTCATTTGGGCTAGATTGACACTCAGGGCTTGGTCCCAGTCCACAGCTGGACTTGATGGAAATTGGTCATGATTTGCATAAAACAAATTCAATCGGTCTTTTTCTAGTTTCGCGATTTGTAGCAAACAAACTCAATTGGCCTCATTTCCAGTTTAATTGGCCTGTTTGTGTGCATTATAATACGTATGAATCGAAACCATAGGGTGGATAAAAATGAAGATTAAGGGTAATTTTTCAAAAATGAACATCAAATTTTAGGAAAATAGAATAAAAAGAAATGCTATTTGTCTATTTGATGCTCTTTTTTGAAATTCACATCTTCATTTTTTTACCACCCTACGTTTTCAATTCCTATGTATTTTAATGCAAACAAATAGGATCTAAATAAAAAGGTTCATACAATATCTGATCAATATGCCTAAGAAGAGGAACTGCATTGCCAAAAACTGTTTCTGATAAGACAAGAATTAATAGATCCCAATAAAATAAATTATAGCTGGGATTTAACCTCTGTAATTGAATTACAACATAAATATGTGATCAATTTCAGCTTTAGTAATACGAATAAGAATTACATGCAAATGACAGGTAGATGAACACAAAATAATGCTATTTCAATTTGTTACTGAAAGCAGATAGCTCCAGCACCTGAATCCTAGGAATGCTTTCCGCTTCCTCCCTCTCTTTCTGAGTGTTGTATCCCCAGTTCCCTATGTAGAAAATCTGGGTTATCAGCAATTCACTTTTATGAAGGAAAGGATGCAATAAAAAACTACTGTGAGGAAACTTGATTTGCATTGGGTCAGGTTGTCAGGTTGTTTCAATGAGTTAACTGATCATCATTTTAAAGGCTTCATAACTAAAAATAATGTTTTTTTAATTGTTGTAAGCAAAACTAATCTTCCTAATGAATGATCGTGCAAATTGTTTGCACTGCATTTTCCACTTCCATAGAAAATAAACTCAAAATTCCCAAAAGTGTATATGGGCAGAGTTCAAAAAGGAATGTAGGTAGGTTACATGATGCATCTGGTTGCATATTGGTCATTAATAAATTCAAAATCCCCAAAAGTGTATATGGGCAAAGTTCAAAAAGGAATGTTTCTGAATTTTGTAGAAGACAGAAGTAGGTTGCATGATGCATCTGGACGATCTTACACACGCACACTAAAAAAAAAAAAAAAAAAAAAACAAAGGAAAAGAAAAAAAAAGAAGAAGAAAAGGAAGTAAACAGAAACATAAATAAAGGTAAGAAACTAAGAATCTTTCAATAGAATGTCACAAAAATCTTTCAACTTGGTTGGCAAAGTGAGTTGAAAAGGCCACTTAAGTCCAGCACAAGCCTAGTTTACTAGTTTTGAATGCAATTGGTATGTTTTTAAGATATGAAGGATCAGTGAAAAGAAACATAGAGGAGGGCATTAGGTGACGAGAAAGAGAAGATTACCCAAATACAAGTTCCATCCATCTAATTCAGGCTCCTTGATGACATTCTTCAGAGTTGCAATCCGATCTTCCACAAAGCTGCTCAAGAAAGATAAAATGACAGCAGGATCAATTCTCTGGATCTGTCTGGATGCATTTCAATTGCAAGTGATTTATATCATCATAATTATCAAAGCCTTCTCCCAACTACATCGGGTCTGCAAGTGATTTTATATTCTAGTAATATGTTTTTATGCATTTTGGACAGCACAGAAACATGGAAAGAGAAATTATATGGTAATGAGTCATGATGCATCAACACACGTATGGCGAGTACCATGATGTATTCATTCCTAATAATAGGACCCATTTTTATAACAACAAAAACTTCTGATCCCAACCTTGAATGGGCAAGCTGCAAAACTCGTTAAGGTTGGAAGGTCCTACCTCCTACCCCCATTCAACAGACTAAAAGTAGAAGGATAAAGGAAAGCAAAGTTCTAAAAAAAGGGAGAAAAGGTACGACATTGGATATTTATGATCTATTAACATGGAAGTATTTCAAGGCATTCCTCATCTACAATAGGGCCTAATTATCTCAATCTCCAGATCAACACATCACAGATATTGGGTGCTATTTGTGTGTAATGAATGCATCATACAATAGGACCGGTTTAAAAAAAAAAATGCATCATAGAATAAGTTACTGGAGACACTTCTCAATTGGATATCCGCACGATCACTACTGTTGATTTTTCATGAAAAAGTCCAAAACCATAATCCCACCAAATGTAGTTACTTGAAAGTTGAAATGCTCAGCACAATGGAGATAATCTGTTCCTCCATAAATTGCTCGGCCATATGTCATGTCTTAGCATTTGCTGGTCCCAAGCCCAAAAAATGAGGATTGTTATTACAAAGTTAGCAGGCCATAAAAGCTCGCCAAACCAAATTGAGTTACTTTTGCGTGAAAGTAGAACTCCAACTTCACCACATTGCCAGGAAAAAGGTCATAACTGATCAAGAAAATGGGTAAAACGAAGTTTAAAATGGTCTGAAACTGATGCAAGTTCTATGGAAACTTGAACTCGAGGCAAGGCCAACTTACTCAGATGATATAACAACAACTTATCAGAAAATTAAACAAATTTTTAAACATATCTATCTTTGCAGAAAAGAATCTCACTGTAGCCTTAGCCCTTCATGTTCTGGTTTCCTTTGAAGCTGCTTTAGGACTTCCACCTTGGGACTAAGAAGAACTCAGAATAAGATTTCAGTATACAAGTTTAAAGGAAAACTTTAGTTCTACTTCTTTACTTTATTAGAATCAAAATATACTCACCCAGTTCCCAACCCATATATCCTTTCAGAAGGGATAGTTACTCCAGCCAGCTCCCTTAGTAATGCATCAGCAAATCTGCTCTGGAACAAATATACATGGATAAAACAAATCTCAGTAGCAAGTACAAGAAGCAGGAAGCCACCTTATTCAAGAATAGGAAATCAGAAAGTATGATCATTAAAAAAAAAGTAATCAGAAAGTATACAAGGTTCGGCCCGCAAAGATATATAGTTTGTATTTTGTATAGGCTATGATACTCAGAGATGCTTGTATAAGCCTCGAGTACAGGTATCCAGATGATACAATAGGTATATGGGTACAGGAAATGATTGAATATGGAAGCGAGATCCTAATATTTGAAAGATATTTGTTATAAGTTGTATATTACAAAAGCAGTAACTCATGGTCTATATGTTATATTGAAAGATATTTGGTATAGGTTGTATGTTACAAAAGTAGTTACTCATGGTCTATATGTTATAGTGTAGCTATACTGAAAATATGACATAGTAACTAATTGAGTTCAGTGTAACCTGCCATATTTAGACAGGACATTTTTTGTCTTCAATTTCTTTCTTGCTGACTCTCCTCTACCATTCCATGAATAATACTAGGATGTCCCCATGTTGGCAGACACCATTATCTTTCTCTTTATTCTCAAAACAACCATGGCCATTTTCATCCTAGATTTCTTGGAAGTCCTACTTGCACTCTCTTATCTATGTATGTTGAATTTTACCTTTTCTTTTCCCCAAAAAGCATATATGCCTTTTGCATCTTTACAGGGTATCATCATAGTGTACAAGAGAGGTCCATAATTCCATGATTCGTACTGCTGGAATGATGGGCGTACCACAGATGGGTTTATGCACAAGAAATGTCCAGGCCAATTATTTAGCACATCAAATGTAGCATTAGGATTCTCCTTCTGATACATCTTATGTCTATTGTGGCTGAACATAATGACAGTTTGGACCTTGGACCACTGAACATGTGTCACTTGTAAAACTAAAAAACCCAAGCAAACTGTATATATTTACAGGCCAATTATTGTACGATGCCTTTCAACAAGTATGTTAGTTTTCTAAAAATATAAATGAAACGCTATACGATCGAACAGCTAAAGTAGCTAGTGAATATTTTAAAAGAAAAGAAAAGAACACACCTGTTTTGTGGTGACTATGTATACTCTCGAGCTTGCAAATTTTAAAGCATCTGCTACACCAGGGTAAAATCTGCATGGGCATTTCCATATCAGCTTTCAATCCTGCAACTTTCATCTTTCACAACTCACAAGATGTGCTTTTGTCATAAATCCACTTTTTTTTTTTTTTGAAATGGATAAAAAAGCCACATTATGTCAAGTTAACCTTGAATTACTACTATGCAACAAAATATTAAAGGGGCCAACCCAACAAATGAGCTGAGGAAAATATGAATGGACTTCATTTCAAGCTAGACAACATCACGACATCTTCAGAACAACCAAAATAAGCTGGGGCAGTTTACTCTCATGTTGAAAAGAGGTAAGCGCAAAATACCAGCTCTTTTTTTCTTTTTAATTTAATTTTGTTTTCTTTTCCTGTTTTATGACTTGCTCTAGGTAGAAGAGAATGTAAATTTTCTTTTTGGTTGTGATGAGAGAAGTCATGAATGTTAGATATTCCCCTAGAGCCAAATGAAAAGCTAAAAGGGAAACCTTACTGCATGCGGTCACACAACCTACTACAATCAGTGGAAATGGCCAATAATATGGGATATGATGCAACTGATTTTGTTTAAGTTTTCCCTATGATCCAAGGATATTCCATTTTCTAAAGTAAATAGTTCAAAGCTGTGGGCCCCTTAAGACACCTAAAAAACTTTCGAAAGTAAACAATACCCTCTGGAAAAAGAAAAAGAGGAACCACTTTTAAGAACAAAAACTCCTGAAAAAAAGCATAAGGGCACCCACCAACTTCCTACCACTCTTAAATATCGGACGAGATCCAGATGGGCCATCCATATCAATATAACATAAGATACACAATTCTTTGCAGGAGTTAGGAAATTGGTAATCCATGATATATGGTCCACACAACAAAGTATTAAATGTATACTAATTGTAATGGTAACGAACATAGTATATAGAATTAGATACAGTTCCTGTCAGATGCTTTTCCCCAAGTTGGTAAAAGAAAGTGAACCTCACTATGGATTACACTTGCACCCAAACACAATGAGGGTTAGAGATCTTGCAAGTGTATTGAAAGCAAATCAGTTGGTAGTTGTCGTGGGCGGCTAGCTCTGCTAGGAAGGGACAAAATCCTCATTGATGGAGCCACAAGCATGGGCAGGATCAAGTCCCAGTGATGCAGAAAGGAATTGGCCAATGCACTCCTAAAAATGTAAAGGTTGTTTAGGTTATTTCCCAGTCATCCACCTTGCCCAACTCCCTCGGAATTAGGGGCCAACCTAAAAAAAATCAGTCGGTAGGTGATCTGGAAAATTAGGATGATATGTATATTGTTAGAAAATCCACTCAAGTAACTACTGTATTATATACTTTAATTAACCAAATCTTTTATATAAAATCAGGCAGGAAAGAATTATTGCTTTAAATTATTCACTTAGCACAAATTAAGTTAGTAGTGCAGGTGCATAGGAAGTAAATCAGTTGGTAGGCAATGTGGCAACATAAGTAGACAGGATATGCTCATTTGTTGGAAAATCTTCTCAGTAACTATTGGCACATGACATGACAGTCGTGTCGTGTATATATATATATATATCCATTTTTCTTAACCTATTGCCTCATTGGCAAGGGAGTGGTGTTCCAACCGTGATAGGGGGATCGATCACAAGTCATCCCCATGAGAGTGAAATGCCTGGCCGTTGAGCCATCAGTGGGTCGGCGTGCCTTGTTTAACAAAATTTTCATATAAAATCAGGCAAGATTCAGGAAAAAAAAGCTTAAGAGAGCAGACTATTCTGAATGCAAGAAAAATCCCTGTTAGAGAACTCGCAAGAGATATTACCTATTTGCACTGATCCAGCCCGATAAATCATTATCTATCCATTCATCCCTGACTTTCCCAAACAGATCAATTAGAGCATCCCTATTTTCATTCCACTCCTCCATAATGACCGGTTTCAGTTTTGACCAGTTCTCCAATATTCCTTCAACAGTGAGTCCAGCTGCGACCTTGCACATCAAACCTTCTTCATCAGATAATGTATTTTAAGAGGAAATATCTCAGCAAATGTATTGTTTGCCAAGATAGCAATCAGACTCATTTAGGAACCAATTACTTGATGATCTCATCCATTCATCAGATAGGCCTAAAAATACATAGGCATACCTCCAAAAGCCTCCCAGATTAAAAGATCCTAAATTGAGCAGGCCAACTACAAATAGAATGTTAACAGAATTGAATTAAGGGGAAAAAGAAGAAGGCCAAATATCTAGATGATGATGATCTTCCAATCAACAAGACTTCCGGGAATCCTCATCTATGGGGAAGCTTGTTATGTCGCTGAGGCATGGAACCCTAAAAGTCCTCATATTTTCAACATCTGTTGGTATAAATTTAAAATTCATAGGATGGTATTTATCAATTAGTACAAGAATTTACCACTCAAGCTTTTTGAAACTGCAATGAGTACAAACAAGAGTATAAGAGATCAAGATGCATGAAATTTCATTTCTAAATGGGGAAGTACTCACTGAGGACTTCCGAATTGATGGTATCTGAAGCTCCAACAACAACCTCACGAGCAACAAATTTTCGTATCCAGTTTCCACCACAGGTCGAACCTGTAGCAGTAGAAAATATCAATTAATTAAACTTTCTCTTATGCATTAGCAATGTTTGTAAATTTGAAACCAGTCACCTGCTTAGGATACTATCAATTTTACACTTGTCAAAGTTATAACTACAAAAATAATGCGACACACAGGAATTGTCCATTATCACAATGTTCAATATTATTACTGCCAAATAACAATGACTTCTATTTGAAAAAATAAGTACAAGATTAAGCATGGCTCAACATAAGAAAGAAGCAGAAAAACTACAAACAAACTGCAAACTAAATGACAAGAAGTCAAGTGGCAAGCATGCAAAACAAGCCCCTAAAGATGACAACACAGCCACTCAAAGAACTAAATCAAGCTCGCCTCAATATAATCTAAACTTAGCTTCTGTTCCTTTCACTCCTTTGGCAATGCAGTCCACTACCCAATTGGCTTCTCCCCCAATAGGAACAAAATTAATGTCCAGCACATCATCAAGCATCCCTATTGCACCAAATATGAAGCCCAATCTTAACAGCCCTCCCTCCCTCCCTCCCTCAGTGACTTTAATCAATAAAGGAGCCTGAAAATATTATATATATATATATATATATATAAAGAAAACCATAGATGCCCTATTTTTTTTATCGTAAAATCATAAATACTCTTAAAAGCAATAGTTAATTAATTGATAAATAGAAAATAATAGAATAAAAACATTATGTATCCCCAGCCCTGATGATCCAAACTGATGTCTGATGATCCCCACCATGGTTATTTATCTATTTATAATGATGAACGCCATCAAGGTTAGATACTGAGTTGTTATCATAATTCATAATGGGAACTTCGTTTAGGAAAAATATATGGTACCAAGAAGCAGCTATGCGGCATTCCAGAAGATTACCATTTATCCCTGGTAGCCATACCAACAACTGAACACAAAGACAAATCCAACACAAAGAACAGCCCAGGGCTAAACACAAACTAGAGAAAAAACATACACCATGCAAACAAAAAGAATGTGATCACATTTCCAAACCATAATATTTGTAGTGCGCCCCCCTGTTTTGCAAAACTGTCAGCAACATGCCCATCCTCTCATAACATGGGCAAAACGCACCAGGCAGTCTCACAAAACCAAAGCAGTTGCCCCTTCATTCTTCTACAATTATACTTCTGCCAGTAGTTTTTCTAATTGGGCCCCAAGCCCATGTCAAAATATTATTCTGAAGCTATCAAATTCTGAGAAAAAAATGTCATGAAAATCTCCCACATAAATTTCCAACTCTACATTCTACGAAAAATAGATTTCACAGCAATACAGATGATGAATTCCTTACAGTTTACTCAATTATACATATTCATTAAGTTACCAAAACTATCACTTTGTAAACAATATTTGTTGGTTTCTAATTACAAGATGAAAGAAAAGTCAATCACAATTCTTAACTTTCAAATACAATATTGAGCATATTTTCCATCCTATGTTTGTGTTTTTAAGTACAAAATCTTCTAATATTTCCACCCCCACCCCATAAATTACAACCACTTTCGCGCCTTCAATCCGCGCAATTCCAAATGAATAAATACTAATTAACAATAAAATCTTTTTTTTTTTTTTTTTTTTTGAATCAGCACATGAAAACTATTTCAATTCATGTGTTTATATAGCATCCCAAAACCCCAATTCTTATTTCCACAATTTCATTACAATATTTTCATAATTCTATTCATCATCATCAGTGTTATTATTGCTATGATCACCGTACTTAGAAGATGCAGATCAAGTGAGTCTTACAAAGTGCATCTGATCGAGGACCCATTGCTCCAGGGAGGAATCCACACCGTTGAAAAGGTGGGGCCATCTGATCTTAGCGGCCTAATGGATTGGAGAAAGAGAGATTAGGGTTTATAGTATGGATAGGAATGTGATTTTGGGGGGATTAGGGTTTACCTTGAGGGCAGAGCGGGAGCTCTCTCCGCAGCTGTCGCAGAGGACTCCATCAAAGTCCAGGGCGTACAGATCGCCCATTCCTGACCGTTGATCTTCTTCTCCCTTTCTCTCGTTATGTCGCTATGAAGTGTAATTGGGAGAGAGAAGATGGTCGTCTCCGGCTCTATAACAGGAGGTTTCCAATCAATGGGCGACGCGTGGCACGCCGGCTGAGAGCAGAAAAACCCAAGGATGGAGATAGCGATGGAATGGGTCGGGTCGGGTCAGGTCCGGTCGGTCGGTCCATTTACACCCGGACCAAACCCGAATTACTGTTGTGGTAATCTCCAACAGGACCAACACCTACAAAACTGAACCGATGCCCACATAAAGACACCCACCAAAACGAGGAATTCTTTATCCTGCAAATCATCTATAGTCTAGTGGTTACAAAAGTACCATAGATGAGAGAATACTTGAAGTAAGCAATTTTTTTCCCCACTGTCGTGGGTTTGGATTAATCCCTCCGGGCGCAGAGAGAAGTTAGATAAAATCCGTATGGCCTCCAGGCGGTAGCACCGGTGGACTTAACCTTCAATTCCTGAAGAGGGGGGAATCGAGAATCGATACTGAGACCTCTAGCTTTGGAAAAGAGAGAAATCGTGGTCATGACTACTCTACTTTCATAGAAAGTATAAATTTGTTAAGGGTCGGGTTATGTACAACTTAGAAGGTGCGAAATCCCACACTACTTTCTCGAGGGACTCTTGTAGCCAGTGGCAGAGTTAGGATTTTCATTTGATGGGTGAGCACCCAAATAGAAAATTTTGGTTTTGGGAATAAATTTAGGGTTTGAACGTGGATTTAAGGGGTGGATGTACGATTTTTATGTAAATTTTAAAAGTAGAGTTAGAATCTTCATTATGATTTTAGAAGTGGACCGAGATTTAATGGGTGCGACTGAACCCACATGGATGTATATACATGGGTCTGCCCTTGCTTTTAGGAGAAAATTACCCTACAGATCTTCTATAGTCCAGTGGGTACAATACATAAGAAAAGACTCCAAATAGTTCAAATTCTTTTAGAATGAACATTTGGACATGCCCAAGGCCGTTCCATCTTGAAAGTTTGAATTTCTCAAAGGGAACTCTTATAGAGATATTCAATCAATTTTTACACCCAATCCAATGGTAATGATCAAACGGAGACTTAAACCCTACTGGTTAACATGCACGGATGCATCTTTTGAATAGTTTAGATCTTCAGAAGGTGAGTTCAAAGTACATGTGTACAACTTAAGCTCAGTTGACCATGTCACAGGGTGAAGTGAGCTCAATTAAACTTGTTGATACTTGCCACTTTTCAAAGATCTAAGCTGTTAACGTGATATTATATGACAGATCATGAACCAGCGTTACCAGCCAGAGCCGTGGTGGGCTGGAAGCCTAGGCCAAAGTATTGTATGCATCACCTCAGGCCAAAGGCAAAATGCCTGGCTCCATTAGCAATTTGTACGTAGCATCATCTTTTCCAAACACTGTGACATTTGCCCACCTGATGCATTGGCCTAAAATGCATTGGCCCACTTGAGGTTATGGGGCCACTAACCACTCCATAAAAATAATATGCAAGTACGGAAAATTGGACAGGAGGAAAGAAAAATTTTCAGAGACTCTGCTTAGAATACAAGGTTCAAAAGTGGGTTTCGCTGATCCTTTAAGATTGCACTTCTGATTACATAGAAGTAACCACATACATTGGATAGGAAGGGAGATCCCACCCCCCCCCCCCCCCCCCCCCCCCCCCTCTCTCTACCTTGAAAGGCATATCTCAATACCATTACTTTCTCTTCTTTGGCTTTCAATCCCCTTTCCAGTCCTTGTACTTTCACAAGGTTAGAAAATATTCCACACATTTCAAGTTTTCATATTCACAATTCCATGCTTTCAATTTTATTTTATTTTTATTTCTTTTTTTTTTTAAATGTGATGAATTGAATTTAAATTCCATTGTTTGGGTGTTTGCAGTCCTACGATTTAAATTGAAATGCCGAAAAAATTCAACATTTTTCGGAAAAAAATCTTTAGATTCTGCAGAGGTATGTATTTTTCTTTAATCTTTTGATTGATTCACTGCAAACCACATTTTCTTCATTGCAAACCTGAAAACCTGGACCTATACTTAAATGTACCCGGATCCAATTAAACCTGAATTGCTAGTAGGATCCTAAAATCTGAACCTGAATTCCTAAAAATATCATTGTATTAAAGAGACAAGGGGTCAAGGGTATAAGGTGGAGATTAAAATTAAGACCATCACTTTTTTAGAATTTAATTTACTAGATGCGGGGTGGGTAATTATTTCCCATCAAAAGAAGTTTCAAAGGCACCTTGTTGATCCTTACCTTTAATACTTTACTGTAACACCTCTATTAGAATGGCAATCCTTAGAACATGTAGATTAAAAAAGGGCGCTAAGAGCACATTTCAAGCCCCAATAGAAATTCTAAAAATTTAAAAGAAACTGAAATTATTATAGAAGGAATATCAAAGGGGTAAGCCTTTGGATCAAGGGTGAAGATGGTGACCCTAACTCTTGAGCACGTAATTTTGTAAAATTAACTGCATAGCCAATCAATTTTACATCTAAATGGAGGATATTTTAGTAATCCTTTATAGATTTTCACCTTTGGTCCTTCACTTAAATTCGATATCTTTCCTAAAACTCAGTTGTTTAAAAATCTTAAAAGTTCATAGAAATTGAGCACATGAGCCCTCTAGAAGGCGCCGCAATATCACAAAGTCAATAACAACAATAGCCATAGAAATTCAAATATGATATATATATATATATTGTTAATTTAAAAAGTTCCATGAGGAAAAAAGTTAATCGACTTCCTTATATAGCATCAAGGTTCGATCTTTGCTTACCCAGTTGGAAGACATCTATATATGCAGATTAACATGATGGCCTTAAAAATAATAATAAAATGCAACTTCATTTGAAACATTTAGGCCTATTTCTTTCATGCGCTGAATTCCTAGGAATTGCAAACTTTGAATCCTTTTAAGTATTGAAAAATGAAAAATGAAAGATGAATATAAAAAAAAAAAGACAATCAAATAAGCTTCTCTTAGTACAATTGAATGAGGTAAACTGTAAACATGAAAAATGAATACCAACTTCAAATCACTAGAGTCAAGGGCCCATCTATATCTTTGCCTTATATCTATCACTCATTTTCCCCTCATATCCTTCCATGGAGCTTATTTGACCATGAATATAATAATTTCTTATGTATTCAATTCCTATATATATATTTTTTATAACATTCAATTCCTATTTAATGAATGCAAATAAACAAGCCCTAACGGTGGAGAACGTTGAGATAAAATGCATTAAGGCTTTGACACTACCACAATTTGAAATGCTTTTCTTCTTTATGTAGCATCCAAACCTTCAACAGAAAACCATGTGACCGCACTGGACCTTCGTGAAGAATATGCCAATGCTTTTAGAACTGAGTCATATCTAGAGTTTTGGACTCGTGCTCTAGATCTCACGTCCGACGATGTCGCCACTCGTAATTCAATGGAATCGACGGCGGCGGCCCGCCTCCCATCCTACCGCCTTTTCGCCGAGTATCTACTTGACCCTGACCAGCCCACAGTCACCAAAATCTTGGCCTTGGCACAACCTCGAAACCACCCGGAAAACCACTCTCTCCTCTCTGACTACTTCTCCAAAACAGCCGAGGCCTCCCTTCTTTGCAGCCTCCTATTGAAAGACATTGAACAGACTCGCCACCAATACCGTCCGCTCAAAACCGCCCTCAGATTGCCAGAAAACCGCTTTCCGGAGGTCGCGGACCAGCTCGCGAGCATTGCAAACACCCTCAACCCCTTCGACTCATCAGCTCCGTCGCCCCACCGGTTCCGAGCAGTGCACGCCGCATGCGCCGGCTTGCTCAAGCGGCTTGAGTCAAGGCGAGATAAGACTCAAGCCAGGGTTAAGCTAGCCAAAGGGTGGAAGCGCGGCTTAGCCATAGGTCTAGTGGTGCTAACAGCATCAGTTGCAACATTTGCATTCTTCATGGGGGCACATATATTGATAGTGTTTGTGTCGGTGCCGGCGTTGTTACCCTCTTCAGCTAGACGGCTAGCTCGTGTGTCAGCTCAGCTTGATGCCGCCGTCAAGGGAGCCTATATCTTGAATAGAGACTTGGACACAATGAGCCGGCTTGTGGATCGAGTACATGATGAGCTAGAACATTCGCGATCGATTGTACAATTCTATATGGAGCGGCAAGAAGACCGTGTCCAAATGATACAAGGAGTGCTTCATGAGCTGAGGAAGAACAACTTGAGCTTCACCGATCAGCTTGATGAATTGGAGGAGCACCTCTACTTGTGCTTCATGACAATCAATCGGGCTCGGAACCTTGTAATGAAGGAAGTCATGGAGCCAAGCTGCGTATAATTTGCCTCATTCCATTATTGTATATATTTTCATCGTATGTATTAAAAGAATTATTTATGGCTCGCGGGTCATGAAAATTATATGATGTCTTATTTTGTTTTGTAAACATTGGTGCAATTTTTGCATTCAGTAGAAAGATAAGTTAAATGTTTCACTCTCTGTTTTTTTTTATTTTTTAATGACGTAGGGTACGTCCCAGTCTTTTGGACCGGAATATTCCTTTTGGGCCCGGGGGAGCCGGGTATATCCCTTGAAGCTCCAGTGTAGTAGCATAGTTTCAAACCCTCAACTATATTTCACTCTCTTTTAGAGTACCAAAATTATGGGATAATAGGGCATCAGATGAAGTGCCCCCAAATAACTATAGTCATTTGTCTTGTTTTCATTTTTTGTTTCTGTTGGTGAAGACACCATTTTGTGCAGCAGACATACGGTGCTGAAGGTAGCTTGTAACTTAAACATGTGTGTGCCCCACGTTGGCATGATTCAACTCACTCATATTGCATTTGCACACCTTGCATGTATAGATAGTGGTAAAAATATCACTCAAAAGTGCTATGAAACAGTAAATTGATTGGTTGGAAATTAAGAAGTTAGATGGTGGCTATTCTTATGCTAAGGTAATGTGAAATGAGAGACTTTGGCAAATCAAGAATGGGTCACACGGGTAAATCAAGTATAACACTATTTCTTACATTATCTTTTGCGATATATTCTCGACCTATAATGTTGGGGAAATTATTTAAGAAGAATGTGCAATCAGAATTATAAATAAACAATTAGAATACATAATTAGTAAATGATTGTGAATGTAAGAAATTGAATAAGAAAGCAAAAGAAAAATGGGCAAGGCACACTAATTAAGATACTTTCTTAAAGACAAATTGAATAAGAAAGCAAAAGAAAAATGGGCAAGGCACACTAATTAAGATGCTTTCTTAAAGACAACAATTTCCCACACGTAGGTGGTTTTGATGAAATCTTGTCCAAGGGATACAATGCTCTTTTGATTCGAAGTTTGCACACTAGAATCAGAAATATGGAATTGCCCTTAAAATCAAAGTAGAGAATAAAATAGTCTTAGAAGATATGCTTCTGAAAGTACTGTATTATGCTTGCTTTTAATGCTTTAAAAAACACTTCAAATCACCTTAATTTATAATGTTGGAAGGCATCTCTTGGAATTGGGTCACATCCAT
Source organism: Persea americana (assembly GCA_029852735.1). Taxonomy (NCBI): domain Eukaryota; kingdom Viridiplantae; phylum Streptophyta; class Magnoliopsida; order Laurales; family Lauraceae; genus Persea; species Persea americana. The sequence goes on from CM056819.1 coordinate 4,240,138, forward strand.
TCAAATGGGGCCAAGAGACATATTGTTCAAAGGGCACAAAACACTTAATTTGGAAAGGACACAAGCAATTTGAAAAGACACATATAAATGTCTCTTGGAATTTTCTTTTTTAAATTATTAGTTTTTAGAAAATACTCAACATATAAACTATTTGAGTTAGATTGGATTTTGATCTTTAGGTTGACGAGTCACTTAGCAAGTCTACTTCTTACGTCTATTTGAGTTAAATTTTATTGAAATAGATGTTTGAGCGCATTAGGCTATTTGACAAACTTTTTATGCATGCCTAATAATCAACTTGAAGAGTTTTTGGTTCTTTTTCAAAAATTAACAAGAAGATGATGTATTTCTACTAGCATACTGCGTACATTTCCTAGCTCGAGGGGCCCATTTAGATGCCTTATCAGTGGAACTAGGTTATATGAAAAGGTCTCCTTACGGATGAGGGTCAATAAAAAAAAATCAGTCATGTCGAATCATCTTAGCCCTTCATTTAATAGCAATGAAGTTTAGTGGTCTCTTAACTATATGTTTTGAAAGGGCCTCCATCGATCAAAGGTGGACCTAAGCGGCTCCCATGGAGCTGGACTCTATATTTTGATGCTTACAGAAGAGCATTTTCTGTCTTAGTTTTACTTTTATGATAAATTTGTTTATCATCCACTAGTGATTTGGTGAGGTACCTTCCCTTCACAAAAACAATTGTCCCATGCAACTTTTATAGTACAACAAGTTTGCATTTTTCTAGTTGAGTCAAACATGATGGACCGTCCACTTGTAAAAAGGTCTAATGGAAGCAACTATATCTCAAACTTATCTATCATCTCCGTTTTAAAGAGATGAGAATTACCTAGCAGACTGGGCCTGCTTGATACTCTAAAAATAAGCACTTATTAAATGATTTAGAGCTTATTAAAATTTAGAGTGTTTGATAAAACTCTAATCATGATTTAAAATTAGAACTTATATTTAGAAATAAGTGATTTTAAGCTCTTAAACATAAGTTGCTTTGAGTAGCTTTTTTTTCGTAACTTTTTTTTTCTAAAGTCGGGGAAGCCATTTCACGATTTCTTTCTCGGCTACTTTTCTCTTGGCACGACCATCCCAAGGAAGACAATGAGGACGACTTATTTAGATGGTTATCAAACACTCAATTATAAAATAAGAACTTTTTTTTGTAATTTTACAAACAGTCTAATTACAAATTTGAACTTAAAAATTAGACCTTTTATTTTGGACCTTAATTAATTAGCTCTTATTAGATAGATTAGAGTTACCAAACATGGCAAGTTTTGATTTAACCATGCGTGGCCTCTATCACCTTTTCTTGGAGATCGATAGAGACCATCGGCATTATATGCTAAATAAAAAATCATTTTTTAAGATAGAGAGCATTGGCATTAATTATTTTGGAAATTCCCCTTTGTCCATAAAACTGACTAACCTATTTGTTTTGCCTCAAATAACCTTCTTAGGTTTCTATTGAAGGTAAGAAAAGCTCCAAATTCACATTTCAAATTCTTTTTACTCTTTAAGCTACAAGGAGGAAGCAAAAATCTCAATGACTATCTAGGGTAATTATCTTAGCCCCTCAAATTACCTTCTTACTGGAGGGGTTTGTAAGAAAATCTCTGAATTTGTATTTAAAATTCCTTTTACTCTTTAAGCTACAAGGAGGAAGCAAAATCTTAATGGCTATCCACTGTGATTATCTGAACCCCTCAGATAACCTTCTTAATGGAGGGGTTTCTATTAAAGGTAACAAAAGCTATGAATTTGCATTTCAAGTTCCTTTTACTCTTCATGCTACAAGAAGGAAGCGAAAATCTCAATGACTAAAGGCCAACATTTTATAAGTCAAAGCAGAACAAACAACCATTTCCAAAAAAAAATAAAAAAAATCAGAACAAACAACATTAATGAATCCTACATTTAGCAAAATCAAATGAGATTTGAATGCTGTTATTATCTGTATGCCCCTTTGGGCTTCAAGTTAATAGCAACCAGATAATTCCAAAAAAAAGAAGAAAGAATCTTTGCAACAAATCCATTCCATTGGTATCGTTCCATTACGACATATCATTTTTGTTTTTTTGTTTTTTTTCTTCTATTGGATGGGTTTGAATGTTGAAATGGTGGAATTTTTTTTTATTGAATCAGTTTGAATGTTGAAATGGTGGAATGGTTTAAATAATGGAATGAATGATGGAGGCCATGCTAGTTCCGCCTAACCCTGCCTGCGTACAGCCCCCAAAGTTTTTAACTTTGCTGCATTGTTATCACTGCTAAATTAATTTAGTGTGGGTTTAAAGTTTTTACTTTGAGTTTGTATGAGGGGGATGAAACTCCAATGGTAAGTAAAGCTGATTAAGGCAGAAATCTGAGTTTGTAAGTGAACAGTCTTACAAAATGTATGGATTTGGTAAATCAATTTGACAACTATTTGCTAAATAATTATATATAGTAAAGAAATTTATGTAGTCATGACTTCTTTCTCATGCTGGTTGATCCACACAACAAGGTTTTACTGAAGACTAGTATGGGAGCTGAAGATTTGGATTATATTATATTAAATTCATTCCATCATTCTTTTGTAAGAATACATGCAGATGGGCCCAAGTTCTTTGAAAGAAAGTCCCTTGTTCAAGTGGTCGCACAGTGGAAGGTGCTCATGATTGCAACCATGAGGTCATGAGGTTCAGGTTACCAATCAAGTGAAAAAAAAATCCCCTACCCTGTATATATATATATATATATATATATGGGGCTAGCTCTCCTAAGCTCAAGCTTAGGATAAGGTAAGCTCAAGTATGTTGTGGGGCCCACCTGGGGACCCACATGGGGATGGGGATGGGGAGATTTTAAGGACTCCGTGGAATCCTTCTCTCTGCAAAAAAACAGCTCCAATCGTGATTTCTATCATCTCTATATGGGTCCAAAAGTTGAATGGTCAACGGTCCATTTGAATTGATACATAGTCGATCCAATGATTTAGATAATTTGGATCTAATCGAAAGCTGGCGGATATGTGCAATTTAGGGGAGTTATGTGTTTGGTCTATTTGGATGAACCAAAGATGGGCCCCACAAGCATGGAGCTTACAATAACTTCTAGGACGTTAAGTTTTAGCTTCTGATTCATCGCGGATCTCAAGAAAATGAAAAAATACTATATAGTGTTGATCCTCTAATGTTGAAAGTGACTAGGTTTTCACATGATGAAATCCAGTCTGATTTTTTATTTTTTAATGTAATTATGGGACTCTAAACTTCAGTTAGAACCATTGATCATCTTTATAAGTTTAAGCAAGATATGTGGGCTATACAAATAGAGGTTTTGAACACCGTGGGCTTGAATGTCAGGATCCGAACCGTTGATCATCTTCCTAAGCCAAGAACATATATAGCGTAAAACTTTAGTCCATAATTCCTTGTGGACCTCGATAAATTCGTGAGAAATATCAAACCGTAGGACTCTAAAATGCCTATTTCAAACTGTGAATTGGGCTTACCAAACGGTCTAAATGTAAATTTTTTTTATTGTACATGGATTTATTTTTCACAAATCTATTATCCACGTATCTGTTTGATATAGATACGATTTGCTAAATAGGGCCTTAGTCTTATACAAGAGGCAGAAACACATTTCACTATGGAAAATGCTATAAAAATTATAATATCTAAATATCATAGAAGATGAAAAACTAAAGAATAAAAAAAGAACCTTTAATTCTCAATTTCTGTAGAAATTGAGTGAAATCTCTACAAGAATAAAATGTCTCAGAAACTGATGAGCACAGTACCGTTGGAGCACCTCTAAAATCTAAACCATTAAAAATCAGATCCTACATATTGATGCCTGGTGGGGTATTAAGTTGTTATTTTAATTTTTAAAATTGAAAGGCATATGTTCAGATAAATATTTTAGAGGTTTTTACCAGAAAAAACACTTAAGGTGGGCACTAAACCGAATATGGAACATTAGAGAAACATGTACCTAACAGGTAATCCGTACAGAAAAACCAACTCACCATTTTTTTTAGTGGTCACTATCGACCTTCATTTTCTGTCGACCCTCTCTATAACAAGTGTGGGTCGCCATCGACCCTAAGCAGGTATAAACTCCTCACCTTGTTCTTCCTCTCTTTCCCAAACCCAATCCAATAACGGAGAAGTCCATGCCCGCACTAGTTGTGTATCAGTATCTCTTGTTTTTACAAATTATATGCTAATACAATATCGGTAGGATCCAAGATCTGTGGTCCTTGTAATTTACACCGATTGAAAAGCATTAAAAAAATATTCCCAGAATGACAAGCCTAATTAGACCTCTCAACAAATGTGTAGGGTGTTCAATTTCACATTTCTCACTTGAAGAAGCTTTACAATCTGTGATTGATCGGACCATACACTACCACTAGCCCCATGATAAAGGAATGGTCTGTGTTTGGCTCCACCACCAAACTCGTATTCACTTTTTCTATTAAGACTCACCTCGTATTCACTTGTATCAGATACTTATAATTAATACCAGAAATAGATAAGAAGCTCTTTAGCCATCTGCCATCTCAAGAACTCAATAATCTAAGTCAACTAATGTATCATGTTGCGGTAAGATTATTAAAATAAGGACTTTGTGATTAATCTCCATTAAAGCTGGTCTCTATAGCAATTTGATGGATCGAGTGAAATACGTTTCTAAAGCTGATGATGTAAGATGGGTGGACCTAAGTGTTAGCACGCGGGTGCAGGTGCATCCATGAGATTTTGAGAAACCCCTTTTATATGACCTTCAAAGATTCTATTTTATCATTTAACGTCTTCACTTGATCATTGTCCATGGCACCCAAATAAAATTCTTGGGTCCGCCATTGATTGTAAGATCGAAACACAACCTAGCCTTAGACTAGGGACTGGGTTTGGGGAGGAGAGGAAGAAGGAATAAGGTGAGGAGTTTATACCTGCTCAGGGTCGACGACAACATCCTCACTTGTTATAGTGAGGATCGACGTCGACCCTCAAAACAGAAAATGATAGCGACCACTAAACAATGTAATTTTTTTTAATTTTTTGTATTTATTTTTTGCGTACGAATTCCTTGTTAGGTGCATGTTTGCCTAATGTTCCATGTTCGGTCTAGTGCCCACCTAAAGTGTTTTTTTTCGGGTAAAAACCCCATATTTTTATTTCATTCTATGAGTCATTTGAGTGGAATGTCATTTTATATCGTCAAAATATTGAACATATCATTCTCTAGCAACCGCTTTCTATTCATCGGTTGGATCCGTATGCAGACAAATAAGAAGGCTGGTCAATCTCATGGGCCATGCCCATGATGGATTTGTGACCTTAAACATATTAGACACAAACAGTATGGTCAAATAAAAGGCCAAAGCCAACCTCAGAGGCTAGCTCAATTGGCCCAGAACCAAGGTTTGCTTCAGGAGATTGAAGGCCAAGAAATTTACGAGGCTCTCTCTGACCCCATAGGGACGAGTCTAGTCCATAGGACTGGGAACTGCTCTATTATAAAAAGGAAAAATAAAAAAATAGCGAATGTTGACCTTTTAATGTAGGCAGCTGAACCTTTTAATTTTTTTCACCAAACATTCTTATGGAGCAATCACGATTGGTCAACTAAAACGCTATATTTCTAAAAAAAAAGAAAGAACCAAAAAGCAATAGGCACCTGGTTAAGATAGTTGCCATTGCGTTTCGATTTGAATTGTAAACAGAGTTGTCGTGCCCTGGAAAAAGGAAGACCCAATTAAAAAATTCGGGACAGCCGGGGGCAAGAGGTAGTGTGACAAAAGAAAAAAAAAAAAAACATCTAGACATTTTTTTTTTTGGTAAAAAAACATCTAGACTTGGGATGCGGGCAATAGATGAAAACCCAATAAAAAAAGTAGAATTTTCAAAAAAGCTATAAATTCTATGGCTCATTTTAAAAAGGGAAAAGTACATGAAAAATATCTATAGGACCGACGAGGACCCAGTTGCATTTTTTTTTTAATCATTTTGTGATATGGTCGATATCGACCATTTTGTAGTGTTTAGCAAATAAGGCAGTTACATGCTGGAAAAAATCTGACCGACAGATTGGTCGATATCAACCATTAGGAGGAAGTAGTAATGGTTGATATAAACCATTCTGTTGTGTTCAACGGATAAAACAGGTATAGGTTGGAAAAAATCTGACAGACAGATTAGTTGATATCAACCATTAGAGCTAAGAAAAAGAAAAAAACGCTATTATCTCTTCTGCAGGCGAGCGAGAAGAACGCAAATTAGATGTTCGACAAAATGACTAAAAGAGTACCAAGAGCGAGAGATGAGAGAGAGAGTTGATGTGAGGCGAAGAGAATTGTCTCCTGAATATATTTATGTGTTTATGCAAGGATTTGAATGGAAATGGGGTCAGCCTTGACTGGCTTTGGACTCGGGTCAGAAGAAGGGTGTCTAAGTGTCATAGGGTGGGTGGCAGTAAGTGAGTGTATGGGGCTATGTAGTATGCACAAGTGGGGTGCGAGTGTAGGGAGGCAATTCGAGTGGCCTATGAGTGCAGTTGGGCGTCGTGGGCTTACGAGCGTGGTGCTGTTGTAGGAGTGAAAGTAGTGCAGGCACAATGGCAGCGCGTCAGTGAGTGCAAGGGGAGAAGGGAGGAAGGAAGACAAGATGGAGAGGGAGGATGAAAGGAAGGGAGAAAGAAAGGAAAGAAATGAAATAGGAATAAGGATGAAGGAGATGGCTGGGCGTGTAGTACAATGGTGTAGGAGCAGTGCGGGAATAGGAAGTGCAGCGCGGTGGGTGCGGGGAAGGAGAAGGGAGAAAGAAGGAGAAGGGACCGGAATGAACACTATAGAATGGTCGATATCGACCAACCTACAGAAAAGGTCAAAAGACCCCTCCCGTCTTCAACATGCTCTTGGATCCTCGTCAGTCCTATAGGGTCCTATGGGGATTTTTCCGGTAGTTTCCCCTTTTAAAAAAATACATGAAAAATCTAAATATCTCAAAAAAATAAAATAAAAATGTTTTCCACAACTTTTCCTAACAAGTCTTTACGACAAAATCATTTTAAAATGATAAAAATACCCTTCCCTTATTAAAGATTCTCGTCTTTTATTAAACCTTTTCCTCCACAAAACTAGCCATTTTGATTTGTTGAAGTGGGACCCACTAGGTCATTTTGGTTGGACTTAAGAAAAATGATTTGTTATTACCCTTTTTCCTCTCCAAAACCCTCCTTTTTAATTAGTTGAAGTGGGTCCCACCAAGTCAATTAGGTTGGACTTAATCATTTTTCTTAAATGAACTATTAAAGGAAAAAAAAATTGAAAAATGACATAAGAGTATTTTTTTTATTTTTTAAAATATTTTATGGCGAGCATTTGATAGAAAGAATTATGAAAAAAAAAAATTTGTACGTTTTTTAAGATTTAAATCTTCATATACTTTTTTCTTTGCAGCAGGTGAATACCCAATTAAAAAGTCTTGCTTTTGGTAGAAGGTGAAGACCCAATAAAATAGATTTGGCACTGATGGATGGTAGGAGAAGACCCAAGCGAAGAAAGACTTCGATGATATGTTTGTGGATAGGTGCATGAGTATTTAACTATTTATCAAATAATAAATAAATAAATAAATAATAAATAACAAAAAAAAGTTCAATGGCAGACCGACATTGAATGTTGCCGTGCCTCGATAAATGGAAGACCCAATTAAAAAAATTCGGGCTACAGCTGGGCTAGATGGTGACCCAATACAAAAAGACTTGGGATGGGCAATAGATGGAGAGTCTAGAGTGGAGATCCAATAAAAAAATGCTTGGGACTGATGGGCAGCAGGTGAATTTCCAATTAAAAAGCTTTGGCTCTGATCAATAAAATAGATTTGTCTTTTCTGTGATAAAAGTTTAGGACCAGGAGGACATGGAGGTAGCAGGTAGGGCCCCAATAATTTATGTTAAATCATAACTATAACTATTGATTAGAACAAAGCATGGTTGGATCAATAAGTATATATGGGATCCTACTATTTCCAATATTAATGGAAGGAACAAGTGAAGGCCAAGAACATATATCGAAAAACAGATTACAGTTTTAAAGCATAGACGGTGAAAAAAAAAAAAAAAAATTCAATAAAAAAGAAGAAGTGTTGGTACCCGTTAATATCTCCATAAGAAATAGATGATATTTTGAGTAAAGGACGGTCCTAGTAATCTTACGGTGAGGACCGACTAGTAGGTCCACCTCGGGACCCTATCGGTGGAGGCGTACACTCGGTCACCATTAACCGCTGATTTCTGCCCCAAAAACCAAAGTAGAGATATATTTCTAGAAGTTCTATCTAATGTTTCATTTTTTTCGATATCCTATAAAACTTAGTGCCTATTCCATAGATTGATAATTTACTCTTTCTCTGTCTCTCTCTCTTATATCTTGTAGCTAATTCTCACGCTTCTTTCCAAAACGAGTGGGAGTTTTTTTTTATCCGGCCCATCTTTTGGGTTGGTCCCATTCCCGTGTAACTTCATAGAAGTGAGTTATTTCTTTAAAAGTTGAAGGAAAATACAAAGAATCATTTCTTTAAAAGATTAAATAATAGAGGCAATTATGTGTGTTATTGTGATAATTTATATCTCGTTCGTTGGTTGTAAAGGAGAGAGTAACAGTTACACTTTTGCCTGGAAAAGTGGACCTATGAGCTTATCGCTTTTCCGTGTACAAAAAAATAATTTGTTTTAAGTCTTTAAAGAAGAAGAAGAAACAAGAGGATAAAAGTGGACCTATGATTCATCTATTGTTGGTGGATCTGAAATAGGCCTTTCATCAGTGATCTACATGGTTTTCCGATTCTCCAATAATGCAAATGTTTTGACCCTTTGAACACCGGGTATGGAACCTTATTTAATACTATTTAGGCCTTGATATGTAAATGGTTCCATTCTTACATATTTTTTTGGATCTAGGATCTAAACAGGTCCAGTTCCAGATCCACCATAGTTTCGACCCGTGGACTTGAAACATATATTAAAATAAAGCGTTAAGAATCTCAATATGATCTCCAACGTAGAACTTTGTTGAGGCTTTCTCTATTGCTTCCTTGCTCTACTCGCTTCAAATTGCAAAGAGGGAAAACCTTTTCTCTGCCCAAATCACAAGAGGGAGAACCTGAAATTTGTCTCTCCAATCTGCAACTCCAGTCGCTTGCTAGCCTCCTCAGCAGCTTCATTCTCTCTCGGTAACCCTCTCTCTGTCTGCCTCTCTCTTCTTGTTTTCATTAAGAAATTTTTATTTAAGTGATCAGGCTAAACTTTTGCTAGACTTTAGGGACTCTTTTCACATTAAAAATAGCAAAAGAGAACCATATATCATATATCAGCGAGGCCAGATCTTTCACCAACCTCTCTCACCTCGCGTTCCAAGAGGCCAGATGTACTCCTGATCCGAGCCGCCCAACAAGAGCACAGTACCCATGATCATAGCACTCCTCTTCAAATCGTAAATCGAGAGAAGCGAGAGATATACAATGCTTCGATCCAATCCATGTAGCAGACCTATGCATAGCCGAGATCCCTTCTTCTTCTGTTAATGTTGAGTAGACATACAACATATGTGGGGTGACTCTTTAGAGAGTTGGTCCAGGGCCATTCAAACCTCTGGCGATTTCAAGATTGATCAGATCAGAGTTGGTCCGCCCCTGGCAGTGAGTATGAGGTTTCGACTGGTGCACAGAGGTTAGTGTGTTTGCAAGTGATTTGCAGCTTGGTATTGACTGTGGACTTGAGAGGGTGAAGGATGAGATGGAGCGTACATGAGCGTGAGTTGTTTGCGTGATTTTAAATTCCGGGGCCGGTCTTCTTAATGGTCAAGATTAGGATGAGTCCGCGGACCGTGCCACCTGAATCGGATTGGTACGGTCGCGCCAGTCTTAAAATATATCAGAAAACCTAAAAAAAGTTAGGAAAATAGAAAAAAAAACTAGTTAAAATATGAAAATTGAGCTATTTAACAAGTATTTAGTCTAATATAGTGATATTTGGTACGGTTGACATATAACTAATAATTTTTAAGAGACAAAATTATCTTTTTGTCTTTTAATCCAAGAGAGAGGTCATTTTCTTAGGGATAAATTAATCAAAAAAATAAAAAAATAGAGGGTCTAGTTAACTTCAATCTAATTTAATTGTTAGTTAATGGAGATTTTAAAAAATATGCAAAATATAAAAACCTTTTTAAAGTTATGTAAAAAAGATAAGCGCCTATTTGCAAAAAGAAGTCTATAAAAAGCAAAAATATTAGTACATTTTTATTAATACATGAAATATGCAAAAAGTAAACTATAAAAAGCAAAAATATAAGTACATTTTTATTAATACATGACATAAAAGGTTCTTTTAACATTTTGGGGGTGGGGGGTGAGTTGGGTGGTGCGTGGCCAAGGCAGACCTTTGGTGCAATCCAACTCCAATTGGAAACTCAAACATTGCCTCACAATTTTTATTCTCATGATGCCTCGATGCACTCTTTCATAATTTTATTAGAACCATTAGGGACTCATTTATCTCAATGGTTGCCAAATGAACTGCCTCGGGACCCTCTAAATCAATGGGAGAACCAATTGCAGATTTTCCTTCTCCCTAGACTTAACCCTGAGTTGCCTTTAACTAGGATTTAGAACCGTGGTTTAGAGAATTCCATATGAATAGAAATCTGGATGCATAAACAATATAAATAGAATAATGATCAAAGCACACATTAGATACAATCCATGATAAACATTGATGTGATAAGAACTTGATTGATGACCCAAGTATATCCAAAGAGGTCTGAATGGAAGGTCTTACTGGAGCTGCAGTAAAGATTAGTCTATATGGGCCATTTGAATTAAATACTTCAAGAATAAATATTATAAAATTCAAATTCGAGGATGTTAGAATAAAATAATAACAAATTTGCAACGAATTGAACTCTTTATAATATTTCTAACCGATTTCGTCTCCTGGGCTCACTCATGAATATGGTGAGTCCAGGTCCTCTGCATGACTATGTCTGGCCTAAAACTCCAGCAACTTAGGAACAATGCTATTTAACCGTAAGTGCACGACTGTCTATTTGAGATAGTGGCAAATACGGGTCGAACCCACAAGGAGCTAGTTAAAGAAACTTTTAAATTAAGAAACTTAATTAATCAAATAAGATGAATTTTTAAATGAGTTAACAAAAACAAAATCACATAATCAATTAGAATATGAAAAATAACAATTGATAAAAATGATTAGAGCATAGGAATCCAATAAGTTCCACCCTTTTATTTATCAAGTAATCCAAACATGGTCCGACTTTTACTTCAAACCAAAGACAAATCAATGTTTTTTACTTGGATAATTTAACTTTAAAAGCCTTTTTAGTAAAGAAAATAATCCAAAATCCAAGACTTCCTTCACCTCATAGAAGAATAAAAACAATCTAAGCACTACACATCAAAGGTAAGCAGAACCCATCTATCAAAGGAAACTTAGTCCTAAGTATGGACTATCAAACCTAAGCATGGATAGTCAAAAATGAATTTCTATTTTCAGAAATTAAGAATGGAGGTTTGCCTAGGGTACGAAGGTAAGTTTATTAATCATCATGCACATAAGTATGGAATACAAATTGTAACAGCTTAGTAGGTAAAAAGGCGATTACTTATCTTCATCTATAGCTCCAATAAAAAAAAACTAACCCGCCATAATAAATGATACTTCTTGATTTATTATTAAAAATGCACTTTTACAACTGCTTTTTCACAATAATCTTCCTTCAAAACAAGTCCTTGGACATGTCACAAGATTACCAAAAGATAAAATCACTGGAAAGAAAAAGAGAGGACATGAGCTCAAATGGGATAGTCCAGTTTGGAGGTTGGATGATTGGGATAGAGGTAAGCGCTTTCTTTAGTTAGTCAAAGGCTTGAAGGCACGATTAATCAAATTCAAATGGAACATCCTTGTAAGCAAATTGCACAAAGGATTTGTAATTTGACTGAAATCTTTTATCCTGCATGGCCTAAGAATGATCGTATATGCTCGACTATCCGTGGCGGTGGAAGGTTAGATATCAGATCAATCTTTGCTTTATCTACCTTAATGCTTTTTTTAGAGATCACGTGCCCAAAGACTATCCCTCTCTTCACCATGAAATCACACTTTTCCCAATTTGCAAAAATTCAGCTTTGCATGTTTTTATACCATTCAACAACTGTCTTTTTTGAAGTTCTAACATGCCATTCTCACTCATATGCCGTAACCGCATATGCTACAAGTGTGACTCATCTTCGCTGGTTTTGTCTTCAGTGGAGGAATACATGCGTCCCACACTGGAAATGAGCTGTCCAGATCCTGGGCTTATAAGTCAAACTCTGTCTTAACTCAATATGAGGCCTTTAAAATCGTGTGGTCCTGAAAACCGTAAAAACTATGGAGTTAAGTGTGCTCGGGCTGGAGCAGTACTATGATGCGTGACCTCTTGGAAAGTCCTCGCGCATGCACGTGGGCCTAAGCGGACAATTTCTTTATGAGTTGGGCGGGGTTGTGATAGTTAGTATTAGAGCCGAAGACGGCTCTGTTCCCAGTGGGGTAGATTGTGATGCCCTACGATTGTGACCCCCTGAAGAAGGGGGATTACAAGGGTCCGCATATGGACTGGGTTTGCAATGTGAGGAATACATGAGTCCACACTGGAAATGAGCTGTCCTGATCATTGGGCTTATAGGTCAAACTCCGTATTAACTCAACATGAGGCCTTTTAAAATCGAGTGGCCCTGAAAACCGTAAAAACTATGGAGTTAAGAGTGCTTGGGGCTGGAGCAATACTATGATGGGTGATCTCTTGGGAAGTCCTCGCCCGCGCACGTGGGCTAAAGCGGAAAATTTCATGTTGAGTTGGGCAGGGCTGTGACAACATTGAGCATACCTTTGTCAGAGATATACTGCAGAATAGAGCTAACTACTCTCTCATCTAAATCTGCCCAATCATCACCATCCATCATTGCAGGCTTCTTTTCCTTGCCTAACAACGCCACTTTGATTCCTTGTTGAATCAAAATATTGTTCATTATCCGTTGCCACAAACCGAAACTTATTTCTCCATCAAATCTATTTATTTCAGATTTGATACCTCCCGTGACAGTTGCCATTGACGCCATTGTGTCTGGAATCACCCCTTTTTTCAGCCAGTCAAGCGGCCAATCTGCTTCGCTACCTTTGTAGATATTGTCGAAGCAAGTGCATAGGAAGAAACGAAGCATGAATCGGAGTCCGGATGGCCCCGGAATCTCAACACCGGATGCTGGCGTCAGCATGACGTCAGCCCAGCAATTGCTGCTCCGGCTAACGGGACCAGGCCGAAGCTAACATGAACTTGACCTGCCTGGCTGTTTATAGTTGGGCTTCTGGACTGGGATGGGTCAGACCTGGCTTGCACCTGAGTCCAACCTGGAACTGACTTGGAAACAAGTCTTCTCCTCCTTTGTTGTTGTTTCTGCAACGAGGAAGAGAACCCTTGCTCGTCCTTGACAGGACCGGCAGCAGCCGCTTAGGAGACTATTCTATCTCCGACAAACCAACGTCCAAGTCCAATCCATTTTTTGGTAGTCTTCTTCGGCGATGAGAGATCCTGATTCTCAGCGTTGTCTTCTTCCTCGGTGATGGTGAGTCCGCTGGAGGGCTCGTCTTCTGCGACCGATCCCTTCTTCTCCGGAGGCGACGGTGACTGTAACATAACCTTCCGAGATCAAGTCTCTTCTTTTGATCTACTTGGGTAAATCCAAATCTTCTGTGCTTTTCGGCTGCTAGCAACGAATCCGAATAGGAATACTCTGCAACCTCCTCTGTTCGGTTTGAATTCCAGAACCGGTATGGCCCACCTTTGCCTTCGGCAACAGATTCAAACCCATCAGTCGCTCTCCAATTTGATCCCGTGAATCTCCATAAATCGCGCGCAAACCCCACCCTTGGAAAATCTTAAGCCGGCTCTATGAACCACCATAAGGAATTACACGAGACGAGATTTACATTGCTTGGTAAACTCACCTACATTCATGGGCCTACTGAGTGTTGCGCTTGATTTCGCTATGAAGAAACTAGGTAACTCGTTACAAGGATCCAAACCCTTAATCACGCTCTCCCAGCCTCTTCCCTTACAAATTCTCTTTGTCTTCCCCTTGCTTGCTTACAAAGAATAACCCAAAGAGAGTATTTATAAGGAATTAGCCCTAACAAATTGGGCCCCAAGAAAATTACTAATCTAGGCCCGTTTGACCTTTTGAGCCAAATCCAATAAGAGAGGGAGGGAGAGAGAAAGTGGGACCTGAAGAGGGGGAGAAAGAGAGAGGCAGGTGAGAGGAAGAGAGAGGGAGGGAGTGGGAGAGGGGTTGTAACGCTCCACCCTAGACGCATGCATCATATTGTCCACTTTGCATGGTTTTGTTTCCAGTGGGCCTCTCAACCCACCCAAAGGCCTCATGCAAGGAAGGGGTGTAAATTCTACATATAACCATTCACTTGCCTCTCTATAGTCGATGTGGGACTCTGGGGTGTCACAATCCACCCCCTTTAAGGCTGCACGTCCTTTTGTAGTAGCTTGCCAGCCTTCTTAGCCCGCCTACATGGAAACCCACCCACTTGCACTAGACCAGGGCAAGGGTCCACACTCGAACTCGTCGAGAGTCGGTTCTGATACCATTTGTAACACACCACCCTACACGCATGCATGATATTGTCCGCTTGGGTCCACAGGCCTCACGGTTTTGTTTCTGGTAGGCCTTAACTCTCCAAAAGATCTCATACAAGGTAAGGGTGTAAGCTCTACATATAATACCATTCACTTTCCTCTCTACAGTCAATGTGGGATTTCGGGGCGTCATAGGGCTACTTTGGAGATTTTCCACATGTGTATATTGGTAATAATTGTTTTAAAAGGCGAGTGGGGAGAAAAAGAGAGCTTCTAAATACACATTGATTTTTTCTCTCCACACCCACCACTAAGTTAAAAAATTAACAAAACTACTCTCTACACCTCATTTTTTCTAAACAACCCTAACCTATACTCTCTCAACTTCTCTTTACACTCCCTCTCCCTCCCCTTATCTCCCTGCCCGCCTCCACACGTCGTCCCTCTCTCCCTCTCCCTATTTCCCTCTCGCCCACTGTCCGTCCCCCCCACTCTTCTTCTCCTTGTCTCTCACCCTCTCCTTCTCCCCCTCCCCCTCCCTCTCCCCTATCCTTGACCGCCTCAGCCTGTCACCCGCCGCCACCCTCTCTCCCCTCCCTCTCTCTCTCTCTCTCTCTCTCTCTCTCTCTCCTTGTCTCTCTCCCTCTCCCTGCCCGCCTCTGCTCCACCGCCCGCTCTCCCTATCCCTCTCCCTCCCCGTCTCTCACCCTCTCCCACGCCCCTCCCTGTTTTCCTCCCTATCCCTCTCCCTCCCTCTCTCTCTCTCGCTCCGTTTCCCCCTTCGGTGGTGCTGCCGGAGGGGGGTGGTGGTGGCTAGGGTGGGGGTGGGGATGAGGGTGGGTGAGTGTAAAAAGAAGTTGGGGAGGGAGAGACTTTTGACTGATGTCCTTTTAGGTTATTTAATAATGGGTTATATTGGTCACAAAAAAGTGCAGTGTGTGGAGACAAAAATAGTGTGCATTTAGCAGCTCTCAAAGAAAAAAGTGGTTTGCATTTAGCAGCTCTCAGGTACTACCCTGTCATTTTATTATGTGAAACCACAGGTTTGACCTCCAAAAACTTATTCTTCCTGTGATGCTACTGGTGAAAGCAAAAGCATCAGATTGACATTGGTAACTTTTACTTAATGTTTTTTTATGGGGAAAAGATTGCAACTTCAAACCTTGATTGCCTTACACAACTGAACCCAAATGTCTAGGAAACTCTTTGAGTTGAATGGGTGAGTGTGGCCCAAGTAAGCTGGCTTGGACTTTCACTAAATGATAACAGGCCCACATTTCAAGGATCCAACCTATTTGGCTTATGTCTTGTATTCTAGATTAGCCATACTAGTCTATTGGGTTAGCTGTAGATTAGGTTTAATATTGGGGATATTCTGGTATTTATATCAAAACTTTCATAGGGCTTATAATCTGTAACCCGAGCTCCACAGATAGTTACAATGTGATAAGGTACTCTCTTGCTGTGGAATTAAACATCTCACCAAACCACATGATTCCTCATGTCTATTTTGTTTGGCTTGATTGTAGATTGCTGATTTTATGCTTCTGTACGTACGCGCACAATGAAAATAATTCAATGTGAAAGACGCGTTTAAACACTAATTGTGGTTAAGGTCCCTGAACAGATTTCCTTATAGGTTTCAATTGATCCAATAAATTAATCTAACCTAGCAAACAATCAATCATCCAGAAAGAAGAGAAGGAGGCACACAATTTTTTACATGGAAAAGCCTTTGGGTTTTACCGTCTAGACCACAGACCGCCAAACACTATATGAAATTGAACGATTACAAGAGAACTCACAAACCAATTCCCAGTTGACCACAACCTAATGGACTATAGATCTTCTCGACAGCAACTTGTCATTAACTGTTCACCCGTGCTTGAAACGTAACCCACCTTGATGCCTCTCAAGGTGCTTCAACAATCAAAGAGAAAGAAATAAACTTCAGCGCAGAACTCTTTCTCAGCAACTCCGCACAGAACTCTCAAAGGTTCTCTCAAGGAATTCTCAATTCTTTGGATGGGATAGAGGTGAGTTCTAGGGTAACAAGAGTTTGTATTTATAAACTTTTGGGTAGTGCATACAGTTTCTCAGTTTGAATAGGACATAAACTGCAAGTGGAGAGAAACTAGGAATAGGTTTCCAAAATCTGCTTGGAAAGTTCACAAAGTTTTGCTCAACCCGGGGATGATCTCGCTCGACCCGAATGGCATTTTGACTTGAACCCTGAGGTCCTACATAATTCGCTCGACCCAAGGAATTTTCGCTCTAGAGAACTTGCCCTCTATCTCGAGGCCCTGAGACACATCAGAACTCACTCGACCTTGGAGGATTCTTGCATGAGCAAATCCGGGTTTTGCCTCTAGGCTAGACTGCACGACTGTATTCTTTGGATTTCTTCATTTTTCTTCCTTCAATCTTCAAGATGAAGCACCACTACAGTCTATACCTAAAAATGTAAAATCACAACTCGATTTGGACTTGAGTTTTGTTCCAAAACCCTTCGAATTGCCAACCTAAAATCTAACACAATGACTCGCTATTTACTGTGAATTATAAGGGCTCCAAAGGAACAACATAATAACTAATCTTTTAGATCATGGTCCAACACATATGAATTTGGCCAATCTCAATTTAGCTACAGGAAGAAATACTAGGGCCGATGAATTACTGTAAAATGAAAGAGTACTGAAACGGCCATCCACAGTAGCTTAGGACAATCGAGCGGGTCCAAACTTGATCATGTATTGCAAATAGAAATGAAAACATGGCATTAAAAACCTAAATACTTGAATAAAAGAACCCAGATATCACCAATACTTGGGCCAATTTTAGATCTTGATCAGGATCATGGACTTAATTTTAGATCCAATAGATACTTTAAATTTGGATATGCCTTTTAAAAAAAGAAGGCTGATGTAGCATATGTAATTTGACGATTGTAACTTGGCAACTCCAAGAGAGAAGTCAAATGCAAATGCAAGTGGGCTCATGATCATTATTTTATTTAAAAGAAAGATTTGCACCCACAAAATTAAAAGGAATTTGACCGTATAGGTTATAAAATACCCTTTATTCCTCAAAATGGTGTTAATTGAAAATTTATCCCAAATGTGGGTATTGTACAGTGGGGCTTCATATTTTGTTCCAATTTTACCCCTAGTAAAAGATAAAACCCTAATTTTTACCCTGTGAAAACTTCTTCGTCTCCATCTTTCTTTGGCTATCTACTGTGAGACCTATCATCTTCTTGATTGATTCCATTTTGACATTACACATGGGGAGTTCGTCTCCATCTTGATCGATTCCATCTCTCCCATTTTGTTAGTTCTGTTGTTTGTAAGATTCGTGGTTGTGTAGAACTTTCTTATCATTCGTTTGGGGGTTTCTTCCTGCAAAATGATAGGATCTAACTGGCATGTCATGGAAAGCCACTTAAAGTGATTGGTAACATCGAAAACAATTCAACTTGTAAACAATACATGTTTAAATATGCATATCAAGTGTATGTAATAATGCCTGTAAGAAACTTTGTAAGACCCTTCACTGCCTTTTCTCCTCTGTGCAAGATCTGAAAAACCCAGAACGGACATCAAACGAAGTCTTTCTATCAAATGTTTTTTAGGGATTAACTCGGTGGGTTCTGTTTTATGATTAGATGAGAAATGAGGTTGCATCATTTTCATGTTTTTTAGTTTTTAAAATTTTCAACATCAGTCATTATCATCATCGTCATCAAAGTGACTGTGAGATATCGCACAAAAAAAAAAAAAAAAACATTGAAATAGACTCCTAGATTAGCTATGGTTTTTGAGTTGTTTCATCTTTAGCTCGATAAGAGAAAGTTTGGGATGTGTAAAAAATCGATTAAAGTCCCAGCTATTGTGACCAAGAATACTGTTAAGATTTTTGGAATTTTATCACTTGGGTGGATGGCCAAGTTACTATGCGATATCGCACAAAAAACACTGAATTAGAACCCGAATTTAGCTATGGTTTTTTACTTGTTTTATGCGAGGTCTAACTCCATGTTTTCCTCCTCAATAGAGCATACAAAAATCTGTGTAAGAAATCGATCAAAGTCCCAGCTGTTGTGACCAAGAATACAGTAAAGCATTCTGGAATTTCATTTTTTGAGTAGCTGGCCAAGTGATTGCGCGATATCGCACAAAAAGCATTGAATTAGACTCCCAAATTTACTGGGTGTTTTTGAGTTGTTTCATTTAAATCTTACTCCATATTTCCTACTTAATAAGAGAAAGTAGTTGGCCAAGTGGTTGTGCGATATCGCACAAACAATACTGAATTAGACTCCCAGATTTGTTGTGGTGTTTGACTTATTTTATCTGAGATCTAAATCCATGGTTTCATAATAAGAGAAAGTTTGGGTTGTGGAGAAATTGAATAAAGTGCCAGCTATTGTAACCAAGTGTACCAATCTTGTTCTTTGCATTGTCCGGAAACACCGAGTTGTCATTCCCTAAAATGCAATGAGCCAAAAAGAACTTTTGGTATGATTTGTTAGAAAGCCAAGATAAAAAATGCATTTTTAGGACATTTCATATCATTTGTTCATCCAATACAACCAAACAAACAAAAAATTGAAAATAGATTCAAAAGTATCTCCATGACCACAAGTTTTCTTGTATCTCAATGCCCAGCCATTTTTAACATAATATTTCACAGAGTATATAAAAAATTTCAAACATGTCCACCAAATATTGTGTGTACAAAGAATCATTTGAATGCTCCAAGAAATTACAACAGAAAGATGTAAAGCAACTTAATGAAGCATACCAAACCAAAAGAACTCAGTGAACAAAATATGGTGAAACCTTCAGATGCTTTTGAAGAAATTAAAGAGCAATAGGTTAATCCTCTTGAGAACCTTTGCTAACGATGGAGACTATGATAGAAAAAAAAAAGAGGAAAAACAAGTAGCTTTAGGAGATGCGAATGGAGGGAAAAAGGGAGGGAACAGCCTGAAATTGACTTTTTAGTTTGTATGATATCACATATAGTTGCGATATTGTACAAAAGGGGTGGAATCGGAAGAAAAAATGGGGCTCCGTGTGCGATACCCACATTTTGGGATATATTCTTGGTCAACACCATTCCGAGGAATACATGTTTTTATATAACCTGTACGGTCAAATCCCCAAAATTCAAATGCAAGTGGGCCCCACCATTATTTTATTTAAAAAAAAAAATTGAAGTATGCTTTATGGTATGCCAAATTTGACATACCATCACATACTTCAAATGCCATGTAGGATATGAAGTATCTATTGGAGATAATCTTGTATGTCAATTAGTGCTGTTGGAGGCTGACATGGCCTTTTGAAGTGTCTGTTGGAGTTGCTTTAAGTATGCTCTATAAAATTTTCAGTTGCAATTCAGGTCCATGCCAAGGACCTTTTAGGGTGTGTTTGGAAATCAAATATTTCTAAATATTTTGCTATATTATCTCCTATTTTAGAATGTAATATACACACCTAAGAAATAGGTGTTTGGATAACTTAGAAAGTATCCTACAATATCTAACTTTCTTATAAAATCCTTCATATTATAATATTCAAGTATATTTTGTATGAAACAATCTTTCGTTAATAAAACGAACCAAAACAAGGGTAAAGAGTATTTGCAAACATGGGTGGAGATTTATGAGAAACTCCTACCATGGTGGCTCACCATAGTCTTTCAATATTGATGGTTTCTATAGGAATCCTACTATGACTCTCAATCTTAGATGGGCCCTTTAGTGTCTATAAATTTTATGTGGGTCCCATAGCCCTATCATAATTACGGAGTTTCTTTATTGACTACTAATATTAGGTGGGTCCTACAAATATCACATTGGGCAATTTCTACGATGATTGCCCACATTATTGCCCCCTAGTGATTACTATAATTAGCTTGGTTAATATGATTGTTAACATCAAATAGGCCCCTCATTGATTTTTCATGAATGAATTCTTAAATGATGTTTAACACACTATAGGACTCTCTGCTATAATCACCATTGGATGTATTACATTATGGTTATTAACTTTTGGCGGTCCCCAATTGATTAAAACACATTACTCTTGGGTTTTAACATCCAGTCGAATGATTTTTTAATTAGATGGACCCTACCATGGTTATCAATATTTAATCACTCGATCTAGTATTACTACTAGTTAGCAGGTTCTCATTGGGTCAATCATCCCAGTTTCTCTATTCATTTATTATTCCCGGGAACATCTACCGGAAATCTTATAAATTGCCAAACACTTCAAGTTATATTAAAATTTGTAGAAATTGCCAAACACCATAAATGATGCAATATTATAATATGATACTATTTTATTCTGTGATATTGAAATCTTATAATATTGAAATTTGGTGATATTATGTTCTTCTTTTATCCAAACACCCCCTTATCTAGGTTAGCGTCCAAGTTGGTCTTTTAAATTTGGGAATGAATGAATACACGTCTTTTCTGACATGCCCGCGTTGGTTCCAGGTCTGGGTATAGGTCCCCTTTCGATAACGAGTCTAATGCATCTTAAAACTAAAACTGACATGTTCCCAACACTGTGTTTAGTAGGCCTGTCAATGGGCCGGGCCGAGCTTGGGCTTAGGCTGTCCAATCCCTTCCCGAATTTTGGACGGGCCTATCGGGGGTAGTCTAATCCCGACCCTAAATTGAATGGGCCTTCGTCAGATCCCGTCCCGTGCGGGCCCGGGCTTAGCCCGATCTTGAACATAAGCTAAGCTTTCTCGACCTCTAATCCAATGTAGCCTTTCCCCTTCCCGTTTTCCCATGCTTAACATGCATCCATGTGGACCTTACAAATCCTTTCTTTTAGAACAAAGAAATGTTTTATGTCAAAATTACTCTGCATATGTACATGGATAAAAATATGTGTGTACGTAGATATGATCGAATGAAACTTACATCACACTACAGTGCTACAACAAGGATCATCTGGAAATATGTTGAGTCTCAGACTAGTAATGACAGACAATAGTGTCACAGACACTCTCAGACTAGTAGGACCCTTGCAGTCAATACTATCCAACAAAAACCTAAAGTGAACAATAATTTTAGGACCCGATGTATGTACTAGGCCATTACAACACTACATTGTCTAATACCAATACCGGGCAATTTACATAACCGATCATGATGTTGAAGATCTTAAAGAATGAATTTAATACCTTCTGCACAACTACACATTGTGCTGAGGGGGAGGGACGCCTTTTATATTGAGGGGTAGAATTAGGAGGGGTGAAGTTACAGAATTGGCCCTCCTAATTAGCCCTTATTTTACTGTTAGTGGGGACAGTTTCGGTAAATATATATAAAATTTAATAAAATTAACTTGGAGCCAGGCCAGGCCTGCTCTGCCCATTCTTAGTTCCATTTTGGGCGGGCTTTCAAAAAATTGTCCAAGCCTAGCCCGTTGGGCTCAAATTTTTTTTAAAGCCCAGTTTTTTCAAGCTTGGGCCGAGCCAGGTACCCATTTCAACGGGCTAAATTGATAGGCCTAGCGTTTAGTAAGACTTTATATCCTTGTTTTCAAAGACACCACCTAAATGGTTATTAGTTGTTTGGGGCTTTTGTGAAAAAATTAGCCTTAATTCTTATGACACAATTTAGTCAAGAAAAATAGAAAAATACGAGTTGAGAGCTGCTAAATGCATACCATTTTTTTTCTTTCCACACTCCCTTTCTCTCTACAACCACCATTGAAGTAAGAGGATTTTAAAATTTTCCTTGCACACCTCCCATAATACCAAAATTAACCCTAACCCCACCCCAGCCACCATAGCCCCCTTCGGCAGTACCGCCAGAGGAGGAGAGGGAGCGAGAGAGAAATAGGGAGAGGGAGGGGGAGCCAAAGAGAGGGAGGGACACGGGGAGGCGGAGAGAAATGGAGAGGGAGAGCGGGCGATGGACAGAGGTAGCAGGGAGAGGGAGAGAGACCGGGAGAGAGAAAGAGGGAGAGACAGAGAGGGAGAGCGGGTGGGGATTGGCGACGGGCGGATAGAGGGAGAGAACCGAGAGAGAGGGAGGGAAAGGGAGAGGACTAGTTTGGGGATTTTCCACATGGGTATATTGGTAATAATTTTTTCTTAAAAAATGGTGTGTGGAAAGAAAAAAGTGGCATGCGTTTAGAAGCTCTCATACGAGTTAGGGTGCTATAAGTTTTTTGATAAGAATTGCACATTGTTAATAATTGCAACTCATTTTCCCACCTTTTAGAACCGCGTAACAAAGCTGGACCTTTCCATGACCTTGTTACAAAGATGGATGTTGAAAAATTTTGGCATCTAGCCCACATAGCGTGGAGAGCATGATACCCAATGATCGATCCCCTGGCGATCATGTGAGAAGTGGAGTTGTTAACAAAGCAACCCTTCATTCTCTATGTATTCTTATATTGCTAGGACAAGGATAAATTATTGTGTATATATATAAATATATATGGGATATGCTATAGATAAATTATTGTGGTAGTTTCACTTATATATATGTATGTATGTATGTATGGGATCTGCTGTGCATTCTTCGGGGGGGGGGGGGGGGGGGGGGGATGGAAAGAGACTTCTTGGAGGGGCCCATATTTCAAGTTTAACCTTTTATCCATGGTCTACAGATTTAACGACTTTATATTAAAAAAAAAACCTTGACCTTCGAGCCAACAAACCAATTCATTTGGATAGGTAAAAACTTGATGGATTTACTGTACTTAAGGAGGTCCCATGTATGTAGATGCTTTGGATGCATCAAGTCGGCCCCACTATGTTGTCCCTTTGAAGGACAAACTTGACAGGGCCAACCTAAAGCCCCACCGATCATGGGACTTGGGGGAATGGAAAGAGTCATCTTGGATGACCCCATATATCAAATTTGTGGTCAATCCCAAGTTTCTAACCTTTTCATACCTGGCCTACAAATTTAATGACCTTATATTAATTAAAGGAAAAAATTTGACCATCAATCCAATGGTCTAATCCATTCGGATTAGTGAAAACTCCATTGATCCATTGTATTTCCGGGGGGTTTGATGGATCATAAAGGCAGCCCCACTATGTTGTCCTTCACCATAAAATGGTGAGGGATAGATGCGCACGAATATTTCCCTATATATACATATAACTATAGGGAAATTCTTCTATGAGAGTTACTCTCACACTAGTATAAGAGTAAAGGGGGGGCCTATTGGATCCATATATATCCAATGCCAACGGCCTAAATTATATATATATATATATATAATCTCTATAAAAAAAAAAAAGAAGGCCATATTTTGAAGTATTTTAACTTGTAATGTTTTATATATTAACACAATCTTCAATATATCTCCTAAATTTATAGTATCTCAAAAAGACTCTGACAAAACTAAACTAAAGATATAAAGAAAATCAAAAGAAACTCAATAAAATTCTTTTAATGGTACTTTTATTATTTTTATGATTTAAATTATGGTTTGTATTCGGCAATACTTTCTCGTTAATATCTCCACAAAAAAAACCCCAAATTTAAAATATCCAGAGATTGTGGAAGCCAGTAATTTATATTTGTTGCAATAATTGATACTAGGCACCGGAATGTAGTTAGGGCAATGGTACCCGACGTGTATTTATAGAGGAGCCCATATTAAGTGTTGGCCTTCTTTGTGCTGCCAACATCTGCTCATATTTTTGGTCTTAATTAAAGAGTTGGGCGGGCCTATTATTTGGGCTTACATCCCTTTCCCTTGTGCATGAAGAGAAGAAATCAGTTCATAAAAAACAAAATATAAAGTGGATGATGTGCATTCATGTTATCAGACAATCAATGGGTCCGTCCAGCTCATTGACGAGTGGTAATTGATCACCGATTAATCGAGCCATTTGGAATTAAGAAAATATCACCGTCCACTAAATATATGCTTTAGATTTGTTTCATTATATTTTTTACTATAACAAGAGCGGAAAAGTATTTTCTCTCCACACAATTCAACTAATGGTTTCTTCCCCTCTCTTTGATTGCACAGTGAAAAAAAATTAGAGGGGTCTTGATTGAAGCCATATATAGCTAGAAGTCATTGACATTATATTATCTTAGTAAAGCAAAAGCATCTACTCCACTCAATTCTCAATTATTCCCTTGCTTCTTTACCTTGTTTGTTTTTATTATCTTTGTAAAGAATGTTCGAACGGGTCCTTATTGAAAGTAAATAACTTTTTCACACTGTTTTCCCTCACAGAAGACGGAATGGCAGGAGAAGCAGTTCTCTCGATCGTCTTGGAAGGGTTGCTGAGCAAGTTGAGCTCCCCTATCCTAGATGAATTTGGGTTGTTGTGGGGTGTGAAAAAGGAGAAACAAAAGCTTCAAAGCAATCTGTCAAGGATTAAAGCCGTTCTTGAAGATGCAGAAAGGCAGCAAATTGACCTGATGACTGACAAAGATCGCCTCGGAAAGCTTAAAGATGTTGCCTACGATGCGGAGGATCTAGTTGATGAGTTCCTAGTTGAAGCTATGCGAAGGAAGGTTGAGAATCATGATGGCATGGGAAGAAAGGTAGGCAACTTCTTCTCACCTGCGAACCCACTCGCTTTTCGTTTCCAGATTGCACATAAGATGAAAGAGCTGAGGGTACGAATTGAAGAACTTGCGGAAGAGAACAACAATTTCCAATCATTGGAGGGAGTTGCTAGAAGCCAGCCTCGGATCTCAACAAAAAGAGAAACTGGCTCGAGTGTGCCTGACTCGGGTGTTCGTGGGAGAGATTATGAGAAAGAAAACTTAATAGATTCATTAATCAGCAACTCTGGAAAAGAAGAGGTCCTGTCGGTCATTCCCATTGTTGGTATGGGGGGGCTGGGCAAGACCACGCTGGCTCAATTTGTATATGATGATAAAAGAGTGGAGACTCATTTTAACTTAAAGATGTGGGTCTATGTATCTGAGGACTTTGATGTGGGAAGGATTCTAGCAAAAATTTTAGAATCCGCAGCTAAGAGTACTCCCACTGACCGATCAAGCATGGACCTCTTAATCACTCGTGTTAAAGAAGAGCTGAGTGGGAAGAGGTATTTACTTGTTTTGGATGATGTTTGGAATGAAGACTCTAATAAATGGGTCGAGTTGAGGACAACGCTTAAATGTGGTGCTATAGGAAGCAAAATATTAGTCACCACTCGTAATGATACAGTTGCGAGAAGAATGGATGCTCTTCCTAGACCTCGTCTGGAAACACTATCGGCAGCTGAATCTTGGACATTGTTCGAGGAAGTGGCACACCCCCCTACAGCCTTCGTATCAATCGGAGAGGAAATAGTAAGAAAGTGTGGTGGTGTCCCTCTTGCAATCAAAACATTGGGAGGCATGTTGCTTAATGAAACAGGTGAAAGGGAGTGGCAGTCGGTGAGAGATAGTGAACTTTGGAAGCGAACAGATAATGAAGGAGGGATTTTATCCATATTAAGACTAAGCTATGATCATTTGACATCATCTTTGAAGCAATGCTTTGCGTATTGTGCTATAATTCCCAAAGGGCGTCCGTTTAGTAAAGATGAACTAATCAAGAAATGGATAGCCCAAGGCTTCATTCATTCTTCTAATGAAAATGAACTCCTAGAAGAAGAAGGCGAAAAGTGTTTCGATGCACTGTTGCGGAGGTCCTTGTTTCAGGTTGATGTGGAAACTTATAGCATTTATCCATACAAGATGCATGACCTTATACATGATCTTCTCAGATCTGTTGCAGGAAAAGAATGCTTTGCTGTGGAAGCTTCTATGATCAATGATTTAACTCCTCATTTAGCATTGTTCAATGATGAAACTCGTCATCTAGCATTGTTCAATGATTTAACTCGTCATCTAGCATTGTGCAGTGATGAAGGGGCAGGAGAACCGAAGAATTTGGATGCATTGAAGAAATGTAAGAAACTGCGTTCAATGATTGCATATTCTCCTCGTATTGATATTAATGTTAGCTTGAGCTACAGGTGCTTAAGGGTGTTGGATTTAAGTCACAGAAGAAGTATTTGCTTCCTGCCAAATTCAATAGACAAGTTGAGACATCTTAGGTACTTTGACATCTCATATACAGGGATTATAGAATTACCTGAGACCATATGCAACTTACACAACTTGCAGACACTGAGAGTCTCTGGCACTCGCCTCAAGAAGTGGCCAAAGAATATGAAGAGAATGATTAGCCTCAGACATCTTGAATTTTACGAAGGTGTTGATTTTCCCTTACCAAAAGGAATTGGACAGTTAACTTTTCTCAGGACGTTGCCAAAATCAAAGTTCATTATTGCTAAAGAGAGTGGAGCTCGAATAGAAGAGTTGAAAGGATTAAATCTGCTTCGGGGAAATATTCACATTGGAGGGCTTGATAATATAGTAAGTGTTGGATGTGCTGGTGAAGCGGACTTGAAGGCGAAGAAACATCTGAATTCTTTGGAGTTATCCTGGTCTGGTGGTGAAACAGTAGCCGCAGAAGTAAATCCAAAGGAAGTGATTGAGGTCCTTGAACCTCATTCAGATCTAAAGGAGCTATCGGTTGAGAATTACACGGGCCTGGAATTTCCAAGTTGGATGATGATGAACAAGCTTACAAAGCTAAATAAAATATCACTGTCGTCTTGCAAGAGATGTGAATGGCTGCCACCTCTTGGGCAGCTACACTTCCTTGAATCACTTAAGATAGCCACATTGGATGCAGTAAAATACATTGTTGATTTTGATGAAAGCCGCAACTACAAAGATTTATTTCCATCATTGAAAGACCTTCATCTCAGGAATATGTCTAATTTGGAGGGATGGTCATCTCCGCAAAAGGATGGCGATGGTGATCAGCAGGGAAGAGAAAGAGATCAGCTAGTGATCTTCAAATGCCTTCGTACTTTGGGAATCCATGATTGTCCAAAACTAGCACGACCGCCAAGGCTTCCTCTTCTTCCAAGGCTTGAGAGTCTCGAGATTACAGGAATGGGTTGGGATATGATAGAGATACCCACATCCCAGTCATTGATGGAAGTCGAGCTCAGCGGGTTGCCTAATTTCGAAAGATGGTCACCACATGAAGCAGATGATGGCACTCCAGTGATCTTCTATTCTATCCGTACGTTGATCATCTCTAATTGTCCAAAACTAATTTGTTTGCCTATGTATCTTGTTCCAGCTCTTGAGGAGTTAGAGATGAGGTACGTGGGTTGCGAAAGGATAGAGTTTTCCAGATCTCACTCACTGAAAAGAGTCGTTCTCTTCGACCTGCCTAATTTAGAGAGATGGTCGCTACAAGAAGTGGATGATGATAAAGATGAGCAAGTGACTTTCGGTTCCCTTTGTACTTTGATAATCTCTAAATGCCCAAAACTGATTTGCCTGCCTCAGTTTCTTCTTCCAGCTCTTGAAGGGTTAAAGATGAGTGAAATGGGTTGCGAAAGGATAGAGTTTTCCACATCCAAGTCTCTGAAAAAAGTCGAGCTCACCAAAATGCCTAATTTGGAAAGATGGTCACCTCAAGAAGCAGATGATGATGAGCAAGTGGTCTTCGATCGCCTCGTTGAATTGGTTGTCAAAGAATGCCCTAGGATGGTCCGCTTACCCCATTTTCTTCCTTCACTTGAAAAATTAGAAATATGTGAAAGCAATGAAATGTTATTAGCGTCAGTGGCCAACTACACCTCACTTTCCAAGCTCTTTATCAAAGCATTACCAGAGGTCAAGCATTTGACAGAAGAATTTGGGCCAAAGCTTACCAGCCTGCAGACATTGACAATTTCAGATTGCCCAAAATTAATTTCTCTATCAAATCAGTTAGAGAATCTCCCTGCTCTTAAAGAACTGATTGTTGGAGGGTGTACAGATCTGGTGCTATCATTGCCCGATGGATTGCAACAGCAGCAGCAACGGTCTCCTCCTCTAAACTCTCTCGAGGTGTTGAAGATTATAAATTCGTGTAAAAAGCAAACCTCACTTACGGGAGATGGGATCGTCTTGCCCTCTCTTAAGAAATTGGAAATCAGCGGTTGTACAAATATAGAGTCCTTATCAGCTGATATGTTGAAAAACCTCACCAAGCTTTCAATTGCAGACTCTCCAAAGGTGTGGTCTTCTCTAGTTTCTTTGGAAAATCTCAAATTGCTTCAATATTTGTCGATTTACGAGTGTCCAGAGTCAGTTCTGATGAAGTTGCTAGAGTCCATGGAAAACCTTACATCACTCACTGCTTTATGTATTGGAGGTTGCCCTGATATGAGGTCTTTGCCAAAGTCAGTAAAAACCTTCACTTCACTGACTTATTTATGGATTGACGGATGTCCTAATATGAGGTCTTTGCCAGAGTGGGTGGGAGACCTCACGTTGCTTACAAATTTAAGTATTAAAAACTGCACCGGTATGATGACTTTGCCGAAGGGGCTGCAACGCCTGAAAAATCTCGTAAATTTGTGGATAAATGGATGCCCTGTTTTGTCAAAAAGAGTGCAACCCAACAAGGGCCAGGACTGGCATAAGGTAGCGCATGTTCCTGACTTCTACATTTCTGGAGGAATTGCAAGTCAAGACACCGAAGGGGAGGAGAGCAGTGACCAGTGTCCACATCTATTATTGCACTCACTGAAGAAACTAGAGAAGCTTCTTCCTTTGCCCTCCTGCTGCTCATCTTCTCCATCTTCTTCTTCTCCTCCTTCTACTTGATGATCATGGATCATCATCATCAAATCACGTCCAGATTATGAGGAAAACCAAGTGAGTTCAACAAATTTCATTCCATAGGCATTTCTCCAATTTTCTGTCTTGTGAGCTTTATGTATTAGAGGCACACTCACCATGGTTTAGTCGATCCCATCAACTTCTCATGCTTATTAGAATTTTCATCTATATATCATACAAGTTGTCATTCTATATATTGGGTGCAATGTAAGAAAGAAGGCCTTGGGCTTTTGTTACTGCGTCTGAGGAATCTGAGCTGGACTGGCCCATGATTTTGTTAGACTTTTATGATAATTGGATTTGAGTCAAATATAATTAAAATGAACAACAATAGGTGTGGAGATAATCCCCAATTTGTATTTTTTGGCTTTCCAGGTGTGTTTTTGATCATGTGGCCTTTGATTGTAATGAATTATCCCACACTTTCTCTCTATATAATTGAATCCTTTTAATTTTCATTTTGCTTACCATTCTTTTCTTTACAGGTGAATTGTGGCATTTGAAGTTTAATAAAGTATTAAAGGTATTTTCAGCTTCACCCTGGGAATACTGACCATTAGCACCACCCTAGCATGTCAAAGACTCAGCAGAGTGATTTGGTGGTTTGACAAAGTCCCAAGAATCCCACTTTATATTTATTTTTGGTTTTAACTAAAAGATTACTTAACTTCTCGCTCTTCGCTTGGTCTCTCTTGACAAGCTATAAGTTTTGAGTTCTTTACATAATTTAGAAGTACCTTTGTTTCTTCTCTTTGCAGGTGTAGATTGCTGGAGTTTGATAAAGAGTTATAGGGATATTGGCAACTCCGTATTGGTATTGGGTCATATCAACTTCCCTCGTGATGTTGTTTGAATTTATGATTGTATTCTCTGGGATGAGTTTTTCTTTGATTTTCATTGAACTACTTTTGAATGTTGTGGTTGTATTGTATTGTGTGGATCTTGAGGTGGCCTTTGTTTTCTTACCGTTCACTTGAATGACACTCAGCTGAGTTTTCTATTTTTACCTCTTGTATGTTTGAAAACTATATTGATGACGGATGTAATCCTCATTGCTCATGACTTGCTTATGTCCAATTGGGGCACATGATTTAGTCGTGGGGAGTGCTGATGAGGTAACATAATCATAGAGAATTTTTATCCTAAAAAATCTCACATGGCAAGTTGGCAACCCTTATGGCCAGTTTGTTTATATAGAATACCTAGGAATTTATTGTTAGATGACCTCCATCTTCTCAATCAACACTGAGGTAAGGGGTGAAGGATATGAGGTAGCAATATAGATGGATCTCGACTTTCCTAGGATTTGAATTTCTAGCTAGGTCGATAGCTGGGTATTCAATTCACAACTTCACTTTATTCAGTTTCCATAAGAGAAAGTTTAATAGATGCTCATATTCGAAATTCGCCTTTGATCGTTATTTTTAACCACTTTTGGCATGAATTGCTATGTATTCAATTCCTCTATACTTTTTTTTTTTTTTTTTTTTTTTTGCTTTAAATGAAAAATCATATTAGAAGAGAGGAGGTGGGTTGAAAGAAAAAAAAAAAAAAAGAAACACCCCAAAAAACAGAGAGAAGACCAATGAAGACATGGCCAGAGAGAGAAGAGCATAATAGGTGTTGTGATCTAAGGCCTATGAGAAGAGATCAAGCACACACAAGAACACGGAGATTTACGTGGTTCGGCTTTTTGCCTACGTCCACGGGGAAGACGGGAGAATTCACTATGCAATCAGAAGAGGGGTGTACATCATAGAGACCCTTAGTCTCTATTTATAATATCAGCCCAATACCCAATTACACCCAAACACTACTTCTAATCACAGTAGACCTATGATAATAGACCTCGTTCTAATCACAGTAGAACATGGGCAATACAGGGGCCCGGTTAACCAGATTTATTACTTCAATTGAGCCATACAACCTAACAATAGGGCTCACAAACAAAACCATAAGCTCAATTACAATGGAGTAGACATTCCTAAAAAAATGCATAGACCTATGGATGTTGTTGTTAGTAGGAGATCTCTGAGAACCAATAAGGGACCGACGTTGATCTTTTAGGAGAATTTTGGTTATTGAAAGAGAGGGAAAATTCTCATTAAAGATGGCTTCATTCCTAGAGATCCATTAAACATATGCAGTGGAGAAGAAGATAGCTCCTAGGCTTGAGCGATCAGCTAGATTTCTGTTGGTACTTGGCAGTCAGGGAGAACCATAAATCTGTAGGAGCATTTGACAGGCCTTGAGGGCTGCCTGTAGCTGACAGAGTCCAGGACTATAAAGCTGAAGAGAAGTTGCCGAAAAAGAACAGATGAACATCATTTTCATCTTCAGCTTAATTCCTGTGTACTCCAAACAAAAAGGCCCCAAGTGATGTTTTGGTAATTAGGTAATACTCATTGGTTCTTTAAGTTACTATTCAGAAACAACAAAAAGCTTTTAATAGTTCTGCTAGTGGGAGTATGTATATGGCTCTTTATTTATATGTTCTCATAATAACCCTTTCAAATGTGAGGGCCATACTTGATGTAGAAATGATCAAATAGTAACTTTATGGCTTTTTATACAAAAAAAAAAAAAAAAAAAAGAAAACTCTTTCTCGATGTTTTCAGTCTTTGTTATTTTTATGGTACATCTTGGTAATAACTTATGATGATGAGATAACTCCTTTTTGTTGTTGTAATGAGATAACTCTTTTTTGAATTGTGGTTGTCGTTGTTGATTATTATGATGATAAGTACAGCCATATGGTCTCATATATGACAACATACATCTGAGTTGTTTGGCTGTCAATCACATGCATCCACAGTGAAAGCTGCATTCTGGCCTCTAGTAAAGTTCTAGAATGCACTTGTGCTTCAGAAAGGATTCTACAAATATGGGAAAATTATTATGATTTTCCATGCAGATCACAGTTTTATTGTTTGGTGCAATAGATTTTCTTCATGGAAAAGAGAAAAATGAATTATCTTTTCTCGATAGAGTAGATTTTAATTTCCTATGGGAAAACAGAATTCATCTCAGAGAAACAAAATTCAGCAGAGTGCAGAAACCTCTCATGGTTCTTTTTTATGTTTCTTGTTCACCTAAGTGTAGTTTGTGGTAGAACAGAGCATGAGGAGAGGGGAAGCCATGCTAGTAGAAATGCTGCAGTAGGAAGTAGAAGGAACCGGCATGTAACTTATGGTGTCACAAGAAGAACGTACTACAATGAAGAGCAGATTGAGGAGAGTCATTCTAAGATATCAGATTAATAAGTATGGATATAAGAGAAAACTTTCTAATGGTTGACCATCCTCTTCATAGTTAAAGACTGAATGTTTATTTCTCAGGATGCAAAAAGTCACCAATATGAACTAGGGTAATTTTTCTATGTCCTACCATGGCGGTATAGCTAATGGGTGGTTTGCAATTACCCTATGTCCCTATGGGCCTCAATTTGACTTTGGTTTTATTTTTACTTCCTTCTTTTCAAGTGTCTGTTTTGAATTGATTTTGAACCTGGCCATTGATTGTAATTCAATGGATGATTATCACCTCCTCTCTTTCTATTTAATTGAATCCTTATAATCTTCATTTTGCTTACCTTTCTTTTCTTTTTAGGTGAAGTTTG
The DNA here is from genome assembly GCA_029852735.1 of Persea americana. NCBI lineage: Eukaryota > Viridiplantae > Streptophyta > Magnoliopsida > Laurales > Lauraceae > Persea > Persea americana. Next base: position 4,273,183 of record CM056819.1, read on the forward strand.
GGCTGTGTCATTTCAAGTTTAATAAAGAATTACAGGTATTTGAGCTTCATCCAATGACCATAATTTATTTATTCTTTTCCTCTGGTTTGATTTTTTTTGGTGTTATCGACTTGGTGTTAATTATGTAATCTTAGTTTCCCAAATTGATGAATTGTGGCCAAGTTTACTTCACCCATCAAGCTGAGCCCAGTCATTGACATAGCTAGAACATGTCAAAAGACTCGACTTGAATCACTATGGTGGAGAGTCATTGACATGGGCTCTAGCATTGGCATCAGAATCATGTCAAACTGGTGAAAAACTGAAACATACAACCGTATTGGCAATATATATCTATATAAGTCCCCTATCAGGCTATAACTGTGATTCTATAAAGATTTAAAAATTCAAAGATATGTCTAAAATTTTCAAAAAGTGGAGAGCCTAGAAATTTCAATTTATTAAGTATCATCTACCTCATTTTGTGAAACCCACTCCAGATTTGCTCGGTGTGCATTTTTGTGGGTATAGCGGCGCCACCTGGGGGAATAATCCTTTTCGGTTAGACCTCAAAGATAGCCACATCATAAAAAAAAAAAAAAAAAAAAAAGAAAAAATTTACCTCATTTTGTACGGCCTCAGACTGATATAAGATGTTATTTTCAACCAAACATATTTTGTGGAATTTTCAATAGGTTAGAGTGAATTTTTAATTTTTTTTAAAGAACAAGAAACTTTTTTTTTTTTTTGTTACTTTAGAGCAAGGTGCGTTGGTTTGTAGATTGAGTGTATTGATATACGTGCGTTCCTACATCTATACACCATTATTTTATTTTATTTTCATTTTTTGATGTTGTAAATTAAAGTACTAAAATCTTAAGATAAAATCGGGTTTTTTTTTTTTTAATTTCAATTCATCAATTATGTCACTCAATAACTCATGGAATAATTGCAACTCTTTACATGATTATTTTTGCTAAATCCATGATTTAGCGAGTCAAAATTTTGATATTATTGGCTGATTCAGATTGTTTCTACCAATGTTTTAACACTTGGTAGCTTGGGTGGATTGACAGAGTCACAAGGATTCCACTTTGTCTTCATGCATACATTTATAGTTCAAATATAAGCTTACCTGACTCTCCACTCCTTGGCTTGGTTTATTGTTGGCAAGCTACATGTTTGAATTTTTTCCCAAATTTAGGAGCACTAATGATTTTTCTCCTTGCAGGTGTGAATAGTTGGAGTCGGATAAAGAATAGTAGGGATCTTTGCAACTTCTTATTCGTATGGGTAATTCATGGAGTTCAAAAAAAAAAAAAAAAAAAATCCTTATGATGTTGTTTGAACTTATGGTTGTGTTTTCTGAGTGGCTTTATTTGGCTTTGGTTTTAACTATGAATTTACTGGTGTAATTGTACTATGTGGATCTTGCTTGTTATCTTTGGTTTGTTCTTATTTACTTGTTTGAAACTCAAATGATTCTCTATTTTTACCTTCTGTATGTGAGCAAATTATATTGACCATGGTTGTAATCCTAATGACTTGATTATCTTCAAGTGGGGCCCATCATTTAGTCATGGAGAGTTCAGATGAGATGAACTATTTGTGGAAAATTCATATCCCGAGAAATATTTCCATGGGCAACTCGTATTGATGTTTTGGTATTATATGACGATTAGATCATGGATATTGATTTATTTCAGCCTTCCAAATCCAATGAAAAGCTCTTCTTTTGTATAAAGGGTTTTCCCTGCACTGTTTTGAGGAGAGTTAATATATTCTTACTTATCTTACAAAAAGCAAAAGCGCCCTCTCTTAACATTTCTGAGTGGCAGCATGTATATACATTTCTGTATGTAATCATGTGGAATACATGTGCTAACAACCCATTCAAATGTAAGGGTTGTGTATTCAATGTAGACATGCAGCTAGCGACTCGACCGCTTTATTATTATTATTATTTTTATTATTAATTTCAGTCATTGTTATTTTTCATAATGTCTTATATATTTTAATAAGAACTTGTGATGATGTTAGATAACACTTTTTTCATTGTTGTTGTTGATGATGATGGTGATGAAAAGTATCACCTTGAGGTCTCTGTCGTGTGATGAGACTTGCATAGATTAGCACATCAGCTGATTGCTCAGCTGGTGAGGCACCGCTCTTCCACACGAGCAATCAGGGATCAATCCCTTGCTGTAGCGTAGATGATGAGAGACTTGGGTGAGTGCGTGTGCGTTGGGTGTGTGAGTACTTTACCTTTAGAAAAACAAATCCAGCTTTGCAAACGCTCTCTCTCTTTCGGGCCACACGACCCCTCTATTTTTTATTTTTTTTTGCTTAGAGTCATATATGTCCTTTGGTTTTTGTCTTTTGAAGATTGAGTATAGATTCATGGGTTCAGTTCTATTACTTTTTTTTTTTTTTTCACCTAAGCAATTTTGATAGTAATGATTCTATTTCATATATAATAATAGGAAACTTGATGAGAAGGTGGATGGTAAGAGTCTTTTATGAGATTCTGATACAATCATGACTTTAATTTTAAGAGTCTTTTTTGTAACAGATCTGGCTCTGCTGACGAGGTTTAAGAGATTGGGATTCTTTTCGATTTGAGATCTGGAAATTTTGAGCACTAAAGTACAGTTCTCTGTAGATAAAATGCAACAGGCTTTGGTTATTGTGTGATTCTCTTCTTTTTTTTTTTTTTTTTTATGGTTTTATCAAGACTTTGATTCTTTGAAACTGATTAATGGAGCTGAAGATCTGTGATTTGAACTCAATTTATGTCCTTCGGCCTCACTCCAAGTATGAATACATCAAATAATCAAGACTTGTTTTGTTTACTTCCTGTTGGGAATGGGATAGTATGTGATTTGTTTTCTGAGGCAAGAACATCGAATTTTCTACTTTTTGAAGAAACTTGTTACTTAGCAGAGAAACATTGTTAAGTTCTATACTTGATTCATCTTCCCCACACCCATCTGTTTGGATTGTGTAGGAGGATTCTGAGAAAAACAAATTGGAGATGCTTTGATTTTTCGAATTTTAGAAAGCCTCTTTTGGAAGTGCCTGGAATTTCCAGGTATTGGTGAAAATTGCGACTCGACATGATTGTGTCTCTATCATGCTTTTCTTTTTGTTATTACCATGTTTTTGGGATTGTGGAGGTTAGCTCGAAATTAATCTAGACAAATTAATGTAAAGATGTAAAAGGTCAAGTTTTTACCATGAGTGGATTGATCTTGGACGAGCCATGAGCAGTTGGATCTTAGCCTGATATTGCTGTTATTGAAGTTCAAGTTTGTATGATTTGATGCATGGACTGTTAGGTTGTCGCGGCTGATAATGGTCGTGGCTTTATGAGTGGCTTATAGGTGGAAGCACTTGGATAATGGGTTCTATGATGGTTTTGGAATTATAGATGTCTCTGCAAAAATGATGATATCATGGATTGGTAATGGTGGAGTTATTTTATTTTATTTTTAAATTCTTTTTGGGATAATGTTGATATATAGATTAAGAGATGTATCTTTGGATAGATGGGTTAATGATATGACTTGTAGAAGATAGATTGCATTTTGTTTCTTTAATCTTATTTTTGAAAATTTTCCTTTTTTTTTTCTAATCATTTTCTTTTTTGTTTCAAGAGAAGGGATGCATAAGACTGATGCATTGCACAACTGTCTCAGCCTTTTGTCTGTTAGAGGTTTAAATTATAGTGTTGTAAGATCATGGTGTTAATGTTGCGTGCTTTATAAAAAAAAAAAAAAAAGTCTAAGCTTTTGAAATTATGCGTATAATGACAAAAAAGATAGACAAAAGTGTCATTTGGCTATAAAAACCTATGGTGGTTGGAAGATTACTGATTTTGGGGACATGAAAGGTATTAAAATGAAAATGCAAAGGGCTGTTTTCAAATACTAAAACCTTAGGGGCTTATTTACAAATCCTAAAAAACTTAGGGGGTTATATACAAAAAAAAAAAATTCTCAAATTTACTTGCTTGGGGTGCACATTAGATACTATAATTGTGTATGTATTTGTGCACATATATGAATATATATATATATATAGGTAATATTTAGGGGAGAACTAGTTTTCACATATTATATGATAACTTTTTTGTGGGGCCCAATTGTGCCCATGCCCCTAACCCCTTCATCTGTGGCCCACAAGTTTGATGGCTTCATATTCATAAAAATATTCAACCCTCGATCCTACGGTTTAGTCCATTCGGGTGTGTGATAATCTTTAGGATTAGTGACTATCAAGGGGTTCCCTATTGGTTGCTAGGTTTGGATGGATTACTAGTTAGGCCGTGCAAATATATTCTCATATATTGAATATTTTCCTGTATATATTAGATCATTCCAAAGATTTTGAATGGGGTAGTGTTGTAGTAGCCCACTCTCTTCCTTAGTAAGTGTTGCTCCGTCGATGCGGATTTGGTGTGGGACGGGCTGGTCTAGGGATGATAAACAGGCCTTGAACCTTGGCCCAGCCGTGCCACGGGCCTAGCCCAGAGGGTCTATTGTAATTTGTTTCCTCGTCTTTTTATTGCTTTTGTATTGTTGTTTCCTGCTTTTTTTTGTTCTCTCAATTGATGTCTTCCCTTCCAAAAAATAAAAGCCCAACACACCCATGGTTGAATTGTATTGGCACCTTATTTTCACACATATGGGCAGGAATGGATCCCTGGAAGGTTGAGAATATCACTATGGGACAAGGAGCCTAACAGAGCAAACAAATAACAAGGAGATTAGAACTTAGGATAGAAGAGACCACGTTATGATCAGTCCTTACTTTTCACAATAAAAACCAAACCCTCACATACATGATACACCCATCCCACAATGCATGTTTAAGACGGCTCTTCATTTTAATTTACACTGGCTTTTTCTTTTTTGTTTTTTCTGGACATCTGCAGCAGATTTCATGTGTGAAAACCAATAAAATGAGATAATGTTTGGTCTGATGCAGAGAGTGATTTTTGTGCATGAGGTTTGCTGTAGATGTCCGCGGGAGAAAATGCCTTCTTTGAAGCTCATCTGACTAATATAAATATTTTTTTCTTATAACTACAAAAAACTCACTTATTCACTTTATCATAAGGCTTGGAACTTTGAAACCTGTAGATCAAATGCTAGGATAATTTGATGTAGATAATTTTTGGTCTACCTCTGAACCTCATGTAGCCTCATCCGCCCTTTCCACTATAAGTCGTATATGGACCCCATATTAAAGAACGGTAATGTACTGGGTCCATGGGTCTGGAACTACATGGACCTAGACCTAGATGCAAATGTTTTAGGGGTTCAATCAGTTGATGCCCCTCTGTTGCATTGCTAGTGTCATTTTGACCATGGCATCTGGAATGTGGTAAGGGCATTAATAATTTATGGGGCCTGTACATATAAGTTCAGGTAACCATGTCCATGCCCTCTGGCGGTAGAGTGAAAAATGCTAAAAGTATTAACCATATCATGTAATTTTATTTGAACGACAAGTAACTAACATGTTAGTCATGTAGCTAATATGCAGAGGCTTCTCTGTTTTTTTTTTTTTTTTTCCTACAAAAAGGTCATGCCAACTCTACACCTTCTGAAAGACCAGATGTTATCTATAAGGTTTTCTTTATGCTGAAAGGCACCTCTCATGCCTTGCCTGAAAGCTGTCTTTCTTATCATCAAGTTAGACCAGGGAACAATCTAACCCTTCACACTTACCTCCCATGAATTGGTATTTACCCATATTTGACACTAATCTCAGCTATATTCACCCCCATGAATTGGGATTTACCTTCATTGGCCACCTCCCATAGTTTTACGCGGTGCATGTGGATAGGAGGGTTTACATGTGGTTCTCAGCTGTCCAAAACTGAACGTCCCTTGGGCTCAAAGCCGAAGGCTACTGGGCTGGGTTGGGCAGGAGACACCCTGGATTGTAAAAAGAAAATGAATTGGTATTCACCTATATTTGACGCTAATCTCAGTTATAGTCACCACTGGGTTAAATTTTATAGTTCTCTCCTAAGAAACCATTGACCTTGAGGCCCTTGAATGAAAGGTCCTGATTAGAGGTGACAAAACTTGAACACATGAGATACGGGTTTGAGGTCATATGATGCAGGTTGAGCTGCATCGGTTATGGGTTGGGGTAATCTGACCTTCTTTAGAAAAAATGGGTAGAATGTAGATGAGATTTGAAGAGACCCCTGGTCAGCCCTATTTATCCAACCCAATTGATCAAGATGATTCTTTTTTTTGGTTCAATCATATCGACAGAGACCCTATCATCCCACGATTGGTATGCATTCAAGTGGTCCCACAAGACAATCCTCTATATATAGGATAGAAATTTCTTATATGTATAATATATTTAAATTGTTATATATACTTTTAGTGTACGTAACACCTCGGTAGCTCCACGATTTGGTAGGGACCCAATTTGACAAGGACACGGGGTGAAATGATTGATGTAACCCTAATTATGTAGATGGAATCTCATACTCAAATTCAACTACTAGGTGTAATCTTTTTTATATGATAAAAATTCCTATTATAAATGATGATAGTAGGAATTTTTACACGTTATTTAAAGATAACTAATTCATCAAACTCTCTAGATATTACTGGCCCGTCAATCAATATTATGAAATTTTTTTGTATTATATTTTCTAACAAGATAAGCTTGTGCAGCCTATAAACCCACCTATCATCAACTGTTCAATCTTTGATCATAACAGGGTGTCCAAACAAGTTTGTGCAGTATTCTTCTCACATAAACCCCCACCGTATAACTGTTTCCTTTCTGTTGAAATCCCTACAATTACAATTCAAAAACAAAAGGGCTCAATATGCTGATGAAAATATGGAAATGAAATGAACCAGAGAATCAAATAGTTTCGAACCAGTCATTAATTTCAGCAGAGCTTCGATTACAAAGAAATCCAACCAGAGAACCCTTGCTCTAGTCATAACAGTGCATTTGTGGTATGTTAAATACCTTGAAATATTATATTAAAGGTGTGTGGGAAAAATACCGTAATGACGAGATTAAGCAAGGACCACAGTAATCCACCTCGGTCTCGGCAAGCATAGCCCGGTAGCCCGGCGGCTCGGTGAGGAGCGCCGGCTTAAGAGGCACCACGCTGCAGCTCGGCAGCCCGGCTAGGAGTGCCAGCTCAGCAACTCAGCTCGGCCGCTCGGATAAAGAGTGCCAGCTCATTGTATCAACTCAGCAGCTTGGTAGCTCTGTTCAGAGTGCCAGCTCGGCAGGGGCAGCTCGGCATCTGTGCCAGCAGAGAGCCAGCCTAGCCAGACCGCTCCTGGTCCCGGCAAGAGTACGAAGACAAAGAGTGGGCCATCACACCTACCAAAAGCGCGGGCGTGCCCTGACAGTTAGGGGCGCTCATTTATGGCGATAAGAAGTCGGCTTCCTCATCCCCTCACGTCAACTGACCAAAAGTTACTGATGGGATGCGCCCTTTTTACCTATCGCCGAATGTCAGGGTAAGGCTGATGGGACCTTACCCCACCTACCCCCACTCACAATGAATGCACGAATAAACTCCTTGATATACACATGGGATCAGCCCCATGGAGGTATGCGAGAGGCAACTCACAACACTAGCCACATCGTCTCATTCCCTTCTCCCTCCTCCTGCTTAGTTTTTTCAGAACTAACTCAGGCATCAGAGCGCCTTCGGCTCACGGCAGCCAGGGGCTCTGACCCAAGCCTTTTTGCTTCCCTTTTCAGGTTCTTCGGCCCCGCTGAGGCTCCCGGCGTTCGGTTTTCCCTGATCTAAGAGGTTCATCTCCTCAATCTAAGTAGGTGTCGTTTTTACCGCCTACAAAAGGTATTGTCTCAGTTGTTTCTCCGATCCAGCCAAAAGGAATGTACAGTATAAACTTGGGTCCAGGCAAACCTCTCAAACCTCCATCAAGTGTGCCTTGTCGCTTGAGTTTGGAAAATAAGGCTCTGATTTCTCAGTTCCTGTAACACCCTGTCCCGAGTTAATTAAGATTAACTCTAATTAATCAGGATTAATGCTAATTCAACATGTTTATGGAATTAATGTTGATTAATGGCTAAATTGATAAGAATTTGGCTCAAGTGGTCAAATTGAACTTAATGAAAAGAATAGTGAAGGTTCTGAATGGAATTGAAATGGTTTTAGGCTAAACCATGCAATGTAAGGACTTTTTCGTAAATACGAAATTACACGTATTTCGTCGAATACGGAAACTCTTGATACTCACACGTATATCTCGAGGAGTACGTTAACTTTTATAAATGTGACGATTCCATTCGACGTGAATTGGGTCAAATGACCATTCATTTGACTTAAATTGTAATTAGAGGAATAGGAGGGGGGTAAAATGCAAAAATGGGGGTTATAAGATGAGGATGAACTCATTTGAGTTCATTCCTCCAGCACAGTCGATCTCTTCTTCTCTTTCTTTCTCTTCTTCTTCTTCCTTCCAATTTCTCTTCCTTGGGTGATGATTGAGAGAGCTAATAAGTGCTTGTGAAGAGGGACTCCATCTTCACCATCCTCTTCTTCATCTCTTTTCTTACTTTCTGGGAGTTTAAAGCTTGAGAAGATCTCAAGATTATCACCAAGGAAGCTACAAGTAAGTGTTGAGTTGAATTCAGCACTTCCATGGTTTCATTATTGAGTTATGGCTCAAAGAATTCACAAGAATTCTGTTTTGTGGATTGATTTTTGGGTTTTAGGTTCAAAAGGAGGTTTGACTTGAGGAATTCAGCTTGGATTCAAGCTGGACAAGGGAATTCTTGCTGATTAGTTTCCAAACAAGGCAAGTATACTCAATTACATTGATTTCAAGTGTTAAGTGAATTGTTAGAACTCAAGAAGTTCAGTTACAGAAAATTCGGTTCAGAATTTTCTGAACTTCTGTGCACAATTCGGTCAGCCGCCAGGCTGACCGACACCTGACCGAGACCTGACCGACATAGGTCGGCTAGCCGAAATTGTGAGTTCGGCTAACCGAGGGTTGACCGCAAGGTGACCGAAAATCTTGTCAGGGTTTTTCCATCAGAAGTTTAGCTTCTGGAAAACGAACCGTGAGCTGACCGAAGAAATTCGGCTAACCGAAATTTGAATTTCGGCCAGCCGCATGGGTGACCGAATAGGTGACCGAATTGGGCCAAATGTCCTGTAAAATTGAGAAGTTCTGGAAAGCTGACCAAATGTGGTTCGGTCAGCCGAAACCCCTAAGGCGGCTAACCGCCAGATAACCGACGAGGTGACCGAAATTGAGGGAATATCAGAATTGATTTGCGATAATTTCCTAAACCTTCATGGGTGTTAGCTAAACTTATGTGAATGTAAATTTCACTGAAAAGTGATGTCATCCACAATAACACCTACATTGCATAATTAACGTTTCACCCGAATGTTGTTTTAGGAAATTTACTTGTTTATGACTTGAGTTGGCTTGTCCTCTCTCGTCTATTACTGTTTTGGCTCCTTATTGAGCTATCATTGAATAATGTATTGAATTAATACAATGAAATGCAATGAAATGAAGCGAAAAGAACTGACATGAACAAACATTGTAATGTATAAAAGATTAAGTCTGCTGCAGTAGATGGAGCGTTCCGGAGCTCCGTGGTGATGCCGGTGATCTCTGATCAAGACACTGGTAAATCCCACACATTTGAAAAGCCACTTAATAAAGTGAGTAACATTTGAAAAGCCACTTAATAACGTGAGTAATAATGAAATGAATTGAGTCCTTGAAAGGCTGGGTTGTGAATGGTGCGCCTTCCGCCTATGCTAGAGGACAACGAAAAGACACTTGATAAAGTGTATATACATGCATTAACTGCTCTCTTCAGGGGAGAACTACATGAATTGAATGCTTCCTTCAGGGAAGAACTATTGAATTGAATTCAATTGAATGGAATTGAATTGAATCGATTTGAATATAATTGTTATACATTGGAATCAAATTGCTAACATGTGATTATCATAGAATTGTGTATACATTATTGAACCGTCGTGTTTACAGTGTTATTGATGACATTACAGGCCTAGTTGGCCGTTCCAGTGGTTCCGAGACCGCGCCGCCAGCGGAGGAGACCAATCCGGTTCCCCCAGGAGGATTGAACGAATGGATGTAAATCGGAGGCGACCGGTTTAGAAAATTTTGGAAACATTTTGAATAGATTCATTTTGTTGTAAACAGTGATCACATGCATTGTATTTGAATACGCATTGGTGATTTAAATAGGGAAAGAATCTGTAAAGAATTTGTACATATTCAAGTTGGATGTCAATGTATGTATATATTTCCGCAAAATAATGTACATTTGACAGGTATATGTAAGATCCCTTGTGAATCTCGTATCGACTTCGGTGATGCGAGGTTTACGGGAGTAAGTATGGTATCGCGACTCGGGGTTTGGCCGTGGTAACCCTAATCTCGGGCCCGGGTCGTGACATACTTATTGTATGGTATCAGAGCTAAGTTACCTAAGTTAAATGACTTAGCCATTTATAGGAACGAAGTGAGGAACGTTGCGTTTCGTGCCAAATCCAATATTGGATTTGTGATTTAAATGCTTTCACTTTATGTGATGGAAGTGTTGAGATCTATGTATCTTACCTTCCGTATTGTTTACAGCATGGCTGCGTCTGGATCGAATCAAGGAAGTGATGACTTTATTGAGGTTGTCACACCGTCTCCTGTCTCCGATAAGGACACAAGGATGACTGCCATTCTAGAGCAGTTGTTGAGGAGTAATGAGCAAATGGCCAAGAGTCATGAAGCACAGATGGGTATGCAAGCCCAGATCACTTCTTTATTGCAAGTGCAGAGCCAATTACAGGCTCAGATGCAAGCAGCACCAGTAGTGCCACCAGTTCAACCACGTACTCAGGTTGGAACACAAGTGGTAATTCAATCCAAGGAGAAAGACCCTAATGTACTGTATGAACAATTTAGGAAAAGAGGAGCTACTGAGTTCCGGGGTACTGAAGATGTGCTGAAAGCTGATGAGTGGCTGGAACACATTGAGGATGTGTTTGGCACAGTCACGTGCACGCAGAAATCGAAAGTTGCTCTCATTTCCTCCATGCTACGAGAAGTAGCAAAGACATGGTGGAAGAGTGTGAGTGGGGCAATCACTAAATTGCCAGAAGCAGTAGTATGGGAGACTTTCAAACAACAATTTCAAAGGAAGTTCATTCCAAAACATGTGCGGCAGAAGAAAGAAGCAGAATTTCTGCAATTGAAGCAATGTCAAATGACTGTATCTGTGTATGTCCATACCTTTCTGCAGTTGTCTAAGTATGCTACTAATTTGGTAGATACGGAAGACAAGAAGGTGAAGAGGTTTCTCAATGGCCTCAATGCCACATATAAGAAGATGGTATTGGCAAATAAGCCTACTACCTTCGATGATGCCGTTGATAGAGCCTACACGGCAGAAGAGGTCCACAGAGAGGAATTGGCTGAGAATGAGAGTACTAAGAGGAGTAGTGGTGAAAAATCTACAGGCTCCTGGTTCAAAAAGGGAGGACGATTCAAGGATAAAAATAAGAAACAAAAATCTACTGCTAGGACTGAGAATAAGCCCGTTTGTGAGACATGTGGAAAGGCTCATAAGACTGAGTTGTGTTGAAGGACTACTGGAGCATGCCTTGTTTGTGGTTCTTTGGAATACAAAATGGCACAATGTCCAAAGGCAAGGAGAGATGACAGAGCTCCTAATCAGCAGACTGCTCAAGGACAAGCAGCACTTCCTGCTCCTCCACAGCGATTAGCTTTGCCAGCGCCTCCTAGGCAACAGCAACAACAAGGCCAGCAGCGTCACTGGCAGAGGCAACAACCTGGACAGCAACAGCAGAGGCCACAGATAGCTGGAAGGGCTTATGCTCTTAACCGAGAGCAAGCTGATGTTGCAACCAATGTGGTTGAAGGTACAATTCTTATAGGTGATAAACCTGCGGTTGCATTATTTGGTCCCGGTTCCACGCATTCATTTGTAGCACCTGTATTTGTGTGTAATATGCGAGACCGGATAATGCAATTGCCATATGACTTTACAGTGTCTACTCCTTTAGGGAGAAGGGTAGTATGTGAATTGTATGTTCCCTAATGTGATGTGAAAATCGGGGAAGTGGCAATGCCAGCTGATCTGGTTATACTAGCCATGAATGATTTTGATGTAATCTTTGGCATGGATTGACTTGCGAAGTACAGAGCTTGTTTAGACTGTTTCCGCAAAATCATCACCTTCAGGGTTGATGAGGCCAATGCCAGTGTACTTTTTGAAGGCACTCTAAAGAGATTTGACACGAGGCTTATTTCAGCACTTAAGGCTGAACGAATGATGCATAGTGGTTGTGAAGGCTACATTGCATTCATTTCTGAACAGAAGCCTGAACAGAGACTAGAAAACATCCCGGTAGTCTGTGAATTTCCAGACGTATTTCCCGATGAGGTGCCAGGTCTACCTCCAGCAAGGGAAGTGGACTTCACTATTGAACTTGTGCCCGGTACTGCACCGATATCCAAGGCACCGTATCGAATGGCACCATCAGAGTTGTATGAATTGAAGAAACAGATACAGGAATTGCTAGACAAAGGTTTTATCAGACCTAGTGTCTCACCATGGGGAGCACCTGTACTGTTTGTGAAGAAGAAAGATGGCACCTTTCGAATGTGTATTGATTATAGGCAGATCAATCAAGTGACAATTAAAAATAAATATCCACTGCATAGAATCGATGAGTTGTTTGATCAACTCCAAGGTGCAGCTTACTTTTCTAAGATTGATCTCCGATCTGGATATCACCAGATACGAGTTAAGGACCAAGATGTACAGAAGACTGCATTCAGGACTCGTTATGGACACTATGAATTTTTAGTGATGCCTTTTGGTCTAACCAATGCACCTACAGTTTTTATGGCTCTAATGAACAGAGTGTTTGCTTCGTACCTAGACCAGTTTGTTGTGATGTTTATTGATGACATCCTGGTATACTCAAGGTCAGAAAGAGAGCATTCACGTCATCTGAGAATAGCCTTGCAGACACTGAGAGAGAATCAGTTGTATGCAAAGTTCTCGAAGTGCGACTTTTGGTTGCAGCAGGTTGCATGTTTGGGTCACGTCATTACCAGAGATGGATTAGTTGTTGATTCGGCTAAGGTTGACGTGGAGATTCCAAAGAGTCCGAAGAATGTGCCAGAGGTTCGGAGTTTCTTAGGGTTGGCGGGCTACTATAGAAGGTTCGTAAAGGACTTCTCCAAGATAGCAGCTCCGTTGACGAAACTGACTCGGAAGGACGTTCCTTTTCAATGGAATGATGTATGCGAGTGCAGTTTCCAAACTCTGAAGCAGAAGTTGATAACAGCCCCAATCTTGGCTTTACCTGAAGGAAGAGGAGGGTTTGAGATTTACTCAGATGCCTCAGGCGTTGGATTGGGATGTGTGTTGATGCAACGAGGTAGGGTAATTGCCTACGGTTCGCGCCAATTAAAAGAGCATGAGAAGAACTATGCTACACATGATTTAGAGCTCGCGGCTGTTGTATTTGCATTGAAGCAATGGAGACATTATCTGTATGGAGAAACTTTTGAAGTCCATTGCGATCACAGAAGTCTCCAATACTTGTTCACTCAGAAAGATATCAATCTGAGGCAACGCCGTTGGTTAGAGCTTATCAAGGATTATGATTTTCCATTCACATATGTACCTGGAAAGGGTAACGTGGTAGCTGATGCTTTGAGTCGCAAGTCAGCTGACTTGGCATCATTGGTGGGTGAATGGATTATGATTGAAGAATTAAGGGATTGGGATGTATCCATTGAATTCGTGGACAATCAAGACATGATTGCAGCGATGTCAGTGTTCGAACCGCTACTCATTCAGCAAATTAAAGATAGGCAGTTCGATGACCCAGAATTAGTAAGAATTCGGGATAACATTGCAGCAAGGCCAGATTTCGTGTTGGTAACAGGAGTTCTCTATTTCAGAGACAGACCGTGTGTACCGGCACAGGAAGATTTGAAGCAAGCAGTCATGTTTGAAGCTCATCACACCAGATATTCTGTGCATCCAGGAAGTACGAAGATGTATAGAAATCTTAAGGGCAGATTCTGGTGGAATAACATGAAACGGGAGATAGCCAATTATGTATCTTCCTGCTTGACTTGCCAGCATGTGAAATTTGAGCACAAGAAGCCACCAGGCTTGCTTCATCCGTTGTATATTCCTAAATGGAAGTGGGAACATCTCACGATGGACTTTGTGTCCGGATTACCAAGGACGCGGAGACAACATGATGCCATTTGGGTTATTGTGGATCGTCTTACGAAGTCCGCTCATTTCCTTCCATTTAGAAAGGATATGGGATTCAGCGAAATGTCCAAATTGTTTGTCAAGGAGATTGTTAGACTGCATGGAGTACCGATCTCGATAATTTCTGATCGAGATAGTCGCTTTGTCTCCACATTTTGGCAAAAATATCAGAATGCCATGGGTACGAGACTGCGGTTTAGTACTGCATATCATCCACAGACAGATGGGCAGTCAGAGAGAACAATCCAAACTCTTGAAGATTTGCTTCGGGCTAGTGTTGCAGATTTTGGGAGTGATTGGGATGATCACCTAGCTTTGTGCGAATTTGCGTACAACAATAGCTATCACTCCAGCATCGAAATGGCACCCTTTGAAGCATTATACGGGAGAAGATGTAGGACTCCAGTTAGTTGGGAAGAAGTTGGAACTCGAAGTTTCCACGGTCCTACGATCATTACCGAAACAGCAGATAAAGTGCAGAAAGTGCAAGAGAGGTTGAAAATTGCTAGATCGAGGCAGAAAAGCTATGCTGACAATCGTCGGCGTGATCTGGAATTTGCCGTTGGTGATTTAGTCTTTTTGAAGACTTCTCCAATGAAGGGCACCGTCAGATTTGGACAAAAAGGTAAGCTTTCTCCGAGATTTATCGGACCCTTTAAGATCCAAAGTCGAATTGGGAATGTGGCTTATCGTCTAGATCTTCCAGCAGAACTCTCTGGTATCCACAATGTCTTTCATGTGTCAATGCTTCGGAAGTATGTGTCAGATCCTTCACATGTGATTCGTCATGAAGAGATCCAAGTGTTGCCAGACACTGCATACGTTGAGAAGCCAATTCAGATAATTGATACCAAGGAGGTGGTTCAGCGTACCAAGACTATCAAATGGGTCAAAGTGCTTTGGGCACATCATGGACCAAACGAAGCTACCTGGGAGCTTGAAGAGCAAATGGCTCGAAAGTATCTAGAGCTATTCGTTCAGGTAATTTTCATTTTAAATTGCTTAATTGATTTGTATTGCATTCGGAGGACCGAATGGTTCTAAAAGTTTAGGGGAATGTAACACCCTGTCCCGAGTTAATTAAGATTAACTCTAATTAATCAGGATTAATGCTAATTCAACATGTTTATGGAATTAATGTTGATTAATGGCTAAATTGATAAGAATTTGGCTCAAGTGGTCAAATTGAACTTAATGAAAAGAATAGTGAAGGTTCTGAATGGAATTGAAATGGTTTTAGGCTAAACCATGCAATGTAAGGACTTTTTCGTAAATACGAAATTACACGTATTTCGTCGAATACGGAAACTCTTGATACTCACACGTATATCTCGAGGAGTACGTTAACTTTTATAAATGTGACGATTCCATTCGACGTGAATTGGGTCAAATGACCATTCATTTGACTTAAATTGTAATTAGAGGAATAGGAGGGGGGTAAAATGCAAAAATGGGGGTTATAAGATGAGGATGAACTCATTTGAGTTCATTCCTCCAGCACAGTCGATCTCTACTTCTCTTTCTTTCTCTTCTTCTTCTTCCTTCTAATTTCTCTTCCTTGGGTGATGATTGAGAGAGCTAATAAGTGCTTGTGAAGAGGGACTCCATCTTCACCATCCTCTTCTTCATCTCTTTTCTTACTTTCTGGGAGTTTAAAGCTTGAGAAGATCTCAAGATTATCACCAAGGAAGCTACAAGTAAGTGTTGAGTTGAATTCAGCACTTCCATGGTTTCATTATTGAGTTATGGCTCAAAGAATTCACAAGAATTCTGTTTTGTGGATTGATTTTTGGGTTTTAGGTTCAAAAGGAGGTTTGACTTGAGGAATTCAGCTTGGATTCAAGCTGGACAAGGGAATTCTTGCTGATTAGTTTCCAAACAAGGCAAGTATACTCAATTACATTGATTTCAAGTGTTAAGTGAATTGTTAGAACTCAAGAAGTTCAGTTACAGAAAATTCGGTTCAGAATTTTCTGAACTTCTGTGCACAATTCGGTCAGCCGCCAGGCTGACCGACACCTGACCGAGACCTGACCGACATAGGTCGGCTAGCCGAAATTGTGAGTTCGGCTAACCGAGGGTTGACGCAAGGTGACCGAAAATCTTGTTAGGGTTTTTCCATCAGAAGTTTAGCTTCTGGAAAACGAACCGTGAGCTGACCGAAGAAATTCGGCTAACCGAAATTTGAATTTCGGCCAGCCGCATGGGTGACCGAATAGGTGACCGAATTGGGCCAAATGTCCTGTAAAATTGAGAAGTTCTGGAAAGCTGACCAAATGTGGTTCGGTCAGCCGAAACCCCTAAGGCGGCTAACCGCCAGATAACCGACGAGGTGACCGAAATTGAGGGAATATCAGAATTGATTTGCGATAATTTCCTAAACCTTCATGGGTGTTAGCTAAACTTATGTGAATGTAAATTTCACTGAAAAGTGATGTCATCCACAATAACACCTACATTGCATAATTAACGTTTCACCCGAATGTTGTTTTAGGAAATTTACTTGTTTATGACTTGAGTTGGCTTGTCCTCTCTCGTCTATTACTGTTTTGGCTCCTTATTGAGCTATCATTGAATAATGTATTGAATTAATACAATGAAATGCAATGAAATGAAACGAAAAGAACTGACATGAACAAACATTGTAATGTATAAAAGATTAAGTCTGCTGCAGTAGATGGAGCGTTCCGGAGCTCCGTGGTGATGCCGGTGATCTCTGATCAAGACACTGGTAAATCCCACACATTTGAAAAGCCACCTAATAAAGTGAGTAACATTTGAAAAGCCACTTAATAATGTGAGTAATAATGAAATGAGTTGAGTCCTTGAAAGGCTGGGTTGTGAATGGTGCGCCTTCCGCCTATGCTAGAGGACAACGAAAAGACACTTGATAAAGTGTATATACATGCATTAACTGCTCTCTTCAGGGGAGAACTACATGAATTGAATGCTTCCTTCAGGGAAGAACTATGGAATTGAATTCAATTGAATGGAATTGAATTGAATTGATTTGAATATAATTGTTATACATTGGAATCAAATTGCTAACATGTGATTATCATAGAATTGTGTATACATTGTTGAACCGTCGTGTTCACAGTGTTATTGATGACATTACAGGCCCAGTTGGCCGTTCCAGTGGTTCCGAGACCGCGCCGCCAGCGGAGGAGACCAATCCGGTTCCCCCAGGAGGATTGAACGAATGGATGTAAATCGGAGGCGACCGGTTTAGAAATTTTGGAAACATTTTGAATAGATTCATTTTGTTGTAAACAGTGATCACATGCATTGTATTTGAATATGCATGGGTGATTTAAATAGGGAATGAATCTGTAAAGAATTTGTACATATTCAAGTTGGATGTCAATGTATGTATATATTTCCGCAAAATAATGTGCATTTGACAGGTATATGTAAGATCCCTTGTGAATCTCGTATCGACTTCGGTGATGCGAGGTTTACGGGAGTAAGTATGGTATCGCGACTCGGGGTTTGGCCGTGGTAACCCTAATCTTGGGCCCGGGTCATGACTGTTCCCGAGGTCCAGAGAGTGGGAATCCATGAAGCATAGGAATCCAAGAATCTGGACATACAGACACTTCTCAAGGATCACTGGACAAGTATTTGGAGAACTTGGCATCCATGACCATTATTTTCAACAACGCACGCTTTTTTCTTCTATTTCTATTTTTATGAAGAATAATTCATCATTTTTTATCCATCACCTAATAAAAAGATGCAGAGTAAATCAATCACAGAATTTATGCGACATTGATTCCAAGGGTGTTCTCTCATAAAACTTTAGAGCATGGCTTAAAATTGTGAGCATTTTCTACTTTAGGATATCTGTTGCATAGAACCTGGTTCCTCACCAAAGGTAACCAGTGTTTTGACACTGCAGTGTAACCCATAGTATTTACGTGTTTGGTAACTATAGCATTTGAACTACTAAAAAGCAATAATAATCAAACAACAATACATCAATCAGGTGATTATAACAATCAAAAGAATAACAAATCTATGATCAAAGCAGAAGAGTATCCCAGTACACATGGGTACCTATGATATTTGGATCTCAATAAATGAAGGAAAAATACCAGATAAAGAAGAGCAGGTTGAAGAGAGTGGGCCAAGATCCCAGCAGTTAGAGCAGTAACCAGTCCAATGGCATGTCCAGCAAGTGCAAACCATATATATTTGTGCCCCTTTGAGAATGATGCATCCGTAGGACTCAAAGAATCCCTGCTCTTTTGGTGATCCAAAGAGAGAACCGAGGCTAGAAGTATGCCAGGAATTGCCTGAACAATTCAAAATAGGCAAAACAATTTAACAGGCAATCTGTATATGAGTGACTAACATGTGGGTTTTTAAACATACTGTATGACGTACACGTCAAATGCATTGACATTGTATGGATAAAATAACACCAAAAGTTAAAATTCACAACATTTTCAATAACCTGCTGCAAGCGGCTATTATGAAAATGAAGTCCAATTTTTGGACTGGTAAGTACGAACTTCATTTATCATCACAGCATTTTCAATAGCTTGCTGCAAGCTGATATTATGAAAACGAAGTCCAAACCTTTCTCTTTTTAGTATCACTATCACCCCTTGAGATTCAGCTTTCTAAATGTGGTTTATCTCAGTTGAGAATAGTTTCAAATTCATTAAAATACAATTTATAAGCAATTATCAACTAATCGGGTGAATGGTGAGCCTGATCTTCAGAGAGGAGTGTTTTTTTTTTTTTTTTTCGTTCTTTTTTAATATCAAAGAAAATAAAACATTGGAAAAGAACAACTGGAAAACTAGATATCCACAAACTGCGAGAAAGTCAGAAGCAAACTGGAAAACTAGATAACCCACACCCCTATGTCCAGATTCCAGAATCACTAACAAAACAGCAACTCTGACTATATCACCTTTCGAGAATGAGCCCTCAAGATATTCCTTTTCGCTGACCACCTCATGAGACAAGTTTATGACAGTCCTTCCAGGCAAGAGCAAATCTGCTCTTGATGGTAAAGGGGGTCGTTCTTCAAGTTAACTTGGCTCTTTGTTTAACGGTAAAGGGGGTCATTCTTCAAGTTACCTTAGGTCTTGTTGGTTTTAAGGAGTCTAATGAAGCAGAGGTGCCAACTATCAAGCAAGGTCTACAAATCTAAACAGAAATTTTCTCAAGAAACCTTGTTATATAAAGTGATGGTTGGAATATTTTATCTTGGTCACCTCTATCATGGCTCGGCCACTGAAGCTCTATATTGTTTGTGTTCAATGAAATTAGAGATTTATGCTCTGGCCTCTGTTTCATACAAGCATGTTAGGCTAGGAGCTAATTTTTTAGTGGAAATGTTGGCGAAACAAGCCATACAGAGAGCTGTTTTGTAATTTGTCTTTATATTATCTTGTAAGCTTCAGTCTGGTATTTATCTCTAATAGGATATTGCTCCTTAACGCTTCTTCATTTTCTAGTAAAACTTGTGTTGCTAATCAAAGAAAATCAACAATAACCAAGAAGAGCCTCCCATGCCTCAAGCATACTACCGCTGCTTTCTTATTCTCTTCAGTTAAAAGTATACAAATCATATTTGGTTTTGCGAAAGAATAAGAAAGTCCCTAACACCCATTGACTGTAAATAAGAAAAATATACGTTGGAATCATTTTTCTTGGGATAATCCTAATATGCCTTTCTAAGCTAGCTACCCTATGTAACCTATTTTCCTTAAGGCTCAACCGGCCAATCCCTCTGTTCCAACGAGGGGTCAAACAAGTACCCTATGGAATACTTTGACGTCCCTTACCAGCTAAGCTAATAGATAGATAGATAGATAGATGAGGAGAGAGAGAGAGCGAGAGAGAGAGAGAGAGAGATTTTAATATATCCTTCAATTCATGAGAGAGGGAGAGAAGAAACCACACCCAACTTATATCTATCAGCACCAAGGAAATGACTTCCCTTGTGGAGTCTGAAAGAATATTTGTTTCAGGTGAAAATAGTAGCAGATGCACACCTGTCATTAAACTGCCATAGGGCTTGGTCTTTGGACAATCTTTTACTATTACGTTTGCTAAGAACAAAAGGTTTTCACTTTTCAGACCTGTTTGGAGGGAGGGGCAAAATTTTATATAAAGTAGTTTCCTAGGCCATGTATGGAAAATAGCTTAAAATTTCACCGATGCAGTTGATCAAGAGTAAATCAAACAATCAGGTGAATGGTAACAATAATTATACTTAAATTTAATAAATGTTTAAAAAATTTATCACCGGAATCAAAGCATGGTCAGGGTCGGCTATATGAATTCTGTTTCTCCATTTCAATCTATCTTGCGCCAAGTCTTCAGAGAGTTTGCACTTCTTAGATTAAAGAAAAGTTTTCTTGTTTTAAAAAATGAAAAAATATATATAACATACAAAAAAAGGAAAGGGGAATAGAAAACCACAAAATGCAAAGTAGTAATTGAAGAAGAGAACTTCGAAAAGTGTCTACAGTACAAGCGCTATGGATAATAATGACTGTTAGAAAAGAGTTTCCGCTAGGAACCCTAGATATTGCGTACAGATCAATGCGGAAATAGCTTTAAACGAAGATGATCAAAGACCATACCCGCGAGATCTCTCTGATTTGATTTCGGTCTTTCTGATCTGACCTAGGTCTTGCAGCAGCTCGAAAATCTCAAAATCTTCTACTGTATTCCTCTATGCTCGAACTCGCACCCAGGAGTGAGCCTCTTCTGCAAATTCTCTCTGCTCTCTAAAACGAGATTTTTTTTGTTATTGACCTAGAGAGCAATAGCGCATATTTATAGGCTACAATAGGGGCCTCAAGAAGTAAATAAGGATAGGCTCCTTATGGAAGTAGGAAACCCTAATTCGACCCAAATTAGAATCATAGTTCCATAAATTACAATTCAGTCCACTAGAGAATTATAATTGCACTCCTATCCTTATTCTCAAAATAATATTTCGAGCTTCATATTATTAAATGCTTATTAATCTTCCCACGTTAAGATTTTAGATATCCATTGATTAAATAATTACCGACATCTATATTTAATCGATATCTTTATAATTCTTTGAAACCTTACACTTAACTTATTTGATATGTCCGACACAGAATCCACCTGCAGTCTTTGACATAATCAAAACTTAAAAGCTTCATCAAGGGGATATCATCAATCCCAATTATGGGACGTGGATTCCGTCCATAAACTAATATGCACCATACACGTAGTGTAGTCATCCAATTTACTAAGATTATTGACCCATAAAAGATCTCACTCCTTTGTAAATCAAAATGGCAAACACTAAATGTATGTGTATATTCTTTATGTCAGGATTAAGAGTACAAGCACTTATAATAACCATTTGGATGTTAATCATTTTATATAGTCAATATAAAGATAATAAATACAAAAGTGGTCATGTTCAATACACACAAAGCGTAGTAGCATAATGAGTCGAAACTATACCATTTCCTGCAGCCAAGACAAGCATGCCGAAACATCATGCTACAATCGTACCGATGGTGTGTCCAAGTCCATCTAAATTGTGAACAACAACTTAAATTCTATAAGAACCGACAGATAAGTCCTCCGTGTATAAGTAGAACTCTACACATCAACTTGTCTACTTTATAGAATAAAAGACACACGCATGCATAATCATAAATAATGCAACCATTTGCCCATACAAAATCTCATTTAGATGAAAGACAAAATATACTAATTAATGAATTAGTCGAAGACAAATACATAAAAGTATGCTTTTAGTATAAATTTCCAATAATGACAACAACAGCAGCAACTTCCCTTTCTAGCATTTGATTCATATGTTGGGAAAATACTAACTGTAGCTCACCTGTGCTTGCACTGCCCTATGACCTTGGCCCAACCTTCTACATTAAAACTCCTGCATTTCCATCTTGCAGGAAAACTCTCAAGGCACTTTAATTGATTGATACATGACATGAAACGAATTAAAAGGACCATCTCGCTTCTCAATTCCCTTATTGACTCTAGGCAGCCTTAAGTGACAAACGTCTATAATAGTACATTTTCTTTTTTTGGTAAAGCTCTATAACAACATATGGTAAAGGTAAAATGGAAACCACTGCCAATGGCCTCAAGAAATTAAAAGTAGATTGAAGCACATTGGAAAACCAAATTTACGAGATTTGTGGAGATGAAAAGGAAGACGCACACCCTTGCTTTCTTTGTACTGTTAGAACTCTTTGAGGTAACTGGGCAATGATATAATGGAATCATACGAAGTTCAAGTAATGGCATATCTTTTGTGCATTTGCCAAGAGACAATAATAAGATTTGAGGATACATTGGCTGATTGGCGATTTTCAAACCTAGTTGCCTGAAACTGTATATCCTTGTTAGTTGGTAATCAACTTGATGATAATGTACGTTCTCTCACTTGTGGATATAATCAACTTGATGATAATGTACATTCTCTCACTTGTACGTGGATATAATCTGAACAAAAAGAGAAACAGAGAGAGAGAGTCTCTAACACCACAAGAAACCCCACCCCCCCCCCAAAAAAAAAAAAAAAAGGGAAAGGAAAAAAGAAGCCCAAAAACAAACGCGCGAGAATTGGCACTAGGCCAAATTTGACATTCATCAAACTGACGATGATGCATGCACCCATATATATTATATTATGTATTAGCATTTGGCAGGACAAGCAAAGGCAAAGACAATATGTATATGCCTAGCCAATTTGGGTGGGAGAAACGTATATTGAAACAGTACGCTCACGAGTCTGCGACAAAGTGTAATCAAACTCAAACAGGCCTTTCAATTTTGAAATCTATTAAAAAAGAATCAAGGTGCCTTCCAGGGGTGTAAAAGAAAACCGAAACACTAGCTAACCGAACCAAGCCGCGGTTAATAACCGTGTTTTACGGTTCAGTTACGGTTATGGTTAATGAAATAAAAAAACCGCACAGTTCGATTTGGTTACAGTTTCCTATAATAACTTACTGTAATTAACCGAACAGTAGAATACGGTTCAGTTAACCACACATAGCCAGCCATACTGTTATACAGATAAAAGAAAAAATAAGGAGGCTAAATGAAATACTTCTTAACTTATACAAACAAAACAACCCCTAGCTCTCAACTCCTAGCCCCTCTCTTTTTTTCTCATAAACATCATCAAAATGATGAAAATAGAGACAATTCCACTTGTTTTACAGTTGGGATTTGTATTGACTACCAAATTCCAAGCACTTTCCTTATAGTGTTTGGGGCCGTTGAACTTGGAGTTGGACCCATCTCATCTTCTTTGGTGTGATATTGTTTGAAAGGTGCCCCCCTAGTTCCTATTCTCTGGCTTTGGTCCTAATCCAATGCAGTCACATGAGAACCTGTACTTGGATTTGTCGCCAAATTACCACACATTCTAGCCCACTCAAAGCAACTAGAAGCCTAGAATTAAGCCCGTAAATGGACCTCTATTGCCCTCACCCAGAACGTGGATTTTGGGGATAGGCTTCTTCTTGGAACAAACTAATCAGGGCTGTTAGATTTTTCCACGATTATTAACCGTAACCAAACCGTCTAATATGGTCATAACCGCAGTTCGGTTTCCCACGGTTTTTGTAGATACGGTTACGATTACGGTTACGGTTTTAAAAGACAAAAAATCGCTGTTATAGTTCGGTTAATGGTTTTCCCAAAATGACCAATTAATCGAACCGTTACACTCCTAGTGCCTTCACATATAAGTCCTCTTTAAATTTGGTTTTTCCAATATCATGATTGAAATTCAATTATATACATATATTTACTTTTTTGCATCTTATTATGGGATAGTCTTATTATATCATGGGATTTATTAGTTTATGTATTATACACTTTTTACAACCAGCAAATGAATTTATATTTTAGATAACACGAGAAATGACATTTTGTGAAAAGTAAACACACATCTAATCACCATTTTTTGGTTTCTATGATTCTAAAAAATAAATCTTATAGGACGTTGCACGAGAGCCATGACATCATGGATCGGTCCCATTATATCATGGTGAAGTTGTAGGCAGAGACGAGGAAGAGGGCCGGGGCTTGGAGGTGGTGGGGGAGGGAGGGGATGAGAGCCAGGGACATGCAAACTCAAGGGGAGTGAGAGGAGGCAAGGGCAGATGATGGTTAGGTGGACCTGCAGATTCTGTTAGGTTCAATTGGTCACTGAGGGGCGGGGGGGGGGGGCGGTGGTGTTGAATCAGTGACTGTCTTTTATCTGCAAATTTATTTCAATTTTAATTCTGCAAAATAGATGAGCACTTTCTTAAGCAATCAACCAGGCAATCACACAATCACAAGAGAACACCAGGGATTTTTACGTGGTTCACCAGCAGGCTACGTCCACGGTGTGCAAAGTGCACACTTCCACTATTTAGCAGCACCCACTGCTAGGAGCACCAACCCCTTTACAATTTTCACCCGCTTCAACGAACATGAGCACCAACCCCTACTCTCAAGCCCCAACTTGAGTGATTACAAGATATCAATTAATTTGACACACACAGGTGTCTCACAATAATATCCCAATGGCATACGCAGATGCCCTATAGACTTTCAATACAAAAGTATAGCATACGCAGATGCTTTCCAATATTTTCAATCAGCCAAAACAAACACCTGTATATCCTGCAATATTCGTCTGATTCAAACAATTCAACACAATCTCAGATGCAGAAAAACCCAACAAGAAAACCACAATGAAAACCTTGCACACCACTATTCAGAATTCTGCACGATGTAGAAATATGCAAGACATATCTAATGCAGGAATATATTTAAATTCTGATGCAGCAAATTCATGAAAAACCAACCTCAAACCGTTCTTCAATTTTTCCAAAACAGCACTCTGCAACTTTTCTCAAAACCAGCACCCTACTGTATCAGGAATTGCCCCTCACTACACAGCAGTTGTTGTTCTGCACCCCTTTTTCTTTCATAAACTGCACGTCAATCTATGAAGAAAACTCCAAGCTGATTGTTGCAGAAGAACTCCAATGGAAAGGCAGATCTTCACACGTCTTTCTCTCTTTTACAAAACTGCACACTTCTTTCTCTGTTTCTTAACATTCAGTTTTCAAAGCCCATATCTCAGATCCTAAAAAGTTGGATCTCAGCCAATAGGAGAAGTTGCTAACAATTAAGAAGGGTAGGAAGAATATCCTTTTGACTTTCTTACCAAACAAAGAACCCAACAAGCAAATCCTCGTTTGGACTGGGCTGACCCACTATTTAAGTCGGATGAATCTGATGGACCATCTACTAATTACTTTCCAACACATAATGGGACCCACAACAAAGTACAAAGAAGAGTAATTAATCCCGCAGTGCAGAAAAACTGCATAATTTGTCTCCACTAGAAAATTCATAACTTCCTCTTCCGAGCTCGAAACGACATGATTCTTGAGCCAAATGAAAGATTTATCAGAGGAATACAACTTTCATGTTTTGAGATTTAACCCAGATTGAATGAAAAGTAGTGTAAAATCACCTTGAAGCCGCCTGGTCACAGAAAAACAGCAACCTGAGTGAAGCAGAGTTGTCCTGCTGCCCGGGCCATAACTTTAAAACCTGAAGTCGGATCGACCTGATTCCAAAACAAAAAATGAAGCCCTCTCACTGATGCACAAAAGTCATGTTGACCACTTTTTAATTCAGAGGTTAGATGTGGAGATATAAGCATAACAACATGCTTAATTAACATAACCTGAACATGCAGTGCCCCTATTTTCACTTCGAATGCTTGCAACCTTCATCATGCTGCTTTCCAACACATTCCAACACCCTATGTTTGACAACAATTACAAACTAAAACAAATGGCCAACAATCTCCCCCTTTGGAATTGTTGTCAACACCTACGGACTTGGAGAAGAAAAGAAAACTCATTTGACTTCCCCTGTCATCAAACCTTCTCAGCCCACTCTTCTGGAGTTCTTTAAAAAATCAAATCCATTCTGCAAAACATACATACATATCTCCCCCTTTGACAACAATAACAAAGGGAGATGTCCGGGAGTGAAAAGTTCTGCAACAATATGCCCGCACTCCCCCTGTCTCCAATCCTCCCTACCTCTTTGGAGAAGAAATAACCCCCAATTTCATCCGGAGGTATTAAAAAACTTCTTTCGAGAGAGGCTTTGTGAAAATATCCGCAACTTGTTTTGTAGTCGGAACATACTCTAACTTCACCTCTCCATCAGGCACCTTGTCCTTCAGGAAGTGATACCTGATGGCAATATGTTTGGTCCTGCTGTGCTGAACTGGATTCTTTGAGATGTTAATGGCGCTTGTATTATCACACAAAACAGGAATGGCCGTAACCAACTGAATTCCTAAATCCTTCAGCATCTGTCGCATCCAAAGAACTTGTGTGCAGCAAGTTGTTGCAGCAATATACTCAGCTTCCGCTGTAGACAAGGAAACTAAATCCTGTTTCTTGCTGTGCCAGGCTACCAACTTGTCACCTAAGTAGAATGCACCTCCACTGGTGCTCTTCCTGTCATCTATACATCCTGCCCAATCTGCATCTGAGTAGGCTATTAATGTGAAGTCCTTTCCCCGTGGATACCATAAACCATAGTCTGCTGTACCTTTGATGTATCGGAAGATCCTTTTCACTGCTTTCACATGTGTTTCTCTTGGATCTGCCTGAAATCTAGCAACCATACACACAGCTTGTAAAATGTCAGGCCTAGTAGCTGTCAAATACAATAGACTTCCAATCAGGGACCTGTGCATTGTGTGATCAACAGTTGTTGACTCATCATTTTTACTCAACTTGCAGCTCGTTGTCATGGGTGTGCTGATAGGTTTTGAGTCATCCATGTTAAATTTCTTTAACATCTCCTTGACATACTTTACCTGTGAGATAAACATGCCACTCTTCATTTGGTTAACCTGGAGACCAAGAAAGAACGAGAGCTCCCCAATCATGGACATTTCAAATTCGGTCCTCGTCTTCTCTGCAAACTCTATACACAATTCATCTGTGTTGCCCGCAAAGATGATGTCATCCACGTATACGACCACAACTACCTGAGTACCTTCTTCTGTCCTCACGTATAGGTTGCTGTCTACAACACGCTTTTTGTACCCAAGGTGTTGTAGGTAGGCATCCAGCCGAGAGTACCATGCCCTTGGTGCTTGCTTTAGGCCATAGAGAGCCTTTTTCAGTTTACAGACCATATTCGAGTCGTCTCCCAACTGAAATCCATCTGGTTGCTCTATATATACTTCTTCCTCTAAGTTGCCATTCAGAAAAGCAAACTTGACATCCATTTGGTAGACTTTGAAGCTCTTATATACTGCCAAAGCTAGAAACATACGACTAGCCTCAAGCCAAGCCACAGGTGCAAAGGTTTCTTCAAAATCTATCCCTTCAACTTGTGCATAGCCTTTACAAACAAGTCTAGCTTTGTTCCTCACTACTTGTCCTTCCTCATTCAACTTATTTCTGAAAACCCACTTGGTACCAATGACATTTTTGTTCTTTGGTCTAGGTACAAGTTCCCAAGTTTTGTTTTTCTCAATCTGATCCAACTCTTCATGCAGTGCTTTGACCCAACTATCATCTTTACTTGCTTCTGCAACAGTCTTGGGTTCAACTGTGGACAAAAGAGAGAATAAACTGGTTTTCATCCTCCTAGTCTGTACTCCAACTTGTGGATCTCCAATGATATCACTTTCGTTAATACCATGATAATTATGCCATCTGTCATTTTCTTTCTTCTCTTTTGAGTTATCGTCCGACTTTCCTTCTTTATGATTAGGCAAGTCTTCAATTTCATTGTTATCATCAAGATTTTCATACATTGGATACTCAATCTCCTGAATATTCTTTGGAAGTCTTTGGTTTTCATCAAACTTAACATCTGCACTCTCGACTATTTTCTTAAGCCTTTTATTGTAGCACTTGTAGGCCTTGCTTCTAATAGAATAGCCTAGGAAGATTCCTTCATCTACACGATCATCAAACTTCCTAAGATTTTGATCCAACCTTTTTATGAAGCACTTACTGCCGAATACCTTGAAGTACTCCACTGATGCTCTCTTGCCAAACCATAATTCATAGGAAGTCTTGCTGCTGTGTGCTCTAAGCATGCATATGTTCTGAATGTATACAGCAGTGTGAACTGCTTCTCTCCAAAATCCATCTGCGAGCTTACTCTCTGTCAACATGGTTCTGGCCATTTCCTGCACTGTCCTGTTCTTCCTTTCAACCACACCATTTTGCTGAGGTGTGCGAGCTATAGAAAATTGCCTACGAATTCCATGTTTCTGACAATACTCCTCAAACTCATTTGAAGTAAACTCTCCTCCTCGATCTGACCTCAACACCTTTATTCTCCTGCCAGTCTGATTTTCGACCTGTTTTCTAAAGATCTTGAACATATTCAATGCTTCATCCTTGTTCTTCAAAAACATAATCCAAGTCATGCGAGAGTAATCATCGATGAACAATATGAAGTACTTGTCTCCGCTCAAACTTAGAGTCCTCATCGGGCCACACAAGTCTGTGTACCAGCTCTAAAGGCTTGCTTGTGTTGTACTATTTTGACTTGAAAGAAGCTCTAGTCAGCTTCCCTTTCTGACATGCATCACAAGCACTGTCCTGAGCTTTCCCGATGTAAGGTATGTCCCGAACTGCCTTCTTGGAGCATATATTAGACAAATTCTTGAAGCTTATGTGCCCAAGCCTCCTATGCCCCAACCAACTTTCATCTTCCTTCCCTCGCATGCACGTACTCACCGTAGTTTCAGAGAGAATATATAAGTTGCCTGAAGTCCTTATACCAACTGCCACAACCTTTCCATTGTTGTCGGTGATCTCACAACCATGTTTGTTGAAGAAAATGCCATGTCCTCTATCACATATCTGACTGACACTCAACAAATTGTGTTTCAACCCATCAACAAACAACACTTCTTCGGATCTGATTTTTCCATCAATTATTCTGACCAAACCTTTCCTAACAATCTTACCTCCATCATTATTTCCGAATTTCACAGATCCTCCATCATACTGCTGTAGCTTGGAGAACTTACTCTTGTCACCAGTCATGTGACTAGAGCATCCACTATCTAGAATCCATGCAGTCGACTTTCCCTGTGCTTTGAAGGCTGTCTGTACTATCAAGGAATTAGCCTTGTCTTTCTGTTCTTTCCTTTTCCAAACCTTCTTAACTGATTTAGCAGACTTATCCGTTTCAACATCAGTCAACTCAGCAGTCTTAGGAGCCCTCTGTTCATATGTAATAGCATTTGCTTTTTGAAATTGTACCTGTCTTCGATTAAAGTCATGTGCATATACACAATTTCTAGCTAGATGCCCAAAATTATGACAAATGAAGCATTCTATAGGATACATCAAAAGGGCATCAAAAGAGTTCCTATTCACAAAGTTTCTAGGCCTCAAATTAAATTTACAGGTCATCATTTTATGTCCATATGTATTGCATTTGAAACAATAACCATGGAAGTGAGAAATTGACCTGAAGTTTGTAGATTGTATCCGCATAGGAGGCCTGAAGTTTTGCGGCTGTGGCATTTTCTTTGGTGGAGCAAGTTTCCTTTTAGGCTTTTGAGTTTGTGATATTGCTTTTGGAGGAGTTACATTCACAGCTATCTGCTTAGTTTTCTGAGGTGCTTCTTTAACTTGTTTCGAAGAAGACTCTCCCTCAAACCCAAGGCCAAATTTTAGATGAGGAGGCCTTTGAGCATTTAGAATCTCATTCAATTTGGAGGACCCTTGATAAGCATTTAGCTTCTGTGAGAGCTTCTCCATTTGTGTTTTCAAACCAATCACCTCCTCCTCTAACTTGTTGTTTTCTTCAGTCTTCAAAACTAACTGTGCCTCAAGTTCTTCATGTGTCCTCTTGTTTTCCTCCAATTCCACTTTCAATATTACAACCATCTCCTCTACATCAACTAGCCTTTTTGAAGTTTTCTCATGCTTCTTCCTTTCAAAAGATAGTTCCTCAAGTGCAGCCAACAACTCTCCTTCCAAGTTAATTTTCAGCGTCTTCATCATCACTTGATGATTTTCCCTTTTCAGATTTGTGATCTTCAACTTGTTCATCAAGCATGACCATAAAAAGAGCCTCTGTTGCATCATTTCCACTGTCGTCAGAATTATCATCTGAAGAGCTGGCCATTTTCTTCGACATTAGACTTTTAGACTTACCTTTCTTAGAACGATAGTTTTTCTTGAAGCTTTTCTTCCTAGGTATATCATCATCATCTTCTTCTTTGTCCTTATGAGGACACTTTGCAGCAAAATGACCCACATCTCCACAATTAAAACACTTGAAAGGCAGCTTCCCTTTATATTTACCCTGACCCTTCTTCAATTTTCGGACAAAGTGAGCCGTTAGTTCATCATCTGAATCATCTTTATCTGACTTAACTACTTCCTTAGCCTTATTCTTTGCATTGAAAGCAGCTTCCCTGTCACAAGATTTGGGCTTCCCTATTCTCATCTCATATGCTGTCAGTGAACCCTGCAGTTCATCCATGCTGAATACGTCCAGATCTTTGGCTTCTTCAATGGCAGCAGCTTTGGCATCATATCTGGCAGGAGGAGTTCTCAGAATTTTCTTAACAATAGACTCCTCTTTTAGCTCTTCACCTAGCCCTCTAATAGAGTTCACAACTTCATTTACTCTCTGTAGATATGAGTCAATGGTCTCACTGTCAGTCATTTTCAAACTCTCAAACTAGGCTCGGTAAGTTTGCGGTTTTGCCTCTTTTATTTTCTTGTCTCCCTCATAAATACTCTGCAGCTTATCCCATATCTCCTTTGAGGTCTTGCAGGACATGACCTTGACAAGTTCACTGTCTGACAGTCCACACATCAAAGCATTCCTTGCCTTAGAGTCATTCTCAAATAACTTCTTGTCTGTAGCATCTGTAGGATCATTAGAACCATTATAGCCTTTCTTCACACTATTCCAGACATCTAGTCCCAATGAACACAGATAAGCCTACATTCTAATTTTCCAGAAGGCATAGTTTGTGCCATCAAACAGTGGTGCTCTACTAACAGAATTACTTTCTCCAGATGCCATGTGAACCTATCCAAGATCACCCTGAGCGGTCAAGCTTTCTTAAGAGAACTTGGCTCTGATTCCAAATTATTAGGTTCAATTGGTCACGTGGGGGGGGGGGGGGGGGGTGAATCAGTGACTGTCTTTTATCTGCAAATTTATTTCAATTTTAATTCTGCAAAATAGATGAGCACTTTCTTAAGCAATCAACCAGGCAATCACACAATCACAAGAGAACACCAGGGATTTTTACGTGGTTCACCAGCAGGCTACGTCCACGGTGTGCAAAGTGCACACTTCCACTATTTAGCAGCACCCACTGCTAGGAGCACCAACCCCTTTACAATTTTCACCCGCTTCAACGAACATGAGCACCAACCCCTACTCTCAAGCCCCAACTTGAGTGATTACAAGATATCAATTAATTTGACACACACAGGTGTCTCACAATAATATCCCAATGGCATACGCAGATGCCCTATAGACTTTCAATACAAAAGTATAGCATACGCAGATGCTTTCCAATATTTTCAATCAGCCAAAACAAACACCTGTATATCCTGCAATATTCGTCTGATTCAAACAATTCAACACAATCTCAGATGCAGAAAAACCCAACAAGAAAACCACAATGAAAACCTTGCACACCACTATTCAGAATTCTGCACGATGTAGAAATATGCAAGACATATCTAATGCAGGAATATATTTAAATTCTGATGCAGCAAATTCATGAAAAACCAACCTCAAACCGTTCTTCAATTTTTCCAAAACAGCACTCTGCAACTTTTCTCAAAACCAGCACCCTACTGTATCAGGAATTGCCCCTCACTACACAGCAGTTGTTGTTCTGCACCCCTTTTTCTTTCATAAACTGCACGTCAATCTATGAAGAAAACTCCAAGCTGATTGTTGCAGAAGAACTCCAATGGAAAGGCAGAACTTCACACGTCTTTCTCTCTTTTACAAAACTGCACACTTCTTTCTCTGTTTCTTAACATTCAGTTTTCAAAGCCCATATCTCAGATCCTAAAAAGTTGGATCTCAGCCAATAGGAGAAGTTGCTAACAATTAAGAAGGGTAGGAAGAATATCCTTTTGACTTTCTTACCAAACAAAGAACCCAACAAGCAAATCCTCGTTTGGACTGGGCTGACCCACTATTTAAGTCGGATGAATCTGATGGACCATCTACTAATTACTTTCCAACACATAATGGGACCCACAACAAAGTACAAAGAAGAGTAATTAATCCCGCAGTGCAGAAAAACTGCATAATTTGTCTCCACTAGAAAATTCATAACTTCCTCTTCCGAGCTCGAAACGACATGATTCTTGAGCCAAATGAAAGATTTATCAGAGGAATACAACTTTCATGTTTTGAGATTTAACCCAGATTGAATGGAAAGTAGTGTAAAATCACCTTGAAGCCGCCTGGTCACAGAAAAACAGCAACCTGAGTGAAGCAGAGTTGTCCTGCTGCCCGGGCCATAACTTTAAAACCTGAAGTCGGATCGACCTGATTCCAAAACAAAAAATGAAGCCCTCTCACTGATGCACAAAAGTCATGTTGACCACTTTTTAATTCAGAGGTTAGATGTGGAGATATAAGCATAACAACATGCTTAATTAACATAACCTGAACATGCAGTGCCCCTATTTTCACTTCGAATGCTTGCAACCTTCATCATGCTGCTTTCCAACACATTCCAACACCCTATGTTTGACAACAATTACAAACTAAAACAAATGGCCAACAATCTCCCCCTTTGGAATTGTTGTCAACACCTACGGACTTGGAGAAGAAAAGAAAACTCATTTGACTTCCCCTGTCATCAAACCTTCTCAGCCCACTCTTCTGGAGTTCTTTAAAAAATCAAATCCATTCTGCAAAACATACATACATATCTCCCCCTTTGACAACAATAACAAAGGGAGATGTCCGGGAGTGAAAAGTTCTGCAACAATATGCCCGCACTCCCCCTGTCTCCAATCCTCCCTACCTCTTTGGAGAAGAAATAACCCCCAATTTCATCCGGAGGTATTAAAAAACTTCTTTCGAGAGAGGCTTTGTGAAAATATCCGCAACTTGTTTTGTAGTCGGAACATACTCTAACTTCACCTCTCCATCAGGCACCTTGTCCTTCAGGAAGTGATACCTGATGGCAATATGTTTGGTCCTGCTGTGCTGAACTGGATTCTTTGAGATGTTAATGACGCTTGTATTATCACACAAAACAGGAATGGCCGTAACCAACTGAATTCCTAAATCCTTCAGCATCTGTCGCATCCAAAGAACTTGTGTGCAGCAAGTTGTTGCAGCAATATACTCAGCTTCCGCTGTAGACAAGGAAACTAAATCCTGTTTCTTGCTGTGCCAGGCTACCAACTTGTCACCTAAGTAGAATGCACCTCCACTGGTGCTCTTCCTGTCATCTATACATCCTGCCCAATCTGCATCTGAGTAGGCTATTAATGTGAAGTCCTTTCCCCGTGGATACCATAAACCATAGTCTGCTGTACCTTTGATGTATCGGAAGATCCTTTTCACTGCTTTCACATGTGTTTCTCTTGGATCTGCCTGAAATCTAGCAACCATACACACAGCTTGTAAAATGTCAGGCCTAGTAGCTGTCAAATACAATAGACTTCCAATCAGGGACCTGTGCATTGTGTGATCAACAGTTGTTGACTCATCATTTTTACTCAACTTGCAGCTCGTTGTCATGGGTGTGCTGATAGGTTTTGAGTCATCCATGTTAAATTTCTTTAACATCTCCTTGACATACTTTACCTGTGAGATAAACATGCCACTCTTCATTTGGTTAACCTGGAGACCAAGAAAGAACGAGAGCTCCCCAATCATGGACATTTCAAATTCGGTCCTCGTCTTCTCTGCAAACTCTATACACAATTCATCTGTGTTGCCCGCAAAGATGATGTCATCCACGTATACGACCACAACTACCTGAGTACCTTCTTCTGTCCTCACGTATAGGTTGCTGTCTACAACACGCTTTTTGTACCCAAGGTGTTGTAGGTAGGCATCCAGCCGAGAGTACCATGCCCTTGGTGCTTGCTTTAGGCCATAGAGAGCCTTTTTCAGTTTACAGACCATATTCGAGTCGTCTCCCAACTGAAATCCATCTGGTTGCTCTATATATACTTCTTCCTCTAAGTTGCCATTCAGAAAAGCAAACTTGACATCCATTTGGTAGACTTTGAAGCTCTTATATACTGCCAAAGCTAGAAACATACGACTAGCCTCAAGCCAAGCCACAGGTGCAAAGGTTTCTTCAAAATCTATCCCTTCAACTTGTGCATAGCCTTTACAAACAAGTCTAGCTTTGTTCCTCACTACTTGTCCTTCCTCATTCAACTTATTTCTGAAAACCCACTTGGTACCAATGACATTTTTGTTCTTTGGTCTAGGTACAAGTTCCCAAGTTTTGTTTTTCTCAATCTGATCCAACTCTTCATGCAGTGCTTTGACCCAACTATCATCTTTACTTGCTTCTGCAACAGTCTTGGGTTCAACTGTGGACAAAAGAGAGAATAAACTGGTTTTCATCCTCCTAGTCTGTACTCCAACTTGTGGATCTCCAATGATATCACTTTCGTTAATACCATGATAATTATGCCATCTGTCATTTTCTTTCTTCTCTTTTGAGTTATCGTCCGACTTTCCTTCTTTATGATTAGGCAAGTCTTCAATTTCATTGTTATCATCAAGATTTTCATACATTGGATACTCAATCTCCTGAATATTCTTTGGAAGTCTTTGGTTTTCATCAAACTTAACATCTGCACTCTCGACTATTTTCTTAAGCCTTTTATTGTAGCACTTGTAGGCCTTGCTTCTAATAGAATAGCCTAGGAAGATTCCTTCATCTACACGATCATCAAACTTCCTAAGATTTTGATCCAACCTTTTTATGAAGCACTTACTGCCGAATACCTTGAAGTACTCCACTGATGCTCTCTTGCCAAACCATAGTTCATAGGAAGTCTTGCTGCTGTGTGCTCTAAGCATGCATATGTTCTGAATGTATACAGCAGTGTGAACTGCTTCTCTCCAAAATCCATCTGCGAGCTTACTCTCTGTCAACATGGTTCTGGCCATTTCCTGCACTGTCCTGTTCTTCCTTTCAACCACGCCATTTTGCTGAGGTGTGCGAGCTATAGAAAATTGCCTACGAATTCCATGTTTCTGACAATACTCCTCAAACTCATTTGAAGTAAACTCTCCTCCTCGATCTGACCTCAACACCTTTATTCTCCTGCCAGTCTGATTTTCGACCTGTTTTCTAAAGATCTTGAACATATTCAATGCTTCATCCTTGTTCTTCAAAAACATAATCCAAGTCATGCGAGAGTAATCATCGATGAACAATATGAAGTACTTGTCTCCGCTCAAACTTAGAGTCCTCATCGGGCCACACAAGTCTGTGTACCAGCTCTAAAGGCTTGCTTGTGTTGTACTATTTTGACTTGAAAGAAGCTCTAGTCAGCTTCCCTTTCTGACATGCATCACAAGCACTGTCCTGAGCTTTCCCGATGTAAGGTATGTCCCGAACTGCCTTCTTGGAGCATATATTAGACAAATTCTTGAAGCTTATGTGCCCAAGCCTCCTATGCCCCAACCAACTTTCATCTTCCTTCCCTCGCATGCACGTACTCACCGTAGTTTCAGAGAGAATATATAAGTTGCCTGAAGTCCTTATACCAACTGCCACAACCTTTCCATTGTTGTCGGTGATCTCACAACCATGTTTGTTGAAGAAAATGCCATGTCCTCTATCACATATCTGACTGACACTCAACAAATTGTGTTTCAACCCATCAACAAACAACACTTCTTCGGATCTGATTTTTCCATCAATTATTCTGACCAAACCTTTCCTAACAATCTTACCTCCATCATTATTTCCGAATTTCACAGATCCTCCATCATACTGCTGTAGCTTGGAGAACTTACTCTTGTCACCAGTCATGTGACTAGAGCATCCACTATCTAGAATCCATGCAGTCGACTTT
The DNA here is from genome assembly GCA_029852735.1 of Persea americana. Lineage (NCBI taxonomy): Eukaryota > Viridiplantae > Streptophyta > Magnoliopsida > Laurales > Lauraceae > Persea > Persea americana. Next base: position 4,309,629 of record CM056819.1, read on the forward strand.
CCCTGTGCTTTGAAGGCTGTCTGTACTATCAAGGAATTAGCCTTGTCTTTCTGTTCTTTCCTTTTCCAAACCTTCTTAACTGATTTAGCAGACTTATCCGTTTCAACATCAGTCAACTCAGCAGTCTTAGGAGCCCTCTGTTCATATGTAATAGCATTTGCTTTTTGAAATTGTACCTGTCTTCGATTAAAGTCATGTGCATATACACAATTTCTAGCTAGATGCCCAAAATTATGACAAATGAAGCATTCTATAGGATACATCAAAAGGGCATCAAAAGAGTTCCTATTCACAAAGTTTCTAGGCCTCAAATTAAATTTACAGGTCATCATTTTATGTCCATATGTATTGCATTTGAAACAATAACCATGGAAGTGAGAAATTGACCTGAAGTTTGTAGATTGTATCCGCATAGGAGGCCTGAAGTTTTGCGGCTGTGGCATTTTCTTTGGTGGAGCAAGTTTCCTTTTAGGCTTTTGAGTTTGTGATATTGCTTTTGGAGGAGTTACATTCACAGCTATCTGCTTAGTTTTCTGAGGTGCTTCTTTAACTTGTTTCGAAGAAGACTCTCCCTCAAACCCAAGGCCAAATTTTAGATGAGGAGGCCTTTGAGCATTTAGAATCTCATTCAATTTGGAGGACCCTTGATAAGCATTTAGCTTCTGTGAGAGCTTCTCCATTTGTGTTTTCAAACCAATCACCTCCTCCTCTAACTTGTTGTTTTCTTCAGTCTTCAAAACTAACTGTGCCTCAAGTTCTTCATGTGTCCTCTTGTTTTCCTCCAATTCCACTTTCAATATTACAACCATCTCCTCTACATCAACTAGCCTTTTTGAAGTTTTCTCATGCTTCTTCCTTTCAAAAGATAGTTCCTCAAGTGCAGCCAACAACTCTCCTTCCAAGTTAATTTTCAGCGTCTTCATCATCACTTGATGATTTTCCCTTTTCAGATTTGTGATCTTCAACTTGTTCATCAAGCATGACCATAAAAAGAGCCTCTGTTGCATCATTTCCACTGTCGTCAGAATTATCATCTGAAGAGCTGGCCATTTTCTTCGACATTAGACTTTTAGACTTACCTTTCTTAGAACGATAGTTTTTCTTGAAGCTTTTCTTCCTAGGTATATCATCATCATCTTCTTCTTTGTCCTTATGAGGACACTTTGCAGCAAAATGACCCACATCTCCACAATTAAAACACTTGAAAGGCAGCTTCCCTTTATATTTACCCTGACCCTTCTTCAATTTTCGGACAAAGTGAGCCGTTAGTTCATCATCTGAATCATCTTTATCTGACTTAACTACTTCCTTAGCCTTATTCTTTGCATTGAAAGCAGCTTCCCTGTCACAAGATTTGGGCTTCCCTATTCTCATCTCATATGCTGTCAGTGAACCCTGCAGTTCATCCATGCTGAATACGTCCAGATCTTTGGCTTCTTCAATGGCAGCAGCTTTGGCATCATATCTGGCAGGAGGAGTTCTCAGAATTTTCTTAACAATAGACTCCTCTTTTAGCTCTTCACCTAGCCCTCTAATAGAGTTCACAACTTCATTTACTCTCTGTAGATATGAGTCAATGGTCTCACTGTCAGTCATTTTCAAACTCTCAAACTAGGCTCGGTAAGTTTGCGGTTTTGCCTCTTTTATTTTCTTGTCTCCCTCATAAATACTCTGCAGCTTATCCCATATCTCCTTTGAGGTCTTGCAGGACATGACCTTGACAAGTTCACTGTCTGACAGTCCACACATCAAAGCATTCCTTGCCTTAGAGTCATTCTCAAATAACTTCTTGTCTGTAGCATCTGTAGGATCATTAGAACCATTATAGCCTTTCTTCACACTATTCCAGACATCTAGTCCCAATGAACACAGATAAGCCTACATTCTAATTTTCCAGAAGGCATAGTTTGTGCCATCAAACAGTGGTGCTCTACTAACAGAATTACTTTCTCCAGATGCCATGTGAACCTATCCAAGATCACCCTGAGCGGTCAAGCTTTCTTAAGAGAACTTGGCTCTGATTCCAAATTATTAGGTTCAATTGGCCACGTGGGGGGGGGGGGGGGGGGGGGGGGGGGGGGGGGGGCGCGGGGGGGTGAATCAGTGACTGTCTTTTATCTGCAAATTTATTTCAATTTTAATTCTGCAAAATAGATGAGCACTTTCTTAAGCAATCAACCAGGCAATCACACAATCACAAGAGAACACCAGGGATTTTTACGTGGTTCACCCGCAGGCTACGTCCACGGTGTGCAAAGTGCACACTTCCACTATTTAGCAGCACCCACTGCTAGGAGCACCAACCCCTTTACAATTTTCACCCGCTTCAACGAACATGAGCACCAACCCCTACTCTCAAGCCCCAACTTGAGTGATTACAAGATATCAATTAATTTGACACACACAGGTGTCTCACAATAATATCCCAATGGCATACGCAGATGCCCTATAGACTTTCAATACAAAAGTATAGCATACGCAGATGCTTTCCAATATTTTCAATCAGCCAAAACAAACACCTGTATATCCTGCAATATTCGTCTGATTCAAACAATTCAACACAATCTCAGATGCAGAAAAACCCAACAAGAAAACCACAATGAAAACCTTGCACACCACTATTCAGAATTCTGCACGATGTAGAAATATGCAAGACATATCTAATGCAGGAATATATTTAAATTCTGATGCAGCAAATTCATGAAAAACCAACCTCAAACCGTTCTTCAATTTTTCCAAAACAGCACTCTGCAACTTTTCTCAAAACCAGCACCCTACTGTATCAGGAATTGCCCCTCACTACACAGCAGTTGTTGTTCTGCACCCCTTTTTCTTTCATAAACTGCACGTCAATCTATGAAGAAAACTCCAAGCTGATTGTTGCAGAAGAACTCCAATGGAAAGGCAGAACTTCACACGTCTTTCTCTCTTTTACAAAACTGCACACTTCTTTCTCTGTTTCTTAACATTCAGTTTTCAAAGCCCATATCTCAGATCCTAAAAAGTTGGATCTCAGCCAATAGGAGAAGTTGCTAACAATTAAGAAGGGTAGGAAGAATATCCTTTTGACTTTCTTACCAAACAAAGAACCCAACAAGCAAATCCTCGTTTGGACTGGGCTGACCCACTATTTAAGTCGGATGAATCTGATGGACCATCTACTAATTACTTTCCAACACATAATGGGACCCACAACAAAGTACAAAGAAGAGTAATTAATCCCGCAGTGCAGAAAAACTGCATAATTTGTCTCCACTAGAAAATTCATAACTTCCTCTTCCGAGCTCGAAACGACATGATTCTTGAGCCAAATGAAAGATTTATCAGAGGACTACAACTTTCATGTTTTGAGATTTAACCCAGATTGAATGGAAAGTAGTGTAAAATCACCTTGAAGCCGCCTGGTCACAGAAAAACAGCAACCTGAGTGAAGCAGAGTTGTCCTGCTGCCCGGGCCATAACTTTAAAACCTGAAGTCGGATCGACCTGATTCCAAAACAAAAAATGAAGCCCTCTCACTGATGCACAAAAGTCATGTTGACCACTTTTTAATTCAGAGGTTAGATGTGGAGATATAAGCATAACAACATGCTTAATTAACATAACCTGAACATGCAGTGCCCCTATTTTCACTTCGAATGCTTGCAACCTTCATCATGCTTCTTTCCAACACATGCCAACACCCTATGTTTGACAACAATTACAAACTAAAACAAATGGCCAACAGATTCAACGTTAATTTTTTTTTCTTGGCTTCATGATATGGACGATTCTGTTGTATTCATCAAATATGACAGTTACTTGTTGAAGAAAATCTTACAGACATAATCGTCGACCATTATGCTGTGTTCAACAAATAAGGCAATTAAAGGGTGAAGAAAATCAGATTGAAAGATTGGTTGATATCAACCATTTTTGTATCACTATGCATATAGTGTCGTCATTTGGTTGCTTATTTAATCTGTTGTTGTCCCTATCCTAAATTCAAGATTATGATTTGATATTTTGATGCGATGCCCTTATCATGAATTATGGCTAGATCCTGCCACGAACTTCAAATGGCCTTCAAATAATGAGATCTCACTCATGAGGTTTTCTAAAGCAAGATCTAGCTAGCTCATTGCAACTTCGCCCTGGTTTGAATCTTTAATATTGAAATGATTTTGTGCAGAATACCACAATAAGCTAAACACAAGGACATACTTTCATACTGCAGAATTCTAACACTTTCCAAATCTCAACATCACTCTGAACATAGTGATATTCACCGTAGAATTTAATGAGTGAGTATTACACGATGAGTTTGCATTCTATCTAGGAATATTGTGGTGATGTTCAGGCCTAATTCAAGGAAACTGTGAATCTAAACTTTTTTAGAGAGAGGTTTGGTTGGTCCAATGGCTTAGCTTGATGAAAGGTGGAAGTACTTACTACTAAAACTACCAAACACATTGTTTGAAAAGATTTCCAAACAGGGAATTATGTCCTCTTGCAGCTTCATGCGTTTGAAAATTCAGGTTGTTCTAAATTCAATCATAAATTTCTGGAGAAGTTTGTTTAGCTTAGATAAACTAAAAAAATGATAACGGCGCCTGCCAATGCATTGAAGTATTGACAATTTCCTAACATCTGGAAAACAAGATCATCCAAGATTTGAGCTCGAACTCATGAGTAGCACAAGGAACAGTCATTGTGAAGTTTTTTTCTTTTTTGAAGAATTCTAATATAGTAATCTTGTTTTCTATTTGATTTCCAGCTTCCACCGGACTCAAAAGCAATAGTTCTGTTGGATACAACCAAGTCCAAGCATTGGAAATTCAGCATTAAACTAGAATAGCTTCCGTGGGATTAGTTTCATTCAATCTTTTGCTAAGACTTCACAAGTTGGGCTTGATCAATTGCAATAAAAAATATCAATGAAACATATGTATATATATACCCAAATCTTGTGCTGCAAATGTCAGTTAGTGCATAATGCTCTCCCATGAATGCCTCTTTGTCAATGCCCAATTTTCATCTTCATCTTCCGTGGTTCTCTCTTCAATTCCTATCTCTCAATTCACTTCAAAATCAATTTCTCTCATCAATCCCTTGGGATTATATTGCCCGTGCTTAGCACGAACATGTTTTGCTAGTTATATTTATTTATAATGAGGCGAACTAACTGCAAATCAAAATCAATTTTAATTTGTCCCAATTGATTTTGACTTTCTCCACATTTTAGACATGTGGACCCTTTAATACAATAACCCTTGATCGAATGACCATGACCATCTAATCTCCTACTAATATCAGCCGATTGGGTCCAGCCGTTCTATTTTTGTTGGTTTAAAGACCAATGAATAAATGAAACGCCCCCAAAGACGACGACTCTTCTGCTTCATCTTCCCCTCTCCCTTCCGATCTACAAGCTCTCCCATCAATGCCTCTTTCTCAACTTCCCTTTTTTCACTTCATCTTGCCCCTCCCTCCCAAAGAAATGCCCCTCTAAAGGAAATGCCTACTTCTCTCATCAATTCCTCTTATTCAACCGACTATAAAACCAGAAACTCTCACCCACAATGCATCGCTCTCTCTATCTCAATCTCTCATGTCCACTTCCCCCATCTCTTTCTCATCTTTGATCATGTCCATAAACGCATCTCTCTCTCTCTCTCTCTCTCTCTCTCTCTCTCTCTCTCTCTCTCTCTCCGCATTTGATCTCCTTCTCAAGGTATGCAATTTTTTAAAGTTGTACTGGTGCCTAACGCAGTTGCTAAATTTCCCCCCTTTCCCCTTGAATTTGAATTCAAAGATCGATATTAGGATCGCCACTTCAACGTACCAAGCTGGTTGTTGTTCATGTTTGCCAGCCGACATATGGCTTGGAAGTGAATGATGGGAGAGTAGTGAAATACAATTATGTGTTTCTATTTTCAATTTTGTTCCCTTCTTTATTAAAAGTGGCTAATGGGATTATATTCTTTGTTATATTTTTCTTCCTTTTCTTTTCCAAGCTTATACCTTATATGCAATAGTTGGGTCTAACAGAAGTAGGAGAATGTCCACGTTTTGTCATTATTCATGGAGAGTTATTTAAGGGCCTGTTTGGTAACTCTAAAAATAAGCACTTATTAAATGATTTAGAGCTTATTAAAATTTAGAGTGTTTGATAAAACTCTAATCAAGATTTAAAATTAGAACTTATATTCAGAAATAAGTGATTTTAAGCTCTTAAACATAAGTTGCTTTGAGTAGCTTTTTTTTCGTAACTTATTTTTTTCTAAAGTCAGGAAAGCCATTTCATGATTTCTTTCTCGGCTACTTTTCTCTTGGCACGACCATCCCAAGGAAGACGATGAGGACGACTTATTTAGATGGTTATCAAACACTCAATTATAAAATAAGGACTTTTTTTTATAATTTTACCAAATAGTCTAATTACAAATTTAAACTTAAACATTAGACCTTTTATTTTGGACCTTAATTTAATTAGCTCTTATTAGATAGATTAGAGTTACCAAAGAGGCCACTGGTGATTTTTTCTTAAGAGAAAAAGCACTTTAGTTGAGTGTTCTGGTTGGGTTTAAGTTGGACCCTGAGAAATCATGTTGGTACGTCAAATTGGCTTGCAGCCAATTATAATACTCTTGAAGCTGACCCATAAGTTGACTCTAACTTGTCTGAAATTTTGGAAGAGAACATTATTGTGTCAGACACAAGGCATTTGTCCCATATGGGACCACCTACTAATGCGATAAGGCCTGATATGGATGCGGAGATGGGTCTAAAGAGGCCTCTAGGTTGCACCTGAATTTTCTGTTTTGGGAGCTTGCCTATGCTTCAACTATGAGTAGGAACCATGGTTTAAAATTATGGTATCGAGCAGTCCAGAAAATCGATACTGGCATTGTTATCAGTTGCTGCTCGCAGTTTTCCACAGTCATTACGGTGTGAATTCCTTTACTATAAATATTTTTGAAGAAATATTCAAAAAATCCAGAATATTATAAAATATTGAAAAATAATACCTTTTCCATTAATAACAACTATAAATTAAATTATTGATCCCCCTAAGTCATGACATCCTGTATCGATGTCTTAAATTTTGGTTTACTCCAAGCTTATTAATGCTATTTAGGGCATGTTTGTTTTATGTAATTGAATACATGAAAATTGTAGGACTTTTTTACATCTAAAAATGTTAAAAATTGAAGAGCCAAATGTGAATCTGAATATGGAAAATGAATAAGGGGAGGTGAGAAATGAATGCCCAGCCATCACCTAATTCAAATCCTAACAAATCAAGGGTTACCTATGCACCAACAAAGGTACCTTATATCCTACATCCCTCACGTCAAAATGCAAATAGAGCTCATTTGACTTTGAATTCTAATGTACTCAACTCCTATGTATTCTATAAAAACAAACAATAAGATTGGATTGGATCATTTTTTAAATAATTGAGGGAAAAACATTTTGACAAATCTTGACCCTGAGCATGTGTTTAAGGTGGCCCATGTGGAAAAGTGTTTATTAAAAATCCTTGATGGCTTGAGAAGGTGTTGGAAGTGTTAAAAAGGAAGAGGAGCTGGTGGTGTTTTGAAGACATGGGTTGAAATGGGAAAGAAGATGAGGGAAAGGGTTTTCTGGTTGTCGGGCGATAAACTCAATTTCTTGGTTGATATATCGGTCCAAACCGATAATTTCAAATTATCAGTCATATCGGCAGATAAATTGGGGATAAATTGGTGATACGATAATATCCAAATTATCGATTCATATAAGGCGATACGAACTGGTACCGATCGATTTGCTCAACCATGGTAGGAGCACACCTTATTTATTTGGAAACCTCATAAATAACCACCTTTATTTTTTCTTCTTATTTTGGCTGTTACATGGGAGGGACCACTAAACTACCCTAATTTCTTAGCACATGCCTCCTCAGGACTCTACAAGTACTCTGGCTTAGAATCCCTGTGCTCTGCGTAAGTAGTTCCGAAACGTCCGGTTCAGATTGGTTTAGTGGTTTTTTGTACACCCCTAGTAGTCGTCCACTCGAGGACATTGCTCGCTTGTGCTCCAATAGTTGATCCAAGACAATGAGGGTGAGAAGCACTGTTCACGTTCACTGGCAGCCATCAACTGATTTTAAACTAACTGATAAAAAAAAAAAAGTTTTTTGCTGTAAAAGGATTAATTTTTTTAAACCCGACCTGAATTGAAGACAATTATTCTGATTTAACTGAGTTTAATGGGCTTTCTACATTGTGCGTCTGGATTTGATCAGAGATACGTTGCTTTTGTACCTGGTAAGTTTTCATTCAGGGACCAACTTATGATCATTTCACTCTTCGTATGAATCAACACTGTTTCAATCTAAAATTGATTAATCCTTAGATTATCATCACAAAAAGTTTTCAAAGTGCTTTTACAAAGAAAAATCACAATGTATAGATTTGGCTTTGATGACCTAAGTTTAAAGGCATATCACTCGTGTCACTTAATATCGAAACCTATCTGCATATCTTCATCTCTTCATTTTAATGCATCTAGGTAAGCCCAATAAGATGATGCAGTTTTTTAAGGAAACATTGTATGCACCATGAGAGCGATGGTAAGTTATCTACCCAAAAACCACCCCTAGGGCTTTCCAACCCAGGTGTACGCGGCCACCATATTGCCTACGTTTGTGCTCCACACAAGTAGTGCCAGGGGACGATCCTTGCCACTGAAGATGAGAGTGAACAAGAAAAATCATACCAGTACAACTATGAATCCATGCCTAAAAGTTGTCTTATATGTTGGTTTTTGACCAGGTTTAACTCCAATAGAACTTGAGCCTTCTATTAGATTTATCACAAGATCGAACCCGAGAACTAGAAAAAGAAGGGGTTGATTGTATCTTATGAAACGTGACTGATATCATGTTAGTTAATCTTTTTTTCTCCTTCATTATTAATCTTCTATTATTCTTACTGAGTTTTAAAGATCCCAAGATGATAGAGTAGATAATTGATAAGAATAGCTGTTACAGAGCATCCTAATCTTTTATGATTGATTATTCATAAGAATAGATATAATCTCCACATTCTAATATGTTATTTATAATTATTTGTATATTATTTACCTATAATGAAACCACTGTGTAAACGGCTAAGACCAAAATTATATATAGGTTACATTTTTTTTGAAGACAACGCATAGACAACATAAAGTGAATCATCACGGACACGATTCAAAATTAATCTGTGTTTTTAAGAAAAAACCATAAATTATTCAAAGGCAAATAAATGCACAACATTTACTAATGCAGGTTTCACATCTCATTCTCTCAATCCCTATATATATATATATATATGTATGTATATACCTTTTTCTTTAATTAATACTTAAACCAAAAATGAGTACAAAACAACCCTATATAATATTTATGGAGTAGGCAAGATAATAGATGGGAATTAGGAATTGATAGCAACAAATAACAGTGAAAGTTCCCTAACGACAATAACGAGAATAAAGAAAGAAGCTGCAACTTTAAGATTTCATTCACTCAATCCTTTTTTTTCCTTTAAAAAACACAGAGAACTTATACTTAAATTTTGGTCTTTAGTTGAATTGTTTGTTTTCCCGGACAAATCCTCATTCTCCATTTTTGCATATATGGGAGGATGGAGATGTAGATTTTATGCATTTGGTTTTAGTTCCACCAATAATAGCAATATTATGAAAACTATTATTAGAAAAAAGTCTCACCATATTTTCAAAATGCTGGTCATATTCAAATGACATAAGAAAATTGTGATTCAAAATATTAGAATTACATATAAACTTATATTTAATAGCTATTCAATCTTTAAAAGTTAATTTCGTTCTGAGATTATATTTATATCCAATTTTGGAAGGATTGAGTTGAGTAGAAGTAAAATCTATTTTATTATCTTTATCCCCCATGCAATGATGTAAAATACTGACAATGCATTGAATAATTTTAGTAATTTTTAATTAATAATTAAATTAAATAAAGACTTAAATTAACTAATTAATCTCAATAGATGCACGGAATTATGCTAGTAGAAATAATGCATTTTTCATATGGACCCTAGAGTGGATTCAACCCAGACCTAGAGGCGAAAGAGAATGAAAATATGTAGGTTTTCCTCCGCTCAGAGGGCCGGGGAGGAAAAGTTGTAAATGCAGCTTTACTGCTGCTTAAAATGGTGGAGAAGATGCAGTTTGATCCCTCTTTGTTCTAGTGTTATTTTTTGGGTTTTTTTTTTCTTTTTTTCTTTTTTACTTATGGGGACGTGGGGCACAAAACCCTTGGCATTTTCTTCTTCCACACCATTTACACATCATCATAGTGAGACCCAACTAATGGCTCATCCGAATGGACTACACATAGAGGATGTAGTTGAATCAGGCAGATCCCATATTTTGCGACAAATTAATGGGAATAATTTCTATTAGAGTGACAGTTCATGAAATTGTAGGACATTCGATTTAATGAGTTCAAATTTTTCTCTACGAAGTATGAAATGATATCGGTCCAATAGATGGGCCTCATTGTGCATTTAGATAGGAATAATGTATTGATAATTGTGCATTTTCATATGGATCGTACTGTAGACCCAACCCAGACTTGGAGAGTTGAAAAAATTAGAAAATCGGCAAGCTTTCTGCAATTAAAGCAATGGTAAAGTAGCACATGCAACATTTGCACCGTTTATAGCGGCAGTAAAGATGCGGTTTGGATCTACACTGTTTTTACGTCTTTTTTTTTTTTTTTTGTCTTTGGGGGACATATTTACATTCATGTTCTCTAATTGCATGGCATTTTACACCAAAGTAGTCAAGCCGGCAAAAGCTCAACTAGAATTTCATGGACATCATATTGGAATTGGCCTTTGCTTTTAGGTGCATGGGCAAAACTAGAGCCTAACTTAATTTTTAGCCTGGCTAGCATATGTGGTAGGAGTAGGGCTGTAAAAGGGAATCCAATTCTCCAATTATCTAAAAGTTCCGACCCGCAAATAAAAGGGTCCGGGCATCATCCCAGCATACCAAACATAAGAACTGGAATAAGAATTCTATTATTGGATTGATTCTTCAGTAAAACCAATCGTTGGAATGGAAATAACTATTCATGTCTCATTCCATTCCAGACTCATTCCACTCTCCATTCTATTCTTGCCTACAACCATTTCAGCAAACTAAACGCTACTGTACGGTTGAGAAAAATAACTTAATTATGTCTTCTGCTTGAGACACGTCACACTTTCATCCAAATTAACAATTGTTGCATATTTTCAATCGGTTCTTCTTTTTGTCAGAAAAACATCTCTTAAAGAAGCACCCATTCTTGCTCCCCAACCCTTATGGTAGAAACATTTCATTCACGTCTCCCTATCACTTCAAATGCCAAACATACTGTATTATTTCTCTCAATTAATTAACAGATGTCTCTGCTTGATAACGATGCCATTCATCACCATCATAGAAGCTCTCTTGTCTTTGCCTTTCTTGATTGCCTTGGCTACCGACTGCAAAAATGCAATTTGGAGTTTTGGAAGATCCAAATCCAAGCCCTCAAAAAGTACTCCCCATGTCTGATTTTTTCCCTAATGTAATGCCTTTTTTTAAAGTTGATTTCTTAGTTTTTAAAAATGTATCACATTTACCTTTTCTTAGATAGGAATCATGTATTGATAATTGTGCATTTTCATATCGATCGTACTGCAGACCCAACCCAGACCTGGAGGGCTGAAAAAATTAGAAAACCGGCAAGCTTTCTGCTGTTAAAGCAATCATAAAGTAGCACATGCAACATTTGCGCTGTTTATAGTGGCAGTAAAGATGCAGTTTTGACCCACACTATTTTTACATCTTTTTTGTCTTTAGTGGACATATTTACATTCATCTTCTCTAATTGCATGGCATTTTACACCAAAGTAGGTCAAGCCGGCATAAGCTCAACCAGAACTTCACCGACATCATATTGGCCTTTGCTCATAGGCGCATGGGCAAGACCAGAGCCTAACTTAATTTTTAGCCTAGCTAGCATATGTGGTATGAGTAGGGTTGCAAGCGGGAATCCAATTCTCCGACTACCCGGAACTTCAGACCCGTAAATAATCGGGTCTAGAACCTATTTTAGGTTTTGATTCATAAATGGGTTTGGGTCCGGAACCCAATTTAGGTTCTGATTAATAAACGGGTCCGGTTCCAGGTCCTTATAAGTTCCGACCGTGAACCCGAGACCCGGCATATGAGTCTTTGATGTGGTAAATTATACATTAAAATCAACTTTATTTGACATTTTTATGTATAATATTGAAGGTAGTAGAATTGATGCACTTTTATAAGTGGAATGATATGCTTATTTTAAGAAAAACTGAAGAATAAAGAAAAATTAGAATCGATTTTAGAACTAGGTTTTAGTCCTCTAGGTGGACCCAGTTCTGAACCAGATCCGAATTTTCCTATTGGAACCGGGTTTGAAACCAACAAAACAGGTTCCGAGTCAAAATTGGATCCAGAACCGAAACCGTTATTTAGAAATGGATCCGAGTCCGGATCCACTATGGTTCAGATTTGAAACCGTCCCGTTTGCAATCCTAATAGGAGTAAAAGTACACATGATTTTCAATTGAGATTGGCCTCTACATTAATTTTAGGGCCATGGCAAAGTGTGGTCCTTAACTTTGGCGTAACAACCAAATGGTCCCCGTGTTTTACTCAAATAGGAGCAGTCAATCTTATAGGGGACAAATTTCTAGTTGAGGCCACCATTTAAATGTGATTGTGGACACGAGACCCACCTAGAGAAATTACAACGTGATGCCTACCTTTATAAATGATTTATAATGTGGTCCCACCATTATAATAGGGGCCCACCTTTTGTGATTGTGACCATATGACCCACCTTTAAGAATTATAAAGTGGGGCCACCTCCTTTGGAATTGTGAACGTGGGGCCTACATTTAGGATAAGTGAGAGGATTTAGAATCTTTAAATGATATTCTTAAAAAGACAAGAGATAGAAAGATACAATTATGCTAACAAGTTGTTTCTTAAAAAAAAAAAAAAAATTTTGTTCCAACTTTCTTATTTTGGCGTGTTAAGATTTTGAGATTTCTTCCCATGAGAACAAAATTCGGAACAATCATTTACACATGCCAAACATGTTTTCTACATCCTTATCTCATGGAAATATGAGAACATCCAAATGGCACGATGCCAAACGCACCCTTAATAACCCTGAATGTTTTGTTAGCTCTGATGTTACTTGTTATATGTTATTTTGTAGAATTATGGTTACTACAAGACAAGGAGATGCTGGACCTAGCAATGAAGCTGGGGTTAATAATCCTGCATCAGGAGAACATGGTGATGATAGATTTCAGGCCATATTACATTCAATGGAGTAATAGTGTAAAAATGAAGAAAGAAGTGCTAGGCAAGATGCTAGAATAGCACAATTGTTGGAAAGGCAAGCTCAACCACCTCCTGCACCTTAAGTCGTTGTTACTCCAAGGAATACAGACCCTAATGCTTTATATGAGAAATTCATTAAGATGGGTGCTACGGAATTTATGGGAAGCTCAGACCCTATGGTAGTTGATGAGTGGATTGTACACACTGAGAGCATATTTGAAGTTTTGCAAAGTTCTGGTAGACTAAGGGTTGCTTTGGTAGGATACATGTTTCGGGAAGTGGCTGATACTTGGTGGAAAAGTATCATGGAACCTTATCATTTTATGGATGATGAAGTATCCTTGCAGACTTTTACAGAACAGTTTCGAAGAAAATTTATACCAGAACATATGACACTGCAAAAGAAGATAGAATTTGAAAGGATGACTCAAGATGATTTATCAGTTGCAGAGTATATCCATGAGTTTACCAAATTATCTCGGTTTCCTACAAGGTCAGTTGATACTGAAGAAAAGAAAATAGAAAGGTTTCTGGAAGGACTGAAAGCTGAAATTCACAAGGATGTAACTGCTATTATGAAACCTCTAAATTTTGATGAAGCAGTCACTAGAGCTTACTGGTCTGAGGAAGAGAATGAAAGGATTACAGCAAGAGATAAAGAGAAAAGAAGTTGTACCTACTCCTAAGAATGTTCCACAGCCAAGTAAGAAATCTAAATTTTCTGGAAGTTCATCTAAAATAGTGACTTGTGATTTCAGTGGTAAGAGGCATATGGCGGGTCAATGTAGAACACAGGTGCATGTTTTCGTTGTGGTTCTATGGAACATGTGATTAAGGATTGTCCAAGGACTTATGGGACATCTCAACAGCAGCAATCACAACAAGCTTCAAGGTCATCATTTCAAACTTTTCAGCAGAAACCTCCAGCGCGACAAAGGCCAAACTAGCAGCAACAACAAACTAGATCTCAAATGCAGCCACAAAGGTCTACTCAATTCACTGACAGGAGTCAGCAAAACCTAGAACAATAGAAGATTAATAACGGAGGAAAAAAAAAATTAACTAACATGATATCAGTCACATTTCATAAGATACATTCAACCCCTTCTTTTACTAGTTCTTATTAAAGAGCGGGCTCCACACAAGGGGGAATATTGAAAAGTATTTCCGCTGCCTCTATTAACGCCTTGAGGTGTTGGTAGGAATAGTTAGCTAAAGAAATTTAATATGGTATCAGAGCCAACCAGTCGTGAGTTCGAATCCCAGTAGAAAAATGCGTGACTCCAAAAGTGCGCCGACCGGATTCCACCTAAGGGAGAGTATTAAAGAGTGGGCTCCACCCAAGGGGGAATATTAAAAAGTATTTCCGCTGCATCTCCTAACACCTTGAGGTTTTGGTAGGAATGGTTAGCTAAAGAAATTTAATATGGTATCAGAGCCAACCGGTCATGAGTTCGAATCCTAAGAGGAACAACTCGGCGCAAAAAAAAAAAAAAAAAAAAATGCGTGTCGCCAAAAGTGCACCGACCGGGTTCCATCTAAGGGGGAGTATTAAAGAGCGGGCTCCACACAAGGGGGAATATTGAAAAGTATTTCCGCTGCCTCTACTAAAGCCTTGAGGTTTTGGTAGGAATGGTTAGCTAAAGAAATTTAATATGGTATCAAAGCCAACTGGTCGTGAGTTCGAATCCCAGGAGGAACGACTCGGCGCAAAAAAAAAAAAAAAAAAGCGTGTCACCAAAAGTGAGAGTATTAAAGAGTGGGCTCCACCCGAGGGGGGATATTGAAAAGTATTTCCGCTTCCTCTACTAAAGCCTTGAGGTTTTGGTAGAAATGGTTAGCTAAAGAAATTTAATAGTTCTTGGGTTCTATTAGATAAATGAGGATGGGGTTATGTATAAATCCATCTATTTCTTTGGAAAAAAAAAGTTGAAAAGGCAAATGCCATACATTTTTAAAAACTAAAAAATCAACTTAAAAAAAGGCATTACATTAGGGAAAAACTCAGACATGGGGAGTACTTGGTGAGGGCTTGGATTTGGATCTCCCAAAACTCCCAATGGCATTTTTGCAGTCGGCAGCCAAGGCAAAGAAAAGAGAGCTTATATGATGGCGATGAATGGCATCGTTATCAAGCAGAGACATCTATCAATTAAGAGAGATAATAAGGTATGTTTGGCATTTAAAGTGATAGGGAGACGTGAATAAACGTTTCTACCATAAGGGTTGGGGAGCAAGAATGGGTGCTTCTTTAAGAAACGTTTTTCTGACAAAAAGAATAACCGATTGACAATATGCAACAATTGCTAATTTGGATAAAGGTATAACGCATCTCAAGGAGGAGACAGAATCAAATTATTTTTGGGACAGAATCAAATTATATTTCTCAGCCGCTTTTCAGCTTTAAGAAGTAAGAATTTAACTCGATGGTAGGGCCCATATATTGAAATGAACTTGTGCTCTTTTTCTTTTTTCGGGGAAAAAAAATCTAAGCTAGTTAAAGTAGATGTCCTCCCTTTTATGGAGGGACCCCAAATTTTCTCAAATAGAATAAGATTGACTGCTCCTATTTGAGTAAAACACGGGGACCATTTGGGTATTAGGCCAAAGTTTAAGGCCACAATTAGCCATGGCCCTAATATTAATGCAGAGGCCGATCTCAATTGAAAATCATATGTACTTTTACTCCTATATAGGGTTGTAAACGGGACGGTTTTGGATCCGAACCATAGTGGATCCAGACTTGGATCCGTATCTAAATAACGGTTCCGGTTCAGTATCCGGTTTTGACTTGGAACCTGTCTTGTTGGTTCCATCCCCGGTGTCGATAGGAAAGTTTAGATTCATTTTCGAAACCGGATCCCCCTAGAGGACTGAAATCTATTTCTAAAATTGATTCTAATTTTTATTTATTCTTCAGTTTTTCTTAAAATAAGCATATCATTCAACTTATAACAATTCATCAATTCTACTACCTCCAATATTATAGATAAAAATGTGAAAAAAAGTTGATTTTGAGGTATAATTTGCCATATCAGAGACTCAAATGCCGGGTTTCGAGTCCATAGGTCGAAACCCATAAGGAACCGGAACCAGGCCCATTTATCAATCGAAACCTAAATTGGGTTCTGGACCCAGACCCGTTTATGAATTCGAACCTAAATTAGGTTCTAGACCTGGTTATTTGTGGGACGGCCCTTTGGGGTAATCGATGAAGTTTTGGTTGAGCTTATGCTGGCTTGAACTACTTTGGTGTAAAATGCCATGCAATTAGAAAAGATGAATGTAAATATGTCCCCCAAAGACAAAAAAGACGTAAACACAGTGTGGATCGAAACTGCATCTTTACCGCCGTTATAAAAGGCACAAATGTTGCATGTGCTACTTTACCACCGCTTTAACAACGGAAAGCCTACGTGTTTTCTAATTTTGTCAACCCTCCAAGTTTGGGTTGGGTCTGTAGTACGATCCATATTAAAATGGACAATTATCAATACATTATTCCTATCTAAATGCACAATGGGGCCCATCTATTGGACCGATATCATTTCTTATTTTGGAGAGAAAAATTTGAACTCATTAAATCAAATGTTCTACAGTTTCACGGACTGTCCCCAAATTCACTCTAACAGAAATTATTCTCGTTAGTTTGTTGTAAAATATGGGATCAACCTTATTCAATGGCGTCCTCTATGTGTAGTCCATTTGAATGAGCCATTAGTTGGGTCCCACTATAATGATGTGTGCATGGTGTGGCAAAAGAAAATGCCAAGGGTTTTGTGCCCCACGTCCCCATAAGTAAAAAAAAAAAAAACACCCGAAAGACAGCACTAGAACGAAGTGGGATCAAACGACAGCTTTTCTTCCACTAGAAGCAGCGGTAAACCTGCACTTGCAATTTTTCCTCCACCCTCAGCTGAGGAAACGCACTTAAAACTTTCCCGCCAATTTAAGCAGCGGTAAAGATGCATTTACAACTTTTTCTCCCCTTTTAGCAGAGGAAAACCTGCATATTTTCATTTTCTTTCGCCTCTATGTCTGGGTTGAATCCGCCCTAAGGTCCATATGAAAAATCCATTATTTCTACTAGCATTAAATTTGTGCGATGCGAGGATTAATTTATTTAGAGTAATTAGTTAATTTAAGTCTTTATTTAAATTAATCATTAATTAAAAATTACTCAAATTATTCAATGAATTGTCAGTATTTTACATCAGTGCATGGGGGATAAAGATAATAAAACATATTTTACTTCTATTCAACTCAATCGTTCAAGAATTGGATATAAATATAATCACATAACGATATTAACTTTTAAAGATTGAACAAAAATTGCTATTAAATATAAGTTTATTTGTAATTCTAATATTTTGAATAACAATTTTCTTATGTCATTTGAATCTCACCAACATTTTGGAAATATGGTGAGAGCTTTTTTCTAATAATAGTTGTCATAATATTGTTATTATTTGTGGAACTAAAAACTGATGCATAAAATCTACATCTCCATCCTCCCATATATGCATATATGGAGGATGAGGATTTGTCCGGAAAAACAAACAACTAAACTAAAGACCAAAATTCAAGTATAAGTTTTTTGTTTTTTCAAAGGGTGAAAAAAGGATTGATTGAATGAAATCTTATAGTTGCAGCTTCTTTCTTTATTCTCTTTGTTGTCGTTAGGGAACTTTCACTGTTATTAGTCATTATCAATTCCTAATTCGCATCGATTATCTTGCCTACTCCATAAATATTACATAGGGTCGCTTTGTACTCATTTTTTGGATTAAGCATTAATTAAAGAAAAAGGTATATATATGGATTGAGAGAATGAAATTTTAAACCTATAGCGCATTATTCATTACCTTTCATAGTTCTTTGTTGTTATATGATAGTTTGTTTATTATTGGCTGGTAATTTCTATATATTAGTCCAAAATGTGCATGAGTAAATGTTGTGTGTTTATTTGCCTTCAAATAATTAATTTTTTTTTCTAAAAACACAGATTAATTTTGAATAGTGTCCGTGACAATTCACTTTATGTTGTCCACGCGTTGTCTTAAAAAAAAATCTAACCGTTCTATAATTTGGGTCTTAGCCCTTTGCATAGTGGTTTCATTATAGATAAATAATATACAACAATAATTATAAATACCAGATTAGAATGTCGAGATTATATCTATTCTTATGAACAATCAATCATAACAGATTAGAACACTCTGTAACAACAATTCTTATCAATTATCTACTCTATCTTCTTGGGATCTTTAAAACTCAGTAAGAACAATAGAAGATTAATAACAAAGAAAAAAAAAGATTAACTATCATGATATAGTCACATTTCATCAGATACGTACAACCCCTTCTTTTTCTAGTTCTCGGGTTTGATTAGATAATGGGGATGGGGTTATATATAAATCAATCCATTTCTTTGGAAAAAAAAAAAGTTGAAAAGGAAAATGCCATACATTTCTAAAAACAAAGAAATTAATTTTAAAAAAAGGCATCACATTAGGAAAAAAATCAAACATGGGGAGTACTTGGTGAGGGCTTGGATTTGGATCTCCCAAAACTCCCAATGGCATTTTTTGCAGTCGGTAGCCAAGGCAAAGACAAGATAGCTCCTATGATGGCGATGAATGGCATCATTGTCAAGCAGAGACATCTGTCGATTGAGAGAGATAATAAGGTATGTTTGACATTTGAAGTGATAGGGAGACGTGAATGAAACGTTTCTACCATAAGGGTTAGGGAGCAAGAAATGGTGCTTCTTTAAGAGATGTTTTTCTGACAAGAACAAGAACCGATTAAAAATTTGCAACAACTGCTAATTTGGATGAAGGTATAACATGTCTCATGGAGACGACCAAATCAAATTGTTTTTCTCAACTGTAAGGGTTGGGGAGCAAGAATTGGTGCTTCTTTAAGAGACATTTTTCTGACAAGAAGAAGAACAGATCGACAATATGCAACAACTGCTAATTATTTAGATGAAGGTATGACGCATCTCTAGGAGGAGACGGAATCAAATTATTTTTCTCAACCGCTTTTCAGCTTTAAGGAGTAAGAATTTAACTCGACAGTAGCGCCCATATATTGAACTAAACTCGTGCTCTTTTTCTTTTTTCGAAGAACAAAACTAAGCTCATTAAAGCAGATGTCCTCCCTTTTATGGAGTGACCCCAAATTTTCTCAAGTAGAAATTTGTCCCCTATAGGATTGACTGCTCCTAGTTGAGTAAAATGCAAGGACCATTTGGTTGTTAGACCTAAGTTTAGGACCATACTTAGCCATGGCTCTAAAATTAATGCAAACGCCGATCTCAATTGAAAATCATATGTACTTTAACTCCTATCTAGGGTTGCAAATGGGACGGTTTCATATTGAAACCATAGTGGATCCATACCCGGATCCGTTTCTAAATAACGGTTCCGGTTCCTGAACCGGTTTTAACTCGGAACCTGTTTTATTAGTTCCAAACCTGGTTCATATAAGAAAATCGGGATCCGGGTCCACCTATAGGACTGAGATCTAGTTCTAAAATTGATTCTAATTTTTCTTTATTCTTTAGTTTTTCTTAAAATAAGCATATCATTCAACTTATAACAGTACATCAATTCTACTAACTCCAATATTATATATAAAAATGTAAACAAAAAAGTTGATTTTGAAGTATAATTTGCCAGATCAAAGACTCATATGCCGGGCCCCGGGTCCATGGGTCGGGACCTATAAGGACCTGGAACTGGACCTGTTGATCAATTGGAACCTAAATTGGGTTCCGAACCCAAAACCGTTAATGAATCAGAATCTAAAATAGGTTCCAGACCCAATTATTTGTGGGTTGGAACTTCCGGGTAATCAGAGAATTGGATTCCCGTTTGCAACCCTACTGCTACCTCATATGATAGCCAGGCTAAAAATTAAGTTAGGCTCTGGTCTTGCCCATGCGCTTAAGAGCAAAGGCCAATTCCAATATGATGTCGGTGAAGTTCTGGTTGAGCTTGTGCCGGCTTGAACTACTTTGGTGTAAAATGCCATGCAATTAAAAAGGATGAATGTAAATATATCCCCTAAAGACAAAAAAAAGACGTAAAAATAGTGTGGGTCAAAACTGCATCTTTACTGCCACTATAAACAGCGCAAATGTTGCACGTGCTACTTTACCACCACTTTAACAACGAAAAGCCTATGGGTTTTCTAATTTTTTCAACCCTCCAGGTCTAGGTTGGGTCTGCAATACGATCCATATTAAAATGCATAATTATCAATACATGATTCCTATCTAAATGCACAATGGGGCTCATCTATTGGGCCGATATCATTTCTTATCTTGGAGAGAAAATTTTGAACTCATTAAATCAAACGTTCTACAGTTTCATGGACTGCCCTCAAATTCACTCTAACATAAATTATTCCCGTTAATTTGTTGTAAAATATGGGACCGGCCTGATTCAACGGCGTCCTCTATGTGTAGTCCATTTGAATGAGCCATTAGCTGAGTCCCCCTATAATGTGTGCATCGTGGGTCCCATTAGCCATGAGCCACCAGGTAATCTATTTGCAATTTCTTGTAAGTGCACAATTCTTCATACTTCATTTTCACATTGTGAAGTTTGTGGATCCAAATGAGATAGAGTGGAAGTATTCTATGCTAATTCTCCCCGTTCTTCAAGAACAAGTTGTTTTACAAGAACAATACGTTTTTTAGGAACTATCTTTTCTCCCCCTAACGGCGGGAATATTGTCTCATTGAATTGACAATAGGAAAAATAAGCAGTGAATACATCTCCTATCATTGGTTATAAATATCAAATAATCAAGGGAGAGTCATAAGTTACATAGATTCCCAATCTACGTTGTAGTCCCATCTTAGTACGCTTAAGGGGTGGTATTAAGACTTCAACTGCACAACCAAACTTGCGCAAGTGAGAAATATTGGGTTGATGTCCTTATATAAGTTGTGCAGGAGAATATTCATGATGATAGGCTGTGAGTCGAAGTCTAATTAACATTTATGCATGCAACACATCATGTCCCCGAGCACTAACTTGTAATTTGGACTACATTAGCAGAGTCCTAGAAATGAGTTGGATGTGCTTTATCATGGATTCAGCTAAGTCATTCTGCATGTGGACATGGGGGACAAGATGTTCAATTATAATTCCTAGAGATGAAGAAAAAAATATAAAATACAGTATTAAATCAAAATCACTATAGTGAAAAGCTATTAAATTTTGCTTAAGGGCCCAATAACCTTTGTTATTCTTTCCGTTACCTTGGTTGTATAATTAGTAAAGATGGGGAGATTGATGAAAATGTTGAACATAAGATAAAAGCATGATGGTTGAAATGGAGACTTACTTCTAGAGCGCTTTTTGACCGACGGATGCCAACGTGATTGAAGGGAAGATTTTACGGGAAAGTGATTAGACCAGCTGTAACCTATGGAGCATAATATTGGCCAATCAAGAAACACCATATGCACAAACTAGATATAGCATAAATGAGAATGTTGAGGTAGATATTTGGCAAAACGAGGAAGGATGAAATTAAAAATAAGCGCTTTCGAAAGCATTTAGGGGTAGAAACAATAAGGAATAAAATTATAAAAATTCGTTTGAGGTGGTTTGGGCATGTCCAACGTAAGCCAACAAAGGCGTGGTAAGGAAAACTTTGGCAATGAGGGTTGATGACACATCAATGGAAAGGGTAGGTTAAAGAGGACATGGATGGAGGTAGTAAAAACAGTTTTAAAAAAGTGTAACTTATCTGAGTTATCATGTCCACCAAAGATATACTATGTCGATGTTTATTTGCATATCTGCACCCTTTTTTCAATTAATAGGAATATATTTTTGTAAAATCAGTTCCATGCAAACGAAGTCCTAAACATATTTTTGTAGCAAAGTGTGCAGACTTCAACCTTTCTGTGGCCTCCTTCGAACAAACTTTTGTGCATTTCCTTGCAAGAAAAAATATTTTGCACCAAACAATGAACAAGTTCTCCCGAAAAAACGTCTCAGTTTTTTCAAGTTTTCATGTAAGAACAGTTACTTAAAACGCCTCATTTTCTTCCTTCGGTGACTCCCTTTTTTTCCTCCTCTATCAATTTGATGTACACTCCTTCCCTCATTCTCCTTTAGTGATTCTGTTGCCCCTCAAGTTCTTCCAAGCGCTACACTCCTCATGCTCGTCTATTTCAACTTCTAGTGTTTCTTTTTAATATTACGAAGACTTTTCTTTTTCCTCTCTTTGATGGAAAGAATGAGCTCAGCTTTTCATGTTTGCCTATTACAATTTTTAGTAGTTCTTTTAATATTATAGTCTCTTCCTCTGAAGAAATGGAGGAACCCAATAAATTCCAGGCAAAAAGAGCCCTCGTAAAAGTGAAGTATTTGACAATTTGCAGTTTCAAAACCCGTCATTCTCTTTCATCTTTGCAATTCATGTGAGCCCTGACATGTTAATCCCAAGCATTAAATTTTCTTTCGGTCAGCCATTAAAATCTAAAATGTTTAGCTTCATGTCTTAAATATTCAAAGACTTCAAGTAATGAATGTCTTTAATATAAAACCAAAACCATTCAACCTTATTTGTGAAAATGGTGCTCCCAAACATAATAACTTGTTTTACATAAGTTTTATATATATATATATATATATATAATTCACATTTGTAAATTTCATTTATTACATCCCAAGCATAAAAGACAATCTTCACTATAAGAAAAGTGATAACTATCCCCCAAAGTGCAGCATCAAAGAAAATTTCCATGTCTTTAAAATAAATTAGCTTAAGCTTGTTATGCATTGTCAAGCGAAGTTAAAGTGTCTACTAGATTAGCTCAATTTATTTACCCTTAGCTCAAACTCGATCAAGTCCTACAAAATGCAGCTTTGATTAGGGTTCGAGACAAAGCTTGAGCTGCACAAAGCTTGGCTCAGCTTATAATGATTAAGGATATCAATGGACCTCCAGTTATTCAGTTGACACAAAGAATTCGACCTGAACCATTAAGATAAAATCATTTTTTGGACCCCAAGTGATAATAAGGTCTAGGTCCAGTGAAGTCTCAAACCCAATTCTTGGTTGCCAAAGATGACACATAATAAAAAAAGATCATTTTTCTTAAAAGTTTTATACATAACAGGCACAAAACCAAGTGCAACAGAGATGGTTTAAAGCTTCATTTGCAACCCCCTACAATACACTATACAAATTCAACATCTAGTACCTGAATGGGTGTCCTTTTTATAGCCGATTTAATGGATTTTATCCTGTAGCTCTTGTCAGTTTTTGGTAAGATTGAAAATAAGGGCCCATTTGCATGACATGAACATCCTGACCTGAAAAAAAAAATGGAAGAAATAGAAGACATTTTATTAAAGAATAATGTGGGCCCAATCTCGTTAGGCAGGCAGTTACATAGATGTATTATGTACAAACTGTATTAAGAAATCTCTAGTCCTAAGGAGGCTCTTAAGTGTATCAACCCAACACTGGCATAAGATGGATGACTCGCAGCAGCCCAACACTTGCACACCAAGACGTTGTTTCTCATCTTCGGAGTCTCTCTCTTTCGCAGCTTCCATGGGACCTTGTGCCTTCTCAGGTGCATCTGAAGGTTCTGATCTCACAACCAAGGCCAAAAAAAAAAGAACACACCCACATCAAACACTAGAATTGAATTGAATAATATGGAATGAACTAGTCCCATATTTTGAGGGGTCACGTACTTGTAAATTATACAAAGGAAGAGGAAGATGGTAGCGGTTTTTTTATTCACCTGGAGTGCCTGCCAACCTTCTTTTCCTTTTGCTGTTACTGCTGCTATTCTATACACATGAGAATGCCTGAGGGGGGACTGTAGAGGAGGCATTGTTGCCTTGAGAGGGGGATGGAGAGACAAACATTGAACGATATTATCTGGATTGAATTGGGTCTTAAGTTTATACAAAGATCTTCAGTAGCCCAAGAACAACCTCTCTCTCTGGACTTCAATTGAGATGAAAGGGTGCAAGTAGCTTTGGAGATGAGTGTCCTGCAGATTATGATCAGACCAGTCTGGAATCCAAAACATTGCGTTTAAGTCAAAAGGGACAGATATGATAAAAGGAAGAAACATGCAGATTAATGTACTTCCACTCCATAACCTTTCACATAAACATTAGGGAAGAGTTCAGAAGGATCAGGCATAGGGCTCTCCTGGGAAAAAAAGAAGTGAAACAACAATGTAAGAATGAGAGTTGCAAAACCACCAAAGCATAGAAACATACCAGTATAAACAATACTCTAAAGACACAGTAATGGAGATGTAAATGTGGGGATTCCAACAAAATTTTAAATATCTGATTTGATGGTCACCTTTGCTTGAGCAATGGCTTCATCTACTTGTTTGCTGACCTCTTTCTCAATATCCTGCATAAATGCATAGTTTGGTTATCCCCTAACTGGTTATAGAATTTCAAGCTTGAATACATGCAGTTTCCTTATGTCCAAGCTAGCTGGCTTTAAGATCAAAGTCATCACATGATAGAAGCAATCAAAACCCAATCTGTTTCTTGAGCCCTAGTTCAAGAATTTCGACCAATGAAAAACGTGTGGCACTAATGAGTAATACCTTGAGATCAGATGCAGTGGCCAGGTCATGAGCTAATATCAACTTTCTTATTCTTTCAATTGGATCACGCTCCTGCAAATATTGGGGAATAAATTTAGTTCTATACTTGACAAAGAAAGGACAAACAGCACACACATAGTTCAATATAAGCTGAAACAGAACAGAAAAATTAAAAAACGAATGTCTCACTTAGCTGAGAAACTTGTAACATGTGCAATGAAGCAATAGAATTAAATTGAATGTGCAATAGAATTAGGACTAAAAGTGTCTGTTTGCATGTGCAATAGAATTAAATTGCAAACAAACTACTCGGGCATATTTAGTGGATGACCATGATATGTTTCCATCTTGGGCATATTTAGTTTGCACATTCAAGCCTATGGAACACTGCCCTTGCCCATAATCCGATGGCCCCATCATCACCAACAGACAATGAATATATGTCCCTCCTTTTTATCAAATGAAGATGAGTTTTGGGTTGAATATGGTTTCATTTGTGAGGATGCCCCCAATAGCAATAAATGGCAGAATAGTCATAAGATAACGTTACCTTGGACATTTTTAGCAGGACTCATGACAGAGAAGCCTCCCAAATCCCAATTCTTCCAGGATAGCCAACCTGCCTCACGCCAGTTTTCTCATCATGTGTGCGGTATGTGCTCCCTGGATCAGACATGGAGTGCATAAAAAAGTTATATTCAACCATAATTCCATATCCAAACAGAAAAGCAAAGAAACCCACCGGTCCATACAATAAGCAGAGAGAGAGAGAGAGAGAGAGAGAGAGAGAGATTAGGCCAGTTTATGGAGTAGGAACCACAAATACTCATAAAAATACTAAAGCACAGATCATTCTTGCAAGTGTTCCCCTGGGACTGTTTATGACTTTCTTCACCACTCTATAGTCTATTCCCAATTTCATCTACAAGTTTTCTTTGTTGTCAAATTAATGCCACATTCAGACATTAATAAGCAGGAACTATCAGATTAGTCACCTTTTTTGTATATTCATGACATTCATGGAATTTTCACCTTATCCATCATTACTATGTACTCTCTAAAACCAACCAAGATTAAGGAATCTGGATAAATATATATATATAGGTATTCTCCAAAAACCAACCAAGCTAGTAGAGAATGCCAATAGCAGCCGCTACAAATATCAAACAGAAAAAATTGATGATCATTCACATCACTTTAGAACAAGTAACAACTTTCAATGGTAGGAATATGTTCAAAAAAAAAGAAGAAAGAAAGAATCATGTTTTGGTCATCCTGAAGAAAGCTCATTAAAGTTGATACAAACCTTCAACCTCTGAAGATGGAAGGCAGGACTGATTATCCTCTTGTGATTGACCCACTTTTCGCCTACATGGGTCACAAGCACTGTTAATAGAAAGGTGGATAGATATTTAGAAGATGAAGGAACCCACAATGTTAAAATACAAATTGAATTCAAATTTAAAGGAAAACAACCTAATACTGCTTGAAATCCTAGAAGTCAAAGTGAGAATCTCAATCCAGTGGTTTCATCTGTGACCCTAGTTGCAACATCAATGTACCCAAAATCACAATTAAAGTCTTCCTACTTTTGCAGGATAGATGGTTATTGGTTAACCATGCATTTAGAATGAACTGAATTGAGAATTACATTAGTTTGGATACTAATGAATTCTTGAGTTATATAAAATACGGACACCAATAGGGTTGAATGGAAAAGTAAAACTCACAAAGATGACCCGAGACAGGTTAGATGAGGCTTCGATGACGGAAACAATATCTATAATAATCACTTATGGTGCTCTCAGCGGCACTCTCACACCCTAAATGATCACCTGCACCCCAAAAAAATTGTTTTTTTAGTAGGGAAGAAACCAAATTAGTGCGATCGTCAATTTTTGCACAGCAAAATCACGCACAGAACTTTAATGGTCCAACTGAACAAATACTGCATAAAATCCTATCCAGGGACAGAAAAAAAAAAAAAAAAAAGGATAACCCATCATCCCCAAATTTAAATGGAAAGGGCACATCAGGATCCATTTGTCAAGGTCCCAGCTAAGTACTAATCTCAACCATCGAAAACCAGATTCCATTTAGATGGAATGGGCACATCAGGATCCCCTACATGTACATCATCAGTATGCTGACGTAATTCCTCATTTCTCAATGTGCGGCCAAAAAAGGAGATGTGGTCTGACAGTGTTTCCAAACACAAGCCCAAATTCAGCCCAATGCAGAAAGTACCAGCCCTACATGGCGTTGAACATGGAACTCAAGTAACAACAAGCCAGAATCAAGCCTGCTTCTGAGACCCTTGGTTCAATCTGGGTCCTAGAATTTAGGCCTGATAAATAAACTTTGTGGGACTTGATTCATAACTCACAACCAATTGGAATTATGGGTATATAACTATTTCATGATCAAATCCCTATCACATTAACTCAACTAAAGTCATATAAAAAAAAGATCACCTGTTTGACAGAGTCTCTCAAGTCCATGATAACCAAAGATCTAATATAAAAATCCAGAGGCACCACAACAAGAACAAGAGTCCAAGTACTAAATTAACAAAGGACGGACAATGAGTTAAAATAAGGGTTCAAAGAAAAACTTTTGAAACAGCTCGACATTTTACCGCTTAGGAACAATCGAAGTCTTCGTCAAAGCCCTTTACATAGGTAGGTCAAAAGGAGACCTTCAAACCTGACCATTCATAATTGGGAAAGGCCCTGTCCGGCATTCCTAAAATTGAAATGGATTTTAAATGATTTTATTTTATACTCAAAAACGTAATTTCACATGGAAAACAAGCGAAAAGACTAGATTTCATGTGCATTTAGTTTTATGAAAAAATATGAGGTTTTTTATGTCACCTGTTTAGCAGTGAGTAGTAATAGTAATAATAGCAAATCACGACGTCTTTAACACTGTGTATATGGAAGAAAAAGATCAGTCAGTAATGCAGACTGTGCAGTTGTTGCTTAGCATGGCTGGAGTGGAAGTAAATGCCATAAACAACGATGGTTTAACAGCTTTAGATGTGTTATTACAACGAGGAGATTGGGTCTCACCCCATCAAGAAGCAATGCATAGCAGCTTATGGGGGGATTTTTTATGTTAAATACCTCAACTCCTCTGTTCTTTCTGGTGACCACTTGCTGATATCATCAAATACAATAAATGACACACACTAAGTATGCAAGAGAAAGTCCAACAAATTCTATATTTATTGTATTTTATTTTTTTGGTTCAAATCAAGACCATCCATCCGGTTGGCCTACAATGATCAATAATCCACTAATCCGATGATCAGGATTGTTTGAATGAGCTCTTTGGTCTGTTCATTCACTGGAGGCCCTGGGCAATCTATCAATCATATTTGCTCAACTAAATGAAAAATAATAAAATTGTTTGTTTGCTAGATTATCTTAGTCTGATTAATTTGAAAGTTATTACAATGGCAGACATTTTTAATCTCAAATTGTGGACAGGGAAAGAGACCGACTGGCAAGTCAAGGCACACGTAACCATCCATGGGGTGGCCGTCAACATAAATCTACAGCAAAATGAAGGTAAAAGAGAGGGAAAGCATTTTTGCAGTTCAACCCTCCAAAACAGAACACAATGACATGAAACAACCAGGCCCTAAACAATTTGTATATTCTGCACAATATGCAACATGTTTTACATGAATGCATAGCTTAACACAAATATGCAAAAACAACACCTAACTAAAGAAGAAACTTTTACACTGAACACTCAATTGATAAACATTCCAACGCCCAACTTAAATCAAAGTATAAACATTTCATCAACTGCTCATTTCAAAAAACTAGTAGAACAGGTCGCAGTGACTTGTTGTTACAGATAACATGAATCCTACAGATGGGTCACTTGAGCTCTCAAATTTGGGTTCCAGATGCCAGAACATGGTGGATTGCTCAGTTTTCCCCATGCTTGCAACTAGCTTTTACTAATGTTTATCAAAACAGAGTACAGACCATTACCAAATTTTGCATTTGCTTGAGGGTCTCACTTTAACCTCCAAAAGAAAAAAGGAAATCTTGAAACAACTGTACTTGCAGTTTCTGTGTTCATTTAGGGCTTTTTGGGCGGGCATCCAGAAGATTACAAATCAAAAGTAAAGAAAACAAAATGATCTCCACAAGATTACAAATCAAAATCCAATAGACAAGATGTCGCAGCATCCAGAAGCAGAAAAGAGAAACAGAAACAAATACATATTAAAACAGTCATAAGCAAATGAAAAACTAGACCAGATGCAAGTCCAAAGCAAGTTAAAAGAGAAAAATCCCATTACCCCTTGGATTCTCTTTCCAGTAACAAGACATTTCGGCCCGCTTGAGCTCTTCTTTGTCGTTTGAAACACAAGCTTTCCACCTGCATTTTCCAAACAAACAATACAAGAAGAGAGGACAAAAAACAACTTCAATCTGTAAAACAGCTATCGGACAAACAAAATCAAGAACTCTTAAAATGCAATGAATCCTAAAAGACATGGATCGAAACAATAAATTACTTGGAAACTACGATTTAGTAGAACAAAAGGAAAAGAAGAAGACAAAGGAGAAAATCTAGGGTTTGTAGAAATGAGATCATCCGAACGGAGGACAAATAAGGCGAAGATGGTAGATCTAATCTAGTCAACAAAGAACTGAAACAGGAGAAGAGAAAAAGAAAAATGAAGAGGAAATCGATCTGTTAGGGTTTATCAATTTGTATTGTAACGTACGGGGATTTTTTTTCTTTGGCGATTCTCTCGCTCTCTCTTTCTCTGTGAAAGATGAGAAGGAAGGGTTTTGCGGCGAGGGAGATGATGGAAAGAAAGATGAGGAATTTAGGGCTTTTTGGGCCGGCGTTGTTTCCACTCCAAATGAAAAACACAAGGCATGATTGAGAAATATATGGAAACAACGGTCATCAATCTCCCATTCATTTTTCGGCATTATTTTCGAAAAATATGTCGCATACGAAGCATACGACAGCTGAGACATGTCAAAAAATAAACAACCGATAGGGCAGTCGTTTTCGACCTACCTCTACAGTAGCAAATCACCTCTTTTGACACAGTGACTGATAAAAAGAATTAAATGATAATCTTTCATCATTTCCAACTAGAACAAATCTTAAAAAGAATCAAACCACCACTAATATGATGCATAGAAAATCTGTAACACCCAACCTTGCCTTTTTATACTGAATGGGATTTTATCTTTTATTTTGTCTATCAACCATCAATTTCAAGGCCATGAATTGAAGGTTAAGATAGCCCAATATGGGATTATTTTCAGTGCCTGATGATTGATGTTAGGGATCATCATGCCAGTCTGCAAATTAGCAATTTAGTTGTACAATCCAAAAACCCAAGCAAACAGCATAACTTGCAATAGAGAAAAGATTTTCATTGGAATACAAGGTTCCCTTCTTCTCCATATATGGGTGCACTTCACCCGAAAAGCTTCCGACTGATAAAGAGTTCTTCATCCTTTGTCAAAACTTCAAGGTTTCAGCTCTAACTAGATGCATCACCACTACAGATGGCAAAATAGAATCATCACCATTTGAGGTTTGGGACATTCAAAAGCAACCCACAGGAAAATACCCATGAACCATGTGAAACCTTTTGATCCTTATGTGATTTTTCAATTATATCATCAATCGCCACCATAATTAATCACTAGTTATTTGAGGTAATTAGCAGAATTAATGGCTACCAAAGAAAATGAGTCATAGTTGTTTTCTAATAAGCGGAAGCAGAGTACTCTGAGGAAGCCGGCTTCTAATAACGTTCCCAAACGTCTATTCTCTCTGCCTAGTCATGAGAAACATGATGAGGATGCTACTCTCCCCTCTCCTGCCTGCATACTTCAGCACAGTTATTTGAGCCTCCATGCACTCAGCAACTGCATTTGGATTCCCTAGTATGTTGCTAACCTTATTACAATACCCAAGGAATGATTAGATTCAAATAACATAACATTTGGAACCAAAAGGTGGCAAAACAGGAAGTCAAAGAAAATGGCACGTCCCCCAGCACAAAGCATAAAATAAGATGGAAAAGAGTAAATAATACAACCAGATACGATAAGGTGTAATCCACAATTACTACTGGTCCAATCATCACCTTATCAAACAGGATCCTAGACGTGAGGAATGTTGGGGAAATTACTCACAAACACAGCCACCACAAACCGACATCATCATTAGGGCTGTGTTTGGTTTCCAAATAAAAAAATATGAATAAATCAATTAAACTAAAATAACACAGCCATTCTCTATTTAGACACGAATCAACGAAATTCTATGGGAGAAAAATAGTAAAAGAAAGAATCAACATTAATTCTATGGATTCAGCATATCAAACACCTTGCAAACAAGTAGGAAGCAATGCCACAGTCAATATATGATTAGATTTTCTTCTTCTTGAAGGCACAGAGAGAAAAAAGGTATCATTTCAATTGGACTTTTTTTTTTTATACAGCATACTTAAAACCAAACAATTGATTTAGGAAGAAAGCTAACTTTTCTAGCATGATATCCCCAATAGAGTGTTATACCATGCAAAGATCATAATATGACATATCAGAAGCATGAACAGAAGGCACTGACCTCACAACTTGCATTAGATCACTTTCAGACTTTTCTAACAAAAGTAGGAATACAATCAACATATTTTTTATACTGCCCGTCTTTCGAGAGAAAGTCAACTACAATAGACATGGTGTCGGCGTCTGGCAAAACACCTCTCTTAGCCATTATATGGAGAATCTCCAAGGCCTTTTGTATCTCATTAATCTCACAAAAACCACGAAAAATTGCATTAAATGTGAAAGTGTTAGGCAAGCAACCATTTTCCTCCATTTGACAAAATAGCTCATTAGCCTCCTCCATCAAACCTTCTTTGCAAAGTCCATTGATCATTACGGTATATGTTATCACATCAGGCACCAAACCATTGTCAAAGATGCCTTGAAATAGCTTTTTTGCCATTTCAAATTTCCCATCTTTGCATAAACCATCAATGAGGATACTATAAGTTTTGATACATGGTTGGAAATTAGAGTTAACCATAGCTTGAAATACATTTATTGCCTCTGCAATGTAATTTCTTTTGCAAAGTCCATCCAACAATGTAATGTATGTGATTTGGTCAGGCCTTGCGCCAGAAGCTTTCATCTCATTTACAAGAGTTAGTGCTGCCCGAACACTGCCTGCACCAAGCAAACCGCCCAAAAGAGTGGTGTACGTAATAATATCAGGTACCAATCCCTTATGACGCATCTCTTGTAAGAGCCTTACGGCTTCGTTTATTCTCCTGCTCTTACAATACCCATTAATCAAGACGGTATAGGTGCGCACACTTTGCTCGATGCCACCAGCCACCATAGACTTAAAGACTTTCATTGCATCATCCATTTTCCCTTGCAAACAATAACCATCCATCAATGTATTATAGGGAATTGCATTAAGCTTCTCGCCTCTTTGAATCATTAGGTCAAATAATTCATGTGCTTTTCCCACCATCCCCTCTTTACAAAGTGCATCCATTATGATGCTGATAGTAAAGGCATCCGGAGATATACCACTACTTATCATTTCATTCAATAATCTTGTGCTTTCTTCCCACCGACCCATACAGACAAATCCCTGAATTAAAGAGCTATAAGTGACAACATCCGGTGAAACACTATTACCAACCATTTCTGAAAAGAGTGCTAGGGCCTCATCCAAAAACCCTTCTCTGCACAGACCATCAATGATAGTGTTGTAGGTACAAGTATTAGGCCTACATATTCCCCTCTCCATCTTCCTAAACAAATGGAGAGCAGCACTCACATTTCCATTCTTGCAAAGCCCATTGATGATGGTACTGTATGTAACTATGTCAGGTCTATACCCCTTCTCCACCATTTCTGAAAAGAGGTGTATGGCCTCTTTCACCGACCCCTCTTTGCAAAGCCCGTCTATGATGGTCATATATACAACACTGTCTGGCCTACATTTTACCTTCTTCATCGCTTTAAGCATCTCAAGAGCGGCATCTACCTTCCCACTCTTGCAGAGCCCATCTATGACGGTACCGTAAGTAACCACATCAGGGCGGCATCCCATCTCCACCATCTTCGTCAAAAATTCAATGGCCTCATCAATTTCACCCACCTTACAAAGGCCCCTAATTAAAGTAGTCCAAGTTACTGCATCGGGTTCGAAACCTCGTTTAATGATGTCCCCAAAAATGGCGAACCCCATATCGACCCTCTTCAATCGGCAGTAACAGTTGAGCAGAATGCTCAGAGTAACTAGGTTGGGGGCAATCCCAGTGGACTTCATCCTCAAATAGAGAGCTACAGCAGTGGAATGATGTTTGATTTTGGTAAGAGCCCCCAACAGACGATTGAAAACATCAACTGGGGGCACGGGATTCATGAGAACCATACGATCGAACCAACCCAATGCATCATGAAGCTTCAAATTCTCAAAATTTAAGAACTGGGTATTCAATACCTTTGCAGTACTAGAATAAGAAGAATTTATAGAAATTGGAAATGGGTATGAAAAGGAAGTGATAATACCAGTAGCACCCTTCTTCACTGCAGCAGCGATGGCAGTTCTCGAGCGAGAAATGGAAGAAATCGAAGCGGCCACTAAAGCCATTTCTTCTTTAGGTTGGAGAAGAAGAATGCCCCCGGTCTATAGGTGTCCTTTCCTGTGCAGGGGTTCGGTTTTACGGGAGACACGACAAAGAGAAAAATGGGTGTTTAACAGCCAGCGGAGCAAATTCGACGGTCGAGCTCGTCCTTGGTGGATAGGGCTGGAGTGGGTAGTGTGTCAAAGCAATTGATGAGATCTCAGCCGATAATCTTTTATAGGTTTGCTAGCTTTGTTTGGTGGATATCTACCTCTCCTTATAACATCTAACATTTATTCCTAAATGGTTGAAGTTAATAAATTCTCATAGGGCTATCTAGACATCATAAAAGGAGGTTTAAAAAGTTAGGAATGAAAGAATAATAAGATTTTCATGAAATAATTAAGCTTATAGTCTAATTAGATGATTTTATGAAAAAAAAAAAAAGAAAGAATGAAACTAGGGACTGGTTGTTCATGCACTTTTTTAATAACAAAAATACATCAATTGACGATATTATGATTTTAGTTAAAGATATCGTCAACTTCCTGTGTATAAAATACATTACGAAATTCCAGATTTTCAACTGCATTTCATCTTCTCCGTGAAGAACTCTATCTTTAGGTTGGAGAAGAAGAATGCCCCCGGTCTATAGGTGTCCTTTCCTGTGCAGGGGTTTGGTCAACATTTTTTTAATTTTTTCAGCCATGTCCTTATCATGGTATTTGTCAACTAAAAAACATAAAAACAAAACAATATATACACTTCTTGAAATTTACAACAACTTGCTGAAAATTAACTGTAAATACATGATTTAGTAGAGGCCACCACATGAATGGCATAAATGGCCAACGAACACAGATAATCAGCCAATAGCCAACGTGTAATTGAGTACACCACATCAAGAAGTTCTCAGCACTTGAAAAGAGGAATCAAAATTTGACATTCTTCTCCCATTAAGTAGTGGAGATGCCAACAACTGCCTGTATGTAGTCCATCTTCGCCTCTCACAACTGATTCTCAACTTCAAATGTGTAAATTCGACCCTACACAACAATTAGTTTACTTTAGCATAAAATATTGTTAGAATCCAACAATGCATACACTTGACAATAATTATATACAAGCAGCATCAAAGATTGTTTGAATGATTGTACCTTCTTTGAAACAAATAGAAAGATAAAATGAGAAACTAGTGTAATGTCATGTTTCCACCAAGATTCCCTAGCATGTGTCTTACATGGAAAGAAGGCCAGTTTAGAGATCAACCCCATGCCCCTTCCATGTGTATTCAAATATGGGGTGTTCTTGACATGTCCAAACGGATCAAAGGCATGAAAAACATGACTGATAAATGAAATATTACCTCTTCTTGCATCCCAAACCATCCCAAAATCACTGGCTAAAGAATTCTACTTGTTCAGTTAAAGAACTAAAGAAATGAGAATGACGGCTTACAAAAAGGTAAACCAAATGCTCTTTCATTGTATTACTGAAAGATGGCTTACAAAAAGCTAAAGAAAACCATTGGTTAACTATTGAGTGCAAACAATTACAAAACATAGAAAGAGTATCATTAAACGTTTAATTTTCTTGTCATAAAAAGGCATAGTACTAAAACTGATCAGCAAGCATGAAATTGGTAAAGCATTACCAAGCATAAAACTTGGCGGATAAAACTTCAATTTTTGAGACATAAACCAGATCATAACTTTGTTGCATGACTTGGTGCCTTTTAAAACGTGAACTCCATTCGGTTATGGCATCTTGAACATATCCATGTGAACAAGCATAAAACTTGGTCGATAAAACTTCACTCTTTGAGACATAAACTAGGCAAAGACGTGAACCAGGAAATGTCTACAGACAATAAAGTGCTACTTCATAATGCAAGAAGAGTCAAGTGACAGCAAAAGGCAATAAACTAATAAAAAAAAAAGCAAATAAACAAAGAAAAAAAAATATAGCAAACAAGTAGACAATAAAAAGTTGTAAGATCGATATTCATATGAACATTTCATCAAACTCACCCAAAGGAAGGCATATCATGAATAAAAAGACCAACCTGGTTGGTTGTTGATAATGTATAAGTTATCACACATGACATCCTGCCTTTGTTGCCTGCCTACAAAAGTTAATAAGCTTTTATCAGCCATAGTTCCCTTTTATTAGTACTTAGAATATTACTTGAACAGTGGAATTATGACTCAAGAACAACATAGATTAAAGAATAAGAAGAAATGTTCCACTGGATTTTCCTTTCCATGCTCCCGTTAGGAACCCGTCTCAGATATGGGAAGAAATCTCTCCAATCCACCACAATTCCACCCATCATTGGGTCAATCACTATTCACTAACACATCAAAAATTTCCTATTTCAAAAATTCGACTCCAAGCTCTTCCATGTAAATGGATTCAATGTCTTTTACCCAAAGCCTGCAAAATTCATTTTGTTTCAACAATTTAAACATTATTTTTGTTGTCTTTTCAATAGAATTAAATCTCAAAGATCTTTTCAAGAAATAAACCTCCTTGTTTTAGAGCTAACCGAAAGAAGTCCAGCCTTGAAAAATCTCACTAAGGTTCACTGCTTCAGAGGATTGTGCTTGACCTCAGCATGCAATTGGTTTAAATTGTTCTCTATCATGGTGCCTTCATGCCTACGATTTCGCTTCCGATATGCACACACAAAAAAGAAAAAAAAAAAAAAAAAAAACAGAAATTGTTGCTTCAAGAAGTAGTAGGAGGCTATTTTTGCAAGCATTCATGTTTTTGTTCTGTCTGAAAAGTTTGTTAATAGGAGAGAATTTTGAAATACACACTAGAACATTAGCTCCCAGAACACTCGTTAGTTGTTAATATATACTGTTTTGCCATCATATGGAAATCAACATGCATAGTCACTCATTGCAACCATATTTTTATTAAATGTAAGGACTGTCAATGCATTGGAAAGCTTCCTTGTCGAGATAGAGGAGAATCTAGTCACCGTCGACTAAATAACTGACAGTAGGTAGATATTAACCAACAGATGCAGAGCGTTTGTGTGAGCCTTGGCCACAGCAGAAAAGCAAATCAACCTTTCCTTTACCCGCAACTACCAAGTGAGTAGTGATCAATGACCAACTCTGATAGAAGAGAAGCATAGCTTTGGCATTTAAATGGATGGACTTTGAGAATGCAGTAGCAAAATTGTCTAATTCAAATTTCAAATACCCGCTGATTAAGTCATGAATATTTATTACTCCCTCCCAATTGCAGAAAAGAGGAGCCATGTCATTACACGGCATTGGTTATAATTGCTCTTGTTCAGTCATGATAGCCCACTACATCTTTCACTCGGGATAAGCCACAAAGGCGTGTAAGTATATATTCAGAAATATACAAAATTATGTAAGAGTGACATAAGTGTATATTCAGAAATATACAAAATTATGTAAGACTGACATCTCCCATCCCACCTGCTCTCCACCAACGCCTCCCTAAGTCAAAATCCACATGTCTCATTCCATAACAAACTCAACATCCTTTCACAAAAATTCTACACTTCTTTAACAGCTTAAATCCTTATAGAAAAGACTACTTGCTAGAAATGGGCAGTTTTCTGGAAAACTCAGCCACTTCAACAGTTATTGCACCTGTTAGATCCCCACTTCTTAGAATGCCCACGTTCACCTAACTCGTGATTTGCTTCTGTTATTCTCCCATCTCTTTTTTCTTCAAATCCCTACATGCTTCCAGCCAAGTTGCATGCACAAATAGCTTAAAACAAACCCCCCTGGCCTCGTCATAGTAGCCCATTATCTTTACACTATTTGAGTTATCTCACAATGACTATATTATTCGTGAATCCTCATGCATAGAATGAGGACTTCATTCAAAATCCATGCCAAGATGTAGACACCAAAAATTCAACCAGACACATCCATCCTCAGGTGCTGTACCAAATGCAGTCACTGTTTCAAGACTTTGAATCAGCCTTTTAAATTGGGTGTGTGGGCCACTCAATCATTTTCCTCACTTTTGAGAGGGATTAAAAAAAACAGAACAAGACATGCAACCATCACAACTGAAAGACCCATCTATTTTTCATTTATTTTTTCTCTCTAACCAATACGCAGGCAGAGATCTCCAAGCAAAAGTGCTACCTGCCACATGTTGATTTGAAAAAAAAAAAAAAATCTGCTATGGAATCTATCTATGCACAGTTGAGGATTCAAATGCTCGTCTAATAAAAAAAAAAAAAGGGGTAAATATAAAATTTGAACTGGCACCTTACTAAAAATGCCAAAGTGAATTGTAACACCCTGCCAAGTTAATTAAGATTAACTCTAATTAATTTGGATTAATGCTAATTAAGCATGTTTTATTGAATTAATGTTTGTTAAGGACCAAATTGAATGAGCTTAGGCTCAAATGGTTAATTTGATCTTAATGAAAGGGTAATCAGTGGCATTGAACTAATTGAAGTGATTTTAGACTAAATCAAGTAGTCCAAGGACTTTTTCGTAAATACGAATTTCTGTGTATTTCGTCTAATACGGAAACTCTTGATACCCGCGCGTATATCTCAAGGAGTACGTTAACTTCTGTACTAGGAGCGATTCCATTCGACGTGAATTGGTTCAAATGACCCTTCATTTGACTCAAATCGTAATTAAGAAGGTTGAGGAGGGTTTTAATGCAAAATGGGGTTTATAAAGGATTGGAATGAACTCAAGTCCATCCGTTCCTGCACAGCCAGCCGACCTAAGCTCTCTCTCCCTTCTTCTTCTTTCTTCCTTCCATTCTCTCCATCAAGATTGGGGCCTTGCGTATGGT
This sequence comes from Persea americana, assembly GCA_029852735.1. NCBI lineage: Eukaryota > Viridiplantae > Streptophyta > Magnoliopsida > Laurales > Lauraceae > Persea > Persea americana. The sequence continues at coordinate 4,348,145 of CM056819.1, forward strand.
TTTGAAGACAACTTCACCTTCTTCCTCTCACTCTCTTTCGATTGCTTAGAGTAAAGCTTAAGAAGATCTCAAGAATTCCTTCAAAAGACTACAAGTAAGTGTTTTGAGTTGGTTTTAGAACTTCCAAGTTCTATTCAATGAGATATGATGTATTTAGTGCAAAGAACTCATAAGAGTTCTATCTATGTGTTGATTTTGGTTTTTAGGTTGAGATAGGCTTGGATTTAAAGGATTTCCATTTCAAAATCAAGCTAACAAAGAGGGTTTTTTGCTAATTGCGCTTCACACAAGGCAAGTATACTCAACTCCAATGATTTAAGATGCTAATGGATTTGTTTGAACTCTAAGAGTTCAATTCCAGAAATTTTCAGTTCAAAATTTTCTGAACTTTTGAGAGGGCTGACCGACACCTGACCGACCCTTTCTGGGTTGAATTTCGTATGGAGTTACAGCTTCTGGAAAGCTGACCAAACTCAGCCAAAGTTGCAACTCGGTCGACCAACAGTCGACCGAACTGCCTAACCGAGCTCAATTGAGCTCTCTGGATTGCGAACCGAGGGGTAACCAAACTGGGTTCGGTTAGCCGACACTGTAGGTTTGGTTGACCGACAAGGTAACCGAGTTCCCTTGGAAAGTATCAGGAATTGTATCAGAAAACTAAGCGTCTGGAAAGTTGACCGACAGAGTTCGGTTAGCTGAAATCCAGAGTTCGGTTAGCCCGACAAGGTGACCGAACTTGAGGAAAATTCAAATTTGATTTTTGATTTTTCTGGATAAGAAGCCTATTGACTAAGGCTAGCGTTAATGGTATTTTCTTAAACTTTCATGGGTGTTAGCTAAGGTTATGCTAATGTAAATTTAACTAAAACTGATGTCATCAAGAATAACACATACATTTGATAACAAACGTTTCACCCGAATGTTTGGTTTAGGAAATTTAATTAGATTTGTTGATTTGATTGAATTGTTCTTCCGAGTCTGACCTTACATAGTAACTCTTAAGCTTGTTGTAGAGCTGAAATGAATAATGCAATGAATTAATGAGATGAACCAATGAAATAAATAAATGAACAATCCTATTGCAGTAGATGGAATAGAGTGTTCCGGAGCTCTGCAGGGCAAGTGATCTCTGATCAAGACACTAGGAAAACCCACACATTTGCAAAGCCACTTAATAATAAAGTGAATGAATTGAATGAGTCCTTTTTTAAGCCTGGGTCATGAATGTTGCGCCCTTCCGCCCTGTGCCAATGAGAACAATGCTAAGCCACTTAACAAAGTACACTCACTAATATTGAATGCTTCCTTTAGAGAAGAACTAAATGAATGAATAAGTGAATGTACATATTATTGATTTGAATTGTTTAGAATTGTTAACAAATTATTAGCATGGAATTGTGTATACATTGTTGAACCGTCGTGTTCACAGTGTTATGATGACATTACAGGCCAAGTTGCTCGTCCCAAAAATGCAAAGGCCACACCACCAGCGGAGGAGGCCAATCAGGTTCCTCCAGAAGGACTGAACGAATGGACTTAGAAGGGAGGGCAATCACATTAGAATGTTTTAGAGATATTTTGAGAAATACATGTATATTCATTTTGAATGTAAATAGTAGTCACCTGCATTGTATTTTGAATATGCAGTATTTGACTTAAACATTAGAAGGAATGTGTATAAGGAACTTTACTTTTATGTAAAGAACTTGTACGGTTTAAATTAATTGTCAATGTATATATAATTTCCACGAAGATATACATTTTAACAGGTATGAATGTGTGATATCCCTTGTGAATTTCGTATCGACTTCGGTTAATACGGAGTTTACGGAAGTAAGTATGGAGATCGCAACTCGGGGTTAGCCATAGTAATCCTAATCTCGGGCCCGGGTCGTGACATGAATGCCCCTGGACTATAGAGTACCATGGCGGGCTCATGTTTTGGCCTTGTTTTTTTATATTAGGGATGGCGTTTTCAGTTGAAACGGTTCTGGACAGTTTCTAATCGTGAACGGCCCAAAAGAGCACCAAATTGACGTTCCTAATCAACAATTTTGGTGCAGTTAAACAACCCAGTTTGGATGTACGAAGGATATTTTCATTGAAATGTTTATAAATTCAAGCACACTGCACAATAAAAGCTTCCTGCTTATGGAGTTTACCAGCCTTTGCCCAAAACTTTGACTCCAAGTTTCAACTCTGAGTAGATGCATTATTGCTGCAAATGACAAAAAAGAATCCTTGGTAGCTGAGGTTTCCGGACATCCAAAAGAAACTTAGAGGAAAATACAAATGAACCATGTAAAAGCATTTGGTCCTTCTGTAATTTTTCAATTATAATGTTAATCACTCACACCATAACCCACCACCAGTTAGTCAAGGTCATTAGGGGAATTAATGGCTACCAAAGACTAAGTCACCGTTCTTTTCAATTATCTTCCTTTTTTTTAATATGCACAAGCAAAGGACTATGAGGAAACCGGCTTATAACAGCGCTCCCAAACATCTGTTCCCGTCTCCTTTTATTTGCTTCAATGCATGCTTCAGCACAGGTGTCAGAGCCTTTATGCACTCAGCTACTGCATCTAAATTTCCTGGCATATTGATAATCTGATTACAAGCCCAAGGAATGGTCAGATTCAAAGAATAGAACATTTGAAAAAAAAAAAAAGTGGCAAAACAGAATTAGAAGAAAATGGCACCTCCCTCAACAAAAGTATAAAATAAGATGGAAATGAGTAAAAAATACAATCATATATTGTAGGGAGTAATTTGGCTTAACTGCACTATCCTCACCTTATCAAACAGGACCCCAAACTGGAGGAATCCCCCACATCCTCTGTTTCACTTCCATCATGATTAATGTGATTGAAGTTCATGAATTTAAGGTGTCCTTAAAAATGTTTTGCATTTTCCCTGGAGCCTCAAGGTCGCAAAAAGGAAGTTTCAGAAGTGGAAGATGTCTTCACTGTGCCTCCTAACTTCCCACTGGAGAAAATCATGGATGTAGCAAATGGGAATCACAAAAAAATACAAGCATTTTCCCTGCTATTTCTTTTATGCCCAAAATCTGTCCAGGTGCTGTAGTTTTTTTACTTGTCAATTTTCTTTTTCTAGTCTTCTTTGTGGAGCACGAAGAACATGGAGATGCATAGACATATTTCGGTGAGTGTTGGGTATAGGGCTGCTCATGACAACTTTAAATTGTTTTGAAGGTCATATGAGAATATACTCTACAACCAAAGAACTAGCTAAAGGAAAATGTGCAACTTCCCGACATTAACAGATCTCTTTTATTATGGTAGCCTATTCTGAGAATTTATCAATCAAAATTGATTTTAGCTCTTGCTTTCACATAATCAATAATTCGGTTTTTGCTCTTGCCATCTCATCATCAATTCCCTTTCTCACAACTCAAGATTTCAGGAGAACTCACAACAAGAAGTTGAGTTATTTATATTCAATTAGTGAGAAGTGGATTTTCTTAAAAAACCTAGGTATGGGTGGTTTTGTGAGACCCGATCGTAGACAAAAAATGATAGGAACCTAGCTAATTAGAGAAGGAAAAGCCCATCTTTAGAGAGGGTCTGACACTAATCATATCTACCCTTTCAAATATCCACGTGTATCAAATAGGAAAAAAGAAAGACATCATAAATCTAATCAAAATATCACAAAGAAAATAAATAAATTGTACACTCTACATTCATAAAATGGGAGGAAAAGGCTGTACAATAGACAATAACTAATGATGGATCCCCAATTTGAATTTGAAGTTAGTAAAGGGTATCTCACAAGGTTTAACAATAACATAAGGGCAGATGAAAGATCTCACGATGCTTTCATCATCTAATTAGTAATCCATGTAGAAGGATTAACACGGTCCCCTACTCAATGGTCCCTCTTCAACTGGTCCCTTTGTTCCATCGTCTCTTTGGCAACTTCAATTCATTCTTTAGACTACGTACCTTAGAGAGAGCCTCTCATTTGATGGACTGTCATTTGTTTTCACTAAGCGAACACTGTGAGCACTACTTTGGTGTTCCAAGTGCCTCGTTTTTGCTATCCCATTTGATAGTCCCATAATGGAAGTTTGCTCCAATTATATAGGTGGAGAGTTGGTGTCATGCAAGCAGTCAACTGCACAAAACTTGCATTACCAAATTGAGTCTACCTATACATCTCTTTTTTCTTATCGGTCCAAGAAACTTCATTAAAGAGAAATAGTATAAAGATGCATTATAAAAGGCATACACCAAAAAACCAAACATACCAAAAAAAAAAAAAAAATCGAAAGACCAACAAAAGGCTCAACTCTGTCTAACCATTGCATTGCCAATAAATCCATAAGATCATTTGCAGATCTAAATATATTATGAAACATCATCTGGATAGGGGAATGAAGGGATCTATTCTCATTGAGAATATATGTAATAACCTGGGCCAGGTTAGGCCCAGATTCGTCCGACCCATAAGGTATTGGGTTGGGTTGGGTTGCATTAGTTATTTCTAGCATGTTTACAACCCATTAGTAACCCCTTTGTTTGTTGTTGGGTTGTTAGAAGATACCTCCTTGGGAGGAATACTCCGTTCGGGTACCCAGGGGGAATTTCCCAAAGGGTAGAGATCTGAGTTGATCCCAAAATTAACGAACTCTTTATTTGCCTTCTGTTAAAGAGGAGAGGAGATGAAAGAGTGCAGAAGGATTCTTCTTGGGAAGCAACAAAGTGGAATCGCAGGGAGGAAGAGGCCGGAAGATCTAATGGATGCAATACTCAAGACCTCATATCGACCGTGCCACAATCTGCTACAGTAGGAGTTGAGTAATATTTCCAAATATATAGAGAGATATGGGCTTCTTGTTTGTTTCGTTAATCATGATTATGCCCAAAAAGGCCTAAGGGAATGGAAATCTGAACACTGACAAGTCTTGAGAATTTCATTCTCTACATGGTATGACGATCTAGTGGGTTTGGCCAGAATCCGTAACCCCTCAGATCACAAGTCTCAGATGTACCACAATCTGAAGGTAGAAAATGAATAATTCTGACGTGACCCGGCCTTGATCCGAGGTAGAAAATGAATAATTTCTTGGTTAGATATGATGATGGAGTCCTGTTGGTTAAGAAAACACCAAGATAATATTCCATACAAAAAGAGAAGCTAGTCCGATGCAGATCCAAGGCAGAAAGATGGATTCTGCATAACTAGGTCGATAGAAACAGATTTAGTCGACTGGGATAATGGGACCATGTGGCCCACTTGATCACAGATCTGACCTAGGGATCTGAAAGTGGACCCCTGGGAGACCACAGTGATTATGGACCCACTTGGAATGGGCTCCATCCGAGACCTATCCAGACCTCTAAAACCTCTGCATCGGTTTTTTTGGTGATTTCTTGGTTTATTGGAAGATTGGGTTGTGGGACCCACTGGGTCACCCGATCAAAGATCAACACCAGCCATCTGCCTGGACCCTGATGGGCGACCAGGATAGCCCTGGACCCATGTGGATCGGGCCGCCAGGGACCCACCATCTCCTTCCCCCAAAATGTTGGGTGTGAGACCCATTCTCTGGAAGTGACCAACAATGCAAAGCACTATATCGTCACCCCCCTTTATATAGGGTCAATTACCGTACAACAGGTGTTGAACCTGCCAATTGCCCCAGAACTGCCAGAAAAGGTATATTTACTGCAGAACTGTTCGTCTGTAGGATATCACAAGTTGCGATATCCTAGGGATGTAGGTTATCACACTATCTGATATCATTTATGGTCAGATGCTGCGATATGCTTGCGATATCCTACAGATGAACAGTTCTGCGGTAAATATACATTTTCCAGCAGTACTCGGGCAATTGACAGGTTCAACACCTGTTGTACGATAATTGTCCCCTTTATAGAAGATGCTGTGTTGTTATTTTTTTCAATATGGACCCTAGTTATTCATCCCCAAGACCCCTTTAATGATTATTATGTACAGAAATTCCCATTTAAACCCTAGATTATCTCAGAATTTATAAACCGATAGTATTTTTTATGGTTCTGAAATTTTAGTATAGGCCCTGATTAATTGTATAACTTAGAGTTGCATACTATGGGTATATGTTTATGGAACCTAAACCATGGTACATGATTATGAAATAAATATCCAAGCCAACAGGACCTTTCTTTAACTGATAGAAATTCCTTATATATGATTGGACTTGTAATGAAGACTTAGAACTTAAAGATATAAGAGTAGTGCCACATTGGCGGGTACCAAATTTTGAATTGGAGTGGGGCGTATATAAACCCGATTATGTGGAACTAGCCCTATATCAAAATAATTAGTGTATATAACTCTATGATAGTTCTACTGCATGCATAATAAACATAAAAGAACTAATGAATACTTCCTAAATAACTTAGAGCATTTTAATATGAACACTATACAAGACAGTGACATCGTATTTGAAACAACCTTAAGGACGCCTACTCTGAATATTGATTTGATTAGTGAACCCCTTGTGGGCACGGAGGGATAAGGCTGGATAGGGACTGAATCAATGATTATTGAACCAATCTCGTAAGGACAATTTTGAACAACGTATGGAAAAGACTTACTTATTAGAAAGGACTGAAACACTGAAACTCTTACGATAGAGTTTTATTGTATTATAAGGACCCATAATTGGGAATATTGAACTTGCCAATGCTAAGAGATGAATATGAAATCTCATAAGATAATAAGAAATTCTATAAGACATCTGTTCTGATTCATAGGTTTCTTCTCGTCATTTCTATTATTGAATTATGTTATTAAGTGACTTGTGTATTTAGAATATTGCTCACTAGTTTTCTAATAAGTGGTTTGCCCCACATCAGGTACAGGTCAGTTGGGGGAGCTTGGCATCGATGAAAAGCAGCCATTGGATTTTAATTTGCGTAGCTGATGAGAGAGCGTCACAATCGTATTGAAAATGATATTTAGAATTCTAGAGATAGATTACTCCTTTCAATAATGATGAACTTGGTTTCTTTATGAGATAGAAATTATTTGTTATTGGACTTGTTATCACTTCTCGTTTGTTTTAATTGATATTTCTAAATAAATGAGAGGTATGCTCAATTCTTTGAAATAATCTGATTTATGTGGTGATCTTGACATACTTAAAGAAATGTTGAGGAACCTAATGAGCTCCAGGTTTTGGGGCGTTACAAAGTGGTATCAAAGCATGGTTTGGGCAATATAAAAGACTTAGCAACTACTAGGATACGTGGTGAGGATGTTGTAAGGGGGAGATTAGTATGATAGAAGCTTATTCTTCGTGATTGTGTGCTAAGTTGTGAACCATTTTGTAAGGAAAGGAATATGAACAAACAGGAGAACTTTCAAAACGTCAAGGTTTTGAACGCAAGGTGTGGTCTCCAAAGGTTTTGAGTTTTACAGAGAAGATTCCATTAAACTAAATAGCACAACCATTTTGTGTTTGGTCAGTAAATATGAATAAATCAATTAAACTAAATAGCACAACCATTTTATATTTAAACACAAATCAACGAGATTCTATGGGAGAAAATTAGTAAAAGAAAGGATCAACATTAATTCCATGTATTAAGTATATCAAACACATTGCAAAAGGGTAGGAAGCAGTGCCACAGTCAATAGATAATAAGATATTACTTGTGTTTGGTTGTCTCGTCACTTAATTTGGGTCTTTCAATTTGAGTCAAACTTGGGTCAAGGGTCAAATTACGGGCTCCAAGATCGGATCGTAGTGAACTAGACAAGGGAAATCAACATTAAGGGCGAACGGACTAATTAAAGTTAAATCCAAGTATTCTAGGGGATAAATGCAATAAGATGGAAATAAACTAAGAAAATAAGGGGGGAAGGTGCCAAATATTTAGAAGATGATCAACCCCGTTCTTGAGTACCCCCTTCAATGTCCTTTGACGACCTAGGGTTTAAAGACTGATTCCTTGAATCAAAAAAACGATGCAAATGAAACTTCGAGTTGTGATTTCTGTGGGTTTGCGTGTAATGCCCCAATTCCGAATGCCGAAGATAACGCTAAGGTACCCGAAGTTAGCGCGCTACTTCCTGGATAAACCAAGAACTTTCAAGATCGTAGTCCGCAGTGAGGTCAAAATTTAAAACTTTTTAAACAACATTATAATCAACAGTTGAAATGCAGAAGCGGAATAAAAGATAGCGGAAGCAATAGTATCATGTATATATATCAGATGTAAAAGTGTGGAAGCCTGATAATAATCTCAAAGTGTGAATATCAAGTGTATATACATATCAATCTAACCTACCCATCTCACTACAAAAATAAACTCTCAAAGTCCCAAAAACAACTGCACTCAACCCTCCAGTGCAGGCTCTCTGTCCTCCGGCTCGACCACCTAGTCAGCCGGCCCCCATCCGTAGTCCCCGACTACAAGCGCCTCGTGGATCGCGTCACCTGTGGGATCAAGGTCTGAAACTAAGCACCAAAGATGGGTTAGATCTAAAGATCTGACAAGGCACCATATGCAGATAATACCAGATGTACACAACAAAAGAGAGTAATGACAGGTACATAATCATATGAGTGAACAGAATACATAATCTAGGCAGTTGAGCAGTAATAGCAGTTTAGAATCAGAAAGATAAAATATTTAATCTACACAGACAACAAGAGGGCACATTCACACAAGCTAAATACACTGCGGGATATTATGTCGCGGCCCTCCTGTACTGTAAACGTCCCATACCATAAACAGTTTGCGGTTGGGAAAGGGTAATAACCATGCAAGGGATAACAACCCTGATAAATATAACATACAATATACATAACACCGATCACACCCCTTTATCAGATTAACCTAGACGCGGTATCACACCGTCCGTCTAATCACAGCTCATCATGATAGCTCTAAGTAACCAGAACATAGCTCCTACCAGAGATGATCAGTCAACTGGCTGAGCTTAGAACAACTGAGTGAATGTTCAGTGCCGACTCGGGAAACTAAGTACGGGTCTGTGTCTGTCTAGGCTAATCTTGCGTGAGCAAGGTCCTACCCAATGTCTCTAAGAGGTTAAGGTACAACATTGTGGAATACAGTCAGATATCCAAGTCCAAGTCCAACAACATTGGATCCATTCCAAGGCTCACAACCGTGGCCTGAGGCAACACGAGTACCATACCATGTCCATTCCACAATTAATCACCCTATGCTCCTACATAATGAGCTAATCAAACATTTATCCTAAACCTCTTCATACTATGGTTTCACATCCCCAACCATAGGCCGTATGAGGGCCCGCCTAGACACAGACATGGGTAGATTATCTCCAAACACTACATAAGGTCACCTGTAAGTAATCCTAGGTTAAGGTCCTCCAGTTTCCATTAATTAACAAGTTTAAGACAACAACAAAGATAAGAGAAAAGAGCAACTCATGAAATCCTTAAAAACAGGGAATCAAGTGGAAATAGGCAAAGGACCAGTCCTAGGTAGTGGTCCACTCTTAGTTAGGCCTCATCACATGATTGAATCCCTATCTGTAGTCTCAAGTGTCCAAAATGATAATCTGGTGCTCCTGAGGTTGTGGACACCGTGAGCTACAATTAAGGTTCGAGTCAATGATGATTCGAATCCTAAAACCTCAATTGGTAGACCCCACGAATCAAGGCTGAGCCATGCCATTGATTCGTGGTGTGGCACACTTGATGGGAGGTCATTTGGATGGTAAATGGACCCCACATGTGATCAAACATCACAAGTGTTGAAGTCTGGAAATCTGCCTGTCCACAGCTTGCCCAGTCGACATCACACCCTGGGATGTCGACCGGGTGAACTGGATGTTGACCTCCCAGGTCGACATCCTGCAGTGTCCCCGATCGACATCATGGCCGTGATGTCGACCGGGTCCACTGAGGCCTGGTGTCAAGCACCTGGGGGGTTCTGCAGGAATTCCAGTGTATCCGGTCGACATCATGGCCATGATGTCGACCAGGTACGCTGCATTTCTGCTCTTTTCTGAAACTCTAGGTTTCAACTATCTCCTGTGTTTTCCTGTATGCCCGGTCGACCAAGACAGGGTCTGGTCGACCGGGTATACTGTCTATGCACTATTTCAGGAAATAACTGAGACTTGTGTTTTTAGGCATTTTAGTGTGCCCAGTCGACCGAGACAGGGTCCAGTCGACCGGGTACACGTAAATTGCAGAATTCCAGATTTTCTGGGATTTCCCCTTTTCAATCAATTTTCATCCAATTTCTCCCCAATTCACCTCCAAACATCAAAAAAGCATTCAAAACATAGAAAACACTTCTATACTCCATCCCTCCATCAATCCATCAACCCGTCCAGGCCATTGATCTTCCAAACGGGAGAAGCCATCCATCAATGACCAATTTCCATAAAAATTAGCTCAAAAAGAAGATCTACACATGTATTATCATCTACTAGAACTGAAATTACAGAAACAAGAAAGAGAAACATGCATCTAATGAAATTGCATAAGGTACTTGCCTTAATGAAGGAGAAAAATGGAAATTGAGGTGAGAGAGAGATCCAATGGAGTGTTGTAGATGAAGAAGGGCTGGTCTCCTAGCTTCTTGGGCTAGGATTTGGGGAAATTGGGGTTGCTTAGGGAGGAAGATAGGTTAATTGGGGAAGATGAGAGGCAATTAGGGTTTTAGGCTCTCTTGCAATAGCTTAGGTTTATATAGATTAGGGTTTTAGGCTAATTACCTAAAGGGTATTTTGGTTCTAAATGGAATTGAAATGGTGCCATGGGTAGTTCGGTAATTAGGTGGGTTCTAGAAGGTTCCACTCTCAAGCCCCTTCCATTAGTGCTAATTATAATTAAACTTTAATCTAATCAAACCTAACATAAATTAAATTAAAGCTATATCTAAAACTTAGGGATATTATAAACTATACTACTAATTCCCTATTAAATAGTTTATTAAAGTATAAAATACTCTATTGATTATTATTAAATTCAAACTGAGGGCCCACCAGGGGTGGGGCCTCACATTGCGTGCGATACGCAAGTGATAAAAGTGCATGGCTGATGATGGACCGGAAGTAAGATAAAAATGGCTGATGTTGAGCCGGGATAGGTTGAGGGTGGCCGATGATGGGCCGTCAGTGAATAAACTGATTTTGGAGTGTGTGAAATCACTCGTATCGTTTCGTCATTCTCATTAATTCAGGTTCTCAGAATCAGCCTCTATTCCCTTTAATAATTGAGTTTAGATAAATATTTGGCACCGGAGGTGGAGGAAAAAGGGAAGAAAATATTTTTGGGGTTGGTTTTATTGGTTTTATAGTTTTTTTTTTTTTTTTTTACTGGGGCTAGAAGGGCCTAACTAGGGGATTTCCTACTTGGATTCAATCTAACTATTTCATTTCCCTAATGGATCTCTACCCTATCCTAAGGTCCTAACCGCCCTCATCCGCTCTTCTGGACCCTTAGTGGGGCCCGGAGAGAGAGTGGGACCTAATCAATTGGGATTAATGAAACTAGGGTAGTGTAAGCTAGCTAAGGGGAGACCTAGATCTAGGTTCGGGGTCTGACATAATCAGTTTAGGCTACTGTTTAATTTCTAACTCCAATTTATTAATATTTTGGGTTTTTTAATATCTTTTACTTTGTTTTTGGTCTTTTAGATTTTTATGGTTTTTATTTTTTTTTTGGTTTTATTTATAAAGCCTAAAATCTCCTAAACTGATTGTTCTAATCCTAATGAAAGGGGAGACGGAGAAGGTATAAATTGCTAATTTTCATTTATTAATTAACCTGACTGATTTAAAGCTTCTTAATTAAATTCCCTAATCCTGATGAAAGGGGAGCAGGAAAAGGAGGTTAATTTTAAACCTAACCTAATTGTTTAAATTAATCTGATGCTTAGAATTCTTTTTTTTTTTTTTTTGTTCTTTTGTCCTTTTTGGTTTTTGGGTAATTATGCACTGTCGGATTTTATCTAAGAAAAAGAAATGGAAATGCAACTAAGCTATGTAATGCATGGGCATGTTGAGATGCATGAACTAGGAATAATATAAAACAAACAATAAAATTGAAAGTTCATGGGATGCATAAATTAAGAAATAAACTGAAACTTATAATAAGATATAAGACTGGCCTAGATGGATGAGCCTATTAGATGCTTGGGATATCATTAAAAGAGATAGTAACAAATAAATAAATAGATAAGAAGAAAACTATCCCAGGTGCATGAACACATTAGACGCATGGAATATCATAAAAAGAGACAATAAGCAAATAGAGAGCTTCATTCAATGCAAGAGAAGAAAATAAGGGACCCAGCATGCATGGGTTCAGTTTGGATAAATGGGCTAAGCAGGTGGGTGCGACAGTGAAGTTAGGCAGCAGTGGAGTGGGTGCGACAGTGAAGTTAGGCAGCAGTGGAGTGGGTGCTACAGTGAAGGAGTATAAAGCAGGGGGTAGTGCAGGGAGTTGTGGTGTGGAGGGGAGCAAGGTGCTGCAGGGGGTTGCTGTGGGCCAACGGGGTGCAGCAGAGGTGGGTGCACAATGGAATCGGGCTCAAATGGAGAGAGGAAGAAAAAGGAGGGAAAGGGTGGAGTGGTGTAGCGTGTGCAGTGGGGTAGCGCAGGGGCTGAGGTGGTGAGCAATGGAGAAGAGAGTGAAGAAGAGGACAAGGAATTAAAGAGATAAAAGGAACAGAAGAAGTACAGGGAGATAGAGTGATGCAGGCCAGGAAAGAAAAAGATGGAGAAGAAGGGAAGAAAAGAAGAAGAAGGGGCGGTGATGCGGGTGCAGCAGCGGGAGAGGAAGAAGAAGGGAAAGGAAGGAGGGAGGAAGAAGAAAGAGAAAGGAGATGGGGAGGCAGCGCTGCCGCACGTGGGCGCAGGGCGGAAATGAAGGGGAGAGAGTGAGAGGGAGAAGGAGCAAACGAGAGGGAAAGAGTGGGCGGAGCAGAGAGAGGGTGAGAAAGAGAGCGGAGAAAGTGGACTGGAGAGAGGGAGATGGGTCGCAGAGGGAGAGACAGAGGGGGAGCGGAGAGGTGGAGCGGAAGTAGAGCAGAGGAGAGAAGAAAGAGCGAGAGGAGAGAGGGCGAATGCAGAGAGGGGGAGAAAAAGAGAGAGAGAGAGGATGGGTTGCAGAGAGGGGAGCATAACAGAGTGGGCGGCGCCAAGGTGGGTGCTGCAACAGGCGCAGGCCAAGGGAAGAGGAGAGGGAAGAAGAAGAGAGGGTGAGCGGAGAGGGAGAGAACGCGAGAGAGAGAGAGAGAGAGGGACGTGCAGGTGGGTGGAGCGGAGAAGGAGGACCATGGCGAGATGGAGAGCAGAGAGGGAGAGGAGAAACAGGGGAGACAGAGGGAGTGGGGCAAAGAGAGAGAGAGAGAGAGAGATGGGGAGAGCAGGGAGGTGGGAGATAGGGTGCACGGGTGGCTTGGCGGAGGAAGAAGGAGAAAGAAAGAAAAAAAGAACAAAAGAAGAATAAGAGAGGGGTGATGATGCAGATGCAATGGGTGCAAGGAAAGGAGGAGGACCTACCTGGTTCAGGAGTCTGGCAGTGCAAAGGGTTGCACTCCACACGGGGAAGATGGAGAGGGTGATGGCCTCAAGCTAGCACCGCCTTGGGGTGGAGCCTGGCACAGGGGGAGACGTCCGGCGGAGATGAGAGGATGGAAGGCGGAGAGAGATGGGTTGCGAGGCTGTTGCGCATGTCTGGAGGCCACTGCGTGCAAGGGAAACAAGTGGAGATGAAGAGGAGATGGGGTGATGGGTCTGCCTGCGAGGAGAGGAGGAGGACCTACCTGGTTCCGGAGTCTGGCAGTGCGAGGGGCAGCACTCCACATGGGGAAGATGGAGAGGTTGATGGCAGCAAGCTGGCACCGCCTTGGGGTGGAGCCTGGCACAAGGGGAGACGTCCGGCGGAGATGAGAGGATGGAGGGTGGAGAGAGATGGGTTGCAAGGCTGCTGTGCGTGTCTGGAGGCCGCTACGTGCGAAGGAGACAAGCGGAGATGAAAAGGAGATGGGGTGATGGGTCTGCTTGCGTGAGTTTTGAGATGGAGGGTGATGGGTGCTGCGAGAGATCTGGAGGGAGATGGAAGGGAGAGATGTGAGATGATGCGTGAGAGGACTGCGCCTGGGTGATAGGGAAGATGAAGATGGGAGGTGGATCTGGGAGGCCTGGGATCTGCGCAGGGATGTGAACGAGAGGGGAGATGTGATGGGTCTGAGATGGAGAAGGTGATTGGTAGTAAAAGATGGGTTCTGGATGGAGGTTCTGCGTGTGATGAAGGAGATAGACGTTCGTGAGAAGATGATGGAGCCAATCTGGAGTCTGCGCATGAGATTTTTTGTTCTATTGCGTGAAGTGGGGATAAGGCCCAGGAGTTAGAGATTGAGAGGGAGTGAGAGATCTCAGGGGTTGGGAGAGAGATGTGCGTATGAGATGGGCTCTTGGGGGAGATCTCCATCTGGGATGAGAGTTCTGGGAGAGAGAGATAGGATTGGAGGAGTTAGAGATGGAGAGGGAGACAGAAATCTCCGGGGGAGGGGAGAGTCCAGATCTCGTGGACTCTCCTCTCCCATGCAACTGATGGGCCAGATTGGCTAGGTCGGGCTTGGATTGGGCTTAGGTCGAAGTCCAGGTAAGTTGGGTTTGGATCCGGGTTGAGATTGGGTCAGGACTGGTTATCATTTCAGAGGCCCAGGTTTTGTAGATTTCAATCCGCCCGTCGGATTTCGACATTCTACAGATCGACGGAAAGCACTCGGCGAGCAGGTCACGATGAACAGATTTTCAGGGAGATCGGAGGTCCAGAAATGATAGGTGATTTTTCACGCGGGCACCCCGGGAGTGTGGGACCCACTGTTGTGATTTTTGACCAGCCCGTCGGATCTCGGAGTTCTATATATGGAAAGAAAGCTCTCGACGCGTAGAACGCAATGAGCCAACTTCCAGGGCGATCTGAGGTCCATGAGCGATAGGTGATTTTTTACTCGGGACCTAATCAGTGCATAATTAAATAGGGTGGATTGAATTGCCCCTCATAGGGTGCCAAAATGAGGTGTCTACAGCCGTTGGAACCCACCCGACTGAAAGCCAACTAGAGGATTGGAAACTCCATCGTTATATAGACAAGTCTTCACATGGGTTCGGGTATGATCCTGGCACTCCCCCGAGACAATTGACACAAAGGCTGCAAAGTCGTTTTGTCTACTAAGACTCAACGTCTCATGTCCATGAAGACTCAACTCTCCCTGGATATCTTTTTGAAGAGTCGCCCGTCAAGGATCTAGGATGCTCATCCAATTGGTATGATTTCTCTAATGATAAAGAGGAATTGTCCGCCGACACATCTCATGTCCAGAAGAACCATCATCTCCAAAAGAAGTGCCCTACTTCGACCCAGTTTCAGCAGATGATTGGGACAATCTCATAGCAAGTCTTGAGAAGATTACCGATCAAGAAGACCCATGGACAGAAGCAGAGCCTTGGTCTGAAAATGCCCTTGGAACTCCAGAAGGTCTTGTTGAGTTGGAAGCCTCCGAAAATATTGTGAAGGAAACCACCTTCGAATCTTCCAACGGAAGATTCTGTTCAAAAGATAGACTTGGGAACACCAGATAACCCACGTCCTGTATTCATAAGTAAGAATATAAAGGATGATGAGTTACCCGAGTATATCGCGTTTCTTCATGAGTTTGTTAATTGTTTTGCATGGTCTTATGCCCAAATGCCTGGTTTAGACCCCAAAATAAAAGTCCACAAACTCAATCTGCAAAAAGACATCAAGCCTATCAAACAAGGCCAAAGAAGATTATGTCCTAATGTGATGGACAAAATTGAACAAGAAGTTCAGAAACTCAAAAGCGTTGGCTTCATCTGCGAGGAATAGATCCCGAATGGTTGGCTAATATTGTCCCCGTGACAAAGAGAAATGGGCAGATTAGGGTCTGTATTGACTATAGAAACCCGAATGGTGCATACCCTAAAGACGAATTCCCGCTCCCCATACCGGAGGTGATGATTGACAACACCTGCGGATTTGAGCGAATGACATTCATGGATGGCTTCTCTGGCTACAATCAGATAAAGATGCATCCTGAAGATGAAAAACATACATCATTTCGGACCCCATTTGGCATGTATTGCTACATTGTCATGCCATTTGGACTGAAAAATGCTGATGTAACGTATCAGAGAGTTATGATTAAGATATTCCAAGATATGCAGCACAAGACGGTTGAATGTTACGTTGATGACCTCGCCGTCAAGAGTAAAAGAAAAGAGGACCATCTCAAAGATCTTCGAGAAGTTTTCCTCCGACTTCGCAAGCACAAACTGCGAATGAATCTCCTAAAATGCTTCTTCTGTGTCTCATTAGGTAAGTTTCTCGGATTCATAGTTCTGAAAGCCGTAATAGAACTTGACCCCGCCAAAGTCAAGACTATTCTAGAAATGCCATCTCCAAGAACCTTAAGAGAACTAAAAAGACTTCAAGGAAGATTGGCATACATCCGACGGTTCATCTCCAACCTGTCAGGGAAGTGTCGTCCATTCTCTCGCTTGATGAAGAAAGGCGTGAACTTTGTTTGGGATGCTGAATGTGAAGCTGCATTTCAAGACATCAAGTCATACCTGACCAAACCTCCAGTGTTAGCTGCCCCTACCACTGGAAAACCATTCATCTTGTACACAAGAGCCCTCGACCATTCTTTGGGTGCTCTACTCGCGCAAGAGAATGATGAAGGCAAAGAAGTTGCTCTATACTACCTCAGTCGTATACTGGTAGGTGTAGAGTATCGCTACTCTCCAGTCGAGAAATAATGCCTTGCAGTGATGTTCGCCGTGCAAAAGCTACGGCACTACCTGCTGTCCAACACAGTCTACCTCATTTCGAGGATCAACCTCTCGAAGGTCCTTGTTACAAAAGTAGATTACCTCAATGCTCAACTGGCAAAATGGTCCATCCTTCTGTCGCAATTTGACATTAGGTACATACCGCAAAAAGCAATCAAAGGCCAAGCTCTAGCAGACTTTCTCGCAGAGCACCCATTGCCTAAAGATTTTCCACTCAATGATGACCTCCCAGACAAACCTGTCTACAACGTGGAGACTTCCTCATCAAATGACTCCTAGGACATGTACTTTGATAGTGCAACCAGGACAAATGAAAAAGGAGAGCTGATCTCGGGAGTTGGCATTCTTCCACCCCTTTGATAAAACCACCTTCAAAGAAATCCATTTTTATACATCAAATTGAATGTGATATGCATATGTAATATATATATATATATAGAGAGAGAGAGAGAGAGATACCCCCAGTTGTGACATACGCAACATTTGCAGGAGTCACAGTTGCACTAATTCCATCACTTCCAGCCCTTGATTCAGAAATTATAGGATATTCACCAGGCCCATCTGAAGCAACTTCGGCATAACCATCCCAGAAAAAAATATAATAAATACATACTAAAGCGAAATAAAATGTCAAGGAAAAAAAAAGGGGAGAAATTGGTGCCCCCAGATTTCCAATGACAAGAAATGACATTAAGAAAATGCCATTTAAACAATTTTCCATACCAGACAGAAGTTTCTCCAATTCCTCAGACAATTACAAGATTTTTCAGGGGAAAGTGTAACATAATGTACCCTAAGATTTTAATAGCTTTACCGGTTTCTCAACTATTAACTAATGAGTCAAAATAGATAAATGAGTAATAGATAGATAGATAGATAGATATGTAGGTGGTTGTGGGTTATTCGAAGTAACTCAAACCGATATATAAGGAAACCTCATAATCTGCTAATCTAACAACGTATATGATACTAAACACTTAAGGGTCGTTAGTCTTTGCAAAGAACAGAGTGTTGAGAATAATGATGCATCTAAAATGGTATTACCTCATTTCAATTTTCATTCTCTAGGATGAGGAAGTAGGAACAAAATAGAAGAGATGAAAAAGGAAAAGAGACAATGGTTTTAAAACTCGGCCAAAACCAAGTCATGTTGCCTGATACCATGAAGTTTCTGGCCATGACTGATACGATTTTATGTGTTTAGCCCGAAATTTACAATGCATTAAAATTTTGTAATTCTATTCTCACCATCTTTGTATTCTATGTTGTTATTTATTTACATCTAAATCACTCAGAAGGTCTTTTTTGTTACCTGAGTTTCCATGCCTCATGGTAATCTGTTTGCAGAAAAGAAAATTCCAAAACCTAACCTGATCCCCACACCCAAGTAGCCAATAGAAAACAGTTTTCCTTCCAAATGCAGAAAATCAGTTCAAAATTTCCTACGCTTTCCACATGAATAAGTACCAAATGCCCACACCAAACAACAAAAAATTGTGCCATGTGCAAAACTAGGCCACTTTCCTCATGGCCACAGAATCTACATCCTTACAAAAGCCTTACCTAAAGGAAAGAAGAAACAAGTATTTGCAAATTTATCGTTTTGTTTATAACATTCCACAGTTAGCTTGTCCGCATACAACAGGTTTAAACAATCGGATAAATCATTGCAGATTTTTCAATTTTATTTTTGCCTTCCACGGCCATTTTTTTTTTTTTTTTGGCTTCCGCTGCTACAGCATTTGAGCCGATGTTTTAAAACAATGGGATAGATGCAAATGTTATGTAGTAGGGCAATAAAAATGCTTCATTTCTATTCTTTCAAGTGAAAATAACCAACCCCACCATCGGAAGTTGATAGTAGGCGCATAAACAAAGTAACCAAGTACAATCCTTTCACAAATGAAAGAAATGAAATTGGGCAAGTGGGTCATCAACAGAAGAGAAAAGTAAGTGGGGGTTAGAGTAGTACCATGATGGATACTTGAAAAGGAGGTAAAGGGTCGCGGGCTACAACGTCCTCGACCAAGACCAAACCCAGCGC
Organism: Persea americana; assembly: GCA_029852735.1. Classification (NCBI taxonomy): domain Eukaryota; kingdom Viridiplantae; phylum Streptophyta; class Magnoliopsida; order Laurales; family Lauraceae; genus Persea; species Persea americana. The sequence goes on from CM056819.1 coordinate 4,367,037, forward strand.
GTCTTGGAGGGGTACTTTGACTGGTTCCAGATGAGGAGCGACGCTAAGGACCGTTTGAAGGGCCTCATCCACTGAAACCATAGATGGAGATAGTGATGAACAGGTGTAGGTTTCCTCACAATCCATTTGTATTCCTGCCGTTTCTCATTTCAAAGGAAAGAAAGTAGGAAACCAAACAAGACGAAGAAAAGATATCATTGCACGTATGTAATATAAAGATAGATTGATAGAGAGATTGATTGTAGATTGATTATAGAGAGAGAGATGGCTTACCTAGGGTTGTGATGGATAGAGAGAGAGAGAGAGCTTGGAAGGAGACTTAAATGGAGATGGAGGGGCAACTAAGACCAAGAGTCTCTATAATAAAAAAAAAAATAGAACTTACACTGTGGGGAAACAAACATTTTAATTCGTGATTGTATTTTACATTGCAAATTCAACTTTTCTGCCTGAGCAAGCAAACCTTTCCCTTTCCTTTCACATAAAACTGGCAACAAAAGGCCTATGCTAAGCCGAGGTATAAAAATAAAAAAATATTAAAAATTTTATAAGTATTATAAAAAAGAAAATAACCTTATTATTTAATACATCTAATGAGAGTCAGAGACATTGATGCAATGAAATAGAATCACTAAATTAGATTAAGCTAATGTAAAATAATAACTACTAAATTTAGTTCCAAATAAAAAGTATAATAGGAAATAAGATAAATATTTATGCAAGTCATTTAAATGAAGATCACTTCAAATAGGTATAGAAATGAAAAAAAACCATAATAATTAATTATTCTAGCTTATTTTTTGAAAAAGTCCAGACCTAAAGTAAATTAATTAGAGGCCACGTATTGTTTAATGATTTAGATTTATTCTTTAGCTGCCCATCTAATTTCATAACATTAGAGTGTTTGATCAATTGCAAAAAATGATGATAATAATAATAATAATCTAAGACGTTGTCAGGATTACAGTAAGGCTTAAAAGTATGCATAATATAGATGGATATTTGGTGAGACTACATAGTGTGGCCCACACAAAAAACATTTGGACCTCAATTTTTTTTTATCAACTTGGACTTTATAGATTCATTAAATAAGCGGGCCTCATAGTGGGGTGACTTCACAAGAATAAGATGGTAAAAAACCCACTGGAGGAATGTATCTGCAAGCCTTGAGGGACGACATCCATGGAGGCTTTTCGGAAAACCCCCTTAACAAGTGTGCGGTTTTTTTTTTTTTTATTTTCTCTTGATAAAATTTTACTATATGACAAATTTGTCCATATCATATTTATATATTTGCAAATTTACGTTTTTTTTTGTATAATTGAAATAGCTTTCTTTTAAAGAAGTCTAATTGAATTCAATCTATTTTAATCAAGTCAGAGTTGCTAATGGATAGGCAAGTAAAACCAAGTGGATTAACAATCCAACCAATTTTGTGAGACCCATTTGGCCACCTTTTCACACAATAAATGATTAGATAGGAAATGATACTTTGCTTATCTATTGCCCAAACTTCAATGATTGTGAACATTGAACAATGGGTAGGCATGATAAACAGTTGCACTGAATTAATTATTGTTGTTATTATATATGATAGATTTGGTTAGAGGGGCCCACCTAATCAACCCAAATCTTTATATTTCCTTTCATCCTTCCCTCATCTTGCTTCCTCCACAAATCTTTTTTTATTCAGATTTTAATATTTTTGTTTATATTTTTCTGATATGTATAGATATTGCTTTTATATTGAGATATATGGTTTTTTCGCGTGTGTTTTAATATATTTTCATTTGATTTTTAATATATTTCATATATATCTTAATATATTTCATGTTAAAAATATTCTCTAATCAAACATGCATTATAATATTCATATAATTCTTAAATATTATATAAAAAACAAACAATGAAAATCTGATTTATACAATTTTAAAAATGAAAAAAATGATATATTTGTTTGTTTTAGATTTTTTTCCTCATTTTGTATGTCTAAAGATAGCCTTAAATTAAATATAGCTTTATTTTACTTGTGGGCTTGGGCTAAGCACCGGCCTGTGTTGCTAGTATTATATGTAGTAATAACAGTTTCATTTTTTACTTTTTACTAGATCGTGGATTTGCAATAGTAAATCACTCTTCATATCACCCAAAGGTATGCTTATTTCTCCTGTTATGCTTCATTTATGAAGAACTATTTTTTTCCTTAGAAGTTTTAATTTCAACTTATGAAGATTTTTTTACCCTCAACCATCACTTGCTGAAATGATTTTTTTTTATTTTAGTTAGCTTAAAAGTTTATAATTTATAAATAAATATATCTCAAAGAAAGCAAAAAGTTTGACCAATCTACTGGTAACTTTTCAAAAAAAATCAAATGGGATTTTTAAAATTTATATGTATGTTACAATGTTACATGTCCTCCTGATTCTATTGAAAAGCTATTTTTTCTTAGAAACTTTATATGAATTTTTGATATCCCATATACAATTCACTAGGCATTCAATATGATCAAATGTTTTTTTGTATTATTTTTTTAACTATTGCTATTATTTCTATTTGAGGGCCCGGGCTTAGTACGGGCCTTTATTGCTAGTTTATTTGAAAATGACTGATGCATTGGAGGGGCTTTATGTTAGTACTCTTGAATGTTTCTCTAATGATGAACACACTACAAGTAACTATTGTGAGCCGGAAATAAAACATCAAACCGCAGTGGTTGGAAAGAAACTCCTCTCCAAGTGTGCAAACTGTACAATTACAAAGCTAAAAGAAACATTTCCAAAACTCATGACCCCTTCTCATAGGAATTATGCAATTAGGGAGATTGGGCCTACTATTATTTCATCTTCCCCACAGCATCATGTGTGTGGCACATAGGACATTGATCAAGACCATCTATGACAGCGGGCCCCACACGCAGTTCTAGCTTGGGGGTCTAAAGTCCAATCGTTGGATGGGTGGCTGGTGGTAGGATATTTTAGAGATAATCAAATTACCCATGCTACCCATCAGATAGAATGTCTGGGTCACCCAAAAGTTCCTCCACAATCCCTCGAATCGGGATCCTCTGAGTGATTTTAACCATGATGACCTCGAATAAACTAACCATGGCCTACCACGTTAAAGTGGAAAGACATGGGACAAGCTGCCCACAGTGACGTGGTGGAGCCTGATTGGCTTTCTGAGTCACCGTGGGAAAAGCCTCAAGGAATCCAGACTCCAACTCTTTATATATCTCATGAGCGCCCCACCTTTGATTGATCTAATTCATCCCCTATCTTTACCATCTTTCCGTGTAGGGACACAGCAAATCCCAATCAATCTTGAGCTGCACGTAACATTGGATCGATCAATGACATAAAAAGGCATACTCCCTCATCTCGCACAATTAAAACCAACGGCTTATATTACTTCAAGTATATAAAAAAAACCCTCATCTCACACAATTAAAACCAACGGCTTATTTTACTTCAACTATACAAAAAAAAAAAAAAAAAAAAATCTCACGATTGTAATATTAACGGCTGAGATCAATCAACAAATATGGTCCCCGTACGATTTAAGTCAGGTTTAGTACCGTATCAGGACGGTTTTCGGAGCAAAAACGTTAAACTGCCTACAGCCGGTCACTTTTGTACGGTTACAAAGCAGTTACCGGAACATCCGGTTCTCTTTTATCTCTTCGTAGAGAGAGAGTTCGTATCATTGAAAGCGTCTGTTTTCGCAATTCCATCGGATCGTGATTTCTCTTCGCAGGATTTCGCAAGAAACCCTAGAAATTCTCCATTGCAAAGATATTTGCAGGTAATCTCTCGATCGGCTTCTGCGAATTCTTCATATCTTTCGATCGGATTCGTTAGGTTTGTTGAACTTTGTTTCGAAATCTCGATTTTTTATTGGAAAAATCGGTTATGATTTGCGGGTTTTTCTGATTTTGAGATGATGTGTAGATCTAGGGTCTGTACTGAGCGTGTTTATATTGAGATGTTCTTGTGAACGAGTGGTTTTGGTATTTGAATCGATCATTGCCGAGTTTGATTTCCAGCTTTTTTTTAAAAGAAGATTAGATTTTGTTGTTTGATTTGGTTTTTGGAAGAAATGGGTGACTTATGGAGGGGAAGGTGGGGTTTTGATTGATTGAAATCGTTTTAATGATAAAAAAGTGTGTTTTGTTGATTATAGTTGCAGTAGTTCCTCAAATTGTCCAATTTTTATGGAAATGACTAATGATCTGAAATCGAGAGGGTTTCTGAAACGATCTGTCTGTTGATTACTGATGTTGGATTGTATCAATGGTTGTTTTCTGATTCTTCTGGCTCAGATTAATGTGATTAGGAGAAATGATCGGATCATGACATCATGACAGGTACTGACCACCTGGTTATCAACCAGAGGTGGGCCAGCCCTTGTCGAAGTGGTAGTTGGGACAGTCCTTATGTAAGGGCAAAATGATTCCTTGGTTGTTGTTGTTGATTCCTTGGTTGTTATTAATTATCATTATGAATTGTTAATCATTATTTGCAGTAGACCAATATAAAGTGTTTGGTGCTGATTTTTTGTTACTTTGCTGATGGAATGATAATTCAGTTTGCATGATGCTTCTAAAATATTCTAGATTAGGAGATCCTAGCACGTTGATCATTTGACAATAAACAAGTCATTAAGAAGAGGAAAAAAAAAGAAGGTTCATTATGATGACCATACATAGATCAAATGGTTGTGTATGAAATAGTTTTTTTTTGGCAAATGTTGTCCAAGGTGTGAGGACCATTTGATAATGCTATAGATTACTGAACTATGCTACTCTTGGAAAATCTTGGTACATTACTCTGTCTCTGTTTTAGTAACTTTTGATTGCTGCATAAGTTTTGTCTGAATTTTTCAAGGGTAAATTTTTTTTTGTCTTGTTTATCCTATGGAACTTTATGAGAAAGGCATTTAGGAATTTAGCTCTATACTCTTGGATTTTGTTTTTTTTTTTTTATATTTTCCATTATCAAAATGCTGTAATAAGATCTCGTCTCCCCCCAACTCTCTCTCTTTCTCTCTAATGTTTGAGAATTATTAATTTTTATTTAATTTTTTCTCTCTCCAAGAAGCCAATTTAGCAGGTTTTCTTTGTCCGCTGTGTATAGCATTTTAAGAACAGGCAGTTTCTTTTAATTGGTTGATTTGATATCAAGCTTGGTTTTGTGTTTCAGTACACTTTATCTTCTATGGTGGATTTATACTTTCTACAAACTAAAGACATGTTGTTGGCATATTTTTTTATTTGCATTTTCTTGGGTTAATTTCAAGAAGCAAGCATTGTTTTATTGTTCATTAGTTATAGTTTTGGTTGAGTTAATCTGGCTTTTGATAATGGTTATATATTTATTTTATCCGCCGGCCATTGCAATGGAAGCCTGACATTTAGTAGTATCTGATTTTAGGAAAGCAAGTTATTTAGAATGGCAGATGATGAAAACAAGGGTGAGGGAACTTCCCGTGGAAATGAGTGGGAAGTTGTGTCGCTTACTGCATCAACATATGAGGCAGCACCTGGTCCAAAAGAATTTGAATCAACTGATGATGATAAAGAGCTTAATAGAACTGAAGAGGAATCCTCTCGTGCTATGTTCATGTCTGGCCATTTTGTATTTCCACCAAGTCAGCATGAAAATCTTCCACTGGAACCTGATATCAGTGAAATTCATGATGAGCTGAGAGGTGAAGGTCCAGATTCCACCGAAGAATGTGGACCAGACTTGGCAGAAGGAGATGGACCCAAAAAACCTGCGGATGATAATCGGAACATTAAAGAATTATCAGAAGTGGATGAGCAGCTTGGACTTCAATTATTTGATGAAAAGGGTAAGAGGCTTTCTTTTCCCGGTACAAAACTCGAGGAAGGGAAGGATTTTCAACTTCAAGGATTCGATTTGCTTGAAGAGCATAGTTTGTATGGTGCTGCTAAATTAAGTTCTTTTCATGCTGAAGCAGATATGAGTGGATCAACTGCATTTGATGGGAGTGCTATTATTCCCGAAGACAGAGATCCTACTCAGAACAAATTAGACTCCCCATTGGATTCATCGAAGTATCAAGATACAACAAAAGAAGACAAGTCTGTTCCTCCCTGTGAAGCATGGTGGAAGAAGCGGGCGGCATCATTATATAGTCATGCAAAGGAGGCAAATACATTTTGGTCTGTTGTGGTTGCTGCTGCTTTAATGGGGCTTGTAATTCTAGGTCAACGGTGGCAACAAGAAAGGTGGCAGCTTCAGCAGCTTAAGTGGAAACTTGGTATGAATGATGAGGTATGCTGATACTGTCATATGAGTTTCACGAGGTGTCTGTGTCATTTATTTTCTTTATTTATTATTATTACTACTTTTTTTATGAATGACTAGCTTAGGTTCTTTTTTTTTTTCTCTGATTTCTTGACATCACCAAATGATTCTTGCTGGTACAGCTGTAACATATACATAACTATAGTACTTGGGAAAAATAGATACAGGGAAAGACAAAAGCTACTAAGCAAAGGCGTCTGAGACTACTTGAGTCTGTTCCTCAATATCTTATCCCATAAATTAGCCTCTGGGAATAGTGCAAAAGCAAAAGGGGCCTTCTAAATGATAATTCAAAAAAATTAATTGTATAAATAAATAATCCCTTTAAATGATTGAACAGTCTCTCTTGCTTCGTCCTGCACAAGTCCTCACAGGTGCAAGTCAGTACTTAGCTGTTACATGCAGCTCTAATATTAAATGCCCAGTCGCTGTCAGTATCATATCTGCATGTGTGTATATGACATATTCTGCACAACACCCACATTATCTAACACCCCTCTTTCTGTTTTCATTGAGGGGGCCCATTTATGATTTTCCAATCCCCAATTCCTTTGCGCACCCCTATCATCATCAACTGAATTAGTACTTGTACCAATTTGACAATGATCCAATTCCAACCATTATCCATTGTTGAATTTAATCACAAGAAATTTTCACTACACATATCCATTGAACTTGGAGGGTGAACCACTGATGGATCAGTGGTAGCAATACCTTAGTTTCATGGTACCAACCAAGGATCGCTCCCTGGTCCTCACAGTCCCACTCCAAGCCAGTGAGCCAAACTAGCCGCGGGGGGGGGGGGGGGTGTGTGGGTTGCGGGGGGCGGTGGGGGTTTGGAAATCATTGACCTCTGTGGCCTTAAAACTATGAGTTCAGATCATTTGATTAAATTGATGTTAGGCCCATCCCGGCGGTGGAAATCATTGAACTCTGTGGCCTTAAAACTATGAGTTCAGATCATTTGATTAAATTGATGTTAGGCCCATCCCTTATCTGCATCCTAATCTTCCTTCCATGTATCTCCCTTGATTTCTCACCCCCTCCCCACCCCCCCAACCACCACACCCACGCGCCCGCCCCCCCCCCCCCCCCCCCTTCTCTCTCTATCCCTCTTTGCATCATGCATGACAGCTATTGGGTCCCACCTGGGGCCCCACAGATCATGGAAGGGGTGAGGATGGAAAGATTCAGATGGGACCACTCCATATATCAAATTTCAAGTCAGCCCAACGATCCTGAGCCCTTCATTTGTGATCCATAAGTTTTAACAGATTTAAATCATTTTTTTACAGTCAATATAATGGTCTAGTCCAAACTCCAAACGGATGAGTTGCAAAACTCTTGGTTTTCGGGGTGGGGGGGTGGGGACCAATCCAACACGGTCACTGACTGCCCACACAAATATGCACAAACCCAAATATGATTTGAAACATCCAACTGTTTCTCACCGATGGATTGGAACCCTAAATTTGTTTTTCCTTCTAAAGCATCTGAACTTGAAGGCATGGATCAAGGGATTAGGATCATCTTTTGGGTTTGATATTTTGCATACTACTAGGTCTCATTGAAATCTTTCCATCTCCCACCTCCCCATGATTGGCATGGCCTCAAGCGGCCCCAAAAAGTTACCTCTTGTGGTTGTCTTGGAACCAGTAGGAGGATGCACACACTGCTGATGTCGGCCCTTGGAACCAGTAAGGTGCACAGACGGCTCCTCTCAACAAGTTACTGTATAGCAACCTGATTCTTCTAAAACAGCAGGCGACCTTATAGAGTAGGTAGACAGGTTCAATCCTTTACCTTCCTAAATGTTCCTTTGAAACCAGCCCCTTTATGCCCTTTCTAGGAAGTCTACTACCTTCCAAGGTCAGCATGGTAACCTTCTTATATAAGAAAAGGTGGAATATCAAGGGCTTATAGAGTGTGACATAATCCTCATGAGCAACCTTTTTTTAATAAATAAATATTTAATTATATTAAAAATATCGATGATCAAAATAGAAAACAGTAACAAGTTTTGACTGTTTTTAAGCACTTAGAGTTGAATTTAGTTAAACATGGTTACAACAGGTTCAATCCTTTGCCTTCCTAAATGTTCCTTTGAAACCAGCCCCTTTATGCCCTTTCTAGGAAGTCTACTACCTTCCAAGGTCAGCATGGTAACCTTCTTATATAAGAAAAGGTGGAATATCAAGGGCTTAAAGAGTGTGACATAATCCTCATGAGCAACGTTTTTTTAATAAATAAATATTTAATTATATTAAAAATATCGATGATCAAAATAGAAAACAGTAACAAGTTTTGACTGTTTTTAAGCACTTAGAGTTGAATTTAGTTAAACATGGTTACAACAGTCTTCATTAAAAAATGATTTTTTAAGTTATTAAAATTACAAATTGGCCCACTTTTTTTATTTATTTATTTTAAAATCCACATGTTGGGCACATGCCCCGCAATATGGAGTATGACTGAAGCGCTTAGCGCATGCTTTATCTAGGGCGTATGCCTCAGACTTGATTCGTGGGTTGTGACTTGTGAGGCTTGAGGGGTTTTCAGGAAGCCCTCCCTAGGCAAGATTCAAAGAATAACTACCAAAATGCTTCTTAAAACACTGCTCGTGAGTAGCGAGTAGTTTTGCACAAGTGGCATTGTCATAAATGTCTATCAAGTAATGTTTTCTTGAGTGCAAGATTGTTGAGAAATTTTTATATTAATAGAAGTCTTATTTTCCCTAGTTGTCACCTAAGATATATAAGATGGTATACGATCCAAGATATGTCAGCCAAGTAAAGCCAGATACATGCAGTAGTTCAAGAATAGTTGACTACTTATACAGTAATACTACTATGAGGCAAAGTCCAGGAATATTTTACCAAAATTACACTCAATTCTCTAATACTTCAATTTTGTCTGAGAATCTGAGACATTTGCTCCCTATCCTAGAAGATCCAGATGCCTAAAGAGTAGAGTGAGTCAAGGCTTCTCACTGCAAAATTATCTGAGGTTTCCACCAAACACTTAATCAGATCTCCCTTTTTAACAATTAAAGGCCATACAGATCTTGTGCTATATGGTACAAGATCAATTTTACCAAAATAAACTTATTTGCTTATCCATAATTCTTTTAAAATATGAAATTGACTTGACTGTTCAAGTTGATTCCACTCCCCTGCCTCTGACTCAAGTCCAAATCATGAGTACATAGCAAAGTTGAAAGGTGCTTCTTTTGCAACCACAGATTGCAAGTTCAAGTGAGCTCAGCTTTCAACAAAAGAAAGAAAAATATAAAATAGGAAAGCAAGCAAGGTGGACATGGACATTATGAAAAGATTATTTTCGAAGTTCAGGTACTGGAAATTCATTCCCCATTTCTCATCGGATTCTTTGGTTGGTATATTTACTTTTTTTGAAAGCATATATTCTTAATCAAGAGAAGAAAAAACAAGGTGCTTGTCTTTTTTCTTTGTTTTTTGTTTTTTATTTTCTTTTATTTAGGGGTTTGGGGGGTGGTGTGTGTGATAGTAGCTCGATTTTGTAACCAGCATCAGTGGACTTGATTCTTATTATTATGATTTTTTATGATTCTTATATTCAACAGAACATCTAGGATGATTAGTGGCAACCGGTCTTCTTGTTGTTGGTTTATGATCAAACAATAATGATATTTTTCCCCCTTACCTGCCACAGAAAATAAACCGGATGCTAGGTCCCATTTCTCGTTTTAAAGATGTACTTGTGGGTGGCCACCGACGAAGTCCAGTTATCCGCAGTGCATCAGCAGAGCGTTGATAAAATGGGTTCAACAGTGGAGCTCACTGATGATGATGACGACGACGAAAAGCATGAGAGAGAGAGAGAGTTGATAGGTTGAACAGTGGAGCCCACTGATGATGATGATGAAAAGCATGAGAGAGAGGGAGAGAGGGGTTTCTGATACTAGTGGTAAACAGTTTACTTATTCTAAGAGCGCAGCTCGATTGCTTAGAGCATGTTGTTGAAATGTATTTACCATACTCTTCAGTCCCTGTATATTCATGCATTGGTGTGTTTCATATCCTGTATGCTTTTCCCTATAATGTGCTTTGTAGAAAGTAAGCTAATAATGCTAGCAGTTTTATATTTGTTTTCCCAAAGTGTGCTTTCCACAATCATTTGAAAGTCCTCACGCTGCAAATCATTGACGCATATACTGAGAAGGTTCCCTGACCCCAAAACAGCAAAAATCCAATTAAAAGAATGCACAAAAACTTGTAGTTGTGCAATGTTAGTTCTGCTGTGCTGTCAGTTATCATCATCTTGCTTAATTTTGTTTTGCTGTCCGTTATCATCATCATCATCAAAGCCTTTGTCCCAACTATGTTAAGGACAGCTACATGAATTGTACTTTGCCATTGCAGTCTATCTTAAGCTATATCTTCGGATAGATTACACTTCTTCACTAGTATTGTTGTCGATCTATGTTGGATTTTGAATGGGTTTCTCTTAATTATCTTTCTTAGATATGAACATTACCATTGAAAATGGATTGGTTCTGTTTTTGGTAAAACATTGAAAATGGAGTTAAAAAAAGAAAGCTACTTTGACCTTTGTTGTTTCTGTGTGACTGTTATGCCACCGATCAATTTTGTTGTTTGTTGTGGGATTGGGTGGTTTGGTGTTCTAATTCCCAGTATTTAGGACTTTATTGAAGGGGGTGAAAGGGTTGGAGAGAAGAATAAGGATGATTAGCTATGGGATTAATTTTTAAGACGATGAAGACGAGTAATAATAATGCCTCGATTGTAAACAGAGGATTGGTAATTTGGTATAGGTATTCCACCACCAAATTTTGGGTTTACTTACAGCATTCATAAGGGAGTGAATGAGTATTGAGGTCCCAATGGGGTTTAAAGATTCATAAATGACTATCGAATAATCTCTTCCATGAAAAATTATCTGATAATTATTTGTTAATTTCGTCTTTTTTTTTATATATCCAAATATTTGGAATGCTAATGGAAACCGATTGCTTGAATGGCTCAACCCAAAATATTTTAGCCTGAACTCTTGTTCTTAGTCCTGGTCTTAGGCCATGTTCCAAGGGACCAGGTCCGGATGCAGTCATAAGTTCATTATCCGCATAAGTGTATAAGAGCATACCTTGTTTATATAAGAATTTTTTACTCTCATAGTAGCGTGAGAGTTTATCTCGTAAAAGCATTTCCTTATATAATTTAATAATATTGAATAAGGGCCTATTTGGATAAGCAAAAAATAGAGTAGAATGAAGTTAAATGGGCTCTAATAGTCTAAAACTTCAACTTTACTCTGTTTGGATGAGTCTGACCCTATAGATCAACTTTACTCCGTTTGGATGAGTCTGGCCCTATAGATGAAGTAATGTTGTGAGCCACATGTACTCCATTTTTATTCAACTCTATGCACTTTCATTTCCTTGAGTAAAAGTGGATTTTACTCCAAATCTTAACTTCAAAATAAGCATCCAAATGGAGTGAAGTGAAGTACTTTATTTTAACTTCAACATACTTCTTTTCACTCATTTCCACATGTAAAATCCACTTCATTTTACTCCACTCTTCATTTATCCAAACAGTCCGGATTTAAGCATGGTAAGATAAGAAATAGTAATTGACTATGGGCCAAGCAGACACAGGCTCAACCCACCTGCCACGACCCTCTGTGCAGGTCATGCAGCATTTTTCTGACCCTTCTACATAGCATTGCTCGCTGCAAAATTTAAAGGATAGAATTAATGGAATCTAATGTGACCAACCCACTTACCAACCCTGCGACACCTCCTTGCCTTTTTTTCTCTTTCTAAACCAATGATCAATTAAACTTCCATTAGCAAGGTCAAATTAGGCTGATATTAGCAATAATTGTAATAGATGAAGTCCAAACCTACCCTTAGAATATAGGAGCGCAAAATACACATCGCGCACACCAAATATAGTCCAAGCCCGGCCAACTAAGCTGATGGGTTTATTTTTAAGGCCTGAAATTCAATGGTCTTCCTCCCCTGCTCCTTCCTTCTCTCCAGCCCCTCCTCCAACCTGAACATCAGTAGACAAAACACCTGCAACCTCAGCTCCTGCTCCATCCTCTGTATAGGATAACTAACATTAGTGATCAGGGTATTGAAGAAAAGAAAAGAGGAAATAAAAAAATAATAATTAAAAAACATTTACCTTTTTTCGTCTGTGCGCACTATGCTACTACATGTGGAGCCACTTTTATGAATTATTAGTGGACGGCCCATCACAAAAATGATGCATAGACACATTCAATTGCTGTTGGGTTGGATTTAAGTGGATAACCATTTTAAAATATTAATAAGTAAAAAAGGCCCATGGAGCGAGAAAGGATAAGAAATCACTTATTACTATTATAAATTTACAAAATATTCTAATTTGATATTTTTCTCTCCTACACTTCCCTAACAAAATCTTTAATCACCCAAAAGCTCTATTCAGGCAATACCGGAAACACATCCTTCATATTCCACACAGTTTTTTTCGATGTAGAAGTTCTCATTTGATCTCAATTGTTATGCGGCAATGAATAATCCTCCATTCTTCAACCTAACTTATATAGAGGTCACATTTGGTGACAAAATGAATAATAATAAAAAAAAAAGATAGCCACTTTCTTCCATATCAACAAAAATGTGCTTTTCATAGGTGCAAGCGTCAATGATTTTGGCCGCCTCCGCTATTATGGATTTCAACATTCGATAACCCCTGTGGAATTTGCTATTGTCAAAAGGGACTTGGTGGGCATTTGGTAACTCGCAAAATAAGTTCTTATTTTGTGTGTCAAATCCTATTTGCATATTAGAGCATTTGGTAAACGTTTATTTGTATTTTCTCATTTAAGAGCTTATTTGCAAATAAGAACTTACGCCTTAAAAAAAAAATGTTTAACAGGGGCTGCTTTTTAGAGTTCTTTTAGCAAACGTGGATGGAGGTAAACAATGAAAAACTTCACTAAGTGTGTTTTTATACTAAAATAACCTCATATAATTTCCAAAATGATATAGCCGGAGAATTCTGCATTATAATTTATGAAGGTGGAATTGCAACAAATTTTAAAGGTGGCCCAAATTACCTACTGAAGTAAATTTATTTTTTTTATTTTTTTTTTTGTAATTTTACCAAACACACTAATTGTAAATTAGAAAGAATTAGAACTTTTATCTTTGACTTAAATCTATTTTCCAAATGGCCGATTGAGCATAAAGACAAAATCATTGCTCTTGATTTAACATTTCGAAATCCCATCTCAAAGGTTGTTCTGTTGATTGTTGCCTCTAGTCTCTAAGGTAAACTCTCCTTCATCTTCTCTCTTCCTCTTCATCTCCCTCGTCTGTATTTTTCTTTTTTTTCTCTATCTCCTCCTTCCAGACTAGCCCTCCCTACTAAACCCTCGTAATAAAATGCTAGTATAATAAACTCTTTCCTTTTAATTCCTCCCTCCTCTATTCCTTTTTCTCCCTCCCTCCCTCCCTCGCCCTTTCTCTTTTCTTCGGAAATTTCTAATGTTTATATTGGTTTATAAATTATATGTTTCAATGGTGGATTAATTTCTAAAATAAAGTAAAATGTGTGCAAATAAATTTTTTTTTTTTTTTATATTATATCATTGTCCAATTATTAAAAGAAGAGTTGGAATATATCTTTACAAGCATGCTAGTTATATAATTCTGGTTGAGAAGATATAAACTAATGTGAAAAATAATAGAGGAAATTGATGCGGAGAAGATCTAGTGGTACAATCCATTTTGCTTTCTTCTTGACATTTGTTGATCTGATATCAGTAAGTTTATGTTTCTTTGGTCTTCTCCACATTTGTCCTGAAAGGATAAACGGAGAAATGAAGTTGATTAGAAAATTTTGTTCGCATTTTAAAATAAACACTAAACTTTTTTTTCTTGTCAGTGGTACAATAAATATGAGACAATCTGCCCACAAAGGGAAGAACTTCGATGTCTTGGACTGTTTCTAACTTTTTCCAATAAATTAAAAAGTTATTTGGATGTTGAGGATTTTGATTTTTGCTTGTTCAATTTCTTTTTTTTTAACCACTTCCTGGTTCAATATTCACTTCATTTGTTTTAGATAATGAAACATCTGTGCATGATTCCTCTCATACATTGCGTGAGAGGTAAAAGTTTGGGTATGTTTGGTGAATCATTGCGGTTCATGTTTAAAAAACTACAAGGAATCCTACCATATAAACTATATGACATCTAATGGTTCTATGTATTTATTTTTAAATCTCTCACAATCCATGATGCATTATTACCTAAGCTAGCATCCCCATATTTGGCCTTCCATAGTTGATGAACGGTTCGGATTGTTTAGATGGGACCCATAAGAATAAAAGAAAATATTATTATACTTTTCACAAATTTCTTAAGATATATGATGAATCTATGGTCGAAAATTGATCTTTTGGCCATTGTTGACCCTTTAGAGATATTGAATTGTTTGGATCATTATCTAGGGCCAAACTAAATCTGAAAGAAGAATTAACCAACCAAATCCGACACCCTAGCCTTTTTGGTTGTCTGCAAAGGATGAATGGTTTGGATTATGAGGATGGATCACATAAAAGTCCACAAATGGTGTTATAAACAATTAGGTTGAGCTGCCCATAAAAGGTGTGACCTCCCGTAAAAGGTGACCTGCTTCTAGTTAATTATGGCCTTTTTCACAAGAAATTTGAGTTGGATTTAGTGGCCAGTATGAAACATATTAAAATTATTTAAAGTTAATCCTCACATTAATTTTTACTACAAAACTAAGCTTTTCATAACAAAATTAACTAACTTATGTTGTTTAAAAAAAAAACTACACATAAACTTTCTTTGTCCTAGACATATTTAGTTAAATAAAGACAAAAACTGGGGGACATTTGGAAACTCTAAAGTTAATGGCTTGAATAAAAATATTCAGGATAAAATAAGCTTTATTCTTTAAATATGCTTCATGTTTTTCTCTCTTTTACTTAATTTTCTTATTATTTTTACTTTTAAAACCATTGTAAAATCCAAAATCATAGGATCAAATGACTCCAAGCCCTGTAAAAGTCCAAAATTCCAATAAGCCATATTTACAAAAATAGTTATGATAAAATAGGTTTTTTTCATAAATAAATTCTTTTTCTATTTTTCTTTTTTAATGCATGTTATTTAGATAATCCCTTATCCTAACTGAAATATGGATCAAATACTTTCTTAATCATTCTAACATCATGTTTTATTATTTTTGTTTCTATATTTGCTTATACACATTTTAAACTCATTCTCCTTTTAGGTATTATTATAAAAACAATGATAATATTTATAAGAACATTAAAATAAAATAAATATTAAAAAAGATTACATAAGAAGAGAATTGCACAATTTCCTTATTTTGTTAGTTGTCTCCAATATCTTAATTATATTTTCAATTGTACCCTGAAACAAAATGACAAAAAATTAATAATGTGGTGATTAAATATTCTATTTGTTTATCTACAAAGTGTAATGTAACTAAAAACATACCAAGGTCCGAAATGCAGTCCTTATTTTTCTTAAAACTCATAAAAAGTTTAAAACATATATGAAGAGGAAGAAGCTAAAAAAATCAATAAATGTTATGAAAAGGATGTGGAATAAAGTTATAAATATCTTATGTTACTTATCATACAAGTTTATTTCTGGTGCATTATACATGTATAATAAGTGAAAGTGTGATTTAAGAGGAAATAAAAAAAATGATAGAAGTTTGATTCACACTGTAAAGCAATTGTTTCATCATTCATCAGAGAAATCATATGGATACAACAATTTATTTAATACAATGGGCCCACCTTGCACAAGTCCAAATCATAAAAACCATTCTCCATTCTTCCAGGCTCACCCAACTGTGGCAAGCCTTATCTCTAATTAAAAACATTTTTAAAAATGACAAAAAAGCTCCTTTAATAAGTTCTTATTTGATGATTTATACTGCTGATAAATAGAAGTTCTTTTTTTTTTTCTTTAGACTAGAGCTATTTGTTATAGACCTAATCCTACTAGCTCTTATTATATTATTCTGATTTTCCCAAACAAGCTAGGCCTTAAATGAATAAAAAATTCAATAATACTTGATGAGGTTTTTATCTACTATATATTACTAGAAGAACCAAATCTCTCTAATTGTGATTGCTGTAGGTTTCTCCCATTCCCCTCAACTTTTGTCAATTTGATTTTCTAAACTGAAAGTCTGACACAAATCATAACACCATAAGATCAATTTTATTAATTTGAAATGACTAACATATATATATATATATATCATTATCTATTGGAAAGACACATTAAACTCACTTGATAAAAGATGATCCTGTGTGTCCATGCTTTTCTATTCGTTATATGAATGAAAACTATTAATAGAGAAAAGGCAACTGAGACTGAGATGGTGAAGATGGAAAGAGGGAGAGTGGGCTTTATACATGTGGAGATAATTTGGATGGTGGACAAGTGTTCCTGCCCTTCCTTGTTGGTTGGTGGAGATGTGTCCATGTGTTGGCAATCCAAAGTATGTTCAACATTTTTGTGTCATTAACAATGTGCAACCACAACAACTCTGTGTCTATTATCATAACATGAAATTGGATTTATTAACTTCCCTTCACTATGGATGTAGAAATTTGTTTTTATCATTTTAAGACACAAAGGTACATCCATCTTAAATCAGATTCACCCATCTTGTATTGCACAAACTTTCCTTTCGTTTAGTACCCATATTGAATTTTAAGACATGGTGGTAAATGACATTGCCTTATTGGATAACACTCAGGTGGTCCATTTTTTCCTCTCTACTGATCCCATGGTTTATTGTCCAGTCAGGTGGTTCTACATAGTATTAGTGTTGAACTTGACCGCTTTTTTGGTTATTAATACTTAAACTCCATTTTCTGGGGCATCTATTTGTTGCATTCTAATGTTTGGATGATTAGTATTACCCACTCTCATGGTGATCATTCAAATCTAGTACCCATCAAAACTGTGTGGAAACTAGGATTTAGAAATCATTGAGGCTTGTATTGTACAAATGTATGTGTAGGCAGGGGCGGACCCACTTTGTAAGTACCTGGGGCCACTGCCCTAGGTCCGATTTGCATCATCCCGTAATTTCAATGGATATCTTCAATATTTGATGAGGGAGATTAGAAAACACCCCATGTGCTTCGTTGAAAAAATCGCCCTCTTTCTAATTTGCTAATGCACATGCTACAATATCCAATCCAATCTTCTCAATTCTCTCTCATCTTACCAATCTTCTCCTAAAATTTCTCTCATCTTACCAATCTAATCTTCTCCTAAAACCTCTCTCATCTTACCTCTTCCTACAATTTATCTCTAAATTTTTATCACATTTCATTCTACAATCCCAATTAATACAAAATACCTATTAAGGTTAGAATGAAACTAATGCACGTGCAACCATTCACTATTTTGAGGGACTGTTTCTATAAATTGTTTTACCCATCCACCCATATAAATAATCATTTTGTGGGATCCAATTGATGAAGATCCTATCACTTTGCATTACCTTAAGTCAATGACAAATAGTCATTGCTCCATAAAAAGCTTTTATGAGAATTGAGTTCTTTATCCTTAATTTGCCAAAATATAAAAATTATGTCTTCGAACCATGCAATCAATGGAGATTATTTGTTATCGGCGTTGATGATTGATTGTTGCGATGATTTTAACTTTTATAATTGAACATCTTCTGCCCCACCCAAACGAAAATATTGGGTCCGCCATTGTGTGTAGGGATAAGATATTAAAGTGTTACAAGCTTGTGATCATATAGGCCTTGATTATGCTTGTGAGGGATTTTGGACCCTGAACATGGGTTCAGGTACGGCTCGTCGGGCCCTGGTACATCCACTCAATAGTCAAATTATGGGCCGGACTTGGGCCAGATTCAATGCCATTTACTATCTTGGGGGGAATCCCTCTCACAAGTCCTTCATTCTACTAGATGGCAATGAAATTTCCTTTTTCCCATCTCATAAAGTTTTGTTTGATTTATTAGATATTTCCAACTAAGTGCCCCTTCCCACTCAATGGTTTTTTTTTTTTTTTTCCTGAAACTCAATGATGTTTTCAAAATATAACACATAAAAAAGTTTGTGGAATCCTACTAAGATCGTGAGGGCTCTAAGATTTAAGTAGGGGTGAAGAATGTTGACACTGACCTGAACCTGACCCGCATAACTGAATTGCAATATAAATGAGCCGGTCATAGGTTAGAAAACTTTGATCCGCATTCAAATGAGTTGAGTTAAGGTCAAGCTTATAACCTATTTAAATTGGTAGGATTAGGGTCGATCCACATATCTTAACACATTTAAACAATTTGGTATTTTAATCTTTTGGTACTTCGAAATATCTATTTTTATATGGAATGTGCTGAACTTGTGCTGGGCTTTTCTGGCCTGCAACTTGACTCAAATATAACTTTAATGTTTGAAACAAACTGGTTTTCGGCCAAGATTCTACAGGTTGGGTTTGGTTAAATGGGTTAACCTGCATTGAATGCGGGCTTTGCGGGTCGAGATCAGATCGGATTGGATATTATCGATCCGTATTTACTCCTTGTTAACCAGACCCGTTTTGACCAGAGCCGACCCGTTTTTGACCCCTAGATCGAAACGCAGTCTCAGCCCTTATACTAAAGGACCTTACTTTTTGGACCCTTCCTGGCTCATGGACCTTAAGAACTTGTCCAAGCCTGGCTGATAGTGCGGCAGGCTTAAAGGCCCGATGGTGAAACCTACCCTATCTACAAAGTCTGAATTACATTTATCATTTCAAGAAAAGAACATAGAGAACTAAAAAGAAACTTAAACCACATTAATATTATCCTTATTATAAGAGGGAGATTTACATCTTCTACTACAAGGATTGAGTAAGAATTTTTTTTTCTTAGAAGGAGCCACCATTTCAAAGTTAATTGATGATGTGAAGCCCACCTTGTTAGATGATGGGCCTTGGCCACACTACCCCATGTTGGCTTTGCCCTTATTTTTTTTCTCTGTTATTTATTTAGATGAGTACATGGAGTCATGGGCCGCCCATCATTTCTCCTTTGTGAACTTGGCATACTCCAGAGTCTTTTTGCATAGATGATTAGCTTCATAGTAGTAAGCGTAGTACTCTCCAACCATGAGCTTTCTGTAGACTGTCTTTCCATCCTTCTCTGGCAGGCCCGGCAAGGGCCCAATCACTGTACTGGAACCAGGGTTCACAAATATTAGGACCGAGACTCGGGCCTTGGTGCTGCTGGCTATGACCCGATGTTCGACGCTCTTGTACCTTCCATTGCTCAGTATCTTCAAAATCAAAGTTAACAATCACTATAGGAGTTTATTGTTACAAATAGACTAGGTCCATATCCTTAATTAGTGGGTAAAATGGCTCCATCTTAAAATTCGCAGTTTACAAGGCCTGTCCATTGTGTATCACTTTCCATCTTATGATCTTCAAATAAAAAAGCCATGAACCTGTGAATTTAGTAGTTGCAATTCCTGAACCAAATGACCCACTAAATAAGGGTTTGGTTTTACCCTTTTAACTTTCTGGTCGGGTTCTGGTTGAAAATTTCCACCTAATAAGTAAATCTCTCAAACATGACCCATCAATCCTATCAGAAACCAAATCATCCTGACTTATTGCACCCTTATCTGCCAACACCACCTGAACCTGATCTTGCACTTCAGGATTCTTGGATTGGGAATTTCAGCCTGATTAATAAATGGGTTGTGCTCGGATTGGATCATTCATGCTATATGGCCCATCAACGCGATGTGAGTGAGACCCCTAAGCTCTAATATGATCCAAGTCTGAAAGAGCACATTCAGGAAGGAAGTAAGGTCACAGTGGCACTTACTTCCAATGTATCCCCAACATTGATGATGAGCGCGCCTTCCACAGGTGGGATCTCTATCCTGTAAGAGGATGGTGAAGGTTGTGAAATCGGTGTGCCTGTAGGAGGCGACTGTAAGCTCTGGATTGGGACAACTTGGGTAGTAGTTCAAGTTCATGATCCTGGCTTCTATGTACTGAGTCATGGTGGACTCATCTAACTCTACACCAAGACCTTTCAGTAAGGTACTTGTAATTGCATTGATCATCTTGTTGGTTGCTCTCATGTAATCAAGGACTGCATCTCTGCAAACAAAAGACAACTCAATTCAACTCTTCAGGAGGAAAGAAAACTGATTTCGAAGTGAAAACTATAATATACATTGATTCCACTTGATGTATAACCATTGATCATGGGAGCATCAATCTAATTTATTCTTAGGATTGTTATATTTCTTGGCCATATATAAGACTACCATTCCTCATTCTAGTAATAGTAACATTAATAAACACATCACATACCGACACTCATGACGCCAAAACTGCATGGCCTCTTCATCATTCAGGTAGATTAATCTCAAATAATCCCTCCATTCTAGTGACTTCTCATCCTCAGGTGAAGAGCTCGTCCCATAAAATACATGGTGGCATGCAGGAATTTTTTCTTCTGGGCCACTATATATAAAAAAAAATCTTGAGAGGGTCACACATAAAAAAGTGCATATAATTTTTAAAATATATAAGGTTTTTTGAAAATCTTGGAGGGGCCATATGTAAAAACTATTGACTTTCCTAAAATATAAGGGGGTTTTCTGAAATTTTGGAGGGGGCCATGGCCCCTGCCAGCTCCTCCATGGTTCCGCCACTAGTGGCATGGCGTCCTTCCTTTTAAAAAAAAACCGCCTTCTTCTCTAGCGATGGGTTGAAGAAAGTGTGTGCAGCTTGTTTAGCATGCTCCAGCACTTCTAGGGGCACCCCATGGTTAACCACTTGGAAGAACCAATTGGTGTAGGAAACGGCACAACAATATTTTTGTGGTGAGGGCGAGGGCTCGACCACAATTATGACCGCTTAGGAGCAAAGGTGGATGTTGACCTCAACAATCCCTCCCTCAACGGCACACCAACGGCGACTCCTGCTGCGAACTCGCAAAACGCGTATCCCATGACTCGAACACTCGACTTACCAGGCTCTGATACAACTTGTAGGATCTTACACCCCATTGATGTACCACTTATCCCAAAACCAATTGGTGATAGGAAATGGCACAACAATAGTTTTGTGGTGAGGACGAGGGCTCGACCACAATTATGACCGTTCAAGAGCGAGGGTGAACATTGACCTCAACACACTTGTTTTAGATCGATTCGCTAGCGGAGAGGGTACACATTGCATGGGGACACAAAGGCAATGTTAGAGTCCGCGAGTTCCTTAACACCATTGCCTTCTTTAATGACAAATTCGATTAACTCAGCCTCATTGTAATCGGAATTTGGAGAGATAGTATCATGACCATGACCCATGGATGCTGAGGAAAAAGGTTGAGAAGAGAAAGCAATGACTGTGTGTTTCTAGCTCTGTATCAAGGGACTTGGGCTGTTTCTCAGAACCTGGTTTAGTATACTATGTACATGTAAAAGAAGGTTGTGACTTGTGAAGGCTTCTTTTTATACTATTTCATATCTTCCAAAGCATCAATTTATTGGGCTAGCTCATCACTAAAAAGTGACATAAGAACAACAACAGTGGGAGTTTAGCTGAAACACTGTTAAAAGAACAGAGTTCGTGTACAGCAACTTTGTCTTAGGTCCCTTTTTGTTTAAGAGTAATGAAATTCTCTTTATGTTCTTATGTCTTTAGTTCATTCCTTGTTGAGAATTTCAAGCAATCTGAATTTCATGAGGTCCTTATTTCTTTGCTTAGAATTTCTTACCCAAATTATATAACTTTTACGCATTGACTTACATGGGACTCATCTTTATAGAAATTACAACATAGGCGCACCTTTTGTGATTGCAAACATGGAATCCACCTTATGAATTAGAACTTGAGCCTACCTTTTGTGATTGCGAACATGGGTCCCACCTTTAGGAATTACAACTTGAACCTACTTTATGCATTTTAAGATGGGCTCGCCTTTAGAAATTACGACATGGATCCTTCTTGGAATTAGAACATGGGTTTACCTTTAGAAACTTTGTTATACATGGGTCCATCTTTAGAAACTAAAAAGTGGGAATGACCTTTGCAATTACAACGTGAGTAAACCTTAGGAATTACAATGTGGACCATCTTTTAGGAATTATCATACACAGGGCTTACGTTTAGAAATTCCAACATGCGATCTACCTTTATGATGCCATCTTAAGAAATTACAATGTATGACCCATCTTTATAAATTACAACATGGATTTGTAGTACTTGGGCCCACTTTTTACAAATAAATTTAGGAATTATACCGCGGTGCCAACCTTTAGAAATCAGATCATGGGCGCACCTTTATAGATTCGGGGCGTTGAAATCTCACTAGAAAGTCACAAGAATTTCGAAATTCATAAAATGCTGGAGGCTAGGTTGAATCTGGAAATGCCTCATTTTGAGCATTTAAAAACTCTAGAATGGAGATGATAGGCTTTGTTAGATTGATAATATGTAGAAAATGTCACTCCACTGGACCCATCAAGGAGTATCATAAATTTCTAATGAGTCCCAAAAACAATGCATACCATTTGCTTCCACTTTTTTAACAAAATGAAATTGAAACGGATGTGTTTTGAATGAACTTATGGCATTATATAGCAATGTAAGCCTTTTATGAGTACAAGAGTATTACATTCAGGTGACACATATCTATACATAATTGGACAAAAGAAGCTTGGATTTTTTTTAAGTGGGTCCCATTGAAGATTGTTACAAATTTTTAATGAGTCACAAAGGCAACCCAAACCATTCTACTTCCCCTTTTTTCAGCAAAATGAATTTAAGATGGATGTCATCTTTGTGTTTCAAACGAAAGTTATTACAGTTGTGCAAAACTTTCCAAGAGCCAAAAGAGTCTTGAAATTTAATTCCACTTATGCCTACGTAATTGAACAAATAACTTTGAATGAACTCCACCAGACGGACTTGAGGAGAAAAAAAAAAAAAACAATGATGTACTCAGACAGACAGTGATCACTACCAAAGATGATAATTATGCATGATATTCTCAACAGAGATTTAGGGTTTATATTTCCTTGTTATATCAACAATTGTAGGGTTCATTATGTGTTATATGAATGACATCGTAGGGGAACTATACCATTGCAGAAGTTTAAATTTTAGGAAGTTTAAATTTGAATAACCTTGTAAGTTGCATATATTCATTATTAGCCTCTATAAAATATATATGTATTGGTTGATCTTGGAAGAAGAAACCTTGGAAGTAAGCTTCTCTTTAATCCATTGGTAGCTTAACGGTGAGACACCTCCCCTCAACATAAAGAGAAGCAACAAAGGACTAATCCATAGCTTTAGGGTTGATAGTGAAGGACTTCGGTGGTGTGTGTGAGTACTTACCTTAAGAGAAAAGAAAGAAAGAAAGAATAAAAGGTAACACCAACTTTGTCTGCATTAAAAACTCAACTTAATGATGGTTCTAATTTATAGATTAAAATAAATTCAAGAAAGAGTGTGAATCAAGAATTAGAGCCCACAACAGTTATAAAAAAAAGTTTGGTAGTGGGCGATTTAAACTTTTTTTCACATTTCTTTTTTCAAAATTTGTTAGGATCTAAGAAATGAAACTTTAACACCTTGAAGTTTTCCGATCTTATGAGAATGATGTGCAATTAATATATATATTTATATTTATATATAATATCCTCTGTTTCTTCTTTGCCCAATCCTAGTAAGGTTGCAAATGCTCTGGTTGATCTTCATAGGAAAGCATCTATGATTGAAAAGATGTTTGTGCTAATTATTGTCGTCGAACTGCTAATAAGGTGGCAGATCAGCTGTCTAAGCTATATTTTTCAGAGATCACTACCTTTAAGAGCTGCTTACTTTAGGAGTTTATGAGCTATACAACCAAGATCTCCAAGCAGCAGCCTCTTATCATTTGATGTAGGATTTCACTCACCGTTGCTCCAACTCAGATTCGATTGCATCCTCATCTAATGGCATCTTCCGAATGGAGAATCTCATCATTTCTGACTATGGAAATAATTAATCGAAAAAAAAATGGCAGTTCCTGTAATCTAGTTGTCTGGTTGAGTGTGTTGAGTTTGTTTTTTAGTTGGGTTTCTTTGTTGTCTTGTCCTTGTCTGTTTGATTTCCCTCTAAAGTAAAAAAATTAAAAAAAAAAAAAGATATTTGTGCTTGATAGTAAGGTACTTGGGATCTAGTTGCCCTACCAGAGGGAAAGGATATCTTAGGGTGGAAGTGGGTGTACACATTGGAATAGTTGCCACATCGGTCTATTGAGTGATACAAAGCTTGATTAGTGGCTAAGGGATTCACGCAGCAGTATACTATGGTGTGGATTACCTGGATACATTTGCCCTAGTCTCAAAACTCAAGTTGGTGCGGCCGAAGCTTGACATTGAGTTCCAAAAGAGTATCTGCAATCTTATTGTCCGAGAGACTAGCAAGGGCAATAAGATTGGAAGCATGCTTAACTTGCGATAGAATATATCCCTGAGGTGAAGAGATCACTTCGACGCCAAGTAAGTCACAATAAGACCTTCCCTGAGTTCTTACTCTCTGACTCTATAGCTTGAGGTGCCCGCTTCTCTTCTGTCAAACAATAGAAAGACTACATTATCCTAGGAATACAGGGATGGCCTAGTGGTAACAGCTCCCGCTTCATCCCTCCCACCAGAGATTGATCTCTGGTGGGAGGCTTTAGTCCTCTCCAACTTGACCACTGAGCCAAGCAGCAAAAAAAAGAAAAAACCCTCCAATCCTTGTTATGAGAGGCTGACATTTTGACTCGCGCTACCTGATTTGACAGGAAAAATAGAGTCACCCCCGTCTACACACACTTAGGGCCTATAAGAGTGCAACGAAGTCCTTTTTTCTCTCATTTGTGTCCTTTGGTTTTAATGTATTCCTAAGCAATGAGGACCCAAGATTTTTGTTTGAAGGGTGTAGACCCTAATTGGTAGTTTGGTTTTGGGGGCAAATCAAGGGTTTTTGTGTGAATTTTGAAGGTAGGACCCACGATTTTCATGAAATTTATTTTAAGTGGATCTAAAATTTTCATATAGGTTTTGTAAACAAACATTATTTTGATGGGTAAGATCGCACCCATGTACCTAGGTCCGCCCTTGTCCCTAAGTCCTTGGCCAAATAGGAATAACCTTCAAGTAGTAGCACCTGCTAAATCCACACAAATACACATGGGGCAAATTGAAGGAGATTTTGAACTCAAGCCACTCCACCAACTCCCAAGTGGGTTTAATGTCAAATAAGCGGAATTAAATTATCTTATGTTTTTCTCATGGATCTCAAATCTCCCATTAAAGATCTGAAATATGAAATTTCAGCCATTTGAGTTCATTAGTTCTAGGAGGATACTGAATAAATTGGATAATGAATTGGGACCCACATAAGTGCACAAAAAAGAAAAAAAGAAAAAAAGGGCTAGTAGTTGATTTTACATTTTTCACATATTCTCCAAAATCTACAAGGATGTAAGATACAAAATTTAATACTATGTAGGTTCCTAATTTTATAAAAAAAAAAAAAAAAAATCCCATCACCTGTGGCAAGTTTCAAGGGGACTTGTCAGCAGCCCTTGGATTAAATCCAAGGGCTGAAATTCATATCACCAGATAAACGGATGAAAGGGAGAGAAGACAAAGTAGCAGAGATGATGATGAGCAAAAAGTGAAATCCTTCGATTCGGACCTGGTAATCTCTCTCTCTCTCTCTCTCTCTCTCTCTCGTTCTCTGTCAATTTCAACCAAAACCCTAAACCCTCTCTCTCAGATCACAATTTTGGACCAAAATCCTCTACATTCGCATGGAAAATCTGAGATATTGACATCTTCATGGAGATTTACGAAGGAGAGAGGGATTAGGGTTTATCTGTTTTATGCTGTGAAGGGAGAAAGAATGAATCTTTTTTAATTATTTGGCCAACTCAAGAACATGGACTGAATTTAAGTCTCAGATTTCTACCCTCAAGGGCTAAGATAATACTCTTATGGTGTAGTATTGATAACACAATACAATGCTCTCACATGAACTGAATATCTGTATAGGGTAGAGGTTGATGATAAGAAAGAAGTCAGTAGTTGGATTAGCTTTTGGCACAATAGAAAGAGGTAGAAATTTTTACAATGAATATGCTAGAGCTGCTGGTTTATTGTGAGAAATCATACGACATAATATGTTGGGTTTGATAGCTTTTTAGGGTTTTGGGTGTTGGGGAAGTCTATTTTTACCAGTTTTCCGGGGATTCATTGGTTGTTTTAAAGCTCAAGCCAATTTTTTACCCAGATTTTCATCCTGTTATTTATTTATTTATTTATTCTTTTTATTCTGGGGTTTGGTTGGATTTTAGGGTTTTGGATTCTGGGGTTGGTAGATGTATAGCAGTTTTGGTGGGGTTTGATTGGGTTTGTTAGGTGTTAGGTCAAGATTTGAGTAGCGTTATCTTTTTTGCATGTTTGGAATGGATCGAGGTAAAGTAGTGTTTGAATTAGGGATCGTGAGATAAAGGGATTTCAGATTGTTGGGAATTTTTTTTTTTCTTTTTTTCTTTTTTTGGCTTAGAGTTCAATTTGAAGTTTTTTTTTTTTTGGCTTCAGTTTGATTGGGTTTGTTAAGGGTTAGGTTGAGATTTGAGTAGGGTTATCTTTTTTGCGCATTTGGATCAAGGAAAAGCAGTGTTTGAATTAGGGGTTGTGAGATAAAGGGGATTTCAGATTGTTGGGAATTTTGACTTTTTTTTTTTTTTTGGTTGCTTAGAGTTCAATTTGAAGATTTTTGGGTCTTTCTTCCCTTTGAGTTGATTTCTAGCAGTGTCAGCAAGGTTTCCTCTTTGGTTTTTAGGT
The DNA here is from genome assembly GCA_029852735.1 of Persea americana. Taxonomy (NCBI): domain Eukaryota; kingdom Viridiplantae; phylum Streptophyta; class Magnoliopsida; order Laurales; family Lauraceae; genus Persea; species Persea americana. The sequence continues at coordinate 4,394,324 of CM056819.1, forward strand.
TTGTGGTAATTGACAGGTGTCAAAGACATCCCCTTATGTTTATGTATTAGAGCTCTTGTTGTAGGAAAGAGAGTGGTGATTAGAGGGTAGAAAATAATGAAAGGACTAAAGGAGTGTCCTGTTTGTTTGTTGGGATTATGAAAGAACTATTAGGAAACTCTATTAGAGTTCTGGTGCATAATTGATTAGGCAAGGTCGAAACCAATATAGCCCTCATGCCCATCATTCCCATGAGCTCTGATTTCGAGGTGACTGATTTTGGATGGGGATTGGGTTTCATTTTCAAAATTTCCATTTCTTCATGCTATTGATGGCATGAATGTGAATTTTCACTTGTGTTGTGTTATATGGTTGGTGGAATATTTCAGATTCTTTATTGGATAGGAAGTTTTATGAAATTAATCTTTCATTCTGTATGTGGCCATTATACTCCTTCCTCATGCCATTTATTTTCTCATTTTGTCTTGACAAATGTGTAATTTCATTTTTTTTATGCCAAATTATTCGGTTCTTGGAGTTTCAGTGTAGACAGATATTTTCTTTACCAGTAATGTACACAGATTATGCTTGTTTTCATTGCACAAATTTTTTAAAATTCCTACGTTGTATATCATTCATAGATTTATTTTGTATTTTTTTTATTTGTAACATAATGATATTTCCTTGCTCTTACTCCGTGTAATTAGATATAGAAAAATTTGGATGAAAAAGCACGTGTCAGGGGATTGAGAGTTATTATTATTATTATTATTATTGGTGTACAGTCATAGTAAGTATCCTCATTTAAGATATAAGTGAAGGGCAAAAGAGGAAAAAAGAATAATGTTAAGATACATAATAGTCCCGTAGTCTGCTTAGCAAAGTTTCCTCTTTCTAGAGTTTTATACAGTTTGTGAGAGGACATGGACTATTATACGGGGCCTCCTTCAGTTTTAGGTGGTTTCATTTCAAACAGTCTTTGTAATAACACTTTAGGTACCTGGATTCCTTTTTCTCTCGAGTAGTGAAATGGCACCTCCCCAACTACCAAAAATGCAAACTCTTTCTATTTCTTAGTCAATTTCTTCAAATGGAAAGCATTGCCGGATCTCTCTTCCATAGAATAACTGAAGACTTCATTGTCTCACGGGTTATTGTAGACTCTCTCTCTCTCTCTCTCTTCTTGCATTATATCTTTCTTCAAGATTTTTTGAAGTTTTTCCAACCTTGAATGTTGAATTTGTTTCTTTGATTTAGAATCAGTGTTGCAGATTTTTCTTCAAGTGCATATGATGATGCAAATTGCAATTTATCGCTAAGGTGGAAGTGATTATCCTCTAAATATGGCCATTTATACCTATATGGGCCTGTTTACTGGAATTCAAAGAATTCCTGTCCGGAGAATTTCTGAATTCTCCACCATGTGGAATTCCTGAATTCTCATTTGTACTTGAGCATCCAAAATTTCCGGCAAAAAGCAAAGATGGTGGAATTTCAGGAGTTCCAAAGGTCATTTGAAATTTTCTAGGTGGCCAGAATTTTGGGATTCTGGTAAGGAAACATTGCATTTGAAAATGCCAAGGGAGAGGCCATTATATCATGTCTAAAAAATCCCAACATCGCAAAAATCTGTCAGAATTTTTCCTAAAGGAACAGGCCCAAAAAGTTTTCATTGGAAAGAAAATCTACTTAGACTTACTGTTTCTCTTTGATTTATTGATTTATGTGGCTGTGGATGTTTTTTCTCACTTAATGTTTGTAGCTGTTTTTTTCAAGATAATCTATTATTCGTTTTTGTATAGGTTTCACAGAAACCATTTCAGCACCTTTTGAGCTAATTTTGTATTTGTTGTTTTTCTCATTAATTTGCATAATTTAAAGAGGATAGCGTGCTTGTTGCAGGTGAGAGACATTCTTGCTGCTGCAAGCAATCCATTCTGTGTAAATAAGTCAGCGCATTCTTTGAACTTTGTGGTCCATCAAGAGAAAATGTGGTACACAAGTAAGCCCTCAATTTGTTTCTCCACATTGATCTATTCTATTCTCTTCTTTGCTTCTCTTGATTTGTTGTATCTGGCATATTAGTAATGGAAACTTCTACTCGTCTCACATGAGTTACTGTGCCACTGATCCAGATCTAGCAAAATAATAATAATAATAATAATAATAATAATAATAGTAATAACAACTTGTACTCATTTTTTTATGATATCAAGTGAACAGTTGGTATGATTCTAACTACTTTATTGATGATTGTTTGGACTTGGGCAAGTTTGGTAGTTCAATACAAACGGCTTTTGCGTATGGCTACACTTTTTGGTGCCTTGTACTGTGGGACAATGTGATTTAATTTGCTTACCTTTGTTCGTGAGAGCTGTGATTTGTTGCAACACCCTTTTCTATATCCTAGAGTAGGTGTTAAAGATTGATATTGCTTTCCCCTGTTTGTATATATTATTTGCATTTCTTGTGGTTCCATTCGTTAGACAAGAAAGCAAGTAAATAACTAGAATGTTGCAGACATGCTCAAGTCAAATGGAGTAGTCTGGATCCGTTGACAATGGGAATCATAAAAAAGATGTCACTTCCTTTCGAAACATGCCACATTAGTTAAGATGTGCATCTCAGCTTTGTTGAGACTTGAGAAAGGCGAGACACTTTTCTTAGATTTGAAAAGCACATCTTGCCTGATGTGGCGCGTTTTGATTGGAAGACACAACTTTTTCTGATGCTCAACACATTAGGAGATCCAAACTTTAAATACTTTGAGAATTAATAGAATAAAGACATGATATATGAGCCGCAAATGTAGGAGCTCTGAGAGGAGGGAGGAACTGATGAGAATATATACACATATATGTATGTTAGGTACTGATACTTGGGAGGAGCTATAGAAACAAACAAAATGGAAGAACTCTGTGTGTGCGCGCGCGCCAACAAATTTTACTCTAAACATTAAGAAATAAACATTTGAGTGAAGAACCTAGCACTGTGCCACGCCAATATGTTCTACACGGGTGCATTCCTCATTTCGTAAAATCCATGCAACATAGGTTGTGGATGTTAAAATGAATGTGCTGACTGTGGAGAAAGGTAGAACAATAGTGAGTACATGAGATGAGATCTTTGGACGGCTTATTTTGAAACAGAATAACGAAATGTCGCTGAATATGATTTGGGCACACACTTGGAAGGACCATAGACAACCCTTGTAAGAAAAATCAAATGTTGCAAGTACAAGGTCATAGGAGAGAATGGAGCAAGAAGACTTGCAAGTAGAAGTGATATGTTAAGCCGTGGTGTGATAGAAAACTTACCCTAAGGAGAGGTGAGTGAGAAGTAGAACTCATGTAGCCAATCCTAGGTAGATGGGATAATATACTTCAGCAATGATGTGACAAAAAAAATGTACTTCAGCACTGATTGCTCTTTTCTTTTTTTAAATTTCAGAACAAGAATTTTTTAGTCTAATATTAAAGGTATCTATATCCTAAAGCTTGGCTTGTGAATGCTTTGAGTTCAATTGTGTTTTCAAAATGACTATATCACCTTATTGATGTCTCATCTCCCTAGCTGAGCTGGTGAACATCTCAATCTGTTACAAGAGATTAAGGTTTGAATCCAAGTAAATACAAATAATGAATCCAAGTATTTAAAAAAAAAATAACGAATCCAAGTATATACAAATAAACTTCTGATATACATGGTTTGGATTTAAAAAAGGAGCCCACATAAGTGAAATAAGTGGTCATTAATTTTTGTTCTGTCTGTATGTCAGCATCTGATCATCTCTCTCCTCTCATAAAAAATAAAAAATAAAAAAAACTATGGGCGCAAAAGAATTTTTAAGTTTAATATTAAAGGTATCTTTGTGCTAAAGCTTGGCTTGTGAACACTTTTAGTTCAATAGTGTTTTCAAAATGACATTATCACCTTATTGGTGCCTCATCTCCCTAGATGAGTTGGTGAACATCTTTTTTTTTTAATGGTAAAATAAAATAAAAAACAAATGGTCTGATATACGTGGTTTGGATTTCAAAAAGGATCCCACATAAGTGAAATAAGTGGGCATTAATGCTTATTCGGTCTGAATATCAGCATTTGTACAAAAAAATTATGGGCTTCTCTCATTTAAGTTCATGTAGAAGTAGCTACCCCAATATGATTACTCTCGCTCCAGTCCTCACCCATCTTTGTGCATGGAGATAAAAGGCTAAAGGGGACAGGCTGATAGCATGTCCTGCAGTTGGATTTGCAAGCCTGAGATTCCAAGCAGTTATACGTGGACAAGATCAGTAAAGATGGAGGCAATGTATTTATTGGTTGGTTAGATTGATAAGGTCAAAGCTGATAGCCACTCTAACTGTGGGATCGCTACATGGCTGGCAGATGCTGATTACTTGGTTGATGGAGGTTGGGAAAGTGATGGCAGTTGGTTTGCAATTGGCAGCTTGTCTGCGATTTGCGGTCAAAGTCTAGGCGTGATCAAAATGGTGGGACATTGCCATTGCAAATCATGTTGCAATGCACTTTTAGCAGTGGCGGACCCAGGGTTTTCGTTGGAGGGGGGCACATCAATTAGCAATCAAACCACACTAATAATAAAGAAACTCTAGAGAACATAATTTGGATTCCATGTTTCTGCATTGAGAAAAGGAGTCTGATTCTATGGATTATGAAAATCTTTTGTGACTGTTCACCAATGCCAGCAAAAGAGCATTTGGAATCTGTGTGTTAGAGAATGGCTACAGTGGAGAGTGGAGTCGTCTTCTTTTTCTTCTTCCCAATACACTTCCTAATTCTAAGTTCCTCCTCTTGCTTCTGCATGCTCTGTCTCTCTTTCTTTTTTTTTTGCCTTCTCTACTTGTACTGATTACTACAGAAATCTACTAAAGGACATACAAGATACATTAGCATTCATTTGAGGGTGGGCATGCGATGGTTGTACAGGTGGGTCATCACTCATCATGAGATGAGGTTGGTGGAGGGTGGGTCATCACGTGAAGACAGTCGATAGCGCTGGGCGGGTGGCAGCACCTGCTTAGGCTAGGTAGCTGGTTCAGTGGTTCCTGTACTCCGGAACCAAGACAGAATTGCTTGTCAGTGAGATGGATTGCTACTTTGAACTAAGGCCCGGGTTGTTTTAGAGAAGAGAAAGCTCAACCATCTGATCAAACATCAAAGCAAGCAAAGAAATTCATTCAAAGAGGAACAAGATCCAGATTTTGAAAATGCACTACATATATTGCAGAGAAAGAAGCCCAAGAAAGACGTGTGTTATGTGTAAGGTCATGTTTGCAAGTACCGTTTTTTGGGTTCCAGGGCTGATTGAGAGTCTTTGGAAGCTTCAAACCACACCTCCCTTCTATGCTGGAGCGTCGGATCTTGAAGGGGAGCAACCAGGAGGGCTGTGATTTCATTGAGCAAGAGCCCTTGGAGAGGATTTGGGATTTGAGGAATGGGAAGGGGAATGGTTTCGGAATAAAAGGGGTAGGGGCACACGTGTTGGGCTGGGTCGACGTGGGGATGGGCCCGCTGCCCATTGAAAATCTGTAGATTTTTCAAATCCCAAAGAGGTCCACTGCCCCAATGCCATTAACGTGAGTCCGCCCCTGACTTTTAGGGCATTGCAGAGTGCAGAGGACAACATGGGCTGAGTAGACCTAATTGGCCCTTCTCAAGACTTTGACTCCTTTTTATTGATTTTAACGTCGCAGAGACACAGTGCAACTTTTAGTGAACTACACATTTGTATCAAGAGCATCAAGGGATTAACCATATGAAACAGCATGTGTGGGACCCATCTTTATGCATGCCATCAGTATACTAGGGGGATCAAAAGGTGTCATTAGTGATAGTGGCCTGCTGAAATCAACCTCATCTTACTATCTTCATTCTTTGATTTAAGAGCCTCAAAGTTTATGGTTTGTAACTATGCAATCCAACATCTTATGTAGGTCAGATGAGCATCAAACTGGGGTTAGTCTATTAGTGCCAACTTAGACAGAGAATGGGGGAGTGGAAGAGTGTTGGATTGATCATAAGTGGGCCACAAGATGTGCAGATGATGCTTTTGTGAGAATTGATCTTTAGGTGGAAATTTTCTTTGTATATATATATAAATATATATATAGCAAATTGTTGGCATTAGCTAGACTCTATTATCTATATTAAGGCCTGTCATTGTGGGTTGAATAGGGTGAGCTTAATTTTTTGCCAATTATGCCAAATTTTAACTCTTTAAAAATAATTGGGCACGAGTGATGATTAGTAAACTATTGTGTTGAAGCTATCAAAATAAATCACCACACCACAACACAACGATATATAGTGGTTCGGCCTCAATGCCTACCCCACTCCTGGCTTGCGTTTTCACACCCCACCAGATTTCTATTATCTTATGTTGTTTAATAAGCTAAGCAATAACCTTTACACTGTGCTTTTCTAGGCTAAGTAATAACCTTTACAATATGCTTTTCTATAGGCTTAGCAATAACCTTTACACTATATTTTTCTAGGCTAAGCAATAACCTTTTCAAACCAAAAGATTTTCTCTCTCAAATGTGTTTAAAATACACTCTAAGAGATACAATTTCAGCTCATTACAATGCCTCTGAGATAGGCTGATATCAAAGTGAAAGAACAACTCAAACTTACACTCCATGAATGCAAAGATGTGTGTATGTGTGATGACTTCAATCAAACTTGAAAGTGAAGGCTCAATAATGTATGCCTAAAGCATTTAAAAGTTTAAATCATAACAAGGTATTTGATTGAAATAAAATGCAAATCACATGTAGTTTCAAATGAACAACTTGATAATGATATGACTAATCAAATGGCTCACAAGTTGTATGAAATTTCAAGACTAAAACATTTGATGCATGAGCATGTTGTTTCCAAATCAAATTTAGTTTAACTATATGTTCCAAGGTATGGAAAACAACAAGCTAAAGATTCAACCAAGAGTTAGAAACATGCTAGAAATGATTTCAAAGATGTTTCCAAAGCATGATTCAAAGATATGAAAGTTAGAGTTCCACTTGGTATGAATCCAAATGAGAATCCAAGAAATAAATCAATTCAAAGTAAAATTCATTTAATGGATTCAATTAATCATAGTTGTCATGCTAAAACAGGTTTACTAATAATTTAAACATGCATGAAAACATATGATGAGGAAAACAAAGCTTACTTAGAGAGATCTAACTGCATGAATCCAAGCTTTAGCTTTCCTAAGGACCTCTAGCCTTCTTTAGCTCATTCCCCTTTTTTTGCCCTTATGACACTTCAAAAGTCCCTCTTAGTCCCTCGATTTTGGCCTTGGAATGAGCTGGTATATATAGAAAAAGTTGTCCAACGGCTAGTCTTCAGTTAACCCCCTTCCAAGTTCGGTTAACTGAAATTCCAACGGTAAAAAATTCAACTTTGGTGACTTGTCGGTTAACCTACATCTATAGTTCGGTTAACTGAACATGAACTGAATGAACCAAATGCTCACCGAACTCAGTAAATTGAACATTTTGAGCATCCACTTGTTTTGACGAGAGGCGACATGCAGGTTGGTTAACCGACAATTCCCAGAGTTTTTAACTTGAAAATGATTTTCTAAGAGGGAATTTTTGGTCATGGAAGTCATGCTAGGTTTCATATTTAAATCAATCCAAAAAGTGTTTTCAAAATATGAACCTATCAATGCCTACGATGATTTTGAAATTCTAAGATCATAGACCTGCATGATTAAAATCAATTTATGTATCCAAGTTAAAATCCAAGTCATGCATGAAAAGTTAATATCTGAAAGTTATAAAACCATGCATGATTAAATCAAGATTTCAAGGTTTTCAAAGTTGATGCACATGTGAAAATTCAAGTGATGCTTAAATGAAAATGCATATGCATCCATCAAATTGCAACACACAAAATCCCTAACACATCTAACAAGTAAGGTAGGGGCTTGACCACCGTGGATGCTATTAATTAAACAAATTGCTCACAATGCAATTTTGAGCGTACTTGTGGTGACCACTGAGCTACATATATGCATATATAATACAGGCCAGGCCTACGTATATATGCATGTATGTTTATGAATGTGTTCTAGAATTATTGAGGGATTTTCAATTGCGCAAGTGCGTGAGATAGCTTGTGAGGCCTATCTGGATGCATGCCAATCATGAGGGTATTGGGATGGAAATGCCTAGTTGAGGATTAAGGGATTGAAAAAAAAAAAAAACCTTGTGTGATAATTCTAAACTTTGATTTAAGGGCATTTTAAGTTTTACCATGCAATTTTTGGGCTACAATTCTTGTACTGCTTGCTTTTATGAAAGTTATCATCCAAAAAATAAAATAAAAAATGGGCTACAATTCAATGGTAAATACATGTCATTCTAAGTTTCAGATTGGCGGCGAGTGCCAATTTGAAAAGAGGGCATGGTAGTGATTGTGAAGGAGTTGAATTCAGCACTCCTGTACTCCCTAAGAACCATACAAACTGCTGTTGAATTAGTCAAAGAGGGCCTTCATAAGCACCACATGTGTCTATATTTAGCAACATTATTGAGGGTGGCCTTAGCTTGTGGATTCCACCTGGCCCACTCATGATCGATCCTATTCCGTCACTCTCACTAGCCAAAGTTGGATTTTAGCAAGGTACTAATTGTGGTTGACTAAATGTGATCGGTTAGTCTAACATGTTTCTTGTTGTAGGAATGTCAAGTGCATTATGGAGGATGTATGCAGATCACTTGTTCTATAGATGGGAGAAGAATGTTGTTTGGGAAATGGTTGAGCCTTACCGTCGTCCTAAATCTTTCACACCGGTTCTTTCAATATATGTAGCGGCATTCTACACGGGGGTTATAGGAGCTGCAGTGACAGAGCAACTTTATAAGGTTCCTTTGCCTTCTGTTTTACTCTCCTCTGTGTGCGCGCATGCATGCCAAACCCTCTTTTTATGTTAACCTTTCAACTCTCTAATTAAACGAATCCAAGTTGCTATAATATGTTTGATAATGAATCTGCCTTTCAAATCTCTAAATAAATGAATCGAAGTTGCTCTAATTTGTTTGATAATTAACCTACCATTTGTATATGTTTGCTCATGAACAAGTAGTTTAAGCTAAGGATTAGACCATGTGACTGCCACCACTTTGATCGGCTTTGAGAGAGCAGGAACATGGCAAAGCTCCCTTTTTTTTTTCTTTTTCTTTTTTTTTTTTTTTTGTGTGTGTGTGTGTGTGGTGGTGTTTGGTTGACAAATAATCTTATCCTGCGATCTTGCTAGATATGCAAATAATCTTATCTTGTGATCTTACTAGATATGCACGTGAATACAAAATAAAATTACAAGGTGATCACATGACAAGATTGCCACAACCAATAGATTAATTGGAACTGTAATTTTGGAGGGAGGCTATTTCAATTTTTTAATAAGAATTACGAGTCAATAAGGCATCATCATCATTGCCCTTATCTGTTCGATCTGAGGTATTATCTCAGTAGGTTCAAGTTTGATGGCATTTTGTTTCTGACAACAAATTGAATGTATTGCATTATGTCAGCAATTGGTATATTCAGCTCATTTTGGAGACTAGCCTGCATTTTAATGAGACTCTCTCCGAGTCATAAATTCTAGTAGCCTATAATGTTCCTTTTTTTGAAATGGAATAGCCTAAAATGTTCTTCTGCCTTGTGTTGATAATTTAACAGGAGAAGTACTGGGAAGACCATCCAGGAGAAGCACCGCCACTAATGAAACCCAAGTTCTATTATGGACCTTGGAATGTAAGAAAAGATCGTCGCCCTAATGAGTGAGAAGAAAAGGATATATGTATACTATTTTTTATGTTCGACATTTTGAAGTGCTTCTGTGGCAGTTGTCTACAGTGTGGTGGTGAACCTTAAAACTGTTGTTCATTTGATGGGCCTCAATTGGTCTGGCCCAATAACTGAAGAGCTCCATGTTGCACTCTCCTATTAAGTGTGGAACTTGGGTTGTGTCCATGTTAATAGTGAATCCAAGCTGCTCGTCTTCTTTATGTTTTTTCTTTTTTCTTTTTTTTTTTTTGTTGGTATAATTATGTTTTTTCTGTTGTTGAGTAGTGGAGATATCATTCCTATTTCTGTGCCTGCTTTCTATTGTTGAGGGTAAGAATAGAGTGGCTGTTCTGCTGCTGCCATAAATTTATCATGATTGATAAATTTGATTTGGATTCTCTCTTTTAAACTAGTGAGAATGTTTGGCTCCAAATATGGCGGTTTCTGTGTGTTCCGATGATCTTAACCATCTGATTAAAGGTTCCAGCATGTAATGGCATAGGTCCAGGCTTGGCTTGCTGGTACAAATCCTTGATTATTTCACTCGGGCTCTTGTGGATCCAGGCGGGCATGGGTCCATTGGCATCTGTGGCTTGATGCTCTCTTTTCTCTTCTCAATTGGTGAATGGCAAGAGCAGCTGATATTTTTCACAGTGGCGACTCTTCCCATGAGGACTCCAATCAGGCCTGACTTCAGTGTTTTCAGTAAGAAAAGGATTGGGAACTTTTAGATACTCTCTTTTATTCTGAAAAGGAAAAAGAGAATTAAGAAGAGGAGTCAGGACAGCTGATTTGGAAGAAGATTTAGGACTGTATCTCTGGGTTGAGCCTTTACCAAGAAGAAGAGCCTCTGTTGTTGCCAGGCAATTTCATGGGAAAGTTGGTGATCCAAAGATCTCAACGAGATCTACATGTATGCAAAATTTCAACTCCGCCACCTTAACCCCTTGATCCATGGCCATCAAATTCAACGATTTCACAAGGCATTATTTTTTAGGATTTCAGTCAAATGGTGAGCAACAGTTGGATGCATCATTTTTTATAATTATTTCCAACCCAAAGCAGAAGTATGCATAGGTGCTTGTATGTAAATGTTACATGTGAAAAACATTTGGAATCATGAATTGAATGTCTTGGTGCTTCTCATTAATATGAGAGTATCGAACATTTGGAATCATGAATTGAAGGTCCATAAAAAGTGCAAAGATTAGATTTTTGAGATTTTTGGGATTTTTTTTACAAATTTCTTATTTACAAAAAAACCGAGATATGAAATTAAATGTCCTAGGTGCAAAAAAAAAAAAAAAAAGTATTTGAAGGGGCTCAAACCCACAACCTGTCTAAGCAAACACCCCTATCACAACCTGTAGTATTATCATTTAATACCTGTTTAGCAACATAAATTTGAGATAAAAATTACTTTATTTAGACACCATTTTTATACCGCATTTATACATTATATGCATAAATGAGTGCAAATACACGTGATCTTGAATTACCAATGCAAATGTGCATCGCCTATATATGTCTCGCCTCTAAATGTAAAAGAATGCAAACCAACAACCCCAAAGCAATCAAATATCTTTTGGGTTCCTTTCTTTTATCCTTTTTTTATTTTATTTTCAGGCCTACTCATAGAACTATTGTTATATGAAAAGTTTGCCTTTATTATTTTTATTGGATGATAAGTTTACATGTACTACTTTTACTGCATAACAACTTTGTCCATAATGACTAGTTAACTTTTTCTAATTGAGAGAAACATGGCAAATGACCTATTGGTAATAATATCCACCTAATACAATTTAATTCAAATTGAATGAGACATGCCTGCCCCATTTGATTTACAACATCAAAGGGATGAGCAGTGGGAAGATTTTCACCTTTCAACAACTAAATGTTGGTTCGTGGGGCCCCACTGGGATGCTTTCCTATCACTGAGGATAAAAGATTGATGGAAATACCTGTTCATAGGTAAGAGTCATGCAAAAACAAAAACCAAAAATATAAAAAATAAAATAAATCAGCCCCATATATCATCACTGCCATTGATTTAACAATATTAAGGTTTAGTGGTCTTTTAACCCTAGATCGTTTTGAGATTCAATCCAACCTTATAAAATGTGGCCCCAATTGGGCCCCACAAAGCTGGACCGCACGTGCAGAGGAAATTCTCCTGGGTGCGGCGACCCCATTTTGGTAAAACAATAAAAACGAGAAGAGCAGCAGCGAATCCCCAATCTCACACGCAGAGAGAGAGAGAGAGAGAGATATCGTTTTTAGTCACCAAGAATTCCAAACAGCAGAGAAGGAAGTCGATTTCTTTTGATCTCTCTTCAGATCCCAAGACACGAGAAAGGTACAGATTCATGTCTAAAAGATCTGTTGTTTCCTTCTCTTTCAATCCCTCACACTCCTCTTTTCAGTATTTCCAACGCAAATGTATGAGAAACAAGAAAAGAATGGAACTTTATAGTTGGGGTTCGTCGATCTGGATCGGATTTGATTTGGGTTCTCATCGCGTTTACATGGGTTTTCTGGTTCATGTTCAGTTTGATTGCTTTTTAGGGTTTTGGGTTGTGGGGTAGGTCGATCTGTAGTGGATTTTTGGGTTTTGATTGGTTGTTTTAGGGTTTAGGTCGAGATTGACCCAGATTTCTATCGTCCTGATATTGGGTTCTTTCTTTCTTTTTTTTTCTTGTTAATCTGGGATTCGGTTGGGTTTTGGGGTTTTGGATTCTGGGGGAGGTCGATCTGTAGCGGTCTTGGTGGGGTTTGATTGGGTGTGCAAGGGTTTAGGTCAGATTTGAGTGGGAATTTATCTTTATGTGCGTTTGGTTTGAGGAAAAGCAGTGTTTATATAGAGGTCGTTAGATAAAGCGGATTTCGGATTTTTGGGGATCTTTAGGGTTTTTCTAGGTTTAGGGTTTGATGTGAAGATTTTTGGGTTTTGCTTCAGTTTGAGTTGATTTCCAGCAGTGTGTTGCTAAAAAAAAAAAAAAACGAGGTTGTCTCTTTGGTTTTTAGGGTTTTGGTAATTGGTAGGTATGAAGGACATCCCCTTATTTTTACATATTTAGTTTCTTTACTTGGTATCTGTGATTAGTTATCTACTTCTATCACTGGTTATACTAATGAGGGTGATGATGTTGATATCTTGTACCTTCAAACCTTTCTTTACTTATGCATGCCCGCTTGCTCAGGCACGCGCAGTCTCTCTGTCTCACACACACACACACACACATATATGAGAGCAAGAGGGAGTTCTCCTACACCAATGCTAGAAAAATGAGACATTTAGTCTTAGTTCTTTTTGTTACTTGATTAGAGCACATTAAGTCAACCCCATATTGATTTGATATGATGAATACTTCCATTCAGTTTGAATTTATTTAATGTCTGCTCACATGATTGTATAGTTTGGTGTCATTACTTGGAGGGAAAATAAAAATAGAAAAAGAAAACCCATTCTTATCTGCATTTTTTTCCCTGTTTCAGGACAAACATATGAAGCTTTGATGTGATTATTTTTGCAAGCGCAACCCTCATACTAGAAGAAACCAATCCCTACTTTGAACTAGTGCTTTAAAAGAATTATATTGCTTGCAATGGATGCACTTGAATCTCTCCGGAGTTACGTGAAGCGGGATGCTGAGGACAGTTCAGATACAAAGGTTGATAGGGTTAATGACGACGATGATTGGGAGAGTGTTGATAAAAGGAAGCATCGCTCTAGCAAGTCAAGAAGTAGGCATGGAAATGCAGAAGACGCTGAAGAATGGGAAAATGGGAAGAGGAAGAATTCTGGGGAAAGAAATGATGGGAGAAAGAAGTCCAGTGGCTCTGGCAGAGCAGACAGCGGAGAAGAGGACGATTATGATATGAGAAAGGAATCACGTGCCAAGATAGTGAAGAAAAGTCAAGAGGAGAGGAATGAGAAGAAATCAAGTAGTGGTTATCAGGATAGAGATTTGGAAAGCAGCAGAAGAAGCAGTAGAGATATAGATGGTGGTAAAGGCTATGCACACGCTGATGAAAGTGATAAGAATTCATCAAGGAAACCAAGCTCAAAACCATTGCCAAATGAAGGTTCTCAAAGCAAAACAAGAAGCAAGGTGGACACTCCCCATGAGAGCGAGCGCGAAAAGCCACAAGATAGAGATTCTAGGTACTCGGAGAGGAAGGAAAGTAGCCGAGAGAAAGGTTATGGAACACGCGAGCATGAAAGGAATCCACGGAGAAGATGGGATGAATCTGACTCAGGAAGGAAAGCAGAAGAAAGTAGTTATTTGGATAAATCTGATTCCAGGAGTGGAAAACCTTCTGATCATAAGCATGGCTCTTCTAGGGAGAGAGCTCTAGATGCAAGAATCGAGCCTGGGGAAAGCAAAAGCAGGGCAGTTGATTCCAGCACTGAAAGGGGTGTCAAATCCAGCCTAAGGGAGGAGAAAAGGATTGATGGTGATAGGAGTAAGAGTAGAGTCAGGTCAGAGGCTCGAGAAGAGGATAGTAGGGCATTTACATCTACTCGTGAGGATAAATTAGATAACATTAGGGATGATAAGCATAGGGCCAGAGACAAGTGGGGTGGCTCAGCTGAGGATGTGGAGTCCAGTGCCCGTCGGTTGAGCTCCAGGGAGGAGAAAAATGAGAAGCAACGACAGCAGAGAGATCATGCACGTGGTGGCCGTGGTGATGCAGAGAGCCGAGAAAGATCTGTTAATACGGACGAGGATGGACAAGGTCGGCTAAGGGAAAGAAGTGGGAGGGAAACCAGACGCACTAAAAGATCACGAAGCCCTGAGAGAAGTGGGCGACATCGACAACATTCAGATGAATTTGATAGAGGTTTTTCTGAATCTGATAATGAACGAAGCGTTGGCCTCAGGGGAAAGGAACGGGACAAAGAAGGTTATAGAGATGATAGATCAAAAGTCAGAGATAGCAGCTGGGATGACAGGAATAGGGACTGGGAAGGTTCTAAAGATAATTGGAAAAGAAGGCATGAAACCAGGCATGATAAAGATACAAAAGATAGGGATGGCGATTTCGATTATGACAAGGAATGGGACTCACAAAGGCGCGAACGTGAGAGGGTGGACAGTGACAAGATTCATGGCCGGGCCGTATACAGAAAAGATAGAAGCAGGGCCGATGGAGCAAAAGCTTCTTCAAGTTATGGAAATACAAATGAGAAATCTGATGCAATTGAGGTGAGGCCGAAGCTTCTCGATTACGGAAGAGAGGAGCCTGTGAGGAGGCCTGAAGCGGTGATACATCAGGAATTTACTTCAGCAACAAGTGATGAGGAATGGGGATATCTGCACGATGATAGGTCAAGAGTGGCTGATATGTATGGCCCTGGTGATGATATGCAGGAAACATATCTAGATGATGATAATTTAGGAACAAGCTCAGGAAGGAACAACTTTGATCTGCAGGGCGGGAGAGGCAGAGGGCAAAAGGGGGCTATGAATTCTAACCGTTCTAGTGCTGGTCAGACTTCCAGTAATGGTTCACTGCCCTCATTTGGAAATAACCAGGGATCTGGATCTTTTAATAGAGCTGTTCCACAAGGATCTAAAGGGGGCCGGCTTGGAAGAGGTGGCAGAGGAAGGCTTAGTGGAAGGGATGGACGAGTTGGTATCCCACTGCCAATGATGGGACCTCCTCCCTTTGGTCATCTTGGCTTGCCTCCTGGACCCATTCAACCAATTGGCCCGAATATGTCACCAGCACCAGGTCCACCAATTGGTCCAGGTGTTTTCATTCCACCATTTCCTGGTCCCATTGTTTGGTCAGGAGCTCGTGGTGTTGATATGAATATCCTAACTGTTCAACCTGGGCTTTCTCCTGTTCCTCAGTCTGGACCATCAGGACCTAGATTTGCACCTAATGTGGGAACTGGTCCAAATCCCGCCATGTATTTCAATCAACCAGGCCCTGGAAGAGGAGTTTCTCCTGGTCCTGGCTTTAATGGTTTGGGGCCACTTGGACGTGGAGTGCCTCATGAGAAAGCTCCCACAGGTTGGGGCCCTCCTAGAAGTAGCGGACCTCCTGGTAAAGCTCCTTCAAGAGGAGAGCAGAATGACTACTCCCAAAATTTTGTTGACACTGGTATGAGACCTCAGAATTTCATCAGGGAGTTAGAGCTCACCAGTGTTGTTGAGGATTATCCGAAGTTGAGAGAACTTATTCAGAAGAAAGATGAGATAGTGGCTAAAGCCGCATCCCCACCTATGTATTACAAGTGTGATCTACGTGAGCATGGTCTTTCCCCCGAGTTTTTTGGCACCAAGTTTGATGTCATTCTTGTTGATCCACCTTGGGAGGAATATGTTCATCGGGCTCCTGGTGTGACGGACCATATGGAGTATTGGACTTTTGAGGAAATTCAAAATCTTAAGATTGAGGTATGCTGTCTTGTATTCTGCAATTTTTCTGTTCGCTACTAGCGAATATATGTCCTTTTTCCCCCAATGTCTTGACTATTTCCAGATTTAGTACAGTCGTGACAGTTTTTATTGATACATGCATGAGAACATATATTATATGATGTTTCTCCCAAGTTGAGGGACTATTGGTACTGCATTTTGGCAAGTCTATCGTTTGTCGGAGGAAAGCTTGATTCATTGAGGCTTTTACACTTAAGTTCCCTCAGCTTGGAGATCCATAGGATGGATATGATGGGCCTCACTGTGAATGGAGTGCCTAAAATAAAAGATTTCATAGTACATGATCCTGACACATTGGTGTTTGCTGCTGTTGTCATCCTAATGCTTTTATTGGTGACAGGGCAATACTTGCCCTTTTCTTTTTTCTTTCTTGGATTGGTGACAATTATATTTTATTGAAATATGTGAAGAAAGACTTTAGAGCATAGACCATGCAATATTTGTGAATAAGACATAGGAGTTTACCTGCATTCAGTGGGAATTAGGCCAAAGTATCATGGACCTTAATCTTTTAACTGGGAGATCTAGGAAGCATATCTGATCCACTATGAGGTCCATCAGATCTTCAACCTGGGCAAATAAATACACGCCCCACATTTACTGAAATGGTTGCTTCAGCAAAGTGTGCATTTCCTGAGGTGTTTTACCAGCCGTACAGTTACACTTCAAACTGCTATATGCTTTTGTTGAGTTTGTACTAAATGTGCAGCAATTTCAGTCAGTTTATTATTCTTGTATCTAAAGTCTAAACCCTGCTCGTAATCATGCTGCTAGGCAATTGCCGACACTCCTTCGTTTATCTTCCTCTGGGTTGGTGATGGTGCGGGTCTTGAGCAGGGCCGTCTTTGTCTAAAGAAGGTATGTTCATTGTGCTGTAGACATTACTGTAAAAGTCTTTGTCTAAAGATGGTATGTTCATTGTGCTGTAGACATTACTGTAAAAGTTTTTTATTGTGTAATTGGGTGTTCACTGCCTTTTTCACATTCAACTGGTAGTCCTAGAAAGCCACTTTGTCTTTTTGGTAACCCAGCAAAGGGGCTGGGACCCTAAGACTCATGACACAACTCACACGTGAGGTTACGAGAACTCACATGAGAGGAGAGATAGATACAACTCATGCATACGAGGTGATGGAAACTCGCATATGCAAGGAGACATAGACACAACTCACACATGTGAGGTGATGGGAACTCACACATGCGAGGAGACATAAGCACAACTCACACATGTAAGGGGATGGAAACTCACACATGCAAGGAGAATAAACACAACTTACACACATGAGGTAATAAAAACTCATATGCAAAGAGGGAGGAGGCCGGGTTCGAACCCAAGACCTCCTAGTGAGAACTGCCACTCCTTACCACTAGGGTAAGGAGCCGTTCCCAGAAAGCTACTATGTCAGCATTAACAATTTCCAAGATACTACCCTGCTTCCTGCTAAGATACAGTCTGTCATGTACAGTAACTTATTGTTCCTTTAAAGTTGGAGTGTTGGGTCATTGTTTTAGTTTTATAATTTCCTTGTTGATATGTAGTGGGGATTTCGGAGGTGTGAGGATATATGTTGGGTGAAGACGAATAAAACAAATGCAACTCCCGGCTTGCGGCATGATTCACATACTTTGTTTCAACACTCAAAGGTTGGTACTATTTTCGGTGTGTTTTTTTGCAGTTTCAATCTCGTACTCATTTCTCCTTTCTTTTCTTTCCTCTACTTAATTATTATTTTATGGTTAAATTTCTCATTCTCTAAAAATTATTAAGACACCTTATTTTGTGGATTAGGAACACTGCTTGATGGGCATAAAAGGTACTGTTCGACGCAGCACTGATGGTCATATTATCCATGCCAACATTGACACTGATATAATTATTGCAGAGGAACCTCCTTACGGTAAGTATATATCTCTTTTCCAAGATTTGTTGCCCGGTTTTGCATTCTAAGGTCGCCTTGCCTGCAAGCCTTCATGCTGTTGAAAATCATTGCTCTTTCTTCTTTGAGGATAAGTTGCACGAGAAAATAAAGAAAAAAAAATTGGAATGACAAATAAAGGTTAGGCCAATCCACTGGTCACTCAGTTGGTGAGTCACCTCCCTTGCACAGAACCAAGGTCAATCCCTGGCTGTAGCGCCGATGGTGAGGGGCTTGGGTGAGTGTGTGCGAGAGTGCTTACCTGCCACAAATAAAGGTTACAAAATCAAGGCATGAAATAAAACTGTCGTGCTCCAAAACTGAATTGTGCAGTGTAGATAATCAGCACTATTCTGTCTTAGCATCCACAAACTATACTAAAATGATAACATCAACCGACTTTTGATCCATCAACCGACTCATGCAATTAAGCTGAGACATGAATTATTCATCTGCTTTTTTAATATGGTTCACCAATTTCATTCTTTGGCCAATTTCGGTTACAACTTCTGCTTGCTTGTTTGAGTCAGGCTGAAGGATTCCACACCCCCTCCCCTCCTCTCCTCTTTCCCCTCCCCTTCTCTTCCCTCTCCCTCCCTCTTCCTCTTTCTTCTTCTTTCTTCTTCTTCTTTTTTTTTCTTGTGCTGAAGGGGGAAGTGTTCATGCTGTTCATTGATGAATCCAAGGTTTAATATGACAAATAGGTTCTTGATAAAATCCCATCCACTGTAAGCTTATAGAGGTGTTTTAGGTGTATCTTCTTGGGAACATCTCCGTTCTGAAGAAATGGCTGAAATTTTATTATTTATTATTGAAATGGTTCAACAAGTCATACATTTGACAGGGATTGTGTATGGATTTCCTCCAAGCTACTGTCAGTTCAAATATTTTGGTAAGATGGTTGTCAACACACTTTCGGGTGCACTGAAATCATGTCAGGAGGGATACTGTTTCCCTACCTCTGCCCAAAAGCAATAATGACCAAATGTTCCAATAATTACATGGGGAGGCTACAATGAATTTGGCATCTGATTTTGTGCCTTTTCAGATGCATAGGCCATGTTTGATAAATGGAGAAGAATGATTGGATGGTAGAGATCATGGAAACTAGTTTTGATAGTTGATACTTTTGAAATCCGTGGATCACATCAAAACATCTATCACCCATCTTTTTCTTAAATATGCAAAAACAAGTATTGTTTCCATTAAAAAGGAATTTACAAATCCTGTTTCTGGTTATAACACTTTTTTTTTTATCCGTAGCAGCAAATTAAATAAAGGAGAGAATAACAGTACGAGGATAGCTCCAGCAGAAAGTAAAAACAAAAGAAGGAATTGGTACAAAAGCCTTGGACCAACACCAAAAACAAAAATACTTAAGCAATAGGGGCCGCAAGCGGAATAACTCTTTGAACCACCCCTTGTTTGGCTAGAGAGTGCCATACCATTTGCTGACCGAGGAACATGAGAGAAGGGAACCCAAATCGAAGAAGATAATGCCTTAATCTCACTGAGATAGAATTAAGGTCTCCAAGGTCCAACCCCTCTCCACCATAGACACCCACCTATTAGCATTAGAAGAATCACTTTCTGGTTATAACACGTGCAGTGAGGAGGATATGTCAAATACTTTTGGATGATGCCATCCAGGACACCCATATTCATATGTTGAACAGATCCATAATGGTGCAAATGCACTTGTCATTATAAGAAACCTAGCATCTAAAAATCTAGTGTTGGCTTAATGTTGTTGCCGGTTAAGTTAAGTTCACTTTCAAAATTGAGGGAGTTTTTGAATATGGTCCGATCAGTATTCAGTGATCACTATTAGAAGCTAGTTATCATCACTAAGGGTCGATTTGAATCCCTGAAAAACTGAGCCCACCATGAGCCCAGCAGCATATGTTCAAGTGCAGGGTAAGGACAGCCTCTGGCCCAGTCCTTTGTTTGCAGCTGATTGGAAATGGGGGCTTTCACATATGATTTCCAAAAGCGAGCCAGACTCCCTAGAAGTACAAAACAGCTTTTGAGATGGAATCATTTTTTGATGAATTTTAAGGATTATTCGTCACTTTCAAGAATTTGCATTCATGGATACCTTTCCAGACAAATAATGGTATACATTTGATTCCTTAAAATTTAATTTCTTTAGAGCATTAGTTGTATCTTGTAGTTTCCTTGGAAATGGAAATGATTTCCTGGGAGATGAAGCTTTTAATCAAATGGTTGACAGGTGAAACTTCGAGAAATTCCCCCTCCCCCTTCCAGGGAAGTTGCTTCCTTGGAAAATGCTCGCACACACACACACACACACACACACACCCACACCCACACCCACACCCACACAACCATCATCACCATCTAAGCCTTCGGCCTCATCCTATCCAAATGATATGTTGTCTATTGTAATCCTAGCTCTTTAATCACATTGTTTTTTCCACAAATTTCCAGTTGTCATAATAGGTTTATGAACATCTTTAGGTTCAACCAAGAAGCCAGAAGATTTGTACCGGATAATTGAGCACTTCTCCCTTGGTCGGAGGCGTCTTGAACTGTTTGGGGAGGACCATAACATTCGTTCAGGTTGGCTGACTGTGGGAAAGGGATTGTCTTCGTCCAATTTCAATGCTGAGGTGAGAATTCTACATGCCCTTTTACTTGGATATAGAACTGTTGAGTGTGTTGCTAATTTTCCACACCTGTACATGTCCCAAGTTCGCATTCATGTGCATGATCCTAACTGTCTCCAAGGTGATTAGGCCGGGCCCTCCTAGTAGGTGGGTCCAGATTGGGTGGTGCCCTTATAAATCATTTGGACCGTCTGTCTTGCTTATGAATGACTCAGGCCTCTGTTGAGTACAGCAGCTTGTTTGTTGATGGGTGATCCAGTGCCCCACTTGATGCATGGCTTGAATGTGACCAAAGCATGCTATTGGTTTATTTGTAAACATTCTGGAGGATGACATTTAGAAGAGAAATAGAGATGAGTTATTAGTTTCTGGCTTTGAATTCTTCCATAATTGCAGGCATATGTCAGGAATTTCTCCGACAAGGATGGTAAGGTTTGGCAGGGAGGCGGTGGGCGTAATCCTCCCCCTGATGCTCCTCATCTTGTGCTGACAACCCCTGAGATCGAGAGTCTCCGCCCCAAGTCACCACCGCAGAAGAACCAACAGCAACAATCCTCATCCCTCTCTCTAATAACACCTGCCAATTCTGCCAACAAAAGGCCCGCCGTCAACTCTCCGCAGAACCTGACGGTGGTTCCCTCTCTTGGTCTGAACCAAGAGGCTTCTGGATCGAACCCTCCAACTCCTGTTCCATGGGCTTCGCCAATGGGAGGATTGAAAGGACCAGACGCAGGAAATGGGGTCCCAGACGATAAGTTTTTGGAGGGGAGCTATGGCGTTAGTGTTCCTTGTGGGCAAACAAGTGGGGATCATCTGATGGATTTTGACTCCCACAGGGCAGCAGTCAATTTATTGTAATATGTTTCTAGCTATGGGAATGAGTGTTTGTCTGCAATTCTCTCCCCTCAAGAAAGGTGGGGAGGAGGTGCCTTGTATTCATAATTTTTCTTTCTTCATCAGTGACGTTTGTAATTTTTTTTCCCTGATGAAAGGAAAAGAAGGAAAGAAAAGGGTAAAGGCTTCTATATGATTCTAGCTACTGTTTTGGTAGGTTTCTTTCTTTTTCTTTTTCTTTTTTTCCTTTGCAACCATGGAATACTGGTGGGAATAGTGCTTTGACACCTATGCGCTCAGGGTTCTCAACTCTGGCAGGCTATGAGGTGAGATGCTTCTTTGCCATTGGGTTGTGACTGAGGCATTTCTCTACTTGACAGTATTTGGACTGTTCAATATGTGGCAAAAATTTACTCGGGGGGTGGCCCAAGGGCAGTGGCCGGTGAAACTCATGGATTGACCATCTAGGCTCTGACTCAGAACCCAACCCATGTACATCACTATGAATAGGAATGGACTGTTTGCCCATTTTGTCCAAAGAAGGATCTGGCCTGAAAAGCTTGGTATGGAATGGACTACATTGGTTCTAACTGAACAGCTTTCATATGCCTAGTTTGTAGAGAGATATGAGAACCAAATCATTGTTCCCTCTCTCCTGCATGCATTTCATGAAGAGCTGGATTGATGTCCAATTTGCTGACGAATCAATCCGATGGTGAGTGCCATTCCAATCTGACTGATACTCAAGCAAGCAGTTAAATATTTTAGGTTTCGGTTTGGGTCTTGGGCAGTCAGTTATATTGGAGCAGGGTACTTGACTGAGATGTGCATAAACCTGAGTCAACCTGAATGCAGCTAGGCTAAAGAATATACAACTTGGTCGAGGGTAGACACAAGTTCAGGTGTGTTCGGCTTTCATTTGTGTTAGGGTTGGGTCGGGCCAATACCCCGACCTGATACACCCAAGTTGCAGCACCGTGCGTGGTATTGGATGGCCACCCAAGTGATGGTGAAGACCCACTGATCATTTCAAGTTTCTTGTACATGGTCCATTCCCATTGCTGCCAATGTGGTCCACTTCCAGAAGGCATCAAACTATAAAATAATATCATCACAAGTGCTCGGCCGCAGTGATTACAAAAAATATCTAGAATATTTGATTCGTGAATGCTTCTAAACAAAAAAGGGTACACAACAATGATCTCAAACAACAACATTGCCCTCAAACAACATCTTTACACCTAAAGATCATCCAGCGTATTCAAGAAGCCATGTATGTAATTCCCAGGAATCTGGGTTCTTGATAGAAAATGTATCTGAAGAACTTCTACAAAAAGACTAGCATCTCTCTCTCTCTCTCTTTCAGTTGTTTTGGTTTTCATCTCTCCCTCTCTGGTTTCTCAGCCAGAGGCACAGCAGCACCAATTTCTGGAGTACTACCTACTGTCAATCAAGAATAAAAATTATGAGGAAAATGAAATTTAGATACATTATACAGAGAAAAAAAAAAGGAAAGGAAGAGAGCTGATTGAACAGTTGTTAGGTGCGCTTAGGGCATCCTTGGTTAACAGAATCACTCAACTGATATGAATGCTAATCATGGATGGGCCTGTGCAAAAAGAAGAAAATAAAAGTGCACTGTTCTGCTTGATTATTACAAGTCATTGGCCTTTCCAGGTTTAACCATCTTCATCCATGTCAAGGCACACACTGAACCATCCAATTGGCGAGAGCCTCAGAAACAGTTTGTGGAAAAAGACTACCACCTCAGATTGTCTAAAGCTACCCAAACCCCTAGCCTCTTTATATGCAGGAGAGAAATAATGGAAGGAATCAAAACCTTGAGCCTGTTCTTCAGGGGCTGCTTGCTCTTTGGCAGCAGCTGCAGCCGTCAGCTGCTCTTCTGTTACTTTCAGTAACTCCTCACTGGAATAAGCCGCTTTTGTAGGTGAGGTTCCATCTGCAAGGAAGAAAATCAAATGAGTCTGAACCAAGTAAAACCTCTGATGCAAAGCCAATATTTAGCTAACTGAGGTGCAAACAGTACAGAATTTAATGGGGAACTCATGAATCCAAAGAATGTAAGGAAAATGAACTATCCAAGTGAAGAGACTGAGAAAACCAAGATGGAGATATGTCAAGTTGCTGCTGCCTTTTTTTTTCCCCTTTTCCCTCCCTCCCTCTAGGGAGGACTCCCAACTCGTGCATTCTCACCCTGCAATGGGGTGTTTGGTGTTGTGCTTACATGCACGTAAACAGAATTGAGCCGTCCTCTTAAGCATCTCACTTCCCGCAACTTCAGTATTACTAATCTAGAAAAATCTGTGTAAGCTATGATTCCAAGAGACAGCATGGATATGATAGGACAGGCCATGTATATCACAGGGACATGGATTTTACAAATGATAAGTATTAAATACAACATAATTGGTCAGATCTCTTTTGTAGTCCCTCTTCTATAATTGGGCGGCATGCTGTTTCTGGTAAGTGGGGTCAGTTATGTCTTGTACATTTTTCATTCCTGGTCATGTATCTGTCTTTTCATGATAAAATGTTTCATTATCGATTAAAAAAATCATCAAATATAAAGTAAAATGGTTGCATTGCCTATGTTGAAGCAATACGGATACCATAGGTGGTCGCTAATCTCATAGCCTAACAATTGACTAAGAACCTTGCCAAATTATCCATCCCCATGTCCCAGACTCACTACATATTCAGTTGATGGCAGCCTCATACACATTCACCAAGCCCAGGCCATGAACATTCAACCAACCCCTTAATGTGAAATACATCTAAATCACAGTAAGGAAAAGTACTGCCCTCGTTATCCAAAGGAAACCCAGTTTGATCAGTTGGGCAAAACTGTTTCATGAAAGAAACTTATAGGAAGACAATGATGGGTATCATTTTGATGTAACTACATATTGCAGGATTAGGCAAATGCAGGTGAGGGCATCATCAGCCATGTCGTTGATGAGTTTGGGACTGAGAGGGAAGCGAAAATAATAATGCGGAGACTTCGTTCCACCTTTTCTGCCTAAAACTAATTCTCACGTCATTTTGAGTAATAGTTACTCCAAACAGCACCTCTATTTTTTTCACAAAACAGACATGCCTGAACACTGGCACTTCCAGTCTAAGCCAAACCAAAACATAGCCTTAAATTGCAAAAAAGTGGGATCAGTTAAAACCTTGAGGCTGTTCTTCAGGAGCCGGCTCCTCTGCTTGTTGCACTTGCACCCCAGTAACTGGAGTAATCACCTGCTCTTTTGTTACTCTCAGAAAGTCCTCACTGGAATATGATGCATTTGTAGGTGAAGTGCCATCTGCATACAGAAAAATACGTGTCAATCAAAACTTCCATTTGCTACAAATCAGAGAATTATTTGAAGGGGGCAAACAATACAAAGTAAGCTGAGTATGAGGCAAACTAAGGACTCCAAAGTATACAACTTAGGAGAAATGGGGACCTAATAAAAAGAGAAAAACGAAGAAAATATGATTATTATGATCGTGAAAATGTGGAATTCATTTCTCAAGGCACTTAAAAATGTTAAGATTTCAATCTGCCAGTATGATTCATTGCCACATGAAGATTGAGGACACAACATAGTGAAAAACTTGTCCCCTCAACCCCAGTGCTAAAATCAGAACTTTGGAGTCAGCTATTTAGTATCCAAACCATTTTACGCAAGAGAATCAGTTTTGGGCTCTCCACAAAGTGGGGTTGGGTTCATGTGTGATGGGAGACCCATTGTGATCTTTCAAAGCCACAAGTGCACCACAAACAGCTCTAAAGGTGGATGTCCTTGCACACAAAAATGCAAGACTGCTCCCTTCTGATCTGGATTTGGGATGACTAAAGAACCAGATATTCTAAACCCTGCACCAATGTGCGGGCTGAGCACACTAGTCGCCTATGGATTGTCAAATTCACCATTAATAAATGTAGGAAAAAAATGAATGACACATTCGTGATCCAACTTGACATTACGACCATGGATGTGGCACATTACCTAAGATCAAACGTAGGGGCAAGGACTACTTATGGATATAAAAAGAACATGCAGTAAAGGAACATGGATGGCTTTATGCTTGGAATATGCCATTTGAATA
The DNA here is from genome assembly GCA_029852735.1 of Persea americana. Taxonomy (NCBI): domain Eukaryota; kingdom Viridiplantae; phylum Streptophyta; class Magnoliopsida; order Laurales; family Lauraceae; genus Persea; species Persea americana. The sequence continues at coordinate 4,420,079 of CM056819.1, forward strand.
ATCTATACCAATATTTTGAATCAATGCCCCTGGATTTGACATGTTTTATTGATAAGGAGGGAGAAACAAATGGAAAACAAAGAGAAGGATGTTTTTCCGAATACTGCCATATCCCTTTGGGATGACTGATGATCTGTATTAATAATATTTGCTGCTTCCAATCAGGCCTAATTCAGGCCAATCAAGGATTATAATTAAACCCTAAATTGGGGCTAATGAACATAATTGTTAATAACGAAAAAATCCTAATCACTGCAATATCCACCGCATCTACAGTATATTTGACATATATTACATGTCATCAAGAGAGAGGCATACTACGGGCCAGGGCCTACTGAATAAGGCTGATGAAATCCCAGCCAATGGACAGCCAAGTAACCAGAATCATGCATACCAATTACCTGTGAAAGAAACCTAAATAGACCTTGTTCCCACTGTCTATTGTGGCAAAGATGATAATGATATAAAATCATAGCCAAATTTGAGAAATCAAAGAGAATGCAAAAATTTATGTGGTTTGCCAGAATCTGTAACTGCATTAACACAGCAGAAAACAGAAAGCAAATTAGTTCCACTATTGTACAGACAAATTAGAAGCTACCGGAATAAAGACCCCTCAAAACCTTTTGAAACTCTGATCTTCTCACTAGCACGACCGTAATAACTAGCATATTAGAAGCAACAAGCACTGCATCAACAAACTTGATGTTTCATTTCTAGAAACCCCAGAAAGAAATCACAGCAGAGAAGAAACCAAGATCTCTCCATTAAGCTCACAAACTATAAACCCACATTTTTTTTCTACCTAAGAAACTCTGATTGCACTTGTTTTAAATACCATATGAGTGCAGTTGTGATGCAAAGCCAATGGACCAACACAAGCAGACCCATGGCCCACATGTAGGACCCAAAGAAGTCTAGGATTTTATTTCTTATTTCATCTCCTTAATGAGGAAAAATTAGGATTAGCTTTTGAACTGCAGTAGGAGTCTTTGTTTTGGTTTCCTAGTTTGGTTAGGAGCCTTGGATTTTAGGGTTTGTTTTCCTATACATATAAGCATTTGTAAGACATTAGAAGCAAGTTGGAGATTAATTGAAGTTGACCTTCACGGGTTCATTTTCTGTTTGAAGTTTGTTCCCTCTCTTGTGAGAGTCTTTGAGACATTGTCTTCACGTGCTTTCACACTTTTCATCCTCTGTGATCCAAACCGTTCCTTGGGGTTTGCATCTAGCTACTCTAAATAGCATAGGCCTGAAAAGAACTTTTCCCCAAGGGCGTGCTTGTTTAGCACACGGTGGAGTGAAAAATAGGCATGTAATGTGACACTTTTTTTTTTTACTTCACAGTGTTTGGGTGAAAAAGTAGAGTGGAGAAGCAAATTTATGATGTGACACCACTTACCCTTTACTCTTCCGAAAGCCTCTCTCTTTTCTCTTTCTTTATAGTTTTTACCACAAAAAGTGTGATAAAGTGTGGTGTAGTAAACTTTATGAAAAAAAAGATGTTTTAATCTACACCCCATCTTGATGATTGACGTGGGTATCCCCATGGTATTTTTACCCGACACAACTATTCCCCCGGGGCACAAACAACTATTCCACCGGGTGCATGCATGACCCCACAACAAACGTGCACCAAGTAAGTCCGGGGTGGGGCTTGAACACAAGACCTAGGGAGCAAACCCACACCTTATGCCAATGGTTCACCTAAGGGGGTACTACACTCCCTCTCTTACCTTTACCTTTTTCATGATTTAACATCCACCTCACCTTTACTCCTCCACACATGTAAATAAACAGGCCCCAAAAGCTATTTTCAGGCATGCAAAATACTCAATGTTGTGTATCTATCAGCCCAGCCTGAACATGCCTGGACTTGGCCTGCTTTGGGCATAGGCTTTAGGTCTTTCAAATTGGTTCTAGGGCCATTCTTAGCCTAATTAGTAACTGGACCAGGCTTAGACCCAACATAAAAGGGCCCAATATAGTGTCTCACTTAATAAGTAGGGTTTTGTCTTTTCAATTTCATTCCATTCATCCATACACTTGCAAACACTCTCCAAATTTTTCCCTGAAAAAAAAAAAGAGCTGAATACTGTGCATTTATACAATAATGGGGATTGTATTGTTACAACTAATACATGATATTGTAATGACCCAAAATCCAGGCCCTGTCGGATTCCGCACCGTAACCAACAAGTATCATAATCAATCATAAATCAAATCATTTGGGAGAAGCACCACAACATATGTGTACGGAATTCTACTCACCTGGTATAGACGATATGGACTCTGTTATCTTGGGGCCAGACGTATGGCATCCGCAAGACTCTATAGGCCGATCCTCTCCTCCTACTGCAACTTCCTCTCTAATTCTACTTGCCTCTCTAGCCTAGGATGTGGTTGAAGAACGACTGATTGCTGTTGTGAATGTAAGAAGAGAGGGGAGGTCATATAAATAGTTTTCAGCCCTAAGGTCCCTAGGAACTCTTGTCGTGCAAGGCTCCTTCTTCTATTCCTAGCCACACTGCCAGGCCATGTTTTCCAACAGGATTAGAAGTTGTATTCCTAGCAGACTTCTCCTAAGGTAAATGTCAACTACTACCAGGAAGGCATTAAGATGTTGGGTCCCATACTACTTATACAATAAGAGCTCATAAGTAGGGCTTACGCTAATAATAAAGAAAATTATTAGTAACATAAATATACAATTAATTAGATAATTAAAAATAATCATCAAAGAACATATCGACCGGAATCTATTCCAACTAAAAACCCTAACCCTATCAGGCTATTACAGACATCAGGCTTACATGGCCTCAAGATTAGGTCTTCCTACAACTGTGTATTGATAGTAGTTAAATGAGCATCGGCCTCTCTTGACTTTGGGTTGGCCCAAATGAGTCTGAGTCTTTGTGGTTCCACAACACAAGTCCAGCTCAGACCTAGGTAATATAGATGTGGGATGGGCCTACGCATGCCATGGCTTGCAAAAAGTATCCCTAAATGGAATATGCACCACTTGTCACGATTATGCAGGTACCATGAGAGAGTTGCTGGCAGTAATCCCAAAACCAATTGGTGATTGGAAACTACACAAACAACTACTTAATACCTTGTGAATATTATGCGATTTCACATTCCAATTGAAACTGTTGTGCAAAATTTTCACAATGATAAACTTTCTGCAAGTATTCCCATATTTCCTTTGTGGTCTTATAGGGTTTGAGGTTCATAATTAGATGATCTTCAACAGATCCAAGGATCCTAGATTTAATGTTGGCATCCTTGGAAATCCATGCAGAAATTAATTTCTCACCCATAGTTGGTTTAGGATCAGAACCAGAAATATGCCCCCTGGAAAACAAAGAGAAGGATGTTTTTCCGAATACTGCCATATCCCTTTGGGATGACTGATGATCTGTATTAATAATATTTGCTGCTTCCAATCAGGCCTAATTCAGGCCAATCAAGGATTATAATTAAACCCTAAATTGGGGCTAATGAACATAATTGTTAATAACGAAAAAATCCTAATCACTGCAATATCCACCGCATCTACAGTATATTTGACATATATTACATGTCATCAAGAGAGAGGCATACTACGGGCCAGGGCCTACTGAATAAGGCTGATGAAATCCCAGCCAATGGACAGCCAAGTAACCAGAATCATGCATACCAATTACCTGTGAAAGAAACCTAAATAGACCTTGTTCCCACTGTCTATTGTGGCAAAGATGATAATGATATAAAATCATAGCCAAATTTGAGAAATCAAAGAGAATGCAAAAATTTATGTGGTTTGCCAGAATCTGTAACTGCATTAACACAGCAGAAAACAGAAAGCAAATTAGTTCCACTATTGTACAGACAAATTAGAAGCTACCGGAATAAAGACCCCTCAAAACCTTTTGAAACTCTGATCTTCTCACTAGCACGACCGTAATAACTAGCATATTAGAAGCAACAAGCACTGCATCAACAAACTTGATGTTTCATTTCTAGAAACCCCAGAAAGAAATCACAGCAGAGAAGAAACCAAGATCTCTCCATTAAGCTCACAAACTATAAACCCACATTTTTTTTCTACCTAAGAAACTCTGATTGCACTTGTTTTAAATACCATATGAGTGCAGTTGTGATGCAAAGCCAATGGACCAACACAAGCAGACCCATGGCCCACATGTAGGACCCAAAGAAGTCTAGGATTTTATTTCTTATTTCATCTCCTTAATGAGGAAAAATTAGGATTAGCTTTTGAACTGCAGTAGGAGTCTTTGTTTTGGTTTCCTAGTTTGGTTAGGAGCCTTGGATTTTAGGGTTTGTTTTCCTATACATATAAGCATTTGTAAGACATTAGAAGCAAGTTGGAGATTAATTGAAGTTGACCTTCACGGGTTCATTTTCTGTTTGAAGTTTGTTCCCTCTCTTGTGAGAGTCTTTGAGACATTGTCTTCACGTGCTTTCACACTTTTCATCCTCTGTGATCCAAACCGTTCCTTGGGGTTTGCATCTAGCTACTCTAAATAGCATAGGCCTGAAAAGAACTTTTCCCCAAGGGCGTGCTTGTTTAGCACACGGTGGAGTGAAAAATAGGCATGTAATGTGACACTTTTTTTTTTTACTTCACAGTGTTTGGGTGAAAAAGTAGAGTGGAGAAGCAAATTTATGATGTGACACCACTTACCCTTTACTCTTCCGAAAGCCTCTCTCTTTTCTCTTTCTTTATAGTTTTTACCACAAAAAGTGTGATAAAGTGTGGTGTAGTAAACTTTATGAAAAAAAAGATGTTTTAATCTACACCCCATCTTGATGATTGACGTGGGTATCCCCATGGTATTTTTACCCGACACAACTATTCCCCCGGGGCACAAACAACTATTCCACCGGGTGCATGCATGACCCCACAACAAACGTGCACCAAGTAAGTCCGGGGTGGGGCTTGAACACAAGACCTAGGGAGCAAACCCACACCTTATGCCAATGGTTCACCTAAGGGGGTACTACACTCCCTCTCTTACCTTTACCTTTTTCATGATTTAACATCCACCTCACCTTTACTCCTCCACACATGTAAATAAACAGGCCCCAAAAGCTATTTTCAGGCATGCAAAATACTCAATGTTGTGTATCTATCAGCCCAGCCTGAACATGCCTGGACTTGGCCTGCTTTGGGCATAGGCTTTAGGTCTTTCAAATTGGTTCTAGGGCCATTCTTAGCCTAATTAGTAACTGGACCAGGCTTAGACCCAACATAAAAGGGCCCAATATAGTGTCTCACTTAATAAGTAGGGTTTTGTCTTTTCAATTTCATTCCATTCATCCATACACTTGCAAACACTCTCCAAATTTTTCCCTGAAAAAAAAAAAGAGCTGAATACTGTGCATTTATACAATAATGGGGATTGTATTGTTACAACTAATACATGATATTGTAATGACCCAAAATCCAGGCCCTGTCGGATTCCGCACCGTAACCAACAAGTATCATAATCAATCATAAATCAAATCATTTGGGAGAAGCACCACAACATATGTGTACGGAATTCTACTCACCTGGTATAGACGATATGGACTCTGTTATCTTGGGGCCAGACGTATGGCATCCGCAAGACTCTATAGGCCGATCCTCTCCTCCTACTGCAACTTCCTCTCTAATTCTACTTGCCTCTCTAGCCTAGGATGTGGTTGAAGAACGACTGATTGCTGTTGTGAATGTAAGAAGAGAGGGGAGGTCATATAAATAGTTTTCAGCCCTAAGGTCCCTAGGAACTCTTGTCGTGCAAGGCTCCTTCTTCTATTCCTAGCCACACTGCCAGGCCATGTTTTCCAACAGGATTAGAAGTTGTATTCCTAGCAGACTTCTCCTAAGGTAAATGTCAACTACTACCAGGAAGGCATTAAGATGTTGGGTCCCATACTACTTATACAATAAGAGCTCATAAGTAGGGCTTACGCTAATAATAAAGAAAATTATTAGTAACATAAATATACAATTAATTAGATAATTAAAAATAATCATCAAAGAACATATCGACCGGAATCTATTCCAACTAAAAACCCTAACCCTATCAGGCTATTACAGACATCAGGCTTACATGGCCTCAAGATTAGGTCTTCCTACAACTGTGTATTGATAGTAGTTAAATGAGCATCGGCCTCTCTTGACTTTGGGTTGGCCCAAATGAGTCTGAGTCTTTGTGGTTCCACAACACAAGTCCAGCTCAGACCTAGGTAATATAGATGTGGGATGGGCCTACGCATGCCATGGCTTGCAAAAAGTATCCCTAAATGGAATATGCACCACTTGTCACGATTATGCAGGTACCATGAGAGAGTTGCTGGCAGTAATCCCAAAACCAATTGGTGATTGGAAACTACACAAACAACTACTTAATACCTTGTGAATATTATGCGATTTCACATTCCAATTGAAACTGTTGTGCAAAATTTTCACAATGATAAACTTTCTGCAAGTATTCCCATATTTCCTTTGTGGTCTTATAGGGTTTGAGGTTCATAATTAGATGATCTTCAACAGATCCAAGGATCCTAGATTTAATGTTGGCATCCTTGGAAATCCATGCAGAAATTAATTTCTCACCCATAGTTGGTTTAGGATCAGAACCAGAAATATGCCCCCATAATTCCTTAGCTTCAATGTATAGTTGAAACTGAGATGCCCAAGCTCCGTAATTTTTTCCATTGGATTGAATCAATTTTACCCCAGATTTCTCCATTTAAAACAGCACTAGAACCAAATTGCAGCAAACCAAATAGTGTAAAATCCAGACAGCGCTGCACGAGACAGAAGCAGAAATGGCAGAGCAAAAGATCAAAGCAAGCTGTTTGCCGATGCCAAACAGTTCAGAAATGAACAGGAAACTGTCTGTGATCAGTTTCACAAAATAAAAAGGTCCAGGCGACCTGGATTTTGACTACTAATTCCCTGCGTGGGGCCCACTGCTTGATCTGATTGAGAATCAGATCAAGAACGTTCAAGCGGAATCAAAATCTCTTTCCAGCAATACAAGATTCATCAAAATCCATCCACAATCCAAGACTTTGTACGGAACTGATCAAAACTATCTTAGAAAACTAGAAAATCACAAGTCAGGTCAAATGGCCTACCTCCGATCTTGGAAAAATGTTGAAAAAATCTCCAAATTTACCAGGAGAGGAAGTCGACCACTGCTGTAGAGATTTCTGAAGATATCATGGTGAACGAAGGTGGGCCACTGTTGATCATAACGTGACAGAAGAGGTTTCCTCTAGCTGTTTGCTTCCAAAGAACACAGATCCCTGATCTGGTTATTGCCAAGATTATAGATTCTTGATCTGTTTGCTTCTGAAACACAAGTTTGTTTCTCCCAAAAACAGCATGCCAACAAGACTAAAAAAAAAACCCACAATCAAGAACAGATTCTTGATCTGCTTGCTTTCAAAGTGACAGATCCTAGATCTGTTTAAAACAAGCCTATGTTCTCTTTGCTTCTCCCAAGAGCTGTTTTCAGAATAGTAGGTTGACAGGTCTCCAAGAACTTCCCATGATCAGTATCAGCTCCGATACCATATCAATACATATAAGATTTGAAATAATGCAAAGGACTGAGTTGCATATGAATTTGGGTGCCTCCTTTAGAGATTGACCCTTCCATTAGATAGGATGAAAAGTGCCGTAATCAAGGCTACCAATCTGTTCATTATATGGCTGTACAATCTAAATTAATAATGGGAATCTGTATAAAGGAAATAACACAATGTACACTTTGACCAAATCCTATCAATTAGATCTACTCAATCTGGGCTTGGATTTGAGACAATTATGCAGATTGGCCTGTGGGCTTGAACCCACATATATCGTGACACCACTGAAATGGAATAGGTGTGGGATGGACCTATGCATGCCTTTTAAAATGAAAAACAAATTTTATGCTAAAAGAATGGTGACCTTAGCATCACCATCCCAATATGTTCTACAATGAAGTCATTGATTCCAAAAGGATTTGGGGACAAATAAACAAGGACAAGATGGAGAAGCAAATAAAATCCAGCATTCAACACCTACATCACTCAACATCTATGGATATAGTTTAATATATATATAGGGAAATATTCAAGTGAGAAATAGTTCTCACCGTTCTTCCATGAGAACTATTGGTGGGGCACAACATGTGTGTGTTTGTGTGTATTCACTGTGAATTGCCGTACATGCCAAACATGTATCAATCAAGTTGGCACAGAGTTTAAAACCCATTTCCTTGCACATCGAAATGTATCATGCTAGCCACTCGACAAGCAGCCTCATTTGTTTGTTGACTGTGGATCATGAGCCTTGTCCAAGTTTTTTTCAATTGCCCACTTGTTTGCATGCTCAAAAGCAGATTTTAACCTGAATTTACACAGTGGGGCCCACCTGGGTGACAACTCAGACAAGACCTTGATATATGTAGCTACATAGAAACCAACCTGGTTTAGACATATATCAAAGATTGGTAAATGATTAATTTTTAGTAGCCTTAATTTGGGCAAAGAATAAGAAATCTTCCATTAAGCGAGAAGCTAAACTGTTCAGACAAATAAATAAATAAAAAAAACTCACTTGGGTCGATCTTGGCCTGTGGATTCTCATTTACATTCGAAGGGCTGGACTTAGAAGTATTCATTGTTGAAGGTTGAGGGTCATCAAGGCCTATCTCCCGCTCAAGGGTGGTTTTGAATTCCCTTGATACTTCCTACACGTAAAGCAAGTTGAGATGATACTTTCCATATAAAAGCAGTAAAAGAAGTATCTATTTTTATTTCCTAGTTTTTCCTTTTTTTTAAGGTAAGCTGACTCAAACCAGCAACCTCAGGGTTGAGAATATGAGCAACTTTAGACAGCGCTGAAGGCATGTATATAATAATTTTCAAATAAAACAACTAAATTAGTATTTTGGCAAATTCTATAATAATTTTCAATTTGAGGCCCATGATGCCCAAATATTAAAAACAGGCAACATATCTTTATCATATTTTATCACGTCCATACTTCAATTCTATGTGTAGAATACGTCTCCCAGCCATATACATGCTGGGTCCTTGCCATATCGAATGCCGTGTCTCAGCATCCCAGATTCACACGACACATAAAAATTATACAGAAATTTTAGATGTGGTCTTTATTTATTTTGAAAAGGTGCAATGCAGTTAATTTGGCAGATATTGAAGAAAAAAATGCATCATAATAGTTATATTGACATTATAAAAGACATGCACAAAGGAGCAGCAATGAATGTGATGCATTCTATTTTCATGGCCTTCATGGAACCCAAGGAGGGTCCATCAATGGACTGCACAGTGATGCACAAACCCAACTTGGTTATGCACCCACAAGTCATAAGAATTGAGTGGTCCTTATATTTTATTACAATCATATACTCATATTAGTTAGGGTCCAGCTAGCTAGTCCTATTAGCCAGGCAGTCGAGAGTCCCAATAGCCCTTTAACTCTGTAAGTTAAGAACCTTATGTGGCATCAAGATAAGCCCCAAGAGTTTTATTTGATAAGAGTCAAAAGGCCCTTATACAGAGAGTGCTGTTGAGTTTAAAGAAAGTGTTTTAGCTAAAATATATACCAAATTGGTTGTCCAATGTTGTTAAGGGACTAAAAGTCATCATTATGCAGCAAATCTCATCCAAATGCATGTATTATATGACTCATGAAAGTTCAGATTTTCTTTTATGATTATCTAATGATGGTGTGAAGTCATTGCCTCCTTATTCAATGATGTCACAAGGATGTTCCAGCAGAAAAAGACTGTAAGTGTGAATCCAAGCTTCTCATGCATCAGAATATAACAACCATGAGATAACTGAATTCCCCACTGGAGTTGTATTGCTCAAACGTTCTACTTTGAGCCCTTATTTATTTGCTTGGTTCTCAAAAACATGATGAAAAATGTTGAGAATGGCACTCTTTTGATATATGGTGGTTGCCAATATCTCTCCTCTTATTGGTAATGTGACTCAAACCCACAACCTCAAGGTTGCAATAGTGAGCACCTTTCACTATGCCACGGCTCTTGTCAAAATAGGGATGGCAACCCTTCAGGTGAGGTTTGAGTGTAGGCTTACTGTACGTGACCCGACAGACGCAAGAGTTACTCTATGGCCGACCTATCCCATGACAGGCTCAGGGCCTGTGATACCAAACCTGCCCCATGATGGGTACAGGTCAGGTCAGGTTTCATACTGGTCAGTTTATTTCATTTTAAAAAATAAAGGGAAGATCTTGCAACCCTCAGGATTTGAATCCGTGACCCTTAGAAGTATGTCACTGCTCGCTACCACTTGTACCAGTGGAATTTTCTGTACAAAATATACCGAGTTATATATAAATGAAAAGAAAATGGGGTGGGGCAGATCAACCATAGCCAATACCCAACCCTAATTCGGGTTAGGAGCATGGATGAAAATAGCGGCTGCTACATCGGCCGTAACGGCCGCCACCGCTATGCTACGGCCGATTTATCTGCCGTCGCACCCGTAGCGGCCGCTACGTCCACTACAAGGCCGCTACGACCGCTACGGGGCCGCTACTGGGTGAGAAAAATTCCTACTTTTCAAATTTTTTTAAAATGCATAATAAAACTTATTTCTTTTCTTCTTCTCTTCAAATAATATTTCTACACAACTCTTCAACCCTTTTATGTTTAAAAGAACACAAAAAAGCATATGATCTCGCCGAATTACAGTTGATATAGAGAGTTCTTCTCTAAGTACATCCTATTAGACGCCCCCTTTGGTAGATGTATTTTTTTCTCTAGGTACTCTTAAGTCTTGACTTCATGACATAGTTTTTTCTTTTCTAAGCCTTTCATTAGTTTCTAAGTTAGCATAACTAAACAACATGAGCACATGTGAAAAAAATGATCATTACTATTATTTTCTATTTATACAGCGATACACGACCCTCATATAGTAAGGGGACCGCTACACCCCCTTACCTTAGTTACTTTTGCAAAAGAAAATACACTTTCTCTCATTTTCCAATATTCTAGATTTTTAGAATTTTTTCATATTTTTTTGACGATTTTTCCAAATCGCACCGCTACGCTACTTAACGCCCGCTACGTAGCGTTTTGGCGGCAGGCCGCTATGCTCGCCGATACCGCTGTTTTCATCCTTGGTCAGGAGTTTACAACCCATACCACCTTGAACCCAACCAACCCTCCAACAAATGCGACCCTAAAGAAGCAGGTCAGGCAGGTTCTCGTTTAAACCTGACGTATTGTTGTCCCTATGTCTAATCAGTAAGAGAATAAGGCAAGCAAATGATAAGAAACAATTAAGAGAGACACTATCAGGTCAAATCGTTCAAGAATTAATGGAACAAAAGCAAATATCATCATCATCGAAGTCTTGTCCCAACTATGTTGGGGTCGGCTACACGAAATTTGCTTCTCCATTCCAATCTATCTAAGAGTACTGTGGAGGAACAAAAACAAATATACAAAGTGAAAATTTAACATCTCAAAGAGTAGTGTGGGGCATCAAGTCAAGACTAAATGGCACCACTAGATTCCAATACTTGAGAGCAATTATACATCAAAATGTAAGGTTGGAGGAGAGAACAAAGAATTGACAAAAAGAGTGGGCGAAATTGAAGATTCTAGTGCCACAGATTTAACAAGTACACATTCTAGCCACAAGGGGGTGAAAGTAATGTAACTAGCAAAAAAGCTTGCCAGAAGTCTTCAACCCCCAGCAAAAAAACTTGCCAAGTCTTCGACCCATAATCTAGGCCTACAAGCCTAGGCCCAAAACCAAAAAAGTTTTACTTCTGTCCCTTTATGTTAGTTAGAGAAAAAATTTCTCCAACAAGTACACTGCATGGGGCCCACTTGGGCCCACCTTTGATATGTGCAGCCCCTTCCATACTCTCTCGATCCCATGATCTGGCGCCGCGCCCAATTTTACACTCATTGAACCTACACTCAACGTTGAATTGAATCTAAAAAAAATCTATGGTTACAAAGGCCATTAAATTTTAAGGCTGTTACACAAGGACTGGGATAATCCAATGGGGCTGGTTTTTTGGCTGACCCTTATGGCTTATACTTTTCCATCAACCCTCCGCCCCACTAATAGACATGCTCTAAGTGGGCCCCATGAGCTGGACTGCATATGAACAATATGCAGTCTGCTCCTGGGCCCTGGCAGAAAGTTTTCCATTAGTTAGATACTTAGATCTGTCTTTTGTACTTTACTTATCTCATACCCTTTTTAGTAGTTTTCCATTACAAGCAATGTAAAAAACCCAATGAAGACTACTGAAAAGATAGTTGGTTGTTGTTTATCTTTTGGAGAAGTTTCTCTCATGTCGAGTGGAGTGATTCCCCATCTCCAGCCAAGCCAAGCATTGGATTTGCTCAAATGAGTATTCCTGAGTTAGAGGCCAACCATGCCATGCAAGTTCAATAATGGTATTCCCATGATCAACAGCATATTGAAAAATCCAGAAACTATCCAATCCTATCTTCTAGTGAGATTGATGCTTTTGCATTGCACCCTCAAGCAATGCATCGCATTGTGCCAAAAGTGATGGACAAGCGCCCCCTGTTCCGCCCTCCCCCCCTCTTTTTTGTGTGTGTGTGAATGGTGAGTATTATAGTATTATCACAGGCCACTTCAACTCAAGGGGCATGACGTTAGTAAGACAAGGTGCATTTCACTGAGATATGGATATGCTAAGATGGGAAGAAAAAAAGGAGGAAAGAAGATTGAAGAATTAGGAAAAAACAAAAAAAGAATAAGAGGAAACTTACAAGCGGCTCCAAGCGGTTCCAATATAAAAGAAATCAAGGGATTGTCAACTCATATTAATTTGGCATGTGTTTGAAGATCAGAAACAGTCCCCAGAGAACTAAGTGTTAAAACTTGAAAGGACAACACGCCAAGGGGAAGGGGTAGCCAGTTAGACTTGGAAAAAATGGTTAAAAGAGCCATGTTAGGTCCAGGGTAACAGAAAACTTGCCCTAAGGAGGGCTGCATGGGGAAGCAGATTTCACAAAGCTAATAGATATCATTCAAAAAAAGAAAAAGAAGAAAGAAGCAAGAAAGAAAAACTAAGAAAATGGGATGAGGTTTCATTGTTGATGCTGATAGTGGTGGTGGTGATAGTATACCTTTGTAAGAGCACAAATGCCAAGTCATCTAAGCAACGTTAAAAAAAGAGGAATCATAACTATCAAGATAATTATAATTTGACACATTTCTCCAAAGTAAATAATATTTTTGGAGCCAAACTTTTGGTCCCCATGCTTTATTATGGATGGAAGAAACCCAGAGCCTCCCCATGAGATGATCCTAAGTCTTGACTCTTGCATTTGTTAAAAAAAAAAATAATGGTTCCACTCAGGGAAGGACCCAGGTATTGCCTTCTGGGGGCACTCACCCCCCGCAGACCTCGGAAAAGCTTGAAACATACAATCTCCCCACCCCCACACCCACCCAACACCACACCCCCCGGCCCGGGGCAAACGAAAAAATAATCACGAAATTAACACCATGGCCATCACCGCCCCCCTCAAACGAAAATTCTGGGTCTAGCACGCTAATACAAGTCACACAAGGGTTGAAAGATTTCAAAAAACATCCATGATGAGACCATCAAATATAAGTCTTAGACTGCAGAAAATGTTTCCAACCTGAATCATTGCTTGTCAGGAAAGAATTCTTGATCAAGCAATACATATACCTACCAGTAACAAGGAAGTTGGCTCACCTGAAGCTCTTTAATTGTAGGTTGAAAAGCACGCAGAGTCTTGCCCAAATTCCGAGCCACCTGCATTCGGATAGCACAACTGAGAGGGCTAATAACAGTGTAAAGGCAACACCAAAAAGACCAACCAATGACTTAACGCATATAATTTGCATAAGATGTGCGTTATATTGGAAATTGCATTTTTTTTTTTTTCTATTTCAGAGAAAGACACATATGATTCTATTTCCTTGGACTTCAATTCCAAAGGGCCCGATTGTGTATGCCAAGAAAATAGAAAGGCATAATTTTCTCTGCTGTATACTGTTTGGAGCACAGCAGGAAACTAGAAAGGAATCACAGTGACGTGGCACCTTGTTTTTCTGTGATTCAGCAAAATTCTCGTTTTAAGGGGAGGGGTTAAAATTAGGATCCTGCTTCTGTGGAAAGAGCTAATGTAGCATGTCCAGCATCCACGTACGTGCCCAAATGAATGCTAAAATTTATGTTTAATATGATAAGTTCCTCTTTGATGTTAATAGCAGGATTACTTTTCACAGGGTCTGCAACTCTGCATGGGTTATTTTTAATGCTCAATATTAGGAGTGTTAACAGATACGAAGATTTCTACAGATTCTGGTTAGATTGTAGATCTGAAAGGACTTTAGATGGGATGTTCAGGTAAATGTCATTACTAACTTCTGTATGAGTCAAATTTAAGTGATAAAGGGAGTTCTAGTTATGTGCTTTGAGCATTTTTATTGTTGATTTTCCTTCTTGACTCTACCCGTTGTGTTTACTTTCAGATCCATTTGTTATTAGCAAATCATAGGTCTGAGCACTTTCTTTTTCTTTTTTTTACGAAACACAATTAACAATATACAAGGATAAATCCTCACCCAACCAGCATACATCAAAGGGCTAATAAATCCTATTGGAACACTCTCCGGCAAGCCTATCAGTCTAAGAATTACAATGACACGAAATATGGGAGAAAATGAATTACCCCCCTTATGTGCTAACTCATGAACTTCCTCAACCCAATTTGACATGTGCCAAGGAAACAGAGAAACTCCAAAAACCTACTGCATCTGGCTTTGGTGCCTTTTGAAGTTCTGAGCCATCTAGTCCTAGTTTACACTGACTTGAATTGTAAATTGGATCTCAACATTATTTCAGCAGCCTAAACCAGAACCAGAAGTGACATTATATCCTACTAATAAATAATATCTCTAAAGTAATTCCAGCCATCAAGTTTTGACCTTGTCATGTTTGGTTGGTCAGGAAAAGTGGGAAAGTAATGTTTCAGGCACCAAAAAAAGTTCACATTTACTTTACTGGACCCCAAAAAACTTTGCCTTGTAAAAGACAAGTGAAGTGGTTGGTTACTTTACCACTTGTCGACCTCTCATCTCACTTTATCTCATGAAAACAAACGCATCTTGACTTTAACAGAAAGTATACTTCACCTTACCTGGCCATTTCCTTTCCCACTGATTTGATATTTACTTTAACTTACTTAACCGGCAAATTAAAAAAATTCTTTAGTAAATTAAAAAGATGCCCTAAGCATTTGTAAACTGGTCAAGAAAAAAAAAACAATTCAACTTTTCTCCAAACCAATCCCTTATTTTATAGAAATCTAAAAACAGATCACTAATTCAACCCAGAGTTCATCCTGTTAAATCTCTCTACTTCTAAGTTGTGGCCTCCCCTTCAAAAAAAAAAACACTTGAGGATGCTACACCATTAATAATTTTTAGTCACTTCAATTTCATCAAGCCCTCATCTATTGTCCTGAATATTCAAGCCCCTTATCCATGATACTTACGTTGAAGCATTAGTTCCACAGTAGTTTGTTTAAATAACTCATTGGAAATTTGATAAGTGCAAGTCCAAATTGCTAGGAATATTGACTCGAATCTTCCAAAACAAAATGTAAAATGATATCGAATTTCAGCAGTAGATGGTAGAAAACAGCTGACCTCAGCAAGACCTTTGGGGCCAAATACCAGCAAAGCCACAACTCCAATGACCAGGGCCTCTGGTGCTCCAACTCCAAACAAAGAAGCATAAACTACCATGCCTCTGCAATTTCCTTTCCTCTCTGCACCATAACAAAATCCCAATACATACAGATATATAAATACCAATCAAATGCCAAAAGATTTGGCAAAACAATCAAAATACAAGAAACCCACCAATATTACCAACAGTTTTTTTACAAAATGAATAAAACCCAAATCCAAGAACCAAAAAGACTCTCAGATTTAGAAAAGAAGGCATTGATTTCATTGAACTAAACTGAATCAACCCAAGAAAAAAAAACAGAAACCAAGAAAGACAAATAATAGTGATAAAGTTCTTATCTTTCTCCCAAATGAAAGGGAAAAACAACACCCCAGAAAAGAATTCTTTTTTAAAAAAGCCATCTTTTTTTCTGGAAAAGGCCAAAACCCCAATAAAAGGAAGCCAAAAAGAGAGAGACCCAGATGAAAAAAAGTCACCTTTTTCCCCATACATTTGCTTGACTGAGATGCCCAGATGCCTCAGACCATTCCATTGGGAAATGAACCCCACATGCCATCTGGGAACTGAAGTGGAAAGATTAGATTTTGGGGATTTGGAGGATGAGATTGCAGTAGAAGAGTATGAAAGGATGGGTGATTTCCTTTGATTCGGACAATAAATCGCCAGAAATGAAGTCGCATATCCCGTAGCTGTCGCCATTGGTGCACCAGAGAGAGAGAGAGAGAGAGAGATTGGTCTCTTATTTTTCACACGTTCTGATTGTTGGGAAGACAAGCAGTGTAGAAATTGGAATGGACTCGTAAAAGGGTTGTAAATGGGTCAGCCCAAAAACAGTTCTTGCTCTAGGTCCAATAATGAGACCCGCAACTTGGAAGGGTCATTCAAAACTTAAGGATTCGGATTAAGCTCGGAAGTCATAGTGCAATTAGTGGGGTAGAATTCAACCTACCGATAGTTGGTTGGGAAATGCTAATGCTCATTTATTTTTCTTTTTTCTCACAATGAACGTCGAACTTAATTAAACTGAAAAACAAAAGATGATTGACTTGAACCTTTAATTGTTGAGTTAATTTGAATTGGATTAGTAGAGTGGGTCAAGAATTACGTGCAAACCGCTTGCACAAATGTTGGAAAGTGGGTGCATGGCACATGATCTAAATAGAAAAAAGTCGCCATGCTTAACCTGGGCAAATAACAAAGGACTTTTATATGAGAAAATGATTATTTATAGTGTAAGTTTTGAATCTACATATCCATGAAATTTGTTTCGGATGTTATGGGATTAATAGCCATGGACTCAACTTATACCCAAATATTATAATGCTAAATAAATATCGGTATTTTATAAAAATGCATCTACATTTTAAAGAAGTCTTCTCTTGCGGATGTTCCCCTCTATAGATGTCCATATTGTCGCGGCTGAGCGGGGTCTTGATTGCTTGATTTTCATACTACCTAAAAAAGGCTTTTATATTTTGTATTTTTACTATGATATAAAATGACCAATACACAAATTATATATATAAATAAATTAAAAAAAAACACCCAATTTTTTTGCTTTTAACCAAGGGATACGGTCCAGTGAGGACCGTCCTTAGAGTTTTATGTCAGGACTACTCAGGGCCGTCTGATTAGCATACTGATCCAACGGTTCTCATATCTCCTATATAACTTAAGGAGGGAAATGAAAATGAGGAGAGAGAAGCTCAAATCGGAAGAAGCCCCAAATCTATTCATGTCGTCCTCCTCCTTCCCAAACCCTCTCTTCTCTCTCTCGTTTCTCCGTTGCACAACAGAGCCTCCTCCCTCTCGCTCGACTCCTCTCTCCGTCGCACAACTCCCTCTCACTCATCTCGTCCCTCCGTTGCTGTAACACCCTGTCCCGAGTTAATTAAGATTAACTCTAATTAATCGGGATTAATGCTAATTCAACATGTTTTATTGAATTAATGTTGATTAATGACTAAATTGATAAGAATTTGGCTCAAGTGGTCAAATTGAACTTAATGAAAAGAATAGTGAAAGTTCTGAATGGATTAGAAATGGTTTTAGGCTAAACCATGCAATGTAAGGACTTTTTCGTAAATACGAAAGTACACGTATTTCGTCGAATACGGAAACTCTTGATACTCACACGTATATCTCGAGGAGTACGTTAACTTTTATAAATGTGACGATTCCATTCGACGTGAATTGGTTCAAGTGACCATTCATTTGACTTGAGTTGTAATTAGAGGAAATAGGAGGGGGTAAAATGCAAAAATGGGCTTATAAGATGAGGATGAACTCAGTTGAGTTCATTCCTCCATTCCAGCCGATCTCTCTTCTTCTCTTTCTTTCTCTCCTTCTTCTTTCTTCCAATTTTTCTTCCTTGGGTGATGATTGGCAGAGCTAACAAGTGCTTGTGAAGAGGGACTCCATCTTCACCATCCTCTTCTTCATCTCTTTTCCTACTATCTTGGAGTTTAAACTTGAGAAGATCTCAAGATTTCCATCAAGAAGTTACAAGTAAGTGTTGAGTTGAATTCAGCACTTTCATGGTTTCAGTATTGAGTTATGGCTCAAAGAATTCACAAGAATTCTGTTTTGTGGATTGATTTTGGCTTTTAGGTTCAAAAGAAGGTTTGGCTTGAGGAATTCCACTTGGATTCAAGCTAGCAAGGGAGATTCTTGTTAATTAATCTCCAAATAAGGCATGTATACTCAATTCTAATGATTTCAATTGTTAAGTGATTTGTTAGAACTCAAGGAGTTCAGTTACAGAGAATTCGGTTCAGAAGTTTCTGAACTTCTGGGCGCAATTCGGTCAGCCGCCAGGCTGACCGACACCTAACCGAGAGCTGACCGACATAGGTCGGCTAGCCAAAATTGTGAGTTCGGCTAGCCGCTTGGTGACCGCAAGGTGACCGAAAATCTTGTCAGGGTTTTTCCACCAGAAGTTGAGCTTCTGAAAAACGAACCGTAAGCTAACCGAATAAATTCGGCTAACCGAAATTTGAATTTCGGCCAGCCGAGTGGGTGACCGCGTAGGTGACCGAAATTGGACAAAGTGTCCTGTAGAAATTGAAATTCTGGAAGCTGACCGAATGTGGTTCGGTCAGCCGAAACCCCTAATGCGGCTAACCGCTAGGTAACCGCCGAGGTGACCGAAATTGAGGGAATATCAGAAGTGATTTCTGCTAATTTCCTAAACCTTCATGGGTGTTAGCTAAACTTATGTGAATGTAAATTTCACTAAAAAGTGATGTCATCCAAAATAACACTTACATTGCATAATGAACGTTTCACCCGAATGTTGTTTTAGGAAATTTAATTGTTTATGACTTGAGTTGGCTTGTCCTCTCTCGTCTATTACTGTTATGCTCCTTGTTGAGCTATCATTGAATAATGTATTGAATTAATACAATGAAATGCAATGAAATACACAGAATAGAATTGAAATGAACAAACATTGTAATGTATACAAGATTAAGTCTGCTGCAGTAGATGGAGCGTTCCGGAGCTCCGTGGTGATGCCGGTGATCTCTGATCAAGACACTGGTAAATCCCACACATTTGATAAGCCACCTAATAAGTGAGTAACCATTTGAAAAGCCACTTAAGAAAGTGAGCACTAATGAAATGAAATGAGTCCTTGAAAGGCTGGGTTGTGAATGGTGCGCCTTCCACCTATGCTAGAGGACAACGAAAAGACACTTGATAAAGTGTATATAGATGAATTGACTGCTCTCTTCAGGGGAGACTTACATGAATTGCATGCTTCCTTCAGGGAAGACTTATATGAATTGAATTGCATTGAATTGAAATTGAATTGATTTGAATATTATTGTTATACATTGGAATCAAATTGCTAACATATGATTGTCATAGAATTGTGTATACATTGTTGAACCGTCGTGTTCACAGTGTTATTGATGACATTACAGGCCCAGTTGGCCGTCCCAGTGGTTCTGAGACCACGCCGCCAGCGGAGGAGACCAATCCGGTTCCCCCAGGAGGATTGAACGAATGGATATAAATCGGAGGCGACCGGTTTAGACAATGTTGGGAACATTTTGAATAGATTCATTTTGTTGTAAACAGGGATCACATGCATTGTATTTGAATATGCATGGGTGATCTAAATAGGAAATGAGATGTATAAGTAAACTTTACTTTCTGTAAAGAATTTGTACATATTAAAGTTGAATGTCAATGTATATATATATTTCCGCAAAATTGTACATTTGACAGGTATATGTAAGATCCCTTGTGAATCTCGTATTGACTTCGGTGATGCGAGGTTTACGGGAGTAAGTATGACGTTCGCGACTCGGGGCTTGGCCGTGATAACCCTAATCTCGGGCCCGGGTCGTGACAGTTGCACAACTCCCTCTCGCCTTGTCTCGAACAGCGCCTTCGCTAAGACGACATCACCATCGTCCAAATCAACATGATCTTCGAGGACGCGATTTGGAGGCATCTTCCACAGCGCCATCCAGATCTCAATAAACACCTTTCCCTCCCTAGTAAAACCCATAGGCATCGAGCCCTCCCTCCCTCCCTCCCTGCCTCTCTATTATTCTTTCACTCCTAGTTTTAGGATCAGGGCTTTCAAATTGGGGTTTCAAGGTTTTATGATGATGGATTTGGAGTCGGGGATTTTTGGGTTTAGTGATTGCAAATATTAGATCTTTGATGTGGGCCTCATGTTATCAAAAATAAATTTATGTTCTCTGATTCTTTGTCTTTGAATTGCAGAGGTTTGAAAGATGATGAGCCTTGGAGTATGTTGAGAGAAGAGGATTTAGATGCAAATGAGTGCATGATTAAGGTGGAGATTTATTCAAGAGATGGTTGGAAGAGGCT
Organism: Persea americana; assembly: GCA_029852735.1. NCBI lineage: Eukaryota > Viridiplantae > Streptophyta > Magnoliopsida > Laurales > Lauraceae > Persea > Persea americana. Next base: position 4,440,705 of record CM056819.1, read on the forward strand.
CTGGAATAGGAATCAATGGATTTAATAGATGGATTTTTTTTGTTGTATAGTATTTTTTTACCTTGGCCATTGCCAAAGTCTAACTTACTGTTGTAAATCTTTTGAATAAAATTGCATTTTCATTGAGATCAATAATGTTTTTCACAAAAATAAATAAATAAATTTCTATTGTTTTCAGCTGATTATTTGTTAGATTTTGATATGATGCAGAATCTAAGCTATATGACCCATTTCTGGTTAAGGTAGATCAATCATTTTGCAATATTCATGTTTCCAGTTGAACTGGTGGCATCTTCTTCACTATGATCTCATTTTTATTTTGGGTGAATCCATGGCATATTTCTCATGCTAGCACATCACTCAAATACTATGGTCATCCATGATCTATCATCACTGAATAATTAAATTATAAGGTCCTTATACATCATTTACAGGACCAGCACCAATATTGATCATCAAACCTTTTTTGTCATTAGATAAACACAAATCAACACTTCATTATTTTTGGCTTGAACCGTGAAAGACCAATGTTTCAAATTAAAAATTGTAGCAACCCCACATTTCATTAGGCATAGATACTCAATGCATATCCATATGCATTTGATCATCATTTCATATTGAGGGATTAAGAAAACAATTGCTTAAGGAGTTGTTTGCTGCAAGAACCTAGGAAATGTGTCTTGGTCCCAAAACTTGACATCAAACCATGGTGCACTGACAAGAAATTGGGACATTTGTGATCCCATCCCATTGAAGGGTCTACAAGCAATAGTTATAAACAACCTAGGCTATTGCTTCAAAGTGGGTACTTTTTTTTTTGTTTTTCTAAATTGGCCTAGTGGCCAGGGAAGACTGAAGATACCTACCCAACCGACACTTTCTGATTCCCAAAGTGGGTCAGTTTATTGTGTGGTTTGATGCATAAAAGAGTGGTGATCTGTAATTAACCCAATAAAGTTCAATTTGAATAGATGGTTTCACTTGAGATATAATAACAATCCACTGCTTCCTGACAATAAATTGATAATAATTCAGTATTACAAACTACTTCTCTGACTATCCTGTCCCAAATCAATTCTGATTACAGATTGATAGCAATGTAATGCTTACAAACTCATTTTACTTTCTTTATCATCATCCAATTTTAGCATCGCTTGGATCTTTAGCATCGATAGATCTTTCTGTTTCATTAATATGTGAACCAAGCCATAGTGCATTTCATAACACTTAAAACTGATGAAAGAAATGAAGCCTGCCACATTGTGTAGATTACCACAACACAATCAAACAGCCCACAATCTTTTTCAACATTAACAATGCAATGACATTCAACAATAAATTGTTCAACATTTACACATGAATTACATTCATATTTTCCATCAATACAATGTCTCAAACAGTCACTCAAATCATGACATTATAACATTTTCCTTCTTGAACAATCACTCAAAGCACATCATCTCAACACCTACTAACATTGCTTAACCTGCACATAAAAAAATAAATAAATAAAAACAAAGAAAGAAAGACAAAAAAAAACTATCATCAAAACAGATTTACAAGAAAACTAAAAGTGAAGAAAATACCACTATTGTACTGTATACATTGTTTAACAGAAGAAGAGGGTTGGATGGTGGGGACAGTACCATATAAATTGTTTCCCAAACACCATTAAAAAAAACCCCCAAAACCCATAATTTCAAGTCCATCATCGTAGAACCCCTGAAACCCCTAAATGAAAACCCCAGAACACTCTGAAATAGAGTGCAGTCTGTCTCCATGTTGCAAACTAACAATCACATTGGATGCTGATAAAATTGGATCCATAGTATGCTGAGGGATTACGGCATGCCCTCCCTTTCCAATTATCACTGCCTCAAAGAAGCCACTCCCTGCCATAACTGGGCCAGGTCTGGAGCCCACTGTGCCAGTGGGCAAGTCAGTGGCGACATGGTGCCCAAAAATAGCTTCAATGTTTTCCAAGACTCCAGCTTCTACCATTTTCTTTGCACCACCACCTCAAATCAAACAAAACCCAAATCATACATAGAAAGAAAAACCATGTAATAGGACATCGAACATCAGGCGTGGGACCAAAGAAATAGAAAACATAGAGAGGCAGGGAGGGAGGGAGAGAGGGCTCGATGCCTATGGGTTTTACTAGGGAGGGAAAGGTGTTTATTGAGATCTGGATGGCGCTGTGGAAGATGCCTCCAAATCGCGTCCTTGAAGATCATGTTGATTTGGACGATGGTGATGTCGTCTTGGCGAAGGCGCTATTCGAGACAAGGTGAGAAGGAGTTGTGCAACGGAGGGACAAGATGAGCGAGAGGGAGTTGTGCGACGGAGAGAGGAGTCAAGCGAGAGGGAGGAGGCTCTGTTGTGCAACGGAGAAACGAGAGAGAGAATAGAGGGTTTGGGAAGGAGGTGGACGACATGAATAGATTTGGGGCTTCTTCCGATTTGAGCTTCTCTCTCCTCATTTTCATTTCCCTCCTTTAGTTATACAGGAGACATGAGAACTGTTGGATCAGTATGCTAATTGGACGGCCCTGAGTGGTCCTTACATAAAACTCTAAGGACGGTCCTCACTGGACCTTCTCCCTTTAACCAATTCACCTATAAAGAATTTTCAAATGAACAATCTCTTGAGTTAAAAGATATGAAGATAACTTTGCATTTTATATAATCACATGTTCATGCATCGCAAACATTCCTCCATTTGTAATTTCTACAATTTGAAAAAAAGGATTTTACAAAAAAAAAAAAAAAGTACTTTAGGTGGTCATTGCACTAAAAAAATCACTTTAGTCAAACCTACACCAAACTATTCTGGCCGCCCCCCCCCCCCTCCCCCCAAAAAAAAAAAGAGTAAAAAAACCTTATTTTTTTACTTTTTTATTCGAAGGTCGACGTTGACCCTCATTTTATGTGTTGAGGGTCACCGTTGACCCTCGTTATAACAAGTGAGGGTCAACGTTAACCCTGAGCAGGCTTGTTTCCTCATTTTTTTCCTTTTTCCTCTCTTTCCCAAACCCAATCCTATGATGAAGGAATTCGCCTAAACACCCCAAATACATTAATCCAAACCAAGGGCGGTGCCCGTGTCCATGGGTATTCAATTGGGAGGACAAAGAGAAAGTGTGTGTTGATAACCCAGTTGAGGAGAGATCGCGATAGACCTGTAGGATGTCTAAAGTGGGTCCAATTGATCATGGATGAGTCCTGAATAGTGCATATTTTCATACACATTTTAAACCATTTTAATGGCTTATTGATATTGAAGAGCTTCATTTAGTGTCAAATCATGTTTTTATACATTTATGATTCATTGTAGTGCATTAATGCATAATTTTATCAAAAATCACACTTTTTGCATAAATTTATGAAACTTGCTTTTTTTTGAAATCTAATTTTGGAAAGTCGGTTATTTTAGATGCATCAAGTTTGGTCCCATGCATAGTCCATTCAAATTCCTCACATATGATTATTGTTGAATTTGTTTATTTCAATTTGTGTAGAAGAAATCAAGAATGGGACCCACATTTGTGAAATTTGAGAAAGATCAAGGGTATGACAACTTTCGTGGTAGACCCATATATCTTGGTATTTTTGAAAAGTTTGAAAAGTCAACAATGGAAAGCTATATTCGAAATTTCAAGATCAAGAAAGGAAACTTCATATTTGGCAAGATCTAATGCTTACTAAGTTTGAGATTAAAAAATCAAGAAATAAATTCAAGAAAGGAAAGTGTGCTAGAAGAGTTGACTAGTCAATTAAAAAAGCTTTGAAGCAAACCAAAGATGGAAGGGGAGTCAAAAAATAAGGAAAGAAAGATCCCAAGAATCCTTTGGACGTCTACATGGGTCCCACACACCCCATTGCACAACCAACATAGAAGCTTCCATATGTGTACAATTATTTTCAAATTTTTAAGGGGCAATAAGATTAAGATGGCCATAACTCTTAATACAACTGTCAGATCAGTGCAAGATGGACACCGTTGGAAAGCCTTTTTCAAGTAGATATCCGTGGAGTCCAATATTGTGTCAATTGGAGCTAAAACAAGGAAGATATGGCTTGTGGGAGTTGGTGCTAAAGTTTCTACTTTGATTGCAATTTTGTACATGGAAAGCACCAAAAATCTCTCACTCACCTTGCTATTTCTTTGGAGACTTGTTGGCTAAGGAAAGGCCTTACCATACAAAGAAAATTGCATACTACAAACTTGGGACAAAGAAGGAAAGAAAGAGAGCAAAAATATATTAATTGAAGGCATAGGCATCACTCTCCTCTCATGGGAGGATAGACCAGCTCTCTCTATAATTACTACTACGCTCCATCTTCTTCCTCTCTCATTCTTTCCATTGAAGTCCTCAAGGAGATTTAGCCTGGAGATCATGCTACACCCTTGGATTTTTCACCTAGAAGAGGCTTTTCATCCTAGTATGTATTTGTTTTGGTTTATTTTTTATCTTATGTAAAGACTTTGCATATTAGTAGAAGTGTTTCTTTCTCTTTTCAATTTTTCTTTCTTGTACTTGGGCGATTGGTGCTTGATTCATGTTCTTTACTTGTTGGTGTTTGGATTAACGACCTAAGGGCCCCAAGAGCATACTCAAATTAAGAACCCGCTTAGAAAAGAATTTTGAAAAAGAAGAATACACTTTCACACATATAATTTTATGTTCTTCCACACATTTAAGTTTCTGTTAAAACCACACATTTACTTTTCTTGTTTTCACCGCACATTTAAATTCTTGAACTTTTGTTTATTGTCTTTGTTTTTATGATTAATTCAATTTTATGTCTATTTTTGCAGAGTTTATGGTTGGAACTAGTTAGCATTGCATGCATATTTATATTGGTGGAGTTTAGATATTTTAAGTTGCTGGTTATTTGAGTATTTAAAACTGAATCAAAATTGGAATTGGAGTTTTAAATTGAATAAGTAAGAAAAATCAGAGATTTGAGTCAAGAATCTCGGCCAAATAATTTTTGGAAATTCGAATCCCAACATAAAGTGCACAATTCTGCACATTGTTGCAGAAATTTCATGACAGATTTTCTGTGAAAAGTTTGCGATTAGAAACTTGATCAAAATACATTATTTTTCAATGAAACCTGGGGAAATTAAAGTTTGATCAGTGGTTTTTCAAACCTCAGAATTTCAAGCAAGAATAATTTTGGAAAGATGGTGAACCAGTGGCTCAAAAATGGCTGGTCGTACTGACCAGTGCAGAATTTCTGTACGGTTTCAATTTTTAGGTCACGTTCATTCACTCATATCTTCTTTGTTTTAAATCATTTTTCACTTCCATTTTTTTTAGTTGATTCATGCATTATTATAGTTCAAGGTCCAACCATTAAACTCAGTTTTATGTTGCATTAGATTACGATAAATCATGCATAAAAACAGCCAATCATACTTATTTTTTAGACTTACATTTTTCTTTCCAGCATCTCAGGGTATACATTGCATTACTAACTTTCTAACTTAGGTTTCTTTTGTTTCTAGTTTAGTTTCTCACCAGTTTATTACTATATTGCGGATCTATACTTGGAGCTCACGATCAATCATGCTCTGGGTTTGAGAGCTCGGGCACTTGAAGTTACTGAGGCTGCATATTTGGAGATGACAGACATGGTTCTTGATCAAAATCCGAAGGTGGCGTTAATAGTTTAGGAAACTACAATAAGATATTTTTATATAAACTGTAATCAGATTAATTAGGAAAAAAGCATGCTTACAAAAGAATTGAAGCTCGTGTTTCTTAAATCACATAATAGTATCTTCAGTTTTTTTTTTGAAATCTGACCCATAGGTTTACCTTCCATCTCCCTTTGTGATCGGCATCCATTCACGTATGCCCCATGCTATGATGCTTCCGGTACCTTTATTCTAAAGAACAACTTACAAATGCATAGTATGACTATCGACTAGTATGGATAATTTCTCATTCATTGCTAATTTGGAATCTAACCTCAATCTAAACCTTGCAATGGACATGGACTCCCTTGATAGTCATACGCTCTAGAGTTTGGTACCAATTCAAATGATTTAAACTGTTGGATTGACTATATTCCCAGATGAATGGATTGGGCTTGTCAACCATAGATGAAGGAGTTAGGAGCATGGGATTGGAGCAAAACTTTATATTCTGGGTGAGCCATATATATCTTTTAACCTCCATAGATTCTATCCTAAAATAAGACCCCCAATGGGCCCCACAAAAAGGTTCTCACGGGGTCTCCGCGATAGAAGCTCTCACTCGATCAAATCCCTTGCATAAATAGCTCTTAAGCAAACAACAGTTTCATCTGATAAAAATAAAAAAAAAAAAATTCTTCAGTGAACAATCTGAATGGGACACAAACCAAGGTTTGTTAGACATGATCTGTTTGACTGATTGTTAGTTACGATCAATAGATTGATGGAACCCAACGGTAAGTGAAGGATCAATATATAAAATTAGGCAATGATGCGAACTCATGAGATAACAATATCAACAAAGGGCCTGCATTGATTAAAAGTGGATCAAAATAAGATCTATCGCTCTTACATATGTAATGCAAAGATGCCAACACCATCCGACTCTTACTGTGTTGGTGCTCATTGTAATAAATAATTCAAACACATGGGATCAGTCCCATAAGATTTAATGTTGGCCCCACCTTAAAATTGGGAATGGCAGAATAGGTGGGCCAATCATCTACAATATATAATATGACACGGCCCCACCTATAGTTTGAGGAAATGATCATTAAAAGTGGTGGGCCATTTACAATATATATACTTATAACATGGGCCCACCACAAACTTGGGACACTGAACAGGGTCACATCATAAGCTCTGGATGATCTCAATCAATATACATGACTAAGTCCAGTGCAATGCACAATTGGGGCCCATTTCATAGATCATGCAATATCCACCCATCAAATTAAAAAAGGCATGGCCCACCATTCCCTGCACTAGGCCCGTTGGATCAACCATCACCACTTAATCAACTTTATCAGGCGATCCTGACCGTCCACCAAATTGGACGGTTTGATGAATCAAGACCTCTGCATATCAAGAACTATACAGAGAGAGCTGCTGCTCTTCTCATCACTGCGATTTTTCACTTCTCCTAGGGTTTCTGCGATTTCTCAACTCGCTAGGGTTTCTCCGACTCTCATTTTTCTAGGGTTTTTGAGCTGGGGAGAAGGAAGGGAGAGCTGTCATTCTTTCTAGGGTTTACGATTCGAGCGGAAACCCTATCAAAACCCTTTCTTAGACTGTAAAAAGGAGGAGAAGGAGGTGAAAAGAAGCGGGGCAAGATGAGGATTATGATAAAGGGTGGTGTTTGGAAGAACACCGAAGATGAGATCTTGAAAGCGGCTGTTATGAAATATGGAAAGAATCAGTGGGCTCGGATCTCTTCCCTTCTCGTCCGCAAATCCGCGAAGCAGTGCAAAGCTCGGTGGTACGAGTGGCTCGATCCCTCCATCAAGAAGGTCAGTGATGATTTACACCCCCGAGTTGAATTTGCAATTTGGGTTGCATTTGGACGTACCCCAAATCGCAATTCGCCTGAATATGATATCATTGTTGGGGTTGCATCGATTTTGGAATTGAATAATTGATGGGGTGGTGTTTTTATAACTTCCACATCAATGTTGACAATTGGGTCGATATCTGTTTTTGGATTGGAAAAATGCAACTGCTTGCTTTTGCTATTTTGGTGATTACAAAACCTGCTGCAGAAGAATTGATAAGGATTCAGCAAACCGATATGCTAAGAGCAGTTGTGATTTGGGGTACATTTAAGCATCCATTTCTCTTTCGATAGTTATTATTTGTAGCAGAATAGCGAGAAAGCAGTTTTTTTTTTTTTTTTTGCTTTCTTAGGTCATTCTCTTTAAATGTTAATTTCTATGGTAGGCAATGGTTGAACTTGTAGTTAGATTCTTAGATGGTTCTGTGATGGGACTGCTGCAAGTTGTGTGGGTTTCCTACAGCAAGTTGTGTTGGTTTCTACTATCTGATACCATGGATTTGAACCTTCATTTAATTGGATATCATATCAATGATATAGTTGAAAAGGTGTGGGGGCTTCATGGTTATTAATTATACCAGTCTTCCTGTGTCTGCCTCATGATTCTTAACGTTTTGAAATTATACTGATCTCTGCTAGATAACCACTGGCGGTTGCTCTGCAAGAGCAGATGTAGTGAATATTTTCCCTTTCAAGCACGGGAAGCTATGAGTACTGCCCAACCCAACTTGATTGGAAGGCACATTGAGTCAAGTGTAAAATAAGATTTTTTTTTACCTGTCATTGTTTAGGGCACCAGAAACCCTGATAGTGCTGTAAGTATTCAGCCATCTCTTTCTAATGTTCCCATCAAGTATTCAACCATCTCTTTCTAATGTTCCTATCAGTATTCTTCATTCTCTGGCTAGTCTCCTCTATAAGAAGGATTTGTTGGGTGGGCATCTCAGCTGGCGATTCAACAAGCTGTTTCTCATCCAAGAATGATGCCATGCCCATAATTTATTAGAGTGAAATTCACCTTCACAGCCTTTTAATCCTGACCATGTTTGAATTTGAATAAAAATCCTTTCTCCCAGACCTACATAAATAGAAGTTTAGAGGGGAGAAGTCAAAACTGGATTTCACCAATAGATTCTAAAATTTTGTATTTACGGCTTAATCATGCATGTACTCTTCTTGCAAGTGTGGTATTTTATCCTGGCTTTTGTTATTGGTTTCTCTTTATATTTTTCCGAGTTATTCTAGCAGGGTATTCCCAATTTAGTGAACCATCATCTTTTTTCACCCTTGTGGATCCAATTCCGGAATCTCCTTTAATTTGAGAATTCCCTCATGAAAGCTTGCTTAACCTTTCAACTAACAGAGAAGGACAAAGGAGAAAGGACCCACTTGTTATGATTAAGGCAACTAGTTAGATCAGTAGGAGATTAATGACCTTTTGCTATGCGAGGACCTTTCTCCTCTGAATTCCCTCTTGATTGTCCTCCTTGGTTTCAACCCTGTGATACATTTTGGCATACTCAATGGGGCCTTTTTTTTTTTTTGAATGACATTCATTGAAAGGACTGCACAGTACAAAAGACCTTTACTGAGAAGCCAAAAACAAAAGAACAACAAAACCAAAGCCTCAAGAAGCAACAACCAAAAAAAAAAAAAAAAAGAAGAAAGAAACAGCAAATGCCACCAAACGAAAAAGAGAGAACAGAAAATGTGAGGGCCCCTAAAATGGAAGGGCCACATCCCTCCAATTCTTCAAAATAATGTCAATAGGAATCCGATAAAATTGAGGAAGGACCAACACCCATGAAGCGATAGCGAACTTGAGCTATAAGCAAGATCTTCGCGGAAGAGATGGAATCCTTAAAACATCGCAAATTCCTTTCCTTACTGCTTGCTCTCATCTTTCAGGTCCCCATCCGCGTCTTTCTGTGGCTCCTGTTTTGGTAGGAGGTCAATTGAGGCAAAATGCTGATCTCCAACTACACTCCATCAAGCTGAGTAGGCTGATATGCAGCTCATTCACTAGGTTTTTTTTATGAACATGAGATTGTTGGCTAAGTAAGTTGAAACCAAGGACAACATTTCCTAACATTCCTTCTAGCGCTGATATTCTCGTTGGTCTCCTTCCCCTCCTTGGACACACCCTGCCTCACCTGTTAAATCACCGCATCTGTTCACCCTAACAATATGTAGACAATGGGAATTCCCAAAACTTCTTTTTGAGCACAACATTGTTGCCTCCCTCACATGTGTCTTTGTCCCGACTGGGAGTGGCTTCCTACAATGAAAATTTCATCTTCTGCCATGGGGTCTACTTCCGCTGTCCCAAACTAGCACGTTTCCTTTTCCATCTGCTGCTGCATTCACTGTTACCTCCTTCAGTGATGAGGTGGATGGTTTTCTCCATTTTGGGCTCCGCTAAATACCAACAGCGTGGTAAGTAGGATCGATCCTTGGTCACCCCTGTGGTAAGGGAGATGCCTTACAAGTTACAACTGAACCAGCAGTGGGTTGGTATGGCTGGTTTCTCTCTGCATGAGCTTCTACTTAGACTCTCTGCCTTCCCACCTTGTAGCATTCCAGTCTTTCAATCTCCTTGTTAGATCAAGTTGCTATGCCTGTCGCTCAACAACCTGATTCTTCTATGCATCTGGATACTCAATGAGGCTGCTAGCCTTGCCCCGACTCTGGATTTGGTCCTCCAGACAGAATCTTTTAATGCCAAAACACCAGTGTCTGCTATTGTCGCTCGCATGCCAAAGGTGCTGGTACTAGTTGGTTGTGGTACTATGGTCCATTCCCTCTTCTCATTTTGTACCATTGGTTATACTCTATATTTGTATTTTGAAAATGGCTTGACAAAATGATAGAAACTAAAGAAAAAAATCATGTATATATATTTTATTTTTTTCTTTCTTTTGTTGGAGGAGAAACTGCCATATTTAGGTTCATTCCTAGGTATGTTCTTTGCACCATGAGCTCCGGAATGCTTGGTTCCTTGACTATATTGTAGATTAGAATGACAATCACCTTCACAGTTCGTCTTAATTCATGTTGGAGTTCAACTAAGAATCCTTTCTCCTTGACCTTGAAATAAATAGGGAACTAGAGGGAGTGGTAAAAACTACATTTTGGCACTTGTTCTCTAAACTTCTATATTTAGGGCATATTCATATTTCCTTGTGAGTTTGATATTTTTCTTGGGCCCTTGTTCTTTTTCTTGCCTGTTCTCTTTCCTTAAGCTTCTCCCAGTGAACCTTTATCCCATTCACTCTTGCAAATCAAATGTACATATCCCCTGCCATTTGAGTATTCCCTCTCAAAAGCTTGCCCAACCTTCAAAGTTATAGAGAAAGACAAAGGACCCACCTGTCATGATTAATGTGGCTGGCTTAGATCAGTAGAGGATCTTTAACATTTTGCCTTTCTTAGGACCTTTCTCCTTAAAATTTCCTACTGACTGCCAATCTGTTTGTAGCCCAAGTGGTGAGGCATATCCCTACCCACAGATACAACCAGGGATTGATCCCGAGGTCCATTGGATGGGGGACTTAGTATGAGTGGGTAGAGTGAGTGTGTGGGGGTTTAGCCGGAGAGAGGGAAAAAATTCCCTACCAACCGGTCTCCCTGATTTCAACTATGTGATACATAATTCGATATAATAAGTGACAGATTAAATAAAAATCAAAGGAAATTCTTAAACTCTTTGACTGGTCAAAAATAAAGCACCTGCTGTAGACAGATTTTCATCTAAGTTTTTCGTTGATTCTCTGAGGTTTAGCCAAGGACAATGTAGTGGATCTGGGTCAACAATTTCTCATCCCACTGCCATATTGCAAATTGCTAGAATGGTACCTTTTATGGCCTTTATCTCAAGAAAACTAGGAGCTGGAGATCTTACAATCTTTGACCAAATATATATTGCAATAAAAAGGTAAAAAAGGTCATCACCCAGTGCGGTCCCTTTGAAGCAGGGTCCTGGGATGGGGAGGGTCCATATTGGAGGCAGACCTAACCTTTAGCAATTTTGCACAAAGTGGTTGCTTGCAGGTCTTGAACATGCGTTAGCACGCATGGCACTCGAGACTGTTACCATTGCAAATGTATATTGCAATGTGTTATATAAACTTCTTACTAAATTCTTGGTTAATTGTCTTCTGCCCTTTCGTGAAAATATCATTTCACCAAAACAAAGAGTATTTTTCTAGAGGTCCAATCAATGGCTATGGTCATAGTAAAAAAAGAAAGGATCCCATGATGAAACAACAAAAGGCACGAAAAGTCTTGCCTTCGAATAAACTAAGACATCTTTAAAGCCTTTCATACTCGTGGCTTTTCCTAAGAGCTTGTCTTGACCATCTAGGATTTCACCAAATTTTCATCAATAGGTCTTTAGTCTCGTCACGTGTCACATTTGCTGGAGCTAGACATAGATTCTGGCCCAACAAAAGCCTAGACCATATCTGAACTCTACCAAGCTGAGCCCAGATCTGTTTCTAGATGCAAGCCTAGTGAAGCTAAGCCTGAAACCAGATCAATACTAAATGAACTCAAGCCTAACCTGGCTGGCTCAACCCAATTGAAGTGGGAGCCATGAACTATGTTGGGCCCAATAAAAATCTTAAGTCTCACCTTGTAAGCTAGGAACAGATCTCTCTCTCTCTATCTCTGTGTCTGTCTCCCTCTGTCTCCTTCCCTCTCTCTCCCCGACTGATCAGCAATAAAAACATAGTTCCATTAATATGAAAAGTAGTATATACCATGGGCAACACTGCTACAGAAACATAACTATACCATATCCTATTACAACGTAACAAATTACCCTTCCATAATGCAACGTGGCTAACAGACAAAAAAAAGAAGAGAGCTAATCAATGATATGTGGCACTAGATCAACTCCTTTGTTTCACTAAAATGTCTGCCTCTTGATTTGCTTCTCTATACACTTGAAAATTTTGAATCCATATTTGCTCTTAAACTCCGAATCGCCCTCAATATGGAGGCTAATCTTCACGGCTATTTCTTTTTTCTTTTTTCCCCAGCCTGCTTGGGTGTGCTTTTCTAGTCATCTTCCATAACTGGTTATCTGCAAATCTTTTAGTCTCCTTTAACTAGATTATCTGCAATTTTTTCGAAAGTTATGAGCACTTAACGAATGGCTGGTAGCTCCATTTCATTGGATCCTTTGTGGGCACTGATCTTGGGAAATAAAATAATCTCTTTCTCTCTCTCTCTGTCTCTCTACATTGTAAAATTCTTTCAATTCTTGGCGGTCTATGTTTTCCTCGTGCCACACCATGCACATTATATTTATACCAGTGTCATTTGGGTGATGCAAAGTGACATCTCTATGTTCTCCTTTTGTTTCCTCTCAATAGAGAAGTGTCCCAATTCATCAAAATATCCAAAGATTTGAAACCTTCGAACTTCTTTCTTTTTTTTTTTTTTTGGCCACTGCCTGATGTGCTACTCTAGCCTTTGGAAGATCAAACACCTCCTTGCTTGTGTTTCTTTTTGATGAGACACATTGTTGATCCTTTCGTCAAACACCTCCTTGCTTGTGTTTCTGTTTGATGAGACACATTGTTGATCCTTTCTCTGCAAAGGACCATGGTACATAGGTATCACTTGGATCAAGATTTCTCTTGAAATCTTGCCACATGAATTATCGGGCCTGCTTACAATGAAAGGAGAACTACTTCCAACATATTGTGTTACATCAAAGAATCCAAAAAGTAAGTTTTTTTGTCCACAAAACATTTGCAAAACTACATTGGAGGATTGGATGAAAAGGCGTTCCATGGATTTGTCTTTGGGGCTGCCAAAGGGGACATAAAATTGAAGCATGAGGTGGAAGAAACTCGTCTTCTTAAATTCTCCCTAGAGCATCGTCCCCAATTCTACCAATCAACAAAAAGCTTCCACCATTGGAGGAAGCAAAGATCCCCATACTGAACATGAGAACAAGGAGGGGGATCCACTGATACATGATCAAGAGTGAAATGGTTGACCTAATAGTGGTCTCCCTCGATATCACCCACGCACAAATTCTATTATCTTGATTTCACTTGCGCAAATATACATTGTTAAGTGAACAAAATTGCGACTCATACTCATCTAACTCTGCTTAAATGAATTCCTTCTAAATGGAATACTCCATACTAATTAATCATAAAAAATTGCCAGTTTGATTAACTGACTTCCTTAATATGGATTTTGCCTGATTCTATGATGTTTTCTGCTGGGAAAAAAATTGCTTCTTCCTGGTTCATCTGTCTACCAACCTACTGGGGTATATACAATGCTGGCTCAGTTGTAAGTATTTTTTCTATTTGTCCAGTTATAAGTATATCAGGTACTGTATCAAGTCTGGATTGATTTTGTAAGTAGTGAGGTCCTGTTTATGGTTTGGACCGATTTTTTGGGGTAGCGTCCTTCTGCCTATGTATATCCCCTTTCTCTTTTTAATGAAAGTTCTATTTGCATACGATGGTTTCCCCATGCAGTCACACTAGATTGATGCCGATAGCTCCATACACTATTGATCTTTCTACACTTTTGCATCTTTCTTCTGCCCTTCTTTCTCCAGTTTCAGCTTAGCGGGAGAAGGATAGGCTGGCGGCATGAGATGACAGCCGGGGAGGAGAGTGGAAACACTCAATTGCTTCTTTCAAGAAGCACTCCCATTCCATTATAATAAATGGAAAATATGTTGTATGGATTAATTAAAAACAAGAAGACATCCTTCCTATAGGGTTGGTTCACTTGATTAGAGTTTCTATTTATTTTATTTGGCAAGTGCAGTTCTGTTGGGTAAACTATCATACTGTTATAGTTTGTGTATTACTTACATGGGTTTCTTTCATTGTGTAGTGTTCTTCAGCTACCTGTAAGTTGCACTGGATTCTATTTCTTCATATGAATTTTTGGTCTTGCCATTTGATATATATAAATTTGTTGATAGACTTAAGAACAGTTCATATATATATGTATGTATTTTGATGTTTTGCTCTTAATGGATGACATTTCCTCGTTCCAGTAGTTGCACTTTTTCCCCATATTGATGTTTGGAATTTGCATAGCTTGAATTGTACATTGATGGTTGTTGCTTAAATTGTTCAGACTGAGTGGACAAGAGAAGAAGATGAGAAACTGCTTCATCTTGCTAAACTCATGCCAACACAATGGAGAACTATTGCCCCGATTGTGGGTCGAACACCATCCCAGTGTCTTGAGCGTTACGAGAAACTGCTTGATGCAGCATGTGTGAAGGATGAGAACTATGAAGCCAATGACGACCCACGCAAATTGCGACCTGGAGAAATTGACCCAAATCCTGAATCTAAACCAGCACGTCCTGATCCTGTTGACATGGATGAGGATGAAAAGGAAATGCTTTCTGAAGCCCGGGCTAGGTTGGCAAACACCAGGGGTAAGAAGGCTAAGCGTAAAGCACGGGAGAAGCAACTTGAAGAGGCAAGGCGGCTTGCTTCTTTGCAGAAACGGAGAGAATTGAAAGCAGCTGGCATTGATACTAGGCAGCGAAAGAGAAAAAGGAAAGGGATTGATTACAATGCTGAGATTCCCTTTGAGAAAAGGCCTCCTCCAGGGTTTTTTAATGTTGCAGATGAGGAGAGGCAGGTAGAGCAGCCTAAGTTTCCTACCACCATTGAAGAACTTGAAGGGAAGAGGAGGGTTGATGTTGAAGCCCAGTTACGGAAGCAAGATATTGCGAAGAACAAGATTGCACAGAGGCAGGATGCACCATCATCAATATTGCAAGCGAACAAGCTCAATGATCCTCAAGCAGTTAGGAAGAGAACAAAATTGATGCTTCCAGCGCCCCAGATTTCAGACCATGAACTTGAAGAAATTGCAAAGATGGGTTATGCAAGTGATCTTGTTTCAGGAAATGAGGAGCTTGCGGAAGGAAGTGGTGCCACACATGCTCTTCTTTCAAATTATGCTCAGACCCCCCGACAGGGGATGACACCTTTACGAACCCCACAAAGAACACCCGGAGGGAAGGCTGATGCTATTATGATGGAAGCTGAAAACCTTGCACGGTTGAGAGAGTCGCAGACACCTCTATTGGGTGGAGAGAATCCTGAGTTGCACCCATCAGATTTTTCAGGTGTCACTCCTAAGAAAAGGGAAATCCAGACACCAAATCCCATGGCAACTCCTTTGGCAAGTCCTGGACCTATGAGTCTTACCCCGAGAATTGGTATGACGCCATCAAGGGACGGATATTCTTTTGGCATGACTCCAAGAGGGACTCCCATTCGGGATGAGCTTCACATTAATGAAGATATGGACATGCATGATAGTGCTAAGCTTGAACTCCGTCGGCAGGCTGAACTGAAAAGACAGTTACGTTCTGGCTTGACTACTCTTCCACAGCCTAAGAATGAGTACCAGATTGCTATCCAACCCATTCCGGAGGAAAATGAGGAGGTCGAGGAAAACATTGAAGAAGACATGTCTGATAGAGTGGCTAGAGAGAGAGCAGAGGAAGCAGCAAGGCAAGAGGCACTGCTAAGAAAACGATCAAAGGTTCTACAGAGGGAGCTCCCTAGACCTCCAGCTGCTTCAGTGGAACTCATCAGAAACTCGTTGGTGAGGAGTGATGAAGATAAGAGTTCTTTTGTACCTCCTACTCCAATTGAGCTGGCCGATGAGATGATAAGAAAGGAACTTCTTACTTTACTGGAGCATGATAATGCCAAGTATCCACTTGATAACAAAGCAGACAAGGAGAAAAAGAAAGGTGCAAAGCGTACTCCTAATGGAAAGCTTGTTGTTCTTGAGATTGAAGATTTTGATGAAGATGTTCTAAAAGAGGTATGCCTTATATTATTTATCTTTATGTCTTTTGTAGATGCTTGTACCTATCTTCGATCTTCTAAAACTAGGTATCCGTATCTTTTTATCGATGCCTGTTTGCTTGTTAGTAAGTACCTTAAATGATTTTCTTTTTCCTCTGGTACGTATAGCACTTTCTTTAAAAAAAAATTTCTTGACCATTGACAGTAAGGATGCCATCATCAAATTGTTTTCTTAAAAAAAAATCCTTTGTAGCATATTGTGATGTCTGAAAAAAAAAATCAGTAAGCATTCAAAAAGTAAAAAAATCAGTGAGAAACTTTATTAAGGCGGCAGTTCATCGTGGAAAATTCCAGAAAAACCGCATTGTTACCATCCTGTTTGAAGTTGAGAAAAATCTTCTCAGAAAGAATTAGCAACTTGTTTGAAGTTATAAATGCTATAAGGAGCCTTTGGTTAATATCATAGCATCGGCAGAGAATTCCCTGCCATGTATGGGTGTCCAGAGGCATATTATAAACACTTTGGCATAATAAATCTGTAAATCATATCCTAATTATCATCCATGGTTCCATCTTGGCTTGGGCATACTAAATATTGTGTTTCCCAACATAGTTGGGAGTTGGAATGAGGCTTTGATGATGATCTTTTTTGTGTTTACCTCCCTTGATCATCTGGTGAAGCATCAAATGTGCTCACACAGCTGCTTCCATTGGAAGACCCATGACAAATCAGCATATATGCTGATGAATAACATTTAAAAGCAGCAGCTTCTCAGCCATTGAAAGGAAACTCTACCCATTGGATTTTACTGCACAGAACACTTTTGAAATGTGTTCATCAGTAATGTGGCAAAATTCACCCACTTGTGGTAGCTCATGTTTACGAAGTTAAACCAATGCACCATTGTACAGTACATACCATCTAATAAATTACTCAAGAAGCTACCTCTCATGTATAAATCAACTCTTGAATCATTGTGGTGGATTGTGATCTGCTTATGAGAGGCTCAATTGTCCCTTTGAATGCTGGGCTTAATTAGATTATCCTTGAATCCCTTGATTATCTTGCCAACATTCAACTGAGTCAACACAGATACTTGCATCTGGAGGAGTTCAAATTGGCATAAGCAGCATGGAAGAAAAAAGCAGCAGGAACCAAATGGAAACTTCATTCTGATGGTGATCAACCAGTAGATCCAAGATGGACCTAATTTCTGAAGGGCTAATAGAGAATCATTTAATTTTCTTCTTAGATTAATCACTCTTACCACATGAAGTTTCAAGTTCCATATAAGTCAAAGGAAAGGACAAAAGATAAACCTTTTAGAGAAACAACTGTTTGGCTGGAAGTCGAGAACTACAAATGGCTCTAATCTTTATAGCTTATTAATAGAAAAACCTATATAAAGCATTAAAAAAAGGAAAAGGATAGAGAATCTATGTAGTCCAATGGACAAGCAGTATGCATCACACCATGGAAAGGAAATTGAAGAAAAAAAAAATATAAATAGAGAGAAACACAAGCAGTTTAGATGATACACATGTTCGTTATTGAAATCAAATTGGTAGTGAAATCACAATGAAATTTGTGGACAGGAACATGTGCTTAGTAAAGCAAATGGTGATTCATATGCAATGTCACTTAGTATCACAATGACTTTGCAAGGTTATTTAAAAAATAAAATAAAAGACTATGCTAGGTATTGGTCCTTGCCTTCAGTTTAGGCAAGAATGTCACATGAAAACACATGTAAATGAAGAAAATGATGCAGTGGCAAATATAAAAAGATGTCTTGAGTTTGTGTGTAGATATCGGTGCCTGTAGCCACCATTTAATTTAACAGAAAAGGTAAAGGGTGCGTGTGGCGACTACTAAAGATTCAACATGTTTCTGTAACATAGGACATTAATAACCACCAATGGCGGGCTATTCCAATCTGTTGAAAAATACATGCCTAAAATTTGTCACTGTTGATTTATTGGATGATCTCTCAGTGGGATTTAATGAAGGACCTTTAACAAAAACAAATGCCTCAAAATAAAAATACAGTCAATTGAGCCCATCCTTGATTCATTTCTATTTCAAGTTTGACCTTCTGTAGATAAGCAGCTCTAAAATTTCATGATTGCTTTGCACAAAAATCATTGCCTACTGATTGAACTTTCTTCTTTCTTGGCTATGTTCTTTTAGTCTCATGGAAAGAGTTCCTTGTTTATGTGCATTGTGTCTTTTATGGTTGTCCGAAGATATCCCTGTTTGCTATCTCATTTATGGCGCGAGCATTATGCTTCTAATTGCTAAGGTTGATAAGATGAGAAAAGGCTGTCTTGGGAATCTATCTTCAAGTGCCCTTTAAGTGAAACCTTTCAAAATTTATTTATTTTCTGCGATCCATTTTGGAAAAAAGCAACACATCATGGAATCAGTTATCTCTGGGTGTGTAAGCCTCATTGCCTCTAAAGATTTTTCATAATGGAAAGATATAAGTAAAAAGTTGGATATGTTGGGTTGCAGTACGCGATAGTTACTTCTCTTCCTGTTTCTGGTTAAGCAATTGTAATGAACCAATGTGGTGTGTGACCTTGAGCTTGTGAGAAGAAACCATGTATTTAGCACTTTGATCCATTTTATTTTATTTTTGGGAAGCAACTTCAGTAATCAAAGATGGAGGCAAATGCATTTAACTTACAAAATAGTTATAGCATGCAAAACATACAAAATATCTTTCAAATTAGCAATTTTCAGTTGCAGCCATATCACTGCCATATCTTGAACCCAAAGACATTTCATCATATGCTCTAGATTCCAATATGCATGCCTGTCTATGATACCAGCTACTTTAAGTGGGTGATACATATACTTCGTTTTATGTGTAAAAACCATGCCCCTGCTATATCCATTGCGTCCTTGACATATCTGGTCGCCATAGATGCCTGTACAAGGGCAACCATTGTCGATCGCAGGTCACCAAACACACAACAGGGAGGGAGGGAGGGATTGGGGAATATCTGAGTATACATGAATATCTGTGTTATTTATATTAATTAATAGTCCATGTGATGTGAGTATACATTGATCTGTTCCATATTTTTAGCATTGTCATCTAGGAACTTTGTCTAAACTCTTTTATTCATGCAGGCTAATTCTTTAATAAAGGAAGAGGTTCAGTTCCTTCGTGTGGCAATGGGGCATGAGGATGAATCTCTTGATGAATTTATCAAAGCACGTGATGCGTGCCAAGAAGATCTCATGTACTTTCCCACTCGCAATGCTTATGGTCTTGCTAGCGTTGCCAATAATAGTGATAAACTTGCAGCCTTGCAAAATGAGTTTGAGAATGTGAAAAAGAAAATGGATGATGAAGCCAAGAAGGCGCAGCGGCTTGAGCAGAAGATAAAGCTCCTCACACATGGATATCAGGTATAGAGAACTTTTCTTGGATGTGTCATCATTTGCATTTATTCCTCCTTTTTCCTTTTTCTATTAATTAGTTGCTGGTGAATCATTATGCTTCTCTAGTCTTTCGTTTCTTCCAATTAATATCCCTGAATTTATGATCTTAGTTACGGAGAATTATATTGATCCTTGACCCAGTTATATGCATATTATCCTGTGCATTGACGTTGCACATGTTGTACCCATGTTTTGCTGATCCAGACCTTTGCTTTGATGGTGTCCACCATGGGCTGGCCATGCCTCAAAGAAATCCAGATTCTAGTTTCCAAGTCTTTTCTTTTTTCTTTTTCTTTTTCTTTTTCTGTTTCTGTTAAATTTACTGTTCATTGATTGCTGTATATCATTCTCAGAGTTTATTTACAAGCTTCCTGTTGGATGTTTGGGATTGTCCTGTCAGAAGATTTTTGTGATACGCGGTATAGTGGTGTTGAGGACAATCAGATTAAAAATCCACATCATGGAGCTATGGGTCCACTTGTGGTCTTGCTGATTCAATGCCCGAGGATACGATTGCCTTTTCTTGGGCTGAGGAGGATTGTATAACTCCTCCATAGTTGCTTAAGTGATAGTTGTATTTTGTTTTTAATCATTAGCAGCATGCTGCTGATTTACTGAGTGGTTTGATATGATTTGATGGACAGCTGCGGGCAGGCAAATTATGGACACAAATAGAAGCTACCTTCAAGCAGATGGACACAGCTGGAACAGAACTTGAATGCTTCCAAGCTTTACAAAAACAAGAGAAGCTTGCAGCATCTTACAGAATCAGCAGTTTGTATGAGGAAGTAAATAAGCAGAAGGAGCTTGAACGGAGTTTGCAATACCGCTATGGAAACCTCTTAGTGGAGCAGGAAAGGATTCAAATTCTCCTGGACGAGTACAAGTTGGAATTACAAAAACAGGAAGAAATTGCAGCAAAGAATCGAGAATTAGAGGCGTTGGTTCCAAGTGCTGAAGAAAATGGACCCATCACGTCTTCTGAAGAACTCCCCATCTCATTTCCAACCTTCCAACAGCATGAGGAAACACCCACCCAGGAAGTGGATTTGTCTCAGGATGAAGCTGCTCAAAATGCAGATATCCATCCCACTAATATGAATGTTGATCAGGATCAGAACTCAGTTGTAAACATGGATATATGCTCATCTAACACTACTGTTGCTGCAGTTGAAGAGAAGGTGGCCCAGGTGGATGGTCATCTTCATGTAGAGCTCAAAGTTAGTGTGACAGACATGAACAGTTCAGATGTTTCTTCATCTGAGAAATTGAGCATTATTCCATCTCAAGCTGCTGATGTTGACACTGGTGCTGCCATTTCTAATGTTGTCAGCACAGAGGAGAAGATGATGGTTGATTTGGTGCATCATCCAGCAGCTGTGGATTCTGGAAATGGTGCTGAAGTTGCAACAGAAGATAAAGCACAGGAAATGGCTGTTGAATCGGGCAATGAGCCAACTAGTGATTCTGGAAATGTGAATGAAGCT
The DNA here is from genome assembly GCA_029852735.1 of Persea americana. NCBI lineage: Eukaryota > Viridiplantae > Streptophyta > Magnoliopsida > Laurales > Lauraceae > Persea > Persea americana. The sequence continues at coordinate 4,462,015 of CM056819.1, forward strand.
GCAGAAGAGAAACCTTGTGATTCAGGAGTCCAAGTAGAGGGAGAACCTACTGTAGTGATCAGTGATGATTTCGTGGAAGCCAAGTCACAGGTTGAGTATCATGGCGCTGTTAAAGTAGGCCAGGGCTCAGATGATAATCCAATCGAGCGAGATGATGGAATTGATGATGGGAATAACAATCTGGTTGCCACAGCCAAAGAGGGTTTTAAGATCACTGATGATTTGGTTGATCAGACTCAAATGGCAGCAGCTAATGCTTCTGTGAATGATGATGGTTCTGTCCAGATGGGTGATGGATATTCGATTGGAGTAGCAGCATTAGTTGAACAACCCTAGTAGCGGTGAACAGGCAAAGGTGAACAGGAAGAGGATAAGAGTAGTTTTGAAATGCTTTCTCTGGCATGGGTTAAAAATGCTTTTGCATTCATCTTGGAGATCATTAGTTCCAGTAAATTTTATATGACATGGAGTTTCTGCCATTTAAAGGGCTGCTGCCAATCATTTGAGAGTGAGAACAGAAATGTCTGTGAAACATTTGTCCCAATCTCTTGGTTAGAAATGCCTTTTATATATGCAGTCCTGTAATGTAGTGTGGAGAGGTGAAAGCAAATGAGTGTTGCAATGAAACTAACTTACTTTTTAAGACATTATCATCAGGATCATCATCATGATGTAGATCATCTCCTGAGCGACACCCTTGCAGGGGTCACTTGCCAGATTATTACTTGGATTGTATGGTTCATAATTGGACAAGGGGTGGTCTAAGAATCAACTTGTCCAAACGGTCGATGTATCAAAGCCTTGAGATCAAAAGTAGAGAAAGTGCCCAAAATGCTTTTGAGCTCAAATCGAATTAGTGGGTTAAGTTTGGGACGTGTCAAATTGGTCTCTTGCTTCTCTCTTTCTTTTTCTTTGGTTTTAGGGGCTTTACTAGAGTTGTTTTGGGATGATGTAGAAATTATGTCTTGCTCAATTTAGTAGCATGTTGCTTGTGAGATTTTAAAATCGTGTGTATCCCACTTGGTGTGGGTTCATAGGCTAAGGTTACAGTCACCACTGGATCCATGTTATGTGGGTCATTGTATGGAAAAAAAAAAGTTTATTAAGAGGATATGACCAATATGTGATTTAACCGCACTATTTGAAAAAAAAGTCCAAACCAAACGGTGTACCCAGTGACTTGCTGATCTAAGTAAACAAACATGAAGGGCACATCTTCTAAGTTGGTTTGGAACTTTTCCAAGTGGATTGCACATGTATGGATATGATTCAATCTAACTTGACCACTTGACGAAACTTATCAAAATTTCCCCTTTCTCACATAGCTTTCAATCTGTGTGTGGGGCTCATTTGGATTTATGACAATCATACTTTAGGGAATGGAAATATTGGAAATATCTTGATATGAATTAGGTTTGGGTAAAAATTAATCTCATTGAATCTTGGTAACCCTCTTTGGATATCATTTTTTCTATAAAAGAAGGTATCATTTGTTTTCAATCCAACAGTAATAGTTGGATAAGCATGAGCCCCTAAAAGAGTAATTTTGATGTGAGTGGCTAGAGGAGATGGATCAGAATAAAGCCAGACGGCCCAATGTGCATATACACCTGTTAGTATTACCACAGCACACATAACAGTACTATATATAAAAATAAATGAGGGATGTTCCACATATGAATGATGTGCTACACTGTGGGGTCCACAAACCCCTCACTACCCACACATGAATTGACCCCCACCTCAAATCGGCCTTCATCCTGTCTCACCATCAGTCAGTACTCTCAGTCAGTGGGTCACTTAACTCGGTGAGTCAGAGCAGTGGCTAATTGGATCTAAAGAGCTTTTGCATCTTGGAATGAAAATGTGAGTGTCTAATGACTACCTTGTCTGAAATCATGGATCACTGATTAAAAATGCACTCGATTGCCATAAATGCAAGCCTCAGGTGAGACCCAAAGCTAAAATTAAATGGCCCCCATTTGTCTTGGCTAAAGTCTATGCACCAGCTGTACAACAGCCAACCACTTACCAGAGACGTGATGTGGACAATCATGCAATGGGTCCCACCAACAGGAGACAGAAATGTCTTTAGCAACCCATGGTGCATATTAATAAACCACCAAAGCAACAGTCATTATCCACATATGAAGCATGTTTAGTTTTCCAGCAACTGAGAATAATTCCCAAGGTCAACCTTCAGATGCATAGTTAGGTTCAATTGCTTATCTTCATCACCAGCAAAGAAAAAAAAGAAAGATTCTTCCAGATTTCCTTCCTCATGATTCTTGCTTCTTGGGCTGTTTATGCAATAAATCTATCAGCCTAACCCCACAGGTGCAGGTGTAGGTGTAGGTGTAGGTGTGGGTGTGGAAATTAGGCGCAGTCAATTAGCAAAAAATCTTGCCTATCATGCTAAATATGTTGGACTGGGCCGTGCTCGAGCTCGAACCTTTAAGAAGACATAGGCCCGGTCCTGGCCCATGAATTATTGTTATAGACTATATGCTTAATCCAGTCCACAACCCAATCGATACCAGTTTAGGCCTGGTTGTGCCATCTTGAGATGGGGTAAATCCACACCCAATCCCAATTGTTATCTTCCATGCTGGGTTTAAGATATGGATAACAAAACCACTCCATGATGGGTTTGGGTCGGGTTGGTTTGAGACGGGTTAATCTTATACTCTTTTATAGATGGAGAAGAAATATCAAACATTTTAAGATGTTACCTAAAGTGCATTTTGTAGCGTCTATAGAAACAAAAGTCCGTGAACTTTCTCTTTTCTCTAAATTTAAATCACTCCCCCCACCCAAAAAAAAGAAAACTTTTTTACAAGTTCATGGAAATTGCACTACCTTTTGAACTTTTGAAGCCTTTTCTCATGGAAACGTGTTTGTACCAAATAATAAAAAAGGTTTTTTGAGGAAAAGTATCTTACCTTTTATCCCCCTTTTTGCAAAAACCCACCTTTATTATTTTATACATAAGGCTTTTATTAGCAAACAAACAAACAAAAGGATCCACTCTAAACCCTAAAAAATATAATACTGCAACCAAACCTGCCCCATTAGGAGCAGGTCGGAGCGGGTTAAACCCGACCCATTTCCATCCCAAGCTAGACCTTTCCATGAAGGCATTCAAAAAAGTATGAGGCACCCCATGAAGGCAAGACACCCATTCCCAAACTAGCATCCACTTATCCATGTGGAATGTTTGTCCTGGCTTGTACCATGTAGGCCAGCCCATTGGGCCCCCCATGGATGGCCCCACACATGACTCATGCACTGGCCTCCACTTGTGCATACATAATTCAAATTCCACATGGACCCATATATACATAAGAGAGAGAGAGAGGAAAAAAAAAAAAAAAAAAGGCTGGCACCCAAGAAAAAGGGTGCAGTCCACAAAACCCTGTTTGGACTTTGGAGAAAGTGGTGGGTCTTAATAAAGAAAGTGCAGAGAAATGCATGCAATCAAAAGCCATGAAAAGGTGAAGAAGGTAAAAGAGATAAGGGATTCCTACTTTTCTCCTTCTCTCCTTTTGGAAACCTCCCTTTTCTTGAGTCTTTCCCCCCACCCTTTGCAAGCTTTTTGTGTTTTGTGATGAAATCATTGTTTGGTGATATCAATATGTGAATGAGTCTGTGTGTGCTCCTCCCAAGTCAAAAAGATTACTTGAGAGAGATAATGAAGGGGGGGAACCCAACCGTGCACGTTAGTTAAATCAAAAGGGCATTTTGGGAGGGTGGGCCCCACCTGAGCACGAGGGTGTGGGAGCACACGTGCGCACCTAGACAAGAAAAGTCTTTGAGAAAAAAACTAAATAAAACAATTGATGGGTCTTGAGTATAAAAAATCTGCAATGGGAGCCCTTAAGATGACGAAAGTGCCCGTCGGACGTCGAGGAATTTTCTCAAATGCCCTGGTTCTTTGTTCTTGTTTTGGGTTAGGGTTAATCCAAGGATTAGTGTTTTCATGGATTTTGAATTTTGCCTGTTTTAGTTGGGCCTGTTTGTTTTGTGGGTTTGAATCCCTTAGAATTGCTGACACATGTATCTTAAAAGTGGTTAAAATTGAAAAAACGAAAGGGAAGATCTATAAATGGCAACCAAATAATATCTTATTTAATGAAAAATGATTTTTTTTTCTTTTTCGGGGGGTGGGGGGGGTGTCCTTTAAATAAATCAAACCTCGTATGATGATGCGAGATTTTCAATTTCAATAGCCCACGAAGCGGAATCCCTAAATCAAAGACACTTGTTGAAAATTCTACAAATAATAAGTCCAAAAAATTTACATATATTTTTTATTCTAGAGAAATACTCATGTACCCACACACACACCCCTTACCCCTAACTCCCACAACCATCAGCACTAGGGATCACTTCCTTGTAACAGTTTGGGCCTTGGTTTGTAACCACTGTTACATAACAAGCAATAGGTAAAAATCTTAATATAATTAGGAAATATCCAGAACACACGCTATAGGGGTCTACCGGCCACTATCATCAATCCAATTCCAACCTCCTCTCAACTTTAATTTACAAATCAGGATCCTTTGGGTGAGTGACCTTACACACGGTGACTATTAGTGGGGTCTGCCACAACACTTCGGGTAGCCCTTATTCGGATGTATGATGGGCTGCCCTTGTTGATGTGGCGAGCCGTGAATGGCCCACTCACGGTCACCATAGGGTTTTCTCTTGTTAGATCCGGACTCTTAATTTACCTGTAAATTGGAGGCCCCCGTGATATTACTGAAATCTACATGGGTGCGACCATCACACGGCTGATCAGGTGGCCCACTGATTTGGACGGTCCGGGTCCATTGGCGGGTCCGATTGACGATGATGTTTATGAAAAAACTTCTATTTCCACATGTATGTACGTTCAGAAGGAATCAAAGGGCAAAAAGGTAAACTCCTTCCAGCACGAAATTAAATACGATGATAAAAACCTAGACCTAACCCTTCACATACAGTCACGGGTCAAAGTTATTGCCGTGTTTGACCTCCTCTCCCACAACACAAATCGAAAATCCTTCCGTAACGACATTCTCATTCTCCTTTTGTTAGCTAACGACACCTTTTACGGAAAAACATATAAACCATGACCTATTTTTTTGATCCACCTGGTAAAAATAATTTTAGACAAAGGAGATTGGATATCCTTAAATTTGGCTTACAATATACTTCTCTAATTTAGAGTAAAGACCTTATCCATCTCGTGATGGAGCTCACTTTTGTATGATCAAATGCGTTTGTCTCTATGAACGGCAATACATTAGAAATATTTTAGTTTTTTTTATCATACATTATTGAATTGAGTTAAAGGCCAACTCCCCGTTAAAGTAAAATTTGGAAACATGAAATATATAGAGTGATGTGCCATTTATTTTGAACAGTTTGAATTTTTAATAGATAGGTCTACCATGGGGTTTCATTCTTTCCACTAACAAGAAAGCCTAAGTGAAACGCTGAGAGGACGAATATTGTTATTACACATATTCAATCAAAAGTAGTGCTACAAGGTAAACATTGCTATTCGCCTCACTAACAACTTTTCATTTTTTTTTCTTTAAACAACCATCAAACTCTAGTCTTTTCTATAACAATATGTCATAGTCTTAATTCGTGGGTGTCTCCCACACGCTTCCTATAAATAAAATGCACAAAACTCCACCATGACACCCATCTATTGATAATTTAAAAATTCTACGGATCTATTAGTATAACGTTCGTGGAAGAGAAAATCGCATTTCCTCTTTTGCAACAGTACAAACTCGGAATTTCTCTTATTGTAAGGAACATGAATAAAAAGTAGACGGGTTCATCTCCTTTTGTTAGCTGCACCAAACAACCGATCATAAGATATCCTAGAAAATCAAGCATATTTTCTTTACACTTTATACAACACACGATGCGTGCGCTAAAACATCCTAAATGAATGCTGTCATCTCGATCATCATATCTTCAAATTCTACTTTAATGGAGTTAGTCCTACGGTAAAATTGAACACCTAATCAAAGCATGCGATCCTTCTAATAACGAACGATAGATAACCTATAACCTAAACAAATCATTATTTTCGATCGGGCCCCTACCGTGCAGGCCACGTGTCCTGCACTCCAAGCTGTCGTCGCGGTAATATTGTTAGGCCGTCGTTACGCTTAGCAGGTAGCAGCACTCAAACGGAACAGAGCGAGCGAGAGAAAGAGAGAGAGATTTACACACATCATTTGTTCGATTCTTCTATAAATACCGCTTTCCACTCTCCTTCCTTTTCTCTCCTCGCCTTCTCCGCCATCTCTCTCTCTCTAGAATTCGGTGCCATGTTCGTCTTCTCAGCTCGGATGTTCGTCTTCTCAGCTCGGATCCTCAGTTCTCCGCTCGAATTCCATCATCTCTAGTGGAAAACACGCCATCTTCTGCCAAAAGAGCCAAAGATCCGTCGAAAACTAGGGTTTTTTCGAAGCGACTATCGAAGAAAGGCATGAACAACAGCGTCGAGACCATAAATGCTGCTGCGACTGCGATCGTAGCGGCCGAGAGTCGAGTTCAGCAAGCTACTATTCAGGTAGATCGCCGGATCTTCGATCAAGAACTTTTTTTTTTTTTTTGTTTTCTGATTTTTGGTGATGATTGTTGAGATCTTGGTGAGATTTGTGTGATTATGTTTGTTTCGAGCCTTTTCTCGGTTTAGATTGTCTGGATCTTGGCTGGATTTGAGTGATTGGGTTGATTTCGAGGCTTTGTTCGAATTGTTGGAGTCTTGGTTGGAGTTGTGTGATTATGTTCGTTTTGGAGCTTTTTCTCGGTTTCGATTGTATGAGACTTGGTTTGGTTTGAGTGATTAGGTTGATTTCGTGCTTTTTTCTCGAATTGATGAACTATTGATTGGATTTACGTGAATATGTTGATTCCGAGCTTTTTATCGGCTTCGATTGTTGAAATCTTGGATTGATTTGCGTGATTAATTTTGATTTTGTGGTTTCTCTCGGTTCTGATGGTTTAAATCCTTGGTGGAACCTTTTGTGCCGTTCTGATTCTTGAGATCTTGGTTGAATTTGTGGGATAGGTGGATTTCGAGCCTTTTTAGTTAAATATTTGTTTTTTGAATGATTTTAGGACCTTTACGTTGATCTCAAGCTTTTTCTCGGGTCTGATTATCGAAATCTGGGATTGATTGGGTAATTATGTTGATTTTGAGACTTTTAGTTCAAGTTGTTGACTTTTAGTTAGATTTATGTGAACAGGTTGAGCTTTAGCACTTTCTCAGTGCTGATTATTGAATTCTTGTTCAATTCATGTTGTTTGGTTTTTGAGGTTCGAGCTAGGTGTAGATTCTTTCTAATTCTGTTTGGAATCTGGTAGAATTCTGCCTTTTTTTTTTTTTTTTGGTGTTTTTCATATCTGAAAATTCGAGATCTAGATGCAGCGGCAAGAATTTCTTGATTAGAGAATTTGTGTGGACTTATCCTTAATTTTTGATATGCATGTGATTTTAGCTCGGTAGACTATTGTGACATGACTGGTTGTTGGGTCTGAAAAGTGCTGTCTATGTTCAGATAATCTCGTTGCTTTATACTTTATTCTAGCTTTTGTAAATCTTGGGAATCATTCACATTATGAATAGTTGAAGTTATGATAATTCCTTAACCATACGTTTGAACCCATCGTGTGCCGATTCCAACCCCCACGCCTGGAAAAAAGAGGATTGGCTTGCAATAAAAGCTCACTGAGCGAGATTTTCTCTACTTTTGTTTGAAACCAGTACTTGAATCAGCCTGCCTTTCCAGGAAGTGAATGGTTCTGCCTTTCCAGGAAGTGAATGGTGCTGCCTTTCCAGAAAGTGGATGTATCTGATGGAATCAATGACGTGTTGGTGATGTGAAAATATTTACTTTGTTTCCTATTAAGTGCTGTGATTGAAGGAATTGGGATGCATAGTGAACTGAATATTTGTTAAAGCTCTGAATTCTAATTAGCTTTTGTTGAGACAGTAGCTTAATTTTGTTGACTGTAGTGCATAGAACTGCTAGTGCTGGAGGGAGGGATTCCATTAAAGTTTTAAGCCCTGACTTGAGGGTTAATAACTGGAATTTTGATGGTTTTACCATTGAAAAGCAAATAGTCTTTTGCTAGAACGAGGTGATTAAGACACAAGGGAGATTACTGTACATATGATGGCTAAGGTTATATTAGCATATACTATCCTACTAGAGTGCAGTAATATAAGTAAATTCAGTACATGTAGATAATTAACATTACATAATAGGAAACTACTAACTATTACTACTGCACATGCTGGAAGGGGATGGTGGCGGAGGAGTCTCGTGTAGGTAAAAAAGAAAAAAAAAAGAAGACAACAACAATAAATATTGCATTATTGGCCTTTTCTTTTTTTCCTAATCGTTATCGTTATACCATAGTCTTGTTTTTTCCTGTACACCCATTCAGTGTACTCCTACATGGATTAAGTAATTGGAGTATTGGATAAGTGAGCTCTTGAAAATTCCAAGGGCCATTAGGGTATTGGTCAGAGTATTGTTATCATACCATGAGCTATGTAGGAATCTCAAGAGTTGTTATCGGAATGTTATGATGAGTGTGTATTGTCAGTTCCACTCATTTAATGGGTGGTTTTCTTAGTTGTTAATGTCACTCTAGTTAATAGCACATTGAGAAAGTGAATAGGTTTATGAACTAATCAAGTGAACATTCATAGTTGGTTTATTCTTCTTTCGTGGAACTGAAATGAGTTTTATTAGTGTGGGTGGTTTTCTTAGTTGTTAATGTCACTCTAGTTAATAGCAAATTGAGAAAGTGAATAGGTTTATGAACTAATCAAGTGAACATTCATAGTTGGTTTATTCTTCTTTCGTGGAACTGAAATGAGTTTCATTAGTGTGTAGTTTGACATATGCTTATTCACTACTACTGATAGATGAGAGTTGAGACCCACATGGCTTGATGGACCTAAGTGGAAAGGTTTTGGCTTTGGGATTTGGCATGAAGCTTTCCAACAATTTTGATTTAGATTGACAAATTTGGGAGGATTTCCAGTCTTCTTTTAGAAGGTAAGTAATATGGGTTGACTAGCTTCTTGTTTCCAAGCATAGTTTAAGATCCAACAATGGGGATTGGGAACAATTTCGCTTGGAGATTTGGGGCTGGAATCTTTTTGATCAGCAACAGAGAACTTCATTGAACCATTCAAAAAACAGAGAACTTCATTGAAGAATGTTTTGGCGTTAGAATTTGGTTTGATTGGACTTTGGTTTAATGAGTTTTGGATCTTTGCAGTTGTGGTGGAGAAAGGAATGGTAGAGAGTTGGATCAGGTTCATGGCTGTGGTTTTGCAAGATGAGAAGTGCATGTTCTAATCTCTTGGATGTTGACTTGGCTCTTTGACCTCTGATTTTGTGTAGATGATTTAGATCAGTGGAATATGGCTTTGGTTTGGAACAAGGGATGAAAACTTGACGATTGGTGTGCAGGGGGTTTGATGTGCAAATCCAGGGAATGATGGATTGGATGGGGACGAAGATATGCATAACACATGTTCGATGATTGGTTTCTTTGGTAGATGTGGGCTGAGATGATGGGGTTTGGGCTCAAGCAATGGAGGTGAAGATGAGGTTCTGTAGGGGATTTGGTGGTCTGAAATCAAAAGAAAGTAAAATAAGGAAATAAAGGGAACATTGGACATAGAGGGAGGCTTGCAATTTGTTTAGAACAAAATCCTAAAAGAAAAGGATGAATATAAGGGAGCTGATTAACCTTGTATCAGAGAAGTGCTCGAGTTTGTTGCAGGGGTGAGGTAAGTCATTATATCTAGAGTTTGAGTTTCCCTTCATAATGGGCTTCTATTTAGTTCAGGGTTGTGTATCAAACACCGTAATACATACTATTATTGGACACCCACCGCTTTATTGGGCCAAGTCGGCCAGCGTGCCTGATGGATTTACCCAACGGTTTGTAAATTAATTTAAATAGCATTATTATAAATATAGCTGAAATATGGAAAAATTTAGTTGTACCCAAACAAATAGGGGTTGTCCATAGGGTTACTGTAAATTAATTTATAGGGGTCTCTCTATGCATTTATAGTTCTAAAATATAGTAAATTAATTTAAAATTTAATAATTTTTTAGTTAGTGTATGACTATCAATTGAGGTAAGTGTAAATGAAATCGGGTTAGTGTAAATGACATGTGGATAGATCTTGTCCATTGAGTTTATACCATTTAGTGTAGAACTATAAAGAGGGCTCTCTCCATTCATTTGTAAGCATGCAACATTTGAGAAATCAATAGAATCATTCTAAGTGCTCTCTCTCTCTCTCTCTCTCTCTCTCTCTCTCTCTCTCTCTCTCTCTCTCTCTCTCTCTGTGCGCGCACGCGCGCGTTTCAAGTGCCACAATCGCGTGGTCCATGACAGTGGGCTCTAGCTTAAACTTTGTGGAGGATGATAAGAACTGGTGTGGTTTAGACTTTAGGTCGTGGTATTTAAAAAACCGGTGACTCATCAACCAAATGCTATTGTTGTTTTATCGTTCATTTCTTAGAAGTCATGAGGATTCGATGCAGTGTTAGGGTGGTGCAACTGATTGAGGGGCCCATAACTTATCACTGGCAGAAAGGTTGGATTCCAGAAACCTCTGGGATTTGACCACCTGTTGCCCTTACTGACTGTGGATGCCATGGCACCTGTGTTATTCCCAGGTTCACTTCACGGTTTATTTTTTATTTTTTAATTATTTTTTTTTGCTTGACGTGCTGGGAAATGTGAGATTTGGTTCTAGTAAGTGAAATATGAAATGTCATTATTTATCCAATGTTGTGACTCATGCATATTATTGAAGATTTACTTGGCAATAGTGAATTGGAGGAGTCCGAGTGTCCGACTCATCTTAGATCAGCCCTTGTTTTGGATTGAATCTGGAAACCAGTTGTCAAAATATATTATTTTTTATATTTATAATTTGCAACAATCATTATACATTAATACCTATAAAAAATCATACTTAATCCTTCCTTTTTTGAGAGATGTGTGTACTAGAGAGCCTGCTATGTGTTCTTTACTACCGTGTATCTATATATGCATATGGATGTATAAACTTCGCTACTTAATATATCGTAATTCATTGTCCATCTTGGGAATTCAGAGGTGAACATTCTACATAACTCATATCTTTTGAATGAGAAGATTTCTAGGCTTTGAAATTTGGTATTGCAGGTTATTATTAATCATTCCTTTGTTTGTAAATGGTAACATGTGTTTTATCCTTTTAGGTGCCATTTGGCAAGTCCGTTTCTAACCTCTTTTTTGACTTAAGACCGATTGAAGTTGGAGTTTTTAGCGTTTAAGTTTAGACCGTTTAGCAATCTCAAAGCAAATGTCTAATTCAAATGGTTTTAAGATGAATTTCCTCCGTCTGAAAAAGTTATATTTTGGGTGAGAATTCAATCGGAGCCTTGACATTTGAAGTGGAAAGACAAGCCACAATTTTTTCTGTACAAGTTTATCCTCAGTTGTTTTATCATATGACAATAGTACCCACATAAAAGTACACCACTTCACGTCTCACCTCTTTTGTCTTCATGAGAAAACCCTAGTAAAGCCGAGAGTCACACCTCCACTCCAAATCTTGGTGACCTCTTCAATGTTGATCTCTTCTCTTTTCTTGCTTCTCCATTTTCTTTTTTCATTCATCTTTTGTTTTGACACCTTTCTTGACGTCGTTGATCTGATGAACCATGCCTTTAATATAAGATTTTGAGGTATATGTTTCTGGAATAGAGAGGATCCTCTTGGAAGATAGGCTTCTACCTAGAGAAGTGAAATTTCTTAAATAGGAATTTTGAATCTCCATCTTCTCTGAAGATGGCTTAGATCTCTACATCTTGTTTCTGACATTTTGGATCACTGTCTTGGAGAGGAATTTCCTCTTTTGAGCAGATCATTCCTAGATGCATGATTGTAAATTGGGCCAAGAGATGGAAGACCCCATTGCAAATAATGGTTCGAGGCAAAAAAAAAAAAAAAAACCCTCGTTTCTACTATTGAATTTGACATTTTGATGAAAAATGGCATATAGGTCTGATGAAAAACTCATTTCTATTCATCGGATTTAATGAAAAATTGGATTTGGTGTTTTTTAATTATGTGATTGAAATATAGCATTTGGGTTTTTAGTTTCTACTTATTTTTGTATTTTATTCTTGAGATTTGGATACATTTTCTTGATTAAATCCAACAGCCAGTTGAGTGATGAAAAACTGGATTTGATTATTATTGTGTGATTGAAATATTGCATACAGGTTTTTATTTTCTACTCATTTTTGTATTCTATTGTTCAGATTTTTATGAAGGGTCATTGCTTTGGTGCAATGGTAAAAGTCTTGGGTGCCATCCGGGATAACGCAGGTTCGGGACTTGCGAGCAGCCACTTTGTGCAAAAATTGCCAAAAGTTAGGTCCGTCTTTTAGTCTAGACCCTCCCAGGACCCTCCTTCGGCGGGATTGCACTGGGTGATGACCTTATTGTTCAGATTTTTATACATTTTCTTGATTGAATCCAATGGTGAAGAAAGGTTTAAATCATAAATGGATGGATAGACTTGGTGGGGCATTGATGGATGAACATTAGATAGGCAGAGAAGTGAAATTTCTTAGGGTGAAGTATGAAATTGATGGGCGGGCATTGGGTTCTTTTCTTTGGTTTTTGGTGAAACTGTGAAAGTGGAGACTGACTATTCATTGAAGATACTGCATATGTGTTTTTCATGAGATTGATGGGTGGCCCTTGTATATTTCATTACGGGTGGGCATTTTACATGTGGAATATTGCATTTTTTTTTCATATGTCCATTGACTGCAATTGAATATAAATAATCGTGTATAATCCTTAATTACTAAATTATTACTCTAAGTGTGTAAATAACTTTTTTGAGAAAAAGACAAGAAATTCCCTCATAATAAGCTCTTATTTTTTATGTTTACCAAACAAGTTTTTTCAAATAGATCTAATTATATTTCTACATGTCTTACCAAATGGTCGATTCGCAAAATGGTCTATTTGGAACATATCTATTTTAAACAGATCTATTTTGATCAGATAAGACTTGCCGAACAGGCCCTTAGTGTGCATGATTTGGATCCCATGATTTTAGAATGCTATCCGACAACCTGCTGATAATGGATGGTAAGGAGACAAAAAATGCCTATATTTGTGTCAAAACAAATAGAGAATATTGGGCATAGCCGCATGAGTAGTTTTTATCTCGTAACTGTTGGAATAAGTTTCAAAAGTGACAATCTCTAGGTGCTAATTATATATTTTAGTCTATGTTTTATTGAGCCAACCTTAGATGTGATCAGGCTAAGATGATGGTCCTGAATCTATATTATATTGATTTATCATAGAGTAATCTGCTTTTTTTTTATTAGAAACTTATAATCAGTTGGAAGCTCTTACTCTTTTTTCCCCATTTCGAAGCTCTTTCACTTTTTTTCCTATTTTAATAGTGATCCATTTTTATCTAATCGCTACTTGGGTGACTAGGTCAGAAGTCTTCATTAAGCTTTTTTCAAGCTTTAAGGCTACTTGGCCAATAGTGAGCATTTAGTGTAACGGTATCATCCTAGAAACGGCCATTCTGGTTTGCTATGTATTTATTTCCTAGGAATTCTAAGCAACGGCTTCGTATAAAAGGGGACTAAAACTGCAGGAGTAAAGTTGAAAATCCACGAAGGCCATCGAATAGTCTCTTCTTTTGTAGGAAATGATTACACAGCCATCATCCTAGTAAACCAAATCCCAGGTAAGTGAGGTTCCTGTTTGACATTTCCACCTTAGATCCTTCATTCCTCACCACTTTGATATTCCCTTGTTAGAAGAACCTACTTAAATATGAATTCCTAATGATTCCATACAATGTATGCAGGAGGACCATAAGCAATGTAGAAAATTTTATATTAGCCTGTATATTTGTATGTATTGGTGGCAATGCTTTAAAACATTGAGTGAGGGTGAGAAGTTGCAATTGCTCAAAGCATGGGTTGCAAGCCTCACGAGCTGCTTTTTTAATAGATAAATAAATACATTGATAAAAAAATCTATTATAAAAATAAGAAAGAATTCTGGTTTGGCAGGTTTTAATCCTTTAACGATTTAATTAGGGTTGAATTAAGTTAAATCTGGTTATAACAGTCTTTTTTTTTTTTTTTTGAAAAAATATATTTAAGTGCTTAGAAAGCATAGAGAACTTCTCCCTTTTTCCAAGAAAGAAAATAAGTTTTAATGGGGCATATGCCCCTGATATGACGTGTGACTAGAGTGCTTGCTTCATTTGAGGCGAATGCCTCAAATATGCCTTATTTGATAAGATGTATGCCCTAATGCAACCCAAACCTCAGACCTGAGGCATGGGATGTGAGGTGTGGGGCACTTCTGGGAAGCTGTTTTGAGGCTGAGCCGCCGAGGCAAGCCTCAAGGTGTAACTCCCAATGACTTCTAAAACACTGGTTGTTGGTTAGAATGTAACAAGTAGATTACACTGACTTCGTTCTTCCTTCATACCTCTTTTGTTTAGTCTTATGGGATTGTGAAATAAACATGGAACAGGAGAATTCATTTTTGAATCTTACATTACTTTTCCAATAAACTAAAGCGATACTATTGAATTTTTATTTGTATACCTATGATATCCAAATTCTTAAGAAAAAGGCAACACATTGCTATCTTACCTATTTGATACTTCATTTTAATGCGTACTAAAATCATGTCCCTGCTGTACCCTGGTGTGCCTCCATAGTAGCTTTATTTGTGTGTGCTCGATGTGATCCTTTCAAATAATGCATTTCTAGTGTATATTGCTTGTGCCTGGGCTGTGGACCGTAAGGTGAGTGTCACCTTTGGACCTTTTCTAGTTTCATTTTTGGAGGCTGAAACGGTTTTGTTGTATTTGGGGGTTTCTCCTGCTTTCAATAGAATCTAACTTATTATGCAAAAAATAAAAATATAAAAAAAATAAAACCTGGACGAACTTCTAGGTGATGTGTCAAATCTTGTCCTAGCTGAAGTGATTCACTGTTGGATTGATCATGTGTGAAATTTGTGGTATGTTTCCCACACATGATCAATTAAATAGTGCATATCACCCCACCTCCAGTGAAACTGGGACAATTCCTATGCAGGGGTGGTTTGTGATGTGAGCGGTTTTGTGCAAGGTGGCCTTACATGTGTTAAATCAAGTGGTTAGCTGCCATCAACAGCATACTGAAGGCTGCATAAGAGGCTTTTTTTTTCATATATATATAATTATTATAATGTCTTTCAGCAGAGAGGTCCATTAGAGCTATGAATGTCTCTGTTTAATGATAGCATTCATGTGTAGATATATGTTCAAATTTCTTTGTCGGTGATCTATTCTCTTTTCTTTTTTTCCCTTTTCCTTTTTTTGTGTGTGTGTGTGTGTGTGTGTGTGTGTGTGTGTGTGTGTGTGTGGAGGTTGTTATGTGTTTGCGTGTGATCTCTCCTATCTTAGTGTTTTTGTGATCAGTTTCATATTTATATGTATGTTTAATTTTTTTGGCTTTGTTGTTATTGCATGTAGCAGAGGAGAAAATGGGGTGGTTGCTTGAGTTTATACTGGTGTTTTGGATCCCCAAGACATACGAAACGCATTGGCCATGCTGTCCTTGTTCCTGAACCAACTTCGTCAGGAGCTGCACCTTCCACAGCTGAAAATGCTGCCCAGCCACCTGCCTTGGTACTCCCTTTCATTGCACCTCCCTCCTCTCCTGCTTCATTCCTCCATTCAGAACCCCCATCTGCCACCCAATCACCTGCTGGAATACTATCCTTTACATCGCTTTCTGCAAATTCCTACTCCCCTGTTGGACCTCATTCCATTTTTGCAATAGGACCTTATGCACATGAGACCCAATTAGTATCACCTCCTGCCTTCTCAACTCTCACCACTGAACCGTCCACTGCTCCATTCACGCCCCCTCCAGAAACTGTGCAACTGACAACACCGTCATCGCCTGAGGTGCCATTTGCTAAGTTGCTGACGTCACTAGATTCCTCGCGCAAATCCACTGAGGCTTGTCGCAAGTTCCCATCTTCTCATTATGAATTTCAGTCATACCAGCTGTACCCAGGGAGCCCTGTTGGTCATCTCATTTCTCCCAGCTCAGTGATTTCAGGTTCTGGCACGTCATCTCCGTTCCCCGATCTTGAGTTCACATCAGGTGGTTGCTCTTTCCCTCCATTCCGTGCGAGCGACCCTCCCAAGCTTTTGAGCATTGATGGGCTTTCCATCCGCAAGTTGGTTCAACAAAAGGATCCCACTTCCATGACAGGAGATACTGCCCGGACCAAATCAGAGGAGGCTTTGCCTATGGGGGAGAGTCAGATCTCTGAGGTGGCTTCTCTTGCCAACTCTGATAACAATGGATCTCATAGTGATGAGCTTGTTGGCCACAGAGTCTCGTTCGAGTTAACTGCTGAAGAGGCTGCAGTCTGTGTAGTGAAAGAACCGCCTCCTTTAGATGGAACTGCCTCAGAGGCTTCAGCGGATCCAACAATGGCTACAGCTGAGGGAGATCGACGCTTCAGTGAAGTAGGTAATGCTTGCGAGTGCCTTCCTGATGAGACATCTGACGGATCCACGGAGAAAGCTTCCCTAAGTAGAGGGGATGAACAGCAGCAGCAACCTTCCAACACCCTTGGAACAGTCAAAGAATTCAAGTTTGACAACACAGAGGGAGCCTCAGTAATTGTTCCTACTGTTGGCCCTGATTGGTGGGCCAACGAGAAGGTCGTCGGGGTTGGGGTGGAGACCGGGCCCAACAACTGGAGCTTCTTCTCCATTATTCAGCCCAGTGTCAGCTGATGTGCCGTGACGCGTTCACTGTTCTTCTTTATAAGTCGTATTGCATAGTATTCAAGCAGGCCGAAACCCAGTCATCAGCTTGGATGTCTATCAAGTTGAAATAAGGAACTTTGGGAAGCAAGTAACCTGTATTCATGCTGCTGACCAGGACAAGATAGGACTGAGGGCTTTTTTATCTGCTCCTCGCTATGAAGAAGGTGAAACGGAGGGGATTGATTTCTTCAGAGTCTAGTGTTGTAGTTTGCTAATTTTCTTCCCTTCTTCCTCCTCGTGGTTCTGACATGAAGAAATAGCTGCACTTGTAGGTAATGATTTCTGATATGCTTTTGGGTTAGTTGCACAGTGAACAAACCTTGGCTGAACAGTTTGGTATATATATACACCAGAGTATCCGTTTTATGGACCATGACTGAATACTAGTAGAGATAGGTGTACTATCCTTTTTTCTAATATTCCAGTGAAATATTATCCATTGTATCTTTTGACCATATTGAGTGATATTTTCTTTTTCACTTTGATGGAAGGCCGCAGATCGGTCAGTTGCTATTTTGCATGTTGTGCTAGTGTAGTGTCTCCCTCTCCCTTTTATTTGTGTCATGTGTCATGTGTCATGTGTCATTCAGTTGGTGCTGCCCATAAAAAATGAGGTCGGATTTACCAAATACTAGAAACATCTTGAATTTGGATGTCCTGAGCTCTTCTTCTTAAGCCTACACTTCTTTCACTCTTTTGCCACAACGAATTAGTGATGACCACTGGAATTGACCAAACCCCATCTACATGTAAACCAAGTTGCACTTGGTTTATGAACCAAACGGCCTCCATAAGATATAGATAAAGCTGCTTCTTTTCAATGACCCATAGGAAAAATAATCCCATGAGATATAGATTCGGCTACTTCTTTCCAATGACCCATTGGAAAAATAATCAGAGTTCCAGGTGATTAGAAATTAGGACATATCAGAGGATACATAGGGGAAGCCAGACTCAAACAACTACCAAAGTTCTTTCGGATGACTTTCACTAACACCTGTACCAGATATTACTACCATGACTAGACTAGACTAGACTAGATACTGATACTACTGTCACTGAAGACTCCTGTAGTACAAAACCGATGCTATCTAACAACTGCAACAACTATAAACCTGGTCTTAAACTTTCTGGAAGTAACCTTATGATCCTTTCCTCTTGCTACGTATCCCTGCTGGTGGCTGCAATATGCTCCCAGAATATTGCTAGTGCAGGCAAAGTAAATGATCATGAAATATCATCGACATGGGAAAGGAAAGACGTGCCAACTCATGAGCCGCCTGGTTGGCTGGCTGTCTGTCTGTCTGGGCGTATCTGTCTAAGTAGGTCCTTAATTTTCTTCCATGTATACATAAGGTGCCATATTAGCAGCATTTGCCTGACTTGCATAAGCACTAATTGGGCTCCCATTATGGTCCCGGAATATCCCACCAATGCCCTAGTTTCTAATATGAAGAGTTCCCATTCTGAAGTGGGTAGGATCTATTGAAAAGTACTTCCGGTGGCTCTACTAACGCCTTGATGTTTTGATAGGATTGGTTAGAAGAGGAAATATTTGAGTAGGCCGGTCATGAGTTTGAATCCCAAGAAGAACAATTTAGTGCGGAAAAAAATAGAAGCGCGTGTCACCAAAAGTCCACCAATTGGGTTCCACCAGTGTGCAGAAGTGGTCTTTGTGCATATATTGGTAATCCATCATATGACGCAACTCTGCATTACAGTGGCGGACCCATGTTATGGATACTATCCCCAGGTAAATTCTTAGACTTCCTTACAAGGGCCAGACTTCATTACAAGTGCCATGGCCCATGCATCTGTTGATGGCTTGATGCCCAATACCGCCCCACCCCCTTGCACCTCCCCCATATATGAAAGTCTTCCCACCACACGTCGCCCTCCCACTCATTATATTATATAGAGCAATGGCTGACAAAACCTTTTTTTTTTATTCTTTCTTTATTTTGTTTTTTCTAGACATTTTAAGAAGGCATCTTTCCAATCATAACTTATGAAGCCGTGGCATGGAAAAAATGGAACCATAATATCAATAGCATGCATCTTAGATTAGTTTGGATGGGTTGAAAACGTGAGAAAATGAAGGCACGGCTACTAAAGTATTGCCACGTTTCATTATTCTTTGTTATTATCTATATGTAGAGATTGGGTTGTGACGCCCATGGAGAAAGGGATTGAACAATAGAAAAAATTATGTTTAAAATCATGTACTTCTTTCTATTTATCTATTATCTTTATGTGGAGATCAAACTACTAACCCTTTGTGTTTTCTATGGTTAATGGGTTTATCTCATATTAACCTATTTCTATTTAATCTTTTTCTTTGCCCTCTCTGTTCTTTTTTTTTTTTATGAGATTTATCTAACCATTATCCACAGTTGGATTCTATTACCAAAATCAATGCACTAAAAACAGTTAAACTTATGGATTTTAAAATGAGAGATTTGGTTATCTAGCCAGAGGTAGATTGTACTACGATAAATTGCGGATGGAGCTAAAGGAAATAACCAAAGATGTATTATTTTTGTATGGTAATTTTTTTAATGGCTTGTATGATGATAATTAATATTTCCCTAGAGTTTTCTAGAGTTTCTTTATTATCGTTGCAGTGTGATTGCTAATTTCATTTTCATCCCATTAATTTGAATAAAAAATTATTTTCTTGAGGAGAAATTGGTTGGTGTAGTGAAAAAGCTAATGTAGAAATTGAGTATTAGTAGTAAGATGTAAGTTATTTAAATTTTATTTATCAAAAAATAAAAAATAAAAATAATGTCTTTAAACTATATAATTAGTGGAGATTATTGGTAGTTGGTGTTGATTTTGACCTTTGCAATTGACCATTGTATTCCCCACCTAATAAAAAGTCCTGGGTCCGCTACTAAATGCAAGCCATGCAAAAATTTGGAAGTGTCCACCAACGTTTCCAGGGGAACTGTGCCCCTATCAAATGTGGGTTAAGTGTCTTATAGATTGCTCCAACAGGAGCAGCTACAAGGCTGATCCGGCAGCGAAGACTTGGATTGACATTTCTGAATTGGTTAATAGATGGCTTGTGTTGGGTTTGAATCAACTTGACCTAATTCGGCTAGTTGCACTATGACTAACCAACTTGGCCAAACCCAGCCTTTTAGTTAAGAATGTTGTTTGCTAGTTGCACTATGTCTATGATTAACCAACTTGGCCAAACCCAGCCTTTTGGTTAAGAGTTAAGTTTGGTGTGACCTTTTTTCACTTTCGGGATGAGCCTAGGTGGTTGTTTATATGTAGGTAAAGTGGGCTCCACACATTTGCAGTTAATTAGCCATCATTTGGTTAGGTCTTGTTGTCTTGGATGCATGCAAGGACTATGAAGGCCATCTTATTTTGTTTTATTTTTGAAAAAAAAAGGAGAGATGGATCATACACTAATGTTGGTATGGACTTAAGCAAGGTCCATAATGTCTTTACCTTTCGACTCGGCCCTAACCTGCCCAATCTAAATGCAGACCTGGACCAGTCTTTCTGTCATTGGACCAGGCCTGTGGACCTGGGTCAACCCCCCACCTACAGTCCTATCAAATAATAATCAAGAAAATTTAAAAAATTCTGAAAATCTCTCCATTTATGGAACTGTAACACGGTGTTTTTTTAGAGTAAAACGCCCCTTTTGAACAACCAATGAAAAGAGGAGATAATTAATGAGGGGTTACTTACATGTGGAATCTTTATTTTGGTGGACCATTTAATCTCCTATTTCTTCTCTTCCCTTTTAATTTTACTCTCTTTATTTGTCTCCTCTCTACCAACGTCTACATCCCTAGTTTATCTCCATTTTTTTTTCTCCCATCCCGATTTTAATAGGCCCACTATTAAATGATCACTAAAAGGGCTTAAATTTTTTAATCTCACACTATGGTTCTTAGTGCAGTCCACAAACAACTCAACCTAAGATTGATAAATATAAGAAACTTGATGTCTTTATAATTTCATAGTGCGCCCAAGTTGAAGTCAAATCTGATTAAAATTGATTGATATTTCCATTGTCTCGTGGTGGGTTCACTGTGGATAAAAAAAAAAATTCTCTTTCTAATGCTTTCCTATATTTTTCTCAATCTCCTATTAGTATTCAAAGGAGGCTTTTTTCCAGTAACATGGTTCCCTATTCTCATTGTTCCTCTCTCCAATATTCTACAACTATACTGTGGCGTGGCATCATTTTATTGTACAAATCAAAAGGGGCATAGGCGCCCCTTTTGAAATGGGGCGGCTCTAAGAATTTCTGGGAATCAGATAGGACATTTGTGACATGCTCGGGGTCTGGCATTTAGTGGCCAAGTTGCTATCTGGGCCTCGAGCAAAGTCAAACCCTAACGTTATTATACAAATATTACCACTTGGAATCCATGTTTTGGGGTCAACTTGCTGTGCTGTGTGGAGCACTTGATGCTGGAACTACAATGTCACACATTTGGGCTTATTTCCTTCCTTTTACTAGGAAAGGAGAATATGAAGGCAAATTCAATAAGAAAACAACCCTTGATTTTCTTTGAAAACACAATTAGATGACCAAAGATTTCACAAGATAAATAAGCTGATCTGATCTCATCCGTTGGATTCTCGCTCTCATTGGCTGATGGGGGGCCCGCCTTTTGTTAATCTGAACCGCTTAATCAATTACTATCTCATGATAATCAGACTTACGGACACCGATGGAACGATCAAATGTACAAGGTGATCGATCATCTTAAAATTGACTTGATTAGATGTTGTCCATCCAATGGTGAATATCAATCTAATATAGGTGTAATACTTTGTACTTTTAATATCAATTAAAGAGATTAGTGGTTGATTGAATGGTTTGGATCCACAAAACATCTCTTCCCCGAATCATTACATCATGAGAGACCCCAAAATTGAGCTTGGTTAAGCCCAACCTCAATTTGACTCAACTCTGTTAGTTGATTAAGTTAGAAATGTCAACTCGAACCTACTCTACGGTAGAAATAGCCATTTTATTGGACTCCCCATGAAATGCTCCATGAAATGCTCCACCAAACACATCACTTCCAATGGCTGAGGCCAATTAGTTATTTTGGTTGAAAACTAACGGCAAACTCGCACTGAGCCTCCCCAAAATAGTAATATTTTGTTTGGAGCTTTCACTCTCACATGGCAAATTTGGGTAATTCACTTGTAAAAAAATGTGAATTTTCGCAGTAAAAGAAGGAGGGCATATCAAAAGTACAAAATTTTAAAATTCACATATACGTTTTTGTTAAAAGAAAGCCAAAATTACTCATTCGTTCCACTGAATGACAAAAGATTTCTTTTTTTTTTTAAAAACAGTTCCTTTTGGTGCCACAAAATGAAAAAAAGTTTAAAGTGTAAAATTTGAAACTTTGTACTTAATAATACTACTCATCTTTTTTTCATGTCTCTTAAAATAACTTCTTAATTTAATTTACTTTACAAGTGGACTACCCAAACAATCATCGGGTCCTCGGGTGTGTGCATGTGTACTCGACGGTCCCATCCAATGGCCGTGCCGCCGGCGAGTTTAGAAATATTTCTATCTAATTGATAATTTTCCTATGGTTGAAAACAAATCTTATTAGGTTTAAATTAGCATAAGAGGAAATAGATTGGTATCCCACAATACCATCTTAATTGAATAATCCACATACAATCTTGTGAGATTGCAGTCACTTTGCGGCCTGCTCATAGGGAAAAGCTTTTCCATTATTTTAACCTTATCCACTTAAATGTGGGCCCCATTAGAAGATCCATCCAATCAAAATGCGCACATTCACCAGATGATAGGGGCGGACCCATGCACAATTATGTGGATGCGGTCGCCCCCGTTAAACAGTGGCGTGCTTAAAAAAATTCAATAAAAATAGTGAATCCACCCATAAAATCCATATGAAAATTCTCAATTTGCCCCCAAAACCAAACTACCTATTATGGTCTGCATCCCTCAAAAGAAAATTGTAGGTCTAGCTCTTTTCCAATGAATAGCTCTCATGACCATTTGAAGCATCGAAAATTGGAAATAAGCCTATACAAATGGAAAATTCTATTTGCACCCACCTGCTTGAGCCCACCCACTTTCTAAGCTCACCACACCTAAAAAACATAAAAAGGCCATTTCTACTGAATTTGCCCCCAATAATACTCAAAACACCCTATTCTCCTCTTCTTTACTCTTCCCACCAGCTATGACCGAACCCAGACGTCCACCCCATCACCGGCGACCATCTCTCCCTTCGGTGAGCTCCCCTCTCTGCCCCACTATCACTGGCGACCATCGTCTCCACTTTCTTCACATGTATCGCTCAATCAGTGTTGGGGTGCACAGAGTTTCAATGCCGTGCACTTAAAGAGGTGCATGGTTGTAAAACCTTGTGCATATATCATGTGCAAGACGTTTCACAGCCATGCATATGAGATATGCACAGGATTTCATGGCCGTGCACTTGCAGAGAAGATGAAGCTCATGGGTATTTTTGTCATTTTACACATGGGTATTTTGGTAATAAATTTTTTTCAAAGGTGGGTGGTTATTTCCACAGTGCAAATAGAATTTCCCTATACAAATTGGGAGAGGCCAACAATTTAAGTAAACCCTTAAGCTACCAAACCGAGTCGAGGGATAAAAACTGAGTAATTTGAGCGTTCACGTGCCGCTGAGATCAATGAAAATGAAATATATTCAACTTTCAACAACCTTTCTGGTATTATTGTACCGTTCAATTATGATTGTTCATAGAGACCTCTCTTTCTGGATTCGTGGAACTTGAATTTTGGTGTTTGGGTTCTTTATTTTTCTTCATTTGAAGGGATTTTATGATTCCCTAATTGCAGATATATCCTTTTCAGCAATGTTTGAGATTGCAAAAGGTTCAGATTTGATTGGCTGTTGATATTGTATATATTTTCTTTCTTTTTCATTGCCTTTTGGGGGTCGGGTTTTCTTATAAAAGAGTTTGAGGATCAAAATCTGGGGTCAAAATATTACAGGGCCTGGGAGATCATTTTAATAATTCTGTGGACATAATAGAAGTGACATTTTTGGGCTTTTGATTCTTCCACCATTGTGATAAGTGTAGTGTTTGTTAGTCTTGAATTTTTTTTTGGGGGGTCTATAATTTACTTTCTGTTGAGTATCTCTACTTTGCTGGGATTAATCAGAGGTGGGGTTTTTTTTTTTTTTTTTTTTTCTCTTGATGTTTAGTTTTGTTTCATAACTTTCCAGAAATTCAAGTTACAGAGAATCAAAGCTTGGGTTTCTTGATTGTATAATATTTCTGGTATTCTCATTAGTATTTTTTAGGATCCGAGTTGTAGAGAATCAAAGCTTTGATTTTTATTGAGGTTTTTATGTTTCTATAAGTTGCAGAGAATTGAAACTTGCATTGCATGATGTTTTGATGTTTCTGGTTTCTGCTCTCTCCTCAACTTCTTAGAATTCCATGTCAAAGAAACCACAGCTTGAATTGCATGAGTATATAATTCTTCTGGTTTCTGGTTTCCTTCCATTAGCGCTTCTTAGGATACCAAGTAACAGAAATTCAGAACTTTTAAGTTGTTCTGATTTTGATGTTTCTGGTTCCTGGGTCTTTTATCTTAGCTTATTAGAATCTCCACATGTAGTAAGTATCAATGCAAGAAAGCAGTAAAACATACTAATTGCTTTGATTCTCTTGTGCTTTGTGTTGTCTCTGGAAGCTGTAGTAGCCTTGTTAAGCTCCTTAACATGGCCATGGCACCAACTGTAAAAGTAGTTCTAGGCTCCATTGCTTTTGCGATCTTCTGGGTGTTAGCCGTCTTCCCTGCCGTCCCCTTCCTCCCTGTTGGAAGAACAGCAGGCTCCCTTCTGGGAGCCATGCTTATGGTCATCTTCCATGTCATCTCCCCTGATCAAGCTTATGCTGCCATTGACCTCCCAATCCTTGGCCTTCTCTTTGGGACCATGGTTGTCAGTGTCTACCTCGAACGGGCTGACATGTTCAAGTACTTGGGTATGGTCCTCTCGTGGAGGAGCAGGGGTGGAAAGGACTTACTCTGCCGAATCTGCCTAATTTCAGCCATTTCTAGCGCTCTTTTCACGAACGACACCAGCTGTGTTGTTCTAACTGAATTTGTTCTTAAAATTGCAAGGCAGAACAATCTGCCACCACAGCCATTCTTGCTAGCACTTGCCTCCAGCGCGAACATTGGTTCGTCGGCAACCCCAATTGGCAACCCACAGAATCTAGTCATTGCTGTTCAAAGTAAGATTGCCTTTGGGGAATTTCTTGTCGGGATTCTTCCTGCAATGCTTATTGGAGTGGTGGTGAATGCCGTTTTACTTCTATGCCTCTTTTGGAGGGTGTTGTCGATTGAAAAGGATGAGGAAGCCGCTCCAAATGATGCGATTGCGGAGGATAATGCCACTTCTCATAGATTTTCACCTGCAACAATGTCACATGTTAATTCAATGAACTCCCAGGAGTGGGGTGCTATGGTCTCAAGCCTGTCCGCTAATGTGAATTCAGGCCATGTTGAGACTCTTAGAAGTCGAGTCAATCAGGGTGAAAGTGATTTATGGAGAGCATCAAACAGTGGAGTTGAGTCCCAAAGGAGTTCGAATGTGTCAAAAGATGAGACAGGAGGTGCCGGATTTTCACCAACAAGAGAGGATGGTGATTCCTCAAGAAGGATACCAAACAGCGGGTTGAGCAGCGGTCCGACCAATGGTCATAGAGATGTGGCTTCTTTTCAGTCTGCTAGTGAGAAAGAGGGTGCGATTGAGAGATGGAAGCAGTTGTTATGGAAAACATGTGTTTATCTCATAACTATTGGAATGTTGATTTCTCTTCTGATGGGGCTAAACATGTCATGGACTGCAATTACGGCTGCACTTGCACTTGTTGTGCTTGATTTCAAGGATGCTCAACCATGTCTAGAGAAGGTGAGCTCTGTAACTATCATCTTAATCTTATCTTGGAGACTAGACTGGATTTGGATTAACCCGGAATTGTTACTGTGCTGAGCATAGTTATATGTTTCTGATATGCATCTCAGTGTCACAGAAGATACTGCTTTTCTGCATTTTCTGCTCCAAAGTATCATTAACGCAATCTCAAATTTGATTTGGAGCTGCTAAATTGGAAAATCAGTATTCCATGTTACATAATTTTCAATCACAGAGCCACATGCATTATGCAGCACGTACATCCAAATGGATAATCATCTTTTCTATCAATTTCTTCAAACTTGTTCGTATGTGTGCACCATTCATTGGTTACTGTTTACAAAATGGTGTCAACCATTTTACTCGTAGGTTATGATGAATCTATTGCTCAATCCAAACACACCATGTTACTCGTAGGTTATGATGAATCTATTGCTCAATCCAAACTGACCATCTGATAAACCACCTCTTTGATGGAATGTCTTCAACCATTAGCTGTTTCTAACCTTTTGATATGTGAATCTTTAAAACAATTTAGTGTAAAACAGGGAGGAGGAACAATTGGAATCATCCATAAAAGTTAAAATAAAGGAAAAAAAGAGGATAGTCCTAAAAAAAGGAAAGAAAAGCCTTAATCTTTGATGGATATTGTATCAGAATGCATTAACTCACATATTTTGTATATTTCCAACCTCGTCCAATTCATAATCAGCCTTCAAACGTATGGGTAGAACAAATTAGTTCATGTTTTGGGAGTAAAACACGAAGAAATATCCAAAGACAGAAAAATAATAACCGAAGAACTAATTGCTTTAAAAAAATTTAAACATGATTACTAGATTCAATAGAAAAGTAGATCTAGGATTAATTCAATGACATGACCATCAACCACATGTCAGAGAACTGAAAACCATAAACTGAATGGAAAACAATGCAAAAAAGTATGACAAAAGGAGGCAAAAAAGGAGTACCAAATACAGTCAATCATGCAAATTTACCCTACAACTCGCATGACATTCCATTCAGAAAGTAAATAAATAAACTAATAAAAACTTTTGGATAATCTGGTATGTTACTTCAAGCGTTTGTTCCAATGGATCAAAATCAAGCGGGAATTTTGAACAAAATGAAGTTCTTACATGACAAAAGAGTTCCTCTAAATATGGGGGTTTTGCTTCAATCTGTTAAATTCACATTTTAATTTGTGACATCTAGCCCCACCCTACCCCAGGTAGGTTCCACAACCCTTTCCTTTCCTTGCTCCAAAACAACTAGGACATTCTTGCGAATTCTCTCTCTCTCTCTCTCTCTCTCTCTCTCTCTCTCTCTCGCGCGCGCGCGCCCATATGCTAGGTGCACACCTGATAGTGGGCCCTACCTTGATCTTGATTATTGGGGTAGGGGGGATGGGAAGATCTCATTATGGACTAGGTTTGGGCAAAAAATCAGCTCCATAAAATCTTACTAACTCTTTGATCTATAGCCTCGAATTTTAATGGTTTTCCGGTATGTTTTTTTCTCTGTTTTTCAACCCGATGCTGAGTAACAATAGGATGAGTATCTTGTGAGGGTGCCTGCCATCCATAAAGTATGTCTTATACACCTGCGGCAAAGTTGAAATTTGCAGCTTGCATATTCTTTGACCATAAAGTATGTCTTATACACTTGTGGCAAAGTTGGAATATGCAGCTCAGAAATTCTTTGACTGACATGGCAGAGACATGATATGGAAAAGAGCCCAAAGATCACTATCCATGGTTTTAACAGATATATGATCTCTTTTTTTGCTCCATTTGTCATTCTTTTCCATATACTGAGTATTTCTCTTTTTTAGCCTATATGTAGAGGAATGACAAATTAGACAGTGGTGTTGCAGAAAATATGGCCTTAAGTTGGGTTGAGCGGAAAAGCATGAACTAATAAAGCTGTCCCCAAAGAGAGGGGATAAGGCTTCAATGGCGATGGGTGAAATAATTATACACAATGCTAATACAGTATAAGAGTTATATACTGTCATGTGTTTTTCATAATTGTAATCTTTAACAGCCAGTATTGTTCTATTTCAGTGTTAATTAGTGCCTCCCTCGGGCTTGGGTGCTGCAGCTTTACTAGCCTAGTGTTTTTAAGAAAATCCAATATTATCTCTCCCCAAAGCATTGGTCCTACAGCTGTACTTCCTAATCTTTTCACCTTAAATCCACCATAATTTTTCTAAGAAAAATGTTTGTCATTGACTGTTGGGCTCATGCTTAAACAATTATACCCACTGTAAAGGAAAAACCAAAATGTATACCTTTGTAAGCAAACAATGGTAATGAACTACTCGGCAATGCCAACGGTATCTCTCCTTCTATCCCAGATTTGTTCCCCAATGAGTCTGCCATTCATTTGCACACCTATGAATTTGATTGAAAGTGACTGGCATCTATCATTCTTTTCCTTACACTAAACACCCAAAATACTGCCGACACTGGGGATATACCAGACATCTAAGTTTCGTTGATGTACTGTAGTCACTAATGCTTTGAAGTAATGATTTGGTTCAGGTAATTCATTATTGTCTTAAGGACATTTGTAGTGTAAAGAATGTGGGTTTCCTAGATCTTTGCAGCAATCAATGGCAATCTGTAACGATTCGTTGTATCTTTTTTTACTTTTCTAGTCTTCTTTTTTTTCCTAGCTTTTTTTCCCCTAGTCTTCTTTTACAAAAATGCAAACTTCAATAGTATTCTTTGATTTTGGAATTGAAAACGGCAATGATCCACGCCTATCAAGGATACCATGAGTTTTTTTAAAGTGTGCTTGGATGTACTCAAATGATAAGCAGTTTAAACAGGCATTCTTCCATGCTTTCAGGAAGTTGTGAAAATCAGAAATGAAATTAGATGAGATACATTTTTTCTGCATTTTTCCTTTCTAAATCATTAGAATACTTTACTGTCGGTATTGTTTTGAGCTTAGGAAAAGCATATTCCACCAAGCTTTATAATCAATTAGAAGGCCACTCTTAAATAGCTTCCTAAATGTCGTTTTTTCTTTGGGAAAAAAGGATAACTAGTTCTAGAACCTTAGCGAGAAACTTACAATGAAAACCTGAAAATCTTGAAGTGAACGAGAGTTGCCTATTGTTTTGTTTTTCTTCTACTTGAGGTTTAATAATTAAATTCCCATCCACACAGTTTGACCTAACATTGCCTTTTGTTGGCATTTATCTTAAACCAGGTTTCTTATTCACTCTTGATATTTTTCTGTGGAATGTTTATAACTATTGATGGGTTCAACAAAACGGGAATACCGAAAACACTATGGGATGCCATGGAACCATATGCACGGATTGATCATGCTGGTGGGATTGCACTGCTTGCTCTTGTGATACTTGTCCTCTCAAACGTTGCTTCCAATGTACCCACTGGTAAGAACTCTATTTTTGTCCTGTTTTCTGTTGTGGAATAAATTTTTGGTATTGATTAAGATTTGATGAGAGATTGTATCTGGTTCCATTTGGTATTGATTAAGATTTGATGAGAGCTTGTATCTGGTTCCATACCATGCCACTTCCTTGAACTTTAGACACCACTTTTATGCTCATCATGTTAAAATTATAAGGTCGGATTGGATCATAAAATGTAAGAAAGCAGATGTCATGAATCGTAAAACATGTCATAAAATTGTAGAATTTTATGAAATTCTGTTCTAAAATATCTAAAAGTAACATAAAAGTTTGTCCTGTTATTATATGGCATTATTGTTTTTGTGAAAATATTACAAAACTGTGAAGAGAGTACCAATTCTGGTACACCGGCGGAGCATAATTACCTTTACAAGAATGATTCCCTCTAGATGACTACTTGTAAACTAGTTCTTCTTAAACTACTCTTGGACGTATCTTTTCTTTTAACCTTTCTTTAAAACCTTCCTAAAAAATATTTCTAATGTTGTACGTTCATCACCACTATCATCAAAGCCTTGTTTCAACTATGTGGGGGTGGGCTACATGAATTTTGTTTCTCTATCTAGTCTATCATGGGCCAAATCCTTAGATAGGTCATGTAATTGTACATTGTGAATATTAATATAAATACAGGGCACCCCTCAAAGAGGGTGTAGGAGTTCTATGCCAATCCCTAGTTTGTCAAATACTGCGATACGTTGTCTTTCATTGTATTGCACTTACAAGTTCTTATTGGCAACACCTAAAACTTGGACATATCAACTGCCTTAAGGGCATGTTTGTGTAATGCTTTTCTGCGGAAAAAGCGTGGAAAGCAGAAAACCATTTGTGTGCTATAGTAAAAACTATGTTTGGTGCGACCTTTTTTTTTTTTTCAACGAAAAGTGGAAAAAGTAATTGAGTTTTCCACGATTCCATTGAAAACCAGGGGGACCCTAATGATCGCTCAATATAGGTGAAGATGTTAGATGGATCAACAGGCCTTGTAACAGCTTTAGAAGCAAAATAATGAAGACCTAAACTCACTTCTATTTGGTCATGGTAGTTCGAATTTACTACAAAGACTGCTTCCAAGAACCCCCAAGAAGAAAACTAAGACTGCCAGTGCCAACTTATGGATGAATTCCACACCCCCAAGCCAAAGGTTAAGAATAAGACCAAATCTTCCATGGTTGGAAACCAATAATTCAAACAGTATAAATTTTGAAGGAATCGACAGTCTCCTGCATCCAGTGCTTGAAATTGAAAACATTGAAGATTGACGAATTGCGACCCAACAATTATTGACAAGGTGCCGTGTATGTGGTCCAATCACAACTCATACAAGCTTTCCAAAAACTGAATAAAGGGAGGCTGAAAAACCAACAAAAAAGAAGGAAGGCCAAAACATAAGTAGGAAAGAAATTTTTTTAGGGAATTTCATTATGCGGAAAGAGAAAGAAAAACATAAAAAAGAAAAGGATGGATATAACTGGAAATCTACCTTGGTGGTAGAAGATTTGGTACTTTGAAGAAAAGTGATGAGCAGTGTGGTGTTTCATCTGAAAGTGCAGTGCCCAAATCAAGGGTCATAGATAAATTGATAAATAGATCTTTGTGTGTGCACACATGCGCATATCTAACGCATTGCTGCCTAACATTTTCATGCCTCAGTACTACTGCTTGGGGCACGGGTGGCGGCATCAGCAGCGGCGATTTCTGCATCTGATGAGAAGAAGGCATGGCTAATTCTAGCATGGGTGAGCACAGTGGCTGGAAATCTGTCCCTTCTGGGGTCTGCTGCAAACTTGATAGTTTGCGAGCAGGCCCGCCGTGCTCAGTTCTCTAGCTACACCCTCTCCTTTTGGAGCCATCTTAAATTTGGACTACCTTCAACTCTCATTGTCATTGCGATTGGGCTGCCACTCATCAGGGGCTGATGTGCTGCAAATCAAGAGAACCTTGCTCAGGGAAAATCAATTATAAACTGGGGAAGAACAATGCTATCAAGCTTGTTACTGCAAAACTTGAGAAATTGGTATCTTTTTTCTGCTTTTGCTGCTTTGTTTTCTGAAGTTTTTCTCAATGTACAAACAAAAAAAAACAAAAAAAAAAAACCCAATAAGAGAGGATTGAGAAAGAGAAAATTAACAAGAATGATCAAGGTGAGCCCCTTGAAAATGTTCCTGTTTTGAGACCCATGTCCCTAGAAGTTTGGCCCTTTGACCGATATGGTTATGCTAGATCTTTCATATATTGAAGATTTCCATCTGGTGGGACCTGCCGCCGATGGGTGATGGAGCAAACAAAAAGCTCTCCCTACTGGATGGACAATCACATCCCTCAGAATAAGTAACTTGGACATGGATGGTTAAAAGTAAATCCGAACTTGCTGTTCTTCTTTCATTACACTTGTGCCACAAAAATTGGCAATATTTTGAAAGATCATGATAGTGTGACATTATTATTATTAAGAAATGTCAATTTCCTGATAATATTGTATAATAATGTGATATGTTGAAACTATCAGGAAAAAAACTGAAAATTGTGTGATAAAATCATTGCATTATTAAGAAGATGATGGTAATATATGAATCGATAAATTAATTAAAATGAGCAATAAATATTCAAAATGATGCCTCAGACAACTTGAGTCGAATGTAACTTGTTCTGACTTCTGAGCAAGCAATGCAGTAGAGTTTGGTTTGTCTTTGCGACTGCACTTTACTTGATCTAAGCCATTCATACGACTGACTTACCCTTAAATATTTACCAAATCTCACTCCATCTGAGTGATATATGCCATTCAATCGATTTACATGTAAATAATTTAGTTGTTTATCTCATTGGCTCGTTATGTATTATTTACTGTTATTTTTCATTCTATAAATTGGGATTCTGTTCGATTGGGCCTTTGTAATGTGTGATAAAAATAATTTTCTTATGTGATGATGATGATGATGATCGTTGTGATTACCAGGATGATTCATCATCGATCGCAAAATCTATATAGGATCAATTTCTTGAAAATTAAGTTTTATGAAGGTGTTAAAAAATGCTCCATAGGGCTCAAGAAAATTTAGTATCAATTAGGTCTCTAACTTAAGATATAAGTTATAACTTCTAATTTGGTAGTTGATTAGAAATTTATTTATTTTTCTTTTGAGACTTTTGGGTTTTTTATACCCAATACCCAAAATATTCGGAAGGCGATTAGAAATAAAGATTTTCTATTTTATATATTTTGAAAATATGCCAACTTGGTTTCTCAAATTTTCAATTTTTATATAGCGCAGTGTGAAGATCACATTATCACAAATTTGAAGTTAACCCCTTAAATATTTTTAATAGTGATCATTTTTTTTTATTGTAATCTTGACTATCTCAGTATAATTCATACAAAATCCTGTTACTTTAAATTTTATACATTAGAAAATTAAATTTCCTGTATTAAGCACGGGTACATTTTGCTAGTTCATATGATAGGCTCTGCCCTGAATGTTCGCCAAATCTCACTGTATTTCCTTCGATCTCTGTGTAAACAAATTAGGCATTTTAATAACTCAGTAAGCAGACATTTCAGAGGAATGTTTACGGTGAGTGACAACTTGATGGGGCCCACTTTAGGCCCCATTGGTCACGGAACTAGGGGGATGGAAAAAGACATTTTGGATGGGTCCATATATCAAGTTTGGGGTCAATCATATGCCTCTAACCCCTTCATCCCTAGCTCATAAGTTTAACGACTTCATATTAAAGAAAAACTCTGACCTTTGATCTAATGGTCTAGTCCATTTGCATTAGTGAAAACCTGATGGGTTAGATCTGGGCCTGGAAGCCAGACCCATGGTTAAATCCAACCCAATAAATAAACTCGGTTGAGTCGACTCAGCTCGTAGTTGTAGTTGGTTGGATCTGCACCCACCCCCTACCCAAAGGAGAAAAAAAAAAAAAAAAAGGAACCCAATGTTTAGAACTCAAATCCAGATCCTAATTTATAAGACCAACAAATGGATTCCATAATCTGGTTTATATCTGGTCGAGTCGAGTCGAGCCCCTGGGTGCCCATCCTTGGACTGAAACAGATTTATGAAGACTCAGTGCGAAAACTGGAAACTAATGGGTCTGAGTAAAGACTTGGCGACTCGGCTCAGAATACTTGTGACCCAACCAAGGAACAATTGAGTCTTTGAGTCGACTCGCTACATGAACTTTATGATCGAGTCAATCTTTTTGGGTTTTCAAACACTGGTCCGAGCTTTGGTGCATTGAAATAAGGAAATTATGGTACACCTGCCATTTTTGTGGGCTCCTGTTCTTGGTGCGGCATCAATGGGCCGTTTCTGAGGTGTTCATGGGGCCCAGTGTAGGCGTGCTCAAGCTACAGTGGGCTAGATTTCGGTTCTCTTCTAGGCGTGGCCCACAATCAGGCCTGATAATTAACTAGGCCGGGCCCGGGACGAATAATTCTTAAAAGCTAATTCCAGCCGGACATATTTATCACAAAAGGTGTTTATTATACAAATGGGCTGGCACTGGGCCATAGCCCCAACCCTATTGTATTCGACACCTACCGTAGTCGGCCACCTCACATAGTTTTATCTGGTGCATGTGGATATGAGGGATTAGTTCTCGGCTGTCAAGAATTGAGTATCCCTCGGGCTTAGGCCAAAAGCTCTTGGGCGGGAGATACCCTGGATTATAAAAAAGAAAAGAGAAGAAAAAAAACATATGGCTCTGCATGGGCCAGGTGCGATTCGTGTGTGAATCAATTATTACACCAATTGTATTAACTTCTTGACAAATCAATAAATATTGGCCGATACGAAATGTGTAAACTGATTGATATTTAAGACCACTTATTCTGCTCTTTTATTGTGAAGATTAAATGACTAACCGGACATATCGGCCGACACGAAATGTGTAGACTGATATTTAAAGCCACTTATGTTCCTCCTTTATAGTGAAAATTGAATGAATAACAAAACAGTTGGTACCTTATCCAGTGCATCATTTCAAGAGAAGTTTTAGGGTAAAAATAGTTCAGTGCCAGTGCCAGTGCCAGTGCACCTTCCAAGCCCACACTGAAAAAGAGCTACAAAAGTTGGGACTTTTCCGAGCTTTATCAGATTGTTTTCAAATATCTTAAGAGGTACATTTCCAACAAAGATTGAGAAGCCTCAATTTTCTTACTTACTTCTTTTACTTGTATTAATGGCTGCTGCTGCTGATGGTTCAAAACTGACAAAGGTCATAAGTTTCTTTAACAGAGTCAGTGGGACCCACCTATGCATTTAGGTGGATCATGACAAGGGCCACCTTGGATCTGTGGTCCTCCACATGAAGAGACACATGTACCTTTGGCAAAGTAAACCTTCTTCTCCTTGGGTACATTTGCCATTTTCTTATTCTTTTCTAATCCCTAGGAAGTCAAAAGGAGTAAGAGATCAAGATAAAAGCCCAGTAGTTTTACAAGTGGGCCTGAGTGTTTTTGGCCGATCATGGGTAAAGTTATATATTGCTCACGTGCGATTCACTTTGTGAGTTCTAATTTTTCACATTTTTTTTAGCATTAAGTATTCCATTATATCATTCTTTCCGTGTTTCAATCCCAAGCTTAACTATTCTCAATCCTCTTCAAGATTTGGACCTGAGGGTTGTTTTGGGGTCTCATTCAAATGTCCAAATCATCTCAAATGACAGTCTTTGCCCATTTCATATTGGGCCAATACTTTGAAATTATCATACAAAAGGGTCCACTTAGATTACCTAAATGAGCTTTTCTGGAGCTATCTTACAGGACTTTAGATGAGAACTGGGCCTGAATATTAGAGCGATGTGGGCTTGGAAAAACTTTGCTCCTTTCCATCCAGCCCATTAGCAGAAACTAAAATATACCACTCAGTGTGTAGATTTGCAGATGATTGAGGGAGAAATTGGCATGTCCAATCCACTTACTTAGCTCTTAACTCCTTGAGCTGTGGGCCCCAGGAAATGGACGGTCATAATCTAATTTATTGGATGTCACATTCCCCAAAGCCACTGTACCATTAAAAGCTCTGAATATGAAACCACTTATGTTCTTCCCACTATGATTCTGTAATTTATTCTTTTCCATGGTTTGGTAATGAAGGAACGATTTGCTTGGGCTTGTCAGTTTCAACAGTAGGGCCCACAGTTCAGTGGTCCAAACAGTGAGGTGGTGGGCTCCATGATAGGTGGTGCATTCAGATCATGTCTCCCTATGAGAGAATCTTAAACTTGGGATTGAGAAAGAAAATACAACCATCCATACTCTATTGAAAGATGACCAAATGAGTGATTATGAGCTCTACCCTTTTGTTCCCATAAGAATTGAATACATAATGAATTCATGGTAAAATGAGTTTCACCCAAAAATTATTAGAGAGATGAGGAGTCAAAGGTATAAGGCAAGCACAAATGAGCTTCACTGAAGAATTATTAAGGAGATAGTGTTAGAATAATTGGGCTTAAGTGTGGCCAATGAACACACTCCCATGTCGGTCCATTTTAGAAGACCAACTCACATCGGTAAGTCTCCTTAAAAGAGAGACGTCTTTGGTATTTATGAAAAGTTGTTAACCTAATTGAGTTTCCTATGCTAAGAGGTATCTAAATCCTAATTAACTTTGGACTCCATGATGGAAATGGAGTTGTCAAGGAAAAACCTATATATAGGTTCTAGGGGTTGCAATTACTCTATACACAATACATTGATTGCCACATCGATATCATATATAAAGGCCGTAGTATAGGAATGTAGAAAATCCCCAATCAAAGGTTGGGGTTCAGATTAGTCGAACGCGATGGTACGTGTTTAATTTCAAATTTATGTTGCATTATTCAGATCAATCCTATATTTATGTAGATCCGATTAAAATTATGTTAATCCAAAACTAACAAATAGGAGATAAATGATATAAGCAGAAATGTAGATTGAGTCTTTAACTTTCGTAGGATTTGGATTTCTAAGGTGATATATGCGGTTATTCATCTTTTAATCCTCATTCATGCATGTATGGGCAAGTATTCGTGATAAGTGACAACTGGTGCTTCTCCTTTCCTACAACCCAACTCCCTGGGCCCCCCATTTTCTGGCAATGGCAATATGCTGAGCATCAGACACTCATCATTGGTTTGAAGAAGAAAATTGCACTTTTACCTTGGGGTAAAAATTCAAAGGTCCCTCCATGAAAGGCTAAAAGACATGAACCTTACTAGTGGACCCCCACAAAAAAAAAAAAAAATCCCTTATTTCATAATAAAACATCTTCCATCATAAATGAATAAAAAAAAAAAAAAAAAAAAAAAAACTCCTCTGATGGGGCAAGGCAATCCTATTCTTCCTCTTTGTGGCAAAAGAATTTGAAGAAAGTTAAATGTAATTAAAATGCACCAAACAACCAACTTCTCAAAAGGAGAAAACATAGATGACATGTGATCTTCCAAGCTCATAGGCTCTCTTGCATGGCCCACACACACCAGGGCCCATTATATCAATGATTTGGATTATTAAACCCCGTGGCCAACTTGTGCAAACTGAACACTTACAAACTGAACGGCCACTTCATGGTCTGAACTGCATATTTAGTGCTGGGAAGTTTGATCACAAGCATTAACTAATCTGCTGTTTGATGTGACTTTAAATCTTTTTGTGTTTTTTCCTTCTTCTTCTTTTCATCTAATCCAACTAAAAAGGCACAATGAGTGTAACTGATAAAGAGTAAATGGTTTAATCCACTAACCCCCTCTCCATTAAGTCCTTAATGAATGTGGAGCAAGTCAATGCCATCAATCTCCAAAATACTTATTGCTGTCCATCCACTTAAAAAAGGGTTGACATTAGAATTAGAAAACAACGTGAGCAATGCAAAAGTTGAAAATTTCACCATTAAGAGAAGATGACAAATCGTTCACATGTGTTCGACCTCAATAGGTTTACCTGTCCAGGAAAAAAAAAAAAAACCCCATAAAAAAGGGTTTACTTGGGCCTTACTTGACATTCATCAAGGATGTTAATTTTATTTAATCCAAATCTGTAATAAGACATTTCCATTTCTCCTAGACTTCCATTGATATATTAATCCAGGAGAGCTCTAAGCTGAGTTGCATATGAATGATATGTAGTCTGCTAATTAAAAAGAAAAGAAAAGAAAAAACTCCCCGTACATAGGGGGCTGGAGAAATAATTGATCTAAAACTTTCGAAAGAAAAGGAGACACTTCAAAATGAAAATTCTTGAAGATACATATAAGCACTGCAAATGCCGAAGAACAAACCTTAGTATTTAATAATGGGCTCCACCTATGACCAATTCAAACCCTCAAAAGCCCATCTACCATTATAAACTCGCGCAAATCTCTGTTTAGCTATGATAGGTCAATAATTCGCTTCTAGATTATATTTCTAATAACAAATGTACTTATGAACTCCAAACTTTCAGCCATATAATCATTGGTTAAGAAAGAGTCAATCCCTAACCATACCATTGCTTGCACTAATCGAAATTTTAAACTGTAAACCCTAAACCAAACAATTGGGTTTTGCTTTTCGAAGTGAAATTCTAGATTTTTTTATATAGATCATATTTAATATTAGAAAGAAAATACTTAAAATGGAAACAAGAATTGATATATAACAAATAAAGTTGAATGCAGAAACAAGATGTCCAAAAGGAAGTAATAGAAGTCGCAAAAATAGCATTAGCCATGCTTGCACCCAAGTGCATTAATGCAATTTATGAATTGCACTTTGCGTGCACTAAAATCACTAAAATGACAATAATACCCTTTTTCTTTGTTGTAATTTTGTATTAGTTGAGGGCATTTTAGGCTAAAAAAAACTCTCGAAAGTGAATGACGTCACCCGACGCTCTGCTTTGACTTCGTATACAAGTAGATATGGACGATAAGTCACTCCGGCACGTGGCAACTCCACAATCCAAACTGCGTTGGTCTTCCATACAATGGGACGCTTTGTCTTTTCAAGTTTCAACCCCACCGTTCAATTAAACCCTAACCCCACCGTTCAATTAAACCCTACGATGTAAATGGATTTCGATTCTCCAATTATTCATTCAGGGGTTTCGAATGTTAAAATCTGAGTTTGGATTTTTATTTAGGTTTCAATAAGTAAATGAGTTTGGATCAAGGTCTTCATTTTTTTACCTGGGATCTAAACAGATTCGGGTCTCGTTCCATCTTAGTTAGGACTCATAGATCCGGGATACGACATATTACCTCATTTTTGGAAGTTCTCTTTTAAAAATTAAGTCCTTTTTCATATCATTCTTTACTTAGATCCGGACCTATATCACATACGATGCTGGTTTTGGTTCTGATTCTATCTTTTCATTAACAGTTCTAGTTCCTGAACTAAGAAATTGGGTGCAATTTCACCTTCTCATTAATGGTTCCGGTTCAAGATCCACCATGGACCCGAACTGGAATAAACCCGTTTACATCCCTGCCTACAATGACAATCAATACTTGTTTAATTATTCGCTCAAACTGAATTGTTGTTAATTGTTTTTTAAGATCAACGAGGAGCTAACATGACATTAGAGTGACATTTGAGAGCCTGCAACATCATCTGGATGGGATTCTATTGATAGTCTTCTAATAAAACCTGCCATTAAAATTAATTGGAAGAAAAAGAAACAAAAAAAAAAGAAAAAGGTCAGATACACGAGGGCCTGTGATTGATGTATCACAGCTATAGATCATGCTACTTGAAAAATGGAACATGATTATTAGGACATCTTTGGTAGCAATTCACCAATCTGCATATTTGAGGGTTCCTCGCTGTCTCTCAAAAAAAAGAAAAAGAAAAAAATAACCACTTTCCTTACTCATTATTTCTGCCAGGTCATGTTTGTTAATAGATGAGGAATTCACAACTCTAAGAATTTTATATCATTCCTCTTTCAACTGAGAATCTCCACATCCTATTTGGAATTTTTTTTTTCCAATCTGTGTTTTGACCTAATAGGGCTCTGATTTTCGGCTGGACCAATTCACAATTTAAGATTTTTGATCATCTCTTATATCCAAGCACTGCCCATTAACAACCAACCCATGTACCAATTCACAATTTAAGATTTTTGATCATCTCTTATATCCAAGCACTGCCCATTAACAACCAACCCATGTACCAATTCACAATTGATCCCCCAAAAAAACAACCCAACTTGTGGATTTTGATGTCAAAATCCACATCAGAGTTCCCAATATGTTAAAAATCTAACTATGGCTAGGGAATAGATAATTTAATGAGCATCAAAATGGGCTAAGACTATTGTGTAAGGTCACAAAACACTATAACATCAACTCAACTGCTGCCTACCATTTGGAAAGAAGATCTGAGCAAACATCATCACTGTCATTCTCTTTGGTGGGTCGCTCACCGACCCCAAAACAGTCCATTGGAAAAACATATTCAATTGCCAAACCACAAGGGCAGCAGGCAGCAGCCACACCGCTCCTCCCTTGCCTCCTAAAATGGAGTCTATGGTGCTCCATTGGCCCCTCCACCTGGCCAACAATCTGCTCCAGTGGGCCCCACCTCCCTCAATCCGTGCCATCCATTAATGTGGGCCAAGTCCTGAGCTAAACTCAAACCACTAGTTTTGGGAGTTCAAGTTAACATTCTCAACCCCATTAAAAAGTAGTTTTGGGTTTGTGTTGAAAGGACGCCACCTGAGCCAATTGTACTTCTGCAAGCCGACTTGACCTCAACCCGTCGTTTGGTTCAGGTTGACATGTCCAACCTGCTTTTCGGTTGAAGCTGAGCGTGCTATTCAATCTGCATAATTACCCAATTTGACCCAATCAAAAGTAGTTCTTCCTCAACATGTAATTTCTAACCTGATATATAAATGGGTCAGTTCAAGTTCAAGTTCAGTTGGGCCTCCCTTAGAGGTCGACTCATTCCATTTTTCTACAACTAATTATGATTCAACCCGCTAACCTGACCCTAATCCGACCAATGACTTCCGGGTTCGGATCAACATTTCCGACCCACTCATCAATTGGGCTGGGTTTGTGTTGTGTCATCAACCCAGTCCAATTATCTGAGGCCAAACCATTAATAATGATGTAAATGGGTCTCCGATTCTCCAATCACTCGGAAGTTCCGACCCGTTAAAAATCGGATTTTAGTTTTTATTTAGCTGTTAATAAGTAAATCGGTCCGGGTCTGTGTCCTTTTTGTTTTTTTTTTGGACTCGTGATCTAAACGGCTCCAGGTTCGGTTTCACCTTAGTTCAGACTTATAGACTCAGAATCTGACATATTACCTTGATTTTCGAAAATCTCTCCTAAAAAACTTGGTTTTTCCCATATCATTCTCTACTAAGTTCCAGACCCGGCCCACATAAAGCTTTAGTTCCAGTGCCGATTCCAAGAAACGGGTTCAGAAACGGCTACAGGTTTAGTTCCACCTTCTTATTAACGGTTCCGGATCCATTTACAACCCCACATTACTATACCAAGTGGGTCCCACTGTCACCCTAAAGGAGTACAAACCCATGATTTGAAATAGTCCCGCATACCACTTAAACCAAAGTCTCCCAGAAGAGGGAGAGGAGGAGAGAACTGGTGACCAGTTTTTCTCCATTTTTCCCTTTCTCCCCAACTAATCTCATTTACTACCGTTTTCCATTGAATGCGTGAATTTATGGAGAAGCCCCTTTTGCTGCAAAAGTAGGTGGGACTGTGAAGAACAGAAAATAGAAACCTCTTGGCATTTGTTTGCATCCACTACTCTTCTAGTATATCCATGCAAATGCATTGCTTAGTCTATAAAAAAAAAATATTTTTTGAGAGAGAAAAAAAGGAGAGTAAGAAGTGAAAACCCATGTGTGGATTCCTGTGGGTTTCTTGTTTTTGAGCAGTCTTAGTTCCTACCTTCTATCTCCCAACGGCCTCTGACGGCATTTATGAGCGGTGTTTCAGATGGCTAGTCGGTTTATTAAGGAGGGGTGGTGGTGCATGTCAACACCAGTCTGGTGCCAGTAAATGCCTTGTGCTACCCTTTCTATATAATCCCTCTCTCCCCCTTTTTCTGCCCCACCTCCACTTCCCTCCACCTCTTCATCGGAATCCGAGAGCTTTCACAGCCACCCACCAACGGATTCCGGTGGCCGACGACGACGACGGTTTCTTCCTCATTTTCTACAGTTTTTAAGAAGACCCATTTCTCCAGTTTGGATCATTATACAGTTTCTGTATCCAGATCTTCATTCTCCAAACTTGTTTTTACAGGGATCTATGGATACATGCTCTCATTCATTGACAACTTTCTTCTAAGGTATGCATGCATGACCACTAACTATTATTAGCGTGTCATGTTCTTTTGAATTTAAAGGACATATGGGTCATTCTTCACACAGAAAAAAATAAGGTTGATTGTAGTCCTAGTTGTGTGTTTGTTTTACTTGTGATTTTAGTGCTAGTTTGCATTATATATATATATATATATATATATTTCTCTCTTTTTTTTTGAAAAATTAGATTTCAACACTAAGAGGTAGAAGATTATTTTTTGTTGTTTTGCCCTGGCAAGAAAAATGAACCACAGAAACTCAAGTGTTTTGGCTTCCATTTTTCACAAAAAATGAGACAAACATGTAAATAAAGTGTTGTGGAAAATTGACATGCCATTGCCAATTTGTAGGATGTGTATTTTGTTAATTGTAGCTTTTTTTTTTTTTTTTTATGAAAACATTAGTGTTGGCATTTCCAAAGAATTAGGGAGACCTGCTAATTTTGACTGAATTTTTTTGTTAATTGTAACTGATTTTTTTTAAAAAATTTTTCACATTGCAGTGTAACGGCTTAGTGTGATATCAACATAGGAACGGATTTCGGTGGGGGTTATAGATTTGACTATTGTGAAACGGTTTCGGATTTGAGTGGGCCACAGGCATCAGAACAATGGAGGCATTAACGGTGATATTGCTTTTTGCCGGGATTTCAGCCTATTTCCTATGGTTCACATTCATGGCACGTGCGCTGAGGGGCCCACGAGTGTGGCCCATTGTGGGCAGCTTACCGGGCCTCATCGAGAACGGCGATCGCATGCACGACTGGATCGCTGAGAATCTCCGCACGTGTGGCGGCACGTACCAGACCTGCATCTGGGCCATTCCTTTCCTCTGTCGCAAGCAGGGCCTCGTGACCGTCACGTGCGACCCCCGCAACCTTGAGCACGTGCTGAAGACACGCTTCGACAACTACCCAAAAGGCCCCACGTGGCAGTCTGTATTCCATGATCTGCTGGGCCAGGGTATTTTCAACTCGGATGGCGACACTTGGCTCTTCCAGAGGAAGACAGCTGCGCTGGAGTTCACGACTCGGACCCTGCGCCAAGCCATGGCTCGGTGGGTGAGCCGGGCCATCAAGCTCAGGTTCTGCCCGATTTTGAAGGCGGCTCAGCTAGAATCGAAGCCGGTCGACCTCCAGGACCTCCTCCTCCGGCTCACCTTCGACAACATCTGCGGCTTGGCCTTCGGCAAGGACCCGGAAACCCTCTCTCCCGGCCTCCCGGAGAACAAATTCGCCGCGGCTTTCGACCGAGCCACCGAAGCCACGCTCAATCGGTTCATCCTACCGGAGCCGGTGTGGAAGCTAAAGAAATGGCTCCGGCTCGGCATGGAAGTCGAGCTGAGCCAAAACCTTAGCCACATAGACAAATACCTATCCAGCATCATCAGTACAAGGAAGTTGGAATTGATGAGTAGGCAGCAAAGTGGGACCCACCATGATGACTTGTTATCCAGGTTCATGAGAAAGAAAGAGAGCTATTCGGACACATTCCTCCAACATGTGGCACTCAATTTCATCCTAGCTGGCCGTGACACGTCATCCGTCGCGCTGAGCTGGTTCTTTTGGCTCACCTTGCAAAATCCAACGGTGGAGGATAAGATCTTGTGCGAGATCTGCACCGTTCTCCTTGAGACACGTGGCAAAGACACGAAGAAGTGGGTGGAGGACCCATTAGTGTTCGAGGAGGTGGACCGTTTGGTCTATTTGAGGGCTGCATTGACTGAGACACTTAGGCTGTACCCGTCGGTGCCGGAGGATTCGAAGCACGTCGACAAAGATGATGTTTTGCCGGACGGCACATTTGTGCCTGCGGGGTCCGCGATCACATACTCGATCTATTCAACGGGCCGGATGAAGAGCATATGGGGCGAGGATTGCATGGAGTTCAGGCCCGAAAGGTGGTTGAGCCCAGATGGAACAAGGTTCGAGCCAATTGACTCCTACAAGTTTGTTGCCTTCAATGCTGGTCCGAGAATTTGCTTAGGTAAAGACTTGGCTTACTTACAAATGAAATCAATTGCTGCTGCTCTCCTCCTCCGCCACCACCTCACATTGGCGCCCGGCCACCATGTGGAGCAAAAAATCTCCCTTACTTTGTTCATGAAGGA
Organism: Persea americana; assembly: GCA_029852735.1. NCBI lineage: Eukaryota > Viridiplantae > Streptophyta > Magnoliopsida > Laurales > Lauraceae > Persea > Persea americana. The sequence continues at coordinate 4,505,795 of CM056819.1, forward strand.
TGGGCTCAAGGTTAATGTGCATCCTAGGGATTTGGGGGCTATTGCCGCCACCCTTGCTCCTGTTTCGGCTTCCACCACTCCAGCTCCGGTCACCACCGGTATAGTTAACGGTGGCGGGGCCCGCATGATTTATCAGAATGTTGAAATGGTGGCCGGAGTGGCTTAGGTAAGATTTGATGGTGTTGTGAATATGTATGTTGTTGTGATGGGCTAGGGATGAAGGGTTCATGGGCTTTCTTTTTTTTCACAAAGAGAAAGAGTTTATGAAATTTGTAGGGGTTTTTACATGTCATATATGAGTTATTTTAGTTGGCCATAACAAAAAGAGGTATGAATATAATATGTGTTGCACTCAATTCTAATAGATATAAATGTAAGAAAGTGTTGAAAATATACACAATTTGGTGTTTTTTCACTGTTTGACTTCAATGTTGAAATATATAATTTCCACTCTTTTCATGATATTGTCACTCTTTTTTTAGGATCTAGATTTCAATTTTACAATTTAAATGCAAAACTAATCCTCAAAGCACTTTGGCAACAAAATAATATGAGTGGTTCCTCTTGAGTTCCAACTTCCAAGATCCAATGGTTAGGGGTTTTGGTTCTAAATTGTCAAGCCAATATGTTACATCCTCTTCCACCTATTTATGTGGTGATATTTCAGCTTAGAGATAGAGTAATGTTAGATAAACAGTTAGGTAATAAAGACTTTTTAAAGCTGTGTTGTAAGAAATAGTTACTGATCATGTGATGTTGCATGAACTATCATAATCACAATTTTTTGAGGTAGAGATTTTAGCTAGAAAGATGTTTTTGATTATTTCTTCTTCTTCATCCTCCTCCTCAATCATAAATACACTTGCCGTGGACCATTAATGATGGCCCCCACAGACTGAAAAAGGTTGCACTGCTATCCTGGACCATTAACAATGGGCCCCACAACTGGCAAAGGTTCTGGTCAGTGCAAGTAAGCTACAAGTGTGTGGACCATGGTCCAGCCAAGAGGTTCATAATTAGAAATTGCGGAGAGTATTGGTGTGGCCCACTATAATTAATGGTCCCGATCACCCAGCATTTTGATGGGGCAATCAAGTCAAGTGTTCGTGGGCGGTTAGTATGAGATTAGGGCAATTCAATTTAAACTGGGCCTCTCCACATGGGCGGTTCCCACGGCTCTAATTAAATAGGAAAAGGGTTTATGACCGTCCATTTGGTGGGCCTCACAAGACTTGGTAAATGCAGATTCCCACACGCCACACTTCCCTTTGTTTATGGGTTGGTAGGCAACTCAACCTATTGGTGCCGTCCTCAGCCAATCAGAGGCTCACACGTGAGTGTTGATGGGTGTATGGATGTATCTAGCAACTAAACTTTACCCTAGGAGTTTTACCAGAAGTATAAAAAAAAGAAGAAAAACTTTACCCCAGAAGAAAAGAGAGGGAAAGTAACGTTGTTATGTTGATCATATATTATTAAAATTCACTCATCCTCTTCTTTCATTGAAGCAAGAAATTTATTTTCTAACAAAAAATGGATCATTTGTCATGTTTGTGGGCCATCAGATCCCACTGTATAAAAGAGGGTCATTAGATAAGATATGCATCAATTGAAATGAAATCATATAAAAGACTTGGCTTACTTACAAATGAAATCAATTGCTGCTGCTCTCCTACTCCGCCACCACCTCACATTGGCGCCCGGCCACCGTGTGGAGCAAAAAATCTCCCTAACTTTGTTCATGAAGGATAGGCTTAAGGTTAATGTGCATCCTAGGGACTCGGGGGCTATTGCCGCCACCCTTGCTCCGGTTCCAGCTGCCACCCCCCACTCTGGCTCCGGCTGCCCGCGGTCCGGCACCGGCCACCACCGGTATAGTTAATGGTAGCGGGCCTGTATGATTTATCATAATGTTGAAATGGTGGCCGGAGTGGCTTAGGTAAGATTTGATGGTGTTGTGAATATGTATGTTGTTGTGATGGGCTAGGGTTGAAGGGTTTGTGGGATTTCCATTTTTTGCACAAAGAGAGAGTTTATATGAAATTTCTAGGGGGTTTTACATATGTCATAACAAAAAAAGGTATGAATATAATATGTGTTGCACTCAATTCTAATATATATATATATATATATAGCATGGCTCTCCTAAGCTCAAGCTTAGGATAAAATTTTGTAAGCTCCATACTTGTGGGGCCCATCTTTGTTCCATCCAAATGGACCAAACACATGACCCCCCTAAATTGCACATGTCAACCAACTTTCGGTCAGATCCGAATTATCTGGACAGTTGGATCGACTATGTATCGATCCAAATTGACCGTTGACCACTAAAGTTTTGGGCCCATATAGAGATGATAGAAATCACGGTTGGAGCTGATTTTTTGAAGTGAGAATGATCCTATAGAGTCTTTAAAATCCCCCTATCCTCATCCCTATGTGGGTCCCCAGGTGGGCCCCACTACAAACTTGAGCTTACTTTATCCTAAACTCAAGCTTAGGAGAGCTGTATATATATATATAGAGCAATGCTCTCCTAAGCTCAAGTTTAGGATAAAATCTTGTAAGCTCTTGCTTGTGAGGCCCACCTTTGATCCATCCAAATGGACCAAACACATGAACCCTCTAAATTGGACATGTCCAACAATTTTCGATTATATTCGAATTTACCGAACCGTTGGATTGACTATGTATCGATTCGAATGACCTATTGACCATTAACTTTTAGGCCCATATGGAGATGATAGAAATCACGGTTGGAGCTGAATTTTTGCAGAGAGGAAGATCCTGGAAAGTCCTTGAAATCCCCCAATCCCCATGTGGGTCCCCGGGTGGGCCCCACCATACACCTGAGCTTACTTTATCCTAAGCTTAAGCTTAAGAGAGCTGGCCTCATATATAAATATATATATATATATATATACACACTTCTAAGTTGTAGCTTAGGATAAGATAAGCTGAGGTAAGCTAAAGTGTGTGGTGGGGCCCACCTAGGAACCCACATGGAGGTGGGGAAGGGGGGATTTTAAGGACTCCCTGGGACCCTTCTTTTTACAAAAATAGCCCAAATCGTGGTTTCTATCATCCCCATCTAGGCCCCAAAAGTTCAATGGTCAACAGTCCATTTAGATCGGTACACAGTCGATCCAACGATTTAGTAAATTCAGATCTGATCAAAAGTTGGTAAACATATGCAATTTAGGGGGGGTCGTGTGTTTAGTCCATTTGGATGGACCAAGGGTGCGCCCCACAAGCGTGAGCTTCTGAAATTTTATCTTAAGCTTTAGCTTAGGAGAGTCTTGTCCATATATATATATATATATAAAAGAAAGTGTTGAAAATATACACAATTTGGTGTTTTTCATTGTTAGATTTTTGTTGAAATATATAATTTCCACTCTTTGTTTAGGATCTAGATTACAATTTTCAATTTAAATGCAAAACTAATCCTCAAAACACTTTGGCAACAAAATAATATGAGTGGTTCCTCTTGAATTCCAACTTCCAAGATCCAATGGCTAGGGGTTTTGGTTCTAAATTGTCAAGCCAATATGTTACATCCTCTTCCATCTTTTTATGTGGTGATACTTCAGCTTAGAGATAAGGAATGTTAGATAAGGGGGTGTTTGGAAACGAGATATTTTAAGAGATTTTGCTATATTATATACTAGTTTAGAATGTAATCTATTCACCTAAAAAGGAGGTTTTGGGTAACGTAGAAAGTATCTTACAATATCTTACGTTCTTCCAAAAACCTTCATATTACATTATTCAAAGATATGCTTTATGAAATAATCTTTAATAAATCTTTTCTAAATGCGAATGAAAAGTTTGAGTAAAAACTATTGGAGAGTTCATGAGAAACCATTAATTATAATGGTCTGCTATAAGTTTTAACATTTATGAGTTCCACTATTAGATTGGCCCCACAGTGCTTACAAATTTAATGTGGGGTCCTATAGCCATATCACGACTATATAGCCCTTGTTAATTATCAATATTAGGTGAGTCCTACAAATGTCACGCTCGGGACTTTCATTGTGATTACCAACATTAGGTGAGTCCCATACTACTAGAATTAGCCGGATTTAATGATTACCAAGATTGAATTGTATGGTTGTCATTATCAGTTTGCCATCATTAAATGGGTCTCACTATTTGATAGCCTTCCCAGTGTTAATATGACTACCAACATCAAATGAGTCCCACAATGATTTCTCATAAAAAAGCTAGATATGGCCATTTGTGATAATCACCGTTAGATGTATTATAGTATAGTTACCAACATTTGGTGGACTCACCTTAATTAAAAAACATTGCTTGGATCTCATGATTTAAATTTAATCTTATATCTATATTTTTTTGCAATAGGTGGGTGCTACTATGATTATTAACACATGTGATTACTAATTAATGTATTTGGTACATCATTTTCTGAGTTTTTTTTTTATAAATTGTCAAACACTTCAAAAGTATATTAAAATTTGTGAAGATTGCCAAACACCATACGTGACATATATAATATAATAACATGGCACTATTTTATTCTATGATAATGAAATCTTACGATATTTAAACTTGTTGGTATTATATTATGCACTTATCCAAACACCCCCTAAACGGTTAGGTAATAAAGACTTTTTAAAGCTGTGTTGTAAGAAATAGTTACTGATCATGTGATGTTGCATGAACTATCATAATCACAATATTTTGAGGTGGAGATTTTAGCTAGAAAGGTGTTTTTGGTTATTTCTTCTTCTTCATCTTCCTCCTGAACAATAAATACATTTGCTGTGGACCATTAATGATGCCCCCCACAGACTGAAAAAGGTTGCACTGATATCCTGGACCATCAACAATGGCCCCCGGCCCACAACTGCAAAAGGTTGCACTACTATCCTAAACCATTAACAATGGCCCCCCACAACTGAAAAAGGTTCTGGTCAGTGTAAGTAAGCCACAAGTGTGTGGACCAGGGTCCAGCCAAGAGGTTCATAATTAGAAAGTCCAGAGAGTATTGGTGTGGCCCACTATAATTAAGGGTCGCGATCACCCAGCATTTTGATGGGGCAATCGGGTCAAGTGTTTGTGGGCTATTAGTATGAGATTAGGCCAATTCAATTGAAACTGGGCCTGTCCACATGGGCGGCTCCCACAGCTCTAATTATATAGGCAAAGGTTTTATGACCGTCCATTTGGTGGGCCTCACAAGACTTGGTAAATGCAGATTCCCACACGCCACACTTCCCTTTGTTCATGGGTTGGTAGGCAACTCAACCTAATTGATGCCGTCCTCAGCCAATCAGAGGCTCACACGTGAGTGTTGATGGGTGTATTGATGTATCTAGCAACTTAACTTTACTCCAGAAGTTATACCAAAAGAAAAAAAAAAAAAAAACTTTACCCAGATGAAAAGGAGAGGGAAAGTAATGTTGTTATGTTGATCATATGTCATTAAAATTCACTCATCCTCTTCTTTCATTGAAGCAAGAATTTTATTTTCTAATGAAAAATAGACTATTTGTCATGTTTGTGGATCATGAGATCCCACCATATAAAAAAAGGGTTGTTAGATAAGATATGGATCGAAATTTATCTACATGACAGATCTATAGTTAGAGACATATTCTTTTATAGCGTTACATTAGATGGATAGAACTCATATATTTGGTCTATGAATTTTAATTTTGAGAGATGCCTTATTTGGAGAGTGCTAACATCTCAGATGGATTTAGGTGAACCCCACTAACATCTTAGGTAGCCTACTTTCTTTTTTATTTGAACAAGAAATCCTAAGATAAGTCTCACTATGATAGGGCATTTAATGTTGTCATGAAATTATCTAGATGCGTGGGAATAATTTCCAAGCATGGGAATGTACATTATCCACAAGGGCAGGACCATGTGGGCAATCTATGAATCTCCCAATATGTTTTTAGTTGAAATGATCATCAAATTGAAGACACCCATTTCCTGTTTATTAATTCACTACGTCAAAAATCACGAAAAATGACGGCTGTTGACCGTCGTTTATCATAAAAAACGACGAAATTTAGCCGTCAACCCAACCGTCGAGAATTTCACAGTCGTTTTTAAAAAACGACGGCCAATAACCGTCGATAATTATTTAAAAACGACGGCCGATAACCGTCAATAATAACCGACGGCCCATAGCCGTCGGTTATTTCTTTATTTTTTTAAAAAAAATTTAATAAAAAACGACGGCCAAAGACCGTCGTTTTTTAATTTTAAAAATAAAAAAAATATAATTTTCATTTTTACTGAAGAGTGACTTTTGGTTGGTGAAAGTACTCTTATTACAAGATGAACTAAGGCACTAAAAAAATTATAGAGAAAATCATCACCTGGAGTAGTAGAAAAAATGGTCACCTGAAGTACAAATCATAAAAGGAATTGCAATATAAGCATACAAAACAAAAACCCATAAAAACCCAGAAATAGCTTAGGAGGGTCATAAAAGTTGCCCACATTGTGAATCATCATATCTGCCCATCATCAACCATTTTGCTCCAACAATCTTAGAAAGAGAAAAGAACCCTTTAGTAACTCCACTCACTCAACATTGGATGATATGGTTGGAGGTGATAAAAAATTGAGGCAAAAAATGAATAATAAATGAATCAAATCAATGACCAATAAACAAGTGATGAAAGGTTATTTTTCTCCATAAAAGAATAAATAAATGTACACAGTTAGAAACATCTGTGAATAGGAAAGGTTCCTTTCAGCTTCTGTGATGACAACCTCTCTCAAAATGCAGTCTTCATCTATTGATTTAAACTTGTAAATTCACCTGCACATTAAAAAGCTGGTCATTCACATTAAAAAACACCACCTGGACAAAACCATCCCAATTCCTGCTCCAAACACACAGCGAAATAGATCCATATACCTTCTGGAAAAAACTCAAACCAATTGCAATTAGGGGTTCACCCAAAGCAGTCATATTCACTTTCAGAACATTTGGTGAATCCAGATAACCCATTTGTCTGTCTCATTGTTGGCATCCAGATAATCATACTTCATAATTTACCAGTTGCAGCGAAAATATATAAAGGCTACAATCTCCTCAGAAGAAATTACTATGGATTAATCTGAAAACACATGTTCACGTGTCATCCAAGAAATCAGCTACCTAAGGATGAAGTTTAGTTGTGCAACTGAAATGGGACATCATGGTCACACCATCGAGATCGCTGACTTCATCCAACCTAATACCAGCATTACTGTCTTAGCCTTACCAGATCGATCTAGAGAAAAGATCCAAATGAGAACCCAAAGCTGTAATCTATGCACCCTGAATCATAGAAAACAGGTAAAACTGAATTAAATTTCATGAAATGGATCCGCAGGCTTTCTTCAATAAAAAAAACACAAGCTCCACTCCCAGTTCAAACACACCCCACATCACAAGAAAACATCAAGGAACATGATACTTAATTCAACTTTCCACTACAACAATCGTCAACAAAATCCCAACCCCACATCCAATCCGACATGACTACCAAGCAAAAGGGAAAAAGTCACAAAGGAAACTCCAACACACTTCGTAAGATCTCCCAGATCACCACAAAATCAACACCCAATTCAAAGAGACCAACCAAATCCACAAAACAAAGTCACAGATCCGAAATTCACCAAAACCAGCTCCCAAAACCAAATCCCACTTAAGATTAGGAATAAAACAGAAACTCAACCCCTATACTATCCAAAACCAAAACCCAATTGAGATTCATCATGAACACCAATTCAACACAAAAAAACCCAACTCGCATATTATACAAAATCAGGATTAAAAAAAAAGGACAACAAAAAATTATTTTATATCATGTTGCCTACGAAGAACAATCAATCATAGAAAAGAAAACCAATCCAAAGAAGTAGAAGAAATATTCAAGAATCTAATAACATGATATGCAATCAGAACACCCAATATTAGAGTTTGAGATCTGTGAAGAAACATTACCCCACTAAAAATGAGATCTTTCACAGCAGAAAAAAGTGATTAGATTGAATGAATCTGAACCCAAACAAGAACATGAAAACCCGGTGCCATTTATCTCTTCCTGAGATCCTCAAACCAGAATCCACGATAGATCGCAAGAGACTGGGCGTCAGAATCTTTGAAGGTTGCAGCGGGCCAGGAGAAGAAAAAAAAGGCAAGAGAGAAAGATGAGATGCAAAAAGAAAGATGGAATGAGAAAACCCTACATCCATAAAATTCCCAATTAAAAGAAACCTTGAATCCACAAAATCCCCTAAAATCCCCTTACTTTCACCAAAGGTAAGGGCCATGCCCCATCCTGTTGATTGAGAGAGAGAGAGAGAGAGAGAGAGAGAGATGGTGTCGATCTCCGCTACCGTTCCGGTCGATTAGGAGAGAGAGTGAGAGAGAGAGATGGTGTCAATCTTCGCTACCGTTCCGGTCGATTAGGGGAGAGAGAGAGAGAGACGATGTCAATCTCCGTTGCCATGCCCGTCGATTGGGGGGGGGGGGGGGGAGAAGAAGAAGCAGAGAGACGGTGGGGGAGAGGGGTAAAAGTTGATTAGGTTTAAGGTGCTGGAATGAAATGCTGGGCGGGTCTTTTGATTTTTTATTTTTTTTTTCATTTCAAGTTCGTTTATGATGGTTATGGGCCGTCGACACTATCATTAATCCGTCGAAAAATTAAAGACGATCCATGTCCGTCGGTAAACCAAGCCCTTCAGCGTCGGGCTTTGGGGTTTTTGACGTAGTGATTCTTGGTTGGTTGTTCGTTGATCTCCTGAATTTTTTGGCCTCTAATATGGGAGTCTTTTTCAAAAAAAATTTATAATCTTCCAACTACATGCGCTTCTAATAAAAGAGACATGAACCCATGATGTTCATGGAAGGGTGCTAACATCAGCTATTTTTGAGGCCCACATTTGCTTGATTAAACTGTTAGCATGTGGGGCGACAAGCTTGTGGTTCGCAACCACACATTTCTATCGAGCCGTACATGCATGGGCCCACAACTTGCTTTTTAATTTTTTAATCTTTTGGTTTCTTTTAGATCGGAAATAGTTGGACTTCTAGAGGTGTAATCTCACTCAAAGTAGGTTCAAAATCCTTTGTGCTCGTAACCCTTGGAAAGCTCCCTAGATGGCTTAAGGGCCAAAATATTTTTATAAAATTCATCTCTTTCTACGTACTCCATTAAATAGTTAGCTTTTTGTGATTCTTCTTCACTCTTACCCTAGATCTTGGTATTTGCTATTCACAATTGGACTAGATCGATCCAATTACCAAAACCAATGAAGTGAAAATAAATATGTATTGTTTACCAAAATTTTTATTATGTATTAATTTATTGTATTGTTTTTATTCGACTATGTTCCTCAAACTTAAGATAATAATCTCTCAACTACAACGGTATATAAGTAGAGATATTATATAGTATAATGCTTTTAGGATAACGCTGAGATCAGCTATTTGTCAAGCCCACCTTTTCTTAATCAAATCCACTCATATAGAAGGCCCTCTCCGTATAGGAATTAGTCCAAATCTCACTCCATGATAAAGCTTCATTTACCTTTTCTATATTCTTAGATATAATCAATTTGATGATGCATATCACTCTGATTGAAGTAAAACCTTGAACTATGCCTATACAGGCACATGATATTATGAAGTTTGATTAAATAAAGAATTTTTTTCATAAAATAAGGGAGACTCAAACCATACATGTTAAAACAAGTCTTATTTGTTGTATGCATAATACTTACAATAACATATGACCCCCAAAAAAAAAAAAAAAAAAAAAAAAAAAAGACATTTAACCGCTTTTACATCTGAAACTCCGTACATCACATGAACCTTAGGGAATTCGAATCCTTAATTTGAGGCGTTTTCTCATAATGATCACGAGTGAACTTATTACAGTTTGCCATATCGCTACGTGCAGTATGCCATGCATGCAGAACCTGCCTCTATTTGGAAGTAACATAGTCCTTGTTTGGCAAGTCTTATCTGTATGAAGTAGATCTATATTGTATAGATCTTTATGAAATAGATGTTTTCCGAAATTTATCGTTTGGTAAGATGAAAAGACTATATGAAATAGACATTTTTTAATCCAATGGTTCGTGATTTTTCACAAATTTCTCGAGATTGATGATGAATCAAGGTGTGAAATTTGATGTCTTAAATGTTTTAAGCCTTCCAAAGATGATCAACGGTTTCAATTGTATTTTGGGGCCGACAGAAAATAAAAAAATGCAGAGCTAAGGGTTTTCCATTTTCACCAATATCTCAAGATTTGTGACAAATCAACGGTTCAAATTTAATGCCGTAGCCATAGAAATACAATGGTTCAGATCTTATTTGAATAGGCTATAATTAAAAAAAAAAAAATAAAGAAAAATCAGTTTGATAGAGTACGTTAAGTGGTAATGCTGTTTCATGCATTTCTCCAGATACGTAACATATCAACGGCGCAAATTTAGTTTCATAGTTAGGTTTAAGGTTGCAAAGAAATATACCAGTTCAGATCTCATTTAATTTCCCATAATTAAAAAAAAAAAAAAATCTGACTTGTATCACGTGAAATCCAGCCAAAGTGCATATACAGAGAGGATCAATGGTTCACAGTATTTTAAGATAATCTCATGATCCACAATGAATTAAAGACCGAGATTTGACCCAGTGGCTGCTTTTGGTATGCCAAAGATGATCAACGGTTTTGATTTTGACATTGGGACCCACAAAATTTCAAAATTTCACATCCAAAGGTCCGTGGTTTTTGAAAAATATCTCGAGATCCGTGTTGAATCAACGGTTCAAATTTTACATGACGGCCATGTTTGAGTTGATTAAGATATCTAACGGTTAGGATCTTGACTAAGTGGCCCGAGAATTGAAACATAAGAAAGAAGAAAACAATGCACCCTTCCGCCTATATTACCATAGCAATACGTTTTCTACACGCTTTAGATAAAGGGAAATAATCAAGTGAGAACTGTTCTCACGGTTCAAACTGTGAGAACTATGGGGTGGGGCCACCTATCACCCAATCCAATCCTTGCAATGGATAGGGCCCCTTTGATAGTCACATGCCTCATGGTTTGGCACCAATGCGAATGAACTGGACCGTTGGATCGACTATATACCCATACGAATGGATTGGGCGTGTTGGCCATGGATGAAGGGGTTAGAAGCATGGGATTGGGGCCAAACTTGATATTTGGGGGAGTCCCATATAGATCTTTCAATCCCCACCGGTCCCAATCCAAAATGGGGCCCCCAGTGGACCCCATAAAAAAGTTCTCACGGTGACTCCGTGAGAACAGTTCTCACCGGATCACATCCCTTAGATAAAAGTCTGTTTTGAAAAACCTCCTTTCTACTGCTTTTTACCACAGATAAAAATATTTATTAAACGGGTTGAAACAGACATTCATAATGCATTTGCCAAATGATTTATTTGCAAAAATGTCTATATGAATTCGAATCCAGACTTTTAAAGCTGAGATATAGAGATTCCAAACCCATCATAGCGTACCGTGATTATTCTACTGATGGTTTTGGGGTAAAAAAGCACGGAGGATTCCCATTCGTCCCTTGTCACATGCCGACCAGCAACATGCTAACCAACGCAAAAGTGATGGGATAAGGTTGATTAGACTTGCCAATGCCTTCTTGGGAATATGTCTTAAATGCTATTTGGACTTTTAGTACCATTTTGAACATTTTGCAACAGTTGTGATCTGTACCAATGAAAATGATGAATCCAATCTAGTGGGTTTGATATCAGTGAAACCAACAAATAAGACAGTGGAAGCGTATAAGCCATTTTTATTACATGTTTCATAGATTAGAGACTTTTAACCATTGATTAGGTACCTAGACAAAGACATTGATTGGAGACAACAATAAAAATGTCTATTCAAACCATTAAAAATATGACTTTTTGTTGTAGAAATAAAAAGGAACATTTACCAAATAATTAAACTTATAGTGTAATTAATCGATTTTATTAAGAATGATAACAAAACACCACTATTTAGTTGTTCGTATATTTTTTTTTGGACGAAATTACTCCAGTTGACGATATCGTCAACCAATTGCCTGTGCTTAAACCTATGAATTTCTTATTCTTCTTCGTAAAACCCTCTCCTCTCTTTTACCCATTCTTCTGTTTCATGGATTAATCTGTTATGGATTTTTTTTATTGTATTATTGAATAAAATGTGGACCGAAAATTGAGTTGGATGGTGAGTTATTTGAGGGTTTCACGAAGAAGACTCAAAGAGAGAAGAGTATTTCACGAAGAATAGAAGAAAATCCGTTGATTTAAACACAATAAATGACGATTTCTCTAACTAAGTTGGCGATATCGTCAACTACCTATGTTTAAATCCACGGATTTTTTTAATCTCTTTGGGTTCTTGGGGGATTTCCTTTACAATAAAATTTAGGTTTGAAAAATCATTCAATCAACAACCAAGAGCAACAACCAAAAGAGAACAAAATGTCATAATGAGTAACATCTTCTGTAGGTCTGTAAGAGTATTTCATGAATAAGAAGAATAATAAAACTCGTGGGTTTAGACATAGGAAGTTAACGATATCTCCAACTCGTCAACTGCCTGTGTTTAAACCCACAAATTTTCTTCATCTCTTTGGGTCCTTGGGGGTTTTCTTTGGCAACAAAATTTAGGCTTGAAAAATTATTCAATCAACAGCTAAGAGCAACAACCAAAAGAGAACAAAATGTCATAGTGAGCAACATCTTCTGTAAGTCTGTAAGAGCGTTTCACGAAGAAGAAGAAGAAGAAAATCCGTGGGTTTAAACACAAAAAGTTGACAATTTAGTTGGCGATATCATCAACTGCCTGTGTTTAAACCCACGAATTTTCTTCTTCTTCTTCTTCATGAAGCACTTTTCTCTCTTTTGGTCTTCTTCGTGAAACCCACGAACAACTTGCCATCCAATCCAATTTTCAGTCCACATTTTATTGAATAATATAACCAAAACAATCCATAACAGGTTAATCCATGAAACGGAGGAATGGGTAAAAGAGAGAAGAGGGTTTTACGAAGAAGAAGAAGAAAATTCATGGGTTTAAACATAGACAGTTGACAATATCGCCAACTATTGAGGTAATTTTGTCTAAAAAAAAGGTACGAACAACTAAGTGGTGGTTTTGTTATCATTCTTAATAAAATAGATTAATTACACTATAAGCTTAATTATTTGGTAAATGTCCCAAATAAAAAATATTACTTGAAAAATCGTTGGACCCTTAACATGATTGTAAATCTTGACAAGGCTCTGGATGTGAATGTCCAAGGGTAGTTAAGATTAGGGCCGGGCTCCTTGTTCATGCAATTGAATTCCTTGGGATTCTAAGACTTGTATTTTTGAAAGAATTTAAAAATGCCAATAGGTTGGGATCACATGACATCATTACAATAATGCTGTGCCATTGGGACATATGTCAGCTAAAACACAAGAGAAATCCCTCTGTCAATGAATTTTGTATTTTGGATGACCATTACTCTAAACATCAAGGGGGAAGGAGAAATGTCAAACCCAACCAAGGGAAAGAGAGTTGAAGTGGAAAATATGGAAGTAAGCCTTGATCCATGCAAGGTTCCTTGAATCAGTATCTCTATTTGATTTTAAATTAATTATTAAATTAATCAATTAACCTAAATTAAATTAAAAAGCAATCAACCACAGAGGAGGAGACACAAGGTTTATACGTGAAAAATCCTACTCGGGAAAAAACGACATGCCCAACTGTCTAGGCCAACAGACAACCAAGCATATAAATTGAAAGTTACAAAACTCACAGTACCATTCCCAGTTTCAACTCAACCTAAGGACTATTTGATTTGTCAACACCTCGTCGTATATTTTCACAGCTCTTGAATCAACCACATTGACGTTCTCTTCAAGATGAATCTACTTCAGAATAGTAGAAGAAATGAGCTCTAAAGTCCAAAATCTTCAGCACAACAACTTGAAGATTTGGAGAAGATGAATCTCTCAATTGATTCTAGGTTTCTGGATAGGAGAGAGCTATAATAGATGTCCTTTATGGTTGCTAGGGTGCTCAATATATAGCCCAAAAGTCGCAGGAATTAGTAGCACTTTGGATAGGACTATGAATAACAATTTGATCCAAAAACAAAAACTTAAAATTTTAATCAAGCATGAACACCACCTTGTTCGCTTGAGCAGGCAGATGGTCTGCTCAAGGGAACAACCATTCTATCTGGTGAATTGACTAGGGTCCGCTCCAGCGGAAATATGCTCACTTGAGCGGGCAGGTCTTTTGTCTGCAATACGAGTCTTGACGAATTTCATCTTTCAACTCTTCTTCTGGGCAGTTCATCTATAAAATACATTATAAACTATATTTTCGGTTTTGTCCATTACACAATGAATTAGCTAACACTTAAATAAACCTTACAAAATATATGTCAATGTCTTCATAGTTATCTTCAGGTAAATGATTTCTTGATTTTGCACACGGTTAGCTTGGATCTTAGCATTTGGTATTGATGATTGGACCCAATCGGACGAGCAAAAATAATAAAGCGAACATAATTATTAATTTATTATGTGGTTAAATTACATAATCCCATGATACTAGCGAGATGGGGACGATATTAGCTATTTGTCAAGCCCAAAATATTATGATAAAACACCCTCATATGATAGGCCCTCTCTATATAGAAACTGGTCCAAATTTGACTCCATAAATAGAGCGTGGTGCACTTTTTCTATATTTCTTCTTGCATCTCACTCTCATTGGGACAAGATTTTGGGTCAGTACGTACCCATACTAGAGGATATGATGTTTTGAAGTTTGATAAAATAAAGATGTCACCATCCATGTTAAAACAGGTCTTTGTGTTTGTTAGAGCAGATTAGCCAACTCCAAATTGATTGTAATGGAAGAACCTATCTCTGTGGGTCTTTGTGTTTGTTAGCTCATGCAGCTAATTGGACGAGTCCATGTTGATGGGATAAGTTTCTTATGACGATATACAAGATATTAAAGGAACTTGGTATGAGAACAGGTAGAGTTTGGTGCCTGTTTCGATGCGCAAAAAAACAAAAGACAAAAAAAAAATTAGATAATATAGTTTTTCTTAAAAAAAAAAGAAAAAGAAAAAAAAAGCTTGTATGTTTGTCCAACTCAAAGGAAAAAAAGAAAGAAAAAAAAATTATTTTTTTTCCAAAAAGTTAAATATTTTCTCTTACAGAGTCCCTTTAAAAAGATGCAGACTTTCTTTGATTCTTCAGGTTTTTGCACTTCACTTTCATTGGCCCACAAACAAAGACATAAAACTAAAAGACAGTTGAAACTTACAAGCTAAATAAATGTTTCTAGATTAGCGGCTTTAAATGCCTAAATCTTTGATTAGTGACTGGTGAAAGACATTGAGTTTAGTGACCTGTGAAAGACATTGAAAGGAACACAATGGCTTAGAGAAAGGCACAATCACAAGTGTCCCTATTGGGACTTCTAGAAATATGGCTTTGGAGTTCAATTTTCATCCTCTACTTTGGGAAATTATTGTGGTCTCTATCTTGAAAATGAGAGAAACTAAAATGTAGTGAGGGGCACATAAGTGATTGTAAGTAAGACGGTTTCCTATACATGAGGCTCTTAATGTATTAATTAGATGCCTAATCTATTTATTAGATACCTATAAAAAGATAGTTGAAAGGACGGGTGGGCTCTGGTACAGCGACGCTGCAGCTTAATATAATGGAGCATGTAGATTATCTTTTCAGGTCGGGACGGATGGGCTCCAGTACAGCGACGCTGCATCTTAATATAACGGAGCATGTAGATTATCTTTTCTGGTTATGCCACAAGACACTTGCAATAGATGAAATTCCAAACAGTTTTAATGTGCCTCTGACTTCTTTTAACAAAACATGCTTTCAAAATCACCCCTTGCAGTATTATAATTTGCCATGACAGGAGAGTTCAATTAACATTAGCATAAGAAGATGCATACTCCAATGGGTCCCACCATGACCAAGCACACACCTAGCATCCATGTACTTTCCTTGCGAACCTCTTCGTAATTGTCCAATATGCTTATGCATGTATGTTTTTGCAATTGGGGTCCACTGAATTGGATTCTTGATGTGCTTACGGTAGATTAATTCATAGTGGGGAATATCAGCTCTAATAATGATTTTTTTGAAGTTTTAGAAAAAAACAATGGGCTCACTTGTGCATAGGGCTGTCCATCCAGCCCTTTGCCGAGGGGACTCAACCCGCTTCTTTTCCCTTTTTTTTTTTATCCCAAAGCTCGAGTGTAGGGTGGAGCCCTATTTTGAAAAGCCCGCAGTCTTGAGGGCTGAGCTAGGGCTTGACTCATCCAGCCCAAGGGGGCTCGACCTAGCCCTCAGTTTATTAAATATGTAAATTCGTAAAGAGTTTTTATGAAGCTACTTAAAAATTTTTGAGAAGTCAATACCCATCTATTCATTTATTTTTACTAGAAGTGATTAGAACACAGAGTTTATTACTATAAAAGTTAGATGTTGTAGATATCTTTTGCAGAAATATGGCTTAAAAAATGAAGAATTTCTTTTATAAATATTGACAGCAATATAAAAAAGTATTTGAAATGGCCATACTAAGAGAATTGTGTGATTTATGGTGCATCTGCCTCGACATTGTCAAATGTGGATAAAGTTAATTTAGCAAAAAAAGTTACTTCGTTTGAAGATATTTTTTAATGTTTGATGAATAAATGACTCAGACAACTGTTTTAGAGGAAAAACCTGAATTAGATTCTTATGTGGAGGAGCCATAGGATAAATCTACACATTCCAATATATTAAATCTATACATTCCAATATATTGGATTGGTGGAAAGTTGATTCAGCAAAATACACTGTTATTTTGAAAATGGCTTATGATATTTTAACAATTACAGTTTCTACAATTGCCTCTGAATCAATATTTAGTACAAGAGGAAGTGTACTTGACCAATATATCAGTTGTTTAAAATATGAGACTGTAGAAGTTTTAATTTGTGCACAAGATTGGATACATTCGTAACAACACAGTGATAATAATGCATTAGTTGATCTTTTAGATATTTTAAAAGTATATTGAATAATTAAATAAAGAACTATTGCTATTTATTTTACATTTAGTATTATTTATAGAATTATTATTATATGTTTTATGTTTTACATTATATAAATTACTTTATCCCACCGTACTATCGTTCAAAAAAAAAAAAAAAGTTTTTAACCCCGTTATGTTGTCTTTTACATTGCGTTGTTGATCCTTTGCCTGAACAAAGGAGGAGGGTTAGCATTAAGTTGGAAATCAGTGATGGCATAGGGAATATTAATTCTCTTTAAAAAAAAAGATCTTCCTTTCTTTTGGCTCTGGCCTTACCTTAGCCGGGCCATGGCCTTGGTCCTTTAGGGTAGGGTAAGGGCATACAAATTATAGGCCCACTATAAAAGTTGAGGGCTTTTGATCGCTTCGACCCGGCCCACACATGTGAGCGTAGAATAAGGGCCTATCATGGCCTGGCCCTTTAACAGCCCTACTTGTGTAATTTTGTTCCAATCAAATTATAGATGATGTACCATCAAGTGGGACCCAATTGGATCTATAATATAGCTTTTTTGGCCCGAAGGATGTAAAACTTAAAGTCTTAGGACAGCTATATGTCCAAAATCCCTACACCTTTTAGTACAACCTGACCTTCTGTAAGAAACCCCAAAAGGAAAATGACCCCAAGCAAGAGCTGATTTTGAGAGGCAAAAGTTAAGTCTTAAGACAACCATATGGTCAAAATCCCTAATTTGCGAGAGTACCTTTTTATTACAACGTGACCCCATATAAGAACCCTGAAAAGAAAAATGACCCCACGCCAGAGTTGATTTTCTCTCCTGTTACCTGTTGTATTACCCATAAAAGGGCTCACCTTTGCGTTATAACTGCCATGGAGCTATTCATTTCTCGAGATATAGGGCAGAATTACAATCATAACAAGACGCATATATAAGCAAATTAATATTGTCCCGACTATTGTTCAGCTAATTAAAGACACCAATACCTACCAGTGAGCAAAGGGCAAGAGCGCATGTGTTTGAATCTCTCCTATAATGAATCTAGAAAACATCGTATTGTACTAATTATTGTTAGAAATTAGAAAAAAAAGATAACACGACGCATCCAAACAACACCACAAAGTAGAAAGTTTTTCTTGAAAACTCTATTGTGGGGCTCTCTTTGTGCAACTTTGATCATGTTGACCACTGTATATACCAAGTGTATTCGAAACTCGATCCAAACCAGTTGATTAATGTGTTGAAATGACAACCAAACCCAACCTCTATAAGGGTCAAGACAGCATCAAATTACCACGTAGGGTTCAATTGTGTTGGTGGATCAAAGTGCAATAAGCCATGCATGTCGAATCAAATCATCAGGATGTATGACAATTAATGAGCCAACCGAATGCAAATCATTGATTGTTAGGCAGGTTGGAAACTTCCATCCACCCAACCTCAACTCAGAAATGGAAAAAATCAACCAAAAATCCTAATTACCAGGTTGAGATCGGATTGTGTTGATGGGTCAAGTTTGCTGGATCTTACCCTCCTCCTCGGCTCTAATAAATAGTCTAGACAGCACCTCATCCCTCATCCCTCGTCATAAAGAGATATGGAGATAACGGGTCTCCTTGTCTTAAATCTCTCGTCGGATAATATTTTCGAATGGTGATCCATTTAAAAGAACTGAGTAAGAAAAAGAAATCACCATTTAAAAGAACTGAGTAAGAAACACATATTGTAAAACAATTAATAGGCACCGACTTAGTAGGCACATTTGTCTAACATGGGAAATGCTCACCTACTAGCCACAGCATATGCATATGCAGTCCAACCCACAAGGGCCCGCCCTTGACTAGTGCAGGCACTTTCACAATCTCATCCCCTCATGATCCGGTAGTAGGCCCAAGTCCACTATCATACCCACCGTTAGAGATGTCAAATAGGCAGTGCCGTGCAGCACGGAAGTTAATGGCCTATGGCACAGCAGGGTACGGTGAACGGCTGGGCCCAGCCAAGGTCTTTGGCCCGTGGGCACAATTGGGGTATGGCCGCTAGAGGCACGTCACGGCCCACCAAGCAGCACAACAAGGCACCAAATATTTGATATTTTTAGTGTAAATATAAAAAAATATAGTCGTTTGTTCTTTGTCATTTTTAGATCGAGTTTGACCAAACCATTTAAATCAGTGTGTTATTCTATTCTTTTTGTGTGTCTTTTAATTTTTTTTAGTGTAAGTTTTCTTAATTTTAATCAACCTAAATGGCCCTAAACCCTGGAAATCACGAAAGCCCACGCACGAAATGGCATGGCCCAGGCATGACACGGCGTATAGGTCGTGCCGGGCTAAGCATTTTGGCCGGCATGGCACGATTGACATCTCTATCCACTGTTGGATTGAATCACAAAGAAATCCATTGTTAAAAGACCATCGGAGTTTATGGCTTTCAAATCAAAATCAAGGGCTAGGATTATCTTACAATGTTGATCTTTTTGTTGGAGCTTATCTGCAAGGAGACCTTTCCATGTACCCCACCCACTAATAAGAGGGCATCTTAAGTGGGCCCCATGAGCCCACGACACCAAAGGGAAAAGCAGTTTGCTCTTTTGCAAACTCGTTATTCATTAATTGTTTGGTGCACATTATTTTCTTAAACTGAAAAAATAAATAAAATTAGCTTAATTTTATTTTAGGATTTTGACCGTATGATTGCCTTAAGACCTGACATGTGCCCGTTAGTAGTTAAAGTTTAAGAAAGCTCTACATAGCTACTCATACACCAAAGGGGGACTAAAAAGCTAAGAATGATGGGAAGATTGCGCGATATCCTATGAATGTAGGATATCGCACAGTGCGGTATTTCACGGCCCTAAGATATCGCATGAATAACTCTACGGAAATCTCTGAACTTCAGCCATTGTTGAGAAAATGTTTGGGAAAGCCCCTTTTTCTTTTGATAAAATCTGCAAAAAAGCGATTCCCGATGAAAAGACAAAAAAGCCAAAGCATTTTGGAAAAAAAATCCATAAGTTAGTAGACCACGATCAAGCAATGGCTTATCAAGCCACAATCGATAATGAAAATTCAGGGGCAAACCCAGAAATTCTTCCCCGGGGGGGGGGGGGGCCAGGGGGCGCCGGCACTATGTAGAAAAGAATTCTTTGGGGCCCCACATATAAAAATGCATGTTGTTTTCAGAATATGTTGTAGCTTTTTTGAAAATTTTCGTGGTCCATATGTAAAAAATGATATTTCTATTAGAAATAAAAAAGGGTTTCCTGAAATTTTGGGAGGGGCCATATGTAGAAATTCATAAAATCTTATGAAGAATAAAGAAGTTTTCAGAAAACTTGGCGGGTTCAGATGTAAAAGGTCATAAGATTTCCTAAAGAAAGAATGAAGTTTTCAAAATTTGGGGGGGTGGGTGGTGGTGGGGGTGGGGGATGGCCCCTGCCAGCCCCACCTTGGTTCCATCAATGAATGAAATGGTAATCAAAATAAATCCCATGACGCATCAATTAATAAGAATTTTTGTTCAAACGAACTCTACCAAAGGATTATTAAAAATGTAAGGTGAAGGATATAGGTGATGAGAAAAGGGAATAGGTGGAAATATAGATGAGACCTTTGGCATTCCGCTTTCCTAGATTTGAATTACTAAATGTCACATTTGACAACCAAATCCTCGTGGAAAAGATTTATACTTTTCACAAGTTCATGGAAGACCCATGTTTGGAAATTGTAAATCCCCTAGAACTAGTATGATTTGAGAATCCCCACTTTTGTGGATTTGCACACACACAAACCAATTTTTTGTAGTTACATACACAAAGATACACCAATATCAATATAAGATCTTCAACGAGGAACCCTCAAACTTGTGATAGCGAGGAATTCTCAAATCTGCTACTGGTGCGGTGAGTAGTTATATTCATCATCCCTGTGGGGATCACGATTTGAACCCCTTCCAAAACTAAAGTGGAAAAACACATTTCAACTCTTGAACCAGAAGTCACAAAGCATTTATTTCATATGTACACTGAAGTAACAGGAAAAAAATAATAAGAACAAAGGGTAAAACAAAATGAGGGGTGACAATTAAATACCCAGTTGGTGGTGTAGGCACGTAAGCATTGATTGGGCACCTCACTCTGTCCAATATTGAAACCTTTTTGCCAGAACGCCATCCACACCAGGAGCCGTTTCTCTGGGGGTGGTCACATGTTCTACTTTTAATGCAGTCCTCATGTGGTCACGAACAAGTACCATTCCTCTCCCGATGCTGTCTCTTTCTTTTATGGCATGTTCCAAATGCCTCAAGTTCTCAGATCTACATCACCCCAAAACTGAATTCACTCAGAAGAGGCCAAATGTGAGTGTCTTATGTCCACCAGTGCAGGTGGTACATGAGAGCAAGGGGTTGCTTGCTTGGTTGGGTACTTCCTTCTTATCTAAATCTCAAACTTTAATTTTTAGGTTCTACTTCTATAATAGAGTATGCTTTTTTTTCCATGGCTGAAGTGTCCTATAAGTCCCATCCCCTTTGGCCCGGTAAATGAAGAATTTTTTTACCGCGAATTCCATATGGTGGGTTGTTACCTGAGCATTTGGAGTTCCCTGCCGAAGATACACAATAGAAATCCAAACTGAAGACACACGATCTAGGCCCAATGTCTAGATTACTCTCTTAACTGTGCTGATGGACTTCATTCTCAAGAACTCGTGACTACCCAATTCCACAACCATGTATTACATGTGTTTCGGCATATTAAGTGTACAATATTTTGAGAACAAGGAGCAAACCCTCATCTTATCTTACTGCCTAGGGATCGATCGAAGCATAGGCTACTCCCCCACGTATGCGGGCTCTCCTACTGACCGTGTGGGCTTCTACTTCCTACTTATGTGGGATCTTTTGAGTAAAAAAAAAATACAATATTTTAATTTTATATGTAAGGCTATCTTATCAATATTTGAGCATGGGCTCAACCTGTTTATTTGGGTCCAGGCTTGACTTCCGCCACAGATACAGCTCATGTAACTAAGTGCTTTTCATGGCTGGGTTGGATAAGGCCGGAGCTTTTCCAAGCCCATGCCATTTATTTATCAGGCCTGAAAGTCAAGTGCAGGGACAGCCCATTTACAAAATCTATACAGCCTATGGTGTTGATTATGTCAGGTCCATGCATATGCAAGCCCGCGCCGAACTCACTTGACAATGGGGTAGAAAGAAAGGCCCAGGAACAGTCCACTCCTGAGAAAAAGGGCCCAAATCACTTGGACCTAACTGATTTTTCAAAATACTATAACATTGTCATTGTCATGCTTTCTATGAACATAATATTATTATATTCATAGCGTATAAAGTTAATTTAAGCGTGTCTTAAGAATATCAGCATTATATTTTGAAAATAACTTGGACGTATTGTAGGATTTACCTAAAACAATTATTTTCCTTTTCTCTGGTGAGAAAAAAAAAAATAACAATCAACAGCCACAACAACCAACAAAAACCAACCCCCAACAACAAATTGAAAAAAAAATTCCAATTATTTTTTTATGATAACATGACTTTTCAAAATATTTCCAAAAATTGGAAAATAATGAAGGAAAAGTGGAGTAGAAAATGGGAAAAACGAAAGTATAAAAAAAGTAGTTCTTAACATTAGCTCGTATAAATATATATTTATAGGGGGACGTTCATGTGCATCCATCCCTCACCATAGGGTGAGGAAACTTTTCCTTTTTGCACATGAATATTTCTTTTGTGCATATGACCATATATGACTTTTCCTCTTTTGTACATGAAAATTTCCAATTATGGAAGTGTGTCCCTCACCCTATGGCATATATTATGGAAATTTCCAATATATGAGGAATAATCATCTCTCACCATAGGGTGAGGGACACTTCCATTTTGGGGTCTTTTCAAGTACAAAAGACCCCACCCCATGTACTTGAAAAGTCACTTTTGTACTTCAAAAGACCCCAAAATGGAAGTATCCCTCACCCTATGGTGAGGGAAAAATGCATATGAACATTCTCCTATATATATATGTGTATATATATATATATGGGAAATATTGATATGCATCTATCTCTCACCATAGGGTGAGGGATACTTTCATAAATGGTATTTTTCAAGTAGAAAACAGGGATTTCAAGTACATAGAGTGAAGTACAAAAGGGGATTCATGTGCAAAAAGGGAAAGTACTTTCACCCTATGGTGAGGGATAAATGCACATGAATGTCCCTATATATATATATATATATATGACAAATTCTCAAGAACACCCCATTCTAATAGCTCCCATTTCTCCTACTTTTTAGGCCATGGAAATAATCTTCAGCCAATCAGATCTTTTCACACACTACTCCCATGAGTTGTCACAAGTCCAACTTTGATGCCCATTTAACGTTTACTAACCGTTGGATTGAGATACCAAGAAAAAGATGCCTCTGTCTAAAATCATTAAATCTTAGGGTCATAGATCAAGGTGTATGGATGATCTAATGGAGTTGAGATTTTAAGTATAGGTATATCTTATCCACATCTTTCCATCCAACGACATTCAATAGTTGTAATGTATAACAGTGGACCCCACAAGAAGGGGAGTTTATTTTTTTCGTCCACGCGCACACACCATGCAATGCTAAATGAATATAAAATATACATTTTATATTTTTTTTCTTCTTACTTCGGTGGTCTTTCTTCCCGGGTGTGCCAGGCTTTCTTCCCACTTTGGTGAGCTTCCTTCCCAGGTGTACCGGGCTCTATATAAATATTAAAAAAAAAAAAAAAAAAGGGCCCCAGCCACTAAAAGCTGGGGTACCAAAAAAAAAAAAAAGAATATAAAATATACAAACATATTAAAATGTATTTTGGGCCAAGATAGGATGGAATGGCAAAACAGATGTGTTGGGGGCAAGGCCTCGATGATGGTGATGAAAGTACGTTTTTATTTTATATCTCGATTACTAATGAATTTGAGATTGGCCTTAAGGCTCAAGTCAATCTGAATGTACTAACAGGTTTTGATTTGCTGGACTCAGGTCGGGCACTAGGGTCCTTATTCAATCCCAAAATCTTAGTTTTAATTAATTTTAGTTTTTGTTTTACAATAAATCAACTAACTATTAGTTATCTAGACTATTGGTATGCTTGAGCTCAAACCGATGTCAAATTGATTGTTTTCATACTTGTCATTAACTTATTTGGTTTTTTTTTTTTTTCCTAAATCTTCGTTTTTTATCATAACAAACAAGCTTTTATTGATGACCAATCAATAAAATCTAAAGGCTTTAAAATAAGTCATCCAAAGACAGAATATATATTGCAAATTCGATGGGCATATATAAAGAGTTAAAACTACTGTGAGAATTGAAGCTCATGAAATACTACAAAGAGATTGGCTTAATCACTAGTAAGGATGGAGAGATTGATGAAGATGTCGAACATATGATAAAAGCGAGATGGTTGAAGTTGACACTTGCTTCAAGAGTGCTTTGTAACCAACGAATGCCAATAAAATTAATTTTTTTTTTTTTATAGAACAGTATAGCTATGACCTATGAATCAGAATGCTGTCAAATCAACAAGCAATATATACACAAAAAGAAAATAGATGAGATGAGAATATTGATGTGGATGTGTGGTAAAATTAGGAACGATAAAACTAGAAATAAGTGATTTTACGAATATTTATGGGTAACATCAATAGAAATAAAATTAGATAAACTCATTTAAGATGATTTTGGGCATGTCTAATGTATGCCGGCAATGGCACCAGTAAGCAGTGCAGGACCCATGTGAAGACAGCCCGAGCTGGTCACTCCAGGTCAGATTTAAAAATCGCACAGGGTAGTAATGGGCCTCTGGCCAGATTGATTCTATGGCCTGGCCTAAACCGCGTCGAGTCGTCATTTGTATCCGCTAAGTCTCATTATTTGCTGATCAATTCATCCAATCTTTTCAAAGGTAACTTGGATTTCAAGTCTAGTCACAAACTGGTCTGGACATTACCAACAGATTCTTATGATTTTGGTAGAAAAAATGTGGACACTTTGTTTTTCTTTAATTTACTATCAATTTTTGTTTCTAAGATTCTTTTAAGAACTTTTGTTTTGTTTGATAGTGATATTTTCATTTAGTGTGATTGTTATTTGTTTCTTGAAATTTGTTTAGTGACTCATTTCTTGAATTTTGTTTTGTATTGCTTTGGATTGGATTAAAGTAGGCCATGTTTGGTTATCCAGATAATGATTATGACCTGTTTGTTTGAATGTGATATGTTGATGTGTATATATGTTTCGTTATAAAG
Source organism: Persea americana (assembly GCA_029852735.1). NCBI lineage: Eukaryota > Viridiplantae > Streptophyta > Magnoliopsida > Laurales > Lauraceae > Persea > Persea americana. Next base: position 4,531,218 of record CM056819.1, read on the forward strand.
ATAGTGGCCACTTTTTGAATTTTTTTTTTCTTGGACCATATTATGATGTTCACAATTATGTTGAAATTGACTATTGTCTGCCCCCACCCAAACGAAGATCTTAGGTCCCCCATTGCCGATAAGAAAAAATTTGGCTATATACGTTGATGGCCCACCAAGGGAAATGGCTAGCCGAAGAGGATGTGAATGGAGGTAGTAAAAATAGATTTTAAAAAGTGCAACTTATCTAAGAATTTAGCTCAAGATAGATCGGAATGGAACAAGGCTTTGATAATGATGAACAAACAAAATTTTATTTAATGTGAAAACAAAGCAAGGCAACACAACCTACAAACAAAAACACCATCAATGCCCGTATAAAAGGATTATATCGAACATAAACAAAATACAACGCCACACCTCATAACTAAACAATATACTAACTAACTTGAGCGTATAAATTATAAAACTTATCCACCCCTTGTCTGTCTGAGACTGTTGAGAAAATTCGCATTCCACCTAAGGGAGAGTATTGACAAGTATTTATGCTGCACCCACATACAAAGCTAATACGAATAGGCCAAGAAAGCACTTCAGTCTCTTGGAAATAGTAGAAGAATTCATCAAATTAGGAAATTGCACAGGATGAATCACTCTCGATAATCGGTCTTTAAAAGTATCTACCAAAACAAATACAAATGACCATCAGAATTGCTAACACCTCAACTCCGCTAGAATCTCTGGTACCCACTGATGTGATTTTAAATTCAATCCTTTAATACTGCAAGTGCACAGTTGTCTTGTTGAGACAGTGTCAATTACAGGTCGATCCCACAGGGAGCACTACTAAGTTAAAATTTAAAATCTGATTTTTTTTTTTTTTTGTTATCAATGATAATGACAAGAGAGATAATAAGAAACAATAATAAAATTAAGAAAATTCTAGATCTAAAGTGCAGAAATAAGATATAATAAAAAGCAGATCAGAATATCATGAATCCATTAAGTAGTCCCACCATCATTCTATGCAATTGATAAAATAAATTTGTCCCAAAAATCCTTCAAATCAGAAACAAATCAATGTTTCTGATTTGGATAATTTGTCTATCAAAGAGCACAATTTTCCACAATTTATTTAAGGCAAAAATCTCCTTCACCTAATGAAATTATGAACTTAACTAAATATCACATATTAATCAAAGATAGATTATCAAAGAATTTCAATCTAAGAATAATCTATTAAGAAAACATACATGATTAAAGCGTTATTCAAATAAAAAAATTATATAGCATAGGTTGTCAATGACAGAAGGCAGATTTATTATTATAATTAATACGCAAGAGACAAAAATATCACATAAATTAATGATAAGAAACACTTAACTTCATCTGATACTCTGATCCAGGGATCTACTCCTCCATTGCAAAAGATGTGATTTTCATTGAGAACTTCATGGCAATTACAATCTTCTCTCAACACTCTTCTAACCTAGTTCTGGAACAGGGCTCCAGAATACCCAAAAATATCCCTAATTCTATTAATTAGGAAAAGAAGAGAGAGAGGAGAGAGAGAAAGTAGTGGACGTCCAAGGGGGTTTTTAGTCTCCCGTATGCTTTCTTTTGGTTCCTTTTATAATTCCCGGTTATCTTACAGATACATTGAATCTGGACACCTTCTCTGCAGATTTGGTTTATCTTCATTGATAAGGTATATCTCTTTATCCTTTTTGAATTTGAATGAGATGGAAGCTTTTGGAAACCTCTGGATGGCTTGGCTAATCTTCAGATGGGGTCCCACAAGAGATATGCAGCAATGGATTATCAACGGTGTGGATTTTAGTGCAATCCCGTCTAAAAATGAATATGAAAATCTCCGGGCCCATAACTTTGTCGATTTAGCTCTGATTTGCACAATCTTGGGCTCCACGGACATCTACTCTGAATAAGCTTTCCAACAGTAGGTAAATTACATCGATCTGACGGTCGGATTGAAAGTTATGGTCATTTGAAGATGAGTTATCCTGAGAAAAACGGGATTAACTTTTAAAATCTGATTTGCAATGAACTCTATCTCTGCACAACTTTCATTTTTGAAAGGATATCAGATGTGGATGATTCAAACTTTTCTTCTTTTATTCCAATCAAACTTTTACTCTTTGAATTATCCGTTAGTAGTTTCAAGTCTGCAACAACTGCGGACCCTGCCATGTGGGACATTTCATCTGCTTGAACAGTGGACCCTATGAGAAGTCTTCTACTGTAGTTAGGACTCTTCAATTGACATAATGAGTGGACCCCTCCTTTCATTGATTTGCACATGGCTTGTATGTGGGGTCCACGTGGTGAATTATTCAATTTACTTCTTTTTAAGCTTCAATTTAGCAATGTAGGGCCCATGATGACTATGTATGCTTGAAAGTGGTTCCGTGACAGAGGCCTGCAATTCTCATTTTCTGCACATTCTAATTCAACACATCAAACACAAAAGAGCCCATATTGAAGTGGGACCCATCCGGATAGAGTTTTACTCCAACTGGGACTCTTCGAAGAAAAATTGCATAATGTTCTAAATTAATGTAGAAAATATATGAAAAATATAAAAGTTCAGGTTTCTAGGTGAAAATGCATGAGATGATGGAATTAAATGAATAATGATGCAATTCACCAAATAAAACCCCTAATTCATCCTAAAATGATGCATAAATATGCAAATTCATGAACTTAACACCCACATTCTTGGAGAACATAAAATTACCTCCCATCTATAGTTGTGGAAAACTCCTCTAAATCCTGCCAGCCTAGCCTGCCCTCTAGTCGCCTCATCTATGTTGAATGTTCTTCAAGCAATACAAATACCCACTGAACTTGTCAAAACACAGTCAGCAAGTTTTTCTTGCTACGTTAAATGCTCACACACCCACGTACACACACCATAGGTGTGCTTCGTGCCTAGCCCAATTCGGGCAGAAAGAACTTGATAGAAGCCCAAAGTCCAATTCGGCCCAACCCGGCCTGAATAAGGGATGCTTGTAATTTAGTGATTAATTTGTCCAAACCACCTTCTAGAAAGCTCTAACAAGTAATAAAAAAGCTTGTACAAGCATCATGTGGGGGTGGGCAGTTACAAATCGGCATCACCCATGAGTCATATGACTCACAAGTGTAACATCTCAGCGCTACATATCACCATCAGTAGTGACAAAATTCATGGGTATGTACTAAGGAGTGAGGGACCAACTCCACCCCACAGTAATAGAAATCAGCAGACCAAACAATTTCTCACATTCAAACCATCAGGTCATATCACTTTGTTGTCACCAAATCATCAAAATATATCAGTTTGATACTTTTATGTCACCAAATCAAAATAAATCAGTGTGAATGATCACATCATCCACCAAATCAAAACTAGGTACTTATGAGAAATTGACAATGAGAATTGCAATAAGCCACAAGTCTCTGCAACAGGTAGGCTTACCCTACTTTCAGCTGTTACAATGGGTTATCACTGTCCAATGATGTTTCACATGCCCCAAATCTGCATGTACTGTGGACCATTGCAGACCATTGATCAATCAATTAATCATAATTCCACAGTTGGGTGTCATTTTTTTTCTTCCACTTTTTTCTATATTTTAACCCATATCTTGGGGTCACTTAATTAAATTACACCATTTATAGATCCATACATGTCACCATCATTTTGACTTTTTTGCATCTGTGGCAGGTTGTATGGGGATTCAGTTCCTGCACAATGCTTGGCTTGCTTCTTGAAACCTAACTGCATCTAGGCCCCAGGAACTAGGCCTATCAATCTAGCCATCCAATAAGGAAATCCGACCTCAAAATGACTGTAAAATGAGGGTTTTTGTTTTTCTTAAAATGCCCGAGAGCATAAACTTGGACACAATCTTTGAAGGTCCACCAATTTGGGGCCAGGCTAGGACAATACCATTCCTAGCCTATCCTGTCTTGACCCTCTTATTTTTCTTATTTTTACACACACACACACACACACGAATTTTCATTTTTTTCGTATGTTTTTTAATTTTTGTTTGTTATTTCTTTTCTTTTTCTGATTTTACCATTGCGCTATTTCTCTACTGGAGGTTTGGGATAAGTCTTATATTAAAATGATGCATATTTTATTAAAACAAATTTTATCTACGAGGTTCTAGTGCTTAGACATTAAATTCTTACAACTTGATGAACATTACTTGTTAACCATTCTTTATAGTTAATTGTTTTCACTTATTTCTAAGTTGTGCTTTGTAATTGTATGACCTTGATCAATGTCAAAAAATCTCTAACCACACATCTACCTCGATTTAGAACATTGTTTGAATGTTATCTTTCATTAGACTAAATCTCAATGAGATAAAAGGAAAAGAAAAGGAAAAGACCCAGTTCCAAAACCATTAAAGTTGAGTACCTAAAGCCTAAAATCAATGGTAAAAATAATTTTATTAGAATCATAATTAACTAACCTCAAATCCACACCATATGTGCCCCTGTCATTCCCTTAAAATTGCGATTGAAATTCCAAACATCCAAATTGGCGCAATAAAAATAAAGGAATTCTCATTTTTTTTAAAGGCAAATCATTGTCTTCATTTTATTTTTATGTTTTCAAGTCATTACTGAGTAAATAGAAAGTTTTAAGTCTGTCATGTTGCTTGTTGCACGTACTAATGGTCCCAAAACTGAATGAATAAAGGAGGAGGGCTAACGTCCTATATGACACTCGATGTTCGGTGGCAATGTAGAAGGTATAAAAAAGTTATTATTATTATTATTATTTTTGTTTTCTGTAATGGGGCACCGGCCAAGAGGGTAGGATAAGGTCTTAGCTGGCATAGGCCCTATGAGGGCTTTAGCCTGCTATAGGCTTGGCCCACATTAGGGGAGGGTAACAAATAAGGACAACCCTGGGCCTGGCCAGCCCTTTGACAACCCTACGGGGAATGCATACATTGATTTGGGTTTTGGGAATGTAATCCCACATAAGATTTATTCAGTCACACTTCAGAACAGGAAATGAAAAGGAATGCGAACCAAATCATATGAGACATTCTGTATAGGGAATTTAGAAGAGTACATGATTGGCCAAAACATGTAACAAAAATGTATTTGTTTAGGAAACACATGATTGGTACTTGGTAGTGATAATTTTAGTTAGACAAGTACTACATAAATACATTAGTGAAAGATCCTATATAAATATATATATATATATAGGTGTACTTTTGCCTTGACACAACACGTAGCACCAGGTGCCCCACAGCCACAGGTCTTGGGAAAGGTGGAGATGAAAAGATAAGGTCCAGGTGGGACCATCCCATATGTGAAAGCTTTTATAGGTAAAAATGAAATATATTTATATATTTGATTGAATAGTCCAGTCCATTTGGATCGGAGTAAACCACATGCATTCATGACTATAGAATGAAGTGAGGTTAAGGCTAAAAATCAAGAAAGAAAAAAAATAAAAAATGGGTTATGATAATATTTTGTCTTTAGTAGTTTGGTAGGAAATGTTTTTGACTTTTTATGTAAGAAGTATGTGTTTTTTTGTCTTTCAGTGATGAAAGGAAGTTGCTTTATAAACCTTTTTTTTTTTAAAGGAGGGAATTTTGAAAATATGTATATTTTATTGAAAAATGCTTGCTTTACTTCACTCCACTCTGCTAGTGAAGTTCCCAAAGGGGAAGGGTACTATGTTAAAGAGAACTTAGAATTTAGTTGAAAAGCATTTTTACATTTTATAGCTGCATGCTTTTCAAGGCTTTTTTTTTTTTTTTAGGTTTTTTCTTCTTCTGCCAATTCTCTTTTTCTAGGCTTAAAATCAGACACATGTCATTAAGAATTTACCTATCCTCAACATTTTCAAACTAAAAAATGGGTCAATTGGAATGTTTGTGGGGGCCATCATGTCCCAAAAAACTTTACCCAAAAGTAAAGGAGAGGGGAAAATGTTGATTATGTTTGCAAAAATTTACTGATCCTATTTTCAAACTAAGAAGTCAGTCATTTGAAATGTTTGTGGGGCACATCAGATTCCACCACAAGGTGTCATCTCCCAACTACAAAACTAGGTTTCTAAGAAAAGAGATGAGCCCATGATATTGCCATGATTAAACTGTTTGCATGTGAGACCACATGTTTCTGGTCTCCATAGGCCCACTACTTGCTCTTCCAATTTTTATTTTATTTTCTGGTTTTTCTGAGATAAAAAATAATTGGACTTCTAGATTTGTAATCTCACTCAAAGTAGGTTAAAGTCTTCTGTGCTTGTGACTCCCTTGGAAAGCTCTCCGGATGGATCAAGAGCCATAAAAATAGCTCTAGTTCTGGTGGATCGAATCTATTCTCAAAGAGGATTTCTAAAGAGAGTGGGAATAATGGTGACTGAAATAGGGTTTATCAATTTGAAAATATAAAAGCAGAAAGATCTCAAATTTATAGTTCTAACTAGATGTGTGATTGGGAATAATGGTGATAGTGTCAATGCATTGGTGATATGGTCACCTATTTCTCCATATTTGGACCACAAATTTTTATATGAGATGGAGACAACTCAGTGATGCAATCCTGTACATATAGAAGCTCAAATGGGATGTATTATTATTATTATTATTTTTATTTTTTTTTGTATTTCATTTGTAAAGGGGTGTTTTAATTTAGTAGTTGGCGATATCACCAATGTGGGCATTTTCATCCAAAAAAATTTTGCGACACCCTTTGCGGTCGTTCTTATACTTTTCTTTACTTAGTCATTCAATCCAAGTTTAAGCAAAATTATTTCATAAAAACCCCTGTTTTTTAATGACATTATGATGTGATCATCATCTCATAGTTTCAATGTTACCCTTTCACTGTTCTCGCTAGTTTTTACAAAGTAACACATCAAAATAGTAAAAAAAAAAAAAAAAGACATTGAGCTGTTACACATATTCTAAATAATTATATTGAAGCGCATAATTAGCTTAAGATCTGTCGATCCATTAATAGCTCGGTGGGGAGACATCTCATTCTCTATAAAAACAATCAAAGATTGACCCATTATTGTTCATTTGGTGATTAGGGACTTCTCAAATGAAAATTTTCAAAGCATAGCCAAAGGTCATAAAACTTTCAATGCTTAACCAACTGTCATAGAACGTTTATAATTATTTTACATTTGCATGTTAGTAAGGGGTGAAGAACGACCTTTTACAACTATTCTTATGTATCTATCCAGAGTTCTAACGTTGGCAGACACCTTTCCTCAACACCCAAGGGCACCCTTGCAAGAGGGCCAGCCAAGAGCCCCAACCCCCTTAGCTGGAATGAAAAAAAAAAAAAAAAACCATTATAGTAAGGGGTAGAAACTACAATGAATGAGGGGTGACAGTTAAAAGAGGTACAATAAATGAGGGGTGACAATTAAAAGCCAGTTGATGGTGTAGGCAAGTAGGCACCGATTGGGCAGTTAATTGTATCCTTGAAACCCTTTTCCACATAGCTCCATGCACACAAAGGGTCCCTTTTTCTATTGTGGTTACACTTAGATGTACTACTTTTAATGTAGTCCCAGGGAGTCACGAACAAGTACCATTCCTCTCCCCATGCTTTCTCTTTCTTTTTAAGACATGGTATGGTCCGAATGCCTTGATGTTTCACCAATATAAGTAGTGGTGTAATGGTTCAATTAATTATGTGGTTTAGAAAAATCGTTAATCGATTCATATTTTACGGTTTTCAATTTTTAAAAATTGTTATCGTACCCTAAAAAACCTTTAAAGAATCGAATCGCGATTAACCGTATTAGACGGTTTGATTACAGTTTATTATCACTTAAAATACATTTTATTTTTTTATTTTTATTTTTGCCATAATGCAAAATACATGTTCAAAAGTCAAAACCAAATATTCACAACAACAAATTACATAATTCCAAAATATTAAAGTAGCATTAAAATATTCACATAGACAAATGAAATAATAAAGTGCATTTTTCCGGCAAACACATCCTTGATCCTTCACTTCTTTTTTTTTCATTTTTCCACCAATCATTTTACAGATGCATGCTTTTCAAGGCTTTTTGTAAAAACAACTAACTAAAGCATACTTTACGATTCGATTCGGTTAATAACCGTAAGTCAGGACTGAAAACCAAAACTGAACCGTGAAACACAGTTTTTCAACTTTAATAACTGAAATAATAAAACACTGTTATTAACCATTGATTCGATTCGGTTCGGTTGGTTAGACGGTTTTTCGATTTTTTTTTTTTTTTTTTTTGAGGCAAATTTGTGTTTACTGTAAGCTCTCTACCTCCCCCCATGAGAATCTGTTTTCTTCTCTATTGCCAAAAATCAGTTTAGAAAATCGAGAAAAGTTGAGTGGCAGGAATGATTGGAGCAGCTTTTATCGCGAATTCCAAATGTTTGGTAGTTGGGAGCCAGAATTTTAAACTCCCAGTCGAAGATACACCAAAAGAGCCCAATTTGAAGATACAAGATACGGGCTCAATATCTAGATTAATCTGTTGTTTGTATTAATGGGTTTTATACTCTAGGACTTGAATACTCGATGCCATAAACATATAATGTATGTGTTTGTGTGTATTAAGCCCGTACAGTGTTATAATCTTAAATCAAATATTTGAGCCTGGGCTCAAGCCCTTTATTTGGGCCAGGTTTGATTTCTGCCACAATAAAAAACAGCTCCTATAACTATGGCTGGGTTGTGCAAGCTGGAGCTTGTCAAAGCCCAGGCCATTTTATTTATCGAGCCTGAAGTCAGGCCCAGGCATAGCCCACAGAAACAGCTCCTATAACTATGGCTGGGTCGTGCAAGCTGGAGCTTGTCAAAGCCCAGGCCATTTTATTTATCAAGCCTGAAGTCAAGCCCAGGCATAGCCCACAGAAACAGCTCCTATAACTATGGCTGGGTTGTGCAAGCTGGAGCTTGTCAAAGCCCAGGCCATTTTTTTTATCAAGCCTGAAGTCAAGCCCAGCCATAGCCCATTTTACAAAATATGTAAAGCTTATTGTGTTGAATGGGTCAGGTCAAGCCGGATCTTATCCATAAACAGGCACAGGCGAAAGTCACTTTAACAATGGGCCTAGAAAGAAAGGCCACACCTGAAAGGACCAAATCCAAACCTTGTGGGCTAGGCTCGGTTAGGTGTTGGTTTAGCCAGTCCATAAGCACCCCTACCTGCAATATAACTGCAGTCAAAAGCTAGAGGCCAGCCATCAGTCTCTTTCAAATCCAGATTCTCATGCTCTTATCCTGGACATAAGAAAGTGTCAGGTCAGGCCGGATCTTATGCATGTGCAGGCAGAGGGCTAGGAAGACTGGCACAGGTACAGTGTAGAAAAAGCCCAAACCCAAACATTGTGTGCTAGGTTTGGTCAGGTGTGGGCTAGCCAATCCATAAGCACTCCTACCTGTAATATAACTGGAATCAAAAGTGATAGGTCGACCCATCAGTCTCTCTCAGATCCTGATTCTCATGCCCTTATCCCGGCCATATGGTGGGCTTTTTGGAGAGTGAAAATGATTATATTTTCAGAGGGAAGAATAAGAACGTCGGGCCCGTTTGGCACTTTATTAGATTAGTAAAAGTCAAGTAAAGTATCCATTTTTCAGATAAAAGATCACATCAATAGCAGTTTAATTCAAAATTCACTCCACCTTTTTCCAAAAAAGTTAGAAACCAACCTCATTTCAATTTGATGCTTTACTATACTTTATTTTACATGTAAAATTACCAAACAGGGCCCAGGTGCATTGGCGCTAGCCAGTATAGATTTTCATGAGTAAATATATCAGCTTCATCAAAATCACCATGCATCTTTCGTCTCCGAAATCAGATCTAGATCAAGCTGCGCTCTTCTATATTGTGTTGCAGCTTTTAATGCGTCTTCAAGGCAATCGGCTTTCAGTTTCACCATGTTTTATAGGATTCTCTTGTGCTTGCGGGTGCTATCAGAGGGCCTCTAATCATCTCCGTGAAAGAGGCTAAAGCGCGATCGGCTCTCTTTGTGCTAGAGATAGTTAAAAGATGTGCTCGGCCCATAATCATTTTGTGTATAGATGCGCTTGAAGTAATCAGCTATAAGGTATCACTACCACTGGCATATTTACATGATCATCAGCGACATCCAGGACTGTGTTGGAGGTTTTGATTCCTCTCAGACTTCGTACATTCCCATAAAACTATAATTTTGTTTTCCACTAGCTTGCTAAATTGGGTCAAGCTAACTTTAGTGTTTTTTGGAAAAGGGAAGGCTAGCTTGTGGCATTGTGGTGGTCTGCTTATATATATATATATATATATATAAATAGGGAGCTGCTCTCCTCAGCTGCAGCTGAAATTTAATTTCAGCTGCAGCGTGTGATAGGCTCGTGTGGCAGCGGCAGTGGCAGTGGCAGGATCAACTCAATCACATGTTTAGAAATCAAGCCCAAACCCAGTCTTGATTAGAAATCTAGCTGAGCTGAGCTAGTCTTGACAATGCATAACAAGCTTAAGATCAACTCAATCACACGCTGCAGCTAAAATTAAATTTCAGCTGCAGCTGAGGAGAGCAGCTTCCATATAAATATATATATATATATTTATAGGGAAATATTCAAGTGAGAACTAGTTCTCACCATGCCTTCGTGAGAACTATTGGTGGGGCCCACCTAGAAACCACTCTAAATCGCGCATAAACAGTGACCTCCCTTAATAATTACTAATCCCGAGGCTTGACATCCATCCAAATGGATTGGGCCATTGGATGGATGATTGGATTTTTTTTTTCTTAATATGAAGCCATTAAACTCATGGGCAATGGATGAAGGAGTTAGAGGCATGGGATTAAGGTCAAACTTGATACTTATGGTACTCCCATATAGATCTTTCCATCCCCTCTGGTCCCATCCCTTCATAGGATCCACAAATTAGCCCCATAAAAAGTTCTCATAGTGACTATGTGAGAACCGTTCTCACTAGAACAAAGCCCATATATATATATATATATATTTTTTTTTTTGAGGTTGATGATGTTTCTTGTCTTATCTAGTTTGTTCTTATTTTGGTGGTTGTCTTCCTGCTCCTTTCTTTAATAAGAGTCTATTCTTATTACAAAATAATAATAACGAGTTTAGATATAATTTCCATACACCCCTTTATTTATTTTGGACAATTGTACTCCCTTTTCTTTTTATTTTATAGAACTGCATCTTTTTTATGATATTGTGATATTATCAAAGTCAAGTTCTCTGGAATGCCATTTTTCACTAGCACCTCCTTTTGTTTTGCATATGGGATCTACCTATGATCAATCAAATTCCATCACGATCACCTATGTCTTGTAAATTGGCACTAATCCTAGATTGACATGATTTGGACCTCATTCACTGTTGGAGGATGATCCAAAATGTTGAAGTGTTGGGGAAATTACTTACAAAGAATGCGCAATCAGAAAATCAAATAAATAGTTAGAATAAATAATTAGTGAATAAAGGTGAATGATTGTGAATGTGAGAAATTAATCAAAAAAAGCAAAAGAAATGGGCAAGGCACACCAATTAAGATGATATCTTAAAGACAGCAATTTCCCACATGTAGGTGGTTTTGATCAAATTATGTCCCCATGATACAATGCCCAACTCTGATTCAAAGTCCGCATACTAGAATCAGAAATATGGAATTGCCCTTAAAATCAAAGTAAAAATAAAAAAATAAGAAACTTCTCTCAGATGATGTGCTTTTGAAAATATTGTCTTCTGTTCATCATAAGTACTTTGAAAAACTTCAAATCACCTTAATTTATAATGTTTGCAAGCAACCTTTAAAATTGGGTCACATCCACTCAAATGGGCCCAAAAGACACATCTCATCCAAAGGGCACAAAACACTTGATTTTGAAAAGACATATTCAAATTCTCTTGGAATTTATTTTTTAAATCATTGGGTTTTAGAAAATATCCAACATGAAGACCATAGGGCAGATGGGTATGGCTATTCCGTGGCCAGAAGATGACATAACACTGGCTGGGGAGTCTTTACCCAAAAAAAAAAACAAAAAAAAACCCTGGGTGGGGACTGAATCCTTGGATTACTGGTTTAGAAGTGACACTGGGGTTGATTGGCAATGGACCTGGAAGATGATACCAAGTAGTGGGCTGTAAAAGTGACAATGGGTCATAGACAACCTGGTTCTAAGACTCAACATGACTCACTTTATCCAGCTGACTTGACTCGACTCAAATGGCACCAAATCACTTTAACCAGACTCTCAACATGGGGTGAAACTTATCCGAGTCAGTTGGCTCAATCCACTTCCAAATAGCTCGGTCAAGTTGTGCGTTAGAACTAAGGTTGAACCTGGGCATTACTAATCTGCTAGGTCATGGCCCTTAGCAATAACATTGGGCATCATGTTGTTGAAGTTCACAGTGGGACACCGGAGATGGACCTTGAATTGGTGGGGATTGACCTTGAAGGTAAGGGCAGGTGATGGGCCATTGAAGTTCTTGGACCCTTGACCTAAAAGGTAGTGAGAGGCCAAGGGCCTTCACCGTATGAGCTTGGGCCACGAAGTTCATGGTGGTTCATGGCCCATGGGCTTGTGATGATGAGCTTTCATGGAACAGTGGTCCATGGGCCTTCATGGAGGTGTTGTAATGTGTTTGACCGTGACATCGAGGGCAAAACCCCGCTATATCCCTAAAATCGTTAGTCCTTGAGTTAACTTGAACCCAAATCCCCTAATAAGCCTAACCCTAAGAGCGCGTTTGGGTAATGTCATCAGAAAGGAACTTTGTGATTTTCCTTGATTTCGAGGAAAACTCAGGTTTGGGTGAATAGAGATACAGTGGAAGAGGATTTTTCAAATCCTCCAGACCCATCAAATATCCTCTCTTCCATTGATCCCTAGGTCTCCACCTCCTCAACGAATTTTATAAATCCATGCAGTCAAGGAAGCACATAAGCTACAAAAAAGTGACTTCACCTAAGGGCATGTTTGGTAACGAGAGAGGAATCCTCTATTTAGAGGAATCATTGCATCCGCGGAATTAGACTTTCTTATTTAAGGATTTATAAGGGAGATGATTCATTGCATTCCATGTTTGGTGAGCACAGAGGAATCAACGATGGTTCCTTCATATCCAAATTTGGTAACGGGAGAGGAATCCTTAAAAAAAAAAAAAAAATTTCATTTTCATCTCAATTGAGTATCTTGAGAGACAGAGTTGTAAGTGGAGTCCAACTTGGATGTCCAACCTGTAAATTTAGAACATTAAAGTTGAATACGTTTGAGTTGCAAATGGCAGTTAATGGTTATCATCAATTCCTGAGTTGCAAATGGCAGTTACAAATGGCAGTAAATGGTTATCATCAATTCCTGAGTTGCAAATGGCAGTAAATAAATTATATCATCTGTGGATGTAATGTTTGTATGTTACATGGGAAGTGAATGCAAAAGCAAAAACTCAAGCTTGTTTAGTGACTCTTTGTTGATGTGTCTGATTAGTGATGCTTTATTGCTATTAGTGTTGTAGTTCATTGTTCAATGAAGTCTGCTACAGTGGGCCTCATTTCAGTGAACTCAAATTAACATATGGCAGGGTGCAACAACAAAAAAAACTGAAGCAGGTCGAACAACATGTGGACTTGCCAATCTGGCAAGAGGGGTGCACAAGAAACGTCAAAAGGTGCTCTATGCACCCAAGAAACTCAGAATTCTTGACCATGAGTACCTCCTTAGTTCAAAGGGTTAAAATGAGCCATAAATTGAGAGCATGCATAATAAAATGATCAGGCTGAGAAAGCAAGCATCAATTCCTATAATATAGAATCAAATACATAAAGCTCCATCCTTCATTCCAATTACAAATTATACATGAAAATTGCATCAATTCCAATTCCAATTCCAATAAAAAATTACACAGCTTTATCTACCACTCCAATTATAAATCCAGTTACATCAAAGAAAGAAAAATTAGACCTGCTGTGGCAACACTTCCATTCCAATGTTATGGAAACCAATACATTTCCATTTCAACAACGAGATTTGAAATACAAATTTGTATCTTAGACTTTCATTCCAATTACAATATCCAAAGTACACTTCCCATCCATTTAGTTCTTCAAAACACAAAATTGAGAATACACTTCAATACCAATTGCGAGACCCAAAAACACATAAACCAAGAACAAAGGCTTTAAGCTATATGCATGTCTAACAGCCTAATGAAGCTCCCGACTCTTAGCTCATTTCCATTGTTTGGGAAAACCTACCCACGCGGTCTTGTTCTCGTATCACCTGGCCAAATTACACTCGGTAACTGTTGATTTGAACCGGAACGATTGGGAGGCTCAAAAAGAGAGTTTCTGGAGGTATGATAGATAATACAGAATAGTTTGACCAATAACCTAGGCCCTGATTGGCATTGTTTCAGTATTGATCTTAGTTTTTTGCTGAGACTGGGTTGTGCCAAAACTGATCTGTTGTGAACTTGTTTGACAACGTGCTTTTAAATTGTTCCATTGAGAATGTGCTGTGCGGAACTTGTTTGGTAACGATATAATAATTTTTTCTAATAAATGAAATCAAAACTTTATATTTGTCAACAATGTTGAATTTAAATCAATTATGAATATTCATGAATTCATTGTAAACATTAAAAAACAGTAGGGCCCACTCTTACAGGACTATAGCGTGAATCGCCCTATTTAGGAGTTAGAATGTGGGCCCATCTGTATAAATTACAATCTATATATTGTATCATTGTTTATGGGAACCACCTTTAGACTTACAATGTTTTACCCACCTTTAATAACTAGAATATGGGGCCCACCATGATAGGATTTACAATGTCGGCCCACCTTTAGAGGATTTACAATGTTGACCCACAAATTATTATTGGGAGCATGTGACGCATATTTAGGAATTCCAAAGTTCGTCCACATTTTGTGATTGTGAACATGGGTCCCACCTTTAGGGATTATATTAACTGCGTGTGGACTGTGGTTCTGTGGGTGTGTGGTGATGATCTTAACTAGAGCTTGGTGGTATGGATCTGAAATGGGGTGCAGTTTTCTTTTTTATTTTTCTCCAAATTTAAACCCAAAAGCAATATATGGTTATATGAGCATGTGCCCTGGTTGGACGACAGTGCTGGTTTAAATACTGATAATAGAACAATTACCAAACAATCAAATGATGAAAAAAAAACAACTGCAGAGAAATCATTAAATAAATTACTCAACCATCAAAAGATATTTATTACTCAACCATCAAAACATATAAAGAAACATCCAATATGACTCAAGTCATAAAGAATTAAAATGGAAAATACAAACATGGGGTTTGTGTGGTTTGGGCAAGAGATAGAAGGGAAATGGCCGTGCAATCCATTAAGGGGTGGGAGAGTGAGAATAAAAAGAAAAAGATGAAGAGAAAAAAAGATAGGAAAATACGGAAGAAAGGGAATATGAGCAATAACAAAAAAAAAAAAAAAAACAGAGGAGAGAGGAATAATATGCAGTGATTGGGTGGGGAGAGCAGATAGGAAATAAGATGGGGGAAAAGAAAGAAAAGAAAAGAAGAGACAAAAGAGGAGGAGGAAGAGGTGGTGGGAGTACGGGACAAATAGATATAGAGGGGAGGGGGTATGGGGGAGAGAGAGAGGGATTCGGTGTTGGCTGGGTGACGGTTAGGAAAGAGGAGAGAAGTAAAGGAAAACAAAAGAAAGAGGAGGAACTGGGTCGTCGAATATGATGGCAGTCTGAGAGGAAGAGGGGTTGAGAGAGGGAGAAAGATGGAGAGTTTGCATGCCTTAAGAGTATGAAGAAGAAAGAAGACAGAGCAAAAAAACTTACCAAGAGGTTTGCAGGCATGGAAATGAAGAAGGAACGAGTGGATGAGGGAGGAGAGAGGTCTCTTATATCGACTCAACACGCGGGAAATCCCTGATGCGTTCCAGCGGGACTCTTCCAAAAAAAAAAACGAAAATTTTTTGTTTCTGCATTCTTACTCCCGCCAGCCCGATTTTAGGAATGTACCAGCCAAAACATCCGCGAGGAACGGCATATTATAGTTACCAAACGTGTTTTCTTAAATTTATCCAGTGGGAACAAAAAAACACCCCATTGGCACGATGCCAAACAGGGCCCTATGTTCTGAATTCCAGTTCCAACTACATTAATGATGTCATAAGCAGGTCGAACAAGGAACCTATCAGCATCAAACTGAAGCAGGCCAGTTAGACCCATTCAATTAGTCTGATATATTTTCTTCAACAAAAGATTGCCACCATCAAAGATTCTCACAGCTTCAAACAGGGAGCTCTCCTTTCTCTAGTCAACTTGTTTCACCTTGCTCCGAATTTTCATTCCTGCATCAATATAGAAACTGATAGTGCATATATTACATGCACTCATAACATACAGTTGTCACAACATCCATTGTATTAAATTCATTACTAATTAAAAAATAATAATTTACTTAACAAAAACTCATGATTTTTTCCAGAACTTCAATCATCAGCTACAATTTCTGCGGAAACCAACTCTGCAGCAATGCACCCTACTGCTATCCTGTGGAAAGTTGGCAAATTAATATCATCACTTAATCCTTCATTCAAGAGATTGACTGATGTGAGTCTTAAGAGGCAACATTACCTGTTGGCACAACCCAATTTGAGGAAAAAGACACGGAAACGACAATAAAGAAAGAAACTCTCTTTTACATTTTTCTACAACAAGAGGATTGATCAAATGAGATCAGATCCCTTTCTCAGTCTCTAATCAAGAGAGAGGATGAAGAAATCGCTGTAGATAACCCAACGACAAGATGATTTGGGTTTGGCCGTCAGAGAGAGAGAGAGAGGGGGGGGGAAGAGGGAGACAGACTTGTTTGGAGAAAATAGTCAGCTGGAGAAAGACTTTTCCGATGCTTCAAAGTTGCAAGTGCAGGAGTCTAGGGCAACAAACCAAGAGAAGAGGAGACGAAAGTTCTCTGGGCAAGAATCCCTTGTGAAGAAGTAGAAGTAGCTTTTATACCTCCCCCTTTTTAATCGATGATTCATTCATTCCTATGGGGGAGGTCAAACCGGGAGAATCCATGTTCTAGTTGATTCTGAAAGTCATCAAGGCCGAAAATCCTCTGCAAAGAAAATTACCCAAATATGGGTTTTCCTCTTATCTGAAGAAAAATGGAGAGGATTCCTCTCAGTGGATGCTTACCAAACATGCTCTAAAGTGTTTCCCAAACCTAGAATGCAATGAATCCTCTTCTAAAAAAATCCTAGAGAGGATATCATGGTTCCTGGAAAATGAAGAAATCCAACCGATAAAGGATTCCTCTCTTTTACCAAACGTATCTTGAATCACTAAAATATGGATTCCATCATCCTCAAATTGTTATAACAGTACAATGTTTTCCTTTATCACTTTATTAGTTTGTTCTGATTGAAACTCATTGTTTGTGTTTCTTGAAAACAAACTTCTAGTGATTTTAATCGTATCTCGTGGCCATTGTAAACGCTATTAGATCACAATTTGTCACATAAAGGCACAAATAATAAGAAGAAAAAAAAGTGTTCTCATAACATTGCCTGAAGAAGTATTACATCAAACAAAAGCCCTAATTAAGCCCAACTCCCAAAGGAACAACAAAATCAATGCATTGTAGAGTAAAAATGACAGCAAATCCTAAATCCACTGCAGGTGATTATCAAGCAGGATGAAGATAGGTGCTCATCTACCATCTGTTGATGTGCTGTTATTGGATTGTAATTTAGTTCAATACTTGAAATCTCTTTGTTCTTTTCTTTCCTTCTGAGTGATACAGCTCCAGTCCAGCCATATCGTGTTGTGGGCCTTCGTAAAAAATGTTGTTCCTAAATGGGTTCCCACTTGGGGGTGTAAAACGCCTGCAAATTGGTCGGCCCAGCCGTGCCCAGGTCAGCTGGGGTCGGCCCAGCACAGCCCACAGCACGACATTTGCTGTGTCGTGCTGAGCCGTGCCAACCCATGCTCTGGGCCGTGTTGCACCCAGGCCAGCTGGGGGTCGGCCTAGCACGCCCTGCCCATTGGCCGGGCCGGGCATAGCTACGGCATGTTTACCGGTGTGTCAGGCCTTCCTGGACTTGGGTCCGGGCCCATTTTACACCCCTAGTTCCGAACAGAGCCCAACTTTAATCATGAGTTTCAGAGTTATGGATTAAAGAAATTGCCCTATCAGTTGAGCCCATCGTTTGTTGGATATTGTATTTTTTAGGGAATTGATAACATCCATTGAAAGGCCAGTCAAACATTGAATCTTGACCCAAAACAGGTTTTGATCTGGTAAAGGTAATAATGAGGAAGGAGAAGGGATGCTAAAAGGTTATCAGTTACCTTTGGCAATTTCATAGAAACAAGTTCGAGTTTCTATCATTAATTAGTGATAACTGAGTTTCTTTAGATATTTTGGATTTCTATCAGAGCTTTTAAATATATTAAATATTTTCTTTTACGAGCTTTTTGAATCTATATAAATCAGAATTAATATTATTAAATGTGGGGCCCGCATGGGGCCCTTTGATCAATCTGATCTTGTCACACACTACTATCCTCTGAATGTCAAAGGATCCAATGTTTTTCGCATCGATCCGAAATGGACTGGCCATTGGATTGAAATTTTAAACAAAAAAATGATGCATTATAAAATTGTTAAATTTGACGGCCGCAGATCAGAGGGTTCAGATGATCAGACGGGCTTTAAATTTTGTATCCGGATTGGCCCCATCTGGATCTTTCGATCTTCCACCACACCCGTAATTGGTGGGGCCACAAGTGCGGCCCACCGGTCGCCTGGCCCACTCTTTCATTCAAACAACCATAGAGGAAGACGGGCCATCTAAGCATGCATACAGATGGCGCATGACCCTATGCAGATCTCATGTCGGCGTACTGTGTGGACATCCATGAGAGGTCCACCTGAGGCCCCACCAATCATGCGGAAGGTCGGGAATAAAAGATCTAGATGTGGCTCACCTGTGTGCAAAATTTCAAGTTCATCACTAGCTCCATTGGTTAGCCTCATTTTGATCATTGTAAAAAAAAAATTAAAAAAAAAAAAAAAAGGATCCTTGGCACTCATGGGGTGGTACTTGGTAGTGGGTGACAAGATCAAATTGATCACCATGGTCCCCAGGCGCACCCACACAGATGTATAGATATTAGCAAAAGAAGCTCACACAACATCAATTGTATGGATATCCATGTCGAGCCCCACTTGTCCCCCTGTGATCAAACCAACCCATCACACACCATTACTTTGCTCTCCCCCATAAATGGGTGTTTGCATGATCCGAGACATCCACACAGGAGCACAAATAGGCCTGTCAAAGGGCTGGCTTGGGCCTAGCCCGAGCAGGTCAAAGCCATTGGAGGGCCTTCTCTACCTATGCCTTTACCCTATGCTCAAGGGCTAGGGTTTGAAAACAAGACAATAAAATTTAAGTAATTTGACATTGCCATGGAGCATAGAGTGTCAATCGAATATTTACCTCCTCGTTTATTCGGACTACCGACAATGCTTGCAATAAGCAAAATGGTGGAGTTAAATATTTTTATTCAATTGGTCCATGGTGATTAGAAAATATTTATCACATAAATTTAATTTGCTTTTCTTTAAATATATCTAATCGATCATCTAGTGCATAACAATCATCGTATTCGATTCCACTATGTTCCTCGGCATGTAACCAATCCTGTAAATACATTAAGGCCCCTACCGTCTCAAATTTTAGGCAACTTTTGTTTGGGAGAAGAAGAAGAGGAAGAAGAAGACAAATGTTGAAGAAAGTTTCCCAGGTTGGTTGTCTCAATAGACCTACAAGATGCTTAGAGCTCTAATTACAACAACTAAAGTTTCCCAGGTTGGTTGCCTCACTTTGTTGAACTTCTAATCCAATCATAGTAATTTCTATAGTGAGATTAATAATATCTAAAACAAGTAATTAAAATAAGAAAAATAATTGGATCAGGTACTTATGTGATTGATCTGGCCCTAGGCAGATATCCTATTCAAGTTTTGAAACTGATCAAGTAAAGAAAAAAAAAGTCTTGAAACTGATCAATTTTAAATCCAAGAAAGGAAAGCCTGCTCCTCTCTCTCTCTCTCTCTCTCTCTCTCTCTCTCTCTCTCTCTCTCATGTAAGAATTTCCATGTTTTCCAATAAGTCAATTTCTTCTTCTTTGTAGGGCCACATTTTTGTGATCAACCAAGGTTGGACTTGGAATGATCATATCGTGCTAGCTTTTCTTTTGTCCAAAATCTTATCCACAAGGGACCTTTCATCTTAAGATTTGTGGATGGCATGTGCTGGACATGCCCTTGTCCACTGCATGTAGCCCTTCATTTGGAAGTATTGTGGGGACAGTTGTGCTCTTGTCAAAGTCCAGACACTAGATTGGACTGAGCCCAACTTGGTAGGAAAACAGAACCCCCACGTGTTGTGATAGGGTCATAGCATGGGAACTTGATGTCCAATATAGCATCAACTTAGTCATGTGAGTGGGAACTTGACTACGCCTGTCGAGGGGATGGCTGTGCCTGGGCTCGGGTCGTCCAATTCCATCCCAAAAATAGGACGGGCCTACCAGGTGTTGTCCAATTCCAATCCTAAATTGAACGGGCCTACATCAAATCCTGTCCCTTACAAGCCCGGGCTAGGATAGGGCTGGGCCTGGGCTTAGCCCGATCATGGACTTAAGCAAAACATTATCTAATTATTCCTACTGTCATCAAACACCCGGTGTGAACCGAACTTTAAACCCTCCTCCTTTTTTCCAAGCTTGGGACTGGCAATGCAATGCAACAAGTAACATGGTGGAGTTTAAAACTTTTTTTTTTTTTTTTGCCAGTGACAATAGAAAATTTTCAAAAAATCAATAGAAATGAATAAGAATGAATATCCTATATGGGTCAAGTAATGTAGGATCGGTTAAAAACTCTTTTTTTTTTTTTTTTTTTTTTTTGCCGGTGAAAATAGAAAATCAGAAAATCAATAGAAATGAATGAGAATGAGTATCCTATATGCATCAAGTTAAAGTAATGTAGGATTGGTTAAAAACTTCTTCTTTTTTTTTTCCTTTTTTGGCCGGTGAAAGTAGAAAATCAGAAAATCAATAGAAATGAATGAGAATGAGTATATGGGTCAAGTTAAAGTAATGTAGGATCGGTTAAAAACTTCTTTTTTTTCTTTTTTGGCCAGTGAAAGTAGAAAATTAGAAATTCAATAGAAATGAATGAGAATGAGTATCCTATATGAGTCAAGTTAAAGTAATGTAAAAAAGAAATCAATAGAATTTATTTTTCTTTTAATATGTCTAAAAGATTAGTTAGTGCATTCCCATCATTGTCTAAATCATCATCACTAGTTGGGTTATGACTAAACCAATCTGGGGGACAAACTAATGCTTTTACCGTATCCGGTTTCAAAGAAGTCCTATGTGGGTCAAGTACCCTCCATCCAGTGCTTGATACTGACTCTAAAGCAACTGTAGAAACTAGGATAGCTAAAATATCACGAGCCATATGAGATAAAATAGAATACTTAGTTGAATTTAATTTCCACCATTGTAATATATTTCTCGTGTCATCTTCTTCTGCGGACTTATCATCAAAATAACGATCTAATTCTGTTTTTTCTTCTACAACTACCTTATTGGTGATTTCATTTTGATACTTAAAAAAAAAAAATGAACAAGCCTTTCCATGTTCATCATCACCAGCCTTTCTTTTAAATTGCCTACTAGTTGCATCATTTTTATCTACTATCTGATCACTTTATTTAGCACCAAATCTCACACGATGCTCCTCATAAATCTTTTTAAATAGATTACGAGCTTTGGTCATACGATTATTTCTATATTCCATTGTTTCATATAATATCTTAAAACCCATTCCAAACACACTATCTTAGGGGAGGGATCAAACAATATGGCTATTTCAAATATTTGATTATAATTCTTCCAATATTTTTCAAAATTTTCCATCGTCACTTTAGCCATTCTTGCAAAAACAAAATTAAAATCACCTAATTTTTGTACCAACTCAATATAGTTGGATACTTTCTATGAGAGAATTTATTTGTAGCTTCATAGAACCTTTCCCAAAAATCATTATTAGCAGCAGCCTTGTCTCATTCCTCATCCAAAGGAATCAGAGTCTTATAGTGTAAGTTATCTGTTAGAGATAAATAAGAAAAAACATCTCAAAAAGATAATGCTGAAAATACCATAAGATATGTGGAGTTCCATCTAGTTTGAACATCAAGAGGCAATCCCCTTGTAGAACTTAGCGCTTTCACACCTACAATATCACGAAACTGATGAATACGATTCGATCTATTCTTAATGTAGTTAACTACCTCCCTGATGTTCTCAATAATTTGGCCAATATCTTTAAGTCCATCTTTCACTATAAGGTTAAGAATATGTGCAACACAGCGCATATGAAAAAATGTGTTTCCCCTTTCTTTCTTTTTTTAATTATAATTTTAAGTTTGCTCAGGATACTTAAAAACTATAGTATAGGGTCCTGAGGATAAACAAAATGTATATAATTTTCTGTTCCAAACTTAGGACCATGATCTTGCTATATTAACTTTTTTGAGAACCTGTTATATTAACATCATATTGCTATTTGCTTCATTCATTCATTCTTTCTTCTTCCCTTGATTATTTCTGAATTCTTTTCATAACCATCTATTGTAGAACCCATACCATACTGTAGCTTTAGCGAATGAAGAAGGGAGAAGTCAGTTGATTCTTCCCAAGAAAGAACTGGAAGCAAAGATTTGTTGGGTGTAAAATAGTCATCCACGGCCTGATAATCAGTGGCGGACACAAGATTTTCGTTTGAGTGGGGCGGAGGATGTTCAATAAAAAAAGTAAAAATCATTGCCAACTATCAATCATCAACGCCAACGACAAATAATCTCCACTAATTGCATGTTTGAAGACATTATTTTTATTTATTTTTTGGCAAATTAAGGATAAAGAACTCAAGTCTTATAAAAGCTTTTTAACTACCTCAAAGATGGAGCAATGACTATTTATCCTAATGTAAAGTAATAGGATATCTTCATCAATTGGGTCCCACAAAATGAATATTTATATGGGTGGATGGGTAAAACAATTTATATAAAAAGTCCCTCAAAGATAGTGAATGGTTGCCTGTGCATTAGTTTCATTTTGGCCTTAATAGGTATCTTGTATTAATTGGGATTGTCGAATGGAATGTGATAAAAAAAAAATTAGAGATAGATTGTAAGAATAGGTAAGGTGAGAGAGATTTTAGGAGAAGTTCAGATTGGGAAGATAAGAGAGATTTTAGGAGAATATTAGATTGGATATTGTAGAGTGTGCATTAGGGAATTAGAAAGAGGGCCTTTTTCGAACAAAACACCCAGGGCGTTTTCTATTCTGCCTCATCAAATATTGAAGATATCCATTGAATATATCCAATGGCGCAGATCGGACCTGGGACGGCCACCCCATGTACTTACAACGTGGGTCCGCCCCTGCTGATAATCTAGAGTACTTTTGGGCCACCACCCATCACTAGTGGGCCTGTTTATTAAGACTTTTAATTCTCTTTTGGATTTGTAGTTACTAATCATTTAATCCTTTGTGCAGGTTGTTGCTTGGTTTTCTAAGATAAGAACAGTATTGGCTTCTCATAACAAGAGTGCAATTGGACGAAAGCTCAAATGGGATGTGCTTGCTGGATAGCAGGTGGAAAATCTGTTGAGATTTTACTTCTTTGTAGTACTGTTTATCCTGTAACATGACTCCTTTATCTGTTTCCTGATTAGAAGAAAGATATTTGATTTTTTTTTTTCCTTCACTGCTTACATGTTGGATTCTCTTAAGCAGAGGGTCATCATTGCATTCATGAAGGCGTGTGATTGGAGCTTTTTAATTCCGATGCATCAATTTGTGTATAATGTGCATTCACATGTGTATTGTGTGGTTAGATCTCAATGTCTGCTTACATGGGTTTTGATTATCAGAAATTTACAGGTGTTTTTATTTATATTTTTTTTAAGCTTATATGAATCGGAAGATGTCAATGAGCCTACTTGATGCCTTTATTTTTTGTTTTTTTTCCCCAGCTAAGGAGATTCAAACCCTTTGTTGAATTCCCACGGGAGGTTTAAGACTTTAAAAGGGAAATATGAGATGGTGAATCTTTGTTAGCTCATCCCCATTCATTGTTGGCCAAGTTATCATCTGACCTTTGAATCACAGGTATATGGGCCCCATTAATGGAAACTTTCTTTGCTGCCAATACCTGTAGAATCATGTGGTGTATGCCTTTACTTGATAGAAGGCATTTATGTTAAACACCCCACAATGACTACGTACCGGCACAAATCTAATTTATTATGCAATAGAAATATGTAATATTTTAATATGAGGGCCCCCACCATATCTCTCATAGTAAAGTGGGAGATGCTCTCATATATATATATATATATATATAATACAACTTTGGCGAGTTTAACAACTCCGATTGGGTGACCATGTCAAGTGAATCAAGATGAAGTCCAAGTTAAAAGATGTGTATTTTTTCATTGGCAAATTCTCCAAATAGAATTAGTCGAGAAACACGGGACACCCCAAGGGCAAGGGTGGCGCATCTCACACAGCTGCCCAGGTTGGCTGTCTCAGAAGTTGTTACCACTCACCCATCCAGTTTAGCAGGGCCTCTTCTGGGGTTTCATACAGGGGACCCAATTTTTATTAAAATGGTGCTTTGTATCGGGTAAAGGTGTGAATGAGTTGGAGAAGCATATACTTCTCATATCCAGACATAAAAATAAGAATTTCATATTCATATGCTTCACAAAGAAGAGAGTATCTTAAAAAGACAAGAAGAAGTAGAAATTTCTGGTTATATTTCTCACATCTATGTTTACTACAATTAGCCTTCACGAAAAAAGCAGCAGCTTACAGCTATTTCTCAGAAAAAAAAAAAAAAAAAAAAAAAAAACGTGCCAAAGCTTCATCTGGTATGTATGAGAGGAGTCAAATCTGACTTATAGATGTAGGCTTCTCGTGCTATCTTCCTCGAAATCTTGGTCTCAGTTGATTTATGGAGCTGAAAGTTATACCTAGCACAACACAAATATATACAACATTTTGTTGGTGAGTTCATTCGATCCCACACCAGACAAAAAAGAAGCGCATGGATTACAAAATTTAATGACTCATTGGAGGGGGAAAACTCTTACCATATAACCTTGAAGACATCAAGCAGAAATGCAACTTCAGACGTATATAAGTCTGCAAAAATAGGTTGATATTCTTCTATGTTTATTGTCTTCTTTCTCTCCCACACTTCTCTGATGCTGTCTTTCATCACCCAAAGCTCCATCCATGTTTCTTTATAGTAGCACAATGAGAGACATCCTTCATATTCCACGACCTTTTTATTTAAGAAGTCCTCATTGATGCTCAATTGTTGTTGGGGCAGGGATATCATCTTCCAATTTTCGTTTGCAACATCGAACGCAAAGATTCGATTGTAGTTTGTCAACCAGTGCAGTGAACCATTTATCAGTACTCCGCATCCTAATGACAAGAGCTCATCAAAGTAGCCCATCTTGATGTCGATTGATCGCCTCCATTTCCAGCTCTGAGAGTCAAAAATTTCACATATAAGATGATCTTTGTTGTGATTTGGCTGTGAGAGACGGATAATCTTATATTGCAAAGGTGCAGATGATTGCACCACAATCTCTATTCTTTCTGTAAAATAGCGCGCCTTCGGGTTTGGAATCTTTCTCCATTCCTTTGTAGCAGGTTTGCAGATTAGATATCGAATCGGCCTATCCTGTATGGTGCAACACAACAATCCATGTATGGAGGATGATGCTTCGATCTTCACATTTTTTGGAAGAAACTCTAGAGACGGTGTGGAAACAGATGGATTTTGATTCATAGAAACAAATGAAGAATAGTATTTGTTCTTCTCCAGGCTTTGAATGAAATAACCATTCAAAGTCTTTGTTCTTTCGCTGTGTAGTTTGATGAAATATGTTTGATGGATCATCTGCCGCCATTCGGCACAAACTTGTCTGAACGATTGAAGAGATTGCAATGGCACCCTTGTTAATACTTCATATATTATATCGGATGGCAACGTGGGGCAGGTGTTCTCCATGTGCACACTGTTAGAAACAGAGCAAGAACTTGAGTTGGTTAGAAAACTTTCATCAGATTCTCCTCACTGGATAACTATTTGCCACTGTTATTATGAGTAAGAACAAAAGGGTGATTTGGTTTGTCATTTATTAAGAAAGAAACTGTACTTTGGATGTTGTTTCTATCTGATTGAGTATTCATTTCATTTGTTTTAAGTAATGAACGCGCTTATATATATATATATATATATAGAGAGAGAGAGAGAGATACTATGAATTTACTTTAAATAAAGCAAAGGGCGGAGAGACAAGAAAGTGTTGCCTCTGTTTTATTGTCATTCTTAACAAGGTTTAACAATTGTTGATTGAATTCCTCTGCACCACAAAATAATTATACTGATCTAACATTAGCTAGATGAGTCGATGAGGAAGACCTATGGCAACCCCACAAACAATGATTTTCTTGAGGGGGATACTCATCATCATCATCATCAAATTCAGAGCATTGTCCCAACTAACTAGGTTGGGTCAGCTATCTGAATTCTAGAGACGAACACTACCTAAAATAGAACTTTTGGGGGTGACTAGCTTGCAACTGGCCTTATTGGGAATGTTATCACCTTGATTTTGAAGCAGATTTTTAACTCATCTGATCTGAGCTCAAATAGGCTAATTAAATCACCAAGTCAAGACAATGAGACTAGTCAAAAAGTCTAACCAAACCTAAACAAGTGGTCAGTTTGAGCCCAGATTCCACACGCTATGTGAGAGTGGGATGTGTGGAGTTACAGTTGGAGCCCATGTATTGATAATAACAGGTCTGGCCGCACCCTTTGATCTGTGTCCTACAGGTTCAACATTTTTAAATTAAAAAGAATATTCTGACACTCAATCCATTTGGAATATCGGTTTAAACCTCATAAGATCTGTCAACTGTGACATGTTGGGGGAGAGGGGAAGGTTTGGATGGTCCATTCGGATTGATCATATGGTGGGCCCCACTATCCGTCTCACATGGAGATCAAGATAGATTCATATGAGCTAAAGGGTATATATATGTTGCGAGTCAGAAACCATCCAGTACGGTTCTGTTTTGAGCCCAACACTTGTTCTAAAAATACCATCATGAGCTAAAGGGTATATATATTTGGACCTGATCCTAGCCAAATATTTTTTTCTTGGGCCAGGTTTGTGATGAACTGGGTTGGTCTGGGCTGAATCTGATCAAGTCGGATTCAAATAGTCTTGAGTAAAAGAAATTATATGAGGAAGAATTTTAAAAAAAAAAAGTCTCTTTTTTTAAATGAAAAAAAAAAAAAAAAAAAAAAACTTAACCATTATAGCCCAATGAGCACTTAATCTGGATGCTGGCACAGACCAAACTTCACTTCATTTGGACTTTGGCTCACCATCAGATTGATTATTCTTATTTTTTTATCACTGTCTTTACAAATGATCAATCTTATGGTGGGCCGAAAATGAGCTGAAATGAAGTTTATTCCATTGAGCTAGTAACACGAGCGTAAGAGGATCCAGACAAAATCATCATAGGATAGGAATACATAAGAGTAAACAAAATGGATGACAGAGAAGAGATATGAATATACCTTAATTTATTATGACAGAGAAGAGACTGAGAGTGGGACAGTTGAAATTCTCTACACAGAGAAGAGTGGGAGACTGGAGTTCTTCAACTGTGCCGAGCTTTCTTAATGGATATGGGCACTGAAAATCTGAAATAACATGGGTTGAAATAAGAGGCTGATACATAAATAAATAACCCCTAACATAGAAACTTTCTATTCTTCTCTCAGTGAAAAAATAACACTTAACATAGAAACTTTCTATTTTTCTCTCAGTGAAAAAACAACACTTAGCATAGAAACTTTCTATTTTTCTCTCAGTCTGTTAGTTAGTTAGTTAGTTATTGTTAGAATTAGAAGACCATCTTTCTAATTTTCTATCCAAGTTTGTTTCTATATTTAGTTAGAATTAGGAGACCGTATTTGTGGTGGGGTGTTTAGCTTTTGTAACAATACCAAATCCGATCTGTGAGAAGGTAGAAATTGTGTTTGCAGACTGCGTGACTATAGAGAATACAATACTACAAACTGAAATAGACGTGAATGGACAACAGAAATGGGCTGAAATGGACCGGAATGGGCTGGAATTCCAGTCAAAATATTTTGAGCTCTAGTCTGTTGCTCCTGAAAAACCGAAACTGAAAGTTTTGGCCATTCCAATCTTACTTAGATGGACCTGTAGCCTTGAGAGAATGATGAGATGGATGGTCTGGATAGCTCCACCTATATTCCTCCCTTGGAGATACCTCTTGCAATTTCGGACGACCCATCAACGAATGCTTTTAAATTTGGAAACTCTTACCGTAGTAGAAAACTCTAAGTGGGTTTAAACTTGAATGACCCAACACTAATTTCACAAAACAATTCTCGTGTTGTTGTAGTGGGTCCAGATAAGAATTACTATTTACTACTTAGGAGTCCGGATACTAGGAGGTTTTTACCTACAGAAGTCCTGAATTAAAGAGTGGAACTCCAACTAGGGCCCTCCAAGTAAAAATGTAACTAGATGTTGTTCCATGCGCCCTAAACTGTATTCAATCACCATCCTAACCAACTCAAAAAAAAAATCTACAATTGAACAAAACTAATCACCTCTATATCACACACATAATGAGAGATAGAAAGTGTTCTTTTTTCTCTTTTTACTTTTAGAATTAATACAAAAGAACTTTTAATAACCAAAGTGGCTATGGTAGTGTTTCTTTCACTAGGAAATGGATGATTGCATGGATGGAAAAGTCTTACAAGTGGTAGATTACTACAAGAAATTAGACTAAATACTTCTCGACTTACAGGGTCGTTACTAGTAGATCCCACTGCCTTAGATTTTGGCTTGTATTTTGGAACGGTTCCCGTTTCAAGAAATCGTTCAACCGCTTTCTTAGATCGGAAGCGGTGGAGGTTTATCGGATCAAAGTAATACTACAGAGCCAATAATATAATCATGCTTCTTCAAAGAAACCATAAATGAGGAATTATGAGTCCAGACTCTCACATTGTTTGCCGAGACATGGAACCTCGTTATTAGAATGATCATGATTAGGTCGACTTGGAGGGACTCATAATGGAATTCCATTTTTTACTAGCACCCCCTTTTTGTTTTTACATATGGGATCCGCCTATGATCAATTCAATTCCATCACAATCACCTACCTCCTGTATATTGGCCCTAATCCTAGATTGACACGATTTGGACCTCATTCACTGTAGGAAGATGATCCAAAATGTTGAAGACCATAGGGCAGATGGGTATGACTATTCTGTGGCTAGAAGATGACATAACACTGTGTGTGTGTGTGTGTGTGTGGGGGGGGGGGGGGGGGGGGGGGTGGAGTCTTTACCAAAAAAAAAAACACTGGGTGGGTAGTGAATCCTTGGATTACTTTTTTAGAAGTCACACGGGGGTTGATTGGCCATGGACCTAGAAGATGATACCAAGTAGTGGGCTGTAAAAGTGACAATGGGTCATAGACACCCTGGTTCTAAGACTCAACATGACTCACTTTATCCAGTTGACTTGATTCGACTCAAATGGCACCAAATCACTTTAACCAGACTCTCAACATGGGGTGAAACTTATCCGAGTCAGTTGGCTCAATCCACTTCCAAATAGCTCGGTCAAGTCGTGCTTTAGAACTAAGGTTGAACCTGGGCATTACTAATGTCCTAGGTCATGGCCCTTAGCAATAACATTGGGCATCATGTTGTTGAAGTTGCTGAGGACGTTCCCTCGCTCCTCTGCGGTCATAATTGTGGTCGAGCCCTCACCCTCACCATAAAACTATCGTTGTGCCGTTTCCCATCACCAATTGGTTTTGGGATAAATGGTAGCTCAATGGGATGTAAGATTCTACAAATTGTATCATATACCGATAGGTCGGGTGTTCAAGTCACGGGATAATTTATCAATGGGGTGTAAGATCCTACAATTTGTCAAAGACATAAAAGGCACACATTATAAGAAGAAAAAAAAAAATGTTCTCATAACATGGCCTGCAGAAGCATTACAACAAAATCAAGGTCTATCAAACAAGAGACCTAATTAAGCCCAACTCCCAGAGGAACAACAAAATCAATGCATTGTAGAATAAAAATGACGGCAAATCCTAAATGCACTGCATGTGATTATCAAGCAGGATGAAGAGGTGCTCATCTACCATCTGTTGATTTGCAGTTAGTGGATTGTAATTTAATTCGATACTTGATATCTCTTTGTTCTTTTCTTTCCTTCTGAGTGATTCAGCTCCAGTCCAGCCATATCGTTCTGTGGGCCTTTGTAAACGATGTTGTACCTAAATGGGTTCCCACTTGGGGGTGTAAAAAACTTGCAAATTGGTCGGCCCAGCCGTGCCCAGGTCAGCTGGGGTCGGCCCAGCCCAGCCCATGGCACGACATTTGCTGTGTCGTGCTCAGCTGTGCCAACCCGTGCTCGGGGCGGTGTTGTACCCAGGCCAGCTGGGGGCCCGTGCAGCATGGCCCGTCCATTGGCCGGGCCGGGCATAGCTACGGCATGTTTACTAGTGTGTCAGGCCCAAGCCCGGCACATTTTACACCCCTAGTTCCGAACAGAGCCCAACTTTAATCATGAGTTTACATTTCAGAGTTATGGATTAAAGAAATTGCCCCATCAGTTGAGTTGAGCCCATCGTTTGTTGGATATTGAATTTTTTAGGGTATTGAACTTAACTTCCATTGAAAGGGCAGTCATGCATTGAATCTTGACCCAAAACAGGTTTTGATCTGGTAAGGGTAATAAAAAGGAAGGAGGAGAAGGGATGCTAAAAGGTTATCAGTTGCCTATGGCAATTTCATAGAAGATATAGGGATTTTTACCAAAAAATTGTGAAGATATATGGTTTTTGCGAAATACTAACAAGGATTCAGTGTTTTGCCAAAAAAGGCTAACTTAGAATTAAAGAATTTTTTTTTGGCAAAAATGCCCATGAGTCGCGATATCGCGAGTGGCTCCTCCTCTACATATGACGCAAGAATCTCGAGAATATGTATTTTTTTTTTAAAGGGCGTCCTGCACATTCTCACATTCAATCGAGATACCTTGTCTTCTTTTTTTATTTTTTTATTTTTTTTGGAGTTCAAAACAGGTACAATCATTGTTTTTAATAATTGAAATGCCGTTGTTAAAGAATATTTCTTTTATTTTCTTGCATGTAACACAACTCATATATTTCAAGAACTTTGGATTTTCGTATATGTCAAGTACTAGGGTTTTCTTTAAAGAAACTAGAGCATTGGCAAATGTATGTTTAGATTATTATAGTGCTCGAGCTTAATAAATATATTGCATTCTAATGGTATTTACATGCAACTAATGAAGCTTACCACAGTTGCTTTAATTTGATATTTTAAATTCATGTGAAAGTTATGTATGGATGTGTACATGGGACCTTATACACTTTTGATGGAGTCAGCAAGATGTTGAACAATGAGGTTTGTTTAGTTCTCCACTTTGGCGGAGAATTAATCTTAGAACAAGGAAATCCAATATAGAGTGGCGGTGATTGCAAGATGATTTTTGTTGCTTATAATCTACCATATAGTTCTCTTATCGCGAAGATACTGCAAGTCCTATGTTTACT
Source organism: Persea americana (assembly GCA_029852735.1). Taxonomy (NCBI): domain Eukaryota; kingdom Viridiplantae; phylum Streptophyta; class Magnoliopsida; order Laurales; family Lauraceae; genus Persea; species Persea americana. Next base: position 4,563,070 of record CM056819.1, read on the forward strand.
CCAACCCATCTAACAAAACATGTTATCTTCTCTTCTCTTCCAGCAATGGATGCAAGTGAAATGGTGACTTTCAAATCTACCACAATGTCCGGAAATTGCTTTCAATGGTAAAAAAGAGGGAAAATGAGGGTTAAAAGTAACAGAAAAGACGAAGAAAGAGTTATTGAGAGGGCTATTGAACAGTGAAAATAGTGGGGGGTGGTAAAAGGTTGGGGCTTTTCATTGGAGAAAAGGTGTAGGGCACTTTAGTCCATAAAAATGGTCGAAATACCTGTTTATCATTTTTTGGCAAAACAATTGAATCCTTATTAGTATTCGGCAAAAAGAGAAAATCTTTATAATTTTTTGGTAAAAGTCCCTAGAAACAAATTCAAGTTTCTATCATTAATTCATGATAAATGAGGTTTCTTTAGATATATTGGATTTCTATCAGAACTTTTAAATATATTAAGTATTTTCTTTTACGAGTTTTTTGAATCTATATAAATCATAATTAATATTGTTAAATGTGGGGTCCACATGGGGCCCTTTGATCAATCTAATCTTGTCACACACTACTATCCTCTGAATTCCAAGGGATCCCATGTTTTTCTCACTAATCCGAATGGACCGACCGTTGGATTGAAATTTGAGAAAATCGATGCATTATAAACTTGTTAAATTTGGAGGCCACGGATCAAAGGATTTGGATAATCAGAAGGCCTTTAGATTTTATATATGGGTCAGTCCCATCTGGATCAAACCAACCCATCACACACACACAGATGTTTAGATATTAGCAAAAGAAGCTCACACAACATCAATTGTATGGATATCCATGTCGGGCCCCACTTGGCTCCCTTTGATCAAACCAACCCATCACGCACCATTACTTTGCTCTCCCCCATAAATGGATGTTTGCATGATCCGAGACATCCACACAGGAGCACAAATAGGCCTGTCAAAGGGCTGTGCCGGGCCGTGGTTGTGCTTATCCTACTCTTAATATATGTAGGGTCGAGCCCGAGCGGGTCAAAGCCCTTGGAGGGCCTGCTCTACCTACGCTCTTACCCTACCCTTGAGAGCTAAGGCTTGAAAACAAGACAACTAAAACTTAATAAAAGTGTTTTTACATTGCCATTGAGCATCGAGTGTGAATCGAATATTAACCCTCCTCATTTATTCGAGCTACCGACAATGCTTGCAATAAGCAAAATGGTGGAGTTAAATATTTTTATTCAATTGGTCGATAGTAGATTAGAAAATATTTATCACGTGAATTTAATTGACTTTTCTTTAAATATATCTAATCAATCATCTAGTGCATCACACAATCATTGTATTCGCTTCCACTTTGTTCCTCGGCACATAACCAATCCTGTAAATAAATTAAGGCCTCTACCGTCTCTAATTTTATGCAACTTTTGTATTGGAGAAGAAGAAGAGGAAGAAGAGGAAGACAAATGTTGAAGAAAGTTTTCTAGATTGGTTGTCCCAATAGACCTACAAGATGCTTACAGCTCTAATTACAACAACTAAAGTATAGAAGTAAATCATATAGATTATAGTGGGATTTATTACTCAATCTAATCCAGCAAGGGTATTTGTACATTGAAAGACATAAAAAATAAAAAATAAAATAAAATAAAATTGTTGTCCCAATTCTATATTCTAATTTGCAGGAGCTTATTACCTGTTTTTCTATAATATAAGTCTTTTACTGCATGTTTGGCATATTTTTGTGTTTCTACATTAAACTAAAAAATAAGAAAATCACATGATACCTCCAATTCATCAAGAAGTTTGGAGTTTAGCATATTTCCCCTCATACAAATATTACCATGAAAATGTCCAAGGGGCTTTTGCAATGGAACCATACAAATATTACAATGAAAATGTCCAAGGGGCTTTTGCAACGGAACCATATATATAAATATATATATATAAGTAATAATAAATGTATATATTTAAAAATGAGAAAAAATACAAGGGCTGGGCCAGTTGGGCCTCACCCATAAGGCACACAACTCACAAACCTACAATGCTAAAAATAATTTGATTAAAATCATAACTAACAAGCCTCAAATCCACACCATATGTGCCCCTCTCATTCCCTTAAATTTGCGATTGAAATTCCCATACATCCAAATTGGCGGAATAAAAATACATGCTCATTTTTTTTTTTAAGGCAAATCAATGTCTTTATTTTATTTTTAAGTTTCCAAGTCATTATTGAGTAAATAGAAAACTTTAACTTTGTCAGGTTGCCTGTTGCAAGTATTATTGGTCCCAAAACCGAATAAAAGAGGAGGGCTAATGTCCTGTATGAGACTCCATGTTTGGTGGCAATGTAGAAAGTAAAAAAGCGTACGCTTTTTCTTTTTTTTTTTTTTTCCGTAACAGGGTTGGCATCAGCCAAGAGGGTAGGGTAAAAGCTTAGTTAGCATAGGCCCTATCAGGGCTTTAGCCTGCTCTAGGCTTGGCCCACATTGAGGGGACGGTAACAAATAAGGACAACCATGGGCCTGGCCAGCGCTTTGACAACCCTACTAGGAATGCATATATTTATTTGGGTTTTGGGAATGTAATCCCACATCAGAATTTTATTTTATTTTTTATTTTTTTTTTCATTCTGCTAAAAATCTTCAGTCACACTTCAGGACAGGAAATGAAAAGGAATGCGAACCAAATCATATGAGTCATTCTGTATAGAGAAGTTAGAAGAGTACATGATTGGTCAAAACATGTCACATGGTTGGTACTTGGTAGTGATAATTTTAGTTAGACAAGTCCTATAGAAATACATTAATGAAAGATCCTATAAATATAAATATATATATATATATATATGTATATTTATATGGAAGCGGATCCCCTGTTTGGTCCAAACAGGGGAACCCTGTTTGGACCAACCAGGGGGTGACACATGGGAGGGGGAAATTTTTTTTTCTTTTTAAGGGAAGATGGGATGGGCTGATTGGACTTCCCCCACTATGTGTCACCCCCTGGTTGGTCCAAACAGGGTTTCCCTGTTTGGACCAAACAGGGGATCCTCACTCATATTTATATATATAACTCTCGCCTTGACACAACACCTACAACCAAGTGCCCACAGCCACAGGTCATGGGAAAGGTGGGGATGAAAACATAAGAACCAGGTGGGACCATTCCATATGTGAAGTCTCAAGTGAAAGCATTTATAAGTAAAAACGAAATATATATTTATATTTTATCCAATAGTCCAGTCCATTTGAATCGGTGTAAACCATATGGCATTCATGACATCATAAATTGGGCCTGTTTGGGAACTTTAAATGTAGAATGAAGTGAAGTAAAGGCTAAATTCAAGAAAGAATAAAATATAAATGGGTTATAATTATATTTTGTCTTTAATTATTTGATAGGGAAAGTTTGTTTACTTCTTGAGTAAAAAGTATGTGTTTTTTTGTCTTTTAGTGGAGAAAGGAGATTGCTTTTTGACGTTTTTTTAAAAAAAATAAGGAAATTTTAAAAACATGTACTTTCAATGTGACACTTTGTCTGAAAAAATGCAAGCTTTACTTCACTCCACTCAACTAGTGAAGTTCCAAAACGGGTGTGTGTTAAAGAAGAGTTGGAATTTAGTTGAGAAGTTTTTTTACAGTTTACAGCTGCATGCTATTCAAGGCCTTTTTTTAGGTTCTCTTTTTCTGCCAGTTCTCTTTTTCTGCCAATTCTCTTTTTCTAAGCTTAAAATCAGACACATGTCATTAAGAATTTACCTATCCTCTCCTTTGATTGAATCAAGAACTACATTTTCAAACTGAAAAATGGGTCAATTGGAATGTTTGTGGGGCCCTATTTTTTTAGTGGAATTTCTGCCAAGAATTCACAATGTCTAGGAATTTCTAGACATGATGTGACATGCTGTCCTCTGGAATTTTTGAATTCCACGTTTCTTCACTAGCATTTCTGGATTCCAGCACATGAAATGTCTCTTTTGACCTTTAGAAATCCAGAAATTCCACTCCTTGAATGCTCAAGCCCCAAGGGGCATATGGGAATTCCACTATATCTGAGAATTCAAGAATTCTCCAAACAAAAATTCATGAAATTCCAGTAAAGAAACAGGCCCTATGTTTACAAAAATTCACTGATCCTTAAAACTAAGAAGTACTGCTCTATTTTCAAACTAAGAAGTCAGTCATTTGAAATGTTTGTGGGGCCCATCAGATTCCAACTACAAAGCTAGGTTTCTAAGAAAAGAGATGAGAGCATGATATTGCCATGATTAAACTGCTAGCATGTGGTACCACATCTTTCTGGTCCTCGTGACCCAACATTTCTAATGAGCCACGGCCGTAGGCCCACTACTTGCTCTTCAATTTTATTTTATGTTTTTTGTGGTTTTTCTGAGATAAAAAATAATTGGACTTCTAGAGGTGCAATCTCACTCAAAGTAGTGACTCCTTGGAAAGCTCTCCCAAATGGATTAAGAGCCAAAAGATTAGGTCTTAGAAGGGGGAAATGGAAAAAATTAAAAAAGAGAGGGCCTTGTTTTTTTTGTTGACTTGAAATGAAACTCAACCCACATGTTCATTTCGCACGCCTCAGCTTATTCCAGCTTAGGGGAGCCATTATATAAAGATATATATATATAAGTAATAATAAATATATATATTTAAAAATGAAAAAAGAAAATACAAGGGCCAGGCCAGTTGGGTCTGGTACTCGAATTTAACAGGCCTACAAAGTTTTGTCCAAGGTCGGTTGTAAGATCCCGGCCCTAAATAGCATGTTCATTACTAATTAATTAAGTGGGATTAGTAGCTAAATGAGTCCGGTTTAGAGTTAGAGTAGTTGACATTTAGATAATGGCCCATATTCCAAATAAAGTAGAGTCGAAAGCATCTTCATCCATAGTGGGGCCCATCAGATCAATGGTGTGGAAAGAGATTGAAATTGCAATTATCTCCTTCCTCTTCTCATTCCTATTTGATTTGGTTGAAGAATGCAAAGATTATTGCAGGAAGCCACCTTATTTTAGGGCCCATTTTCCCTATTGATTCCATTGATGTGGATAGTTGCCCCACTTTGTTGAACTTCTAATCCAATCAGAGTACTTTCTATAGTCAGGTTAATAATATCTAAAACAAGTAATTAAAATAAGAAAAATAATTCACATCAAGTACTTTTTAATGTGATCGATCTGGCCCTAGGCATATATCCTATTCAAGTATATATCCTATTCAAGTTTTGAAACTGATCAAGTAATTTTAAATCCAAGAAAGGAAAGCCTGCACCTCTCTCTCTCTCTCTCTCTCTCTCTCTCTCATGTAAAGACTTCCACGATTTCCAAAGACAATTTCTTCCTCTTCTTCTTCTTTGTAGGGCCACATTTTTGTGATCAACCAAGGTTGGACTTGAAATGATCATATAGTGCTAGCTTTTCTTTTGTCCAAAGTCTTATACACAAGGGACCTTCCATCTTTAGATTTGTAGGTGGCATGTGCTGGACGTGCCCTTGTCCACGCATGTAGCCCTTCATTTGCATGTGCTGGACGTGCCCTTGTCAACTGCATGTAGCCCTTCATTTGGAAGTATTTTGGGGACAGTTGTGCCTGGTACTGTCCAAGCCTAGCACCCGAATTTAACAGGCCTACAAAGTACTGTCCAAACTCGGCCATAAGATCCTGACCCTAAATAGAGTGTTTATTATTAATTAATTGAGTTTATAATTAACTAAGTGGGATTAGAAGCTAAATGGGATTAGAAGCTAAATGAGTCTGGTTTAGAGTTAGAGTAGTGGCCGTTTAGATAATGACCCACATTCCAAGGAAAGTAGAGTCGAATCAGAGTTGAATGATTCCATTGATTTGGATTGTTGCCTCACTTTGTTGAACTTCTAATCCAATCATAGTAATTTCTATAGTCAGATTAATAATATCTAGAACAAGTAATTAAAATAAGAAAAATAATTCGATCAGGTACTTTAATGTGATTGATCTGGCCCTAGGCAGATATCCTATTCAATTCTTGAAACTGATCAAGTAAAGAAAAAAAAGTTTTGAAACTGATCGATTTTAAATCCAAGAAAGGAAAGCCTGCACCTCTCTCTCTCTCTCTCTCTCTCTCTCATATGTAAAAATTTCCATGTTTTCCAACTAGTCAATTTCTTCTTCTTTGTAGGGCCACATTTTTGTGATCAACCAAGGTTGGACTTGGAATGATCATATAGTGCTAGCTTTTCTTTTGTCCAAAATCTTATCCACAGGGGACCTTTCATCTTTAGATTTGTAGATGGCATGTGTTGGACGTGCCCTTGTCCACTGCATGTAGCCCTTCATTTGCATGTGCTGGACATGCCCATGTCAACTGCATGTAGCCCTTCATTTGGGAGTATTTTGGGGACAGTTGTGCTCTTGTCAAAGTCCACACACTAGATTAGACTGAGCCCAACTTGGTAGGAAAACAGAGCCCCCACGTCTTGTGATTGGGTCATAGCATGGGAATTTTATATCCAATATAGCATCAACTTAGCCACGTGAGTGGGAACATTACCTCTTTCTAGGCTCGGAATGATTGTAAGGATCCAAGAAATGCAGTTCTAATATGTAGCATCTCCAAGAGAGATGTTAGATTTGGAGATGCCTTTTTGAAAATGAAGGCTTATGTGGAAATTGATCCTTTACAATCTGACATTTCTGTTGGAATAAGCTCCACCCCATATGTCAAATATAATATTTTATTATTATTTTTAGTTTACCTCTTTTATATATTAAACTCAACTCATCCACAATAGTCCATTCGGAATAAAATAATACAAAATATAATTTGGCATTTCACTTTTTCACATGCCAAATTTGGCATCTCACTCCTATATGCCAAATGCCACCTCATTTTTGATATAGCTATTGGAGTGAAAATCCACGACAAAAATCCCATGTGGCATGTCCACCTTGGATTTGGCATCTCTCCTGGAGATGCTCTAAGCACACCGATCTTAGATATATGTTAAGGCCCACTTAAATGAATACCATTTATTGGCATATTTGTTGACCAAATCTTGATGGATGAGATCATTCCAACCATAAATTTTATGGTTGATCACACAAATGTGGGCCCGCCCAGGAGAAAAAGAAGAAGAAATGGGTATTAGTAGAAAGAAACATTGAGAGATAAGGGACAGAAAGAGTGACAAAGACGGTGGGAGACAAAGGAAGTCCAATGCATGTGGGAATTGAGTAGCCTTCCACTTGCCGTCTTTAAATCTCCCAACGGCCTCTGGGAGAATTTATGAGTGGTCTTTGATATGGGTTGCAGATTTAGGGCAGAAATACAATGTTAGCCTGGTTGTTATTCACAAGGGTAGATACCACTTACAAGCCCTAACACCTCTTGTATTCTCTCTATGTCTAAATACTCAAAATCAAAGTTTAGTGGGCCAACCGTTAAGAATACTTAACTGGAATATTTTATATATGGGAGACTCTTTTCCTTTCTATTTGAGAGAAGAGAAAAGTAAAGGAAGCTGATCGCATGTTCAAGATTTAGTCAATGGCAGCCATTTTAGTGATTTGAATAAATTTATAAGTTGAATGTTGGCGGTTGGCGATTGGCCACTATAATGGCTTTTTTCCGGCTTACGCGGGCTCCTTTTTCATTTGTATGTATTTTTTTCCCCATTTATATGGACTGTATTTTTGCGCGTGTGATGCAGGCTCTCGTTGGGTGCCCCTGGTTGGGTTAAAATATTAAAAAAAAAGCGGGGGAAAAAAAAGCGGGCGGGAATGGGGGGGGGGGGGGGGGGGGGGGGGGGGGGGGGTGGGGGTGGATACATACCCTGTATTGCACTTCAGCCCTATTCATTACACTTCTGCACCCCTTCTCTCTATATAATCACCGTACCCTGTAATGTACTTCAGCCCAATTTATTACACTTCTGCACCCCTTCTCTCTATATAATCCCACACTCCCCCTCTTTCCCCCACCAACCCCTCATCTCTCCACCTCTTCATCGGAATCCACTTGTTTTAACGGGCACCCAGCCACGGATTCCGGTGATCCAATCACATCTTCTTCCACATTTATCACAATTCTAAAGAGGATCCATTTCTCCAAATTTCACGTCTTCTAAGGTACTTTCTACGTAACATTATTCTCTACATAGTAGTATCTTTCTGCAAACTCCACGTCTTCCAAAGGCAGCTCCAACAGTCTTAAATGAGTGCTCCCGCATATTCCAATGAGCAGGAGAAATTTTTCCATATAACTACTACTATTGGTTTGCGTGTGTGTGACAAGAGGAATCCACAGTAAAGAGGGAACTTGTAGTGAATTTCCAAGTATCCTCTATTTCAGTAAGTTGGTGCCACACATTTTCCTCATAGAAAAGAAAAAAATAAAGTGATTTTTCTTAATAGGAAGGATTTTCCTTTCCTATGGGGGCTGGGGCAGACCAAGTTCTAGCATGTGGGTGCAGTCACACCCTTGCAATTTGAAAAAGGCTCTCGATGGGCTACTATACGTACAGCCCACGCCCCAACCATGAAGAAGAAAAGTAAAAAACCTATACCCAAATCGGAAAAACCCCATCATAAAAAAGGTAAGATATCGTTTTTGTGATTAGTAAATGGGGAGTTTTCTTCTTCTTCTTCTTCTTCTTCCTTTTTTTTTTGTGTTGAACTTTCCTGCAATTGATTTAAGAAAGCCTAGTTTTTAATTATTTTTTTCTTGTACACGATACTTTTTTGTTATCGTTGCAGAAGAGTCTCCTATCCTTTTCTCTGGGGTTCTCCGAAGAACTTGAAAACATGGGTATGCTATAAAATATAATTTGACCTTTTCAATTGACCATGGTCTCCCTTGCTCAAACAAAGATCTTGGGTCGACCACTAGTGAGGGATAGGAATTCAGGATTCCTCTCTCTCTAGCGGAAATGATAATCCGTATAAAGCGAAATCCTCTTTTTGCGCAAACACATCTTTGTGTCAAGTTCTTTTGAGTTGGACTATAGGGTGATGTTCTCCTACGAGCATATTGCATGCCTCTAATATCCAATCCAACTCTTACGGCCCATTTAGATGCCTAATAATAGGTGTGAGCAGGTTGCATGGAAATGTCTCCCCATGAATATGGGTCAATAGGAGAAAATCAAACCCATAAGATCATCATAGACCTTGATTGACCATAAAGCTTAGTGGCTTTTTAACCATAGATCTCTTAGAGATACAATCCAATAGTGGATAAATGTTTAATGAGAGTGAAATTAGGCCTAGTGCCAAATTATGGAGAGATGAGAATGAAAGATCCTACACTCATCAAAGGTGGAGACCATTATGGTGGACTATATGGGCCATTTCTCACAAAATAATAAAGTTGGTTTTCTTGGTAGTCGTGTTTGTTTTGTCTATAATTTTATTTTAGAACATAAAGATGTTTTCTTTGAATTTTTTAATTTTTTTTTTGGAAGTTAGATTTAAACTGCTTAGGGACATGCCTGTGCACGTATGGGAGTTCGAGCCTTACATTAGTAAAAAAAAAAAAACAAGAAGAAAGAAAGAAAAACAGCAAACAAGGAAAAAGAGGTAGAAGATCACTGCATGTGGTTGGTCTCAATGATAAATGATCCTAGTGCTTAAATGACCCCAGAAACTGAAGTGATTAAGTTTTAGGGTTTTTTTTTTTTTTTTTTTTTAACACAGAAACTAAGATCAAAGGATGAATAAAAATGTTGTTGGAAATTGGCATGCCTTGCCAACTGGGGAACCTATGTTTTGTATTTTTTTTTATGACCACGGAGATCCTCGTGATATATATAATATGAGAGGACTAATTCCCCATGCGCATGCACCAAACCCATACACAAGTGCAACCGGTAAGCCCGGAGCTGAATTCGAGCACAAGCCGATGTGGGGTGCAAATCCACGCCTTATGCCAATGATATTTAATTTTTCACATTGCTATATCAATATCTGAACGGATTTAGGTGGAATTAACCGTTAAAGATGGTTTATGATTTTCAGGTGGGCCACAGGTATTGACAAATGGAGACGGTAATGGTGATTATGTTTTTTACAGCCATAATTACTGCCTATTTACTATGGTTCACATTCATGGCACGTGCGCTAAGGGGCCCACGCGTGTGGCCCATTGTGGGCAGCTTACCAGGTCTCATCGAGAACAACCATCGCTTACACGATTGGATTGCTGAGAATCTCTGCACGTGTGGCGGCACGTACCAGACTTGCATCTGGGCCATTCCCTTCCTCTCTCGCAAGCAAGGCCTGGTCACTGTCACGTGCGACCCCTCTAACGTGGAGCACGTGCTGAAGACACGCTTCGACAACTATCCTAAGGGCCCCACGTGGCAGGCTGTCTTCCATGATCTGCTGGGCCAGGGCATCTTCAACTCGGATGGCGACACGTGGCTCTTTCAAAGGAAGACAGCTGCCCGCGAATTCAGCCCACGGGCTCTGCGCCAAGCCATGGCTCCATGGGTGAGCCAAGCCATCAAGCACCGATTATGTCCGATTCTGAAGGCGGCTCAGCTTGAAGCCAAGCCGGTGGACCTTCAGGACCTCCTCCTTCGGCTCACCTTCGACAATATTTGTAACTTGGCCTTTGGCAAGGACCCAAAGACCCTCTCACCGGGCCTGCCTGAAAATGTGTTTGCCACGGCTTTCGACCGAGCCACGGAAGCATCACTTCAGCGGTTCATCCTACCCAAGATGGTTTGGAAGCTGAAGAAATGGTTCCAGCTCGGCATGGAAGCCGAGCTAAGCCGAAGCCTCGGCCACATAGATAAGTACATATCTAGCATTATCAATGCGAGAAAATTGGAATTGATGAATGGAATTCAACCTAATGACCTATTGTCCCAATTCATGAGAAAAGAGAGCTGCTCCAACGTGTCCCTCCAACATGTGGCACTCAATTTCATCATAGCTGGCCGCGACACATCATCCGTCGCGCTGAGCTGGTTCTTTTGGCTCCTCATGAAGAATCCAACGGTAGAGGATAAGATCTTGCGCGAGATCTGCACCGTTCTCCTTGAGACACGTGGCGGAGACACGGTGATGTGGATGGAGGAGCCGTTAATGTTTGGCGAGGTGGAACGGCTAGTCTACCTTAAGGCCGCAGTGACGGAGAGCCTTAGGTTGTACCCCTCGTTGCCGGAGGATTCAAAACACGCTGTTAAAGACGACGTGTTGCCGGACGGCACATTTGTGCCTGCCGGGTCCTCGGTCACATACTCGATCTACTCAGCAGGCCGGATGAAGAGCCTATGGGGCGAGGACTGCATGGAGTTTAGGCCCGAAAGGTGGCTAACCGTAAATGGATCACGGTTCGAGCCGCTTGACTCCTCCAAATTCATTGCCTTCAATGCCGGTCCGCGAACTTGCTTAGGTAAAGACTTGGCTTACTTCCAAATGAAATCAATTGCGGCTGCTCTCCTCCTCCGCCACCGGCTCACATTAGTGCCCGGCCACCGCGTGGAGCAAAAGATTTCCCTAACTTTGTTCATGAGGTATGGGCTCAAGGTTAATGTGCATCCTAGGGACTTGGGGGCCATGGTTGCTACTCTTACTCCGGCTACTTCGGTATAATTAATAATGGCCGGCCCAACATTATCTATTAGAACGTCGAAACAGTGAAAGGAGTGGATTACTAAAGATTTGTTATAATTGTAAGTAGGTATGTTGTGTTGTGTTAGGGTCTTCGGTTGTCAATTGTCAAGTCTATTTGTGAATTCCTCTCCTTCACATGGAAGTGCCTCCACCTGTATTGTTCCAAATTCTTATATCTGTTATCCTGGACCATTAATGAAGGTCCCCACGAGTACTGAAAAAGATCCTGGTCAGTGCAAGTAAGCCATATTTGGACCATGGTTCAGCCAACCAGGTCATAATCAGACTTTGCACTTCCATATCACACTTTCATTGTCTACAGATGGTAGGACAACTCACATGATTGATACCTTCCTCACCAAACAGAGGATTACAAGTTACATGTGAGTATTGATTGTTGAATTTATTATACATCTTAAACTTATCCAAAAGAAAAGGGGGAAAAATGTTGATCATGTCATTAAAATTTACTAATCCTCTCCTTTGATTGAAGCAAGAACTCCATTTTCAAACTAAAAACTGGAGTCATTTGGAGGTGTTTGTGGGCCCCATCAGATTCCACCACTTAAATGAGGGGTCAAAAAAGGACATGGATTGAAATTCAGATGCACAACGGACCTCCAGCAATCAATTGTTAGACCTTGGATGGACAATCAAAATAAAAACTCTTACTTAATTCGCAAATGCATGCTTCATAACCTTGCATTAGATGATGGTATTGAGGTGGACAAACGGGTCGAATCGGGCTACAAAGGATCATACATTCAGCCCCGTTTATTAAACAAGCCAAATACCACCAACCCGCATCAGACCCATTCAAATACCCATAACCTGCACCTATTGCGGTTCAACCCAATCCGACTAGTAGTAACCCGCAATGGGACCCATTTAAATACCCATAACCTGCACCCACTGCGGTTCAACCCAATCCGACTAGCAGTAACCCTCATGGCCATTGCGGGTTACTGCTGGTTGTGTTGACCCACATACGCACATCCTTCTAATGAGGCAACCCACCCAACCATTTACCCTGGCTAACCATTATTGACTTGCAAGCTTAGTTTGAGCCTAATTTCATGTTAACGGCTATTGGAGGTCCATTACCTAGCTCTTCTTTGGACAAAAGTGTGGCAAAGTCAATTAACATATTTATTTCCCATGCATTGAATCAATTCCTGCAAACCTGAGCTTATTTATGAATGCTTTAACCAAAACAGGGGGATTTACGGGTTTCCTCTTTCGCGGCCAGCATCAAACACACCCTTGGGAAACTAACTTAGAGAGGGGTATTAGGATGGATAGAGAGAGATATTGAAACCCAATAATCAAATCAATCTAGATAATTACATGAGTGGGGTTTTTTTTTTTTTTTTTTTTTTCCTTAGAGCCCCGCCCACATGTGATCTCACATTGAAGATTTTGGCAGTAAACTCAAGTACCTAAATTTATGGTATACGATATAAGCCCGGATCTAAATTAAAGATACACAAAACAAGCCCGATAGCTAGACTGAGAGCCTCCAAGAGATGCCTCAAATTTGGATATGCCTTTTAAAAAATGATAGCTGATGTGGCATATGTAACTTGGCAACTCCAAGAGATATCAAATGCAAATGCAAGTGGGCCCATGACCATTATTTTATTCATAATAAAGATTTACACCCAAGAATTCAAATGCAAGTGGGTCCTCACCATTATTTTATTAAAAATAAAAATTTTAAGTATGCGTTATGGTATGCCAAATTTGGCATAACATCACATACTTCAAATGCCATGTAGGATATGAAGTATATGTTGGAGACAATCTATATGTCAATTAGAGCTGTTGAAGGCTGACATAGTCATTTGAAGTGTCTGTTGGAATTGCTCTGATATTTTATTTGGACCAATGGATTTCATACTCGAGGACTTGAATACCCTACGCCACAACCATTTATTATACGTGGTTATGTGTATTAAGTATGCAATATTTAGTTGAGTTCATGGACTTGAATACCCTATTCGTTGTATTTTGAGTGATATATTAAGGAGCTTATCGCTGATTTTCTATGTTGTTACTTTTTACTATATTCCAAGGAGTTTTAATGGTGTTGCTTATGACCTTGCATGATTTAAACTCACGGTTTCAACCAACCTCAAAAATCGATACGGTATCAGTTGCAGTCGTGGTTCGTGATCGGTTGCGCTTGTCGCGACGTGAACTCTTTTACTCCGAGAAAATTTAAGAGAAATCCAAAAAATCATAATATTGTAAAATGGCGAAAATAATATTTTTTCCAACGGTGACAACTATAAATCAAATTATTGATGTCCATAAGTCATGACAGATTGATCGTTCTCTTATCTGAAACTGTATATATTTTGTTTACAATCGAATAGATTTACATATATATATATACCAAAATAAGTTGAAATATCACAAATTTTATAACATACAATCATAATTATGACTTATGAGCTACTTATTAGTGTGAAATTTAAGAAACCAAAGTTTGTTTGTACCCATCACTCAATCATCAAGTAAGTTGTGAATTTCAAGGGCACCACGATAACATATTACATTTGATAATAAGATAAATGACAGAGCAATTGGACATTTAATGTTTACCTGAAATGAGGAGAAAGAATTGCATGCACGGCTTAATTCAAAGTGAAGTGTCGCCTAGGCTCTATATCATTCCATCGGTATGAGTTATAGTAACATGATCTACAAGATAACGACATTTTTTATGGCTTGAAAGTTGTTGGAAGTGAACTAGAAGAGGAAGAGCTACCGAGACAATGTTTGGAATGAGATAAAATTGAGTAGAAGATGAGAAAGAGGGGAAAAGGGGGTCTGGTACACTCGGCGGGGAAAGTCAAATTCTTGGCCGATATATCAGCCCATACCGATATTTTGAATTCTCAGCCCAAAGTTTTTAAGAATTTGGAAATAATTCAAGGACCCGATACCAAGACCATGTCTCACACCAGTTTATCATACTGGTATGGGTCCATACTGGTTCGTATCGGCCGATACGATATTGACCGAGAATTTAAACCATGTGACCCACCTTACTGAGGACTCTTTGAGATTAGAAATTGAGAATGACAATTGAGAAGAAGTCCGCTGTACAGATTAGAAATTGAGAACGACGATTCAGAAGAAGTCCACTGTTTGCAATCCGTACGTTTACAGAGATTGATGCTGTTATAAATGGAACATTACTATCATGATAATGATGCTACCTAAGATCTGCACTTGCAGTCGGCCATTGCCATTGCCAAAGATCTATCATAATATCTCTGATGGGATGGTCAATATTTATTGTAGGGTGCCCTGAGAATCTGAAATTTGAATTGATAAGGTGTTGACTAAAAATTAATTGTAAATTCAGTGTTCACTATGATGGGATGGTCAGTTTTTATTGTAGGGTGCCCTGAGAATCTGAAATTTGAATTGATAAGGTGTTGGGTAAAAATTAATTGTAAATTCAGTGTTCACACAACCGATTTTGAGCCTCAAGTCCAAAACTGTGTTTTTCAAGATGGGCATCTTCAGTAGTGAATTTATTGGAAAATTTGAGATTTTTCGGTTGAGATTTCTCCTGTATACTAAAAATGAATATAGGAATTTTGACGAAAAAATTAAACTTGGGCTATAATTAGACAGCTTTACGAAGAAAAATCATAAAATAACTAGATAATTGTTCGTACATTTTTTGGTGAAATTAACCCATTTGACGTTATCATCAATCCAGTTGATCATATCATCAACTTCCTATTACTTTTCTTTCTTTTTTTTTCGACTTTTCTTCTCCTTTGATGGTTTTCATTGATTGTCTTATATTCGGATTGGGTGATAGTTGAAGTTTGATGGGAGATGAATATCTTCTTAAAAAAATTAAAAGAAAAACAAAAGGAGATATGAATGCATCAAAGAAGAAGGGTTTGATAAGTCTTTCATAAATCACATAAAGAAATGTGTTCAATCCGTCCACTATCAAATTCATTTTTAAGGTTGGTTAAAAATTTTCTAGATTAATGGAACAAGAAATACTCTTAGGTTTTAAAACTCCATACAAACAATACAATATACCAAAGAGAAACCTCACATTCACTACTCAAAGGTTGCTCACAAACATCATTACCTAAGAAATTCCCTCCAAACAAATGGGTTCAAACTCTAAATGTTGACAAAAGTATTACCAAATTCATCCCCTCCAACCTCAATTGAAGCCACTGCCAAATCGAGAGGAAGCCCTCATTTAGGCAATTCACTAAACACCTTGCACTCCAAACGCGAACTCTCAAAGTCAAACGAAGTGGGTTGATCCGTCTTTCTTTTGTGTTTTGCTTGATGTTGTTACTTCTTTTGGTTCAAAGCCATACACCCAAACCTTCTCTCCACATCCCTTATTTTAAGACCAATATACCCATGTGTGAAATTAATAAACAGAACACCATTCATAGTTTCATACCCCGCTCAATTTCTCTCTACACTCACCCACCCCCACCCCAGCCACCACCGCCCCTTCCGACAGCACTGCCAGAGGGGGAGAAGGAGAGGGAGAGAGGGCGGCGGCGAGCGGCAGACGAAGGCGGGCAGGGATATGGAGAGGGAGGGAGAGAGAGAGAGAGAGAGAGAGAGAGAGAGAGAGAGAGAGAGAGAGAAGGTGAGGGAGAGTGGATAGGGTAATTTGAGAAAAAAAAAAAAAAAAAGGGTGTCTAGAGAGAGATTTTGGTGATTTTTTTAACTTAAGTGGTGTGTGTAGAAAGAAGGGATGTGGAAAGAGACAATTTTGGTGAGGCAATAGTAGAGAGAGAGAGAAAGAGTCAACAGAGAATGGCAAACATAGAGGTTGAAGAAGATGGAGAAGAAAGGGAGAGTACGTGCAATATGATCAAGAGGATTACAATTAAAAATTTGTCAAATTCATGTGCAGATGTTCCAGCTAAAAGGCGTCAAAAATGGTTTCGTAAGGATTAGGTTTTTTTGCCTGGGAGAAAAACTAGTTATTTTAAGGGGAAATGTTCATATGCATCTTTTCCTCACCATAGGGTGAGGGACACTTCCCTTTTTGCACAAGAAGACAAGAAAAATGTACTTTTAAAGTACATAAGGTGAGGTACACTTCCTTGTCTTCTTGTGCAAAAAGGGAAGTGTCCCTCACCCTATGGTGAGGGAAAGATGCATGTGAACATTCCCCCATTTTAAGTGCTTTGTTGGCTTGGTCCCAATTTGTACAATATTGCACCAAAAGGACAATATCAGAATTGAATGTCAAAAATGGTAGTAGTACAATAACAAGTTTGCAAATAATTTTTGGCCAACACCCTGCCAATTAAATCTGGAGCCTTGACGAAACCCTAGGGTAAGTGTCCCATATTTAAATCCCAACCGTCTGCACTGCTGGGTGTCATTCTCTGTCGCCCTTTCTACCCTTTTCTGAGGGCCACTTGTTAGATTATTCTATTTATAAACCAACACATGTCACCAGACACCATCATTTGAATTCGGGGCATTTTGTGGCCTAAATGTCAATGCTTGGCAACCTAACTTTCAGGGGCCTCAAATGGATTTGGTTCGGACCACCTCGGAAATAATACATTTTTTTGGGTTTTGGGAATGTAATCCTATATCGTTTTTTTAAGAATAAAATGGGGAGTTTAGCCCATCTCTTTATCCATATGCATGATTTCAAAAGCTTGGATTTATTTCTCTAAAGCTTGTAAAATTAAGGAGGTGTTTGGAAACAAGATATTTTAAAAGGTTTTGGCAATGTAATCCTATATCGTTTTTTTAAGAGTAAAATGGGAGTTTAGCCCATCTCTTTATCCATGTATGCATGATTTCAAAAGCTTGGATTTATTTCTCTAAAGCTTGTAGCATTAGGGGGTGTTTGGAAACAATATATTTTAAAAAAATTTGTCATATTATTTACTAGTTTAGAATATAACCTGTGTAAAAAAAAAAAAAAAGGTGTTTGAATAACTTAGAAAGTATAATACAATATCTTACTTTCTTCTAAAAACCTTCATATTACATTATTCAAGAATATGCTGTATAAGATTATCTTTTATTACAAAATCTTTTTTACATACAAAAAAACTCATGGGCAATCATTAATTATAGTAGCCTACTATAAGTTTTAATAATAATGATTCATATTGCAACTATAACTCTCAATATTAGATTAGCCCCACAATGCTTACAAATTTAACGTGAAATCCTATAACCATATTACAATTACATAGCCCTCGTTAATTATCAATATTAAGATGGTCTTACTAATGTCACATTAGGTACCATTCATCTTGATTACCAACATTAGGTGGGTCTCATACTACAAAAATTAGCTGGATTTCTTATTAATTACCAAGATTGAATTGTGTGATTGCAATTAGAAGTTTGTCATTATTAAATGGGTCCCACTATTTGATAGCTCCCCTTGTGTTAATATGACTACCAATATCAAATGGGTCCCACAATGATTTCTCATAGATAGATTCTTCAATGATGCTTGACATTAGATAAGGTTTTACCACAAAAAAATAAAATAAAATAAAATTAGAGAAGTGCATATATGATAATCCCCATTAGATGTATTACACTATGGCTATCAACATTTAGTCAACCTACATTAATCAAACAACATTGCTTGGATGTCAAGGGTATTAAAATTTGTAAAAATTGCCAAACACCATAAGTGACACTATATAATAATATGACACTATTTTATTTTATGATAATGAAATCTTACAATATTTAAACTTATTGATATTAAATTATGCAGTTATCCAAACACCCCCTAAGTTAACTTAATGCATTCAGCAAAAGAGAGTAATCATTCATAAATCCATTTTTATCAATACCATTTCATTAAACTCAAATCGACCGTAATAACAATCAACGCCCATGCTTTTAATTGGTTATAATTATCCCAATCCCTGCACAACCCACTATTGGATTGATGAAAGTTTCAAATAAATGATTAGGCTTCATGTGCTTGAGAGTTTTTTTAGGAGAAAGACTATTGAGACTCGGGATAAAAATAATGGTGTCTTTATAAATAATGAAAATCATTTATATTTAATGAATTTAAGTACAAAGCTATCATTTTTATAAAAATTCAATACAAATCTTCTAATGCCAAAATCCAAACTTTCCTGAACAGATCCCTTCTCTCTACACACCCCAAATAAGTCAAATTCTACAAAACTTCTCTCAACACACTCATTTTTTCCCAAAATACCCAAACCCCTTTACTCTCAATTTCTTAGTTCGCTCCCCTTCACTTTCACCCTCTCCCTCTCCCTCTCCTCTCTCTCCCTATCTTTGCACCCTCTGCCCACCACCCTCCACCCACCCTCCCTCTCTCTCCCTCCGTCTCCAATTCTCCCTCCCTATCCCAACCTCCCCACCCGCCGCCCTCTCTCCCTCTCCCTACTCGCCTCCGGATGCCACCATCTCTCCCTCTCCATGTTCGCCGCCGCCCAGTCTCCCTCTTCCTCTCCCACCTTGTCGCTCTCCCTCTCCCTATCGCTCTCCCCCTCCGTCAGCGCTGCCCAAGAGGGCGGTGGTGGTTGGGCTGGAGTGGGGGCTATGGTGGAAGT
This sequence comes from Persea americana, assembly GCA_029852735.1. NCBI lineage: Eukaryota > Viridiplantae > Streptophyta > Magnoliopsida > Laurales > Lauraceae > Persea > Persea americana. The sequence goes on from CM056819.1 coordinate 4,582,253, forward strand.
GGGTGAGTGTAGAGAGAAATTGGGTGAGGTATGAAATTATGAATTAAGTCCATTTTGGTAACTTCACATATAGGTTAATTGGTCTTAAAATAAATGAATGTGCTCAGAGAAGTTTGGGATGTGGCATTAGCAGCTCCCAATCTTTTGGTGGTTGCCCATTTTCCTTGTGATTATGACCTTTGGGGATATGGAAGGTATATAAATGAAAAGACAGGGTCATATGCAAATATTGAAACCACATGGACCTTTCACAAATTTTATAAAGCTCGGGTACTTCTTTCTATAGACGACTTAGAATTTAGTTTGAAATTTTTTTGATTTTTAAGGCTGTGTGCTTTTATAATGCCAATTCTTCTTTTCTAAGCTTAAAACCAATACATGCAGAGGCACAACAAATGAAAAGGTATGTAGACATCTTGAATAAAATCCCAAAATAATGGAGTAATGGTTTTGGTTGATCCCTCTTACTCCGATATCCACCATGTTCGATTCATAAATTTGTTAATCTCATGCCTCAAACAAATTACAAGTTTCATGTTTTTCCATTTTGTCCACATACAAGAAATCATCAATGATTGCCTATCTAAAATTAACTAGATTTTAAAGCATCCATGACTATATGCGATGAAAACTACAAAATAAACTACCAGAAAACAGACCTTTGCAACTGCAAGCATCATCACCGTTGAATGTACAATTGCCATTCTGGTATGAATATGGAATTACTTTGATTTCCAGTAAACAGCAGCCATGTATATGAAACAGGTATGCTACTTATATGAAAAGTCCAATGTCAGTGCATCAGAAGAGGTGTAAACTTACTTGTTTGCCAGTAGACCCAATAAAAAGTGATGCCCCAGCAAAGCTTCTCATGTATGGTCAATTCCTGACCTTGATAGTGGCAGCACTGTGGTATGATCAACTCAGACAGCATCTCGTTTCTTACTCAGATGTTTCTTGATAACATTTGTTTCTTTTATCGGTCATTCGCACCTGTTTCAGTCAAGAATTTTCTCCCCAGTCGAAAACAAGTTCCACACCACCGTTCCCACAATGTACAGGGCAACAGCCACCTTAAACACGCTATCCCATGAACCTGCAAAATCAAAAGTAAATTTTTAGTGAAGCAGGGAAGAAACAAAATCAATAAACTCGCACTGCGTGGATGCCTCATGCAAGAATTGAAGAGGAAACATCAAGTGGTGTAAGGCATACTACCGCGTTGGAGGATGTATCCGGTGGCAGCTGTGCCAAAGACACCAGCAAGCACCCCTGCAGTGTTTGACAGTCCCAATAAAACTCCCTGCATTAGTAAAGATAAATTAAAATATGCTCCATTGATTGAAAATATTCTCCATTTATCCAACCAGCATTTGGAGTGGCACAGGTTAGCCCGCCCAAACTGGATCACTTTTGGCTGAGATTTCAGTCCTGTGGTCACAAAGTCAGGCGTAGCTCCAACTGAACTAAGCCATTTAGGAGCAGAAGTGGCCAACAAATTGAAATGCAGTGGACCCAGGCCTAATGCAAGGCTTTGAGATTAGGGATTGAATATTAGGCCTTAAATCTGAACAGGCTGGGGTTTGGAAGCTTTACCTTGCCACAGCCCATGTTCCCCATACCAGAAATGGTTTAGGTGGGGCCAACCAGTCAGAAATTTAAGACGTTCACCAGGCTGAGTCACAATCACAATGGATGGTAGATGTTTGAGCATGTCAACAAGTAGATGTTTGAGCATGCAACAACATGAACCCAAGGTTAATATATGGACCACTTCTACATCTCCACTGCCACCATCTGGCAAAAAGGGATAGTTAAACCCCAGGTTTATTTGGATTCCACTCCAGACTTCATATCAGATGTATGGTTTTGTAGTTCCATCCATGAGACAGCATTTTCATTCTTGAGTAAATTCATACAATGGAACAAACCTTTCATTACTGTTAGATCAAGCCATAACCCATGAAGGGTCATGGCTCTGAAGCGGTGGCATAACGAGGAGTCCTACACGCCATACGAACAGTGGATGTCAGTCCAATCAAAGTAGTAGTCAGGGACACAGTAATTCAAAGGAGTGGTCTGACAATTTGGATTCATGTACGCTGGGGTTGTTTCACTCTATGGATTTGCCAATGAGGACAAAAAATCTGGCTCCCCTCTCAATAGAATGATACTGACCACTGGATCAAAGTGGTGGAGTAACATGCCTCCACTGCTTCAACCCACAAGGGAATACCGGTCAAATTTTAGTGATATTCAGATAAATTCCAACTCCTGTGGGGTGGGGTGGGGACACATGGGGAATGAAACTCGCACATGCAAGGAGAGAGAACCAACACACGTGACGAGTGAGAACTCACATATGCGAGAAGTGGGGGGAGACCAGCGTCAATCCCTGGTCATCCGGGTGAGAGGTTGGATTGCCAACCAACTGAGCAACCCCTAGTTGTATGCTAATCCATATGTTGATAATAGAAATTCTCATCTGTTGACTTATGTGGCTCAATAGAAGCGGGTGGTATTGAGTGCATAGGTTAATAGTCTTGGTTGACCGTGCCCCTGCAATGGCCTGGTCTAGGGCCTAAGGCTATGATTGAGAAGTAGACAGGTAAACAAATCAAGCACTTGAGAACTGACAATGGCTTGAAATTCTACAATGGTGCTTTTAATGCGTTCTACAAGAATGAAGGGATTGTGAGACATCGCACAGTTAAAAATACACCGCAACAGAATGGAGCTACAGAAAGGATGAACAGAACTATTATAGAGAGGACCCAGTGTATGCTCTCTAATGCAGAGTTATCTAGAAAGTTCCGAGCGGAAGCTATTAACACAGCTTGTTATCTGGTCAACTGGTCTCCATCAACAACTATAGGTGTAAAACTCCTGAAGAGGTATGGTCTGGGTCTCTTTCTGATTACACAACTTGCAGATATTTGATTGTCCTGCCTATGCTCATGTGAATGATGGTAAGCTTGAACAAAGGGTAAGAAAGTGCATATTTCTAGGGTTGCAGATGGTGTGAAAGGGTATAGACTGTGGTGCCTAGATGGGAAATATCCCAAATGCATTATAAGCAAAGATGTGACCTTTGATGAGTCTGCTATGTTGAAACCAAAAAAGGAGTGCCTTGATGCTAGAAATGACAATAGTGTCAATAAACAGGTGGAGCACAAAGACTGTGTCAGTAAACAGGTGGAGCTTGAGAAGGAAGCTTCAGAAAACTTGCAGGAAAAGGTTCAAATAGACGTCCCATTACAACAGGAAGTAGAAGAGATGCAAAGCTCAAACGAGGAAAATGCAATTTCGGAAGATTACATGCTAACTAGGGACAGAGAGAGGAGGCAGATTAAGCAACCTCAAATATATGGGTATGAAAATATTGTTGCATATGCTCTTAATACATTTGAAAGTATTGAGTCAAAGCGGATTACATATCGAGAAGCCATCATTAGCAAAGAATCAGCAAAATGGACTGTAACCAAGGGTAAGGAGATTGAATCTCTTCACAAGAATCATACTTGAGAGCTGGTGAGACCTCCGAAAGGCCAGAAGATTGTTGGTTGCAAATGGGTCTTCAAGAAAAAGGAAGGAACTCCAGGGGTGGAAGATGCTAGGTTCAAAGCACGACTGGTTGCAAAAGGCTATACTCAAAGGGAGGGTGTTGACTTTAATTAAGTGTTCTCTCCCGTGGCGAAACATAGTTCTATCCGAGTGCTTCTTGTTATGGTTGCTCAATTGGATTTAGAGCTGAAGCAGCTTGATGTCAAAACTGCGTTTTTACATGGCGAGCTAAAGGAACAGATTCATATACATCAACCAGAGGGGTTTGAAATTCATGGAAAGGAGGACCAATAATGTTTGCTAACGAAATCGTTGTATGGCCTGAAGTAGTCTCCCAGACAGTGGTACAAGCCTCTATGGTTGGAAATGGATATTGCAGGAGTGCGTATGACAATTGCGTCTTTCATAAGAAGCTCTCAAATGGCTCATATGTATATTTCCTGTTATATGTTGATGACATGTTGATTGCGGCAAGGGACATGTTGAGATCAACGGGTTGAAGGCTTAGTTGAGTGGTGCATTTGAAATGAAGGACTTGGGTGCTGCTAAGAAAATTCTTGGGATGGAGATTCGAAGGGACCGGAAAGTGAGCAAATTATTTTTGTCACAAAAGGGGTACCTTGAGAAGGTTTTGGAACGCTTTGGTATGAAAAGTTCAAAACCTATGAATAATTCACAGGCAGCCCATTTCAAACTTTCCGCTGCTTTGTCACCACAAACTGAGGAAGAGGTGGAGCAAATGCCTCGTGTTCCTTATACTAGCACAGTTGGGAGTATCATATATGCCATGGTTTGTAAGAGGCCAGATATTTCACACGCGGTTAGTGTAGTTAGCAGATACATTGATAACCCCGGAAAGGCCCATTGGCAGGCAGTGAAATTGATACTCCGTTACTTGAAAGGTACTACTAATGTTGGGATAGTGTATGGCAGAAACAGTAATACTTCTTAAAGTGATATTGGATATGTTGATTCAGATTTTGCCGGAGATTTAGACAGAAGAAGATCCTTGACAGGTTATGTCTTCAATTTTGCTAGCGGTGCCATTAGTTGGAAGGCGGCATTGCAATCTAAAGTTGTTTTGTCTAGCATTGAAGCAGAATAAATGGCAGCTGCAGATGCATTGTAGGAAGCTATTTGGCAGACAGGCTTGGTTGGTGATTAGGGATTGCAACAGAAGTTGACTGCTGTGTTCTGTGACAGTCAGAGTACAATCGATCTGACACACAATCCTAAGTATTATGAAAGAACCAAACACATTGATGTCAGGGCACACTTCATTCGGAATGTCATCTCCAATGGTGCTATTGCAATGAATAAGATTGCTACGGCAGAGAATCCAGCAGACATGATGACCAAGACTATTCTTGCAGTCAAGTTCAAGCATTGCTTGGACTTGATTGGTGTTATCAGTACCTAAGTGCCCTAAGAGACAGGTGGAGACGGCGAACCATGTTTTGTGCTATGAGGATCGGCTCCATTGTTCGCCAAGGTGGAGATTGTTGACTTATGTGGCTCAATAGAAGCCGATGGTATTGAATGCATAGGTTAATAGTTTTGGTTAACCGGGCCCTGCACCGCCCTTATTCTACTTGGATTAGGAGTAGGGCTGTTATGGGTGTACTAGGGTTTGGGGTTGATATTATAAATAAAGGCAAGAGCCTTTGTGATGTAACTCTCTTCTGATTGCATAGTGGAAACTCTCTCCGTATTCTCCCATAGTAATAGGCCAAAAGCCGAACCGTCACATCTCCTGCGTGTCTGTGGTGTGCTTGATTGTTCTCTTTCTGCTTGTTATTAGGCCCTAGATCTCAACATTATCATTTTCCAGTTTTCTCCTAATAATGCACATATTTTAGTTATGACCATGTTCACTTGCGGTAAATCCAACAATATTTAGTTCCGAAAGTGGAATATATCCATGTGAAAGCACATGCTCATGTGATTTTGGCATCTTAGTCAAGCAACTCTTATCTAATACAATGAGCCAGCTTCTCCTAATATTATAATATGTAATCAAACGTCATAGATTTCTTATGACCATCTTTACCACTTAATAATAGAAGACCCAACCCACAAAGTAACCCATTATTCTTTACATATTATCCAGTAAAACATTCAAGATGCAATATCACATATGCTGTGAATCTAATTATTCTGCAAGAATAAGGTAGAGTTAACATAATATGGTAGAGGTAACATACTGCATAACGAGGGCCAATGTCTTGGTGATTGGAATAAAGACCAGATTGTGAAAATGCATCCGATCCCTGTGGCCAAAAATATAGTCAAACACCCAAGCCTTAAATCAAAGCAAACCAAAAATGATGAAATTTCCATTAGTCTTGAGTGGTTTTATGAAGTTTTAGAGTGGGGCCGCCCATAATTAGATATGGAACCACCTGGACCTGACCGACTACCTGAAAGTTCATAATTGTGGATCTGAATTGAGAACCAGTTTCAAGTCCTACACTCAACTTCTTTCAGGTCAGAGCCCTAGTGTAGATATGTAAACACTCTAGCACTTCCCAGTCCTGATCAATGGATCAGCCAGCCATTAAATAACAAGTAGTTGAGTCCTTTTGCTGTGCAACCAGAACTCCATACACCAAACTGCCTCACAATCAATGTTCTACAACTCAATAATCAACAAGGAGTTTTAATGAATCATCTCAATTTGGCTGGATAATAACTACCCAAGTTGAATGAAAATTACGATATCAAAGCAAGTAACCCAGATTTTGACAAAGCCCAAAATGTGAATCGAGTCCAAGTAACTTGCTAATGAAGCAGCACAAACCTGACTGCAGGCCATGCATAGCACCGCCAAGGCTGGAGTACGGACATGACTCAGTTGTGTCAAAAAGAAGGCTGGACCAAGAAACCCTATTGATTGCATAATCTGCATTCAGAAGAAAATTATGCTTCATAAAAAAGAGGTTTTTTCAGTGCAAATGCATAGATCTACTTCTCTTGCAACCTAGAAATGCAATTGATAGTCACTCAAATTATCACATAATCATTGAAGCCCTATCCCATTTTCTGGGGTAATATTTAATGCTTCATAATATTCTGTGATAAATGATTAAATACAGCATCACAAATTGTCAGACATTTGAGTATTCACAGTGAAGCCCACAATTCATCAGGATACAGTTGGCCTAGAAACATCCCCTCATGAACTATGAATGGCATGTCACCCTAAACTAAGTTCAGCAAGATTTGCGAAGTTCCGTCAAGCTTTTCATTCCAAAATATGAAGTGAGATTCAGGTTGCAAAGATCAGCCCTATATAACAGTCACTCTGATCCTAGAGTCATTTGCATCAATCCTAACTGTCTGAACTGTGGGAACCACCATGGTGAAAATAGGCTCAACTTATCCCAATTAAGGATCAAATATCTCGTGTGCTATGTAACAGTGTCAGTGAAGGGCATGGATACAATGCCTCAGCATAAAACTAAAGTAGCTCAAAATGCCATTACATGTCTAATAAATAAATATATTAAAGTAGCTAATCACATATATACACATATAGATACATAGAAAGAAACAAATTCTTCATAAGGGTCATCCTATGTGCAACTCGTGTGTGAGGCCCACTAATGACAATCCAACCCCCACTCACTACCCCCTACCTTTGCCCATCAAATTGTCATCACTCCATTTGACACTCATCCAACCTGTATTCGCTGTTGGATTTTATCTCAAAAAATGCATAGTTGGAAAACTGTTAAAACCCGAGCCTTTTAAGTCAATCGGAATAATCACGTGGATGATTCTTGTAGCACCTCCATTAATGCTCGACAACAAATACATATACATGGTTAAGAATGGGATAATCAAGTACGGAAATTGTGATTTATCACTTCCCCAGAACCATGACTCAATGGACAACAGTCAAAAGATTAATTACCTTACGAACAGTAGTTATGGAAAGACCTCTGCTCACAAGTGTATCCGCAATCCAACCTCCTATGTTTGCAAACACAGCCATGGTTAACCATGGTAATACGCAGAATAGGCCAGATTCAGTAAGGTTAAACTTCAGCACCTAAGTCAAACCAATAAATATTAGAAAGAATGTTACAATCACAGCATTAATACTACATCTGGAATCTGGATAATAAACATATGCACTGCTTGACACACTTAAACATTGTGATTTTCTTGATTCCATGATGCACTTGACTATTAAGCAAATATCCAAACAGCATATGGATAAACGCCATAGTTGTTAATTTAGTTTGGGCACGGGCACTGTTTTGGTTTGACTCCAGATTGAAACATATAGGCTGGTTTGGCAATTTCGGTGTTTCATTTAGAGTTTTGATTTGAAAATATTAACACTTCAAAACTACACATATATTTGAGAAATATTAAAAAGTTAAACAAACTAAATATTTAAACAAAAAAAGTAGGTTCACCCTAGTAAACTAAGTCATAGTGATATGAACTACATAAATATATGATTTTAGAGTGCTAAAAAAGACCTGACTTTATGCCCTAATGGAGGTCGTTTTTGTTAACAAATAAAAAAATAAACATTTACAATGGATTTTTCCAAAATTGGGAAATTTTTGCCTGTTTTAAATCCATGAATTCAAAACTAAAACATAGATTTAGACTAAAGAAGCCCAAATTTCGTACCTAATCATTTGTGGGGGACTGTTCCGTTTGGTACACTAAATGAACCAAATAGTTTCAGACAATTCAGCCTAAACATTTTATAGTTTCTATTGAATAAAATAAATGAAAGGGAAAGACAGATCAACTACAAACTGATGAAGGAAAAATAAAATAGGACACAACATACATGCAATTTCACACCCTGGTGTAAACCCTATGGACCGTAAGGTACATTTCAGAAAATCTGATTAGTAAACCCTATGGACCTTAAAGTAAACAATTCTCATTAAAAATAAAAAAGAGTGGTTCAAAAAACTCTAGGAATATTCTTCAAAAAAGAATACCATTGTCTAAGGTATGTTTTCACAATTTAAAATATTTAAGTGTCCATAAACTATCAAATACCTGGTTGTAATATGTTGGCATCCATGTAAGAAGAATAAAAGTTCCCCAGTTGTGGCAGAAATGGGAAATTATCAAAGCCCAAACCGGTGCTTTTGATAAAATTAATCCCCAGGGAATAGTTGTAACAGGATCCTTGGATACACTTCCCCCTAAGATAAAATTCTTTTCTTCTGCACCAAGCTCTGGATCCTCTTGTGGTGAGCTGTGCACCTATTGAGAGAGAACACAACAAAAGTTACCAGATAATAATATAGAGCATATTCAGTAATCGACTACATCCTAACAAACTCTCTAGCGCAAGACCACACACATGCCTTTCAAGGCCAAAGACTGCAAAATTTAAGAGAAATGTCATAAAAAGTATTGCAGAATTCATTACAAGAGAAACTACATATTTATTTAGTACAAAACAAGATAACTAAGATAACCAATGAAGATCTGAAGTAGCTGCAGTGCAGGGGAGAACAGGGATGTTATGTCCAACCTAGTGGAGATGCTGGACTCAGGTTGTGTTTCTGGTAGAGACAATGAGCACAAGTGGGTCTGGAGTAGTGATCAGGGACGTGCATTCGAACAAGTACACAATTGCTCTGGTCCAGTATAGAAGACTGATCAGAGTTGAACAGAGGAATTCATGGTGAAGGATGGCAGTGAGAAGGGTAATGATTGATGGAAAGTGAATGAGCAAAATACACAAGACCAGTAGGTGCAGGGAAAGGTAGGGTCAGATGGAGATGAAGATGGTCTGGCAGCTGATTCGATTGTGTTGGGTTTATGTCCTGTATTCCGGTTAGGCCGGATTGGTTCATTTGGTTAGCCAGGGACCGGGCTCTAGGTCAAGGGTATTTTGGTCATTGTACCAGGGCTTACTTGGGGGCTAAGAAAGCAGAGGTTATATATATGAAGTAATCTATAACCCTAGACCTAAGCAGAGTGGAATAGCAAAGAGTGTGAGTTCTCTTTGGCCGTGGACGTAGGCACTCGGCCAAACCACGTAAATCTCTCATGTGTTTTTCTCTCTTCTTGTGTGTGGCTTGATTGTCGAGCGCATCCGCATGCATGCGCACAACAGATTGTTCTCAGGAGCAGCAGATAGGAGGTGGAACATGAATGCAGCAGGAATGGTGTACTTCAGATGAAATGGGATCTACAAGCTTCTTGCTGCATCGCAGATGAAATGGGATCTACAGGCTTACCGGAATGCAGATACTGGATAGGTTACAGTGAACATTCAGATTAGAAGTGGAATTTTTCACCACGAGATTGGTGATATTCCTAATTCTATGCCTTTGAACCATGTATTTTCTTCTCCTTGTTTACTTCCAATCTTCTTTCAATAAGGCAACTAATTGAAAACAATTGCATTGTCTCATTTTCTTCCTCTGCTTGTCTAGTGCAGGATCAGGCATTGGGAAAAGTGACAGGAAAGGGCCTAAAAATGGATGACTTTTTCCTTTTTTTTTCATAACACCACCCAGGAATAAAGCCTTATTTTCTTTTGGTTCTTCCATGAACAAGGAATGTCAGTTTTGGCATAAGCGTCTTGGACACTTGAATAGTTAGAAATTACTTATTATGTTAAATATACTGTTCAATCAAGAATTTGCTCCTTTAAAGAAGTTTTGTTTAATTGTGCTAGTTGCAAACTTGGGAAAAGCAAAGTATCGCCTCCTCCTACTCATTGTGATATTGTTACTTGCTGCTTTGATTTGATTCACACTGATGCCTAGGGGATTGCTCCTACTACTGTGAACATCATATGTTAACAAAAAATGAGCTCAGTGATGTGGCTCTAATATCATTATAAAATTTAGAATGCCATAAAACTGATCAAAACTGATGAACAGGAGAAAGAAAAACAAAACCAATACAAGATTCTCTGATGTGATGGTAATGCATGACAGTAGACTCTTGATCATTAAGTATGTACTTTACTCCATCTCAAAAAATAACCAATCTTCTCAACAAGTGTTTTAAGTAGAATCCAACTAGCTTTTATCCTCAACAGTCCCTGTAAGATGTTATGAGTGTTGGCTAATTCATTGGGAAATGGACAAAACCGGGAAATTAATTTACAATGTATTTATTAGATGGACTGCCCAGATGAAAGGCTTAAGATTGCAACATAATACACACCAGAAGCCTGCCTCTAGCCGCTCGAGCGGACCATTATGCGCTCGAGCGCATACTGTCCAAAGAGTGGGCACACTCGAGCTAGCCATCATGCATTCGAGCCGAAAATTGGCAAAGAGCATAATTAAATCCCGCGCTTGAGCGCATGCTTCCCAGAAAGTCCAGTTATTTTGAGAAACTGAGTTCTAATTTGCATCAAATTATTAATTTGAGTTCTACTCTCTTTAGGTAACCTTATGCACGTCCCAAGGCCTATATATTGAGCAACCTAGCAACCCTAAAGGGTATCCATTGCTCTTCTCTCCTATTATAAACTCTAGAATCAATTGAGAGATCTTTTCTTCTCCAAAGCTTCATCAAGTTGATGTACTGAAGTTCAAGTCTTTGGAGTTTCTTTCTTCTACTCTCCTGAAGTAGATTCACCTTGAAGAGGTTGTCAAGGTGGTTGGTTCAAGCACGGTGAAGGTGAACGGCGAGTCGTCAGCGAGATCGTCACAGTCCTTAGGTTGAGTTGCAGCCGGGAAAGGTACTATGAGTTTTGTAACTTTCAATTTATAGTACTTGGTTGTCTATTGGCCTAGGCAGTAAGACCCGTGGTTTTTTCCTCAGTAGGGTTTTCCACGTATAAACCTTGTATCTCCTTGTCTTTGTGGTTGATTGCTTTTTTATTGGACTTAGGTTAATCAACTAGTTTAATCACTAGAATTGAAATCGAATAGAGATACTGTTTAAAGGGACCTTAGTCTGTGTTAAGGCTTGTTTTTTCAGTCCGTGCACTCAAAAGGAAGCAAAACACATCAAATGTGCAGTACCAGTGGCAACAATCTACTGGTAGGTGCACAAGAAATAACATAGTTGAATATATTAAGAACATGCCTGCTCTACCAAAAAAAAAAAAAAAGAAACATGCCTGGATTCTAGTTAATTACATTTATACAGTTTTGATACTCGTAAGCAAATTGAGCTTAAAAGTAACATAAAAGAGAAGTTAAGAACCTAAATTGCAGAATTTAACTACTGAGATTAACTTTTTAAAGGTGTAGGGACCATTACTTTACTCAGCCACAGTGCAAACCAGACACTTCCAAGAGAACCAAACGAGTAGAAGACAGAGGGCCAGCCAAACTTTTGTATTAGCATTGGTGAAAAGGCCAACCCCGTGACAGAACCAAGGTACATTCCGCTGTATACAAATGCAAGTGATCTACTTCTCTCGGATACTGGAACCCACTTTGAGATCACATTATTCATGGCAGGCATCGCAACACCCTGGAATAGCAACAGAGGAATTTTATAGCATGAAGATTGTGCAGCTACAAATAAAAATTAAAAAATTAAAAAAGATTGCATATCTATGAAGCCAGCACTTTACATTCAGTAAACTTCAAGAAAATAAAAGCTGACATAAGAATCTCAGCATAGGAATAGGAACTCTCCCAAGTATTTTCAATAGACAATGTAGCAAGAGCTTCAAGAAAATAAAAGATGACATTTGGATTTTTGTAGGAATAGGAGCTCTCCAAGTAATTTTCAATAGGCAATGTAGCAAGAGCTTCAAACTCAGGAGGGAAAAAAACTGATCTAAACATGAGGAGCATCACACTAAATGAAAACATAACAGCTGAGCTACATTATACATTTGAGGCAACAGATATCAACTCTTCAAATCTGAAAAAGAAAATGAGAAGGTAGACACTAGAAAGCGAAGTGATGATATCTTTTGGTCATTCTTTACTTTTAGGGACATTCTGGTCCTTCTAATATTTCTTTTGAAATTAATAAAGTATCTAACATGCTGAGTAGTGCTTTGAGGACAGTTCTTTTTCTTTTTCTTTTTATTTTTAAACTAACGTTCTAGGATCACCTTTCAAGGAAATAACTGTGTAGTATGTTAAATTCTTGAAGTTGGGTTGGCTCGAAATTTCAGACCACAATCCAGCTTTGTTTATTTTTTTGAAAAGCATATCTAATTCAAAGAGAATATAATTCTTAATATCCAAAGACTACAATCACATAAACTGCATGCTAAGTAGATTTGTCTTTCACTCCCAAATAGCTTAAGCTTTTGGGATGTATTGGCTAGTTGGACTTTACATGGTATAAGAGCCATGCTAGATCGCGAGTACAAACCCCGGGGAGGCACTATTCCCATAGGTCAAGCGGGCAGGCATGCATTGCTTGGGTAGGCACGTGTGAATTCGAACAGCGTCCTATTCGAGGAGGGGTGTTAAGTAGATATGTCTTCCGCTTCCTAACAACTTAAGCTTTTGGGATGTATTGGCTAGTCAAACTTTACACTGCATAGATGCCTTTGGTCGACAATCCAAGAAGAGGTTTCCTTTGTTACACAATTGGTCAAGGCAAGACACAAAAACCTGCACAATTAATAGCCCTCACATACATAAAACCTGGGACCTTTTCCCAAATCAGGACAACACCTTAATCATCATGGTAATAGCATGGTGGCAATCTAAAATCACTTTGACCTCAAACATTGGAGTTAGGATCATATGCCCTATATGGAATAATGGTGGTTGAAAAATAAATGTGAATGAGCATGAAAGATTTCGTTGATTCAGTTTATAATGCATACCCAAAATGTTTGAAATTGCATGCCCTTAACCTTATGTGGATCTTTTTTTTTTATAGGTAATGGTAAACATTTTATTAACAGTGAAAAAAGTATTGAAAATAAAGCAGCCCAGGATATGAGATTATACCCAAGAAGCATATAACAACATCAGTTACAAAACATGATCCACCCAAGGAACTACTCTGTCTACCCCTTCTTTAGCTAGTGAGATTATACCCAAGAAGCATACAACATCAGTTACAAAACATGATCCACCCAAGGAACTACTCTGTCTACCCCTTCTTTAGCTAGACCTTATGTGCAACAATCTGCAAAACCATATTAAGACATTAATATAGTATTTTATGTGATTTCTGGGCTGTGGTCAATCCGAGACACATGTCATCAATTGAAATATCTTGATCCATGTACAAACACATTGATTGATGATTAGAGTTGACGCACAAGAACATTACATATTTCAGTTCTACGAATCATGTTTCTCTTCCACAAACAAAAAATGGTAATTGAATCTGAAAATGCAATTGAGAATTTACCCTCTAAATTGCCAAAAAGAGCAGATTTCCCATGAGGTTAGTTGTTTAATCAAAAATCACGATTTTTTATGTGTAACAATGGTCCATAAAAGGCTCACCGATCATGAGTTAATGGTCATATAATTTGCAAAAGTTTCGGTAATTGACTTCTTTGAGAGAGCTACCACATTTTAGAAGATTTGATAGATGAAAATGTCATCCAATTGCATCTGGCGAATTTCAACATAGTTCACCCATATTGATGAACGCTTGGATAACTGTAAAAATTTAAGGAAAAAAATCCACTGGACTATTTAAAGCGCAAGATTATGAAACTAAGATTACCTCACCAATCCCCATAAAAGCACGCATTACAAGTAAGAAAGGGAGTCCAATCTTCGCTGCTATAGGTGTGAGAATTGTTGCTATTGACCACCAAACCACGCCGAAACCCAATACCAGCTTACCACCTATCTTATCTGCCCAAATACCTCCAACGATCTACGCAGCCAAGTAAAGCACTCAGAAAAACCACAAAATAAATAAATAAATAAAATTGAAAACTTCAGTAATAAGGCATACCAACTGCTGAAGAACATATCCAATATATAAGAACTGCATCTAATAACTTGAATAAGAAAAATTACAGCAATAGAACTTCAATATAGGAATCATCATCATTACAGTCATCATAAGCCTTATCCAATTGGAGTTGGCTTTGTGAATTCTATCCTTATCTATAGTTATGTTCTATCATACAGTCATCATAACCCTTATCAAATTGTTGGCTATGTGAATTCTATCCTTGTCTAGTTATGTTTTATCACTCCACAATTTAACATGTCCATATTGTATGGTAACCAGATGCTCCAAGATGTGCAACATATGTCCATATTGCATAGCATCAGATACTACATTTTTGTGTGAAATTCATGTCAATCTGTTATCCATGGTGTCCTTTCCATAATTGGGTGTCATAGAAATTGACAAAGAATTAGACAGTGTTCAACTAAAAACATAAGAGTGTGTGTGTGTGTAGACCTGTCTAAATATTTAACTAATACTTGATCAGGTTTGAAGTACCCTTCAATAGTATGATAATTTTAAAAATATATATATCAAGTGAAAGTTTTCAGGGCCTCCTTTTAGCGTCATTAGAATATGTTGACCCCACTGTACTAGAAAAAGAGATAAGAAGTTTTCATTCGTCATCATGAAGAACTCACCTATACAGTACCTGCCATGCTTGATTTATCTCATCACTCCATCAACATCGGGTTTTTCTAGTCTCTGTGGAAGCTTCGAAATCTATGAATTCTCTCTTTTTGGTAACTGCCACCCCACATTGGAGCTTCCAAATTCTCCATTATATCTGATACATGAAACCCTTGAATTCTTCTCCTACTACAAGAGAACTTGCCAAACTCCTAAGAAAGAAGAAGAGGAGAGGCATGGAGGAAATGAGTTGGTCATCGATGAGAGACCACTCCGATATTTTTCTGGACCCTATCTATGAGCAATGGGATAATAGTCATAATACCCTTTGATTCCAGTTTCTATGCAAGTGTCAGTAGTGTAGGTGACTCTTGAGCTTGGAGTCAGCAATTATGTGAATTGATTCCTGACTCTTGAGAATACAGTGCCATTATACCCACGTCTGCATTGGGAGGAAGAGAACTAGTGACGCTACTTTAGCGACGAAAGAGCCATGGGGACAACATGGAGGCTACCAGGCATTGAGCTAGGAAAGCGGCCAGGTCGATTCTAACCTTTGTATGTCCAAAGACAGAACTCTGGGCATCACACCACTTATTGTACATGCCTGTGATTCTTATCAGCCTAGTCAATATCGAGTGATTTGAATGTTTTTGGAAAGTAAATGATTTTTCAAAATACATACGCAAATATATTATTTTCGAAAAGAAAAGGTGTTGGCAAAATCGATTATACTTGATAAGCTGGCTAAGCACATATGTGGGTTGATCATGACTCTAGGGTATGTTGTATGATCAGTCCAGAGTAGTCGTACAAGTGTCTAGGGAAGACGGAGTGTCACTGAGGTGGTGTGTGCTAGTCAAATAGCGGCTTAGTGTACATGTTCTCTGTGGACAAGCATTATGGAAGTCCTACTCCTTAGGTATGTTTTACATATCATAGAGTTTGATAATGGATGGTTGTGCTTGGACAAGTTCAGAGCGAGTGGGAGTTATTGGTATTTGTAACTTGGGGCCCTGTGATATCTCATGTGGGTGGGCCCAAGTAGCATATAATAGACCCTCAATTAGATTTGGTCAATGGGTTTTCCATTTTGAATTTAAATATCATCAAGGAGTCAAGAAAATCTCTCTAAAGATCCTAAGGGAAACAAACCACTCATTCAAAGATGAGACCCATATTATATAAGGGGAAGGGTCATCCCTTTGCTATACATCCTAACCAAAACCCATAGGCTTATGTGAAAAGGATAGAGGAAAGATAAGAGAAAGGATTAGAAACCAAGGAAACCATATATCCTAGGTAGATCCCAACCATCCACTTCTCATTCTATGATTAGGGTGTCCATCCTACCCTCAGATCATGAGTGAACTAGGGGAGATTGTTCTCCACTAGCCGATCTCTGATCTCCACAATGGTTGCTCTATCCTACCCAGTATGCAGTTTATCTATATGTTTGTAACGGCCAAATCATCTCTGATCAAAGCTTCCGTGGCGACAAAGGCTAACACATCCTCCTAAAGTCCTCATTTAAATAGATTTTCTTTTTCTTTTTTATTTTCCTTGTTTTATTCTTTTTCCTTTTTCTTTTTCTTTTTCTTTTTCTTTTTTTTTTCTTTTTTTGAATGGTAAGTTCGAACAGATATTCATTATTCAACATAAACTAATATATGTCCCATGCTTTGATACCTGGATACTTAAAAATGGGCCACGTATCATGCCGTATCATATTGGATACTTTATTTTTAATGTGTAAAATCCATGTCCCTGTTGTATCCATGCCATGTCTAGGCATAAATTCCTATGACCCAAAGTATCGATTATATTACACATCATCAGTTTTTAGAGTACAGAGCACTAGTTTTGCCTTTTACTGGTTCAGATAAGCATACTATCCTTTTTTTAGGGATGCCCATCAAGATCCAAGATCCATGAACTACATGCATGTACATGGGTCAAATTGCAGGATTTTCTTAACTTAAAGTATAAAAAGTGTAGAACGGGTATTGTAAGTATGTTGCACAACTCCCCAAGTCGTGCATGAATCAAGAGTTCAAACAAACTTAGAAAGAAAAATGTGTTCCCAAGTTGTGTAGTTCAATGAGGGAAAAACTTCCCTATGAAACCACAAATAGGTATAGGACCAGCCATCCAAGTATCCAACCAGTGATTCAAAACTACCTTAGTCAGGTCAGCTCAAACTCAACCGAGTCCTATAATAAGCTCTCTCTCTCTCTCTCTCTCTCTCTCTCTCTCAATGTTATTATTGTTCCTAACTCCCCTTCCATTTTCCAACTTCCTAGTCTATAGTTCCCAACTCTCGCTTCCACTTCCCAACTCCATCCATGCATTCAATGATCAAACCCCTTCTCAAAAATAAATATTTTATATTTTTTTTTCATTATTTGGAGGGCCTAGATTTGGTATATCTATGGTTTTTAAAATTTTGGATGTGCCCACAAAGATTAAAAAATTACAGAATCAAGCCAATTTGACACTGGTGAAGTTGGGGGCTGGTGAAGTTGGGGGCTGGTTCTGGGCTTTAAAACCCTGCATCCAACACCTGAAGCTGAAACATATCCAAAAAAGAAGTATAATTCAACCACAGACATTTACTCATGTCTTTATCTCACTACAAGGAGAAAAGTATCAAAAGCATGGACATGAACCAGTGAATCACAGTTTAAAAGATACAAGTCCAGTAAAAACCTGAGTGAGTAGGTAACCCCAGAAAAAGGAAGACTGAATTAGACCAACAGTGGCAGGATTCCAATTAAACTCTGCTGCCATTGGAAGGATGGCAATGCTCATGTTGACCTGCAGTAGATTATCTATGCTTAGCAAGGATGAGAATGAATATATAGTTATATTTAAAATCTCTAGGCGCATATATATCATGTGAAACATGTTGAGATAAGACTTCATGCAGCAGAGATTATATATGCTTTTTTTGCAACACTTTAATTGCAATACCATATTTTCCAATTGCAAGGAAATAGTTCATAAAGTACAAGTACAAAAGCTGAGGTCAAGGATCTCTGTGGAATTTTTTAGATTGTCTCAGTATTTTCCCTTGTTCTGTTGGTATTCCGCCGCGACTCTCTCTTTGTCATAAACTGTACTTTTGGCTTTTACCATTCCTTGTAATCATAATAGCAAAGCACACGTGTATGGATGCACTCTATTCACTTCTCTTGTATCTCTTCATTACTCTATAGAGTATACATATGAGATAGGTTTCTATTAGCAGGGAATAAGTGTCATAATTGAATAAAAGCTACTTTAAGAAATCTTCTGGTTTAAAGCTGGATCATCTCCATACAAAAAGATTTTGCACATGTAAATTTAGAAACGAAAATTTATTGAGTGCAACAAAACAACAGAAGAAATTAAGAAAGAAAACCAGGAAATAGCTTACACGATCCATATTGCAGAGAAGAAATGCAGAAAAACAAAGTAATACAATCACCCAGCGCTTTGGGAACTGCTTCCACCAAGAAGGCTGCTGCGTGTCTAGAGTTGGTCCAGTTATGTCATATGGCTCTGATTTAAAGTCAGCACGTGTCCTAGTTGCAAGTCGATACTCAGGTTGTTCGCATTGGCCATCAGATATCCCACACTTATCCAGCTTTGTCTGCTGCACCCAACTACTATTGGATGGATCCGAAGAAAGAAAGCACTCACATCTTCTAGGGACTCTTCGTTTTAGATAAATACTCTCTAAATGTCCCCAAAATTTAATCCCAGGAGAATTTGGAAATTTGTGCTCCATTTGTCCAAAAAACGTGGTCCTTAGTCTCATAGATCTCTTCTCAGAAGGACAAATAAGATGATCCAAGAAATCTGAATATTTAGCCATACAAGAATAATATTCTCTTTGAATAGGTAATCTGTTATGAAAAATGCTGACTCCTGCAAATCTTGATGCAGGGACTCCCAGATGCTCTCCTCTATGATGCCTAATGGCCTGCTCTTTCTGATAGACTTTTCCTGAAGAGATCATCAAGATCACCATTACTGAGGGAAGGACCTACTAGTTGATTTCATTTTCAGCAGTATCAAAAAAATTCTTTCTGCCCACAACTACAAGTAGCAGAACCGGCACAGACATGTAAAAATATGCACCCTAAACAAAACACAGCTGTGCACACACCCATGCACAAAAATATGCCTGTGAATGCATGCATTTTGTAATTAATTAATTGCAACACCTATATTCATGATACATGCAAATGGACAATACATAAGAAGTGCGGGTCCTGCATGTGAGTTGCTGGTGATGGGCTGATGGCACACAAACACGCAGATGTACATTAGTTACCTTTGGGTACAAACTGGGATCCCTAAAAGATAGATAGATAGATATAAAGATAGAAATATTTTTTTTAATGGTCAGATAGATAGATAGATAGATCAGAAACGTATCCACTGAAAGGCCAACCCCAAACTGCTGAAATACAGAAAAATTACTAGGCACGGACAGATCATGGGGCAATAAATAATCAAATGACAATTTAGCCCAATAAATAGCTGAGATTTTCAAATAAATAGAATGGCAAGCCTTTCAAAGGTAGAACTGCTCATGCACTAAATTATCAAGAATATACAGAGCCTATTTTCTACAAACCCATGCCATGGTCATCCATTTCAAGTATAACTTGGCATGCGCAAACTTATCTTTGATACACAAATGATTTGGCACCTGGTCCTTTCAACAAATGAACAATATGTGAATAAATCTCTTTGGAGCCCAAAAAAAGAGAAGTTATTCTATGTTGCCATCAATATAGTGCTGATGTAAGCTAAACCTGATTTAACATCTGTAAGGCCCACATTTGTTTGATCAATTCAATCACATCATGCACCACCTCCACTTAAGTGCTAACTAGAATTTCACTCCAATTGAACTTATTTACACCATTAAATTGATCAAGTGTGAAATATATAATTATGTTGTCTACACATGATCAATCAACAATTACGATTGGATGGGCCAGTTGCCATGAAAAGGAGCCTATGTGATATGAGCATGTTTGATCGAGCAAAGGAGGACCGAAAACACATGTTTGATCGAGCAAAGGAGTAGCGAAAACAGGTTTAAATCAAACGGTTAGCTTCCTTGTGATGGTAGCAGAGGCTCATGTCACACATAAGAAAGGGTCTAAGTTTCCCAATTGGCTGACATTTCAAACCATACTTTTGATAAACCCATTCTTCCATTTGGACAGATAGCATGTCAATTACCACATACATCCACATGAGGTGTTCAAACTTCAAAGTTTAGCTCAATTACAATAGGAAAAGACAAGAAATCCTCCCATCACTATAATCTCCACTCACTCTAGTTGCACAAGTCAGCCATTAATGATTGAACTGCATGCATTGACAATTTCAGACAAATCCTAGTGGAAAAATCCTTCCCTCAACATTATCTTCACTCACTCTAATTGCACAGACAAGCAAACTAACTGCATGCAAGCAATTTCAAGCAAATCCAGGCCAAGAAGAAGTAAATAAAACAGAAGACAGATCACACACTCCAATCAACTTTGAACATTTTACACCCCAATTCGTGTTTGGGATGACATGACAATCAGAAAACATAAAAGTTCCGATATGCTTTTTTCAAATCTCATCCCCAAATCAGTGTCAGCATCAAACACTAAAACAGACCCAAAAAATGCAATCTTTCAATTCCATCTCGATCCAAACAAACACGCAACAGACATGCATCGACAATTCCATCTCAAAATCAGTGACCACCACCACCATCATCATCTTAACCTCATCCGATCAATCTACAGCTCAAAATCACCCATGTCAATCAAATTAAGCTAAAAACCCTCCAAACAAGTCGATTTCAACGGGAAAAGAAAAAAGGTCGAGAGATGGAAATAGATGCATCGATCGAAGGGCACCTGAAACGAGAAAAGATCCGACACTGAGGCCTCCCACTGCCATCTCCGTTACGAAATCTGCAGGGAGGTAACAGCTATTCGGCCATTAGAGAGCAAGAGGAGAGGATAGAGAGAGGGTTTCAGTCCATGCAATGACCGGTTTGGAAGAAGCGGGAAATATCTGCAACGGGGTTTTGCAGGCTTCGAGAAGAAAGGACGTGGTTCTGACACGTGGCGCTTGATCTTGGTGATGGATAGCCGGAAAAGGCCCTCCATTTTCGCAATAATATCAAATGTGCCATTCCGACTCCGGCTTCTCCCCGTTGGTCGGCTGCAACGGTCGTTCGCTCCTGTTGCTCGCCACCAGTTCTGGCGACTTTTTAAGGATGTGGGACCCAACCTCCATATGATGGTAAAATTAGTTTTACACCCTTATTCCAATGGATCCATCCATCCATGATAGAGAAAAAAAAAAAAAAAAGAGGGCTAAAGTTATTATTTTTACAATTTCAAAAACGAAGTCTTTCCTAAAGCGAATAGAGGGTATAAGCAAAAATTTTCATTTGAGTAGGCCGTACAATAGTTAATTGAAAAAATCAAAATCAACCCAACTATCAATAGTCTTCATGGTTTAAAGACATCAGTTTTGTTTTATATTATTTTTTGGCAAATTAAATATAAGAAAGCCCACATCCTACTAGTGACACTCAATTTCTATCTAACCTTTTTAACTACTGGCCAATTCCTCAATAAATTAGTTTTTTTTTTATTCAGATCGGAGGGCTAAAAATCAAATTAGCAATCACACTATAACAATAATAAATGAACTATAAATAATTCCAAATAAGTAATAATCATTAACATACAAAAATAATACATCTTTATGATTTTTTTAAAACTCACAAGAGTCCCGAATAATACCTTTTTTATTTTCCACCCTGCATCTTTTTCACATCCTATATCACTCACCTCAAATTTCGGAACTCGAAAACCCACATGGTGTAACACTCTCCAACAAATTTGGACTTTTTTCAAAGATGAAACCATTTTTAAAGAGTCGATGGGGCCCAACAACTCATCTAGAAAATCAACCATTAGATATCTCCATCTCAAAGCTCACAACATAAAAGATGGCAAGTCATAAACTCGACTTTCTTGTTGCCGTCTGCGTACATGATCCAAATTCAATACAAGATCCTTTACTTCTACTCTTCTTCCATCCATTGACCCTTCCCATCTCCTTCCTCTTCCATTAAAAACCCTCAGAAATACAAGTAGCCAATGATGAAGAGGGAGATCTTGAGACTAAAAGAATGAAACTATTTTCAAGACCTGGGGTGGGATGGGGTGACCACTTTACTGAAATGGGGGTATGGGCCAGACCTTTCGGCCTTTTGGATCCGACCTGGGGTGATCGACCCAGGTGTGTATAACATGGGTCCGCTCCGGGTAGAACCGTCCGCCAATGCTCTTATTTTCTAAGTCTTCATCCACTGTAGACATTTATACAAATAACATGTTGGAAATAGACATGACAAACACGGCCTTAAAAGAGGATTTTATGAAACTCTCAAAAGTTGTTCATATTTGATATAACAAATGCTCAAGTACGGTGTGGTGTTTTAAATAATTGAAATTCTAAAAAGCGACATTTTAGCAAACTAAATTTATAAATCATTTCTATTTGAACAAGGAATTTAGAATTCTCAGGGAAAACATCATACCACCTGTCATAAATACCTCCAAACAAACCGGCTAAAGGATGAAAAAGAAGTGTGCATTGAAACCACAAACCTACATAAATTGTGTTTATAATAGCTAATTATTATTGTACATGCCTATCTATTTTATACTAAAGTAATATTAGGTATGGCAAAAATTGACCCAACCCATTAACCTGAACCAAACCTTACCTACATTTAAACTGCATAACATGACCGGCTGCAAAATATACAGGTCATTAACGGGTCAAAGAAACTTAACTATATTAAAATGAGTTGGGT
Source organism: Persea americana (assembly GCA_029852735.1). Classification (NCBI taxonomy): domain Eukaryota; kingdom Viridiplantae; phylum Streptophyta; class Magnoliopsida; order Laurales; family Lauraceae; genus Persea; species Persea americana. The sequence goes on from CM056819.1 coordinate 4,605,207, forward strand.
TTAGGTCAATCCACATGTCTAAACTCATTCGAACACTTAAGATGGTTTAATATTATGGTAGAATAGTTTATTTTATGTGGAATGTGTTGGGTTTTTAGGCCTATAACTTAGGGGTGGCAAAAGGGCCGGGTTGGGTGGGGTCAAAACAGGTTAGGTTAGTGAGAGATATTTATGCGTTGAAGTCCAACCCATCGGGTTGGGTCAATTAGACCTGACCTACTCAACCCACATTCATTTTTGGTCTCTGTTTATTTTGAAATCAACGGGCGTTAAATGAAGGTAGGCCAAGACACCTTTGAGTAAATCTTTGTCCATTTTGAGTGACATAAAACGGTAGGTTTCTTTCAAAGTTTTTACATCCCGGAAGTAAAGTGGGAAAGAATTAGGACCATGAATAATAGGCCTAAATTAGTAAATACTTCTATATCAATTGGTGAAAACAGCGTGTAAAAAAAGTTCTTGCACCTATTTATGCATGCATTGGTGCAAATGAGAGTTGAAAATGGTGTGTAAAATAGGTCATCTGCACACTTGATTGGGTGTGAAGATCACTTTTGGACATCCAAAAAGGTGTCAGTAGTAGTACTAGCTAAGTAGCTATTACATAGTGATTGCATTCGCGTGGGCCTTATGAACTACTATTATTATTTTTTTCTTATGAGCCTCATATTTGTAATACAAATTATTTAGTTTGAGTGTTAAACTTCTAATAAATTACGAGACTTTGATGCTAGTTATTTTAAATCTTCATGGATTTTGAGTAATTTGTGTAAACTCTCAACCCATATAGCAAACTTTCCGCACTCTTATAAGGCCCCAACTCATGATCTGAACCTTTCAATATTATTGTATTAATGGTAAATATTAGGATATTAGTTTCACGTCTTAATTTTTCATGAATTTTGATAAATTTGTAAAATAAAATCCAAAAAAATCCAAATACATCTAAAACATTTGGAGACTATATAATAGGTTTTATTTTCTCACATAATCCTTTTTGCATTTCAGCCTTAAAATAAAACTTTTATTTAAGTTGGAGGCAGTTTACAGCCAACTAGGAACCATTCTCTTTTATTCACAATACCACTGGCCCATGAATTTTTATTTTTTTAGCTGGAAGAAGAATTTTATTAGAAAACCAAAGGGAGAGATAAGGAGGCCAGGACCCCAGCCCTACAAAAGCAACACAGAATTACACTTCGGACAAAGTGTGATTCCTAGATGAGCTTGGGCATGATCAGGTTGTTGCATCTCCCTGGTCCTGCAAAAAAAAGCACTCCTCCATTATTATTGTTGGTTTCAACAGGAGATGCCATGGGACATCATCAAGCTAAAGGGGCCACCAAACCAGCCACCTATAAAAGCAATAAAAGATGCCCATTTCAAAAGCATTTGACTGCTCTTGGGTGGCAGGAAATAAAAGAGATTAGAGAGAGAGGTTCCCCAATAGAAAGCCACCTGATAAAAATTCCTCTTGTTTTAGGTTTAGTTTTTTAAGAAAGCCCCTACATGTTCTCTTATGTATAAAAAGGTTTATAAGGAAACCAATTTTAAAATATCCCTACAATTCAGAAGCAATTTTATGGCTCCAAGCTCTTAGCTATTTCATTAATTTGTATGCAAAAGATTATAATGCTTTGGACCATATGCTTACAACTCGTTGCGCACATGTGAGGTGACGATAAGTGCAATGACTAGACCCAGATTTTAGTAGGGTGCCACGGGCTTATGATTGTCCAAGCAGTGAGATGTGCATACGATCAAATATATGGAAGAATGTAGGATTTTAGATTGAGAAGGAGATTTCAAGAAAAATATAAGATTGTGATGTTGAGGCATTGAAGAATTACAAGGAGTGTACTCGTAATTTGTTTTTAAGTGTGATATGTTTTCACGTGAGAAGTAGTGTTTATATTCTTAAAGCATGCATGGAGGTATCAAAGATTCTAACGAAGAAGAAGTATTAGCTAAACTGGATGCTCTAAGGATTTGTGCCTTGAATCATTTGCATAACAGTAGTGGGAAGTAGGGGTGCACAAAAAATCCATCGATTCGTAAATTCGATCTGATCAAATCCGATCCGATTCGCGGATTTTTATCATATCCGAAGTTAAACGGATTAGTGACAGGTTTAAAATTTTGTAATTTTTTAGCAGCGAATCGGTGGCGAATTCCACCTTCAATCTGCGGATTCAATTTGATCCGATCCTTTGACATTAAATATAAATAAATAAAAAAAAGGGTCTAAATATAAATTAAGATTTCTAAATATAAAATAAGAAAAATTTTAAGGGGGGAAAATGTAAACCTTTATCCTCAAAACCCTCCCCCCATTCATGGCTTCATCTCTCAAACCCATGTTCTTGCACTATTTTGTTGATTAGATCCTTTTGGTTGTCATATAGATAAAAACAACTCTTTGTATTGATCAATTGGTAATTTGTATTTTTTTTTTATGGATTGTTAGCTTGTATGCTGAATTTTTTTTCAACATGTTTGATATATTTTTTTTAATATTAGACTAAACGGATTAATCCGATCCGATCTGATCCTCCATGGATCGGATTTTAACAACCACGGATTAGTGATGGATTTGGCCCAATCCGCACCAATCCGATCCTTGTACGTCCCTAGTGGGAAGCGATTCTTTAAATGCAATTTCTTGGATGTCTTGTTTGGACAATGGTCCATGGAGATTTTAATTCCTTTTCAATGAAATTAAGACTTGGGCCTCATATTTGAATGTTGAGTTTCATAACTTGTATCTGTTGGCAAACGGCACAGTAGATGCTTTGGCTATTTGGGGGTACAAAGAGATGTAGTTTTGTCTGCTCCTCTATAACTCGTTGTTTCTACATGGTTATTTAGCTCTAATACCTTCACATGCTTTCTTTTTTCTCCTTTTTTTTTCTCCTTTTTCATGGTTGCATCTTTTTTTTTAAGTCTTTAATTTAATTTGCCATTACCAATAAAAAAAATAGGATGCAATATCCTAAAATGGTGTAGATGAGCCTAGGAACTGAGTATAGAAGTTTCTATAGTGGATCTAAAGAGTTTTCACCCCTTGGATGACTGACAAGTAAACTAACTTGGCCATTGATTGTACAGGGCATGGCTATAAGTAGGGTAGACCTCATTCATTTGAATCGAGCAAATTTGAAGAAGCATTCATGCATTAAAATTGCTCAATTCTTAAGTGTTCTTTTTGTTAGCTGCCAATGGCACACTCTAATGCACGCTGTATTGTTCAGTGCCAGACCCCTATTATCAAGGGGAAATCCCCCTGTAAATGAGATGTCAACATTCCTCGTGTTTTTAATGCTCTATATGCCAACACACTCATGGTTGAGTGGTGTTGGCACTTGATATTTTGTTTCACACACATGGCAGGGATCCATATCTGGTTCTTCACGTTGAAAATATTACTATTGATCAATCCTTACTACTGATCAATCCGCCCTTATACCCCCACACACACGGCAGAGATTGATACCTAGTTCTTTATGTTGAAAATATTTCTATTGATCAATCCTTACTACTGATCAATCCACACCCCCCCCCCGCCCCCCCTATCAATTGGTGGCCATCAATGGAGGAAAAAAAATGCGGGCTAAGAATCCAGTTCTTTTAGCCACTTTGAAGTCTAATAATCATCTTGATTCAATCAATTTTGATTATGTTCCTAGGTTTATGACAGGGCTGCCGGCTGCCCATGAATTGGCCAAGTTTAGTTTCTCCAGTGACACTGTAATTGAGTGGTCTAGTGACTTTTCATATGTAGGTGTTTTGTTGCTTTTGTTTTTTTGGCTTTTAATATAATTTTCCTTCTTACTAAAGAAAAAAAAAAAAACCCTTATGCACAAGTTCTAAATAATGTATTATTTTGGCTTGGTTTTTGTATATGTGGCCTACTTATAAAACACCTATACTTTTGTTTGTAGTAGTTTTACTTCGACACTAGTCTTGAAATCAGATATTGTTTGATTTTATCTCTATGTAGCAATCTAATTTTGAAGAAGTAAAAGTAAGGGTTGGAATCATTTGAATGACTGATATTAGAGGAGTCATTTACATGGGCATTTTATAAGTAAGAACACACACATGCAGTCTGGTGTGGCTCGTGTATCAAATATGCAGCAGCGAACAAAAGCTATTGGACCCACTAAATACAATAGGAGGGCATATATTAGCCATCTACCAAAAATAAGCACATTCGAACAATCTTAACCATCATACACGAACTTCAAAAGTAACAAACAAATGAAGAGAATAGAAAAGCAAAACAAAACAGTTACGAGTTCAGATCCGATTGAACCGAATTTTAGGCCTGGTTACAAACTGAGCTCGTACTATGGACCCAAATCCAATCATGTATCTGTTATGAGAAAAGGGTCTATTCCCAGAATTAATTTCATACAATGGACTGGCTGGACTCAGATCCAACTCCAAGCCTGACTTCAAATTCAAGCATACAAAATTAGACATTATTACATATAATAATTTTTCACATTATTGATATAACTTGTGCACACCAAGTATAATTCATAAGTATCTATATTATAAAATGATTGCACATGATATATATATATATATATATATAATAATTATACACTTGGGTCGACAAGTTTCAAGTTTTGACGTGTGGACCCCAGCACAAATGGCCAAATCCAATTATTAACCGAATCTGAACTGTGGACTTGAACACAAGTGCATTTCTATGTTGTCCAATGTAGACATTCTCACTGTCCATTCTACTCACAGTCTTTAATTAAAATACATAAATGGATAAGTTTAAGTAAAAAAAGGACATGGACCCCATACATTTTAATTTTATTAGTGGGTTTCCTAGGCAGGCCTATTTAAGGTGGAATCATTTGATTTCATGGACAAACAAGAACAGAATTCTCTTAAACTAGTCTTGTAAATTAGTACATCTAAAACCAAACCCACTCAGAATTATGTGCTCTGTGAATATTAATTGGGCAGATTTCTTCCATCAAACAGATAATGCCTACTTTGAGTCATTTCAATTATGGGACGGGATTCACTGGTATGCAAAGTATCAACCCCCGTGGATTATCCTAATCCCTTGATCCATAATCCTCCGGTTTACCGATTTTAATAGATAATATTCTTTTAGGATTTCAATCCAACAGTAAGTACTAGTAGAACGAGTGTCAAATTTAAACTCCTGCTAATTGATTGAGGATAGTGAGTGTGAGGGGATTAAATTGCCATATGCTGTCCCACATGTCTTAAAAAAGGAAGATCTGCATAGCATCATGTTGCATTAGCCTTGGCCATTCAAAAAGTAGCAAAAGATTAAATTATTTGTCAAAATCACAAGTTTTAATGCGAGCACACTGATGGTGGACCAAACACCGAGAAGTGTGTAATTATGCCTACATAATTTTGACCATTCAATGAATTGTGCCGTTGGATCATTTAAGAGATTAGATTCAAAAAGGTCAATTGACTAAGGTCGGCAGTATGATACAAGTGACATACAACATCACTAAATGAAAATGAGGGACCTGGTTAAATTTCTTTTTAAGTGAGGGGGGCTATTTAGAACTACTAATTTTTTTTTCTCAGGGATCTTTTACAATTATAAGAAGCAGATAGGGGGGTCTTTTCAACAATCCCTTTATTTTAATGTATTGTAGGGTGAGATGCAATGTCACCTACACAAACAAAAAAAAAGGGTGGGCCCCACATCGAAAAGTAAGGATAGGAGGGCCCCACAACACGTGTGCGGTTAGTGGTGATGTATTAAGTCACCAGGCAAGACAGTCCAAGTTCATTACCCCGTGTGATTCGAGCATATAAAGACTAAGACACTCCACTTTAATCAAACACTAAATAAATTAATGATGGTTACTAAAATGCCACTCAAGATAGATTTATGTCCAAACACTCCTTGTTAGGTATTTGATCAGTGGAGAAATATGATGCAACTTGTTAAGTGTTGTGATTAATTAGACGATTAAATAAAACTCGATATCTCACTTGGAAGTTGGAACTCACTCGAGAATTATAACGCGTTTTTAAATAAGGGATTATTGTCTCCCGGAAATGCTTGGATATTTTCAAATTTGGGGTTTTCATTGGATGTTATCAGGAAAATGTTGATTATTTTTAAGGCTTTTCCTAATTTACTGCTAGGAAATTCTCTCTCAAAATGTCACTAATATTTTTTTACAGTTGACTCTAAGTAGGAAAATCACTTTTTTTTTTCTAAAAAGAAAGCTGGACACGGTAGAGGTGCTTGAAACGGCCCATGTGTGTGTGTGCAGTACTGCTTCCGCCCTAGCGGACTTAACTTCAACGTTCTTATGGAATTTGGAATTGCTCAGCTTTAAAACGCATTGTGTTTAGTTAAAATGAAATGACTTACAAGCCAAGGGAAAATATTATATTTTTTATGTGGGACTTGGACAAAGCCTCGTGGTGGTAACCGAAGCACTCCAGCCTTATTTCTATGGATTTTCCTTTCTTAGCTTACAAGATCACTTGACCTGGTCTTGCATCAAGAGAATAATCAAGCGAATTGGGGGTCTCACACATGTACACTGTGCACCGCTCATCAGTGCCATTCATCACACAAGAATTGATGAAATTCAAGGTAAGTCCCGCTTTGGTGATGGCCTCAATGCGCACTCTCCAGGACAAAATTTTCCTAATTTAACAACCTTGAAGTCTAATAATTTTTTTTTACTTCTTCTTTCGATATTCAATCCAATGACAAGTAAGAGTTTAATGAGTATATAATTAGATATGGTGCCTGACAACAGGCGAATCTGAGTGTGAAAGGAGCCGCCCGAGTCCCTGGAGCCTTGATTGTGAATGCAGTTCGCGCGTTGGTTCACAAATTTACATTCATTTACCACCATACGTAAATGGACTTGGATTTACTGGGTACTGGTGTTACCACCTTTTGATTTACTGGATACAGTAGTGGTAAAATCTGAATCGTTGCCCTGACCTGGCCCACTTGGATATGTAACCAAAGAAAATCTCGCTAATTGAACAATCCTTTCCGTTGAAGTGGTGGGGCACAGATTGAGATGGACACCAAAATAGTATTTGAGAATAAAGTAACTCATGCATGGGTTATTAATGCAAGCCATTTGATTTGATGAGAAAGATAATTTTGACCCTTGGTTTTGACCATCTTTGGATGGTGGACATGAATTTAGAAAAGGTTTTCAGCCCACTAATAAAAAAAGGGAAGATATTATCTAATGTTGTTACTTGGTCCTGTCAATTGTACATGTGTGGCCCACCTTTTGATGACCCAAACGGCCAACCTAATTGGTTGGGTGGCCTATGAACCATGAATTGATTCATTTGGAACTAGTTCCCAATAATCAGAGTGTTAACTTCTTTTTAAGGAAAAAGATACATGAGATCTCTCTTTTTTAAGCTTCTCTTTCATTGAAGATGCTCTTTTAATGGCCATTTAAAGGCAAGATTTTCGGACCCTGTGTATTGAAAGGAGATGTGAATCTTTATTTTTAAAAAGAAATTGTATAAATTACAAGTATGCCAAAGTTCTTATGAAGTTTTAAAAACAAATCATCGTAAGTTACCCTCTCTCTACTCTAATCACCTAATCATTTTTATAGGACCTATAATCCTTATTCATATTAGAACTTTGTAACATTAGGGGCCATTTTATCGAATTCATACGAATAAGGGGTTTGTTTTTCTTGGGGACCCTAGCCAATTTAAAAAAAAAAATAGAAGAACTACAAATGATCGTCAAATAGGATCCACTTCGATGAGAAATGATTTTCCAACCATCACACTAGTAAGTTAAATCTTTTGCTAACCCAAAGTTTTCGATAAATTCCTAGAAATTCAAAATCAAGCCAACAAATTGGACCCGAGTGGAGTTTAAGCATTTTAAATATTCGGCATGCTCTCGTACTCACTTATTTAGGTCTATCACTAACTTGTTTGCCACCCTTAAACAAGAAATTCAAAAAAGCGCCGCCAAGCCTATATAATTTGACATTGCTTTGGATTATGGATATTTTAAGACCAAGTCAAAAAATGGAAACCCTCGCCTTGAGTGTACCTTTCATGTTAAAATATTTATTGTGTGTTGATGCAACTCAATATGGAATTGAGGGTTCGCCGTACTGCAAAAACCAATTTAATTTGACATTTTATGAACATTTATTTAAGATGATGATAGTTAGCTATTAGCTAATTGTAATTTGATTATTAATGCGTTGCTCGTCTTCGGATGATTAATCAATACCATCTATTAGATTTCTAATTTTATGGACTCCACAAATTACTATGTACTCCTTAACATATATCCACTTATGTGATGGTTCATTGGCATAAGGTATAGGTTTGCTTTCTAAGTCTTGTGTTTAAGTCTTACGTAAGTCTTACTTGATGCATGTGTACTATGAGGTCATGCATGTGTCTATGAAATGGTCTTGTTGAATAATAAAATACCATATAAATACCCTTGTCATAAACAAAAATAAATAAATAAATAAATAAAATTAAGAGGATTAATTAGATTCTTGAAATAGCACTTACAAGGGGTGAAGTAATAATTTCAACCATACAAGAAAACAACAACAATGAAATCTCCACTCACTCTCCTACCTCTCCAAAGTCCAATCTGATTAGTTTAAGAAAAAGAATAATAGCGAGATTGATTAGACCCATTGAACCCACATTGAGCAACTCTCACATTATTTTATTACCTTATTCCCACTCCTTTATCTTATTCCCCTCCTCAGACCAGTCACCACCCAAAAAAAAAAAAAGGTTGAAAGTCCAACCAGGCCACACCACAATGTCAATCCAACCCTTATACATGCCCCACCACATTCATCAACAGGGACTTTGACTAATTGGATGGTGAGAGATTTGCGCAAATTTCATGTGGGTCAAAATCACACATCAATTTGCAATCACATACATCCCATGGAGGATCTAGAATAATCGGCTAAAATAGCTCGATCCAACGGTTCATTTTCCATCCAATTGATTCGACAGTCAAGATCATCTAATCAAAATCAAAATTAAGGGTGGTGCTCTAAATCTAACCATCCACCACTTGACTATGTTGTTGGGGTGGGCCATCAATTTGCTGTGGTCCACATGGTGGGACTTGATCATTTCCCCTTCTCTTATTTATATGCTATATACATTTCAGTGTTTATTTATGTATTGTGAGATATTAAAATCCTCACTCTCAAGACAACTCCATTTCTTCTCTCTCAGACAATCTCTCTCTCTCTCTCTCTCTCTGATTTGTTTACAATCTCTTCTTCTCTTTCTTTCAGAGCTTCATAGTCTCAAACTAACCTAAAAAATTCCCAGAATACCCCTCCAAGATCTCATCTCTCTTCCTCACTGGCTCTCTAGGGTTTCTAGGGTTCTGGGGTTTTGTTGAATGAGGGCTTGAGTTGGAGGTGGAAATCGGACGGAATCCGTTTATTTGGGCGGTCTCTAGTGGGTTTGTTGGAGGAGCCGTTCGACGCTTGACGGAGATCGTCAGGTTCTCGAATTTCGGGGAAATTACGGTCTTGCCACTTTGGGATCTCGTGGGAGGAGAGGCTTTCACTTGGAGTGGTTTGATTTGAGGTGAGTGGAATTCGATTCGCTGACTTGTTTGGTTGGAATGTTGGAACTCTCGTCTTCTTGGTGTTGTTGTTGTTGTCTGTAATTTGTGGTCTTATGATGGGTTGGTGAAACTTTTCAGATCTGTGATGAAAGATTGGATTTTTATGTTGGGGGTTCTCATTTTGAGTGGTTTTTTGCAGAAATCAGGTAAAGATCAGACATGAAAGCTGTTTTTTCCTCTTCGTCTTCTTCTTTTGTTAAATTTTCCAAATGGTATAACTTTGTTTGGAGTAAAGAAGGGTAGAATATAGCTAATTAGCTATTTGATACAGCAAATGCCTGACTTTATGTTTGAAAATATATAATATATTCTTTGGGTGGTATGTAGGAGGATGAATCTTGAGTTGCTGTCTTACTGACAATAATAAAATGAACATAAATTTTATTTTTATTATTTTTACTTTTTTTTTTTTTTTTGAAAATTTGGTGATTGAACGAGGGTAGGAATTAGGATCGATTTAAATTGATTGGAGGCTGATGTTCTATGTAGTAGAAAATGGAATGTGGAAATCGCAGCTCTGACTGGAGTCCGATGATCTTTTAGTTTATTTTTGTGACAATATCTGATTAGAGCCTGCAAAGAATATTGGAATGCAAAACTATGATGGGGTATGTTAAGAAGTAATCAAATATGTAAGGTGGGTACTATGTGTCTCAATCTGAATTGCGTTAAATTTAGTTGGAAATATTGGAAAAAGATTTGGTCTTTTAATAAATCCGGCAGGACCTGATGGCTACAAAGGTTGGTGCTGGTTTATTAACTGCAGCTTCATGAAGAATTAGGGTTTGGGCCATCGGTAGCTTTGGTCAATCTATGGTCAACGGTGGTCAACTATTAGTCAAACATAATTGACTGGACTTGTCGAGCAGGTTGTAACAAGGAAAGAACAAGAGATATTTGATTAAAAGTTGCTGCATATTGAGTCAAACATAATGGACTGACTTGTGGAGCAGGTTGAAACTTGGAAAGGACAAGAGGTATTTGATTAAAAGTTGCTGCTTATTGAGTTTACGTCCTGAACCAGAAGGACTAAGTTCAGGGGTTCGGTGGTTTGCATTTAGCCCCAAATATACATTCGAGGCATTTAATTTTTATTTTTAGGTAATCATACAGGTGAGGCCGAAGAAAGCCTATCTGCATTGGTTCTTCACCGTTGTATCTAAAATATCAAGGATTTAGTATCTTGAAGATTTTTCAACCTAGGGAGGCTGTTGATTAAACTTAATTGATGCAACATGAGACTTCAACAGCCATTCATCTAATTAAAGTCTCACATGGAAGGATTGCCAAGGCTGGATCGAAGGCAAATGCCTTAGTACATAGTTTGAAAGATAAATTTGCCAGACTCCTCAAATGGGGCAGTGGACTCAACTTTTCTAAACCAGAACTCTTCAAGACTTCAACTGGTGGAAGCTTCTCATGTTTCATTGGAAGATGTAGAGATCTCTTACACTAGGGGGAAGAAGATCTTCTTTATCAAGAAAAAAGTACTAAAGAATCATCTCTCATCTTGACAAAATGTATACACCGGCATGCATTGGGGTTAGGGTAGTTAACCTAAAATTACTGAAAAGATAAATAGACTTAAACTAATTAGAAATTGAAGAAATAAACTATTCTAAGACTAATTTACTGGGTCTAACTGGCCTGTGTCTTATGTTATTTCTTGTTTCGACTTGAGATAACTAGGATCAGATTTTGCATTTAAGTACAATGTGCCATCAACATGGACGCATCAAAGTTAACCAAGATAATCGGTATTATTTGATGTAGTCCAAACCCATGACCAGTGGGTCGACATAGCCCACTGGGCTCAGCCCACAGGCTCAATAGGACCAGCCACTTACCAAAGGAGTGTTGTGTCAATTAGGGGTCTTAGTTTGGACTATTGAGTCAATTAGGAGCCCAATAGGACCAGCCACTTACCAAAGGAGTGTTGAGTTGATTAGGAGTCTTAGTTAGGACTATTTAGTCAATTAGGAGTTTAGTTTGATTTGGGATTGTTTCTAGTGTTAAGAGTCCTAATAAGTCAAGTATCTTAAAATTAGGACATCTAATTTCTTTCTTGCTCGAGAAGATTTAGGAATTTGAATCAAGTTAGGAAAGCGACCGTCCAAACCCCACTCTATATATATGTACTTTGCACCCCCCTTGGGACCAATCTCATTTAAATCCATAAAATTTCTTCTTCCCTTTTGGATAGAACCCCTTGAGTAATTATGTGCTTGAGACTTGAAGGTGCATATGTTTGGGCGTATCCTTCCACCAATATGGCTGCATCATCATCCCAATGTGCTTTGAACAATCAACAAGATGCTCAGGTTGATGCTTCCAATAGTGCTCTTTTTTTTCTGGCTTGGTCTTGGGACAAATACCAGTCAGATTTTGGCTCAGTTTAGCGAATAAGTCTGTGGATTTCCTGGGTAATTTTGTGACAAAGCAATGAGTGAAATGGGGCTGGTTATAGGGCTGTGCTTTGGACCTGTGATGGGACTTGCTGTGGACTATGTATTGGGCATGTGTTGGGCTGCTGCTTGGGTATGGGATGAGACTGCAGTTGAGCGAACTCTTGGCAGGTTTGAGACATGGCTGTAATTGGGATTGTCTTCAGTTGGGATTTTGAATGGGTTTGATACTCAAATCAGGGGCTAGTGAGTGGTCAGAAAATGACATTTGATGGATGATTTTGAGGCTGGAATAAAGCTGTAAGCACTTTGATTTTCTGCCACTGAAACAGAACTGCATAGGGGAATGCTGCAGAAATGGAAATGAAGATCTAATTTTACGAGGGAAAGATGCAGAGACAGTTGGATCTTGATGGAGGCTTCTTGATCTGAAAGCTTGGATCTGATGCTCATGAATGTTCGGTTGGGTTCTGTTTCTAGCATGAAGCAGGGGCAGGGAGCGTTTCTTCGTGTTGGAGCTGGTTCTGGCAATGGCTATGACAGGGGAGATGGTTTTCTGCTCCAGCAATGGGTCTTTGTTTGTTTGATGAAGAAGAGCAGGAGCGGTAGGCCTAGTTACATGAAATAGTTCAGACTTTGACATTTTCTTTTTTTTTTTTTTTGGGTGCTGGATTTGGAGAATGGTTATTTGGTTATGAAATGGGTTTTGCTATTGCTTTAAGAGAATGGTTTGTATGGTCTATTTTTATGCATTGAATTGGCCTGCAGGGGATGGGAAATTTCAAGTCCAATCCTCAAATGGATGATGGTTGATGTCTGTATGGGCATTTGGTTCCAGTCCTTGGTTTGAGAAGAGGGAAGGCAATGGGGTTTGTGGGGATTGGATGTGAGAGTTTAGGATCATATTGAGGATGGGGTTTGGGTGATGAAAAGAAGCTAGGGGATATGAGATTTTCAGATCTTCCCATTGTATTAGTCCTGATTGGGACTAGGAAGGATTTGATCTTTATCATCAACTGGTATGATCATTTACACCAGAACCTGCAAAGGAATTGAGAAATACTAAAATTGGAATTTTGGTTTTTTTATTGGTGAAATGACACTCCAAAACAGAGTCTAACTCATGGTTGCGTATGCAGCAATGAAATTGATTTTTATAGATTTAATTTTGAATTAAAGTTCCAATAGGTTTTTTTAATCTTAATTTATGTTCACACTGATACTGGATACGTACCATTTTGGGGGCAGCCCAGCAATACAGTCTGCACAGCCACTTTCTTGGTTCTTGGTGTATCTCTTTAGCCAACCTCAATATCGAGATAAAGTATAGGTGATGATACAATCCTAGAGTTTGGAGGTTTCCTTAATATCTTATTTATTTATTTTTTGTCTATGCCATTTAATTATTGCATTTCTGTGTACTCCTAACTCCTAACCGCAGCACCCTCACTAGTTTTGAATAGTATGCCAGGAAGTTATTTATATATGCTCATTCAAGCAGTAATGACAGACTTTTGTTTGGCTTCCTCTTCACCCCACCCCCCCGCCCCCCACGAATGATATGTTTGTTGGCGTCTACTTGTACTATTTCATACCTCACAAATTTCCTTTCTCAAGAAGCTAATATTTCAATAGCCATATGTTAAATTGTACTGCTGCTATTTTGTGCAGGTGGTTGCCGCGAGGGTGATGTTATTTCAACGCACTCAGCATGAATGCTTGATGACGTTCCATTTTGGTATTTCACCATTCAGAAAGTCACTGTTAATGTGGTGAGTTTCGTGCAACTGGAATGTGTTAAGGTTTGAAGAACTCACCTATCATTTTACTCTGTTACATCTAAAACATGCCACCGTGGTGGGGCAAGTCTTCTTCCAAAGAAGTAAAAAAGAAAACAAGCAGGGAGAATTTGTTTGATGCATTACGTAAATTGAAGATTTCCTCAGAAGAGAAGGGAGATGCCAAATTAGGGGGGCCTCGAAGGCGTAGTAGCGATGTTGCTTCAGAGAGGGGGATTCAATCAAGAGCAGAGTTGAGGTCACCATCACCATCCAAGCAAGTTTCACATTGTCAGAGTTTTGCTGAGAGGCCACATGCACAAGCACAACCACTTCCACTGCCTGGAGGTCACTCCTCATGTATAGGGCGTACAGCCTCTGGAATCAGTATGTCAAGACCACCATTGGAAAAATGTAACTCATCTGTGATTTTGCCCTCTCCAAAACCAAATCGCGGCTTAAGCAAACCTGATGTGGCAGATGTTGATGCAGATTTGGTTACTGCTTCTGTTTCTAGTGTTAGCTCAATTGATAGCGATGATCCAATTGATTCTCGTCTTCTTAGTCCTCCAGGGATTGACTATGAAGAAGGGGGTAGAACTATTGCCAACGGTTTCTTTAGGTGAGATTGCAGTCATCTCTTTAGATACTGTCATGGTTATAATAAGACAATATGGTTATGTGCAGCAGACCTGTGATTACCTTCTTTCAAGCCATGCGGACATGCCTGAAACTCTATGATAGAATTCATATGCAAAATTATTTTAATGCTGATAACAGAATGCTAAATAATTAAATGGGTGCTAGTATCTAGATTGTATGTATTCTTTGAAATGATTAGAGATTTACCATTAATATAGACATTTTTTAATACTTTCATGGATGCAGCATCTTGGACTTCTTGAATTCCTTGTACAACATGCATGTGCTCAACAGCAGCAAGTGTCTGTAGCATGACTGTGTTTTTCACTTTTGAACCCAATTTTTAACATTTATTTATTTATTTTATTATTTGTGTTTGCTGAAGTGTAATGCCTAAGGATCATTCCCCTATCATCACCAGAAAGAACTCAAGAGAAACGTTGAAGCCGGCTAATTCATTATTCAATAACCAAAGCCTCTCTTCTTCCCCCAAGCGGGGACTTTTGAGCACATATGCATCCAATATACAAATTCCTCACCAGGGTGTTTTTGGAATCGGAAGTGCTCCAGATAGTTCAATGTCAAGCCCTTCTAGAAGTCCTATGAGAGCAGTTTGCCCAGAGCAAATCGCTGGCACTGCCTTTTGGGCAGCAAAGGCCTACCCAGATGTTGCATTACTTGGATCGGGTCAATGCTCCAGTCCAGGTTCAGGCCATAATTCTGGGCATAACTCAATGGGAGGAGATATGTGTGGACAATTATTTTGGCAGCATAGTCGGGGCAGCCCAGAGTGTTCCCCTATCCCCAGCCCCATAAGTCCTGGGCCAAGCTCCAGGATTCAAAGTGGTGCTGTTACTCCATTGCATCCACGAGCTGGTGGGGTCACCCAGGATTCACCAGCAAGCAGGTCCGATGATGGGAAGCAACAAAGCCACCGGTTGCCACTGCCCCCAATAGCAATTTGCAATTCTTCTCCTTTTTCTCCATCAAATTTGGCCACAGCTACCTCATCCTCAGTTCCACGGAGTCCTGGAAGGGCAGAGAATCCCACGAGCCCTGGTTCACGCTGGAAGAAGGGAAAGCTACTTGGTAGAGGCACATTTGGAGATGTTTATGTAGGTTTTAACAGGTTTGAATCTTATCCTTGCAGTTCATTTGGGAAAATTGATCATTACAAATATGGTCCTTTTCAGTGCAAGAATAGTAAAAGGCTCTTTTTTTTAAAAAAAATGGCATGGTTACCCTTGTAAAAACAATTTCTTTTGCTGGCATAATAATTCTTTATATTCGTAGGTATGCAATTTTATATGATTGTATATTTTCTTCTTAACATTTATTATTAATTCATTACTGAAAAAAGTATATAGGAGAAGGCCGAAATGAGGGACTAACACTTGCTGAGAAGCAAATGAAATTTTATTATAGAAACAAACGTCATACAGGGAGGAAGAGGGATTTGCCTATGGGACCAATGAGTAAATGATTCGATAAATCCACAGTAATGACATAAAGGTAGGCAAAAGCTGCTTAGATACTCTCCTTATTGGAAATAATATCATTCAATAAGCAAAGCTTGAACCCTTTTTTGGAACATCCCAATGCAGAAGGTCTAACTTAACCAGTCCGCTAGATTAAATGGTCCATTTTTGTCAATCAGCAGTCCATCCTTAATCCCTTCCACCATATCGACTAAGGTTTTTTGCATCAGTCATTTAATCCGAGGGAACTCAGTACCAGTTCCAAACTTAGTTGGTGCATTTGCATGTTACAAAAAGTCTACTGACTGTTTCAATTTGTCTTTAAGTGTTACACACTAGGGAATTTAAAATTTCTACTATTTTAGTATGAGTGTAGGAATCTTGACAGCAACACCCATCTCACAAACAGCTTCTGGCTTCCGCCCTCATAGGAACACATGCATCCCTATGCCTCAGCACATGGAGGTTATAGAACCATATTGCACATAAGCTTTGTAAGAGTTATTTTTCTTAGAAGATGCCATTTGATCCTGAGTCCACGATTGGACATCATCACTCCCATTATTAGTACGAGTTGTAAACATCCTCCTTGCTCCAGGGATGGGGATCCCTCCAAGGATTGAAGTCTTCAATTTGTGTTTGACGAGTGGTCTTTCAGTCCGTTTTCGATAAGAAAATGAAGGTTCTGTGATATCTTCTTCAGAAAGAAAGAAACAGAAGCATGCTTGACAATGTTGAGAATTTCATTTGTCATTCCTTCTGTGTTTCTTGGGTGAACCACGGCTCTCTTCCATAAAATATGTTACAAGTAGTCACTACTCTTTTTGATAAGAAAGGGAAGGTTATGAAGTCACTTTTCTGCTCATTGTTTTATGGAAAAGTTCGACAGGAAACAGATGCATGAGTGACAATGTTGAGAAGTCTTTGTCGTGGTCGATTCTGTTGGTCTAATAACACAGCCTTTTGTCTCAACGGGCCATTGTGACTGTTGGTTTTTATGTCTGAAATAGAAATACATTTTTAGTTTGTTCAGTATTTTCAAATATCGTTTCATGATCAAGTCATCATCTTTGCTCTTAAAATCACTTCTCACTATATCCGTTCTTTTCTTTTGGTTTCCTTTTTTTTTCCCCTGTTGTTTTGGTGTAGTGAAAGTGCTGAAATGTGTGCAATGAAGGAGGTCACACTATTTTCTGATGATGCCAAGTCTAGAGAAAGTGCGAAGCAATTGATGCAAGTAAGTTCCCTCCTAATAGAATTTGGCAGCTTGCAGTTCTTGTTGCACGAAGATATTATCTCTGCAACAAGTTGTCTGTACAACTTGTTTTACTATTTCTTTTTGCTGTCAGTTGAAATTTCCAATTTCTTACTTGCTTACTCGTACAGGAAATAGCAACTCTGAGTCGCTTGCGGCACCCGAATATAGTACAGTATTATGGATCAGAAACGGTATGCATTCTTTTGATCTCATGACAGTCACTAAGGTTTTCTCTTGTTATATTTTTAAGATGTGAAGTTCATGTAGTCGAGTGATTTTATCAGTAACTAAATTTTGTTCATGTGACATTCATGCACAATATTCAAGTCATTCACCCATTTGGTTGACCTTAATGTGCCAAGGTCCAGAGTATACCAGCTGTGCAATCGTGCTATTTGTTTGGACTCTGGAGGAATTTCTAATGAAGTAAATGAGTTTTGAGCTAAAAATCAAGTCAGTTTCTGTTGTCCATACATTGATTTCCTGAAAAGATCATCCAGTTGGGTTAGGATTCCCCTTGAGCATGACTTTTGGGCTGTGGTCATTTCATAATACATTCCACAAGATGAATAGTTCAACTACTTGTACATGTAATATCTGTGCTGGACAGGATCACAGATCTGTTAACTGGAAAACAGTCTTAATGGTATGTTGTTTCTGGATATTATGCATTTGCTGTATGTTTGGTTTGTATATTATATATTTGTTGTATAATTCTTCTTGAATCAAAATCGCTATTATAAACTTTGGTTGAACAAATGTCACATCATTCTAATGATTTCCTTTTGTTTTATGGTTAGTATTTCAACTTGTTCTATGCATACTATAGTTAACCAAATTCGGTTCGGATTCCCTTTCGGTTTGGCCTCCAAATGAAATGTTTCGGCCGATTCGGTAATTTCGGCGAAATATTTTGGAAAAACTTTATATATATTAAAATGAAAAAAAATAATATATGATACATTTTATTTGTTGGACTAAATCAATGCAATATGTCAATTTATATTTAATGGGCTATTTCATCTTAGAGTGAAACTTGGCTAGCTTATTCGTAATAAAATATTTTTTATTGGAATAAAATTTGATTAGGGCGATAGGTGAAATTTTTTTTGACGAATTTATATTAAAGAAAAACTTTTGACCCTCGATCCAATGGTCCAATCCATTCGGATAGGTGAAAACTCGATGGATCCACTGTAATTCATAGGGTCCCATGTGTGTAGATGGTTCGGATGTATCATAAAGTCGGCCCCACTATATTGTCCCTCACCGTAATATAGTGAAGGATGGATGCGCATGAATATTTCCCTATATATATATATTCTTTCTAGTCCCCTATTAGATTTGTGGCAAGGAACACTTCTCATCATGGGGATCACCTCGGCAATTCCTTTTGAGGGGGAAAAAACATTGCAGCAGTTCTTATAAATTAATCTTACAATCAAGGAGAAGTCTAAGGCATCTCCATCCACCTTGGTATCATGTGGAGTGCCGATTCTGTGGAATTGGGGATCAGGAATTGTACAGTTTCCTGAGGCTCTTGACCTATATTTATATAGTTAGAGTTTTGGCTTCATTCTACTTTGGAGTCAAGCATCTAGGTTGATGTGTGTACTTGATGATCCTTCATCATTACTTGTTGATGGATTTTGAAATAAAGCATCCATGTTAGAGGTCCTATTTCCTTTTTCTTTTTTGAATGGTGAGGTCCTATTTTCTTTACCTCGATCTGAATATATATATTTATGACATTGTTTATTATTAGAAAAGATAATGATGTTTATTAAAACTGATTTTTTTATTATTTTTCATATAATTAATCTAAGGTGCAGTTTATGCTTAGTATTGTCTCGACTTTAGTGGCTTGATGTTAAATTTACATTCCTTGCTTGTACAGGTAGATGAGAAATTGTATATCTACCTAGAGTATGTCTCTGGTGGTTCAATCCATAAGCTTCTTCAAGAGTATGGGCAGCTTGGTGATCCGGCTATCCGCACCTACACCCAACAAATCCTTTCAGGCCTTGAATATTTGCATGCTAAGAATACTGTTCATAGGTAGAGTTCAAGTACTAATGCTTCTTTCACATTTTATATCAGTTGGATTGATTTCAGAGTTTTTTTCCCTTTTTCTTTAAAAAAAAAATGATTCTCTCATAGGCCACTTTCCCACTCCTGTTCCAATGTGGCTTTGTGGCATAATTCTATATATTCAGGCCATTCATCCTTTCATCCCCACTATGTGGATCAACTGGAGAAAAAATTGGCTTTTCCAATGATTAGCTGGGTCCTACGTATAAAATTAATGAGGACTGTTGGCCCTGTTTTATTTTTTATTCTTTTGACATCTTTTTTTTATTTTCACTTTGGCCTACTTGATGTGTAGTCCAGCTTACATTTGAGCTGGAGTATGTAGACATTGGCCCACCTTGATGGTAACTTAAATTGTGCATACACATCCCACCTTGACATGTGCAGCACATGTGGTCATATATTTTAGTTTAGCAAACTTCATGCGGAGCATATCATTGTTAATTTGTGTTTGGTGGCTCTTGTACGGTTGTCTTGTCCTTTTGGTGTCCATGCTTATGCATAAACCACATTTTCTGCACAGGGACATAAAAGGTGCAAATATACTCGTCGATCCCAATGGGCGTGTTGTTAAGCTGGCAGATTTTGGGATGGCAAAGCATGTAAGCTTTTCTTTATTCTATTTACCTCCTGATGAATGATCAATGCTTTCAGATCTCTTTGATGTTCTGCTACTGCTGCTGGTACTGCTGTTAGGAGAAAACCCTTCATTTTGCATTTACAGTTGACTGATACCTAGATACCATGATTTTTCCAGGCCATGGTTTTAACACGGCTATCCTATTGATTAAGTGTGAGCTTAAACCTTAAAAATGGTGTTCCATGTATAGCCGTACATGGATGCTTATCTCAGTCTGCTGCTAGGTTGTTATTACTTCTACTAATTTGCAACACCGTACTTTGACATTTTTTTTTGGGGGTTTGCAGATCACGAACCAATCATGTCCATTGTCATTGAAAGGAAGCCCGTACTGGATGGCACCTGAGGTCGGATTGTGTTTCTACTGCTGTTGTTACTCCTGACCTTTTGGTTTTTGGCATGCTTTCCAGTTATATTCTCACTTGCATAATTTTTGCAGGTTATAAAAAACTCAAATGGCTGCAATCTTGCTGTGGATATATGGAGCCTTGGGTGCACTGTTTTGGAGATGGCTACAACAAAACCACCATGGAGCCAGTATGAAGGGGTCAGTTTTTAAACTTTAGGAACTAGAAGTCTGAATTTTTTTTTCATTCTGGATTCTATCACATAGATTAATGCAAGAGCCCTGCTACAGTTGTTTGTGCTAAGATCTGGCAGCACACTTGCAAGAGCTAGGCCATTCAGCGGGTGGAGAAGACATGCCTTGGCACAAAACTGAGGCCCTTGTCTTCATTAGGGTCATATATGGACTTCTGATTATCTTTTTTCTTTCTCCTAACTGTCCATTATTCTCATGTGTGGCTTGCCAACAGCCTGATTGCAGGCTCATGTTATGTTTATGATGAGGCAATTGGGTGCATTGTCTGAATCTCGTACAGTTTGCCCTGTGCACATGCCTCTTAGAGTTTTTAGCTGTCTGCATGAAGCCCGCCCCCACCCCCCCTCTTCCTTCTCTCTCTCTCTCAATTCTAGTAGTTTCTCCGAATGAAATTCTGATCTTGTGGTTTAGTGTATTGATGTTTGGCATATTTTGATTCAAAGGTGGCTGCTATGTTTAAGATTGGGAATAGTAAGGAACTTCCGGCAATACCGGATCATCTATCTGATGATGGCAAGGATTTTGTGAGGAAGTGTTTGCAACGAAATCCCCTGTGCCGTCCTACAGCTAAGCAGCTTTTGGATCACCCTTTTGTGAAAAATGCAGCACCTCTGGAAAAGCATATGCTTATTTCTCAGTCTTTGGAACAGCCTTCTGGAGTTGCAAATGGAGTGAGATCTACGGTATGAATTTGCTCACTGAATATGCTATCGTCTGATCCTCATTGATTCCAATTTACATGTAATTCAATGTAGGGGTACCAATATGATGTTTAGGTGGAAGAATCTTCAAACCCTAATCACAGCTCCAAAGGCATGGAATCTCAATTTCTTGACATCTTGAGAAACACCCCCTGTTCGATTCCTCTTCTTATTCACGCTTTAGTCATGCTTTGCACAACTAAGAATTGTCTTGTAGGGCAGCTCCTTGCTCACCATCAGGATGATCTGTTTAACTGAAAAATGATCCATCTAGATGGATTTTTTTCAAAGAAACTGTTAACCATCTTGGATGGTGCATGTTAAAGTTCACTGTCAGTTTCTGTTTTTAAATCAAGCATTAATGGTTTAATCTTAGTGCAGTTTTAAAATACTGGGCTTATTACTTTTGATGGATTTCTTGATTGGCTTGTGGGGCAGCTTCTTGCCCACCATTAGGATGATCTGTTTAACTGAAAAAATGGAGCCATCTGCATGGAATCTTTTCCCAACAAAACTGTTAACCATCTTGGATGGTGTATGTTAAATTTTAGTGTCGGTTTATGTTTCTACTTCAAGCACTAATGATTTAGTCTTTGTTTAGTTTTAAAATCGCGGGCATAGTATTCAATGCATTTCTTGATTTGGTCTTGCCAAGGCATATAGCTTGACAGTAGGCAAATAAAATTCATGATGGTGTTTCATTTTGTACTTTATTTATTGAGCTCATATGTAACGACCCAGAATCTTGAGCTCTTCAGATTCCCAAGTCGCTACTTTATTAAGCCTCATAAACACAAATATAAGTCAAAATCATAACAATAAAAGGAATTAGGCAATTATCCACACAATTAAAGTTTCATTAGATAAATCAAATTCTCAAAGAAACATCAAAATGTCCAAAAAATGTAAAATCCTCCACTCAAATCAATGTCTAAACTCAATATATAATAAAATGATAAATCAAATTGGGCCAATCCCTGCTACGAAATTAGAGATGACGTCCACACTTTCAGCTACACTTGCTGAAATCTAATGACTGATGGTCGTACTCATACTGCTCCCTTACGTCGTCGTTACCTGAAGTGGGGCGAACCACATGTCAGTACAACTCAGTGATCAGAATTTCTAAATCAAACCGAAAATAACAACAATTAAAAATAAACAATATATGGATTCCAATAACATGCATGAGATATGAATGAGTACAAGTGCATGTATCATTCATGAGGGCTTCTTATGTTGTCTATTATTATTTTGTCCCATTAACTGAGTCCCTATCCACATCATTGCACCGGTCAAATCGTGTGCTCCCCTAAGAATAGGATACCAGCGCTCCCACGAAGGAGGAACAACATCAAGCACTCCCATGAGGGAGGAAGAATAACAACAAGTGTTTCCATGAGGGAAGAATAGCAACACAATCCCAATACCCTCCTTATCACTCCAACACCCACATAGGGTCCATAAGTGACTAACACATGGTCGGAAGTGAGTAATCATCCACAGCGACCATAGTATGGTGACATCACCCCGTACTGTGCTAGCGGTATAGATTCTCTATTCTTAATTTCTTTGCAAGTTAGGTAGACTATTATCATCAGTTATGAATTCTCCCGCGTTGTGCCGCCTATGTATTCAGTGTTCATTCATGTCCCACATAATACCGGGTTTCATCTATGCCCCACTTCGATTCGGAATCGGTACCTGTTTATGTAGGATTAGTCATATCTCTGTTAATTTCTAATTTAAATCTCACAACATTATTAGGATCCCATCATGTGATCAATAAAAGGTATGTCATGATCTGCCTCTTACTGACATAATCAAAAGGGAAGGTTATTTAGTGTACAAGATTACATCAAACACATCATGTGCATTATGTAGACTACTGTTTTTACATAAATTCAGATTTGAGAACCATCTTAATTCATTAACGTTCAATTTTATCTCCTTGGGAACCTTTCCCACTTGGATTACATATTTACATGTCAAGACCTACTCCATAATCGTAGGAAACATCATGCTAATCCGACAAACTCATTGGTTCACCCAATTGGAATACGGCGACCATACCCATTCAAATTCTCAAGGAAAACATTGCTGGAATATCTCTTTTTCGTATCTCCGGTTTAGGTTCGTCGCATATTCACGCTGGGGATTCATCACAATTCATGTTAAGCACAAGTTTGGGTTTCCATGTATGTTGGTTAAATCTGAATTTGGTTCTTAGGTAATCAATTCCACAATAGCCCAATGCAAACAAAGATTAGAAAGAAAGAAGACTCATGTAGTAGGATTGAGAGGGCAAACATTAATCTTGTAATGATCATAGAATACAATTATCCATATAACAAAGCCCTAAATCATCACCGATAGATGGGAATTCAGCAAATCTTATTCCAAAACCCTTTTTCACAAAACAAAACCCTAGTCCATGATTTCCTAAAGAGAAATTAATCATTATCAAATTGGGTTAGGGTTTCCAAGATGACTACATGTATATGGGCCCCAAAAAGGGATCATCTAACCCCAACCCAGCCCTCATTGGGTTCGGCCAGCCCAAAAACCCTGCCTATGGTTTTGGCCATGGTGGACCAATTCCTAATGGGGTTCGGCCACCATGGGTCACCCCGATAGTGGTTTCGGCCAACGTGGTTCCACCCTAAGGTGGATTCGGCCATGGTGGAGCCCCACTCCATGGGTGAGTTTGGCCTAGATCCTCTAGGGTTTCATGCTTTGCCATCATCCCCCCTTTGTAGATGCATCCAACGATCAATACATCAAAATCCTGCGGCTGATATCTCAATTCCTATGTACTTCTCTTCAATAATCATGGTTTCAATTTAGAGAACCTAGTCACCTTGTGTAGCTAACTGTTGCATGCTCAATGTGAGGTCTTGAATATGTCATCCGCTACGCTTCCTGTGGTTGATCTTCTTCGCCTTCGCCCTGGATCTCCTCGCCCCCTGCAAGTTCCCATGCAAAAGCTCGATTAGGGTTTTTGTCTCTCCCCCACTAGTGAAACAAAGAGATATAAGAAGAGTAATACGAGGAATAGTTATATCATGGTCGACTAAAATTTGAAGTTTATTAGGATCATACCCTCTTAAGGATTCCTCCTTGGGAAACGGGTGTGCCCTTTATGGGCTTAGGTGATGCACCACATGTGGGTTTTTTGGGGCCTACATGACTCCTTATAATACCCCTAGTAAAATATATATATATATATATGGGGTCCCCCACTCAAATAATTTTAATGTTTCTAACCAGGCCCACATTACAAACAATAATTAAATAAAAATTAAGGCCCCATAAATGAAATTAGTGTTGGACGAATATGGGCCCTATCCATTCCTAGGGTATTACATTTGTTAAAGCTGTCCCATCTCATATGATTGGAATTATTTATTTATTTATTTATGTTTGTACTTATAATTGTTGCTACTGAACTGCTTTTCAGGTGCTTGGGCATGCCAGAAATCTCTCCTCCTTGGACATGGAAGGGCTTGCAGCACACCAGTCTAGAGCTACAAAAACTTTTCCAGCATCCAGGTCAGTTGCATATTGTTATTTGCTTTATTTTCTGTATTTGTGAGTGTTGGATTTTTAGGAGTAATAATTTTCGATGTTCAGGGTCCTCACCTCAGATGTGTCAGGATGTGTGCAGTTATCTCGATCCAGATTAGTAATTTAGTATTATGCAGCATATAGAAAACTGAGTGGCACATCTGATCGAACAGCCTGGGCCCCACAAGGCGGGCTGCATGCCCTCTCCATGCGGTCCATCTTCACATGAGAGGGTTTCTCTCTCTCTCTCTCTCTCTATATATATATATATATATATATAGAGGCCCCCTATCCTCAGCTCAAGCTGAGGATAAGGGCGTCAGCTCAATGGCATGGGGCCCACCTGAGGACCCACATGGGAATGGGGATTTGGGGGCCCTCCTCGGACCCTCTTCTCTACAAAAAATCAGCCCTAAAGATAATTTCTATCATCTCCATCTGGGACACAAAAGTTTTACGGTGTATAATGCATTTTGGATGGGTGTCACTCGATCCAACAGTCCAGTTTAATCGAACGGGGCCAAATTTTTGTGGACATATGCAACTTAGGGGGGCCTTGAGTGTGGTCCATTTGGATGGACCAAATAGTGGACCCCAGCCTAGGCAGCGGACAGCCCTCTCCCGTCCGCTTGAGCTGAGGAGAGGGCTGGGCATATATATAGGTTTTTAAATTATAACCCACCGTCGGGCAATCAAACAAATGGTTGCACTGGTTTGGACCGAATCATCTTCTCAAGCAGGCCAGTCTCTGGTTTGGTTTTATTACATTGCTAATATGCAATGCAAGGCATATTTTGGGTTTTGGTTGGGGGTTCAATAAGCAGTTTTAACTGGTAGTAAATCTTATAGTTTCAAATGGTTGCAGTGGTTGAACCGACTCGGACTGAACTATATACAATAGAGCTGTTAGACCTTTGGTTCTGCTTTTGAAACATTTGGTAATATGTGAGGTATATGATCTTAAGGCAAAACGATATGTTATCTATTCTTTATTGTGATCCACCCATCCCAAATGCTGGGGCACATGGATTGGCTGTTGGGATCCACGTCGGATGGGATGCACCAGAAATTCTACTGATTGGGTGATCTTGGCTGTTAAACACATGGCATATAAAATACAAATGGATGCTTAAATATAAAAAAGTTCAACTATTGTTTGAAAGGTTTAGGATTGGATGTATATTCATTGGGTTCTCCCAATCTGGGGATGTTCTGGGAATCCGTTTACTTTGGCACCTTTTGTGTTTTTTTTCTGTTGTAAGATATTGTGGCACTGTTATTTAATGTTCTGGATCCTCAAAATGGCCTCGTGAACAAAAAAATGACCAGTACCTACAATCTTGAATGATTTGGTCGTTTCTAAACGGTAACCTTTTTATGCGAAGCTCTGTACTTACTATGTCCTTTTCTAATTTACAGTGACAGCCATATACCAAGGAACATATCATGTCCAGTCTCTCCCATTGGAAGCCCTCTCCTACATTCAAGATCTCCACAGCATAGAAATGGAAGGATGTCCCCTTCTCCCATATCCAGCCCCAGAACAACTTCCGGCTCATCCACACCTCTAACCGGTGGGAATGGTGCAATCCCATTCCATCATTTCAAACAATCAGCCTACATGCATGAAGGCTTTGGAAATGCTCCAAGATCCGCCAACAGCCTCTACACGAGTGGCTCTACTTATAACGATCCAAGCCTCGATCTCTTCCAAGCGATGCAACCAGGAAGCCCTCATGTGTTCCGAGAGCTGATGTCATCTGAAAATGACATTCTACGGAAATCATTCCGAAGGCCGGCTCATGGGGACCCCCGCGAACTGTATAATGGGCAACCGGTGTTGGCGGATCGTGTTTCTCAGCATCTCTTGATGGATCATGTGAACTCAAATCCACCGCTTGACCTTGGTCCTAGCTCTCCAACACTGGGCCGTTGCAATGGTTATATGACATGACATGGCAATCAAGCAGACAGTGGGGGCATATTGCATTTTTGTTGATTCTGGTATAGTTGGTTTACCCTTGTATTAGCAGCGGAGAAGATCCATTTGTACAAATAAGGACCCAAGTGGAAACCTATGGAATAAGATTGTACCATTGGAAGCTGAAGTAGCTGGGAGAAATGGTTCTTATTGGACTATGGCCCGCTGAACCCTCTGCTTCCTCTTTATGGTAAGCAGCATACTTTAAGTTTTCTTCAGCATATTTTCTTCCTGTGTGTTATCAATGGGTATATGATTCCATGCAGGATATTCATGCCTGTCTAAGATTAGTCAAGTGCTGACTAATGAGACATGTGACATGTTAATGGCCCCCCTCACCCCACAAAATATGAGTTACCAGTGAACTAGCCATCTACCAGAATCAGCTCCATCAGGCATTGCTAGCCGTTTTATCCTAGGTGGTGATCCTGTGTCATTGTCTGATTTTTATCACCACCTATTTGAAAGACATGGGTCTGATGGTTAAGAATGTTTGATGGAAGCTAATTTTTAGTGGATGGCTAATCCATTGGATTTGTTGAGAATTGTAGGATTCAGAATACAAATTGTAGGATTTGTACAACAATGTTGCCAATGAGCATGCACTTTTTGTCCCGACTTGAACACATTGACTTGCATGCATGGAGCTGGCAGATTAATCCTACCTATACTGAATAAGTTGAGGGTAAACATAACTCGAACTTTATCCAAGCTGGCCTAGCTAACAATTCTGGTGTTTGTAATATGCTTCTCAAGATTTTGGTGTGGTTATTTAAAGGTCCTGACCTAGCTGACGTCAGGTGTATTTAATTAGCTTGTCGATATTTCATTTATCTAGTCAAGGCAGAATTCCAGTTGGGCATCCACTATTGAATGACAAGGATGGGCCAGTGGAAATTGTTGAACCCCATTGTTAGGTAAGTCAAAATTCAGATGTAGCACTGGGACTTGGTTCCAGCAGGGGGACAATCCCAAGAGAGGCAAATCCGGTTCAAGAAAGGTGAAAAGGGAAATCCAGGGGCAAGGTTGAATCCATGTATGGTTAGACAAAGAGCTAGTGATAAGAGTGTTACCTTCACAGAAGGCAACGGTGACCATCCAACCTGTTCATCTCTACCACATATCAAATGGCTGATATTGTGACCAAGAGTCTTGTCATGACTGAGTTCTCATTTCTTTCCAGAATGAGGTCGATGTTACTGATGATATGTTGTGATTTTGAGGCCATGTTAAAGGATAGTGGCCTACAACAGAATTCAAAGTTCAGTTGCAACAGAGACTAGGTAAGGAATCCCTCCCAACTAGGAAAGCGAGCTATAGCCTATACACTTATTTGTAATCCTTATTATTTAGGGAATTAGTTGTTGAATAAGCCATATATTAAATACAACAAGAAAGAGAAACTTAGAGAATATTGAACCCTTTTACAAGGAAGGAAAAATAAAAGGCTTGTAACATTCTGCCTGCTTTTGGCACTGCCATGGTGTTCAGAGCAATTCTGTTAATTATCAGCTAGTGGCTTGTTCCCGACAACTTGCAAGGTAGCATTGTTCTCAATTTTAGTGTTCAACTGATTTGACCACTACTATTAGTTGTGCCTTAGATCCTACATTGATTTTCTTTTGAGTTACAAGTTCATTCGCTAACCAAAACCTTTGATTTTTCCAATTTGGCAGGAGGGAGGGAGGCTTCCAGTGGTACAAAAGGTTTACATCTACACGGCAGTTCCTCACAGTGAAGTCCTAACAGTTCCTGTCAATGGTAAAGAGCTGTATAATTTAGATCATCAGAGTAAAAAGAGAAAATATTGGAAGAGGTAGGAGGATTGGACCCTTTTTCATCTTTTTTTATTAATTAAAAAAATCTCTTAAAAAAACCCGGAGGGGGTCTGTGGTCCACTGTACAGATGCTGGGGAACCAGATGAAGGGTCCAGATTTTGCGTCGTATATGTAATTGGGACAAGGCTTTGATGATGATGGTGATGATGCAGTTCTTGGGGGTTTCACAAGCCTGTGCTGGTTTACCTATTTGTATTGTAGGCTCGCCAATTAACTTTTGTTGTACAACTGCTTTCTTAAAATTGTTGTTGTGTGTACATCCAATCTATGCAAGAAATTAGAAGAAAGCTAATTCAAATCTAATCTTTTATTGCCCTTGAATTTTTTTTTTTTTTTTTTTCCTTTCTCCACAAGATTTGAATATTATTGCAGTAACAATGCTTATTCATGTTTGTCTAACCATTTGTGGCTTGTATGTAATTTGTGCTCGTGGGATTGGTGATTTGAAGCTGTTCTTCCTACACTAGGGTTAATACACTGGTATTAGCGGGGTCGATCCATAGAGCATGCTTGGTTGGGAGATCATCAAAGTGTGATCAGTGGTTTTGATTCTCTGCAGTCACTGCCGCCGCAAATTTAGTGACTGTTATTCTTGTGATTAGAAGTTTACCAGGATTGTTCAGATAATGGGATTTTTGTTCTATGGTACACATGGTCCAGGAACTTTGGATTTCTCAAAGAAACTTTATTGTGCGAACCAGAGGCATTCTACTGAGCTCCTAACTAGGCGTACAACTTGGGTTGGTTAGGTCTGGCTTTGGGCCAACTCAGTCTCCCTCCAAAATCCGGCTTTTTTTAACCCACCTGAGTTCCAGTAGAGCCAACTCAAAAAATGACAAGATCCACACTACACCCTTAGTTCATGTTGCTTTTTTTTTAACAATTTTAAACATAACCCAGTTTAAACTCTAAAATGCCCCTCCAAGTTTAAACTGGATCTTCAGATGGGTCAGGTCAAGTGAGATCATGTACCCCTCCAAGTTGTATCATGAAGTCGGTGGTCAGGCTAGGCCAATGCTTGTCCTTGCACAGCCAGTTCAATGATTGGGCATAGCGGTCGCACTCAGGCCCAGCCTTTTTTGCACCCTCCCTTCAGTTAAAAAGCTGTCAGGTTGGAGCCTGATCAGGTTTACAGTAAGAACTTTTAAAGTATGAATGGACCTAGCTAGCCCTAGTTTGAAAACTAAGAGATTTGACCCAAGTTTTGGGGTTAGCTCCATGATTTCTACGTTTTACTTAACCGAATTTGCAGTTATGTTAACTATTTGCAGTCACTTCATTTTAAGTTGCTCATATTTTCAAGAGGGCGAAACCCACTGTGGGTTCAACTCCTGCAACTCAGGATTCTCCTTCTATGGTTTTTTTTTTTTTCCCTTTTTAACCAAACTCCAGTTTTTGTACTTCTACATATAACACTACTTCAATACATCTAACTGGAGCTGTTTCTAGTCTCTAAAGCAACTTCAGAAACTTATTTAAACACAACTTCAGAAACTTTATGTATTCTTTTCTAATTCTCTTTTATTGGAGCTAGCCAATCTCATCACCATCCTCATTGGAGAGGGAGCCAATCGCATATATATATATATATATATATATGAAGTACAAGTGTTCTGAGCAATTTGGAGCACCCTCCTTGAATATTCAGATCTAACCATATGTACATCTATTATCATATTATTGTGAGCCTAATTCATGACCTGGATTATATAAGTTTTTACACCACCATAAAATTTAGGCCAGTAAGATGCAGACAATGGTCCTTAATATCAATAGTCCTTGCATATATTTGTTCGGTATCAGAAATAGATGAATAGATAAAATAAAACAACATTTTGTTGGTAAAGTGCATGTACTGTTTGAATAGCACAGAATTTCCCATTTTAACCATCCAAAGTGTGGCCCATCTATGTTGTCCATATCATTAAATCCATTAGAGGGGTGCCCATGGGATGGAGAAGTGCAAGAAACTGCACATTTGTAGCAGAGCAGGATTACTACATTTCTCCTGTGCCCCACCTTTTTCCTGCAAAATATTCCGGCACCATATCCATTAAAGCACAAGACCTGGACCATCCATTCCTCTGGTCTCACAGTGGTGCCATAGCCCAGTAGTCGATGTTGAGGACATTCAAAAGCCACATGATCTCCGGCATGCCTTGGCAGGGCCCACTGTGCAAGGCAAAGCATTGGCCCACATATGTAAAACCAAATTCACCATTTCTTGGATCCTAACTTGCCCTCATCTGAATGTCATCTTTGAAGATTTTGTGGCACTTCTGAAGAACCATGGAAACATGTTTTGGATAAATAGAGATGGTCAATTTCTATGAAATTATATACGCCAAACAGATTAATAATTCTTAACAAGTATAACCTCAGATTGACAAACGACTTTTCCGCATTCTCTGAATAAAGTACAAATCAAATAACTAACTGTGGACTATCTATGCCCCATCATTCCAGCTATTTTTTTTTTTTTTCTAATTCCATAGATCCAAACAGTCTTCACCATAAACCTATATTATATTCAATTTTTTCGTAAGACAGAGAAACTTTCTGACCATTTAAATGTTGTCTGCAAGGAGAAGAGGCCTGCATTTCACTGGGTGTTTTAAGCATGCTGTGCTCCATGAAAGCAGAAACCAATTAACTAATCTAAACCAAAGCTCCCATAGTTTCTTTGCCAGCTCTGAATCCATACCATGAAAACTTGGGTTAGCCACAATTCCATTGACCAAAAGACTGATATATACACACAGACATGGGTATAACGCTTTGAGGAATTATATGACCCTCCACTTCGTTGTCATCATCATCAGAGCCTTGTCCCAACTATGTTGGCTCGGCTACATGAATTTTGTTTCACTATTCTGGTCAATCCTAGGCCAAATCCTCGGACATATTGCACTTCTTCAGATCTAACATTCCTAGTTCCATCTATGTACTCTTCAGCCCACCCCTTTCCTAGGCGAGCCAACTTGCATAGAAACTTAAGACATGGTTATGATTCCCAAAGATTAATAAGATATAAAGCAGAAGTTTTCCTTTTTCTTTTTTTCTCAGTAAAGGTAATATTTTATTAAAAGAGGAGACATAACAACAAGAAGCGCCCAACCAAAACAGAAGAGCACGGGAGAGATATAAAAGCCTAATATCCACCTCAAAGAAAAAGCAACAACATATAAAAGCAAGCAATTCACTCAGAGAAATTGGTTGGGTTACTATTCTCTTTCTTAAGAATCAAGGAGAATAGAATTTAATTCATGTTCATGCTAACAGAAGAGCGGATCCAATAACAAGACCACTTCTTTCCCAGGAAGTGCGAGAGACAAATATCCATGAAAGTTGCACTCTGCTCTGAATGAGATAAAAGGGTTATCGTTGTCCATTAGTGTCAGTTTCCATCCCAAGTTGAGGGAAGCTAATACCTAGCCGATTATCTAGTGAAGCAGAAATATTTATATGTAGGTCATTTAGTCTGCTTGTGTTTTACATGTCCTTTATTCCTCTTTTCTGTTTTGTTCGTTCGTTGCAGTTTCTAGTGGTGTTAGTGTTCCATTTTTCAAACGATCATCATCCTCTCTTCAAGTGTATCTTCTCTTTAATTGATGTTTGCATTACCACTTACCAATCCTAAACACCAAAATTCCTGAATATTGATTTGAGGTGGAAGTTCAGAAAAACAATATTCCAACTATCTTATTTCAATTTCTCATCGAACTGAAAACTCAGACGAGCAGATACACATTATGCAAAGATTTTTTTAAAGAAAATTCAACTTTTATTAATATCAAAACACACCCTAACATAAGATAATGATGAAAGAATAGGCTGATACCATGTCAGTCGATAGTATATTGTAAAAGAGACGAGGAAAAAAAGAAAGAGGCGAAATTGACTTACCATGTTCACCAAAACTAAATTGTATGGTCCCCATTTTGATGCGGAAAAAGTTGGGTTGACAGCCTTCCCTTACCTTGAGGCAGCAAAATGCTTGAACAAGATTGCGCCATGGAAGTGATAGTTTATTGGCAACCAGGACTTTCTTCAGGTATCAAATGATTTATCTGATAGTAGCATGAACCAAGAACGTCCTGAGAATTCCGTCTTTCGTACTTGAAACCAACCTTCAATCCATTGTGTATGGGAAATAATCATATCATAACCTTCTATATATGGTAAACCTTGAGCAGCAGTTCAGTACTAACTTGGCAGTGCGTCTCATTAATCATTGTATCCCACTGACCACTACCCGGTAGTTGATACAATGTAGCTCACCGTTTCACTCATTAATCTTCATTTCTTTAAAATTTAATTTCCCATCTTATTAACGAGGCATTTCTCTATTGCTTCATCACAAAGCTCAAGCACTGACTACATGTTTCCTTCACTGTAGTTCAAATCAATGAAATTGTCGTATATCTCCTTGTCTGCAACTGTCCCTTCTGCTCTCATCTTATCAAACAGTTTCTTTGCTTCTGTCATTTTTTTCCTTTTCAAAAGTCCCTTGATGAGTGCATTATAAGAACTCCCACTGAGTTTAAAGCCCTTCTCAATCATCTCACTGTTCAAGTAGCATGCCTCTTTCATGTTTCTTGCTCTGCTGTGACCCTTTATCAATATGTTATAGGTGTCTCTGTTGGGTAGCACACCATGAGAACACATCCCCCTATATAACTCCATAGCCGATCTCATATCCTTTCTTATGCAGTGTTGCTTCAGAAGAGAATTATATGTGGTGGCATTGGGTGATATGCCCTTCTCCACCATCCATTTCAATAGCTTCTTGCTGTCTTCTAGCATCCCTGAGATACAAAAACCATTCATCAATACGTTAAAAGTTACGATGGTCGGTTTGACTCCTTTATCAAGCATCTCACGAAAGAGTTCTTGGGCTAGGCCCATCTTCCCTGCTTTGCAATAAGCATCAATCATAGTAGTATAAGAAATGGCATTGGGATGAAGTCCTGCCACCTCCATATCTTTCATGAGGCTAATTGCCTGCTCGATATTCCCCGTCTTGCAAAGACCATTGATTAGTGAGTTGTATGTGCAGATATTAAGCTCCAGGCCCTTCCCACACATCTCATGAAGAAGTTCATTTGTGGTTTCAACCTCCCCATGTTTACAAAGCCCATCAGATAGTGCAGTATAAGTCACTATGTTAGGGGTTAATCCCATTCGAATCATCTGATTGTGAAGTGCAAATGCTTCATTCACTTGACCATTCTTGCAGTACCCATCGATAAGTGTAGTATATGCAATTTCGTCCACAGCTAGCCCCTTAAGACCATCTCCTGAAATATTCTAACAGCTTCATCAATCTTCCCACTTTGGCACAACCCACCAATCAATGCAGTATAAGTTATAGTGTCAGGAAAGAGTCCCAAGCTCTTCATTTCGTCCATCAGGCGGAATGCATCTGGCAAATTGCCAATCTTGCAAAACCCATCAATGAGAGTTGTGTAGACAACATTATCTGGACCTATTTTGTTACTAATCATCTGCCTTAACACCTTCTCTGCATCCACTACTTTGTTCTTCTTACAAAGAAAAACAATTATGCTGTTGTATACAAAAGCGTTTGGGTTTAACCCCTTTACGCTCATTTCTTCTACAAGATCTAACGCGGTCTGAAGCCCTCCCACATGGCAGTATCCATCAATTACAGTACTACAACTTATAACATCAGGTGGGCAGCCCTTCGATTCCATTTCTACTTGCAGTGTGTGGGCTTCCTTCACCCTGTCTACTATACACAAACCATGGATGATAATGTTATAAGAGGCAGTATTCCAACATAGACCCGATTCGGAGAATTCGCTGAAAACCTTCAAGGCATTGCCAATCCCACTAGATGACAGATGGGTGAGGAGAAAATTACATGAGTGGACATCGATAATCACCCCATAATTCAACATCCTATGGAAGAAATTCCTCGCTTCATCAACCATCCTTGCCCGGATGAGAATGAAAGACAATGTAATAGATGAGGGGATCGGGACCCCAGTCCTTGTAAGTGTATATCACCTGTTCGATGAAATGCCTGACCGAGAACTTATCCAAATTGCACCCCATAAGCAAGTCCCTGATTAGGCTATGTGCTGTTTCTGGGTGCTCGTAAGCAATGGAGATATGGGCGACAATGCATTGAGCTTCCAATGAAAGCTTCTTGCGAGCTCGCGCCCAGTCAAAAAAATCCAAGACCAGTCTGAAATCATTCCTGATTTTTGCAAGGACCCAGATGAAATGATCAGGTTTGAAGTGCAATTCAAAGGGTTTCAAGACGTGGGGGAGAGGTTCCAGGCGGCGCTGCTTAATCGAGGTGGAGATCTGGTGCACAAAATCAGAGTCTCTGATTGTAGGTTTCTTGGGGGAGTAGTCAGGGAAAGGTCTTGAAGCAGAACACTCAAAAGAGTGGAGTCTGCAGGGAAAGAAGAATCTGGGATTGAGAAGAGAACAAGGCAGGAATTCAAGAAGATGGGTTGACAAACATAAATGGGGTTTCTTCATATCTCCTCCTTTGATAATAATGATTAGGCAGTTGGGGTCATCTTCTTCAGGTGAGACATGAGCTATTATTCATCAGGTGGGTCAGACCTCCCAAAGCTGCAAACATTCCATGCCACTCCAACAGTTGAATCTTCGACTCCTTTTCCATCGCCTCTCCCAGATGTGGGTGTGGCGGTTGTTTGACGGAATCAGGAGGATCTGAGGGTTTTGATGGAGACGATTTGGAGGTTTTTGTGTTCCTCGGTACTCTAGGGGTGGGGTCCCCTAAAGTGTTCTTTTGGGGTAAAATCCCTTTTTCACTTTCAGTCTCTTTTCAGTTTTCACCGTGGCCCGCGAAGGGAATTTACCTGAATGGACTCCATCACCACTGTGAAACCCTTTTCTAGGGTTTTTACCCCTTCTCGACGTTCTCGTTCCCAAACCTGGAAACCCAAATCTCTCAAATCCTCTCTAATAAACCCTATAAACGGCAACCATCACCATCTTCCTTCAACTTCCTTCACCAGGAGGCTCAGAGATTTCCCTTCTTCCGCAATACCAAGCGCCTTCAAAAGATGTGATTTCTCTTCTCGCTCAAACCCTTGCCTGAAACGATTCGATGGTCCGATTAGGTTACCGGAGAGGCAGGAGAAAATGGCGCGCATTATTATCAGAGCGGTGGCATCGGCATGGCGCTATTGGGCCCAAAGCTACTGCTGGGGAAGGTCGGCCTCTTCCTGGCGGCGAATCCAATGTTCAAGGCGGCGCTCGCGTCGTGGGCTCTTGCAGAGTCGATTAAGTTGTTGTTGAGTCTCCTTGTGGAGAGGAAGTGGGATTTCTGGTCGAGGAGAATGCCGACACCCCTGGCGGTGATGTGGACGGGGCTGACTATCTCCGTTGCAGCCTGCTACCGTGAACCCGGCCCCGACCCCGACCGGCTGTTGTTATTATGTTGCTTTTGTTCTTTCCTGTTCATTCGCAGTTCTATGAAACCGCGGTGGCGTGAGTGTGAAGGGCTGTCTATGTCTTTTGAGGTAATTCGATCTGAATCAGCATTTTTGTTTTTTTTTTTTATTGCCTTTGCTTTTGGAACTTTGGATTGTTGAGTTCTGTTCCGATTTTAAGTTTTCACTCATTAATTTGTAATCCTTATTTTTTATTATTATTATTATTTTAAAATTTCTCTATGCAAACTTGTTCTTGTGGGATATGCTTCTTGGTTAACGCATGGTTGATGATTATAATTCTTACTTTTTGGATGTTTAGCTGTGTACTACATCACTGACGGATTTGGTTAGATTGCAAGTTTTATGAATGGTTTTCAGGCTCTCATCCATGACTCAACATTCACGGCGTTTGGGGTTGTCAAGAAAGATCAGAAATTTGCTCCCAAATTATCTTATCTGATGTCGATAAATTGATATGCACATTAATACATGCAAATTATACAGATCACTTGGTCTATGTTTTATAGTACACTCGGATAGATCATAAGGCTGCCCCCACTAGGCGTTCGACGTGTTGAGCACATGAGCTGAGGGGAGGATTTCCCAGTAGATCAAAATGACAGTGGAATGCTCACCCGAGGGGTGTGCAGCCTGTAAAACATCTCAAAAGGGGCAGATTAGCATAAAGAACTTGACTAATAGTGACAGATAGTGGGGTTTGGCACCCATCCAAGTGAACTTGACTGTTGGATAGAGTGTGCACTCATTTGGGGCAGTTAAGACTTGTTGACCGTGGATCAAACGGGGGGGGGGGGGGGGGGGGGGGGGGAGTGTGCACTCATTTGGGGCCGTTAAGACTTGTTGACCGTGGATCAAACGGGGGGGGGGGGGGGGGGGGGGGGGGGGCCTATGATGTTTTTGGCACCTACTACCATACACTGTGTTTAGCAGAGATCTTTCCATCGCCCCGGTCCCATCCCCAGCTGGAGCATGAGGTGGGCCCCGCAAGCCCCCAGTGCTTAGCTTACCATGAGCGCGGGGGTTTAGCTGAAGCTGAGGGGCTCCCCATATGTAACTAAATATGTTTAAGCCTCCAACCTGCAACCAAACGACTATAAGTCTTCCCACCACAATGGAAGCGAATCAAGTGATCGGTATAATTTGCATAGGTTAATGTGCATCTACACAATGTAACAAACTGGCCGTGCATTTCCATCTTCTATATTGTATTCATGGTATATAGACAAATTTTTTTCTGGAAGTGCCTGTGACATGATCTGTCTTTTCTAAAAATCACCTACAACCCTTGATGGAGCAGAGCACTCTTGCTAGCTACCATTTCAATGAGTGGGAGGGATACCATTTCTTGTGTGAAATAGGGGTTAGCTCTTCTTGTTGATGTGTCAAACTGGAGTGGAGTATGGCAGTAACTCTTCATGCGATTAAATTCCATCTGTGAATGTTTCTATTTCATTGGCAGTGGGGAATTTTGATGTGAGCAGGATATGTTGGACTACAGTGTATCAGAGGACATTTACATCAGGAACCTTTTTTAGCCTGATAAACTGTCTGTTCTAACTAAAGCCTCATTAGGTTTAGAATTTCATATTTTCGATTCACTCTGGCCATGAGTGCTGCTGTCCTGGTTGGTGAAATCAGGCCATCAAGGGGCCCAGAAATTGATAAAACTAGTAAAACTACTGAAATTGTAGGGATTTGTAGAAATTCCAGAAATCAACAAAGAACCAAATAACCACAAACTGACCTCAGAGGAGATATTGCAATCCATGAGCCTTACTCAATCCAAAGAGAGAAGAAATACAATTCTGAAATTTTATTGCATTGCACTGTGTAATGTATTCTGTGAGTAGACCCTTACAATGCCTTTTATAAAGCTTGGAAACATGAAGAAACCTCAGGGAAAGGATTCATAATACTCATGGTCTGATGCTGGACATCCATCTTGACCAATTTATTAGGCCTAACCCACCTACCAGGCCATTGGTTTATATTTATTTAGTGTTATTTTAATTATTTATGTCTCTTAGTTTATTTGAATTCAAATGTTTTAATCCTGGCCATTGATGTGTTGGATGGTTCAGATTATTTCTAGGTTTTCCCATGATCTATCTATATATATATATATATATATGTATATTAAAGCAGCATCCCTCTTC
The DNA here is from genome assembly GCA_029852735.1 of Persea americana. Classification (NCBI taxonomy): domain Eukaryota; kingdom Viridiplantae; phylum Streptophyta; class Magnoliopsida; order Laurales; family Lauraceae; genus Persea; species Persea americana. The sequence continues at coordinate 4,643,465 of CM056819.1, forward strand.
ATTAGTGTGCGACACATGGCACCACATTAGCTATCTGCTTTTAAATGAAACCACCTAAGCGCCACATGTCGATCATTGATAGGACCATATCGACTCTTAAAATCTTAAAGGGAGATTCATGATTTCAAATCTCCAATCAACCCCTAAAATTTCTCCACCTAAGATCTTTACAGTCTAAAGTTATCCCTGAGAAACCTCATAATATAATCTTATTGATTTTCTGCATCAAGTTTTTGAAGAGGACTTGCAGAATGGTGCGCCCCACTTCATCTCTTAACTAAAACTACTTCTTTTATTTGATTTACCACCTACAACTATCTCTTTTTCCATTACAGAACTCCATCTTAACACGTTCACCAGGCCCCATCAGTTACACCAGGATTGCATGAGCCCTTTTTTTCTGTCAGGCATCTCTATTATTCACTAGGCCTTTTACATCCAATTCTAAAAGTACTTACTTGATGTCATTTTTAGCGTATCAAACCCATCTCCACTTACACCTCTCTACCAATCAACTATCTCTCTGCCCATCTACATTGCTGTGTCCAAGCCAACCAAACATCAATTAAAGATGCTAAAAAATATTATTTTATAAATCCTATACAAAGCATTATGATAATATCTTTTCACTCATAAAGCTGATTGAAATAATGCTTAGACTTCACTGATTTCATCATAATGCAACTTTGTTAATAAATAAATATATTTGTAACATGATAACACTTAATATAAATTATTAATAATATTATTCATCACTGATTTTGTCATAATGCAACTTCGCTAATTGTTTTGTTTTCCTACATGATTTCATTCTCTTCAAACTCCTAATCATTAGGATTGGAGATTCCTGGATCTTGCCTATATACATGTTAAATTCAAATCTCACAATATCTCGCAATATACTTGTTATATATATTTTTATTTTATATTTATCTTTTTCTTCAAATATCTCAAAAAAAATTTAAGATTCAATATTTTTTTCATTACGCGGGCCTCTCTCACTAGTTTTCCTATAGAAGCATTGTAAAGTCTTCTGGCTCCTAAGTTGATGACAAATGAAATTTCCTTCGAGTGATTTTGGGGTTGCCCAAGGTATCTCTTCTTTTTTGCTTGCGATGAGGAATTTGGCGTGAGGCCAATTTTTAGGCGAAAGCCTGACCTTATCCTTCCACCCTTCATCTTTGGTCCCTCCGTATCTATCCGCCCCGCGTCTGGTACCCCGCTTCGCACCAATTGGTATCAGTTGGTATCAGAGCCGAGGATCGATCCGACAAGGTTTTGATCATCAGCAATCCAACTTCCTACCATCACCCACGTCATGTGCCTCCATCCGAAGGGCGCAACCACCACCACCAATTGACTATTCATCACCCAGAGCATCCCATCATCAAGTCCATGCAGCCTCCCAAAAACGTGCCAATCAGAACCTCCCTCTTCCCAATCGGCTCCGCTGATCGATCCTAGATCCGGACTTTTGAACCCATCCGAGCCCAATCATAAGCACCAAAACCCACTACAGAACCCATACCCTCAGAATACCCAACTCCCTTTGATCGATCACCCTGACTCCCAGAATTCCTAACCTAATATTCCAGAATCCCATCTCAATAGCACCTCGAACCCCAAATCCGAAAAAAAACGTCTAACCAAACCTTAGCCATAGAACTCTGGAACACTGCCATCTATAACCCTATCCATCATCGATGCACATAGCAGAACCACTCCAAACATCCAAACCAGCCATCCGAGCCCTTCCAATCCCAAAACCCCACCCTCGATTACCGGAAACTAGCTAACACAATCGAAACCTCAAGATCTCCAAATCTCCTAATTCCCCCAGAAGCCATTTTTAACCACCCATAATCAATCTCAAATAACCAAAACCTCAATCCCAACCTCTCATCAAGAATCAAAATCCTCTACAACTCCATTCCCCAATCACTCCACTGATCTAACGCCCAAAAATCCCATCCCCCGCGGATAAAAAGACAAAAGAGAGAAGAAAGAAAGAGGCAGGGCGTACCCGGCACAGGAAGAAAATGACTGTCGGCCACGTCCTTGTTAAGTTGGCCCATGTTAAGTTGGCCCATGACCTATGAAGGGGCCCAAGACCCATCAATCAATCCAGTCCAGCAAGCTACATCTCACGTGGATTGATTTGGTCAATGTTGAGACAGCTGTACATATCTTAGTAATTTATTGCTTTCCTAACTTAGATTAGTGATTAATGTAATTAAGCTAGTTTCCTATGTAAGAGCCTTGATTAAGGCATGTATATTCCTATATATTGGTGGTCGTTCTCTAAGAGAAGACACACAAGAAATACATTCTATTCTTCATTCTCTTCTCCCGTTCTATCTTTGCGCTTGAAAATAACATGGTATCAGAGCACAGGTTCTAAGAAATCTGGGTATGTGATCTTACATTGCGTCAAGGCAATAGATTAGAGAGAAAACAATCTTTCTCGTGAAGAAAGACAGATCAAGGATTTGTTTCAAGAAATCCACATAGTTTCGAGCAAGACAGATCACGGATCTGTATGGTGGCCCACCTCTGATCATCAAGAGAACTTCAGCAACCTATCCAGACGTGGTCGCCTGGATTTTCTAGGAATATTGGAGATTTTTTTCACATTTTTTCAGCACTTCCATGTTGGAGTTTTACTCATTCTTGAAAATTTCCAGTTTTTTAATAACTGTTTCATCTAAACCGTCCAGAATCCTGGATTTTTAGTGGAATTGTTGGATCAGTCTTTTTTCAGTAGAAGCCAAATTTATGTGCTTCCATAGCAATCTGATTTGATCTTGGTCCAGACCCATCAGTGGGGCCCACATAGAGGTTTTTCAGCAAAATTTCAGGTCGTCAGGGGTTGTTTTTGAAGAAATAGTGTTCTATGTTGAGGTTTTTCTTCTCTGTTTGACTAGCAATTGGCTTCTCCAAATAGTATAGTCTTGTTATTCCAGTATAGCCTTCATCTCTTCCCTGTTGCTGGATTTCTTTGCTATTTTACTGCTTCAATCAGTGTTTTTGGCATATATCATTTGGCAATGGAGAAATCCGAGGTTACTTTGATCCGGTTCACTGGCAAAAACTATCCCGTATGGTCTTTCCAGTTCCAAACATACCTTGAAGCAAAGGAGTTGTGGGGATATATTTCTGGATTGGACCCTAGACCCACTGAAGATGAAAAGAAGATCTCCTCTTGGCATACTGAAGATGCCAAGATCAAATCATGGATCCTCGGCTTTGTCGAGCCACATCTGATCATGAATCTAAAACCTTACCCAACTTCAATAGACATGTGGGGGTATCTGAAGAAAGTGTATCATCAAGATAATTCAGCACGTCAATTTCATCTTGAATGTGCGATTGCTGAATATACACAAAGAACCTTGTCTATACAAGATTACTATTCGGGATTTCATACACTGTGGTCGGAATACGATAGTATTAAGTATGTTGATGTGGCTGCGGATGTTTTGATCGTAATTCACGATCTTCAGGCCTTTAGTCAACGGGATTAATTTATGATGAAACTACAGAATGAATATGAAAATATCCAATTTGCCTTGATGAATTGGACGCCATTACCTTCCTTGGATGTATGCTTGAATGGACTCCTCCACGAAGAACAACACATTGCGACCTTGGCCCATATTGCTCAACAGAAGATTGAGACCTATTCAGTCGCATTCTCGGCAAATAAGGCTTCTCAGCCTCCGCCTCGAGATTTGAGCAAAACGCAATGTTACAATTGCCAAAAATTCGGGCACATTGCTACTCAATGTAAATAGAAGATCTGCAGTTACTGTAAAAAGTCGGGACATATCATCTTTGAATGTCGCCGCCGCCATATTCCATATTCCATATTTAAGCACATATTTGGCTCTTTGAAGTGCATTGTGGAATTTACTGATATGTAATTTCATATTGATTCTGATGTAAGAATGGATTGACCTTTTCTGTAGTTCTGCTCTCTGCGATCACACAAGCAAAAACAAGTTCGAAATCGGATTTCAGGTTGCTTTAAAATTGTGAAAATAACTATTGAGCCTCAAGTTTGATCAAATTTGTGCATTGACCAGATCTGTTGATGGCAGGGATGATGTCAGTTGCTGCCTGTGTTTTTGGCTGTGCTGAAAACAACTCGGTTGCTGTTGTGGGTTTCTTTTAAAATAGGTTCAACCCAAGCAAGGCCTGAACTGGACTTGACCTGCAGTTGTGAGATTAGACTCCAGCAAGACGGGTCAGATCCAGCCTGAACTGAACTTGACCCTAACACTAGTTTGTCTCGGTCCTTGCATTAGAAGAAAATGAAAGGCTTAAAACAACCCGTTTTCGGTTTTGCTTCGTCAAGAAAATGGAAGGGTGATCGTTGAGAGGGCGGGAATGAGTGGGGTTCTGGTCAACTGGGAATGATTGGGTCTCGGCATGGCCAGTGGCAATGTAGTTGCTGACGACGGTGAGGTTGTAGGCCTGCCAGTGCTGGAGATGGTGTCCAAGGCGAGGCTATGCTGTTGGAAACAATGGTGATGATGATGTTGGCTACCAGCAACGAGCAAGACTGCTGGCAGCGATGGCCCGCAAGCCAGACGGTGGTAGCAGCTGGAGCTCCGGTGCCAGTTACGTAGTCAATCGCAAATCCTTTTTTTTTTTCACAGGTTAGGGTTTGGGAAAGATACATAAATTTTTTTGGGCGGGATGGAGAAAGGGTTGAAGTTGGGCGGAGTTTTTGGATTTGTAGTGGTTGTAGGGTTTAGGGATTGGTTTCTTTTAGTGGGATCGTAGTGGAGGCGGGTTCGGGTGGTTTTGGGAGGATGCGGTTTGATTGGGATTGTATTGGGGACCGGGATTGGATTGGGGATTGATGCTTTGGGGTCTAGGTTGGGAAGGTTGGGTTCCTGGAAGAGGTATCTATTGTGACGGTAGACCTGGGAGTACTAGGATTTGGCTGTGAGGTGTTGGTTTTGATGGGTTTCAGGGCATATGGACTTGGGTAGTGCAGGGAACAGGGGGTTTGGGTTCAGGAGGATGGGGTTGGAATTGGGATCGGCAGGGAAGGATGGTGTTGGTGGGGGATGGACAGATGGATAGGTGTAATCACACGAAACGATCAAGGGATTGTTCGTCTTTAATACCAAACTGATGCATTCCCTTGTTGGAAAGTGCTGGAGCATGTATCCGGAGACACTTCAACGCGTCTCGATAGAGGCCATGACGCACTTCAATTGGAAAAACTTAATTTCTATTAATCAACTCTGGAAATCCATCTTATACAATTCCATATAAATAGAAAACAAAACTTAGGGCCTGATAAACCTAATTAAATTAGGAAATTAATTAAATTAGAATTCTATCCTAATTACAATTCCTTAAATAGAATTGGAAACTTATGACATATAATAAAATCCTAAATTAACTTGGGCCTACACATGTGGTCTTTTAGGTCTATCCTGCATCAACTTGCCAACTATTGTTTGGGTGACAAGACAGCCCAAGAATATTTTAGGGGTTTCCTAATTTGTGGAATGAAAAGGACTCAATGATTCTGAACAACTTACCTTTTGCATCTCACAGTGAAGTTATTAAAATACAAGAAGAATCACATATTAGTCAGATCCTGAAGGACTTAAGGCTTGAATGTTAACCAGTTAGAGCAGCTCTAATGATCAAGAGGCATCTCCAGATCTAGAATATTTTGCCGTTCCACAAATTCAAAGAAATGGGCTTTGCTTTTCTATAACTACATCTTGACATGGTGGCCTTTAGAAAAGCACTCATGTGCGAGTTCCTAGATGTTCATTAGAAGGAAGGGTTGTCATCAGACTTATGTCCAGTTCGGATCCACTGGAGCATGAACCTGATGACAGTGGATTTGAATTGACTCGTAGATCTGGACCCAAGTTCAGGTTCGAAACCTTATCAGGTTGCACTTGGGCTCATGTCTGTCAGACTTCAAGTATAAACTACATATATAGTTTTTACTAATATTTTATCTATATTTCATATTTTGTTAAGCATTTCTTTGGTCATTGTAGGCGGTAAAAACGACACCTACTTAGTTAGAGATGAGATCTGGGTTAAACTTCTTAGGAGGGGGAATGCTGAACTCCGAGAACCTGAAAAGGGAAGGAGAAAGACTAGGGTCAGAGGCCCTGGCTGCCGTGAGCCGAAGGCACTCCGATGCCTGAGTTAGCTCTGGTAAAACTAAACAGGAGGGGGAAGAGAGGAATGAGGGCGTATAGTATTGAGGGTTATGCGTTGGATATTTGCGTACCTTTCATGGGGCTGATCCCATGCATATATATAGGCGGGTGTTCCTCGCTCATTCTCTCTGTGAGTGGGGGTAGGTGAGGTGAGGTCCCATCGCTCCATACCCTGACAGGCAGCAGTAGGTGGAACGGACTACACCCCTACCTCACTTTCCACGCCTTCGGCCGGCTAGCGCACAGGGATGATAAAGCACACCTCTTATCACCATAAATGAGCAATCCTATCGCCATAAATGACCGCCCATATCTGTCAGGACGCGTCGTATTTCCAGAAGGTAGGTGGCGGCCCATTCTGACTCTAGGAGGAGGGTGGCGGCTCACTCTAACTCTAGCGCTGTGGCCTGGGGATGCTGTGGCCTGGGACCAAGGATAGCTTGGCCGTGGCGCGTCATTGTACCGGGCTGGCACTCATACCGAGCTGCCGAACTGTGGTGCTGAGCTTGCAAGCTAGACTGATCTACCGAGCTGCCAAGGCATTGACCGAGCTGCCGAGCTGACGATCTTCTACCGCAGAGGCTGAGGAGCTCGGCGCGTTTAGCCGTGATCCTTGTCTAACTTCGCCATTACGGCGTTTTACCCACACAATTGCCCCCTAGCTTTTGACTTCTGAGAGCCTGCCAGCTCGAAGGGGTCGAAAGCTTGATGACCGTACAGGTGGTTCTGCTACCGAGCTCAAGTGAGGGTGATCGTCACGAGGGTAGTACCGGAATGAGGGAGCTTTGGATCAAGAGGGCCCCCTTGGGTCTGGGGGTCGCTGCTATCACGCGGGCCCCTTGGAGGTGTCTTTTCGCCTGTCCTGGATATTAAATAGTCTTCGGATATCGCGCTAGTGGTGACACGTGTCGCTTCCTTTAGCTGTCTTGCCATTACTTCGAGGAGACGTTAGGGCTGCGAGATGTGACGTTAGGGCTGTTTGAGGGGACGCCTCTTAAAGGCTCCCCTCGAAAGTCGAATCGTAGCCCCCAGGCCTTATAAAGCAGGGCGCCCCCTTCGTCTTCACTTTCTTCTGCTTTCTTCACCTTCCCCTGCTTTCTTCAGATTTCTACTGCGTTCAGCAAGAGAGCTTTCTCCGGCGCCTGCAGACCTTCGTCGTTCCCGACTGCGCAACCTTTATTCGTGCGAGTCTTCTCTGTTTTCATCTTCTTTCTTAGATAGGTCTGTGTCTGCTGTCTGAGTCAAGAATGGGAGTCTATAGACATCTGCTAGGAGACTCAGACTCCATAGTCCATTTTAGGGATTTATACAAGGTCCCTTCCTATGTGGAGGTCAGACCGGATACCCCCGACGACGGCCTCACCTATCGTGACGGCTGGATGCCCTTTTGGTTAGTATCTGTAGTGGAAGGGGGAGTTCGCTTTCCCCTGCACCCACTGGTTCGGGATTGCCTCTGGGAGTGGAGGTTGTGCCCTTGCCAGCTACTCCCCAATGGATACAAAATCATAATGGGGGTAGTGCGGCTCAACCAGATTCTGGGAATCGGCCTTGGCGTCCCAGATATTGAGGATACTTACGACCTCTGCAAATCCGCAGAGGGGGATACTTATTACCTCCGGCTGCGGGTCCGCCGGACAGGGTTCGTAACCGCGCTAGAGGACTCCAACCGGTATGCTGGCGAAGACAAAGTGCTTGTCAGAGGTGGATGGGAGTTCGGCGAAGTAGAGCCTGCTACCACGGTCCGGGTCCCTCGAAAAATAGGGATTCCTCCAAGTAAAGGCCGAAGTTCTTTCGGTTTGCAATTCTTTTCTTTTTCCTTATTTGGCTTCTGACACGGTTTTGTCTATGCAGACTTTCGCGAAAAGAGGGAGCTCGCGAGGAGGAATTGCTGGAAAGTGAACAGCGCCTGGCACGAGATGGTGAGGAACTACCTCGGCCACAACTGCCGCGCTGCCTGGTGCCTTTTGGGGTACGTGCCCCACTACCGGTCCTTCAACACCTCTCGAAAGGTGTCAGGGATAGACTCCGTCCTGAGCGGCGAAGGCGCGAGTCAAACAGAGGCGACCGTGGTACCGAGCTCGGCTGCGGTGACCGTTGCGATTCCTGCCGGTCGTCCGGTTTCGGCAGAAAGTGCCCCATCAATCCCTGCAGCGGAGCCTGCCGGAACTCCGAGAACCAGACCCCTGCCTTCCCGAACGAGGCTTGTAGCGTCCAGTTCGGAGGAAGAGGAGGAGGAAGAGGAAGAGGAAATGCTGCGTCAGCGCGGGCGACGCTATGCCGCGGAGGATTTGTCCGTGGTGGCTTTCGGAGACCTCGGAAGCGAGGTCCGGGATCCTCCACAGGCAGTGGCCGCGGCGCCTCCGGCATCCCCAGGTGGCACTCCTGCCCCGGACGCCGAGGTGGTTGGTCCTGCCGTGGTCGCGGCTGCTCGGCCCGACGAGGCAGTAGTTGTCACAGCTCCGCCTCCGGCCGCGACTGCAGTCGTCCCGCCCACGGATCATACTGCGGGGGCTGGACGTCGGGCTCGCCCGGCCGAGGTTGTCGAGGGCGGACGACCCGAGAAGAGGCCACGGGTCGAGGCCTCGCCTGGTCCTTCGTCTGCTGGTGGGTCGATCCTGCCTCCTCCCCCGGCTCCGTGGAGGCCGGCCATTGAGGAGGTGCTGGGGAGGCCGCTGGCCGAGACGGATCGCGCGACCAACCCCCAAGTGGTCGCGGCGCTGGGGCGAGCGTGCGCCCTCCCTCAAGACATAGCAAGATGGGCGGAGATGGACAATGAGTCTCTCCTGCTTTCTTCGATGCGATCCGTTGTGCAGGTAAGTGCAGTGTCTCCCCTTTGGCTTTTAGTCTCGTGTCGTTTTATTGACTCCGGGTTTTCGTTTTGCAGCTGCTGCAGAAGTGCCAGGTGGGCATTGAGAGGCTGGACGCGGCCGAGGCGCGGGCAGCTGAGTGGGTAGTAGAAAGGGACGAGCTGCGGGCGTCCTTGGCGTCCAAGGACGCGGCGCTGGCCGAGCTGACGGCCAAAAATGTCGGCCTCGTCTTCGACCTTGAGGAATCAAAGGTCGAGGCCGAGCGTCTGAAGGACGAGCTGGAGGACGAGAAGGGCCAGAACCAACACCTTTCCTCTGAGCTCGACGATCTCTGGGTTGCGGCGAAGCGACTGCAAGACGATCTGGACAGCGCGAAGAGTACGAACAGGAGGCTCCTTTCCCAGCGAAACCAGGCGCAGAGTTCCCTGGAGACGGCTCTGAGGGAGAAGGCAGCCGAGATTGAGTCTGCCCTGGCCAAACAGGGGGCCAGGCTCAAGGAGGAGTTCCTCGCCGAGCATGATTCAATCATGGAGGAGGAGGTCAGCAAGCTGACTGCTGATTACAAAGCTCAGCTGCCAGGGATCCGGGACCGAGCCTGGGAGCTCGGGTGGACGGCAGCCTTGCGCAAGGCTGGGGTCCCCGAGGATAGCCCCTTGTTCTCGAATGCCCCAAGATTTTCTTGCTCGGATCCGGGACCTGCAGCCGTGTTTCAGGTCTCCTCCGACCCTTCCTCGCAATCGTGTCCAGAGGCGAACGCCGCGCCCGGGGCGCATCCGGAGGCTCTTGCAGTCAGCGCTGATCCCGAAGGCTGCCAAGTGGCGGCAGTCGTCGAGGTCCCTTCTGAAGCCGCCGTGGTCGTCCCTGAAACTGCCCCAACTGCTACCGAGGCGAGCACGGTCGCAGCCGAGGTCCCTCCAGAGATCGACTGCAATGTGGAAGCTGCAGCCCTCTGAGGGTTTTTGTAATTTTTTCTTTCTTTGATTGTATCTCTATCCGTCTTGTAATCAGGAGCTGTGATTAATAAAAAACTTTGAAGTTTTTCTCGCATTCTGGCTTTTCCTTGTTTTTTGATGAAATGTTTGTGGTTGATGAAATGCTGCATCGCTTTTCTGTTTTAAGTTGTCGGTTCGAACAGCCAAACTCCTTGCTATTATTTGGATTGAGGCATCGGCCAACGACCGAGGCCCGGTACATGACCGTGGTCTCCGTCTGCTGTTCCGTACCCATTATTTCCCCCCAGCTTTTGGCCTGTGGGCTCCTTGGAGCAGGTCGGAAGCTGAGTGGTTTTAGTCAGGTCGGTATTGTCACCAACCTTTTGACAGTGCCCGTTGTGCCGAACTGCCGAGTGGGGTCTCGGTCCAATGGGGTCTCCTCATCGTCTTTTGTTGACGTGGAATGCTGCACGTGGAATGCTGCATTAAGTTCTTGCGCTGACGTGACGTGGAATGCTGCATTGAGTTCTTGCGCTGACGTGGAGTGCTGTATTAATTTCTCTCCGTCAGTCGAGGCGACTGCCCTTTCGCCTGTCGAGGCATTGGATAGTCCTCTGGGGATGCGGCGCCGTGCCACGTGTCGCCTTTCTGAGGGCGCGCAATCAAATCTGCAGGGCGACTGGGCTGCCCGAGGCGACTCTAGGGCTATTCGAGGTAGGGCCGCATTGAAGGCTTCTCTCGAAATCTGAAACGGCGCCCCCATCCCCTATAAACTAGGGTTCCTTCTCCGTCTCCTTTCTTTTCGATCCTCAGAACTCCTGCTGCAACCTGCTGAAGAATAGTAGTTTCCCTGTTGCCTGCGACCATTCTGTTCGCAGTTTTTCATCGTAGGACTTCTTCCCCTTGTCTTCTTCCTCTCCGGTGGGTAGTCCTCCATCTAGAGTAGAGAATGGGTGTGCATAGGCATTGGCTGGGGGACGCACTGTCCATAAGCCTGTTTAGGAAGGAATACAAAGTCCCTGCGAATGTGGAGGTTAGGCCAGACGGACCTGACGACGGTATTACGTACAGCGACGGCTGGATGCCGTTCTGGCTGGTGGCCGTCGTGGAGGGAGGAGTCCGGTTCCCCCTCCACCCACTCCTCAGGGAATGTCTCCGGGAGTGGGGGTTGAGCCCCTGCCAGCTGCTTCCCAACGGATACAAGATCATCATGGGAACAGTGCGGCTCAACGAGATCTTGTCCATCAACCTCGGTGTGCCGGACATCGAGGAGGCGTATGACCTCTGCAAATCCGCAGAGGGACATACGTACTATCTTCGGCTAAGGCTCCACCGGACTGCCTTCGTGACCGCGCTGGAGGACTCATACAAATATGCGGGGGAGGACCGCGTCTTCGTTCGCGGGGCTTGGGAGTTCGGCGAGGCGGAACCCAGCACCACGGCCCGGATACCGCGCAAGATAGGAGTCCCTCCAAGTAAAAAACCAAGGCCCCTGGACTTTGTGTTTTAATCATCTTTCTCCCTTTGCTGACGTTGTTCTATTCCTGCAGGTTTTCGGCAGAGGAGGGAGCTTGCCAGGAGGAACCGGTGGAGGGTGAACAGTGATTGGCACGAGAAGGTGCGGAAGTACCGCGGCCATCACTGCTGAGCCGCGTACTCGCTGCTGGGGTACACGCCGCACTACAAGTCTTTCCTCGCTCCGAGGCGGGTCACCGGGATAGACTCCGTGCTTCACGGGGAAGGCACCGGACCGGGCACCGAACAGACTCCGGCTCCTGTTCCGGAGACCGTTACTGTCGCAATTCCCAGCGGCATTCCGGTAGAGTTGGGAGGACAGTCCCCTGTCCGTGAACCGGCTGCGACCAAGAGAGCCGAGACCGGGAGAAGGCGGCTAAGGCAGAAGTTTGTTGTCTCCAGCGAGTCCCGGAGCACATCCAGCTCGGAAGAGTCCGGCGAGAGCTCGGTCCGCTCCCGAGGTGCCGACGTCACCCGAAGTACGTCGGCGGCGGCTGCTGCAGAGGTCCCTGCTCCCGAGGCTGAGACGGTTCCGGAAGCTACCGACGATGCTCAATCGGGAATACCCGCTGCAGCAGAGGTCGGGTCGAGCGCTCCGGCAACCATTTTTGAAGAATCGCACTCCGACCCAGGCAGAGGGGATACTGCCGAGGTCGTCGAGGGACGCAGGCCGGAGAAGAGGCCCAGGGTCGATGCCCCATCTGCCCCGGAGCCTGCCATGTCGGTTGGGGGGTCCGCCGCTCCCTCCGACTTCATCCCCTGGAGACCGGACATCGAGGGGGTGCTGGGGAGGCAACTAGCCGAGTTGGACCGAGCGGTCAGCCCCGAAGTGGTTGTCGCTCTGGGACGAGCGTGTGCCCTTCCCCAGGACATGGCAAGGTGGGCGCAGATGGACAACAAGTCCCTGCTGACGTCCTCAATGCGGTCACTGGTAACGGTATGTACACGCTTGACTCAAACGTTTTCTTTTTCTGCTTTATTCCATGTCGTGACAATTCTCTTCTCACTGTAGCTCTTGCAAAAGTGCCAAACCGGCATGGGAAGGCTGGATGCAGCCGAAGCCAGGGCAGCAGACTGGGCAACCGAAAAAGAGGAGCTGCTTAAGTCCCTGGCGGCAAGGGACGCGACCCTGGAGGAGGCGGCGAAGAAAAAGGAAGATCTTCTTGCCGAGCTCGACGAAGCGCGGGCCTTGGCCGAGCACCTCAAAGAGGAAGCGAAGCAGGCGGTGGATCAAAACGTCCAACTGTCCTGGAAGCTAGACGAGGTCCGACTTGCTTCGTCGCGGAGGGAAGAAGACATGAAGATGCTGCGGGGGACCAACAGCAGGCTTATCTCTGAAAGGAAGCTGGCTGAGAGAAGGCTAGAGATGGCTCTGGACGGGAAGGCGACCGAGCTCGCGCGGGCGCTTAAAGATCAAGAAGCCAAACTCAAGGAAGAGTACCTCGCCGAGCACGAGTCCGTGATGAGCGAGGAGGTCAGCAAACTGGCAGCTGACTACAAGGCCCAACTGCCAGGAATCCGAGAGAAGGCGTGGGCACTTGGGTGGAAGGTGGCCTTAAGGAGGGTTGGTGTCCCTCCGGACAGCCCTATCTTTCAGAATTCCCCCAGGTTTCCCCGCTCGGACTCGGAGTTGCGAGCCGTCTCGGGAATCGCCCCCGTTCCTTCAGCCTCGGAGGTCCCTACAGCTCCAGCCGTCCCCGCTCCTCCAGTGGTTCCGGAAGCTGCCCCAGCCGTACCTAGCGAGAGTGCTGCCAGGACAAACTGTAATAAGGGAGCAGCAGCTCCCTGAACTATGTAATAATTTTTTTTTTTTGCCATATTGTATTCAAGTTGATCTTCTCCATAATAAAACACCACATTTTTTTTGCCACTTGTTCTGTGAATGGATTCGTTTGTGGTGGAACGCGTATCGATACAAGCAGTTCGCCGAGTAGTTTGATAGATATTAGGTGAGGGCGGTTGGTCCTCCTGAACAGAGGGGCCGACCCACGAGGGTGGTACCGACACCGGACCATAATGCTGTTAGCTGTGCCGCCTGAGCGGGTGAAGGCACCGAGCTCAGGATGGTTGGCCCTCTGAATAGAGGCGCCGAGCCGCGAGGGTGTTACTGTTACCGGACCCTGATGCGCGTATGGCTGTGCCGCCAGAGCTGGTGAAGGCACCGAGCTCAGGGCGGTTGGCCCTCTGAACAGAGGTGCCGAGCCGCGAGGGTGGTACAGTTACCGGACCCTAATTTGCTTATGGCTATGCCGCCAGAGCTGGTGAAGGCACCGAGCTCAGGACGGTTGGCCCTCTGAACAGAGGTGCCGAGCCGCGAGGGTGGTACAGTTACCGGACCCTGATGCGCGTATGGCTGTGCCGCCAGGGCTGGTGAAGGCACCGAGCTCAGGGCGGTTGGCCCTCTGAACAGAGGTGCCGAGCCTGCGAGGGTGGTACAGTTACCGGACCCTGATGCGCGTATGGCTGTGCCGCCAGGGCTGGTGAAGGCACCGAGCTCAGGGCGGTTGGCCCTCTGAACAGAGGTGCCGAGCCGCGAGGGTGGTACTATTACCGGACCCTTATGTGCTTATGGCTGTGCCGCCAGAGCTGGTGAAGGCACCGAGCTCGGGACGGTTGGCCCTCTGAACAGAGGTGCCGAGCCTGCGAGGGTGGTACAGTTACCGGACCCTGATTTGTATGTCGAGGCTGGCGAAGGCGCCGAGCTGACAGTTGATATCCCGAGTAGAGGGGTTGAACCGCTGTGGACCTTGAAGCAATGCAAAGACTCTTTTCAGAAAAGCTGCCTTTTATTGATATTTGATTTCTTGAATACATTTCTCAGAAATAGAATTTTTTTAGATGCGCCGCGTTCCATGGTCGTGGGAGCGGCTTCCCTTCCATATCTTCGAGTCGGTAGGCAGACCTCCCGGCAGTAGAAGTTATTCTGAACGGTCCCTGCCAGTTGGGCGCCAGCTTGCCTTCGTTAGGATCTCGGTCGCCAGGAAGGGTTTTCTTCAAGACCAACTCGCCTGTCGCAAATCTTCTTTCTTTTACCCTCGGGTTGTATCCCCTGGCCAACTGTTGTTGGTAGGCGGCCAGGCGGATAGCTGCCGCATCTCTTCGTTCTTCAGCCAAGTCCAGCTCCCGTGCTACATTCAGATCGTTCAGACCTTGGTCACAGAGTTCCGACCTCAAGGTCGGGAGGCCGACCTCAAGGGGAATAACTGCTTCCATTCCGTAGGCAAGGGAGAACGGGGTAGCCGAGGTGGAACGCCTTGGGGTGGTTCGGTAGGCCCATAGAACGCTTGGCAGCTCCTCTGCCCATCGACCTTTGGCTCGGTCGAGTCTCTTTTTGATTCCATCGAGCAGTACTTTGTTCGAGATCTCGGCCTGACCGTTGCTCTGGGGATACGCCGGGGTGGAGTAGATGTTTCGAATGCCGTACTCCTGGCAAAAACTCTTGAAGAGGTTGGAATCGAACTGCGTCCCGTTGTCCGAAATGAGAGTGCGGGGAATTCCAAATCTGGTGATGATATTTTTCCACACAAAGTTCTTCGTGTCCAGCTCGGTGACGGAGGACAAAGGTTCAGCTTCGACCCACTTCGTGAAGTAATCCGTGGCCACAATCAACCATCTTTTGTTCCCTGGAGTTCGGTGAAGTGGTCCGACGATGTCGAGGCCCCACTGGGCGAAAGGCCATGGACTGGAGAGGGGACTCAGGTCTTGGGCTGGCTGGTGGAGGGAGTGAGAGAACTTCTGGCACTTCTCGCATTTCCTGGCGTAAAGCTGGGCGTCCTTCTGCATGTACGGCCACCAGTAACCCTGGCTGATAGCCCGGTACGCAAGTGACCGACCTCCTATGTGACTGCCGCAGACTCCTTCGTGAATCTCGTAGAGGAAATCGTCGACCTTGCTGGGGTGAACGCACTGGAGGTAGGGCCCTGTAAATGATTTTCTGTAGAGCTTGCCGTCTGGGGACAGCCAGAACCGGGACGCCTTCAATCTGATCTTTCGCGCTTCCGTCTTGTCTTCGGGTAGCTGGTCGTCCTTCAGGTAGGCGATGATGGGGTCCATCCAGCTCGGGCCGAGATCCAGGCACATGAGTTGCCGGGGCTGCTGGAGGTTGATACTGGGCTCCTGCAACGTCTCTACTTCAATAGTTCTTCTTTCACCGGCTTCCACAGCCGAGGCGAGGCTAGCGAGGGCGTCTGCATGGGAGTTGCATTCTCTACCGATCTGCCGGACCTCGGCCCTTTCGAACTGGGAGAGCAGTCCCCGGGCATGGGCGAGGT
This sequence comes from Persea americana, assembly GCA_029852735.1. NCBI lineage: Eukaryota > Viridiplantae > Streptophyta > Magnoliopsida > Laurales > Lauraceae > Persea > Persea americana. The sequence continues at coordinate 4,659,196 of CM056819.1, forward strand.
AGGCGGCCATCCTGTCATCCCGAGCCTGGTAGTCTCCGCTGAGCTGGCTCGTCACTAGTTGGGAATCGCTGAAAACCACCACGGACCGAGCTTCCAGGATTTTAGCGCTGTTAAGTCCTGCAATGAGAGCTTCATATTCTGCCTCGTTGTTAGACGCCTTGAAACCAAGTGTCATAGCTTGCTCGATGACGAGGCCCTCGGGAGACTGGAGAACTACGCCAGCGCCAGCTCTCTTGGATGTCGAGGATCCGTCGACGAAGACTTTCCAGGACGAGTCTAGGAGCTCTCTCCAGGATTGTTCTTGCTCTGTCTCGATGACGACCTCCGTACCCCTACCGCCCCCCAGTTCGGTGTCGAGCTCGGTCGGTGCCGAACTCTGTGGGGTAAACTCCACAATGAAGTCCGCTAGCACTTGGGCTTTGATGGCTGTTCTGGGCTGATATTTGATGTCATATTGCCCCAGTTCGACAGCCCATTTGGAGATTCGTCCGGAGAAATCTGCCTTCCGGAAAAGAGCTTTCAGTGGGTATTCGGTTACGACCACTATTGTGAAGGTTTGGAAGTAGTGGGAGAGTTTCCGAGAGGCGCTAATGAGCGCCAAGGCGAGCTTTTCAAGTTGCAAATACCGGGTCTCGGCGTCCAGCAGGGTTTTGCTCGTGTAATAGATGGGCCTTTGCTGGCCGTTGTCCTCTCTGATGAGTACCGAGCTCACCGCATGGTCCGAGACCGACAGGTACAAGAACAGTGCCTCTCCAGAAATCGGGGTTGACAGCAGCGGTGGAGAAGAAAGATATTGTTTTAGCTGTTGCAGCGCCTGTGAGCATTCCGACGTCCACTGGAACTTGGAGCCCTTTCTCAATAGTTGGAAAAAGGGTCTGCACTTGTCCGAGGCGCGGCTGATAAATCGGTTCAGGGCTGCAGCCATTCCGGTCAACCGCTGAACTTGTTTCGCCGAGGTCGGACACTGGAGGTCCTGGATCGCGGTGATCTGGTCCGGGTTCGCTTCGATCCCCCTTCTTGTGACCAGGCTTCCCAGAAATTTGCCGGAGCCGACCCCAAAGGCGCACTTGGACGCATTCAGCTTCAACTGGAACTGGTGAAGGATGTCGAAAATTTGGCGGAGGTCGGTGAGGTGGTCCTGCGACCTTTTGGACTTGACGACCATATCGTCGATGTAGACCTCCACCGTTTTGCCGAGCTGAGACTGGAACATCTTCGTCACCAACCGCTGGTATGTTGCTCCGGCGTTCTTCAGCCCGAAGGGCATCACCTTGTAACAATAGGTGCCCCGGGGAGTGATGAAAGCAGTCTTTTCCTGATCTGCCGCGTACAGGGGGATTTGATGGTACCCCCGGTAGGCATCCAGGAAGCTCATCCGGTCATGTCCGGCAGTGGCATCGATCAGCTGGTCGATTTTTGGAAGAGGGAAGCTGTCCTTTGGACAGGCTTTATTGAGGTCGGTGAAGTCCACGCAGACCCTCCATGTTCCCGTCTTCTTCTTGACTACCACGGTGTTGGCTAGCCACTGCGGATAGTGGACCTCTCTTATTGCACCTGCCTCGAGGAGTTTCTGAATTTCCTCAACCACGGCCTCAGTCTGCGGGACGCCAGTCCGGCGCGGTTTTTGAAGCACGGGCTTATGGTTGGGATCCACCTTCAGTTCGTGGCAGATGACTGCGGGGTCAATGCCAGGCATCTCATAGGGTGTCCAGGCAAAGACCGCCTTATTCTCCTCGAGGAGGTTGAGCAACACTGTCCTCTCGGTCTCGGGGAGCTGGCTTCCCACGAGAAAGAACCTGTCGGGGTCAGCGGGATCGATGTTGACCTTGGTGAGGTCTTCGATGCTCTTTTGCGCCGGGGCCCTGCCGACGTCCCCGAGCTCGGACTCTCTATCCAGCTCGGTTACATTGACTTGGGAGGGCCCAGCCTCATCAGAAAGCACGGCTAGGAGGCATTGCCTGGCCATGTGCTGGTCGCCTCTGACGGTGATCACCTCCGTCCGTCCCGATTGATTCTCCAAAGGGAACTTGAGTTTCTGATGCCGGGTGGAGGGCATCGCCTCCATGCTATGCAGCCATGTCCTCCCCATTATTACATTGTACGGGGAAGGGACATCGACCACTAGGAAGTCCACCTGCCTGCAGGCGCCACCTACTTGGACTCGAAGGGAGATTTTGCCCTTGGGATAGACAGGTTTAGAGCTGAAGCCTACCAGAGGGGTACGGGCTGTCTGGAGGTCCTCATCTTTTAGTCCCAACTTTTTGAAGCAGTCGTAGTAGAGGACCTCGGATGAGCTGCCAGGGTCGACGAGGGCTCTCTGAACCAAGAAGTTTTGAAGCTTCAAGGTGAGCACTAGAGCGTCGTTGTGCGGTAGCTCGACGTCTTCTAGGTCTTTGTCAGAAAACCATATTCTGACCCCCTCTGTTCTGGCTTTCTTCGCGGCCGGCTCTGGCGCCGCGGTCTGCACCTGTTTTTGATGGGAGGCGCGCCTGGCCTCAGCTCGAGCCTGGGAGCTTTTCTTAGGTGGGGCGGCGAGATGGATGACGTGGATGACGCCCTCCGGCTCGCTGTCCTGGTTATCAGCTTTCCGCCGTGGAGGTCGGTCATCACCTCGGTCCTCCTGCTTGATATACTCCCGAAGGTGCCCCTCCTTCACTAGGTCCTCCAGGTGAAACTTGAAGCTCTTACATTCGTCGGTCCTGTGCCCGTTCTGCTTGTGGTAGGCACAGAACCTACTCTGGTCCCGGGTGGAGGGGTCGGCTGTCATTGGCCGCGGCCATTTGAAGAACGGCTGCGCCTTTATTTTGTTGAGGAGCCTATAGATCGGCTCCTTGAAGATGGTGTTCACCGCCACGTATGAGGATGGTTTGTGGCCAGATCTCCTGCTGCTCCGTGATCCCGACGTCGAGGCGGAGGGGGTTCGGCGCTGCTCCGAGGACCGGGCTTTGCGCCGATCCGGGGATGGGTCTCTTCGACGATCCTCCCTCTTGGAGGACCTGCTGTCTCCCTTGGCCGGTTGTCTCTTTTTGGTGAGGCCAAAATTCTCCCGACCTCGCGCCTCGTCTTCTTCCGCCAAGATGAACCGGTTTGCTCGGGTCATCAGTTCCTTCATGGTGGTCACGGGATACATGACCAGCTGCGCCCGAAGTGGGATACCTGGCTGCAGGGCCAGCTGGAAAGACCTCACCGCTAGCTCCTCAGAAGCGCACTCGATCTGGCTGTAAACAGTCCAGAATCGTCGGGCGAACTGGGTGACATTCTCATTCTCCTGCATCCGGAGGGCCATCAGGTCGGCATCGGTCTTTGGGATGACACGATGAGCTTGGAACTTTCCCAGGAAGGAGGCCCGGAGCTGACGCCAACTGGAAATGGAATTTTCGGGAAGCGAACAGAACCACCGTAGGGGGAGATCCGCCAAACTGGAGGAAAAGACTCGATAGTTCAGGGAATCGTCGTCCCCCCAGACTGACATCCTTTGGACGTAGTGTCGGAGGTGTGCAGCAGGATCCGAGGTCCCGTCATATAGGGTGAACCTTGGGACGCTGAACTTCTCGGGCAGCGTGTATCTTCTTATCTCCCTAGAGAAAGGAGACGCGCCAGTATCTTCAGCTTCAAAGGTGGCATACTGGTCTCGGTCGATACCAGCAGTCTCCAAATTCTGGCGGATAGTCTGCTTTACCTGCTGGTCGATCCACTTCTTTAGTTCATCGTCCTCCAACCCCTGGCATTGCTTCTTTGGCCCTTCATGTATGTGGCTGCTGCTAGAGCCTTCCTCTCTTTGGTCTCGGTCACGCCTCTTGCTGTTGAGGACGTGCCTCAGGTCTTGCCCGTGGCCCGGACGCCTGGGCGGCGGGCTCTGATCCTTCTTGCCTTCGAGCTGTTGCGTGAGCCATTCGATAAGCTCACGCTGTTCCTGGATGAGGAGGTTTTGTGCTCTGATGTCCGCCAGGCGGGGGTCTTCGTCGTGCTCAAGGCTGGCCTGGTGATGAGACTGCGATCCAGCTCGGGCTGACTTCTCTTGCGGTTTGGTGACTGACTTGTCACCTTGCGCGGGCCGCTTATGGCCATGGTGGGGTTGTTCTGGAGGTGGAACGTCGCGAAGGGAGAGCATGGTTACTCCCCTGGACTGTGACGCTGTTTGGACCGTGGGCGACCTCCCGCCAGACCTCCTTTGCTGAGGGGGAGGAGGCGGAAGGTTCTGCGCCAGCGGAGGCTATAGGGACAAAGACTTGCCCCTAGAAGGTCCTTCGCCATTCCTGGTTTTTGGAGGCATGGTGTTTACAAGCTTTTTGTTCAGTTTCCCACAGACGGCGCCAAACTGTAGGCGGTAAAAACGACACCTACTTAGTTAGAGATGAGATCTGGTTTAAACTTCTTAGGAGGGGGAATGCTGAACTCCGAGAACCTGAAAAGGGAAGGAGAAAGACTAGGGTCAGAGGCCCTGGCTGCCGTGAGCCGAAGGCACTCCGATGCCTGAGTTAGCTCTGGTAAAACTAAACAGGAGGAGGAAGAGAGGAATGAGGGCGTATAGTATTGAGGGTTATGCGTTGGATATTTGCGTACCTTTCATGGGGCTGATCCCATGCATATATATAGGCGGGTGTTCCTCGCTCATTCTCTCTGTGAGTGGGGGTAGGTGAGGTGAGGTCCCATCGCTCCATACCCTGACAGGCAGCAGTAGGTGGAACGGACTACACCCCTACCTCACTTTCCACGCCTTCGGCCGGCTAGCGCACAGGGATGATAAAGCACACCTCTTATCACCATAAATGAGCAATCCTATCGCTATAAATGACCGCCCATATCTGTCAGGACGCGTCGTATTTCCAGAAGGTAGGTGGCGGCCCATTCTGACTCTAGGAGGAGGGTGGCGGCCCACTCTAACTCTAGCGCTGTGGCCTGGGGATGCTGTGGCCTGGGACCAAGGATAGCTTGGCCGTGGCGCGTCATTGTACCGGGCTGGCACTCATACCGAGCTGCCGAACTGTGGTGCTGAGCTTGCAAGCTAGACTGATCTACCGAGCTGCCAAGGCATTGACCGAGCTGCCGAGCTGACGATCTTCTACCGCAGAGGCTGAGGAGCTCGGCGAGTTTAGCCGTGATCCTTGTCTAACTTCGCCATTACGGCGTTTTACCCACACAGTCATATATGTATAATCCAACATTGACATTGAATTGGGCTTGGGCCATTGTCTTTTATCCAACTAGAGTCTTTATAAACTCGAGGCTCCCATAACCCTTGGCTAGCGTGGGTCCTGATCCCAGAGTCCATGTGGCAAACTAGAATTCCAGCCTTGCAGTCCTTTTTGGGGTTGTACCCCGCATATGAGAGACCAATCTGTTTTTTTTTTTTTTTTTTTTTTGGTAAAAGGAGAGACCAATCTGTTGACAGCTCTAGATGGGCGTCACTAGGTCCATGTCCTTTCCCAAAGGTTGAGGTACCGGTCCCAAGTACGGTAGGAATGGGAGGTTGAAGAAAGTCTACAAGCGACATTCAGTGGAAGCATGCAAAGTTTAGTGGATGCCAGCCGGCAGCCAAACCTATTCATAGTGAATACATATTGGCATAGCAGTGTGAATAGAAAATGAGGTAAAAAAATCTACAAAAAAAATAATAAAAATATCCATGATATTGATAAATGTTAGATTTTTTTTATTAGTAACTGAGATAGGGAGGGCATAGTGGACCCCAAATTGCATAGAGGTCTTGTATCGCTGTTATTGATTATAAAATAGCAGTCTTTATCCATCTGTTCACATATATTCATGTTTCTTGGATATATTAAGCTAGATCCATCTGTCTACAAGTTAGAATGCATAAAATCATTAAAAAAAAAAGATCTCTAAAAGTCTGAAAATAAATAACAAAAATGAAAAAACGAATGAAAGAAAAAACCTCAAACCATTTGGGATTTGATGTATGAGGAACACAGATCAACAAGTTAGAATGCATTAGGATGTGATTTGGTTGGTTCACTTTAGGAAAAAAATATTTTTTTAAAAAATCCATAGAAATCCGAAAGTAAATAGCAATGTTTTATTTTTTATTTTTTATTTAGAAAAAACCTTAAAACATGTGGGATTAAAACATGGGAAGCTTAGATTTGTAAGTTACAAGGCATTGTCATGTAATTTATGAGGAAAAAAAGAGTGATAGAGGGGGGCAAAAAGAGAAGAAGAAGAAAAAGATGAAAATCTGCTATGTAGCAGCCGCTACAGTTGTGAGCGGTGCTAAATACTAATTGGCCGATCCACTACGTTTCGGCCACAATTTCTGGACCATGCATGCATGTGGTTATGGGGTGAGTGGGTTGGCCTATTTCTTGGTGCTAGGGCACATTTATGGTGGTGCTTGCAAGTGAATTCAATCTGGCAGGAAATCTTCTATTTAATGTTCTCTCTTTGCTGGAATTTACTTGTACACTATGATTATTATTATGCTTTTATACTCAGGATTCTGTTTTGTGCAAATACGTAATAGGATTGTTGTGGACTTCTTTCAGGAGCATCCAATTAACCGAACACTTAATGTAGTCCATGGACACACTCCGTCATAAGTCATTGCTGGGGCACTTCTTGGCTTGTTGGTTTCTATTTATTTTTTTCATGGTCCCGTGCCTGCCGCATAATTGTTTAAGCAGATACTTGGAAAAGGTAAGTGCCTTTTGTATTAAATCTATTGTTTTTAAAGGAATAGTTCTAACTATAGTTGATGAAGTTAACGTTCAATTGATGTTACTCTACACTTCATGCTAGTAAAATACGGAAGAAATGTATGATCTTGTGAGGTAGTTCCCCTTTTAGCTGTGAGGGTGATTATTAGTAATTAGGGTGATTATGCAAGTTGTGTAGGTGTCATACCACTACAACTATGCAATTTCATTTCGGTCGCAATTTTGATCTGGCCTCCGAATTTCAGTGAAATATTTCAAAGTAACATTTCAAAAAATTATAAAAAATAAATATATTAAAAACCAATATATATATATATATATATGAAGAAATGAAGATTCAAATGTAAATGTAACACTGAAATTATTGCATTTAATTTATTGTACTAATATAAAAGGGAGGTTAATAGATAGCCCATCTGCAGGGGGCCCATGATCTGTGTATGTTAAATGAATGTTACTTAGTGGGCCTTGTGTGGGAGTGTGGGTGCCTAGATCTCAGCCCACGTTCTATTTAACGTTGGGAGTGTAGGGGCTTATTTGGATTGTATTTCACGTGACTTGTGGGCCTAAATTTCCCACTTTCTTTCTTTCTTTCTTTCTTTCATGTTCTTCTACTTCCTTTTTTTTTTTTTTTGTTTTTTTCAAATTATCTGCCTGAGATTTAACACCATGCTACGAATTGAAGTCTCTGAAAAAAATAAAAGAAAAATTAAAATGAAATTAGGGATTCCGGACATTTTGGCAGAATCTAGGATTTTGGACTGAAATTCTGGATCTCGGCCAAAATTGTCCGAAATCCGGACCGAAATTTTAAGAGGGTGGCTTTTGTTAGGACACATGTGCGAAACAAAAATCTTCAGCCATTTTGTGCGAAACAAAACGGAAATGGCTACTGTGATACATCCCCATCGAGTATCATTCAAAATAAACAGGGATAATGGCTTTACCATGAAGCTAGTTACAATCCGGGTTATGAGATAATGTCTTCGGATTTTTTTAAGATGACTGGTTTTTGGATATACTTCAAAATAACTTGAATTTGGTAATTTCTTGTGCTTTTGAAGATAACTAGAATTTGAATATACTTTGATTCTTTGAAACAATCCGAACGACTTGGAATTTTACACCTTTTCAGAATGTCCTCCTCTAGCATGTTTAGAGTAGTTAGAGAATTAGGGTCATCCATAAGCCATTTTTGGTGTCATCAGAGTTGGCCTATTCCTGATTACTTGGAGATCCCCCTCAAAAAATATGTAAAAACCTAGGACAAATGGAACACTTATATACACAGTAGTTAATCTATCACCAAGATGTACTGGCAAAAGCTAATTTCTTGAAAGCTGAAACGATCAAATGATTCTTGCCAAGGTAAATGGGCATACCAAGGTGCTAATGCAATTATAATCACTATTCTAAACCTGCACCTGTAAGGAACATAGATACTAATTATCCTATGAGACACCGGATTGTACAGTTGTATAAATCTTAAATTATATATATATATATATATAGATATCTATACCATACTGATTAGATCCTTGATTTATTAATTCATTAGTCAAAGGGAATTAAGGATTGTAATACCCTAATCAGAGGGATAACAGATTGTAGGAGGATTGCAAAAGGCCATCATCTTGGGCACATCTCCATTTATTCAAATCTCTCGACTCTCTCTCTAGTCATTATCGATAGCACCAACTTCGCTTAACAATATGAAGGAAAAAGCAAAAAAGAGAATCGGATTGAATTGAGTGGACGGTCCTCATACGCTCTTTTTAAGGACTAATCCACACCATTGATTAATGAGACTCATCCCACGCTTCTGAGGGCTACTATATAAGAAATGGAGGGAAATGAAAAGGAAAGAATTTTTTGCCCAACTTAATATAAAAGAGAAACGGGAGCTCTGCCTCGTTTCTCTCGCTCTCAATCAGGCGTTGCACTCCGTTGCAGATCTCCTAGATGAGAGAGGACCTCTGCCTCATCTCTCATCTTTCACTTTTTATGGAGCGTCGCACTCCGTCGTAGATTTCCCGGACGAGATAGGAGCTCTGTCTCATATCTCTCACTCTTAATCAAGTGTCATACTCCATCGCAGATCTCTTGGACGAGCTTCTCTCTCTCTCTCTCTCTCTCTCGGTCGCCTCCCTCTTTTATCTCTAATTCCCTCTCCTTTTTGTTGGTTGAGAAAAAATCAAATCAAACAAACCAAGGAAAAACCCATTCCTCTTCTTCCATGGACGTCCCTCTCTGTTAGGACGAAAAACCCTCTCATGATCTCGTCCCCCCTCTCAATCTCGTCATCTCGTTCCATACTCTTGCTTGACTCTTACAAAATCCCTGGCCTCTCCTCTTCCTTTCCCTCTCGCTCTTCCTAACCTCGAGGGGGGTTTTGGCCCTCTTCCTCTCCTCTTGCTCCCTGCTCTTTGCAGCTCTCTCTCTATCAGTGCAGCTCTCTCCCTCTTCACGGGATGGATGAAGATGCTTTGTGGAATTGACTGTATTTGGAATGTTTTAGTATTGTATTTTATTGTGGATGTTGGGATGTATTGAGTTAAAGGGCTCACAAATGCATTATTGGAATGTGGATTTTAATGGGGATGTTGGAATATATTGAGTGTTGAGTCTTGGATTTGGATGTTGGCAGATGTTGGTTTTGGAATGTTTTATTTTTGGATCGTTATCATCATCAAAATCCTTGTCCCAATTATATTGGAGTCGGTTATTCGAATTCTGTTTCTCCATTCCGATCTATCTTGAGCCTTGGGATGTTGTTTTAGTATTGAATGGAGATTAATGGAAGGTAGATTTTATTCATATTTGTAAAGTGATTATCTTCTTTTTGTAAAAAAGATGTTTGCTTCTGTGGTAAGCCTACACTGTCTAAGAGGTGGTTAGTGACTGACTGCGGAACATGAATTGATGGATTTTTTTTTTCCAATTGTTTGATAGTGGTTGATATTTTTTATGAGAATATTTTAATATGTTTTGTGTAAATTTAGCTGTATGGATTTTAAACATGAATTTTCTGATGTGGGCAAGAACCCTCATAAAGTTTCAAGTTCAACAGTGGTTTCAAAAATCAAGAACATACGACGCTTATAATCAGTAACACATTCAAGCTTATAATGGGCCATCTGCATTTCCGGCCCAGAGCAATGCTTCTGTGGAGGCAGCTGAAGTGCCTGCTCAACCTAATTCATCAATACCATTTTACCACTAAATGGACACTATAGAAGCAACTCTCTTTCTGCAGAGCCAGAGAGATTCTCTCTCGTTTTAACCATAAATGTCACTATAAAATCCTCATTCATCCCAACCACAATACATTGGAAATAACCCATTTCATCTCCTGGGCTGTTGGTGTTGCTGATCCCAACCACAATACCTTCTGCCATTGAAGCTAAAAATGAAAATAAAATAAAATAAAATCCTCCGGCATGCAGATTCAATGAATATCAAGAGTGCAGAGCCTATCAACAATGAGCACCCAACTCCAACAAAGAACATATAACTTTCGGTCCTAATTTTACCAGTTGGGCATAAATGACATGTAGCAGCCATTAACAGTTGGGCAAATCTTAATTAAGCCAATTTGATGAAAAACAGTGATTACTTTGAAGATGAATCAAATCCATCATATTCCATATAGTGATGCCCACCCAATCAATCCAAACCCTCTAGTACACATCCAAAATGTCAACAGAAGGCATCTCATCGGATAACTTGTCACAAATTCACAAAATATCACTACTCCACAGATAACCCGTCACCGCATTACAGATAACCTGTCATGGAATTCACAAAATATGACTACATCTCCACAGATAACCTGTCACTACAGTAAAGCATCTCAATACACAAACAAAATGCATTCTACAAAATTCGACATTGGTTGAATCCAAATTCATAACAGCTCAAACAATATAAATTTTCATCATTTCATAACATCCCCATTAACATTTAAATATGGTATTCATTCAATCATTAAAATTACATTTCCATGAAATCCATTGCATCATTCGTTACATTTCTTTGAACATTACATCATTTGAAAAAAATATGCTTTGAGAAGTGTTCCAAATGGCTGGAGTCAATTCCATCACAACAAATGCTCTCTAATCTGCTGTTCCTCTTCTGACTCTTCTGACTCCCTGTCATCAAAGACTGCAAACAAAGAATAATAATAATAATAAATCAGAAAAAGTGGCCCCTTGGAAATAAATTAACCAAAAAAATTGTAGCAAAAAAGATCTCAATTAGAGTTAACAATGGAATTAAGTTTAACTACATGCGATCGCAAAAAGATCGTGTCCATGGGCTTTTGCTTGGTTTGTTTGATTTGCTTTTTTTTTTTCTCCTACTAACATAGAGGAGAGGCAAAGCGAAGGAGAGATAAAAGAGGGAGGCGACTGAGAGAGAAGCTCGTCCTGGAGATTTGCGACTGTGTCCGACACCTGATCGAGAGTGAGAGATACAAGGCAGGGTGGTGCAGCCCGGCCACTCTTCAACACCTCCGACGGTGAGATTGAGTCTTCTGACTCAAGCCTTAAGATCACTTAGGAGAAATAGCCAAAGATGAACTCACGAGAACTTTTGAGTTTTATTAAGAATATAGCATACCATACAATCAAACATCCATCTCTATTTATAATAGAGGAATGGTCTAATAAAGAAACTACCATCATTCAGTGATTCCTAAAATTACTCCATAAAATATCTAAGTAAATCAAATCACTAAAATCTCTCTGATTAAGTCAAATCAGAGATTACATCAAATTACTTAAATTACTAAACTATTTAAAGAAAGCAAATAATTGTAGGGTTCCCAGTGAGGCCCATTAGTGGGGCCTCTTTTTCTTGGATCGCATTGCATCACATGGCTCCTATCTCGGCCCCGAGATTTGCGAATCCAACACATGCATTAGGACCGATTTTCTTGAGAATCTTGAACGGCATGGCTTAAAATCGCGGTATTGGCCGGGCCGGAAAACCGATATGATATCGGTATCGGTCGCAGTTTTCGGTTCGTCGCGGTGTGAATTTCTTTTTTAATAAAAAAAATCGCAAAAATATCCAAAAAATCAAGAATATTAGAAAATGCTGGAAAACAATGTTTTTTTTTTTTTTTTTTTTTTTTTTTTTTTCCATTAGTAACAAAAGTAAATCAAAATATTGATCACCTTAAGTTACTGAAACGGCCCAGCCCGGCCCATTTGACATCTCTAGGTGGGGCTATCTTGGGAGGGTTTTGGCGAGATTGGTGATTTGGTTGCCAGGAGCAACGTTGATGGGTTGTCGATCTGTGCTTTTGATTAGGGTTCAGGATTCGTGGTTGGTGCTTGTGGTGAGGGTTCTGGTAAAGGAGAACAAGGGTGGGTGAAGGGCTGAGTTTTAGCGAGGGAGACGGATTGGGGTTGGGTTCTGCTGGAGGCTGTGCAAAGGATCTGGGTTATATGTGGTTTTTAACAGGGATCTTGGGAAGTTCGGCAGTGACTAGGGATTTGTGATAGTGGAGTTCGGATTGGTTTTGTAAGGGTTCTGGGCAGTGAATGGTGTTCGGCGGGGAGGGCTGATGACGGTATCGGGATGGGTGGTGATGGACGGATATAGGTAATCATGCTGATGATCGTGAGGATCGTGTGGCTCTGATACCAATTCATGCAATCCTAAGGTTTGGATCGCAAGTGCCGAAGCACAATTAGGTTTCCGCAGAAACAATCACATGTGGAATAAACTCTCCAACGATAAAGCCCACGCTGGGAAATTCTATTAACTTCAAAATCTGAGATCATGGATCTTGATGCAGGATAGGCCCATGGTCCCCCATGGGTGGACCCGCCAATGGGCCCAACCTAGTTATCCTGTCCAAGCCTTTGGACCCAACCCATTTATTTTATGTTATTTAGGCCTTTAACTATGTTTTATATTGTTTATTAGGATGTTTTAATCCTGGCCATCAGTGTGTTTGGATAATCCAGATTAGTCTTAGGGTTATTTATTTTCATATATAATGATGTAAAGCCTCTTTGGCTAAGGTGATGAATGGATGATTGATGATTAATGAAAATGAGTTTTCTTCGAGTTCTCCTCCAAGAAGTCCCTAATGCCTCCTGAATTGGAGTTTGGTGAGAGCCCAAGTTTTGAGTCTCTTGAGCCCTACCTTGCTCATTTGACGTAACGCTTCCGGATTGGAGTTTGGTGAGAGCCCAATCAAAGGTATCCTTTTCTCTTTCTCTATTTCTTTTTGTACGAGCAGCCTTCCTGCACTAACCCTAAATATCCATTTAAGAACTCAATCATCAGGTCTACGACCCTTGTCACTAAATCTCAACCCCAGGTTTTCCCATTAGTTCATCTCTAAGTAAAGGTATCATCTCCCCTATCTTTTTTATCTTCATCGCCCTCCCGCATCTCTACCTCCACTGTCCGCACCAGAGCTCTACAATGCCATATTTATAATAAAGATACTTAAACCCTAAGAAACAATCCTAATCAAACTTAGAAATAAAAATAAGAATCTTATTCAAATTAGAAACTAATCCTAATTACAATCTTTGCTATAATTAAAACTAATAACAATTAAGAAAATCTCTTAAAGCATCAATGGGTCCCACGTGTGGCCACGAGTGTGTCTCACATTAGCTATTAGTGCTGCTGCACCAAAGAGCTCCGGGGGATGTCAACAACTTGGAGATTTGTAATAAAATGGGGAATATTAATGGTTTTGTCATCATAGGCCTTTAATGATGTAGTGACAATCAGGTCAGGTTGGATTTAATTTTGAAGAGCATTAAATTTTTAGTGCTTGCATCTAAGTCAACATGAAATTGGAAAGCCTTGGAATTTTTAATAGACTTTAAAAGAATTTTTTACAAATTTAATTATGGAGATTGGTATATTTAGAATGAAGTATGCTTTCACCAATTTCTTAGTTTGAGACAGAGATTTAACAGTTGCTGAATATGCTAAGCATGCAAAAATCCAAGACTCAAAAAGGAAAATCTCAGAAAATAACAGAAGCCCATGTTATGCAATCCATGGAAGAAAACATCAAAGTTGACCTTGAAATGCAAGAACCAAAAACCAAAGGGTCTGACAACGTTGATCAACCAATGCACGCTGCTAAAGGAGAAATGAAAAATTAAAGAGCACATAGACTGATCATCTAATTGGATAATCAGATGAAAAGGATCAAAAAAGAAGATTTAATCATTGAGGTTCCGTATATTGATTTCTAATGAGAGAAGCAAGACGTAAGAATGTACCACCAGTAAATGAGAACAACAATCCAGCAAACCAATAATTTAATCAGCAGAATAAAAGGCAAAGAGCAGACACAATTTCAGCAGGTCACGCACTATGCCCACTGTGCAAAGAACCGTGAAACAAGCATGTGTAGACGCAAGAGTGGAGCTTGTTTTGAATGCAGAGAATTTGGACACATGGTTTAGAACTGCCCTCACAAAACAAAATAAAGTTCATAGGCATCAACTGCAAGCATCTTGGCCTTAGTTGCCGGTACTACCAGTGAGGCTATCTTTACCTGCACCACCAACGTCACAACAACAATAGTTTAGGCATCAGCAACAGCAACAGCAACAGAGGCCACCCCAACAACAGAGACAACAACCACCTTACCAAAAATAGCCTTATAATGACAATACAAAAAACCCATAGGCCTCAGTAAGAGAGTCAATGCTATGATGCAAGCAGATGCGGACGTCGCTGCAACCATGGTGGAAGTTACATTTACTGTTTGCATGAAGGAAATCAAAGTGCTATTTGATCCTGGTTCTACGTATTATTATTTATCACCTTCTTTTGCTTAGGACATAAATGCATTTGACGGAGACCTAGTCTATGAATTGGCTGTAGCCACCCCCATTGGCAAGAAAGTAATATGCACACTTACTACCCATAATGCATAGTTGAAAAAGGGAAGTTTTTTACGCCATCAAACCTTATATTATTAGACATGAATGACTTATATGTAATTTTGGATATGGGCTGGTTGTCAGAGTATCATGCTAATATGGACTGTTCTAATAAAAAAACAATTAGATTTAAAGTGAGTTTTCAGTGACCATATAGGGGTCAGCTCTAAGCCCTTATCTCTTTGCACTGATTATGGATGAGTTAACTGCTCATATTCTAGAGGTACCTTGGTTGTATCTTGTTTTTAGATGATATAGTGTTAGGTGGATAAATTAAGAGATGACGTGGATACAAAACATGAGATGGTGGTAGGCTTTAGAATTCAAAGCGTTTTCAAATAAGCCATACAAAGACGAAATATATGGATTGCAACTTTAGTGGGTAGATACAAAAGGCTGGAACTACTCTGAGAATTGAAGCCCTAGAGATTCATTTCATCACCTTGGTTCAATTATAAGGATGAGAAAATTGGTGAAGATGTCGAACATAAGATAAAAGCGAGATGGTTGAATATTGTCGCACTTGCATGTCCAAGGCAATCCTTGACCTAGGATAACCTTGTAATGGATCCTTGAATGTTGTTTAGCTTGGTAGGGGTCACTTAATCAAGTAAAAACGTTATTCACATGCGTTGTGCACACATCCTCTTTTCTTGTAGTTATCATTTTCTGTCATGACCAAACTTACCTGGCCTTCGTGTTTGTGATTTGTGGGTCTCCTTGGGATTTGAGTGTAATTTATTGCCCGACTTTTCACTTGGATGTACTTGGATCCTTAGTGGGTTTTTTGGGTTAGCGCGCACTCAATGCCCAACTGCCTCCTAAGTTACCTGGATCACCTTGCCTTTCCTACCCATTCGGGCCTCTACGCGTTTTTAGCCAAAATGTTGCCAAATTTCCGTTAGAATGCCTAAGAGCTTTTAGCCTTTGTTTGCTCATGCCTAGTTTACTAGTCGTAGTCGTTTTGCGTACTTGATGTGCAGTCTTGCCCAAAATTTGTGTATTCCACCAATTCAGCCTTGTTTAAGATATGTTAAGCAAGAAATATTGGTTTTACTTGATTTTGGTAACTCAGATTTAGACGTCTTATCTTTGAGATATTTCCTTAATTTGAAGCCTAGTTAGGCTCCTTTTTATGTGGATACCTCGAGTTGGCATCACCTAGCTCAATCCTACCCGGTTATTGCGCTGCTACTCTCAGTGATGAGTAGTATGCTCGTGACATTTGCATTCATTGCTACTCTCGGATTATGAGTAGTATACCCTTGATATTTGCATTCACTGCTGCTTTGGGTTGAGTAATATGCCCTTGACATGCTCTGAGTATGCCCTCGATATTGCGCTACCTGCTCCGGGGTGCGAGCTGTATGCCTGTGTTATTAACATTGGAATTTAGTCATGTGAATGCCATGTTTCTAGGAATTATACTTGTGTAGCTTGTAACTTATGATCCTTGTTGTGTATACTCTTTTTGCACCATCATGCCTAGTTTTACAGATTACTGAGATCTTGTAATGCTACCTGTCTTGATTTTTTTTTTTTTTTGTTATACATGCTATGTTATGTATTTTGGATCTTGGCAGGCGTTCATGTCTGATTCTACACTTATGGTATTACTACCCCCGTCCTGTGTTGGTTTTGAGTTGACGGCGGCAGAACTCAGGATGCGGCTGCTTGTTTTGCTGAAGATGTCACGTAGACACCGTACTTGGCACAAGAGATGTCGGCACCTATGGGAATTAATATTTTGGATTTGTTATCTTTTTTATTGACCTTTGTCGACCTTTTTACCTTGGGGATATGTAATTAAGACATCTTTCCCACTTTTTAACTTGAATCTGTGGGATGAATTATCCTTTTTATTTGTATAGCTCTGTTTGGTCCTTATTTATGTTTACATCGGTGTGATGATGTACTACTACAAGATAGTATACAGACGATGAAACGCTAGTTATGCAAAAGGCCTCTTAAGGCGTTTGGTTGGGCTCAGTAATAGGGCTTTTTGGGCCCAAGCATGTTCAACCTCTCCCTTCGTTATGATAGAAGGCGGTTTATCCTCATTTTAAGAGGCCACCCCAAACCCACCCCAACAACCCCGCCCCCCCCGCCCCCCTCCAACTTCGAATTTTTTCACACCTTCTTTCCTTATACCCCTCTGTCTTTTATCATAAAATAAATATTAGAATCCCTTTTCCTTTCTACAAATTACTCTCAGAGATTCCTGCAAGTCTGCAATATAAACAAGGTTCTCTTTTCCTTGTGCTATTTCAGAGCTACAATGTCAATCTAGTTGTGTGTTTATTGAATAAACTGTTCGTTGTTCGAATGTTTAGAGCCGAACAGTCTGTGAATAGTTTTGGTTTGTCTACTAATTTTGTGTGAACTTTAGTCACCAAACAAATGATCGTTGTTCGAATGTTTAGAGCTGAACAATCTGTGAGCAGTTTTGGTTTGTCTACTAACGAATGCTTACTTATTTTATTCTACAACACTTTTGACTATATTTCAGATATGGATCGACCAAGCACTTCTAGAGTGAGACCTATCGATTCAAATAGAAGACGCCGCTGCCGAGTGGAAGAGGTTGTAGAAGAACTGGAGTTCCTTGAGTTTGAAGCCGAGGAGGATGTTGAAGAACCACCCATTGTGGAAGAGCAACCAGCCGTGGGGCTAGAAGATAGGTCCTTATTGACCAAAATGTGAAAGGGCATCCACATTTTTCTGAACCTATTTGTTTGATCTTCTTTCGCTTAGGGCTCTCTTCATTATTCCTATCATGCTTATATTGAATGATAAAAGTTGTTTCTCCTTCCTACACCACGAGCCCAGCTGATCAACGAATCGCGACTGTGAAAAATCTATAATAAAACCATTAAATACGAATTTAGTAATGAACAATGGTAATTTGAGTAAGAAATTTACATTAGGTCTTACCTTTTGAGTTGTAAACTCATTGATATAATCCATCACACAATCCGATCCAACCTGTATTTCTTGTGTAGAAACCTGCAGAGTGTATAGATAAAAAGCAATGAAGAATAAGTTCGGAATGAAATAACCGAACATGCAATTAATGTTTGGTTGTCTATGTCCGAAATCCAAGTGTTCGGAATGTAAAGTCCGAACATAAAATTAATGTTCGGTTGACTACTACCGAACATTCTCATTCGGTTCGGGCCTGAAAGACTACACATATCTGGGCCTACAACTCGTTCCAAGAGTGTAAAAACTTAAAATAAATGGAAAAAATAATGAAAAAATAACTAAAAACAAACCTTTCCACTGCTGCTCTGATTGAAAGGTACCATTTGATTGATTGTTATTTTCTTCCTCCATTGCACTAGAGAATCAAACCTTCGAGATTGAATGGAAAATAGAGAAAGTATAAGAAGGAAGAAAGATGAAGGAGATGGACTGATGGAGGAAGATGAGTTTCCCAAGAGCAGAAAATGGAGGAAGATGAGTTACCCAAGATCATTGTATGAGGGAAGTGAAGAGTGAGATGGGTGGGAGAATGAGATAGGGAATAAGATGAGTTTGTCGGTGAAAAGAGAAAATTTGTTTTGAGTTTTGGTGGGAGAATAGATATTTTGCTCTCATAAAGGGGTACAAATGTAATAAAAAAAATTCAAATTCCTTATGTGGGAAGAGTAAAAATTTGTGTGCCAATAAAATGTCCCCTGTTATTCTTTGGTTTCGCTTTCCCCTTTAGCTTCCGGGGGTTGGGCAAATGAGAATGAAGGACCCGTTGCCCTGGTTGGTGGAGGTGCAAATGTAGCAGCAATAGGTTGCAAGACGGGTAGGACTGGTGGGGGTTGTAGCGCTACTGGTGGTGTAGGAGCTACACCATATGCTGGTTGCATGGGCAGGGTAGGTCGCAAAGGTGCTAATTAAGAATTTAGGGCCCGTTTGGCATCAATCTGGTGTTGTTCCCAATTTTGTAATTAGATCGGGTTGTGCCGAGATTATATTCTACGGGTCTTGTTTGGCAACATTATATTAAATTATTCTGTTGATAATATGCTAAACAGAACTTGTTTGGTAATATTATAAAGGTTTTGCTCCAAAGAACAGAAGCAAGAGAATCATAGGATTTACAATGTGGGACCCACCTTTTATTATTTGCGGCACTCTATTATTGTCATGTATGGGACCCACCTATGAAATTATAACGTGGTACCCGCCTTTAAAAATTAAAACATGGGGCCCATATTCAAAGGATTTGTTTAGGGCCTGTTTGGATGTACAAGGAAATATAAGAAAATAATATTTTATAGAATATAATCTTTCATTTTCTAAAGAAGAAAATCTTGTGCGTTTGGTAACTTAAGAAAATTTTGAAGAAAATAATCTTTTCTTTCAAAAAGCTCAATATCTACTCCTACAGCTACCCCATGTAGAAAACTTTCTACAAAATAAAAATATTTCAAAATGACAATTAGAAAGTGGTAGAGTAAAGTAAAGAATCTTTCACCAAATCCATCATGATGTGTATGTTTACATATATGGTAAAGTAAAGTAAAAGTAAATATTATGGCACGGTAAAGTTGGGGTAAAGTAAAGGTGGGATAAAATATTTGGTAAAGTAAATTAGGAAGGGATGGTAAAGCAGTTTCTTTTTACTTGACTTTACTTTATCACATTTTATCATAGTTTTATATGGTAAATAAAAGTGACTTAATTACATGTGTGGTAAAGTAAAATAAAGATTGATGTCATATCATAGTAAAGGTGAGGTAAAGTAAGGTGAGATGAAGTATGTGGTAAAGCAAGGTGGGAGAGAGGGTTGTAAAGTAGTTTTTTGTATTGACTTGACTTTACTATACTTTACCATGGTTTTATGTAATAATAGAAAAGTAACTTAAGGTGAAAACATGGTAGTTGAACTTTACTTTACCACACTACTTTTTTTATCAAGATGTGGTAAATTACATATAAATTAAAATATTTAATAAAAAACTACTCTAATAATTTATTTTACTGTACTTTAATCACAGGACCTTCCCAACAACTCAATTTAAAATCTGTAAAATTCTTCAAAAATCGCCAAACAACAAAAATATTGTGATATTATAATATTACATTATTCTATTCTACACCATTTTATTCTTGTAACATTTAAATATGTAAATATTCTATTCTGTAAACATCCAAACGGGCCTTTATTATAAGATTATTAAGTCGATAGCTTGTATTTTTTAATTGGGGGCTTTGGTCGGAGGTCCCTCAACTCATCACTTTCTTGCAAACGGACCACAATCTAAACGCATGCTGCCAAAAGTCCATCTCACACTTTCTCATACTTGAAATGTCTAGTTTACCCTTTCTTTAAATCATATCCAATAATTGGTGGGATTTCACATTAATAATGGTCAACAACCATTTAATTGGCCGCGATCAATGGAATCCCATTAATGATATTTTTTTAAATAAATTCTAAAAACACACAAGTAAATTTCAAAATAACGCAAATAAATTTAAAAAGATACAAATAAGTTTCAAAAGATCCAAATAAATTTCAGAAAATGTAAATAAATTTCAAAAGACTCAAATAAATCTCAAAAGATCCAAAAAAGATTCAAAAAATGCAAATAAATTTCAAAAGACACAAATGAATTTCAAAAGACACAAATAAAATTAAACAACGCAAACACATTTGCCTAAACTAAGATAAATCAATTTTCCAAATCTTTGAAAAAATTGTAAAAAACTCAAGTATTTTTGCCAAAACTCAGTTAAATTTATTTTAAAAAAAATAAATTTGAAAAGACACAAATAAATTTCAAAAAACATAAATAAAATTAAAAAACGCAAATAGATTTCAAAAAACGTAAATAAATTTGCTAAAAAACTCAAATAAATTTAATAAAAACTCAGATAAATTTGCGTGGACTAGGTCAACCTAACCCAACGTAGACCTGGAACAAAAGACCTTAGAGAACTAGATTGTCTTCTTCACGTTCTGGTTCTAGAATCAGAACCAGAACTAGTGCTCTTCCTCCTTCGGCCACGGCAGGGCGCGGCGGAAGTGGATGGGGATTCTCCGAAATTTTCAGACGGCGACGGCAGGAGTCCTCTTCCTCAGCGACGTGCAATCAAGCACACTCAAGAATCCTCTCATCTCTGGTCTTATTAGGTAGAAACAGAACCCAGTTCTGGCCTGCGTCTGGGCTCTTCTTCCTTTCCGACCACGCAGGTTGCGGCGGTTCAAACTTCCAGTCACAAGAAGAACCTTATTCTCCTGCAAAGAATCCGTCGATCAGATCTGCTCCTGCAAACTGATCCGGAACTAGGGATCAGAACCAATCTCTTCTCTGCTTCAGCACGCGAATACCAATTTGTTTAGGAAGGAGGGAGGAGCGAAGATTGAGAGGATTTAGGAAGGAGAGACGAGGGAAGTTTTGAAATTTTAAATTTCAAGATTTTATGCCTAAAACGGTTGAAAGGGCAAATCAGTCCTAAAATATGTGATTGTGTGGACGTAGGGGCCTCTGGTTACAAATTGTCTAGCTGAGTGAACCAAAGCTCTTAAATAGAATTTGCGTGGACCAGAGGCTGGATACATTCCACTTTAGGGACCTTTCACTAATTTTGCCTTCTTAATTTTTGTTTAAAATATTTAAACAAGGCGAGAGCGGGAGTGTTAGTACAATGTCTATCGAGTGCATACTTTTGTGGGCTTGAGTTCTGGGAAAGATAACACCCTTACTCCTTTGGGTACGAAAGATAAAGAAGGAAAGATTGAGCAATTATGGATGTGAATTGAAAGGGGTGGTAAGGCCACGATTGTTCAGTCTCTTCTTCTGAAAGAACACTTTCAAAAGTCAGTCGAAGACCGAATTAGAGAGATTGAGCAATCATGGATTTGAATTGAAAGGGGTGGTAAGGCCACGATTGTTCAGTTTCTTTTTTTGAAAGAACACTTTCAAAAGTTAGTCGAAGACCGAATTAGAGAGACTGAGCAATCATGGATTTGAATCGAAAGGGGTGATGAGGCCACGATTGTTCAGTCTCTTATTCTGAAAAAACACTTTCAGAAGGCAGTCGAAGACCGAATTAGAGAGGCTAAGGGTACGTGTGAAAGTACCTCCAAGCAAACTCTTACCTTTTGGAAGAGAGATCGAGGACAATTGCTCAAAAACTCTATGTCTGCGAGAGTGTTAGGTACTTGGAGAAAGTCTACAATGGCTGGAAGTTCGTAGGATAGGTTGAATGGTCGACCGGGGCTCTTATTTATAGTGGGAGAGCGGGCCATGACCTAGCACAGCATTGCAGGGCCCTTATTGCTACTTCTACTGGAAGAACATATATATCTAGTACCAGTCCTTTGGAATTGGAAGAGACGCATCGTGTCACATCCCGGTCTCGAATCACCCTGGCCTAGAGTAATCCCCGAGGTGCGACACACGTAATCTCGTGTTACTGTACCTATCTTGAGTCAAATGCAGCAACACGAAGGATAAAATTTCACTTTTCACATGCCCACAATAATCAAATAGCAGAAGCATAACAATAATAATCACTTTGAACCATTGCACAATCTTAATTAAAAGTTGAATATTAAGTTTATACAAAAACATATTTACACATTTGACCCAAAGTAGGAATTACAAAAATATCCTACATCCTAGTACAAAAGAATGATAACTATCAAAATAGTGTGACCCACACAAAAGGGGGCTAGTCACACTCTTTAGTTTGATTCTCAAAAGAATAATTCACGGCGCTCTTCGTGGATCCAGACTACATAGGCCTGTTACCGGCCCACTCTTTTAGTCCTGGAGGAACCTCCTGGGCCTCATTCTCTCCCTCTTGGGCCTCCTCAAGGCCGAGAGCTGTACCTGCGTCTGTGACACAGGAATAGTATTTCAAATACGACGAATTGGCAAGTATATGCATAAACAAGGAAATACATAATGTATCAAATTGAATTAAAAACATTTGATTAAAAGATATCAATATAAAGTAATGACTAGGCAATTGTGCATTATCGAATAAATTCATGTTTTAAGAATTACATTGAAATAACATACGAATGTGGCTACTATATTGAGCTCATCCTCTCAAAAGAAAGCAAATTTAGTTGGGATGTCACCAGCGGCTCGGCCAAAGGTTAGCTGGCTACCCGGGTCTGGAGTTCTGGTGCTCCAGATGACTTACCGCAGTAGTCTTGAATACTAAACCCAGTTTAACCCCGTCGGGTATCACTAGGTCGGGTACCCGGGTCTGGAGTTTCGAAGCTAAGTAGTGCCTACTCAATCAAATCGAATAATACATGAATGTGAATAAAGTATCCATACGTATAATCTCATAATTTCAAATCGAATCGAATAGTAATTGTTCACATTCATGTTGTTCCAATGAAATTAATTCCGAATAGGAATCGAATTATAATTATACCAATATTTAATGCATATAGAAAACAATTCGAAGTCAACGATGATATTCAATCTCAATATGAAATGCATTGAATTCACCATCCAATTCTATATACGTTAGGGAAATCCATGTATCACTATTCTATTTAGTGTCACATTGTATAAATGAATAAAAACATTCACTAACTAACATCCATGGCATGGTGACATAAACATAGTTGAGGTACCACTTAAAAGTCCTATAAGGTCCTCTATTTCCTTAGAAATTAAAATTTATGGGTGGTTGGTCAGCTGGCGGTGGCCTAGCGGCTAGCCGCTTGTGGAACAATCGGCTGGCCGCCAAGTGACCGCTCATCCAGATAGAATGGTTTTACATTCTGAAAAGCTAAACGTCAGGGGGCGGCTAGCTGCCAGGTGACCGCCTGTCGACCGCGCTCCACCTGATAGGAAAACTAGATTCTGGAATGATGACCGTCCGGGTTCGGCTAGCCGCCATGTGACCGCTTGGTAGCCGCCTGTCTGTGGGCAGAATTCTGACTTGAGCCATTTGTATTTCTGAAGTCCTCTCTCTTCCATTCCATTTCCCAACTTTCTTCAACATCAAACCTGCAACAAAATGAGCCTCCTTGCTCCCCCATTCACCCATAACAACTCATACATTTCTCATCACAAGATTTAATCAAATCAAATAAAACCCATTTTTAAACCATTAGGAAACTAAATCAAGTAGGGGAATTGTGAACAATCAATGTATAAACAAGATATAATTCCAAATTTAAGCTTATACTTGCCTCTACTCAAGCTTTAACAAGCCTCTTCACTGTTTGGCTCAAAAGAAACCCAAAATCCCAATTAATCAAACCCTAATCACAAAATCCACATGAAAATGTAGTGAATATGCAAGTATGAGTTCATGAGAGTCCCTTGACTTTATTTTAACTCAAAAACACAAGAAAAAAGGGGATTTGCTTTTTACCTATAGCAAGGAATCCAAAAATATGGGATGAAGAAGAAATGGGTCTTTGCAACCGAGAGTAGGAGAAGATGGAGGAGATGAAGAAGATGTAGAGAATCCTCATGTATTGCTCAATGAAACAGTCATTTGTAGCTTTGGGAGAGAGTTGAAGAGAAAGGAAGAAGCGCAGCAATATCATCGAATGGGGAAAGTGTGCTGGGTTTTTGGGTGATAAAGGGTCCCTTTTTACAAGAAAGTCCACCTATATATAGTATTTCCATTTACAGTCAAATGGGGTCCACTTCTCCAACGGTTGGTCCAATGGGGTAATGTTGTATACGAAACTTGACGTGCTCGCCGAAATATACGTGACGATGCCAATATGACGTGCATATGATGTAAAATGGGAAAATCTATAATTACGAAAAAGCCATCGACTCTACCCAACTGAGTCAAATCGGTTCAACTCACTCATTCGAGACTCCAATTACCTCTAACTCACCTATAAGGGGCTAAAGATCTTTAATCACTCTAAGTAGCAACTGAGCACAATTAAATTAACTAAAACCCAATTTCTTAGTACTAATTAGGCTTAATTTGGGTCAGGTGTAACACATCGTTTTCGTTCTCTCTAATGGACTCCTCACTATCAAGCCCTTTTCTCGGAATCCCAGATCTCTCGCCCAATCCTTGTCCAAATCCTCTCTAATAATAAACCCTAAACCCAACCACCACCACCACCGTCACCATCTTCCTTCAATTTCCTTCACCAGGAGGTTCAGAGATTTCCCTTTCCAAAGATGTGATTTCTCTTGCAGAAATCCCTTGAGAAAAAGATGCCATGTTTCTTGCCTGAAACGATTCGATGGTCCGATTAGGTTACCGGAGAGGGAGGAGAATGTGGCGCATTATTATCAGAGCGGTGGCATCAACATGGCGCTATGAGGCCCACTATTGGGGGCAGACCCGGTGCTGGGGAAGGTCGGCCGGTGCATCAAACCCTTCCTGGCGAAGCTGGCAGCGCATCCGGCTCTGGTGGCGTTGACACTGGCATTGCTGATTCCGATGTTGTTGAGTCTACTTGTGGAGAGGAAGAGGAAGTGGTCTGCTGCTTTCTGGATGATTTTCAACAACAAGGGGAATTTGTGTTCCTTTTGGGCAGCGCATGTTGCGCTCACGACCTGGGTGGCAGTTCACAAGGGGGTGTCCAGCGCGTATTTCGCGTTCGGCTGGTGGTATGCTTTCTCCACGCTGCTCGATGACGAATTTGGAGTGGGATGGCATAGAGGGTTCCATGCTGAGGTAATTCAGTGGTCTGTTTGATCTGCTTTGGATTGCTGTTCTCTTCTCTTCTGTTTGATTTTAGTTCTTATTGAACAACTTGCAAGACTACTTAGTTTTATGTGATTCATTCTTCTAAGCAAACATGTTTTGTGGGATATGCTTATGGATTGATTAACATGATTTCGCATAACGTTTTAAACATTTTGATGTTTAGCTGACAGATTTGGTTAGATGATTCATGAATGGATTTAGCCTGTTCTCACCCATGACTGACTCAACATTCATGGCATTTATTATGAAAAAAAAAAAAAAACTGACTATACTGTATCATATTCAATAGAGTCAACCACTGTATGGCTTTCATAATAATGCATAAAAGTCCACCAAAACCCTAAAAATCCTACTATATCTGGTTCCCACTAGCAAGAGAAGTCTTAATTAAAGATAATGAAGATATTTGCAAAATCCAGTATCCATGTTGTCACAGACACTTTAGATTAAAATCCTGGTGGGCCCCACTCTGTCCATGTAATCATGGAATGGACCACACCAACCTGTTGTCCACTATTCTATTAAAACAGTCCGTATCATGTGATAACTGGCCCTCTCCTGTGATTTCAATGGACTGTTTGCAGTTCTTGTCGGCGCCCTCACATGCATAAAAGTGCTAAACTGCTAGGTGCATTGGACAAACCAAAATATCATAACCAACTATTCATACAACCCTTCTTGTGTTTTAAATGCCGTCTTCCATTCATCTCCACGTTTGTTGTGTATAAGACGATACCTACAACGGAGATCAATTTTTGAGAAAATTGTCCGCCCCACCAACATATCTAGCATATCATCCAACTGGGGAATAAAAAAATGATACTTGATTGTGATTCGATTGCTATCTATGCATATCTGCCAACTACCATCTTTTTTTATTTTTTGGACTCAATAAGGGCCGACAGTCTGCACTAGGGCTCATGCTCTCACAGATATATAACCTCTTTTCATCAATTCACTTGGCAATTCCATTTTTCATTTTCTTTAGGGCTCATTCGATAGGTTAGTTTATTTGGTAAGCTCGCACTTGGAATGAGGTTGATTTGATGTTGAATATCCCTCAACGGTGACAATCTAGGTGGCAACTCATCGGGGAATAAATCAAAAAATTCTTCCAACAATGGCGATACTGATTTAGGCACAATGATATTGGTTGCAACCCCCTTACCAACTAAAGCATAAATGGTCCCACAGTCTAAACCTTCTTTAATAAATTTTGATTTTGAGAGAACTTCTACGTCCCCCACTGAAGTGGGTTTCACAGGAGTCTTCTCTCGTGTGGGTCACAATACAATCTTAACATTGTCCATCACAAATATGAATGTGTTTTTATAACCGTCATGTATAGTACGACGGTCATATTGCCATGGCCTCCCTAACAATATGTGGCACACATCCATGGGCACAACATTGCAACATACATTGTCATGATATATATATATATATTGATAACAGAGGGTGTCCTATCCCTTTGGGCCGGACTAATTCCTACGGGCCCAGGGGGAGCCGGGCAAATCCCCTATGGCCCCAATGTGGTAGCATAGTTTTGAACCCTCAACCTCCAATAGAAAATGACTAATGCACATGAAGTAACTATTACCTCATTGCCCTTCTTGAACCATGAAAGCTTGTATGGTGTAAGGTGCTTCTCACATGGCAACTTCAACTTGTCGATGCCGTCTTGGGAGACGACATTCTCACAACTTCTGCTATCCACCATGACATGGCATTTGCAGTCCCTAACTATGCATGTTGCGTGAAAAACACTAGTGCGAAGCCAATTATCCTTCTTAGGTGCCTTCGGAGTGAGAAGAGTCTTTTGAATCACCAAGGATTGACCATCATCTCCATACATAACCTCATCACCACCACCATCATTTTCCTCTTTATCATAAACTGGATTGCTGTCCTTACCATCATAACCGTCTTCCTCATCATCATCGTTATTAACTAGTGTGCTATTTGCCATGTTTACCATTCGCTTTTTGCAGTTGGTTGATACATGTCCTGGCTCACCACATTTAAAGCATTTAATAATAGCTTTACCTTTGTCATTTTGTCGAGCTCCTATTGTGGTTGGGACTACCTCGGATCAACCACAGTCACACCTACCTCGCTGTCCATTATCCATAGAACCACCAACATCCCTAACAAACCCCTTATTGGGATGATTAAATGATGGACCAGCAGCTTGCTTGCCCCTATTTTAGTATTTTTTTTCATAGCTTTTGTGCGTCGGTAGGCCTCATCA
Organism: Persea americana; assembly: GCA_029852735.1. Classification (NCBI taxonomy): domain Eukaryota; kingdom Viridiplantae; phylum Streptophyta; class Magnoliopsida; order Laurales; family Lauraceae; genus Persea; species Persea americana. Next base: position 4,686,726 of record CM056819.1, read on the forward strand.
ATTGCATATAATGTGTGCACAGACAAGTTGACTTGCATGGAAGGCTTCAATCCATGGATATAATGTGCAACTAATTGATCTTTTGTCTGCGACACATCATTCATGGCGATCAAATGGTGAAATCCTTCCGTATTTTCATCAGTAGTTCAACTCCCTTGTTGTAGGCCTGCAACCTCAAATAAAGGGATTGTTTAAATTTAATGGAAGAAAATAACCTTTCATTTTTTCTTCGTATTTTCCTACGATGCAATTGGATCTTTCCCCATTCAGTGTCTCATTCGCTTGTTTTGAGTCCACCAAGCAGTTGCCCTGCCACTCAATTTCATAACCACTAACTTCACCTTTTTGGGATCTGGGATTTCCTTGTAATAAAAAATAATCTCTACCTTCTGTAATCATTCCAAGAAATTCTCAACTTTCATGCCACGATTAAAATCAGGGATCTCTATCATATTGAGATTCTTATTGACATTTCCCCTTTCATACCTCCTTCCACATCTCATTGATTCCTAATTGGAGATTGATTGTGAAATGGATTATAAAATCCTATTTCTGAATTTGATTCCTTAATAAACATCTTACTTTGGGGTTCGACTTGTTCCAAAGGTTGAGTTAGGACCTCAACTTGTCTTCAAACTCATGGATTTCGAGGTCTCTAGGGTCTGGTGGGTTGTCTTGCTCATTCTCGACATTAGGCCTACAACCATGTGCTCTACGGGAAGGCATTTTGGTAATGGAGAATGGAATCAACAAACAATCAAGTCATTTGTCTCTGATACCAAGTCTAATGTAGCTGAAAAGAAATCCCTAATTGAATAGCAACCCAAAATTGTTACACTAATGACTAAACCCAATCAATGGTACATAATGCAAGAAAATAAGGAGATAAAGAAGATTACTCACTAATAATGATGTATAATCAAGGTTTTCTTCAATCCCAATGGAGAATAAAGCAATACATTACATAAAGAAAAGGTTTCTTAAAACATTGTCGTGTTCCTCACAAACTATCAACTGCTTCCTTCTTACTAACATGCATTAAAGCTCCTCAAAACCCCCCTTTTAATCTCAACCATCCACTAGCCATCAAGCTGAATTTCCTGTGCACCAGTTGTCAAAACCTTTATGGAAAAAACTACTTGTGGGGCCCACTCTTGGATGATGCAACCTCAGCGATCTGAAAGGGTTGTCATGAATGACTCTTTTGGTGTTGATTTCAAGTGGATTGGGTTTGAAATGGTCCACTAAATCAAGCTCCAAACTGCTGCATATGCTGCCCTTTTTTTTTTTTTAATGACGAGGAACCTGCTGACTAAGTTCCAGAATTTTCTAAAATAAAAAAAAAAAAACCCTTCTTTTAATCTTTTTAAAACGTCTCCTGTTGTGCAGATTTTATTAGTAACTGGGACTGTTATGGTCCAAACTTGGACTTGAAGCCATCACCACCTTGACCATCCCTTGTGGGCCTTCTCAGAGCCCTCAAACTGGTCCAAAATCTCTTCGGTAAGTAGAATGATATTATTAAAATCTAAATCTTCATCAAATATCAATTAGATCCTTGTGTAATTTTCTGTATAGCCATATAGAGTTTAGGAGATAATTAGCTGATTCATTTTTAATCCTAATTGGCCCCAACTAGGTTTTAATTGTAGCCTTGATTGGCCACTCCTAGCCCTCTAAATATAATGGTTGACCTCTCTCAGGGGAATGACCAGTTCTCTTCACTCTTATTATTCTCTTGCCTTCTCTATTTATTGGGGTGTCAAATCTGGTTCTCCGAATGATTTTTGATTCCTTTCCACCTCAATCAGTTTTCTTCAGATCTAATTCCTCCAAATTCCAATCAATCACAGCAAAGAAGTAAGGCTTTTTGAACTTTAAGTACAATCAAATCATGAAAGCACTATTCAGAGGGATCAGAATATGGTATTGATAATTGCTCCTGCTCTGTTCAGTGTTGGTGGTTACTCAAAGATAATGAATTTGAGGGAGATTTTTAAATCTCCTTAGGTCATATCATGTTTTAAATCTCTTCATCGAAAAGGAAGAGATCATATCTCTGTTATTGCAAGGATTGTTTGCTGTTTGATGATGGTGCTTTCTCTGTTATGTCATTTTCATCCAAAACACCTAAATGTTGTGTTGTCACCTCCATCTGCTTTAGCCGAAAAAGCTCTAAAATTTCTTGAATATGAACTAGTCAGAGCAACTTCGATGAATAGAGAGGTATCTCCAGATCTAGGATATTTTGACATTCTGCATATTCAAATAAATGAGCTTTCCTGTTTTATAAGGACGTTTTTACAAGGTCGTCTTTAGGCAGTTAATCATATGCGAGGTCCAAGATGCTCATCAGAAGGGAGAGCTGTAAAGTGTAATCAAACTTCTGTCTGATTTGAACTAATGTGTGGATCTAGACCTTCGTTCAACTTTCAAAACCATTATCAGGTTAGACTTGGACCCAGGCCTGTCAGACTTTAGTATAAACTACATATTTATTTTTACTAATATTTGTTTTTGTTTCATATTTAATTGAGCATTTCTTTGGTTATATATATAATCCCAACATTTACATTGAATTGGTCTTGGGCATAGGCCATTGTTGAACTTGTTCTTTTATTTGACTAGAGGCTTTACGAAACACAAACCTCCTATAACCCTTGGTTGGCTTGGGTCTTGATACCAGGGTCCGCATGTCAAACTGGAATTCCAGATTTGTAAGTCCTTATTGGGCTTGAATTGCACATATGTGACCAATCTGTTGGCAGCCCTAGATAGGCATCACTAGATCCATGCCCATCCCCTTAAGTAGGTCTTTTCACTCTTCCATTCATCGGACGCTTCTCAAGTATAAAAGAAATAGGAGGTTGGAAAAAGTCTGACAACTAACATTCAGTGGATGAATGCAAGTTTTAAAATAGTGGTTGTGATGGACATATCAGCCGACAGGGAAAACAATAGATAACAGAGCAATACATATCGACATAGTGTGCGAATCAGAAATGAGGTAAAAAATTGAAACTTCGGGAACACAAATGACAAAACATCTTTCATCATTGGAACTATGTATTTTCGTTTAGACTTCAGGAACATAGATCTAGAAGTTGCAAGGCATATTCATGTAATTTACAAAAAAAGATAGATAGAAGCACAAAAAAAAAAAAAAAAAACAAAAAAAAAAAAAAAAAAAAAAAAGAAGGAGCAGCCGCTATGGTTGTGAGCAGCGATTAGCACTTGTGTTTTCTTTTCTCTTTCTGTTGGAATTTGCATGTCCACTATAGTTATTATGCTTTTATACCCAGGATTAGTTAGTAGGTCACAAATATTGTTGTGTGTAGATACTTAATAATTGTTTTGTGTAGATACTTAGTAAGATTGTTGAGGACTTCTTTCAAGGGCGTCCAATCAGCCATCGGAAGCTTAAGGTACTCCTCGGCGATCCTTGGTTACAAATCATTGCTGGGACACTTCTTGGCATCTCGGTTACTTTCATTTGTCGTCAAGGTTTCATGGGTGCTGCGTAAATTGTTTAAGCAGGCACTTGGGAAAGGTAAGTGCTTCTTGTCATGTTTTTGTATAAAATTTATTGTGGTTAAAAGGAATAGTTCTAATATAGTTGAAGAAATTAATTTCTCAATTATTTTACTACAGTTCATGTTAGTGAAGTACGGGATTTTACCGCGTACCACCATCTCCACAAAATCCCATACCCCTCTTCCGAATCCGAAATCGTTCCCAAACCCCAATCCCAAAAAAAAAAAAACACACCTATATTAGGAAGTTTTGGAGATGTCCTGATTGGAAAGTATGTATTTTAAAATTTTTAATTTAACGACCACGTTATAATGTGCCGATTAAAAGCACACCAGCATTAATATGTCCTTAATGTTTTTTCTTTTTGTAGGATGAAAAGGGTTGTGGTAGATTCATATGGAAAGATGAAGTTGACTATGACAAGAATGCAGCAGCGCTTATCAAGGATATATGAAGAAGACAATGGACAAACTAAATGAAAACGTGCGTAGCAGTTGATGAGATGAGACATGCGGCTGAAGGAAGGAAAAAATCAAATAAATTTCTTTCTATAGTGGTGTCTGTCAGTTGTCTGATCTGCATTATGAAAAATGTGAGGTATATTTTGAACAAACATGAATGTTTTTTTTGTGGTGATTTTAATGGCAGTGGGCTTTAATGGTATATTTTGATCAAGCATGAATACTTTCCTGATAATGGGCTTTAATGGTATATTAGTTTAGGTGATCTCATAAACCTTGTTGATTGTTTGCTTGTGTAGAATCATGGGGTTGTGAATTGTGATTGAACTACTCTACAATTCCTTCTCGCAGTTTCAGCCTACGTTAATATTGTCCAGGCTGCATTTTTTTAGCTTGACAGATTCAGCCGCTGCATTGTTTAATAGCCTGATTGGAGCAGGCTGCGGCCCACTTCTGATTTTGTATGGCCAAAATATCTCCCTGGTTGGACGATCAAAGCCATCCAAACAGGGGCGTATTAAAAGGTATAGCTGGGTAAAATTGGCATAGGTGTCCTTTCTTTCTTTAACTTTGGCTGGATGGAAGATATCATCCTATAAGGAACTTGTGCTTGGGCTCCAAAGCCACTGTTCAAAACGTTATCAGGCAAAACATTACCCACCCTTGTGAAAGGTGTAACCGGACTACTTTCAGCATCAATCTCTCCAATTGCTTGAGCTTTCTTAGGATTATCAGAATTTGATTCAGATATTGGGTTTGCTTTCAAAGAGATAATATCCACTGTGGTGTTTCCATTTTTGTCAATGCTGTCAAATTTCTGATCCATTGAACTAGGTTTTGAGGTTGAAATGAGCTTTTTGGTCTAGAAGTAGTCATCTCCTTTATGTGACCCAATTTGGGGTGCCTCTCTTAAGATTACGGTACCACATAAAAATTGGCAAGTATAATCTGCGTTGTTTCATCCATTAACCCTAAGACAAAGTGCTCTTTTTGTGCTTCATTTCTAATGGTAAATTGTTAGCCTGATGAGAGGCACACTTCAGTCTGTGCCACTACATTCCAGTGGTGTTCTCACTCCTACACACAGAAATGACCTTGTTTACATTCTGGATACAAACTGCATACCCGCCCAATCCGGATACAATCAAAATCCTGAAAGGCATTCTGAATACAATCAAAATCCCTTTTTTTATGGCACTTGAAACACATTCTGGATACAGTCATTTTCAGCAGCAGTCAAAGTCCCTTTTTATAGCACCTGAAACAACCTGACTGCACTCTTAATTTCGAACACTCTTAACTTGTCATATTTCAATTCATCTGGAAACAAATCAAGAATTCACTAAACCATTTTCCAATAGCCCATTCAAAGTCTGATAATGAAAAAAAAAAAAAAAAAAAGGTGGAAGGTTGAACCCAATGACATCAATGGAGCCGCATTGTAGAAAACAAAACCATGACAACCCACAACCAAAACATGAGAGCGGTTGATTCTCTTGAGGCCTGCAGAATAGAAATGCAAAGACACCATTAGTATGATAATGAAATTCATAAAAATGGACTGATTAATATCGCGGAAGAATGTATACCTAAAATTGTGTTAATGTCTCGTCCTCAGAAGATCTTTCTGATGCCTCGTATTCATTGAATGGCTCAGAAGATCTTTCGGATCTCGGCTGAAACTGTCTGGAGTCCAGACCAGAATTTTACACTTTTTCAAAATGTCGTGCTCTAGTATTTGATGGAATAAGATAGAAAATTGAAGTTCATCTTTGGTTCTGTGCATGCAGAGTTTTTAGACTAGTTAGAGAATTAGGGTCATCCATAAGCCATTTTTGATGCCATCAGAGTTGGCCTATTCCTGATTACTTGAAGATCTCCCTCGAAAAATATTTAAAAACCTAGGAGAAATGGAACACCTATTTATACAGTAGTAAATCTCGGGGAAACTACCGAAAAAATACACCTTTTCTGTGCACTTGGGGCTATGAGGTCCTTTTTAGTGTAAGGGCCATCGAAGGGGTTTCTTCCCTGAAAAATCCTCTTAATTTTAAGCTGGCTAACAGATTTAACATCAAAGCACTCCATGTGTACAGGAGAACTGATGGAACATCTCTGACTGGGACTCCCTTTACCGAAGCAAAATAAAGAGTGGCCTACTATTTCTACTGCAATGTGGATCACTGTATCATCTGATCATTGTCAAATTGGAGATTCACAGTATTTAGATATTCAAGTTGATATCATGCTTGCAGCTGAGCTGACATTGTCAAATAGCGTTGGAGTAGGACCCATTAAATCTCTTACTTGTAGAACACTTAGATTTTTCAATTTGTTCAAGTTTTCAATTTATTCCAGGTTTCTTGGCATCAATCTATATGATCAATCAATATGATAGTGGGTCATATTGGGATTAGATTTGAACTAATGGCAAAATGAAGGAGAGCTATTTTGAGTAACTTAAGTTTAAACGCCATCCAATGGCCCTGGGGGAAAACAGGTACCGTGGGTCTTGCAACAAAGAAAAATGCAGTGTGTACCTACCTAAGCTCCATTTTTGTGTAAATCCTTTATATCTACCTCTCCAATTCATCCAGGTACTTCCTTGTCTCCCTTGTATTAACACATTCTCTCCCAGAGGATTAGGAGCCGTAAACTTTATTTTCTAGTGTTGACTCAGTTCTCAACTCAATCAGCGACCCCAAAAAATATACAGTAATCAACTAATTGATGCTACCAAACCTTCTACTTGTAATTAGGGCATTATTATTATGTTCAGATCTATAACCAACTAATTGATGACACAATGATAAGAATCGCCAACTCTAAGATAAAATAGCCAAGCCAGAGTTCTTGACAGTGAAAATAGTAGGGCAAGCTAAGAGCCTAAGACACACAAGCCTAGACCCGACCATGTAGGAGTAAAAAAGGACCGAGTCTGACCAAGACGACCAGGCATTTAAGCATGAGTTTAAGATTCTATTAAGATCACAAACACCAAAAGTATTAAGGTGTCACTTCATAAATCTAAAAACAGCATCTATACCATACCTAAAACTAATCTAAACAAATGTTCAAGTAATTTAGACTAGTTGAGATAAAGTCTCTATCCCTCTCTGATTGAATCTAACATATTAGACTTTTCCCCCTTCATTAATTGAAGTTTAGACTAGTTGAGAAAAGTCTATATCACTCTCTTATTGAATCAACACTTAAGACTTTCGTTCTTTTCTTCTCAATTTGTAACAAAAGAGGAGAATCCAATCAAATATCACAACTCTTTTTTCTCCTACAAGCTTCCTAATATTACTTCGAACTATGTTACACATTTGTCCGTACTACTACCTATATATGATACTTTTGTTCTTTCTGAAGGGTCTAATTACAAACAAGAAATTTTCTCCTCATTGCGTGTCCTTTACAAGAATTGATAGTGTGATAGAAAGAACTATAATGAACCTTTCTACTGAACTAACTCATATACTGCTGATTCCAACCTGGCCATTTAAGACTGTTCTGCCTTCGGACGTTATACATGTGGTCTACAATCAGCTGTTAGTTTTGGTGTTTTTCGTGGACATAGAAAAAGATAGATTCCAATTGCAGAAATGTTCTGGCATTAAATAGTTCGGACTTCTCTTCAAATGCAGTTTTTGCATGCTTGGCAACGCTACTGCAAACTTTGAATCTGTTGCAACCCAAAAATAGTCAGATGTAATCCCTGCATAAACAGAGAAGGAAAATTCTGAGCAATATAATATGGTTGCTGCTGATAAAATACACTTGTAAATACCGAGCAATATAATATGGACCTTAATACACTTGTAAATTTCTAATAAAATCAATATAATATGGTTGCTATGGATAGTTTGATACGACATAGTAGTTCATAACTCAGTTAATTGTTTGAATAGGATTAGGGCTTCCTAGAGTTGCTGCTGGTAGTGGGGGTGGAACTGGAGTTGGTGCTGATGTTAAGGTTAGGTACAAAACTGAAGTATGGTTTTTTATTTTTCTTTTTTATTTTGAAGCCTTCTGCTCCAACTTAAATAAAAGTCTCTAATTCTCTTGGTTAAAAGTAGTCTTGACCATATAAAATTATTGCCATGCTTAAAGTCAAGAGATCAGTTTACATCGACAAATGCTGGAGTAATGAGATAGTCTCTTATGGGAATCACCAGATGCTCAAAGAAAAACAGAAATAAAAACCACATTTTCTTTCTTCACTTAGTTGAGCAATCAAGCTTTCATACGCACAACTTGTTCACTATAGTATTCTACTCTTTGAATAAAAGCCAATTGATCTTTTGATGAAAACTACAGAAACTCTTGTCTTGGTCCTCTGCACCATCAAGAAGAAAGATGCCATCCAAGACATAAATCATTTTCATTACTATAGAGAAAACAGAAAACTGAGTTCAGAAAAATGCTCTTGAAGCTAAATAAGAAGAATGATAGCAAACATAAAACTCTATCTGCAATTGTAATCACAGAATCCAACCGATCACCAAAACACTGTTCATCAGAGTCATCTAGCGGTACAATATTCAAAAAGATCCCAACATCTTCAACAAATACAGATAAAATAGTGACATGATATTCACAAAGATCCCAACATTTTCAACTGCTACAGATAGAATAGTGAAATGATCAAAGGAACAAGTTCAAATCTCACTAAACATAGCACAAATGTAACAACTCTGACCAAAACCACAGCCACGGCATTCAACCTCCGCACAATAACCTTACAAATCAATACAATTCAAAGCGAAAGAAGGAACACAGAATCAAAAGAAACCAATTCTCCTCCTACTCCACAGATTCATCAAGAGGAATCAAGAAAGATTCTCATCGTTCATCAACATACCAACATATCCACTAAAGACAGAGCAAATGCAATAACACTGTCTGCACTCACCACCCACCAAGTTTTCAAAAAAAATCACACTAACGAAGGATCTCAAGATCAAGAAAACCTTTTTCTCCTCCTTCTACCGGAAGATATTCATCAAGTTCCAACACTAAAAATCATAACCACGGGCAGAAATCACTGCAAACTAATCAAAAATAGCAAATGCAGCTAACAACATTCTCCACAAACACTGAAAGAAAATCCTTTAGAACTCAATGCAATTCAACAGTAAAGAAGGAGCTCAAATTCAAGATAGCAAAGCTCAAAACTAATCAAAGATAACAAATGCAACTAACAGCATTAACAACAAACACTGCTGCAAATCTAAAAAAACAAAGTCCGTAGAATTCAAATCGATTCAACAGTAATGAAGGAGAGCTCGGATTCAAGAAAAACCTCTTCTCCTCCTACTACTCTTCAAAAGGCAGTGATTTTCGTCGCAGTCTCCACTGCGAGAAGAAGAAGAAGAAACCGAAAGAGCAGAGCAGAAAAACCTAATTCGGGAAGCGGGAAGGAAAGAAGAAGAAGACGAAGCAGCTCCTCTGGGAGAGACAAGGAAGAGGGAGAAAGCGAAGGGCCTCTTTGGAACTTGCATCGTGGGTTTAAATAGCCATCTCGAGACAGCAAAAGAGAAAGAGAGCAGATAAGAGGAATCGAATCCCCAAAGTGTCGTCGCGCGAGTTGCTTCTCCTGCTGCGAATGCTGTGGCATGCGACATCTAATTTCCAGACAGATAAAAAAGAATGGGATGGGAGATGAATGATGATGGGTTTTTCTCAACAGAAAAACGGCCAAAGTGGTTTGGACTTAGGAGGATTTGGAGGAATAAATTAATAGGGATGAAAAAAAAAAACTACTAAACTGCTAAATCGGTTTGGATCGGTTTTATCGTAGATCGGTTCGGATTTCCTTCAAACTGTTTGGTTCGGTTCAATTTTCGATTTGCATGTGTGGTTAAACCGCTCATACCGAACCAATTACATAAATATATATATATTATAAAATATATGAAGAAATATAAAGAATTACTTGAAGAAGACTCGAACCCTCACTCTGTTATTTGAAGTCCAGTGTCTCTCACCAATCTAACTGTCATTTTGTTCTGAAAAAAAAAAAAAAAAAAAAGGAATCAGAAAAACCATAACCGAATCGAACCGATTCCTTTCGGTTCGATTTGAGCACATGGGCAGTTCGGTTCGGTTTGGAAGAATAGAAAACCGATGGGTTCGTTTTGGTTGATGATTTCCCCTCTAAACCGATTCGAACCGCTCATATGCACCCGTATAAATGAGAGCAGCAAGGACGAGGAGGGCATGGGAATGGGAAACGGCCAAAGGGTGTGAGCAGTGACACTGTTTTATAAAATGCTCTCAAATGGGGATTTGTTTTAAAATATATATCATTCAGTTCTATAATTCTCAGAATTTTTTTTTTTTTTTTTTGAATTGTTATACTTTTTGTGACAATCATTCTAAACAATTAAATTAACTAAAACACTGGAGAAACATAAGACACCCCGGTGGAAATGAGTTGCCCCCATCCCTGTGCTGGGTAGGTTATATTGAAACCACTTACCCATTTTGGCAAAAAAGAAAAAAAAAAGGAAAAAACACTTTTTTGATCTAGCCTAACGCTTTATCTTAATCCAAACGGTTTTACTATTAATTATCTTAAACTTGTCTATGCCACGTTATACTTATATAATAAATGAACTTCAATTTCTTTCAAAGACATTGTATTGCTGAGACATAAAAAGTTGAATTGGACCCCTTTTTCTTCTTATAAGGGATATTATAATACTGAGAGCTAAGAAATTTTCTTTCAAGTATTGCCGAGACATAGGAAGTTGAATTAGACCCCTTTTTTCTTATAAGGGAAATTGTAAAGCTGAGAGGAAAGAAAAAAAGATCGGACAAAAAAAAGTTACAAAGCAAACTCTATAAAAATTGCCACTCCTGTCAGTTTGCATTCACTGTGGCCTCCCTAATTACTGTAATGTTTAGACACTTGAAACTCCCGAGCGCATGAATGCATGATTCTTCTTGAATTTCAACCTAGGTTGTTCCAATATCTAACGTTTCGTGGAACTGATTGTGACTAGTGAGTTTTCACCATGTGACCATTGACATATAAGAGAGATTTTGAAAAACCGGCCTTAACACAGGCCTAAGTCCCAATAACAAGATCTCTATTAGGTTTCAGAATCAAGCGATTAATCTAGTAATTAATCCTAATCCACATTAAAAGCAAGCAACCACACAATGAGAAGGACACACAGTGTATACGTGGAAAACCTACTTGGAAAAAAACCATGGGCCTTGCCGTCTAGGCCAACAGACAACCAAGCATTATAAATCGAAAGTTGCAAGAAAACTCACAACCCTTTCCCACTTGCAACTCAACCTAAGGACTGCTTTGATCTTGCCGAATCGCCGTACACCTTCATCGTGCTTGAACCAACCACCTTGAATGCCTCTTCAGGATGAATCTACTTTAGATGAGTCGAGGAAGAAACTCCAAAGCAAAAACTTCAGCGCAGCAACTTAATGAAGCTTTGGAGAAGATCTCTCAATATAATTCTAGGGCTTAGAAAAGGAGAGAATAATAATTGGTGCCCTTTAGGTTTGTTAGAATCCTCAATATATAGACCTTGGGTCGTGCATATAGTTGCCTAAAGAGAGTAGAACTCAAATAAGTAATCTGTCTAAAATTAGAATGTAGAGTTATAAAAAAATTGGACTTTCTACGACCCAGGTGCTCGAGCTCAGGTGTGCGCGTTCAAGCCCGTCGAGGTTGTGTCCCTCGTATGTTGAATCTCGCTAAAGGCTTTTCCACAAAAGCAACTGCATGCCTCACTCTTGACACATGGATCCCAAGACAATCAAACCCTTTAGCTTGCATTGTATTTGAATTACTTGTACGTCAAGACACACATGGAGACAAGACATGATAAGTTGTCATTCTTTTGACTCTTTTGTGTTACCTCGATGTTTGTGCACAAAGGTCAAAGTAGAATTCGAATTACCTTTTACAAGGATGACTACAAGAGTGACTTCGTGCAGAACATTTTTCAGTCTTTGTTTTTTTTCTCCTACAATCTTCAAGAAACACCACAGCAGTTCATCTAACAAATATATTACGAATTAAATTTGCAGCCAACACTCAAATAAACCTTACAGATTTCCATACTATAAAGTTTAAAGATTCGATCAAGGTGAAGCAGTAGCCTCAATAAAAACACTCTTGATATCCAAATTAAAACATATTTTGATTCCTTTAATTTGAGCTAACTTGAAGTTCTACTTCTAAAGATTGTATTGCTGATATTTTCCTTGTGAAAACCATTGGTTAAAACCCTATGCATGAATGGGTTTTATGATGGATCCAGAAAACATCCTTCATATCTTCACTGTAATGGGACATTCGGTGAGAAGATGATCGACACATACGGGTAAAATGGCGAGACAAGTTGATCGAATTTGTGTATTCATCCCAATTAAGGAATTGCTTTTTTTTTATTTTTCTCTAAAGATGAGGAATTGCATTTTTCAATGAGGTCTGAAACCCATGCAAGTTGTATAGGCAACCTGGAGAGGTGGGAGTCTCTATTTGTGTCTCATCAAGCTTATTGAACCCTGAAATGCATTTATCAATAAAAATTCTAATTTGTATTCTCATTCGTACAATCCATCCTTGATTATCCATGATCAAAGCTAAATGTTGGATCATGTCCTTCAAAACTAAGGGATTACACCTGTGTTTGGTATTCCTCGAAGGCTACATTTTTCAAATATTTTTGGTGCAACAATCATTGCCCATGGTTCTATTGCACAACAATCACCTTTCTCTTCATCGTGAGGTGGTAGTTAGAATTAGAAATATCTTTATTGGGACATGCGGTATTGCTTGGTGTCGCCCAAAGAGGTGGGTGCTTTGTTGGGTGTGGTAACATCTTGTGGAAATTAATCCGATTGCTATATTATGGTCTATTTAGAAGGAAAAATTGATAGCATCTTTATAGGGTCTTATTTCAAGATTCCTACCTTGATTTATAACGCCACTTAGAGGATTGCAAAGTGGATCGCGGTTAGAAAGGAGTTCTCAAAATTTAGTTCAAATGACATTCTTTTAAGTTGGGAAGCTTGTATGGGTTGTGACCCCTCTTAAGGAGAGGAGAGGTCCATCTATTGGTATCCCCCACCTTTTGGGGTGCTAAAGCTCAATGTCTATGGAGCTTTAAAGGGTAAGTTGGGGCCGGTGAAAATTGGAGGTGTGCTTAGCGATACCAAGGTAAGATTCTTCTTATGTTCTCTAAGTACGTGGGTGTTTGTGATTCCAATGAAGCGGAGGTGTTTATCTATTTTTTAAGGTCTTAGTTGTTTTCTAGATGCTACGGTGCATCACGAACAAATGATTCATTTAATGCTATTGCATGGGCGTCCAACGGGAAGCCCATCCCTTGAAATTTTCAATTCTATTTTAATGAAATTAGGAAACTATTGGCTAGCATTGATGTTTCCTTTTGTTATGAAATTAGATTAGCCAACTCTATGGCAGGTGCATTAGCCAAGCAAGGGGTTGACGGGTTGTCTCCTTCGGTGGGTGTGGTTTTGTACTTGGGGTTGGAAATGATATAAAGCTCTTGTGCTTCCCTTTTTTCCTCCTTTTGTGTTTTTGCTCTTTGTATTTTTGTTTCCTTTAATGAAAGTTTTTGTTACCATTAAAAAAAACCATTAAACTGTTCGAGCCATTACTGTTGTATTCATACCATCTAGTTTCCTCATGCCCAACCCCTTTGTGAACAAGGGCGGGTTGAGTTATTTCAAGAGATTGGGACCATGATCTATATTGATGTTTTTCTTTCTAAAAGAATCGGCACGCATATGCACATTCGATTCAAATTAAACAATAATAGATTAAAACATAAACATCATAACAAAGTCTTAAATACGAAAAAGACTAAATATCAGAGAGCATGGATGAATATCATACATTCAAGTTCATGAATACCATGTGGAAGATGCAATTATGAATATGATGTTAAAGATAAGCAAAATCAAATATACTGTAAACCAAAAATTCATATGGTATTATTCATGAACCACATATGGTTGATGAGAGAAAAGTGAGTGAATACAATATATGGTTGATGAGAGATGAGAGAGTGAATATTATATGTGGTTGATGAGAGAGCATGGAGTGCATGAAGAGGTAGAACTATTATAGTGAGTGGGTTGCATGTCTGTTAGAAGAGCTGGGGAAGACGGGAGTTTTATGAGTGGGGAATGTATGAAAGAGAACATGCTATAGTTATAAAAACTAAATGTAACTTCCCATCAAAATAGAACGTACGACCAAAATTGAACCCAAAACCTTCCACTTTAATATATTATACGGTAAATTAGCGAAAGGTCCCTTAAAGAGTCTTGTAAGGCCTCCAATCCATCAACTTTTCCTCTAAGGCTGCATGCAGCTGGACATATTTCAGTGAGAGGTCCCTAGATACAATTGGCATGATTGATTTACCCTTTCAGCTGTTTTAGGCATAAAATTTTGAAATTTCAAATTTCAAATCTTAAATTATCCCTCTTCTTCTTCTACCCATATTTCGTCTCATCCTCTCCCAGGCGCAGTCCACCATCCAGCAACCAAAGAGGGAGGCTGACGGCATTGAAGAAGAGGGAGGCTGATTCCGTTTTTTGGAGACTGTGGGGTCTAGGCGGGCCACCAATGGCAATCTGGACCATAGATCTTGTTGAGAGGCCATGGGCGACCTTGCTGGGGGGACTGATCATGGATTCTTGATCAGTGGGACCCACTATCCTAGCACCTCGGATGTGTAGGCGGGAAACCCATCATTTCTGGGATGGGTTCCGTGTGGGTGGTTTCAACTTGAACATGATGTGGGAATTAGAAGACTTGGGGGTGTATGGGAAAGTATGGACCTCATTTTGACTTGGGGGTGTATGGGAAAGTGCGGACACCACTTATGTTCCCCCTCTCCTCCATCTCCCAGGCGACCTCATCCCCCTCTCCCTCTCATCAACGGCTGAAGTTTGTGTCCGGTTGCAGAAACAGAACGAAGAGGAAGAACCCATCTTCTTTTTTGTTTTTGCACCCTTCAGTTAAAAAGTTGTCAGGTTGGAGCCTGATCATGTTTACAATAAGAACTTTTAAAGTATGAATGGACCTAGATGGCCCTAGTCTGAAAACTAAGAGATTTGACCCAAGTTTTTGGGTTAGCTCCATGATTTCTACATTTTACTTTACCGAATTTGCAGTTATGTTAACTATTTGCAGTCACTTCATTTTAAGTCGCTCCTATTTTCAACAGGGCGAAACCCAGTGTGGGTTCAACTCCTGCAACTCAGGATTCTCCTTCTATGGGGTTTTTTTTTTTTTTTTTTAACCGATCTCCAGTTTTTGTACTTTTACATGTAACACTATTTCAATACATCTTACTGGAGCTGTTTCTAGTCTCTAAAGCAACTTCAGAAACTTATTTAAACACAACTTCAGAAACTTATTTAAACAACATTCTTTTATTCCCTTCTATTAGAGTTACCTATAAATATGACCTTTATGTATTCTTTTCTAATTCTCTTTGATTGGAGCTAGCCAATCCCATAACCATCATCTTTGGGGAGGGAGCCAATCGCATATATATATATATATATATATAAAGTACAAGTGTTCTGAGCAATTTGGAGCACCCTCCTTGAATATTCAGATCTAACCATATGGACATCTATTATCATATTATTGTGAGCCTAATTCATGACCTGGATTATATAAGTTTTTACACCACCATAAAATTTAGGCCAGTAAGATGCAGACAATGGTCCTTAATATCAATAGTCCTTGTATATATTTGTTCGGTATCAGAAATAGATGAATAGATAAAATAAAACAACATTTTTTGGGTAAAGTGCATGTACTGTTTGAATAGCACAGAATTTCCCATCTTAACCATCCAAAGTGTGGCCCATCTATGTTGTCCATATCATTAAATCCATTAGAGGTGTGCCCATGGGATGGAGAAGTGCAAGAAACTGTACATTTGTAGCAGAGCAGGATTACAACATTTCTCCTGTGCCCCACCTTTTTCCTGCAAAATATTCCAGCACCATATCCATTGAAGCACAAGACCTGGACCAATCCATTCCACAGGTCTCACAGTGGTGCCATAGCCCGGTAGTCGATGTTGAGGACATTCAAAAGCCACACGATCTCTGGCATGCCTCAGCAGGGCCCACCGTGCAAGGCAAAGCATTGGCCCACATATGTAAAACCAAATTCACCATTTCTTGGATCCTAACTTGCCCTCATCTGAATGTCATCTTTGAAGATTTTGTGGCACTTCTGAAGAACCCTAAAAACATGTTTTGGATAAATAGAGATGGCCAATTTCTATGAAATTATATACGCCAAACAGATTAATAATTCTTAACAAGTATAACCTCAGATTGACAAACGACTTTTCCGCATTCTCAGAATAATGTACAAATGAAATAACTAACTGTGGTCTATCTATGCCCTATCATTCCAGCTATTTTTTTATAATTCCATAGATCCAAACAGTCTTCACCATAAACCTATATTATATTCAATTTTTTCGTAAGACAGAGAAACTTTCTGACAGTATAGATGTTGTCTACTAGGAGAAGAGGCCTGCATTTCACTGGGTGTTTTAAGCATGCTGTGCTCCATGAAAGCAGAGACCAATTAACTAATCTTAAACAAAGCACCCATAGTTTCTTTGCCAGCTCTGAATCCATACCATGAAAACTTGGGTTAGCCACAATTCCATTGACCAAAAGACTCATATATACACAGAGACATGGGTATAATGCTCTGAGGAATGATATGACCCTCCACTTGGTTGTCATCATCATCATAGCCTTGTCCCAACTATGTTGGCTTGGCTACATGAATTTTGTTTTTCTATTCCGGTCAAACCTAGGCCAAATCCTCGGACAGATTGCACTTCTTCAGATCAAACATTACTACTTCCATCTATGTCCTCTTCAGCCCACCCCTTTTCTAGGTGAGCCAACTTGCATAGAAACTTAAGACATGGTTATGATTCCCAAAGATTAATAAGATATAAAGCAGAAGTTTCCCTTTTTCTTTTTTTTTCTTCTCAATAACGGTAAAACTTTATTAAAAGAGGATATATATAACAGCAACAAGCGCCCAACCAAAACAGAAGAGCACAGGAGAGGTATAAAAGCCTAATATCCACCTCAGAGAAAAAGCAACAACATAGAAAAGCAAGCAATTCGTTCAGAGAAATTGGTTGGGTTACTATTCTCTTGCTTAAGAATCAAGGAGAATAGAATTTAATTCATGTTCATGCTAACAGCAGAGCGGATCCAAAATAACAAGACCACTTCTTTCCCAGCAAGTGCGAGAGACGAATATCCATGAAAGTTGCACTCTGTTCTGAATGAGATAAAAGAGTTATCATTGTCCATTAGTGTTAGTTTCCATCCCAAGTTGAGGGGAAGCTAATACCTAGCTGATTATCTAGTGAAGCAGAAATATTTATATGTGGGTCATTTAGTCTGCTTGTGTTTTACATGTCCTTTATTCCTCTTTTCTGTTTTGTTCGTTCGGTGCAGTTTCTAGTTGTGTCAGTGTTCCATTTTTATAACGATCATCATCCTCTCTTCAAATGTATACCACTTACCAAATCCTAAACACCAAAATTCCTGAATATTGATTTGAGGTGGAAGTTCAGAAAAACAATATTCCAACTATCTTATTTCAATTTCTCATCTAACTGAAAACTCAGCCGAGCAGATACACATTATGCAAAGATTTTTTTAAAGAAAATTCAACTCTTATTATATCAAAACACACTCTAACATAAGATTATGATGAAAGAATAGACTGATACCATGTCAGTTGATAGTATATTGTAAAAGAGACAAGGTAAAAAAGAAAGAGACGAAATTAACTTACCATGTTCACCAAACTAAATTGCATGGCCCCCATTTTGGTGCAGAAAAAGTTGGGTTGATAGCCTTCCCTTACCCTGAGGCAGCAAAATGCCTGAACAAGATTGCACCATGGAAGTGACAGTTTATTGGCAACCAGGACTTTCTTCAGGTATCAAATGATTTATCTGATAGTAGCATGGACCAAGAACATCCCGAGAATACATTCTTTCATACTTGAACCAACCTTCAATCCATTGTGTATGGGAAATAATCATATCATAACCTTCTATATATGGTAAAGATTGAGCAGCAGTTCAGTACTAGCTTGGCAGTGTGTCTCATTAATCATTGTATCCCACTGACCACTACCCGGTAGTTAATACAATGTAGCTCACCGTTTCACTCATTAATCTTCATTTCTTTAAAATTTCATTTCCAATCTTATTAATGAGGCGTTTCTCTATTGCTTCATCACAAAGCTCAAGCACCGACTCCATGTTTCCTTCACTGTAGTTCAAATCAATGAAATTGTCGTATATCTCCTTGTCTGCAACTGACCCTTCTGCTCTCATCTTATCAAACAGTTTCTTTGCTTCTGTCATTTTTTTCCTTTTCGAAAGTCCCTTGATGAGTGCATTATAAGAACTCCCACTAAGTTTAAAGCCCTTCTCAATCATCTCACTGTTCAAGTAGCATGCCTCTTTCATGTTTCTTGCTTTGCTGTGACCCTTTATCAATATGTTATAAGTGTCGCTGTTGGGTAGCACACCATGAGAACACATCCCCCTATATAACTCCATAGCCGATCTCATATCCTTTCTTATGCAGTGTTGCTTCAGAAGAGAATTATATGTGGTGGCATTGGGTGATATGCCCTTCTCCACCATCCATTTCAAAAGCTTCTTGCTGTCTTCTAGCATCCCTGAGATACAAAAACCATTCATCAATACGTTAAACGTTACGATGGTCGGTTTAAGTCCTTTATCAAGCATCTCACGAAAGAGTTCTTGGGCTAGGCCCATCTTCCCTGCTTTACAATAAGCATCAATCATAGTAGTATAAGAAATAGCATCGGGATGAAGTCCTGCCACCACCATATCTTTCATGAGGCCAACTGCCTGCTCGATATTCCCCGTCTTGCAAAGACCATTGATTAGTGAGTTGTATGTGCAGATATTAAGCTCCAGGCCCTTCCCACACATCTCATGAAGAAGTTCATTTGCAGTCTCAACCTCCCCATGTTTACAAAGTCCATCAGATAGTGCAGTATAAGTCACTATGTTAGGGGTTAATCCCATTCGAACCATCTGATTGTGAAGTGCAAATGCTTCATTCAATTGACCATTCTTGCAGTACCCATCGATAAGTGTAGTATATGCAATTTCGTCCACAGCTAGTCCCTTAAGACCCATCTCCTGAAATATTCTAACAGCTTCATCAATCTTCCCACTTTGGCACAACCCACCAATCAGTGCAGTATAAGTTATAGTGTCAGGAAAGAGTCCCAAGCTCTTCATTTCGTCCATCAGGCGGAATGCATCTGGTAAATTGCCAATCTTGCAAAACCCATCAATGAGAGTTGTGTAGACAACATTATCTGGACCTATTTTGTTACTAATCATCTGCCTTAACACCTTCTCTGCATCCACTACTTTGTTCTTCTTACAAAGAAAAACAATTATGCTGTTGTATACAAAAGCGTTTGGGTTTAACCCCTTTACGCTCATTTCTTCTACAAGATCTAATGCGGTCTGAAGCTCTCCCACACGGCAGTATCCATCAATTACAGTACTACAAGTTATAACATCAGGTGGGTAGCCCTTCGACTCCATTTCTACGAGCATTGTGTGGGCTTCCTTCACCCTGTCTACTATACACAAACCATGGATGATAATGTTATAAGAGGTAGTGTTCCAACAAAGACCCGATTCGGAGAATTCGCTGAAAACCTTCAAGGCATTGCCAATCCCACTAGATGACAGATGGGTAAGGAGAAAATTACATGAGTGGACATCGATAATCACCCCATAATTCAACATTCGATGGAAGAAATTCCTGGCTTCATCAACCATCCTTGCCCGGATAAGTACTTGAAAGACAATGTCATAGATGAGGGGATCGGGACCCCAGTCCTTGTAAGTGTATATCACCTGTTCAATGAAATGCCTCACCGAGAACTTATCCAAATTGCGCCCCATCAGCAAGTCCCTGATTAGGCTATGTGCTGTTTCTGGGTGCTTGTAAGCAATGGAGATATGGGCGACAATGCATTGAGCTTCCAATAAAAGCTTCTTGCGAGCTCGCGCCCAGTCAAAAAAATCCAAGACCAGTCTGAAATCATTCCTGATTTTTGCAAGGACCCAGATGAAATGATCAGGTTTGAAGTGCAATTCAAAGGGTTTCAAGACGCGGGGGAGAGGTTCCAGGCGGCGCTGCTTAATCAAGGTGGAGATCTGGTGCACAAAATCAGAGTCTCTGATTGTGGGTTTCTTGGGGGAGTAGTCAGGGAAAGGTCTTGAAGCAGAACACTCATAAGAGTGGAGTCTGTAGGGAAAGAACAATCTGGGATTGATAAGAGAAGAAGGCAGGAATTCAAGAAGATGGGTTGACAAACATAAATGGGGTTTCTTCATATCTCCACCTTCATAATAATGATTAGGCAGTTGGGGTCATCTTCTTCAGGTAAGACATGAGCTATTCATCCGTTGGGTCAGACCAGGGACAACAACCAAAGCTGCAAACATTCCATGCCAATCCAACAGTTGGGAGATTGCCTTTATATCCTGTCCATCACTTCAACACCCACTTAAAAAATTAACACATGAATTAATGGGTTTTCAATTGACAACTAAAACAGGCTCAAAAGGAGTGAGTTTTCCATCAATTTCACTTATTCTGGTAGATGCAATCCACCAGATTTCTTCTTGTTGCTGGTGGGTGGGTGATGCAGCACAATCCAAATCCAAAACCAGGGCCACCGGTAGACCTTGATGGACCCACCTGGGGGTCAACGTAATTTTCTAGTTTTTAGAATTAGTAGTATTTCCTTATTGGATTGCTTTCCAAATTATAAGTTGATTAGGATTAGGTATTATTAGATATTTCCTTATTTGGGATTCTATTAATCTATATATACAGAACAACTTATTGTAAGGCAGCATGCTTTATTCAATCAAAATTATTATCGTGAGTTATTTCTCTCTTTGTGTAAGGCAGCAGGATTGTGCTGAGTTTCAATAAGGCAGTTATTGTAAGGCAGTTTCTATAAGGCAGTTTCTATTAATCTATATATACAGAACATCTTATTGTAAGGCAGCATGATTGTGCTGAGTTGCAGCATATGACCTCTCCACACTAGATTGTTTATAATTTTCTCATTTGGAAACCAAATTGGACAAGTGAATACTTGTTAGAAATATAACAAGATTATGGATCTTTTTTGCCACATTTTTACACAAAAAAAATGCAGTCATTCGGGTGTAAGCTCCGCCAATTCCTTCAAGCTTATCCATTGCTAGTTGTCTCTTGGTCTAGTTTGTATCAACGAAAAGAAGGCGGCATTGTGAGTATTTTCTCTGTCTAGAGAGTTGCTTCCAACTAGCATTTCTCAAAAAAATGTAATAAGCGTCATATTCACATTAAATGAACCATTAAAAGCTAAGAGATGCTAAAAGTATCTAAGAGACAAAATCTGAGGCAAGGGGGGTCCTTAATGATTTTTCTATATCCTGAACAAAATTAAGATGTCTTATTCACCATTGGGGAAGCTCTTGGAGTTAATTCTCTTTTGACATGCCCCTAAAGATATCAAAAATCAGGTGAGTGGCACCTTAGATAAGTGCAGAACAGAACCTAAACCAATGTTTTGGCGGGCATCTACCCAGTAAAGATCTCCATATAAATTTCTAAATCTTCTCCTCTGACATGAATATGTAACTGAAACTAACATATCCACACTGGCTCACCGTCGAAACCATGTAGTACATACACCACCTGAAAAAATTTAAACATCTAACCAATATACAAAGGTAAGAAAATGTTACAAAAAGTGTACTTTCACAGAGATTCAGCTCTCCCATATAAGTATTTGAATGTTTAAAAGTCTTAAAACTTCAAAATGCATAAAAGTGGTTAGAGACTTTAAGTAAGACTCAATTGAACATCTAGTACTTAATATTGAGAAGATATCATGTGATTTAAAATTTTAAACTGATACAAATTGGCAACACTCCTTTAATCCTTCAGAATAAAGGAGTAAAAAAGGCAGCCCATCACTTCCACAAAAGGATGCTGCCATAGTTTCCATTAACAGGAATTCAAGGTCACCCAATCATTAACCTTCTTTATTAGGGATTTTTATGAATTACTTGCAGTACTTCCCGCCCACATAGAAACCCGCCCACTTGCACCAGACCACGGCAGGGGACCCACACTTGAACTAGTTGAACGTCGGCTCTGATACCATTTATCACACCCCACCCTACACGCATGCATGATATTGTCCACTTTGGCCCACGGGACTCACGGTTTTGTTTCTGATGGGTCAGAACCCATCAAAAGGCCTCATGCAAGGTAAGGGTGTAAGCTCTATATATAAACCCGTTTACTTGCCTCTCTATAGTCGATGTAGGACTCTGGGGCGTCACAATCCTTTAAATATGGATTTCATGAATCAATGACAAAAGACCAGGAAATGTCAGTAGAGTCACTTGACTCAATGTCTTTTTCTATATTTTGTCATCTTACCCTTATCACTTAACTTTAGATATAAGATTACGCTTCAAACATAGAAATGTTACATGTATCAAATTTAGCTACAAGCATTTAATAACATGACAATTTCACATAATGTAAGAGGTAGAGTAGAAGATACATTAATGAATCCCCCATTTACAATTTGTGTGAAGTAACCATTAGCAATCTGATCACTTCCATTTGTGGAAGGGGTTGGGGTTAGTCAAATGAGCTATCTATGCATACTTTTTATATAATGATTACACCTAAATTAATAATTAATAAAGATTTAAACATACCTTTTCCCAATACCACCCAGTCCCAAGAATCAGGTTGGCTCTGTAATCTAAAGAAAGAATAAATTAATAAATAATTTAATAATTTATTTTAAAAATGATGACTTGTGATAGTTGGAGAAGATGCTCAGGAGGAAAAATGTAAAACTTCAAACATTACCAATTCAATCATTTACGTACATCCATGCATGTAGCTTTCTCTGAATTGGTATGATTTCAACTTGAATTGGTACAATGCTGTTAAGAAACACATGTACAATACTCGGAAGACATATATAATCTTGAAATTTTATTAGACTCTATCTTATTAATAACTACTATCTAAGAGTCCTATCATCTCTGAATTGATAAGAGGAAATCGAGACATGTGAAGGAGATATTGTAGGAAGATAGAGATTAATAGGAAAGAAAAAAAGTTTAACTTTGAGATAACTTAGGGCTTTACATCAAAAGAACCGAGAGTCACCACAACAAATCTAATAGACCCAACTTACATCGCTCGAATCTTTTGAGATCTGATCACACAATTTTCTTTACTCTAAAATGTATGACGGCCAGTCTTTGTTGTAATAATTCAACAAAAGCACAAAGGGCAAGGAAAAACAATAAAGTAGGGAAGAAAGGATGAAGAATGGCAGACCCAAGATTTTCGTTTAGGTGGGGCTAAACTTTTGGTAGGATTTTTTCACATTAACAATAGCAAAAGAGAAAATGTATTCCATTTAAATAGACGCAAAATATTTAACTACATCAACTGACATATATTTTTTGTTCGAAATGATGACTATATTCATTCCTCCAGAATTTACAGTATAAGAGAAGTATACTCAAAACAAAAAAGCCCCCAAAAAATATGGGCAATCCAATCATCCCCAAAAAGAAAGGGTTGCCATCAATTGATATACAACTACAACAATAATAAAGAAACTCTAAAGAAGTAATAAACATTATCATGAAAAATTAGTATCTCTTTGTTCTTTCCTTATGCTCCAAACAGTTCCTTTATCATATGAATCCAAATGAGAGCACCTGTCTATTTATAAATGAACATTTTCATCATGACAGGTAACATTTGCCGTCTCCCATGAATTAGCACCAGCCTAATTCAAACCCATTTAGAATGTATGATGTATCTAATGTTAAAGCAAAATAAAATTGTATAATTAACTACCACATTCTTTGATGCGATTAAATTAAGTTTTATAATCAGTAGATGATCATAATTTATTGCCCAACCCTTATCCATGATTGACAAATCTCACTCATTCATAGATTAAACAAGAAGATACAAAAAAACCCCAAAATCAAGTAATGTAATAAAGAGAATGGTTGTTGAGTTTTATTTTTTACTTTTTAGTCCTGTGTATTTAAAACCTAAGGGCTTTAGCCCATTTTTATTGTTATTTCTATGTAAAAAAAATTAATAGGCCATGATCAAGAAGGAATTAGGAATGGTGAATTTGTAAATTTCTACTTTGTATTTAATGTTGTTATCTTGGATTAACCATCTGCTTATTATTTTTTATGAAAAATATTAAATACTCATGGTCAGTTAATATCCAAAGCAGTTTGCTTTGAGAATAGATTAACCAATTACAGAAGCCATTTCATGCCACTGAGAGCCTGAGACTTATCTGGTTTTGTGTGCACTTGAGCATTTCTAAGTCTATTGCCCAGAAATTATATATAATTCTGATTTTATGCAATTCTTCTAAAAGTGAAAGTGCAGATGCATGTGCCCAAGTCTGCAGTGAAGCAAGGCAAGGCAAAAGACAGGATACTGGATACACATCTAGTGGAGTAAGCAAAAGAAATACCAAATCTAGTAACTGTCAGAAATACTTAAAGATAAGTAAAAAACAAAAGCAAATTAGAGACAGAGAATCGACAGAGAAACGCAGAGGGAAAGTGAGGGAGAGAGAGAGGCGACAAAGAGAGAAGGAGATAGATTTACCTGAAGCGGAAGAACGATTGTCACAGCCTCACAAGCATCCGACGAGAAGCGATTCGTGCAAGCGAAGGAGAGAGGAACAAGCCAAGAAGGATTAGGGCCTTGTTTAGGTCGAAAGGAGTGAAGAACAGAGTTAGAGAAGTATGCTTGTTTTTTTCATCCATCGTTCTTCAGATGCGGCAATGGATTATTGATGTGGGAGCGTGGGCCAGTGGCCCAATACAATTTTAAGGGGAATTCCAAGTTTGATCTGGGGCGACCTGTATACAAACAACGTGGGTCCGGCTCAGTGTTGCGCAGTTGGCCCTCCAGTTTTACTAACCGAGTTTAGTGAAATAAAGTTGATTTTAAAGAAAAAATAAAATATAAGTGGGTTATAAGGGATGGACAGTCAGATCATTTCTTTTTCATTGCTTTCATTTTGTAATCTTTTTTTTTTTCTTTGAGTACAATGCTTTTTATACCGTATCATTCCAGTTGTTTTGACAGGCTGGTGTATATTTCCTTCATCTTAACCTAATTTCTATTCTGATAAAAGAAAAAAGAAAAAAAAAAGAAAAAAAGAAACAGTCTTTGCTGCTCCTTTCATTTCAATTATAGTCCTAAAATATCCTTTTCTTGACAACCAATATATTTACTGTTAGGACTTTAGATTCACATATTCTGGGCATTAGAATACATATTTTTCAGTACCATACTTGTTTTGTGTCCATGTTAAGGGATCATCATCCAACCATGCAGTCATGTTATATTTCAAATTTGTCGTCTTCCTTTTTTTTTCCCCCTCAAGAGGCATTTGCTCAAAGATACTTCTCATTGATTGATGAATATGCATCAGGCTTTAGCTCATCTATTATCGACTATGACATGCTAATGCCACCAGACCTTGAAAAGGAGTTTGGTCTCACAGGTAATTTCCTTTATATTTTTCATCTTGCTGATTAAGTCACATGGTTTCTCATGTTTTACTGATGGAGAAGACATATGCCAAACTCATCATCATCGTTTAAGCCTTATCTTATTAATTAGTCAACTATAAGAGCTTTACTATTGAACGGGATTGAATTTTTAGGTTTTTGAATATATATACTGTCCCAGAAATAAAAGTAGAAATATACAAATGGTCATCAAATAACATCTCCATAATAAACAATAAAATCTGAGATATCACTCTATTGCACCCTTAGTTTTGTTCTCTCTTTAATTGATCTTTTACTTCACTTTACCGGTAAAGTAAATCTATGATTTATTTTGTGTTTATTGTGATTTGATATTATCTCACCCAATTGTTATTCACACATGTCCATCCTTCATTTTGAGGAAGTAAGCCCCGACCCACAACTCACCAACAAGCAAAAGAAGGGAAAAAAGGATAAAAAATCGGATTGAAAGATTTCGGCCATATGTATCCACAGCATATTTGCAATTTCCAGTTTTCCTCCTCTGAGAAAGGAGGAAAATTGGAAAATCAATTTTATCGCAGGTGAGAGCAGTGGTAAAGCTGCAATTGCTAGATTTCCTCCACTCAGAGCGGAGGAAAACTGGAAAATCAATTTTACCGCCGATGAGAGCAGCGGTAAAGCTGCAATTTCCAGATTTCCTCTTCTCAGAGCGGAAGAAAACTGGAAAATTCAATTTACCGCCAATGAGAGCAGTGGTAAAGCTGCAATTGCTAGCTTTTCTCCTCTCAGAGTGGAGGAAAACTGGAAAATACGAGTTTACCACCCTTGCAAGTGGTGGTGAAGCTGTGTGAGTGTCCAAATAAAGTCACAAGACCTTTCCATTTCCAATTAAAATAAAATAAAATGAAAGAATCAATAGTTCCGTTTTTTGTAGTAGCCCATAACTAGTGAACTCCCATGTGATATGAATGGAGAGAAAAAAATCACATAAGCTGGCTTTGGCTATTGACACATGTTGAACTGAATTTCTAGGTTTTTGAATATATATACTGCCCCAGAAATAAAAGTAGAATTATATAAATGGTCATCAAATAACATCCCCATAATAAAATAATATAATCCGAGGTATCACTCTATTAAAGCAATTTGCTCCTGTCTACAACTCCATCTTTAAATTTTTCATCACTCGTACTCTTTAATGATCATAGGTGTGATTCACTTGATAATAAATTCTAAAGAATTCAATTCCATGAAACAGAGGGGCCCTTAAGAGAACACTTCTATGAAAGAAATTTTAAAAGCATCGAGTGTTATCACGTTTCTAATTTAAAGCAAAGACACAAAAGCTTTTGTAATCTTGTAATCAACATCTAAACTTTATTTTTTTTTACATGCTTAGATTTGGAAATTTTCTGGACCTAACCAATAGGTCGTAGGATTGTTGGAACTTGTTATGTCGAGCTCGATAACTACTTAGGACCGCAGCAAAAACCCCATAGTTGTTCACATGGACAAAAAAACTGTGATGTATCGACTACTAGGGCATGTTTGCGAGTATAGACTTTTTTTTTCTTGTTGTCCTGTTGAAATGAAGATTTTGCTGGTTTCACTTATATTCTCAATCGTAGATATTAGGATCTCTGGTTTTTTAAGGAAACAAATTTTGCTAAGCTTACTTTGCTTTTTAAGTAAAGTGAAGGGCTAATACGAGAGACATTAAAAGGAGATGGTGAAATAAAAAAAAATATTAGGTTTCGAATACCATCTGTTCCATAAAAAAAAGGTTAAAAAGACGTACACTCTCTCATGTAAGTGAATGATAAAAAAGACTAGGGGTGTTCATTGACGAGGCAGGGTCATTCCGAGGAATGTCCAACAGTCACTTCTAAACTAGAAGCCTAACCCTGGCCCAAGCATGAGTCAGGCCTGAGGTTGTTGGCCCGAACGCAGGCCGCATGGAAATCACGAAGCCCGAGCCCCAACCTATGTTAGACCTATAGAACAGAAAATTGAGTTTCTTACCATGTCCTAGGACAGCTCAGCTGCTCTGGTTATATCACCTTCTATGAGAGGTCATGGTTTTGAGCCTCAGCATTACTGCTCGCTCCCTCCCTCATAAATATATAGATATATATATTTATATGTATACGTATGTGTATATATAAATTTGGGCCGGAAGTGGATTTTGGCTCTCAACCGCTAAGTGCAAATAAAAAAAAAAAAACATGAGCTCGGCCCGTCTATTAAAAACAGAACCCAATGCCCAAAGCCCAATCCATGAGGTCCCTTACAAAAAAAAAAAAAAACAAAAACACTATTCTTTTTAAGAGGAAAAATAAAAATGCTACTCTCTCACCTTTTAATTTTACTGCACCCTTACTTTTGTTCTCTCTTTAATTGATCTTTTACTTCACTTCACCGGTAAAGTAAATCTACGGATTATTTTGTGTTTGTTGTGATTTGATATTATCTCATCCAATTGTTATTCACACATGTCTATCCTTCATTTTGTGGAAGTAAGCGCTGACCCATGACCCACCAACAAACAAAAGAAGGGAAAAAAGGATAAAAAATCGGATTGAAAGATTTTGGCTATATGTACCCGCAGCATATCTGTAATTTCCAGTTTTCCTCCTCTGAGAAAGGAGGAAAACTGAAAAATCGATTTTACTGCCGATGAGAGCAGCGGTAAAGCTGCAATTGCCAGATTTCATTCTCTCAGAGTGGAGGAAAACTGGAAAATTGATTTTTCTGCCGATGAGAGCAATGGTAAAGCTGCAATTTCCATATTTCCTCCTCTCAGGGTGGAGGAAAACTGGAAAATCCAATTTACCGACGATGTGAGCAGCGGTAAAGCTGCAATTGCCAGTTTTCCTCCTCTCAGAGTGGAGGAAAACTGGAAACTGCGAGTTTACCGCCCTTGCAAGCGGCTGTAAAGCTGTGTGAGTATCCAAATAAAGTCGCAAGACCTTTCCATTTCTAATTAACATAAAATAAAATGAAAGAATCAATAGTTCCATTTTTTCTTGTAGCCCATAACTAGTGAACTCCCATATGATATGAATAGAGAGAAAAAAATTAGACAAGCTAACTTTGGCTATTGACACATGTTGAATTGAATTTCTAGGTTTCTGAATATATATACTGCCCCAGAAATAAAAGTAGAATTATATAAATGGTCATCAAATAACATCCCCATAATAAAATCATATAATCCGAGGTATCACTCTATTAAAGCAATTTGCTCATGTCTACAACTCCATCTTTAAATTTTTCATCACTCGTACTCTTTAATGATCATCAGTGCGATTCACTTGATAATAAATTCTTAAGAATCCAATTCCATGAAAAAGAGGGGCTCTTAAGAGAACACTTCTATGAAAGAAATTTTAAAAGCATTGAGTGTTATCACGTTTCTAATCTAAAGCAATGACACAAAAGCTTTTGTAATCTTGTAATCAACATCTAAACTTTATTTTTTTTTTTTGACATGCTTAGATTTGGAAACTTTCTGGACCTAACCAATAGGCCGTAGGACTGTTGGAACTTGTCATGTCAAGCTCGATAACTACTTAGGACCGCAGTAAAACACCCCATAGTCGTTCACATGGACAGAAAAGCTGTGATGTATCGACTACTAGGGCATGTTTGCGAGTATAGACTTTTTTTTTCTTGTTGTCCTGTTGAAATGAAAATTTTGCTGGTTTCACTTATATTCTCAATCGTAGATATTAGGATCTCTGGTTTTTAAGGTAACAAATTTTGGTAAGCTTACTTTGCTTGTTAAGTAAAGTGAAGGGCTAATACGAGAGACATTAAAAGGAGATGGTGGAATGAAAAAAAAATTAGGTTTCGAATACCATCTGTTCCATAAAAAAAAGGTTAAAAAGACGTACACTCTCTCATGCCAGTGAATGATGAAAAAGACTAGGGGTGTTCATCGACGAGGCAGGGCCATTTCGAGGAATGTCCAACAGCCACTTCTAAACTAGAAGCCTAACCCTGGCCCAAGCATGAGTTAGGCCTGAAGTTGTTGGCCCGAACGCTGGCCACATGGAAATCATGAAGCCCGAGCCCCAACCTATGTTAGACCCATAGAACAGAAAAATGAGTTTCTTACCATGTCCTAGGACAGCTCAGCTGCTCTGGTTATATCACCTTCTGTGAGAGGTCATGGTTTTGAGCCTCCGTATTACTGCTCCCTCCCTCCCTCATAAATATATATTTATATGTTTACGTGTGTGTATATATAAATTTGGGCCGGAAGTGGATTCCGGCTCTCAACCGCTAAGTGCAAATAAAAAAAACAAAAACAGGAGCACTGCCCATCTATTAAAAACAAAACCCATGCCCAAAGCCCAATCCATGAGCTCGCGTACCAAAAAAAAAAAAAACCTATTCTTTTTAAGAGGAAAAATAAAAATGCTACTCTCTCACATTTTAATTCTACTGCACCCTTACTTTTGTTCTCTCTTTGATCGATCTTTTACTTCACTTCATCGGTAAAGTAAATCTATGATTTATTTTTTCTTTATTGTGATTTGATATTATCTCACCCAATAGTTATTCACACATGTCCATCCCTCATTTTGTGGAAGTAAGCCCCGACCCACGACTCACCAACAAGCAAAAGAAGGGAAAAAAGGATAAAAAATCAGATTGAAAGATTTCGGCCATATGTATCCGCAACATATTTGCAATTTCCAGTTTTCCTCCTTTGAGAAAGGAGGAAAACTGGAAAATCAATTTTACCGCAGGTGAGAGCAGTGGTAAAGCTACAATTGCCAGATTTCCTCCATTCAGAGCGGAGGAAAACTGGAAAATTGATTTTATCGCCGATAAGAGCAGCGGTAAAGTTGCAATTTCCAATTTTCCTTCTCTCAGAGCGGAAGAAAACTGGAAAATCCAATTTACTGCCGATGAGAGCAGTGGTAAAGCTGCAATTGCCAGCTTTCCTCCTCTCAGAGTGGAAGAAAACTGGAAAATGCGAATTTACCACCCTTGCAAGCGGCGGTAAAGTTGTGTGAGTGTCCAAATAAAGTCACAAGACCTTCCCATTTCCAATTAAAATAAAATAAAATGAAAGAATCAATAGTTCCATTTTTTCTAGTAGCCCATAACTAGTGAACTCCCATGTGATATGAATGGAGAGAAAAAAATCACATAAGCTGGCTTTGGCTATTGACACATGTTGAACTGAATTTCTAGGTTTTTGAATATATATACAAACCCAGAAAAAAAAGTAGAAATATATAAATGGTCATCAAATAACACCCCCATAATAAAACAATA
The DNA here is from genome assembly GCA_029852735.1 of Persea americana. Taxonomy (NCBI): domain Eukaryota; kingdom Viridiplantae; phylum Streptophyta; class Magnoliopsida; order Laurales; family Lauraceae; genus Persea; species Persea americana. The sequence goes on from CM056819.1 coordinate 4,717,753, forward strand.
AAATCCGAGATATCACTCTATTAAAGCAATTCGCTCCAGTCTACAACTCCATCCTTAAATCTTTCATCACTCATACGCTTTAATGATCATCGGTGTGATTCACTTGATAATAAATTCTTAAGAATTCAATTCCATGAAACAGAGGGGCCCTTAAGAGAACACTTCTATGAAAGAAATTTTAAAAGCATCGAGTGTTATCACGTTTCTAATATAAAGCAATGACACAAAAGCTTTTGTAATCCTGTAATCAACATCTAAACTTTATTTTTTTTGACATGCTTAGATTTGGAAACTTTCCGGACCTAACTAACAAGCCGTAGGACTGTTGGAACTTGTCATGTCAAGCTCGATAACTACTTAGGACCGTAGCAAAACACCCCATAGTCGTTCACATGCACAGAAAAGCTGTGATGTATTGACTACTAGATCATGTTTGCGAGTATAGAATTTTTTTTCTTGTTGTCCAGTTGAAATGAAGATTTTGCTGGTTTCACTTATATTCTCAATCGTAGATATTAGGATCTCTGGTTTTTTATGGTAACGAATTTTGGTAAGCTTACTTTGCTTGTTAAGTAAAGTGAAGGGCTAATATGAGAGACATTAAAAGGAGATGGTGAAATAAAAAAAAAAAAATTAGGTTTCGAATTCCATCTCCTCCATCAAAAAAGGTAAAAAAGACGTACACTCTCTCATGCCGGTGAATGATAAAAAAGACTAGGGGTGTTCATTGACGAGGCAGGGCCATTCCGAGGAATGTCCAATAACCACTTCTAAACTAGAAGCCTAACCCTGGCCCAAGCATGAGTCAGGCCTGAAGTTGTTGGCCCGAAAGCAGGCCGTATGGAAATCATGAAGCCCGAGCCCCAACCTATGTTAGACCCATAGAACAGAAAAATGAGTTTCTTACCATGTTCTAGGACAGCTCAGCTGCTCTGGTTATATCACCTTCTGTGAGAGGTCATGGTTTTGAGCCTCCGCATTACTGCTCCCTCCCTCCCTCATAAATATATATATATATATATTTATATGTTTACGTGTGTGTATATATAAATTTGGGCCGGGAGTGGATTCCGGCTCTCAACCGCTAAGTGCAAATAAAAAAAAAAAAAAGGAGCACAACCCATCTATTAAAATCAAAACCCCATGCCCAAAGCGGAATCCATGAGCTTGCGTACAAAAAAAAACACTGTTCTTTTTAAGAGGAAAAACAAAAATGTTACTCTATCACCTTTTAATTCTACTGCACCCTTACTTTTGTTCTCTCTTTAATTTATCTTTTACTTCACTTCAACGGAAAAGTAAATCTACGATTTATTTTTGTTTATTGTGATTTGATATTATCTCACCCAATTGTTATTCACACTTGTTCATCCTTCATTTTGTGGAAGTAAGCCCCGACCCATGACCCACCAACAAGCAAAAGTATAGAAAAATGGATAAAAATCGGATTGAAAGATTTTCGCCATATGTACCCGTAGCATATTTGCAATTTCCAGTTTTCCTCCTTTGAGAAAGGAGGAAAACTGGAAAATCGATTTTACCGCCTATGAGAGCAGTGGTAAAGCTGCAATTGCCAGATCCCCTCCTCTGAGAGCGGAAGAAAACTGAAAAAACAATTTTATCGCCGATGAGAGCAACTGTAAAGCTGCAATTGCCAGATTCCCTCATTTCAGAGCAGAGGAAAACTGAAAAATAGATTTTACTGCCGATGAGAGCAGTGGTAAAGCTGCAATTTCTAGATTTCCTCCTCTTAGAGTGGAGGAAAACTGGAAAATCCAATTTACCGCCGTTGAGAGCAATGGTAAAGCTGCAATTGCCGATTTTCCTCCTTTCAGAGTGAAGGAAAACTGGAAAATGCGAGCTTACCGCCCTTTCATGTGGCGGTAAAGCTGTGTGAGTGTCCAAATAAAGTCACAAGACCTTTCCATTTCCAATTAACATAAAATAAAATGAAAGAATTAATAGTTCCATTTTTTCTAGTAGCCCATAACTAGTGAACTCCCATATGATATGAATGGAGAGAAAAAAAATCACACAAGCTGGTTTTGGCTATGGACACATGTTGAATTGAATTTCTAGGTTTTTGAATATATATACTGCCCCAGAAATAAAAGTAGAAATATTAGGGAATTTTACCAAATAAATGGTCCAAAACATGTATACGCCCATTTTAGGGTAGAATACATGGAAACATCCAATTCAGTGGTCGTACAACGCTTTTGGACCCTTTTGCCCTCTCTGTGCAGAACGAAATCGTCATGGATTTATAACCTAAAGCCTCAATCGAGCAATTTCGTTCTCCCTTTTTGCCCAAACTCAAACCTCTCCCGCCCTTTCACTCTGGTGCTCCTGGTTTCACTGCTCTCTGTGTCCCTCTCATTCTCCACTCGCTTTTGCTCTCGCTTCTCTCCCTTTCCCTCCCCCTCGCCGCTCGCTTCTCTCTCTTTCCCTCTCCCTCTATGCTCGATTCTCTCTCTTTCCCTCTCCCTCTCCGCTCCCAGCTCTCTCTTTCCCTCTCTCTGACGTCCGTCGCCTGCTCTTCCCCTCCGCTCATTGCGATCTAAGAAATTCTGGCCCCATCTTCCGATGGAACTCGCGACGACTGCTTCAACGTCATCTTCCAACTGAGATTTTAGTGAAGGTATTTTTTTTGTTCTTCTCTCTTCCACATTCTGTATTTGCTTGTTTTCTTTTCATTTTCAGTTTCTATAACCGTTGGAGTTATCTTCCATCTTCCATCTTTTTCCATCTTTTCACTGTTGGAGTGTTTTTTTCCACATTATACAACAGTTATAGAAACTGAAAATGTCCAATGCATATTGTTGAGATCTCTGGTTTTTTTCCCCTGTGGTATTGGATTTTCTTTTACATTGAGTATATGGTAATGCTAATGCCTGCATTTGTTCTATTTGGTTGAGTATTTTATTTTCTTTTTGGTCATTTTGTTACCTACATAATTAGTGGAAAAATGAAAATATGGAAAGACTTTGTTAATCGTGTTTATGTATAAAGATGTTGTTTGTTTGATTCTATGTTTGCATGAAGAAAGGAGAGAAGAAATAATCAATTACTCACAGAAGTTTTGGATTGTTTCCTCTCCCCTGTATGTAAGATTTACATATGTAAGCTTGACATATCCAAATTTTAGATTGGTAACTTGCATTTTTATAACTCAATTAGTATGTGATTTAATTGACCTTTGGAACAATGACTGTTTGAGTGAATCATGGACCTACATAGGTAAACACAGGCTAATATATATACCATAGAACAGTTTGGATCTTTGAAAAGTGGATTACACATATATGGATTTGATACAAGTTGTGAAACTTATATAATCTTTCTCCATTTACACAACTCATACTTAAATGTGTATGACTAGTTATGGTAGGAGATAGTCCTTGTTGGGTCAAATGCACATTAGATTGTAGTCCTCCCAAGCCCCTAGGAAATAATAAACAACAAAAACAACAATAATAACAACAAGAATCATACCAACAAGAATATATTGTAGGAGATACATTTAACATTCCGAATGTAATTGAGATTGTAGGGAGCACACAATTTTCTTCTTTAAATGGATCAACCTCTATTTTTTCTAATTTTTTCTAAAGCAAATTTTTTCAGATGTTGTTGCAGATGTGCTTCTTTCTTTTCCCTATATATTATAAGGGAATTTTGTTTGAAGTTTGAACACAACCAATGTGTCCACCCCACCAATAATAGGACCATATTTGACCAACATATACAGCTCAAAGATAAAAATAGCATAACTTAAAACTACGGAATGATTGCCATACTTGTCTTATTTATATTGTAATATTGATTTTTTTATTGGGAATATAAAGGTATATATATTCCAAAAGTTATATATAATCCAAAAGCTGTAAATATAATCCAAAAGCTGTAATCTTGAAATTATATTGAAAGAGAAGTTTCTGTGTAACTTTCACCCAAGAGGATGGGCAGTTATGATTGGTGGTGGAGGTGGTGAAGATGGTGAGGATCGTGGTGGGAAATTAAGGCAGTGCTGATGGCGCTGATGGTGTTGGTTTTGTTGATGATGCCGATGATGGAGATAATCACTACCTCCATTTGCTCCGACACGCCCAGACTTCGGCCACCCTCCGTTTGGATTGCGAGTTAGCTCAAGCAATGAGTCCCCTCCCTTGATCTGCTTGGACTACTTCATTATCTTTTCTTTGGACCACACACATGACGTATGTTAGCTCTAACCATCTTAATGTTCTGTTTCAAAAATCCAATTCATCTATGAAACCAAATGATTGACAATTAGATTTAGAAAATCAAATACATGTGATAGAAGGGATAATAGAAAACATTCATAAATAGGTCAAGCAGAGTTAGGAATCCTCCACTGAAGTGAATAGAACCTCTAATGCATCTTACCTCTACTTTGAAAACATTCAAAACTAAGGTCCCGAAGGTGGTGACTGCGCGTACAAGCATGGCTTCTTGCTCCCATGATGGGTTACACTTAGCCATGACAAACTCAGAGATGTGCTGCTCTTCTGGTGCCTATAATTTCCTCAGTTTCATCCACTACACAACCAGTTTTACAAACACACATACACATCTACATGGGGGCTTTATATCTACACCCATTTATATGAAAAGCAAGGGGTGTGAGTATTATTTGTCTTAATTGTTTGTTTTGTCTGTTTAAGGCCAATGGGTCATCATGTAAAGATCATTGAGATGTGGAATGATCATAACTAGATTTGTTGTAAAGGAGAAATAAATCATAAAGAAGGAGACGTTTACTTTTTTTGCAACAAACAGCTCTACTAGTCCCCCAGGCAATGGAATGAAAACCCTTGTTCCTACTGCTTCCTGTAAAAGAGTGAAACAAGAAATCAGTTACATTTGCCTAGGGTTTTTTGTTTGTATGTGTGTGTGTGACAGAGATATAAAGAGAGAGAGACCACATCTGAGATAATAGAATCTGAGATGTTGGGGAGGTTAATCCATTGGGGGTGGCTTGAAACCAAGGCCTGTGTATGGATCCAGCTGAAGTATATGTTAATAAAATAATATATATGTTCTTTTACACCCCAAATCCAAATATTTGTAATCCATTTTAGATCGAATTAAACCCATATCCTGCTTGAAATATAGGTAAACCTACATATATATGTTAAAAAAATACCCTATGAGGTTCCTGTAAGTCTTACACATCATCTATGCATTTCATTATAAAGTTATTGCAAATTTGTTGTTGGATACCAAAAAGGGTTGATTAATATGAAAATCAACATAACGATATCGTTATTGCGAAACTTTGACAAATATATTATAACTGAGTTCGTTATATATTTGTGCATGTTTATGCATCTCAATATAAAGTATATCATTAATTACTAGTTGAGAAAAGAGAATTGTAGGAGGAACTATTCATAGTGGTAACGATATCGTTACAATTGCATTCACATAACACAAGCCATGAATGTATCTCTATTATATTTTTCCCGCCAAGTCTCATTTGTGTCTATTAGAAACCTCATTTTAGAACTCTATGAATTTATATATGTACGTTGCGCTAACTTTAAACTTGTCACATATTATAGATGGACATTCTACAGCCCGGTCCTATGGATAACTCCATTCTATATGAGCAAGAGAACCATATCTCAGAATGAGTCTGGCACGGTAAGGTGGGCATATATTGAAATACAGATGTTTTACTGTATTGTCTTTACAACTATCACATTACTGTAGGGTTCTATGTTCCTCATCATTTATTAATTGCAGGAAGCCGGCCCACTACGATGCATTCCCATACCAAATCACGACAGCTGGGAAATCAATGACCGTATGTGGGAGCTAATACGTTAGACCGGTCTAGAGCATCTGGCGAAAATTAAAAAAATCAAACTCGATCATGGCCTAATAACTGCCTTGGTTGAGCGGTGGAGGCCAGAGACAAACACCTTCCACCTTAACAGTGGGGAGGCCACCGTTACTTTGGAGGATGTAGCTTACATATATGGCCTCCCCATTGATGGTCTCCCTGTCAATGGGCGTACATTCTCTTCTCCCCTGACCATGGTCAAATTATGCAAAGAACTGTTAGGGATGGTACCGGACATGAACTATGACTGCTATGGAGTGCAGATTAAGTTCACTTGGTTGAGAGAGAATTTTGGGTTGGAACCCAAGAGCAGACCGAGAGATCAAGACGTTCGGCAGACACGTGCATTTCTATTCTGTCTTGTTGCCGGTCAGATTTTTTGGACCTCTTCAGGTACCAAGGCTCCAGCCCACATCTTTAAATTATTTAGGCATTTTGAAAGGCGTTCTTGGGGAACGACTTGCCTGGCAAATCTATACAGGGGCCTTGCCAATCTCTTTATGTCAAAATAAGGGAAAAACCGTCAAGACAATTATGGGTCCTCTAAAACTACTGCAAGTGATTAACCTAGTGTGTGATATGCGTGAATTATGATGATTTAATGATTTATTTATTCTATAATTGGAACCATCATTTATCTACAACTGGTCAGGTCTGGTCATACTCACGTATGACAATTGGCAAGCCAATTCGTCGGAGAGCTGATTGGAACACAGATGTTGAGTTTCATCTTCTCTTGACCTGGTACAACAGATTGCGTCCCCATCATTTCCAGATGAGAGTTGAGGATGTCAGACGACATCTGGATATTATGGAAGTCGATGGCGTAAGTATTAAATTAGGACATAGCTGGGTATTGGTTATTTGTTTGGAGTCATTGATTTCAGATTTGGATCTCATCAGGCTGTTACTTTATTCAACTCTCTTTATTGTGGTCCTTCTCTTTCCTGTTTTTTAATACAGTTATGGATTTAATGATGAATTTATATTCTTGCAGTTCAACTGGCTTCCATATGCAGATTATGAAAACATCCAGGACTATATCGACGATGCGGATGAACCTCTCTTCCGATCCAACACGGCATTGATTTCCTTTTGGATTGTGGAGCGACACTGTCCGGAGAGAGTCATGAAGCAATTTGGTTTACAGCAAGTTGTGCCACCCCGTTTCCAAAGGCCATTTCCGCGCAATGAAATGGTCCCAATAGGTGACAATAAACGTGAAAAAATACGGTCCATTTATTCTGGTGTATGAATGAGAGGATGGATGCAATAACTTACGAGAGGAGGGCGATGCTGGCCCGCACATAGATGCGTACTTCCAGTGGTATAGAAGCATCACTCGGCTTCGCCTCGGTCGTCCAACCTCCGGTTTTGGCCTCAACCTGAACTCCATTCAATCTCAAGTAAATTCCTCCATCTTACTTTGCTGACTCCTCAGACAAGTATAAACCTCCATTTTATATAGTTAATTCTAACTCCTATGCTATCTTCATATTGCCTAATATAGATCCTGAAGTTCAACAAGAAAATCCTGGCATTATGTGGCGATGTGGCTCAATTAGAAGAAAAATCCGCGGCAGATTTCTCAAACTTCATTGAAGCCGTGAGAGCCGATGTTTTGATGTTAAAAGATGCGTGTTTGTCTGATCTTGTGCCAGTTGACTTAGATGGCGGAGACAATGTCAGATCCAAAGAGCCATCCCTAAAGGTATAAATTAAGTCCTCATGCACTCTGTGTATTCCATTAAGTTCTGTACTAATTTTCATGCATCTTTTTCAATAGAAGGGCAAACGAGACTTGGCAAAAGTTCCTGCAAGAATTGGTCCCACGAAGTGGAAAAGCGCAGGCAAAGTGGCTTAGTTTTCCTCACCCCATCCAACACCAGCAGTCCAATGGTCTCAAAGCCCCCCAAAAGATCCAAATTCCTCATTGAAAAATTAGCACAACCACCCGATGCTTCCAGTCCACAAGTCCAAAGGGGCCTGTCATATTCAAGGGGCCTTCAACTCCCATAGCGTTATCACCCCGAAGATCTCCCAGATTAATCCATACCCACCAGATTCCAAAATCCCCTATTAAAGTGGTTGGCCATGGCAGCATGAATGAATCCTTCAACAAGAGTCCCATGTGCAACTCGTTTTAAGTTATGACGTGAATTTCATACCACCATGCATGTCACAAATCCACTATCATCTAAAGCCCGCTATTGAATATCTCCTTTTACGGCTTTTTTTATTTTTATGGAAAGTATCATGCACCTTGTTTTGGCTTAACCACATGAGATTGATCGCTATATTCTCTTTTCACATAGTAATTGTGACGTTTCTAGTATCTTGTTTCTTGCAGGATCTGCTAGTTGACATAGCTCCTCGAAAGAAACGAACCTGTCAAAGAGATTCATTTGATCGGTCTCGGTTTCTAAATGAAGCTGCCCAAAATTTCTTTCTGAACAAGTACCAGCATCGTTCTGTTGTGCCTGAAAGAATTGTCATGTACTGTGAGCTACATGATACTGAATTTGGTGTGTGGAAGTAGCAGAGAAGATGGTTTACACTATATGACCTTGGCTACGAGATAGTGGTCAATTGGGCCAGGGAATTCTACCCCAACATGCATGAAGTTTCAGATAATTTGTTCAAGACATTTGTTAGAGAACAAGAGCTCGATATTACACCTGATCTTCTAAGTCAAGTGCTAGAAATTGATCGCGTTGAAGGTGCACACTTTCCGATTGTGAACAACCGTCAGATTAATTACAATCTGGTAGCTAAGGAATTGACCGGCAAGCCTGTCGCTTGGATCGGTGGTGACATAGCCCACCACAAGCTCACTGAATCCTATCGCTTGCTGAATATATTCATCCGTCACAACGTTAGCCCTAAAGTTAACAAAAGAGTCACCAAGGAGGATGGGTATCTCCTTTACTGCATCGGGACTCAGAGAAAAGTCGACATTCCTCTCGCGGAGTTTCACGGAATGACCAAGATACACACTGCATCTCATAATGTGGCTCTTCCCTTCCCGGGGGTCATCTCCAAACTGCTAGTTGACATGGGTAAGCTGACTGAACCCAATGAAGACATTATAATTCCTAAGTCGAAGATTGATCGCTTTACCCTTGAAAAGTCCAAGTCGCACATCACTTCTGTTGAATTGGATGATGATGGTGAGGGAGATACAGCCGGTCCCTTTGGAGTTGGTCCTTCAGGGGTAGGACCCTCCGTAGTTGCAGACTCGGATGCAGGAATGTCCGAAGATGATCAAATGGGTGAGGTGGCGATTCATGCGTTGAATGAGCGTATCGGGCTTTTAGAAGTGCGAGTGAATGAAGGTTTTGCTGAGATGCGATAGAGTTTTGCTGAGAAGCTTGATCGTTTGCGCCGCCATTGACTGTTCCTCATTCAATTTGATGTTCTCTGATGGTGTTGTCTCAACCTCAGTGGGAAAGGAGTTTAATTTGCTTTGATGACTCGACTGGCTTGTAATTGTTTCAGACACCTGAACAGCCATGTGTTCAGAATTTCCGTATCATGTCGTTTTTTAGCAGTTCATATTTTACCCTTTGACTGTCATGTCTAAAATGTTAATGCAGGGAGTTGGTAAAATGCTTAGCTATTTAGAGAAGTTGGTCTCAATTGGTTTTTCTCAAATGTTCCTCTCTTTATCTTTTGGTTGTTTTTTCTTGGGAGTATGGATGACTGTCCATATAGAATTCACTTATTCAGCCATCAACAGGCACATATAAAAGGCAAAATGGATATAATCATTTTGAATCTGTTTGAGTTTTGATGGACAATTGGAAGCACAGTATAAATTTAAGTGGTTTCTTAATAAAAGGCATCAAACTAGTAACAAATCTATGCTGTGCTTGTACAATACAATGATGAAGCAATAATTATAGTGGGAGATATGAAAAGATAATTTCATAGAAACAAAATGGGTGGTGAGAACTCTTCATTGATAGCGGCAAAAGCTTAACCATGATAAAAGAAAATTGATAAACGCATAAATGACATAAATGTAGAAACCCAGTTTCCAATAGTATTAGCTTCATTTGTCATTGCCAGTATACAAAAAATTTCTTTATCAACTTATCACATGCAAACATCAATACATGTTTGCGTCTATACATCGGAATATACACATAATATACACAGTATGTTCTCCCATATTCAGCAAGAGATACATCCAAAACAGAAATAAAAAAATCTGCTCCCCCAACATAAACAAGTATTGACACCAAGCCCAAGATCCAATAATTGAGATGTGAACGCCATGAAGTTTTGTCTCCTTCCACCACCTCACAAAAAAAATAAAATAAAATAAGGGGGGTTGAAATGGAAGAGTCATCCCCTTGGAGGTGAGTCTCTACATGTCTGTCTATTATGGCCACGCTTCTTGCAATGGGAGCATGTAACTTGTTTCCTCATCCTGTCCTCAGTTTGTATGCGACATTTTTTAGGCCTTCCAGGCTGTCTGCGAGCCATCGGGGGGCAAAACTTACTCGTCACTTCGAAGTTCCCACTGTTTGGCGTCGCGCGTGGCATGAATGACATCGTTATAAGTTCCTCGATAGCAGTCAATGGAAAACCAATGTTCACAGAAGTCATACGGATCATATCGCTTAAGCTCAATAGCACAAAGGGCATGTGCACAAGGAATCCTGAGGAGGTCCCATTTGCGGCATGTGCATGACCTTCAATCGAGGTGAACAACGTCCGTGTACCCTGGAGGCAACACCTGAAACTCTAATTCCCCCGCCTGCCAACAATGGAGTCTGTGTGAGGCTTCTTTCTCGCGGTTAATGAGCTTATGTACATATGGGGTGACTCTTGTCTTCATGTTTAGCCCTTTCTCACGTCGAACCTGGTAAAATTCCATCAACTTTGCTCGTATAGACTCTATCTGTTGTGTGATGGGCAGCCCTCTAATATCCTTCAACAAGCTATTTGTGCTCTCTGCAATATTTGTAGTTAGCATGTCATAACGCTTTCCGTCAATGAATGCATTCGCCCAATGCTGGCTGCCGATCGCGCTAATGTAATCATGAGCCCCTACATCAATGGATCTAATTTCTGCCATGTAGTTCTCTACTCACAGACGCGTGTTGTACGTGCGGCGCACCAAAACTTCATTACGATTCCATCATTTTTAAATTTCGCTTGAATATTTTGTGAAATGTGAAGGTGGCAGTAACAGTGTCTGGCGGTTGGAAGTACATCCTTCATTGCATTGGTTAGTCCCTTCATCCGATCCAAAACTATTGTAAGATTCTGAACATGCTCCAGGGTTTCATCCAAATTTGCTACAAACCATGACCAAGTCGCATAGCACTCGGATTGTACGATTCCAAAAGCTAATGGAAAAAGTCCATGGTCACCGTCCTGACACACCGCAATGAGCAGGGCTCCTAGGTATTTACCCCGGAGGTGTGTCCCATCTAAGGCGATTAGTGGCTTGATTGACGATTTGAAAGACCGAGCACATAAGGGAAAGGAAATAGTTGGATTGGGGAAGGAGGCTATAAGAGATAGAAGAAGATGGGGAGAGGGGGGCTTACAGACTAGTAATTCAGCTATCAAATCTCTAGATCTCGATGGGGGGGGGGGGGGGGGGGCGGGGGCGGCCGGGAGAGGATACCTTAAAGACTAAAGTTTCAACTATCTAATCGCTAAAGCTCGATCGATTGAATAAAACTATTAGCTTCTTTCCCCTTGTCATTCATTGAAGATAGAAATCTACACATTCAAAGTCTTCCTGTTCAAACTTAAAGGATACACAAATCTCCAAGTAAACCACAAGGCAAAAATCCATAAACCAATTAAATGTATTTCCTTACGATCGCTGCTGCCTATGTCAAGAAAGTAATGCAGAAATCACACAATCTCAAAGAGATTGTAAGAGTTTTCTAACATTTTAACATCTAAAAAACAATACAGACTATACTCTTCTATCTTAATGATTCCCTCAAATCATAAATACTCATTCTCATGCATAATCTCATTCCAAGAAAGAGCATAACAAAAAAGAAAACAAGTATAAAGATCGGTTTCAAATAGCAACCATATCTTGATCAGTGTTTAATAGTGAACAGCATCGCAATTCGAAATCACCATCACGTATTTTAGCAGAAAAGGTTACTATATATCTTAAAAGATAAATTACTATCGCATGGAATTAATGTACAGCTGCATTGCAAAACCGATACAATCATATTAAAGGATCAGAACATGGGAAGTTGATACAGGCCAAAAACTGTCAAGGTGATGAAATCGAGGCCCATATCCGAACAAGTAAATCAAACAAGATTCAAATAGTAAAGAACAACTACAGGGTGGAGAAGCCAAGCATTACAAAAGCTCAAGTTTTTGGATTTCAAATGACCATAAATCCCTTCTTAGAAATACGTTCAAACAAACAGAGCATTGAATACAGGGCAATCTACACCTTCAAAAGGAAATGAAGGGCACTCAAATGCACTTGCAGCAGGCAAAAAATGGATATTATGCAAGTTCTCACCTCTCTTGGCTAGAAACCCTCTTTCATTTACAAGATTTTCTCCATGAACTATGGCGACTAGAGGGCATTGTTGGTTGCCGGTGTGAGATGGTCCGGACGGAATCACTGATTGGGACGAAGACAGGAGGAAGAGGGAAAGAGAGAGTAGGGAGCCAAGGGAAGGAGAGAGGAAGCAAATAGGAAGGAGAGAGGGAGACGAGACAAAAGGAGAGAGGAATCGAGAGGGAAGGAGAGAGGAGGCGAGAGGGAAGGAGAGAGGAGGGACCGGAGAAGACAAGCAGAGAGGGAGAGGGCAACGAGAGGGAGAAAGAGTGAAAAAGGTGCGAGGCGGGAGTGGGAAACGAAGGTTAAGAGGGAAAATAAGGGGGAATCGGACGATGTCGTCACCAAAGAGGGGGTAAAACCGTCCAAGTGGGCTGTACGAACACCAAAATGGGAATATACGTGTATTTGTGTTTAAAATAGGCTAATACACATTTTAGCACACTTTTTTGGTAAAATTCCCAAATATATAAATGGTTATCAAATAACATTCCCATAATAAAACAATAAAATCCGAGATATCACTTTATTAAAGCAATTTGCTCCTGTCTACAGCTCCATCCTTAAATATTTCATCACTCGTACTCTTTAATAATTATCGGTGTGATTCACTTGATAATAAATTCTTAAGAATTCAATTCCATGAAACAGAGGGGCCCTTAAGAGAACACTTCTACGAAAGAAATTTTAAAAGCATCGAATGTTATTACGTTTCTAATCTAAAGCAATGACACAAAAGCTTTCGTAATCTTGTAATCAACATCTAAACTTTTTTTTTTTTTTTTTTTGACAAGCTTAGATTTGGAAACTTTCCAGACCTAACCAAAAAGCCGTAGGACTGTTGGAACTTGTCATGTCAAGCTCGATAACTTCTTAGGACCGCAGCAAAACACCCCATAGTCGTTCACATGCACAGAAAAGTTGTGATGTATCGACTACTAGATCATGTTTGTGAGTATAGAAATTTCTTTTTCTTGTGGTCCTGTTGAAATGAAGATTTTACTGGTTTCACTTATATTCTCAATCGTAGATATTAGGATCTCCGTTTTTTAAGGTAACAAATTTTGGTAAGCTTACTTTGCTTGCTAAGTAAAGTGAAAGGCTAATACGTGAGACATTAAAAGGAGATGGTGAAATAAAAAAAATATTAGATTTCGAATTCCATCTCTTCCATAAAAAGAGGTAAAAAAGATGTACACACTCTCATGCTAGTGAATGATAAAAAAAGGCTAGGGGTGTTCATTGACGAGGCAGGGCCATTCCAAGGAATGTCCAACAGCCACTTCTAAACTAGAAACCTAACCCTGGCCCAAGCATGAGTCAGGCCTGAAGTTTTTGGTCTGAACACAAGCTGCATGGGAATCATGAGCCCGAGCCCCAACCTATGTTAGACCTATAGAACAGAAAAATGAGTTTCTTACCATGTCCTAGGACAGCTCAGCTGCTCTGGTCATATCACCTCCTGTGAGAGGTCATGGTTTTGAGCCTCAACAATACTGTTCCCTCCCTCCCTCATAAATATATAGATATATATATATATATATATATTTGTGTATACGTATGTGTAAATATAAATTTGGGCCGAGAGTGGATTTCGGCTCTCAACCGAAAAGTGCAAATAGAAAAAAAAACCATGAGCTCGGCCCATCTATTAAAAACAAAACCCCATGCCCAAAGCCCAATCCATGAGCTCCCATACAAATAAAAATACTATTCTTTTTAAGTGGAAAAATAAAAATGCTACTCTCTCACCTTTTAATTCTACTACACCCTCAGTTTTGTTCTCTCTTTGATTAAACTTTTACGTCACTTTACCGGTAAAGCAAATCAATGATTTATTTTATGTTTATTGTGATTTGATATTATCTCTCCCAATTGTTATTCACACATGTCCATCCTTCATTTTGTGGAAATAAGCCCCGACCCATGAACCACCAACAAGCAAAAGAAGGGAGAAGAGGACAAAAAATCGGATTGAAAGATTTCTGCCATATGTACCTACAACATATTTGCAATTTCCAGTTTTCCTCTGAGAATGGAGGAAAACTGGAAAATCGATTTTACTGCCGATGTGAGCAGCGGTAAAGATATAATTGCCAGATTTCCTCCACTCAGAGCGGAGGAAAACTGGAAAATTCATTTTATCGCCGATGAGAGCTACGGTGAAGCTGCAATTTCAAGATTACCTTCTCTTAGAGCTGAGGAAACCTGGAAAAAATAAAATTTGCAGCCAATGAGAGCAGCGGTAAAGAAGCAATTGCCCATTTTCCTCCTCCCAGAGTGGAGGAAAACTGGAAAATGCGAGTTTACCGCCCTTGCAAGCGGCGATAAAGCTGTGTGAGTGTCGATATAAAATGACAAGACCTCTCCAATTCCAATTAACAAAAAATAAAATTAAAGAATCAATAGTTTAATTTTTTCTTATAGCACATAACAAATGAACTCCCATATGATATGAATGGAGAGAAAAAAATCACACAAGCTGGCTTTGGCTATTGACTCATGTTGAATTGAATTTCTAGGTTTTTGAATATATATACTGCCCCAGAAATAAAAGTAGAAATATCCAAATGGACATCAAATAACATCCCCATAGTCTAACAATAAAATCCGAGATATCACTATATTAAAGCGATTTGCTCATGTCTACAACTCCATCCTTAAATCTTTCATCACTCGTACTCTTTAATGATCATCTGTGTGATTCACTTGATAATAAATTCTTAAGAATTGAATTCCATGAAACAGAGGGGCCCTTAAGAGAGCACTTGTGTCGCGACCCCGGACCGGGGGCCCCGGGACCGCGACGGGGGTGGTGTGGTGTGGTGAACCACCCCTTAGTAATAATGATGATTATACATTCCTTTAATTTCCCACAGGTTTCCGCGGTGAGGATTCCTCATACACTCATAGAACATTTATATAGGTGCGGAAGCGTGTAGCAAATCAAACTTTTAATCCATTTACAACAAATCAGACTGTTAATACACAGGTATGACAGGATGTCAGAGTGAGCAATGATCTCATTAGCATTCCCAAATATTTAAGTTAAAATTTAGACAAGAGAACAAGTTAATTAACATTCCCCAAAAATAAAGGCCAACAAAGGCCAGTACAACCCAAAAATATAAACCAGTATCATTCTCAAAATTCCCAAAATGTTCGCAGCTCCGAGCTAAACCGAATGTCTACATGACATCGTCGGCTTGCCACTCCACTAAACGTTGCGGTTCACCGACCGCCTCCTCTGGCTCCTCCTCAAGGGCAAAGACAGGAGCTGGACCTGAGTACCACAAAAATGGGTCAGACACGACGGTCTGGCAGGTGGGTGAATAGATAATACCGAGAAAGAAATCAAAGTATATCATAGTTAGAATGAAAACTGTCATAAAACAGGATGCATAGTTCATTTAAAGTAAAGATGCAATACAAATCATGCGGGGTATTCAAGGTACAGGAACTGACTAGGTGGCAACCACACTAAAGCTACATCCTCTCTATCACTAAAGTGATGAGAGCACATTCAGTGCATTGGGCTCAATCACACGAAGTGACGAGAACCAATATTATAAACATATATATATATATATACATATAGCTAGGCAAGACCACGGCCGCGGAAGCGGGTAACGGGACAGTACGGGATCCAAGTTGCAACTGGCGGGAGCACAGGGGGAGACCCAAGTCAGTTGATCAGACTGACAAGGATGTCCAAGCTTAGTGGTGCCGACTCTTAGGTTACATGATAAATCAAAACATATACAAAACTGTATCAATATAAAACATACGGGCAAACGGGGCATTGTGCTCGTAGGCACACATGTCATATTATTATCCATACATGCATAAACGGGGCTGGGGAAACACATCGGTGTATAAATCGGAATCTGAGACAAAACCATTAAGATCGGGTAATTATATATATAATTTGAGTAAAACAAAGCAATAGTTTCTAATATCATTAGGGACTAAATATTGAGGCTTCCATATTCAAGCAACATGTATACGGATCTTGTATGTCCATATTACCCTAAATATGGTACTCGAATGATAGAGGACATACTAAGTTTCCTTATGCGCGTCGATGAATCTAAAAGTCTCAATACCTTTTCCGAAATGGTGTTTCTATCTATGTCAATCTCCTTATGTCATCCCCTGGGTCTTTCCAAGGTGGTAGGGCATCAGAACAACCCATCCAAGCCTTTAAATACCATATCTGAAACCAATGGAAAGGACTCAGGAATTCTGGGTAAAACTCGGTCACCTGTCGGTCAGATGGCGGTTAGCCGCCGAGGTGATCGGCGGTTAGCCGTTGGCTGACCGCAGAGCTGACCGCGACTCACCCTGCTAAAATGTAGCATTCTGTATTTCTAACCGCGCCTCACGGCTACCTAGCGGTCACTGGGGTTTTTGGGGTGGCGGTTAGCCGCGAGCTGACCGCGCGGCTGACCGCGGTTCGCCTGTCAAAATGCAGCATTCTGTGTTTCTAACCGCATCTGGGTCGGCTAGCCGCCGGTCGCCTGTCGGCTAGCCGCCGAGGTGACCGCCCGCTGACCGCCCAGCTGCGGGAACTACACATCAGGTGCAGATTTCGGTCATTTCTCTCCCAAACCATCTCATCTTCATTCCGACCATTTTCTGATGTGGAATGGGTCCATTCCCTTCCATTTAACCTTTGAACCTATCCACCAACTACCATTCCACCAATGTATTAATTCACCTACCAATCCAAATTCCATTTAATGCAAGTACAATACCATTTAAGAAGCTCATAATGACCCAAAATAAACTTTGATGAGAATGCATATATTCACATAAAACTACTAAGGGAAAACCATGTCACTAAATACATTTCTAAAACATTATGAAACATAATAACTCAAATGACATATGAATAGTAAAAATCCACATTTTTGACAAAGTAAGAACTTATCCAAATCAAATCTATTCATCCACTTGCCTTGGTCTCCAAGTAGGCTAATCAATCTCTAATCCTTCAATCAAGCTCAAAATCTACAATCTACACAAAATCCCCAAAAATACAATCATTACAAGCCCTAAAAGGCAAAACTATGAAATAGAAAGGAATAACTTCCAATAATGGAAATGAAGCATCTTCAAGACTAGAAGAATCCAAATCTAAGAGATAAGAAGAAGAGCTTACATGGAGGTTCTTCAAATACACAAGGCTTGTTCAAAGAGGGTCCTTGAATGGCGATTTCTCTCTAAAAATGGTACCAAGAAGGAGCTCTCATGGAGGGGAAGAAGATTGTAGCATCCACTTAGCCTTTAGCAAGAGATTTGAGAGAGATTGAGAGATGAAGAAGCAAGGAGCAAAGAGGTCGAAGAAAAACCCTAGGATGGCTGGGATACCTTGTTCTCAAGAAATTGCAAGAAGAGGAAGAAGAAGAAGACTTCCCCTTATATAGCTAAGGCAATGGGTCCCACAACTTAAAAGTCTAAAATGGGCTAGAACATCATTCTACGGGCTTCGGATGGATTCGACGAATAAGGAAGAATCGATCGTCGAAATTTCTACTTTCCAAAAAGTATATATTTTACAAGTTTCGGAGACATTGAAAATGGTGTCCAGATTTTTGTGTAAAAAGACTGTTTTACCCCTATCAATGGTAAAATCGGGTTTAGAGGTCTCGAATGGAAACGGAGCAAATACGAAAGTTGTTGGGAATCATAAAATACACTCAACGGAGCAATTTACCGATTTCCAGAATTATGACTAAATCCCCAAAACTAATCAAGACACAAGAAAAGGAACCCCCAAAGGGCCCCACTAGATCCAAAAGAGTTTCCAAAATTATTCAAAGCTATAAAAAGCTATTCTAATCCAGATTAACCCATTTCTACTAATCTCACTTATAACTAAAACACGTCTTAATTAACACTAATCGGAAACTCTCGGGGCGGGGTCTTACATCCTCCACCCCTTAGGGCATTTGGTCCACCAAATGAAATAAAATAACTAACCTCGGGTAGTAGATGCGGATACTTCTTTTGAACTTGATCCCGTAATTCCCACGTTGCCTCTTCAGGTCCGTGATTTTCCCAAAGCACTTTCACCCATTGTATAGTCCTTGTCCTCAGTTCTTGTTCCTTCGTATCGATGATCTGAATAGGCTTCTCGACGTAGGTGGCATCTTCTCTGATCTCTAACGGTTCATGACGGAGTACATGTGATGGGTCGGGGACGTACTTTTTCAACATAGACACATGGAACACATTGTGTACGCCGGAAAGCTCAGGTGGTAAGGCTAATCTGTAAGCCACGTCACCAATCTTGCTCACGATATCATAGGGTCCAATGTATCGCCGAGATAATTTGCCTCTCTGTCCGAATCTCAGGGTTCCTCTAGTAGGTGACACCTTCAAGAAAACCTTATCTCCTTCCTTAAAGTGTAAGTCCCTGCGATGAGAGTCTGCATAACTCTTCTGTCTACTCCGGGCTACTTTCAGACGTTCTTGGATCAACTTGACTTTGTCGCTGGTTTCACTCACCATAGTCGGTCCATGAAAACTGCGAACGCCTACTTCTTCCCAACAAACTGGAGTTCTACACCTCCTACCATACAATGCCTCAAAAGGCCCCATCCCAATTCTCGAATGATAACTGTTGTTGTAGGCAAATTCGCAAAGCGGTAGGGTCTCATCCCATTGGGTCTTGAAATCTAGCACACACGCTCGAAGCATATCTTCAAGGGTCTGAATTGTCCTTTCCGACTGACCATCTGTTTGTGGGTGATACGCGGTGCTGAACTGAAGCTTTGTTCCCATCGACTCATGCAAAGTCTTCCAAAATCTCGAGACGAATCTGCTATCTCTATCCGAAGTAATGGAGACTGGCTGCCCTTGACGGCTGACAATCTCGTTGACAAATAACTCTGCGAGAGGTAACATATGCATTTTCTCTCCGGTTTTCATGGGAATGAAATGAGCTGATTTGGTGAGACGGTCCACAATGACCCATATGGAGTTGTTCCCTTTTCTGGTCCTTGGCAATCCTGAGATGAAATCCATGGTAATATGTTCCCACTTCCACTCTGGGATCTCTAATGGCTGCAACAACCCTGGAGGTCTTTGATGCTCTGCCTTCACCAACTGACACGTCATACATCGAGAAACGAAAGCTGCTATTTCCCTCTTCGAGCCTCCGCATTACTGCTCCCTCCCTCCCTCATAAATATATATATATATATTTGTGTGTATACGTATGTGTATAGATAAGTTTGGGCCTGGAGTGGATCCCGGCTCTCAACCGATAAGTTCAAATAGAAAACAAATACCATCAGCGCGGCCCATCAATTAAAAACAAAACCCCATGCCCAGAGCCCAATCCATGAGCTCCCTTCCAAAAGAAAGAAATACTATTCTTTTTAAGAGGAAAAATAAAAATGCTACTCTCTCACCTTTTTAATTCTACTACACCCTTAGTTTTGTTCTCTCTTCAATTGATCTTTTACTTCACTTTTCCGGTAAAGTAAATCTATGATTTATTTTGTGTTTATTGTGATTTGATATTATCTCACCCAATTGTGATTCACACGTGTCCATCCTTCATTTTGTGGAAGTGAGCCTCGACCCATGACCCCGGAACAAGCAAAAGAAGGGAAAAGAGGATAAAAGATCGGATTGAAAGATTTTCGTCGTATGTACCCGTAGCGTATTTGCAATTTCGAGTTTTCCTCCTCTCTCAGAGGAGGAAAACTGGGAAATCAACTTTACCGCCCACGAGAGCAGCGGCAAAGCTGCAATTGCCAGATTTCCTCTACTCGGAGCGGAGGAAAACTGGAAAATCAACTTTACTGCCGATGAGAGCAGCGGCAAAGCTGCAATATCCAGATTTCCTCCTCTCAGAGCGGAGGAAAACAGGGAAGTCCAATTTACCGCCGATGAGAGCAGCGGTAAAGCTTCCATTGCCCGTTTTCCTCCTTCCAGAGTGGAGGAAAACTGGAAAGTGCGAGTTTACCGCCCTCGCAGGCTGCGGCAAAGCTGTATGAGTGTCCAAATTAAATCACTAGACCTGTCCATTTCCATTTAACATAAAATAAAATGGAAGAATCAATAGTTCCGTTTTTTCTTGTAGCCCATAGCTAGTGAACTCCCATATGATATGAATTGAGAGAAAAAAATCACACAAGCCGGCTTTGGCCGTTGACGCATGTTGAATAGAGTTTCTAGGTTTTTGAATATATATACAGCCCCAGAAATAAAAGTAGAAATATCCAAACGGTCATCAAATAACATCCCCATAGTCTAACAATAAAATCCGTGATATCACTCTATTAAAGCGATTTGCACATGTCTACAACTCCATCCTTAAATCTTTCATCACTCGTACTCTTTAATGATCATCTGTGTGATTCACTTGATAATAAATTCTTAAGAATTCAATTCCATGAAACAGAGGGGCCCTTAAGAGAGCACTTGTATGAAAGAAATTTTAAAGGTATCGAGTGTTATCACGTTTCTAATCTAAAGCAATGACACGAAAGCCTTTGTAATCCGGTAACATTCAGACTTTCTTTTTTTTTGTTTTTGACATGCCTAGATTTGGAAACTTCCCGGACCTAACCAACAAGCCGTAGGATTGTTGGAATCTGTCATGTCAAGCTCCATAACTACTTAGGACCGCAGCAAAACACCCATAGTCGTCCACATGCACAGAAAAGCTGTGATGTATGGACTACTAGATCATGTTTGCGAGTATAGAATTTCTTTTTTCTTGTTGTCCTGTTGAAATGAAGATTTTGCTGGTTTCACTTATATTCTCAACCGTAGATACTAGGATCTCTGGTTTTTTAAGGTAACAAATTTTGGTAAGCTTACTCTGCTTGCTAGGTAAAGTGAAGGGCTAATACGAGAGACAGTAAAGGGAGATGGTGAAATAAAAAAAATAATTAGGTTTCGATTTCCATCTCTTCCATCAAAAAAGGTAAAAAGGTCGTACACTCTCTCATGCCGGTGAATGATAAAAAAGAGTAGGGGTGTTCATTGACGAGGCAGGGCCATTCCGATCGAGGAATGTCCGCAGCCACTTCTAAACTAGAAGCCTAACCCTGGCCCAAGCATGAGTCAGGCCTAAAGTTGTTGGCCCGAACGTAGGCCGCATGGGAATCATGAAGCCCGAGCCCCAACCTATGTCAGACCTATAGAACAGAAAAATGAGTTTCTTGCCATGTCCTAGGACAGCTCAGCTGCTCTGGTCATATCACCTCCTGTGAGAGGTCATGGTTTCGAGCCTCCGCATTACTGCTCCCTCCCTCCCTCATAAATATATATATATATATATTTGTGTGTATACGTATGTGTATAGATAAATTTGGGCCCGGAGTGGATCACGGCTCTCAATCGATAAGTGCAAATAGAAAACAAATACCATCAGCTCGACCCATCAATTAAAAACAAAACCCCATGCCCAGAGCCCAATCCATGAGCTCCCTTACAAAAAAATAAAATAAAAAATACTATTCTTTTTAAGAGGAAAAATAAAAACGCTACTCTCTCACCTTTTTAATTCTACTACACCCTTAGTTTTGTTCTCTCTTTAATTGATCTTTTACTTCACTTTTCCGGTAAAGTAAATCTATGATTTATTTTGTGTTTATTGTGAATTGATATTATCTCACCCAATTGTTATTCACACCTGTCCACCCTTCATTTTGTGGAAGTGAGCCCTGACCCATGACCCAATAACAAGCAAAAGAAGGGAAAAGAGGATAAAAGATTAGATTGAAAGATTTCCGCCGTATGTATGCGCAGCGTATTTGCAATTTTCAGTTTTCCTCCTCTCTCAGCGGAGGAAAACTGGAGAATCAAATTTACCGCCAATGAGAGCAGCGGTAAAGCTGCAGTTGCCAGATCTCCTCCACTCGGAGCAGAGGAAATCTGGAAAATCAACTTTACCGCCGATGGGAGCAGCGGTAAAGCTGCAATTGCCAGATTTCCTCCTCTCAGAGCGGAGGAAAACTGCGAAATCCAATTTCCCGCCGATGAGAGCAGCGGTAAAGCTGCAATTGCCCGTTTTCCTCCTCCCAGAGTGGAGGAAAACTGGACAGTGCGAGTTTACCGCCCTCGCAGGCTGCGGCAAAGCTGTGTGAGTGCCCAGATAAAATCACAAGACCTTTCCATTTCCATTTAACGTAAAATAGAATGGAAGAATCGATAGTTCCGTTTTTTCTTGTAGCCCATAGCTAGTGAACTCCCAAATGATATGAATGGAGAGAAAAAAAGCACACAGGCCGGCTTTGGCCGTTGACGCATGTTGAATTGAGTTTCTAGGTTTTTGAATATATATACTGCCCCAGAAATAAAAGTAGAAATATCCAAACGGCCATCAAATAACATCCCCATAGTCTAACAATAAAATCCGTGATATCACTCTATTAAAGCGATTTGCTCATGTCTACAACTCCATCCTTAAATCTTTCATCACTCGTACTCTTTAATGATCATCTGTGTGATTCACTTGATAATAAATTCTTAAGAATTCAATTCCATGAAACAGAGGGGCCCTTAAGAGAGCACTTGTACGAAAGAAATTTAAAAAGCATCGAGTGTTATCACGTTTCTAATCTAAAGCAATGACACGAAAGCCTTTGTAATCTTGTAATCAACATCAAGACTTTATTTTTTTATTTTTTTGACATGCTTAGATTTGGAAACTTCCCGGACCTAACCAACAAGCCGTAGGACTGTTGGAACTTGTCATGTCAAGCTCGATAACTACTTTGGACCGCAGCAAAACACCCCATAGTTGTTCACATGCACAGAAAAGCTGTGATGTATGGACTACTAGATCATGTTTGCGAGTATAGAATTTCTTTTTTCTTGTTGTCCTGTTGAAATGAAGATTTTGCTGGTTTCACTTATTTTCTCAACCGTAGATACTAGGATCTCTGGTTTTTTAAGGTAACAAATTTTGGTAAGCTTACTCTGCTTGCTAAGTAAAGTGAAGGGCTAATACGGGAGACATTAAAGGGAGATGGTGAAAAAAGGTCAAGAAGACGTAGACTCTCTCATGCCGGTGAATGATAAAAAAGAGTAGGGGTGCTCGTTGACGAGGCAGGGCCATTCCGATCGAGGAATGTCCAGCAGCCACTTCTAAACTAGAAGCCTAACCTTGGCCCAAGCATGAGTCAGGCCTGAAGTTGTTGGCCCGAACGCAGGCCGCATGGGAATCATGAAGCCCGAGCCCCAACCTATGTCAGACCTATAGAACAGAAAAATGAGTTTCTTGCCGTGTCCTAGGACAGCTCAGCTGCTCTGGTCATATCACCTCCTGTGAGAGGTCACGGTTTCAAGCCTCCGCATTACTGCTCCCTCCCTCCCTCATAAATATATATATATATATTTATATTTGTGTGCATACGTATTTGTATAGATAAATTTGGGCCCGGAGTGGATCCCGGCTCTCAACCGATAAGTTCAAATAGAAAGCAAATACCATCAGCTCGGCCCATCGATTAAAAACAAAACCCCATGCCCAGAGCCCAATCCATGAACTCCCTTACAAAAAAAAAAAAAATACTATTCTTTTTTAGAGGAAAAATAAAAATGCTACTCTCTCACCTTTTTAATTCTACTACACCCTTAGTTTTGTTCTCTCTTTAATTGATCTTTTACTTCACTTTTCCGGTAAAGTAAATCTATGATTTATTTTGTGTTTATTGTGATTTGATATTATCTCACCCAACTATTATTCACACCGGTCCATCCTTCATTTTGTGGATGTGAGCCCCGACCGATGACCCAACAACAAGCAAAAGAAGGGAAAAGAGGATAAAAGATCTGATTGAAAGATTTCCGCCGTATGTACCCGCAGCGTATTTGCAATTTCCTGTTTTTCTCCTCTCTCAGCGGAGGAAAACTGAAGAATAGACTTTACCACCGATGAGAGTAGCGGTAAAGCTGCAATTGCCCGTTTTCTTCCTCCCAGAGTGGAGGAAAACTGGACAGTGCGAGTTTACCGCCCTCGCACACTCTGGCAAAGCTGTGTGAGTGTCTAAATAAAATCACAAGACCTTTCCACTTCCATTTAACATAAAATAGAATGGAAGAATCCATAGTTCCGTTTTTTCTTGTAGCCCATAGCTAGTGAACTCCGATATGATATGAATGGAGAGAAAAAAATCACACAAGCCGGCTTTGGCCGTTGAAGCATGTTGAATTGAGTTTCTAGGTTTTTGAATATATATACTGCCCCAGAAATAAAAGTAGAAATATCCAAACGGCCGTCAAATAACATCCCCATAGTCTAACAATAAAATCCGAGATATGACTCTATTAAAGCGATTTGCTCATGTCTACAACTCCATCCTCAAATCTTTCATCTTTGTACTCTTTAATGATCATCTGAGTGATTCACTTCATAATAAATTCTTAAGAATTCAATTCCATGAAACAGAGGGGCCCTTAAGAGAGCACTTGTATGAAAGAAATTTTAAAAGCATCGGGTTTTATCACGTTTCTAATCTAAAGCGCTGACATGAAAGCCTTTGTAATCCTGTAATCAACATCTAGACTCTATTTATTTATTTATTTTTGACATGCTTAGATTTGGAAACTTCTCGGACCTAACCAACAAGCCGTAGGACTGTTGGAACTTGTCATGTCAAGCTCGATAACTACTTAGGACCGCAGCAAAACACCCCATAGTCGTTCACATGCACAGAAAAGTTGTGATGTATGGACTACTAGATCATTTTTGCGAGTATAGAATTTCTTTTTTCTTGTTGTCCTGTTGAAATGAAGATTTTGCTGGTTTCACTTATATTCTCAACCGTAGATACTAGGATCTCTGGTTTTTTAAGGTAACAAATGTTGGTAAGCATACTCTGCTTGCTAAGTAAAGTGAAGGGCTAATACGAGAGACATTAAAGGGAGATGGGGAAATAAAAAAAACAATTAGGTTTCGATTTCCATTTCTCCTATAAAAAAAGGTAAAAAAGACGTACACTCTCTCATGCCGGTGAATGATAGAAAAGAGTAGGGGTGTTCGTTGACGAGGCAGGGCCTTTCCAATCAAGGAATGTCCAGTAGCCACTTCTAAACTAGAAGCCTAACCCTGGCCCAAGCATGAGTCAGGCCTGAAGTTGTTGGCCCGAGCGCAGGCCGCATGGGAATCATGAAGCCCGAGCCCCAACCTATGTCAGACCTATAGAACAGAAAAATGAGTTTCTTGCCATGTCCTAGGACAGCTCAGCTGCTCCGGTCATATCACCTCCTGTGAGAGGTCATGGTTTCGAGCCTCCGCATTACTGCTCCCTCCCTCCCTCTTAAATATATGTATTTATATATATTTGTGTGTATACGTATGTGTATAGATCAATTTGGGCCCGGAGTGGATTCCGGCTCTCAACCGATAAGTTCAAATAGAAAACAAATACCATCAGCTCGGCCCATCAATTAAAAACAAAACCCCATGCCCAGAGCCCAATCCATGAGCTCCCTTACAAAAAAAAAAAAAATACTATTCTTTTTAAGAGGAAAAATAAAAATGCTACTCTCTCACCTTTTTAATTCAACTGCACCCATAGTTCTGTTCTCTCTTTAATTGATCTTTTACTTCATTTTTCCGGTAAAGTAAATCTATGATTTATTTTGTGTTTATTGTGAGTTGATATTATCTCACCCAATTGTTATTCACACCTGTCCATCCTTCATTTTGTGGAAGTGAGCCCCGACCCATGACCCAACAACAAGCAAAAGATGGGAAAAGAGGATAAAAGATCGGATTGAAAGATTTCCGCCGTATGTACTCGGAGCGTATTTGAAATATCCAGTTTTCCTCCTCTCTCAGCGGAGGAAAACTGGAGAATCAACTTTACCGCCGATGAGAGCAGCGGTAAAGCTGCAGTTGGCAGATTTCCGCCACTTGGAGCGGAGGAAAACTGCAAAATCAACTTTACCGCCGATGGGAGCAGCAGTAAAATTGCAATTCCCAAACTTCGTCCTCTCAGAACGGAGGAAAACTGGAGAATCAACTTTACCGCCGATGAGAGCAGCGGTAAAGCTGTAATTGCCCGTTTTCCTCCTCCCAGAGTGGAGGAAAACTGGACAGTGCGAGTTTACCGCCCTCGCAGGCTGCGGCAAAGCTGTGTGAGTGTCCAAAAAAAATCACAAGACCTTTCCATTTCCATTTAACATAAAATAAAATGGAAGAATCGATAGTTCCGTTTTTTCTTGTAGCCCATAGCTAGTGAACTCCCATATGATATGAATTGAGAGAAAAAAATCACACAAGCCAGCTTTGGCCGTTAACGCATGTTGAATTGGGTTTCTAGGTTTTTGAATATATATACTGCCCCAGAAATAAAAGTAGAAATATCCAAACGGCCATCAAATAACATCCCCACACTCTAATAATAAAATCCGAGATATCACTCTATTAAAGCGATTTGCTCATGTCTACAACTCCATCCTTAAATCTTTCATCACTCATACTCTTTAATGATCATCTGTGTGATTCACTTGATAATAAATTCTTAAGAATTCAATTTCATGAAACAGAGGGGCACTTAAGAGAGCACTTGTATGAAAGAAATTTTAAAGGCATCGAGTGTTATCACGTTTCTAATCTAAAGCAATGACACGAAAGCCTTTGTAATCCTGTAACATCCAGACTTTCTTTTTTTTTGTTTTTGACATGCCTAGATTTGGAAACTTCCCGGACCTAACCAACAAGCCATAGGACTGTTGGAGCTTGTCATGTCAAGCTCCATAACTACTTAGGACCGCAACAAAACACCCATAGTCGTCCACATGCACAGAAAAGCTGTGATGTATGGACTACTAGATCATGTTTGCGAGTATAGAATTTCTTTTTTCATGTTGTCCTGTTGAAATGAAGATTTTGCGGGTTTCACTTATATTCTCAACCGTGGATACTAGGATCTCTGGTTTTTTAAGGTAACAAATTTTGGTAAGCTTACTCTGCTTGCTAAGTAAAGTGAAGGGCTAATACGGGAGACATCAAAGGGAGATGGTGAAATAAAAAAAATATTAGGTTTCGATTTCCATCTCTTCCATCAAAAAAGGTAAAAAAGACGTACACTCTCTCATGCCGGAGAATGATAAAAAAGAGTAGGGGTGTTCGTTGACGAGGCAGGGCCATTCCGATCCAGGAATGTCCAGCAGCCACTTCTAAATTAGAAGCCTAACCCTGTCCCAAGCATGAGTCAGGCCTGAAGTTGTTGGCCCGAACGCAGGCCGCATGGGAATCATGAAGTCCGAGCCCCAACCTATGTCAGACCTATAGAACAGAAAAATGAGTTTCTTGCCATGTCCTAGGACAGCTCAGCTGCTCTGGTCATATCACCTCCTGTGAGAGGTCATGGTTTTGAGCCTCCGCATTACTGCTCCCTCCCTCCCTCATAAATATATATATTTGTGTGTATACGTATGTGTATAATTAAATTTGGGCACGGAGTGGATCCCGGCTCTCAACCGATAAGTGCAAATAGAAAACAAATACCATCAGCTCGGCCCATC
Organism: Persea americana; assembly: GCA_029852735.1. Classification (NCBI taxonomy): domain Eukaryota; kingdom Viridiplantae; phylum Streptophyta; class Magnoliopsida; order Laurales; family Lauraceae; genus Persea; species Persea americana. Next base: position 4,745,694 of record CM056819.1, read on the forward strand.
AATTAAAAACAAAACCCCATGCCCAGTGCCCAATCCATGAGCTCCCTTACAAAAAAAAAAAAAAAATACTATTCTTTTTAAGAGGAAAAATAAAAATGCTACTCTCTCACCTTTTTAATTCTACTACACCCTTAGTTTTGTTCTCTCTTTAATTGATCTTTTACTTCACTTTTCCGGTAAAGTAAATCTATGATTTATTTTGTGTTTATTGTGAATTGATATTATCTCACCCAATTGTTATTCACACCTGTCCATCCTTCATTTTGTGGAAGTGAGCCCGACCCATGACCCAACAACAAGCAAAAGAAGGGAAAAGAGGATAAAAGATCGGGTTGAAAGATTTCCGCCCTATGTACCCGCAGCGTCTTTGCCATTTCCAGTTTTCCTCCTCTCTCAACAGAGGAAAACTGAAAAATCCAATTTACCGCCGACGAGAGCAGCGGTAAAGCTGCAATTGCCCGTTTTCCTCCTCCTAGAGTGGAGGAAAACTGGAAAGTGCGAGTTTACCGCCCTCGCAGGCTGCGGCAAAGCTGTGTGAGTGTCCAAATAAAATCACAAGACCTTTCCATTTCCATTTAACATAAAATAAAATGGAAGAATCGATAGTTCTATTTTTTCTTGTAGCCTATAGCGAGTGAACTCCCATATGATATGAATTGAGAGAAAAAAATCACACAAGCCGGCTTTGGCCGTTGACGCATGTTGAATTGAGTTTCTAGGTTTTTGAATAAATATATTGCCCCAGAAATAAAAGTAGAAATATCCAAACGGCCATCACATAACATCCCCGTAGTCTAACAATGAAATCCGAGATATCACTCTATTAAAGCGATTTGCTCATGTCCACAACTCCACCCTTAAATCTTTCATCACTCGTACTCTTTAATGATCATCGGTGTGATTCACTTGATAATAAATTCTTAAGAATTCAATTCCATGAAACAGAGGGGCCCTTAAGAGAGCACTTGTATGATAGAGATTTTAAAAGCATCGAGTGTTATCACGTTTCTAATCTAAAGCAATGACACGAAAGCCTTTGTAATCCTCTAATCAACATCTAAACTGTATTTTTTTTTTTTGACCTGCTTAGATTTGGAAACTTCCCGGACCTAACCGACAAGCCGTAGGACTGTTGGAACTTGTCATGTCAAGCTCGATAACTACTTAGGACCGTAGCAAAACACCCCATAGTCGTTCACATGCACAGAAAAGCTGTGATGTATGGACTACTAGATCATGTTTGCGAGTATAGAATTTCTTTTTTCTTGTTGTCCTGTTGAAATGAAGATTTTGCTGGTTTCACTTATATTGTCAACCGTAGATTCTAGGATCTCTGATTTTTTAAGGTAACAAATCTTGGTAAGCTTACTCTGCTTGCTAAGTAAAGTGAAGGGCTAATACGAGAGACATTAAAGGGAGATGGTGAAATAAAAAAAATATTAGGTTTCGATTTCCATCTCTTCCATCAAAAAAGGTAAAAAAGACGTACACTCTCTCCTGCCGGAGAATGATAAAAAAGAGTATGGGTGTTCATTGACGAGGCAGGGCCATTCCGATCCAGGAATGTCCAGCAGCCACTTCTAAACTAGAAGCCTTACCCTGGCCCAAGCATGAGTCAGGCCTGAAGTTGTTGGCCCGAACGCAGGCCTCATGGGAATCATGAAGCCCGAGCCCCAACCTTTGTCAGATCTATAGAACAGAAAAATGAGTTTCTTGCCATGTCCTAGGACAGCTCAGCTGCTCTGGTCATATCACCTCCAGTGAGTGGTCATGGTTTCGAGCCTCCGCATTATTGCTCCCTCCCTCCCTCATAAATAAATATATATATTTATATTTGTGTGCATACGTATTTGTATAGATAAATTTGGGCCCGGAGTGGATCCCGGCTCTCAACCGATAAGTTCAAATAGAAAACAAATACCATCAGCTCGGCCCATCAATTAAAAACAAAACCCCATGCCCAGAGCCTAATCCATGAGCTCCCTTACAAAAAAATAAAAAATACTATTCTTTTTAAGAGGAAAAATAAAAATGCTACTCTCTTACCTTTTTAATTCTACTACACCCTTAGTTTTGTTCTCTCTTTAATTGATCTTTTACTTCACTTTTCCGGTAAAGTAAATCTATGATTTATTTTGTGTTTATTGTGAATTGATATTATCTTACCCAATTGTTATTCACACCTGTCCATCCTTCTTTTTGTGGAAGTGAGCCCCGACCCATGACCCAACAACAAGCAAAAGAAGGGAAAAGAGGATAAAAGATCGGATTGAAAGATTTCCGCCGGATGTACCCGCAGCGTATTTGCAATTCCCCATTTCCCTCCTCCCAGAGTGGAGGAAAACTGGAAAGTGCGAGTTTACCGCCCTCGCAGGCTGCAGCAACGTTGTGTGAGTGTCTAAATAAAATTACAAAAACCTTTCCATTTCCATTTAACATAAAATAAAATGGAAGAATAAGTAGTTCCCTTTTTTCTTGTAGCCCATAGCTAGTGAACACCCATATGATATGAATGGAGAGAAAAAAATCACACAAGCCGGCTTTGGCCGTTGAAGCATGTTGAATTGAGTTTCTAGGTTTTTGAATATATATACTGCCCCAGAAATAAAAGTAGAAATATCCAAACGGCCATCAAATAACATCCCCATTGTCTAACAATAAAATTCGAGATATCACTCTGTTAAAGCGATTTGCTCATGTCCACAACTCCATCCTTAAATCTTTCATCACTCGTACTCTTTAATGATCACCTATGTGATTCACTTGATAATAAATTCTTAAGAATTCAATTCCATGAAACAGAGGGGCCCTTAAGAGAGCACTTGTATGAAAGAAATTTTAAAAGCATGGAGTGTTATCACGTTTCTAATCTAAAGCAATGACACGAAAGCCTTTGTAATCCTGTAATCAACATCTAGACTTTATTTATTTATTTTTTTTTGACATGCTTTGATTTGGAAGCTTCCCGAACCTAACCAACAAGCCCTAGGACTGTTGGAACTTGTCATGTCAAGGTCCATAACTACTTAGGACCGCAGCAAAACACCCCATAGTCGTTCACATGCACAGAAAAGCTGTGATGTATGGACTACTAGATCATGTTTGAGAGTATATAATTTCTTTTTTCTTGTTTTCCTGTTGAAATGAAGATTTTGCTGGTTTCACTTATATTCTCAACCGTTGATACTAGGATCTCTGGTTTTTTAAGGTAACAAATTTTGGTAAGCTTACTCTGCTTGCTAAGTAAAGTGAAGGGCTAATACCAGAGACATTAAAGGTAGATGGTGAAATAAAAAAATATTACGTTTCGATTTCCATCTCTTCCATCAAAAAAAGTAAAAAAGACGTACACTCTCTCATGCCGGTGAATGATAAAAAAGAGTAGGGGTGTTCGTTGACGAGGCAGGGCCATTCCGATCCAGGAATGTCCAGCAGCCACTTCTAAACTAGAAGCCTAACCCTGGCACAAGCATGAGTCAGGCCTGAAGTTGTTGGCCCCAACACAGGCCGCATGGGAATCATGAAGTCTGAGCCCCAACCTATGTCAGACCTATAGAACAGAAAAATGAGTTTCTTGCCATGTCCTAGAACAGCTCAGCTGCTCTGGTCATATCACCTCCTGTGAGAGGTCATGGTTTCGAGCCTCCGCATTAATGCTCCCTCCCTCCCTCCTAAATATATATATATATATATATATTTGTGTGCATACGTATGTGTACAGATAAATTTGGGCCCGGATTGGATCCCGGCTCTCAACCGATAAGTTCAAATAGAAAACAAATACCATCAGCTCGGCCCATCAATTAAAAACAAAACCCCTTGCCCAGAGCCCAATCCATGAGCTCCCTTACAAAAAAAAAAAAATACGATTCCATTTAAGAGGAAAAATAAAATGCTACTCTCTCACCTTTGTAATTCTACTACACCCTTAGTTTTGTTCTCTCTTTAATTGATCTTTTACTTCACTTTTCCGGTAAAGTAAATGTTTGATTTATTTTGTGTTTATTGTGATTTGATATTATCTCACCCAATTGTTATTCACACCTGTCCATCCTTCATTTTGTGGAAGTGAGCCCCGACCCATGACCCAACAACAAGCAAAAGAAGGGAAAAGAGGATAAAAGATTGGATTGAAAGATTTCTGCCGTATGTACCCGCAGCGTATTTGCAATTTCCAGTTTCCCTCCTCTCGCAGCGGAGGAAAATTGGAGAATCAGCTTTAAGGCTGATGAGAGCAGCGGTAAAGCTGCAGCTGCAAGATTTCCCCCACTCGGAGCGCCGGAAAACTGGAAAATCAACTTTACCGCCGATGGGAGCAGCGGTAACGCTGCAATTGCCCAATTTCCTCCTCTCAGAGCGGAGGAAAAATGGAAAATCCAATTTACTGCCGATGAGAGCAGCGGTAAAGCTGCGATTGCCAGTTTTCCTCCTCCCAAAGTGGAGGAAAACTGGAAAGTATGAGTTTACCGCCCTCGCAGGCAGCGGCAAAGCTGTGTGAGTGTCCAAATAAAATCACAAGACCTTTCCATTTCTATTTAACAAAAATAAAATGGAAGAATCAATAGTTCCATTTTTTCTTGTAGCCCATAGCTAGTGAACTCCCATATGATTTGAATGGAGAGAAAAAAATCACACAAGCCGGCTTTGGCCGTTGACGCATGTGGAATTGAGTTTCTATGTTTTTGAATATATATACTGCCCAGAAATAAAAGTAGAAATATCCAAACGGCCATCAAATAACATCCCCGTAGTCTAACAATAAAATTCGAGATATCACTCTATTAAAGCGATTTGCTCATGTCCACAACTCCATCCTTAAATCATTCATCACTCGTACTCTTTAATGATCATCTGTGTGATTCACTTGATAATAAATTCTTAAGAATTCAATTCCATGAAATAGAGGGGCCCTTAAGAGAGCACTTGTACGAAAGAAATTTTAAAAGGATCGAGTGTTATCACGATTTTAATCTAAAGCAATGACACGAAAGCCTTTGTAATCCTGTAATCAACATCTAGACTTTATTTATTTATTTATTTTTGACATGCTTTGATTTGGAAACTTCCCGGACCTAACCAACAAGCACTAGGACAGTTGGAACTTGTCATGTCAAGGTCGATAACTACTTAGGACCGCAGCAAAACACCCCATAGTCGTCCACATGCACAGAAAAGCTGTGATGTATGGACTACTAGATCATGTTTGCGAGTATATAATTTCTTTTTTCCTGTTGTCCTGTTGAAATGAAGATTTTGCTGGTTTCACTTATATTCTCAACCGTTGATACTAGGATCTCTGGTTTTTTAAGGTAACAAATTTTGGTAAGCTTACTCTGCTTGCTAAGTAAAGTGAAGGGCTAATACCAGAGACATTAAAAGGAGATGGTGAAATAAAAAAAAATATTAGGTTTCGATTTCCATCTCTTCCATCAAAAAAGGTAAAAAAGACGTACACTCTCTCGTGCCGGTGAATGATAAAAAAGAGTAGGGGTGTTCATTGACGAGGCAGGGCCATTTCGATCCAGGAATGTCCAGCAGCCACTTCCAAACTAGAAGCCTAACCCTGGCCCAAGCATGAGTCAGGCCTGAAGTTGTTGGCCCGAACGCAGGCCGCATGGGAATCATGAAGTCCGAGCCCCAACCTATGTCAGACCTATAGAACAGAAAAATGAGTTTCTTGCCATGTCCTAGGACAGGTCAGCTGCTCTGGTCATATCACCTCCTGTGAGAGGTCACGGTTTCAAGCCTCCGCATTACTGCTCCCTCCCTCCCTCATAAATATATATATATATATATTTGTGTGTATACGTATGTGTATAGATAAATTTGGGCCCGGAGTGGATCCCGGCTCTCAACCGATAAGTTCAAATAGAAAACAAATACCATCAGCTTGGCCCATCAATTAAAAACAAAACCCCATGCCCAGAGCCCAATCCATGAGCTCCCTTACAAAAAAAAAAAAAAAACGATTCCTTTTAAGAGGAAAAATAAAATGCTACTCTCTCACCTTTGTTATTCTACTACACCCTTAGTTTTGTTCTCTCTTTAATTGATCTTCTACTTCACTTTTCCGGTAAAGTAAATCTATGATTTATTTTGTGTTTATTGTGATTTGATATTATCTCACCCAATTGTTATTCACACCTGTCCATCATTCATTTTGTGGAAGTGAGCCCCGACCCATGACCCAACAACAAGCAAAAGAAGGGAAAAATAGGATAAAAGATCGGATTGAAAGATTTCTGCCGTATGTACCCGTAGTGTATTTGCAATTTCCAGCTTTCCTCCTCTCTCAGCGGAGGAAAACTGGAAAATTAAATTTACCGCCGATGGGAGCAGCGGTAAAGCTGCAATTGCGATATTTCCTCCTCTCAGAAAGGAGGAAAAGCGGAAAATCCAATTTACTGCCGATGAGAGCAGCGGTAAAGCTGCGATTGCCAGTTTTCCTCCTCCCAAAGTGGAGGAAAACTGGAAAGTGCGAGTTTACCGCCCTAGCAGGCAGCGGCAAAGCTGTGTGAGTGTCCAAATAAAATCACAAGACCTTTCCATTTCTATTTAACAAAAATAAAATGGAAGAATCAATAGTTCCATTTTTTCTTGTAGCCCATAGCTAGCGAACTCCCATATGATATGAATGGAGAGAAAAAAATCACACAAGCCGGCTTTGGCCGTTGACGCATGTCGAATTGAGTTTCTATGTTTTTGAATATATATACTGCCCCAGAAATAAAAGTAGAAATATCCAAACGGCCATCAAATAACATCCCCATAGTCTAACAATAAAATTCGAGATATCACTCTATTAAAGCGATTTGCTCATGTCCACAACTCCATCTTTAAATGTTTCATCACTCGTACTCTTTAATGATCATCTGTGTGATTCACTTGATAATAAATTCTTAAGAATTCAATTCCATGAAACAGAGGGGCCCTTAAGAGAGCACTTGTATGAGAGAAATTTTAAAAGCATCGAGTGTTATCACGTTTCTAATCTAAAGCAATGACACGAAAGCCTTTGTAATCCAGTAATCAACATCTAAACTTTATTTATTTATTTTTTTTGACGTGCTTAGATTTGGAAACTTCCCGGACCTAACCAACAAGCCCTAGGACTGTTGGAACTTGCCATGTCAAGGTCGATAACTACTTAGGACCGCAGTAAAACACCCCATAGTCGTTCACATGCACAGAAAAGTTGTGATGTATGGACTACTAGATCATGTTTGCGAGTATATAATTTCTTTTTTCTTGTTGTCCTGTTGAAATGAAGATTTTGCTGGTTTCACTTATATTCTCAACCGTCGATACTAGGATCTCTGGTTTTTTAAGGTAAAAAATTTTGGTAAGCTTACTCTGCTTGCAAAGTAAAGTGAAGGGCTAATACGAGAGACATTAAAGGGAGATGGTGAAATAAAAAAAATATTAGGTTTCGATTTCCATCTCTTCCATCAAAAAAGGTAAAAAAGACGTATACTCTCTCATGCCGGTGAATGATAAAAAAGAGTAGGGGTGTTCATTGACGAGGCAGGGCCATTCCGATCCAGGAATGTCCAGCAGGCACTTCCAAACTAGAAACCTAACCCTGGCCCAAGCATGAGTCAGGCGTAAAGTTGTTGGCCCGAACGCAAGCCGCATGGGAATCATGAAGCCCGAGCCCCAACCTATGTCAGACCAATAGAACAGAAAAATGAGTTTCTTGCCATGTCCTAGGACAGCTCAGCTGCTCTGGTCATATCACCTCCTGTCAGAGGTCATGGTTTCGAGCCTCCGCATTACTGCTCCCTCCCTCCCTCATAAATATATATATATATATATTTGTCTGCATACGTTTGTGTATAGATAAATTTCGGGCCGGAGTGGATCCCGGCTCTCAACCAATAAGTTCAAATAGAAAACAAATACCATCAGCTCGGCCTATCAATTAAAAACAAAACCCCATGCCCAGAACCCAATCCATGAGCTCCCTTACAAAAAAAAAAAAAAAAAAAAAAAAAGAAAACGATTCCTTTTAAGAGGAAAAGTAAAAATACTACTCTCTCACCCTTTTAATTCTACTACACCCTTAGTTTTGTTACACCCTTAGTTTTGTTCTCTCTTTAATTGATCTTTTACTTCACATTTCCGGTAAAGTAAATCTAAGATTTATTTTGTGTTTATTGTGATTTGATATTATCTCACCCAATTGTTATTCACACCCGTCCATCCTTCATTTTTTGGAAGTGAGCCCCGACCCAAGACCCAACAACAAGCAAAAGAAGGGAAAAGAGGATAAAAGGTCGGATTGAAAGATTTCTGCCGTATGTACCCGCAGCGTATTTGCAATCTCCAGTTTTCCTCCTCTCTCAGCGGAGGAAAACTGGGAATCAACTTTACCGCCGATGAGAGCAGCGGTAAAGCTGCAGCAGCCAGATTTCCTCCACTCGGACCGGAGGAAAACTGGAAAATCAACTTTACCGCCGATGGGAGCAGCGGTAGAGCTGCAATTGCCAGATTTCCTCCGCTCAGAGCAGAGGAAAACTGGAAAATCCAATTTACGGCCGCTGAGAGCAGCGGTAAAGCTGCAATTGCCCGTTTTCCTCCTCCCAGCGTGGAAGAAATCTGGAAAGTACGAGTTTACCGCCCTCGCAGGCTGCGGCAAAGCTGTGTGAGTGTCCAGATAAAATCACAAGACCTTTCCATTTCCATTTAACATAAAATAAAATGGAAGAATCAATAGTTCCGTTTTTTCTTGTAGCCCATAGCTTGTGAACTCCTATATGATATGAATGGAGAGAAAAAAATCACACAAGCCGGCTTTGGCTGTTGACGCATGTTGAATTGAGTTTCTAGGTTTTTGAATATATATACTGCCCAAGAAATAAAAGTAGAAATATCCAAACGGCCATCAAATAACATCCCCAGAGTCTAACAATAAAATCCGAGATATCACTCTATCAAAGCGATTTGCCCATGTGTACAACTCCATCCTTAAATCTTTCATCACTCGTACTCTTTGATGATCATCTGTGTGATTCACTTGATAATAAATTCTTAAGAATTCAATTCCATGAAACAGAGGGGCCCTTAAGAGAGCACTTGTATGAAAGAAATTTTAAAAGCAGCGAGTGCTATCACGTTTCTAATCTAAAGCAATGGCACAAAAGCCTTTGTAATCCTGTAATCAACATCGAAACTTTATTTATTTATTTATTTTTTGACATGCTTAGATTTCGAAACTTCCTGGACCTAACCAACAAGCCGTAGGACTGTTGGAACCTGTGATGTCAAGCTCGATAACTACATAGGACAGCAGCAAAACACCCATTAGTCGTTCACATGCACAGAAAAGCTATGATGTATGGACTAGTAGATCATGTTTGCGAGTATAGAATTTTTTTTCTTGATGTCCTGTTGAAATGAAGATTTTGCTGGTTTCACTTATATTCTCAACCGTAGATACTGGGATCTCTGGATTTTTAAGGTAACAAATTTTGGTAAGCTTACTCTGCTTGCTACGTAAAGTGAAGGGCGAATACGAGAGACATTAAAGGGAGATGGTGAAATAAAAAGAAATATTAGGTTTCGATTTCCATCTCTTCCATCAAAAAAGGCAAAAAAGACGTACACTCTCTCATGCCGGTGGATGATAAAAAAGAGTAGGGGTGTTCATTGACGAGGCAGGGCCATTCCGATCCAGGAATGTCCAGCAGCCACTTCTAAACAAGAAGCCTAACCCTGGCCCAAGCATGAGTCAGGCCTGAAGTTGTTGGCCCGAACGCAGGCCGCATGGGAATCATGAAGCCCGAGCCCCAACCTATGTCAGACCAATAGAACAGAAAAATGAGTTTCTTGCCATGTCCGAGGACAGCTCAGCTGCTCTGGTCATATCACCTCCTGTGAGAGGTCATGGTTTCGAGCCTCCGCATTACTGCTCCCTCCGTCCCTCCTAAATATATATATATATATTTGTGTGCATACGTATGTGTACAGATAAATTTGGGCCCGGATTGGATCCCGGCTCTCAACCGATAAGTTCAAATAGAAAACAAATACCATCAGCTCGGCCCATCAATTAAAAACAAAACCCCTTGCCCAGAGCCCAATCCATGAGCTCCCTTACAAAAAAAAAAAAATACGATTCCATTTAAGAGGAAAAATAAAATGCTACTCTCTCACCTTTGTAATTCTACTACACCCTTAGTTTTGTTCTCTCTTTAATTGATCTTTTACTTCACTTTTCAGGTAAAGTAAATGTTTGATTTATTTTGTGTTTATTGTGATTTGATATTATCTCACCCAATTGTTATTCACACCTGTCCATCCTTCATTTTGTGGAAGTGAGCCCCGACCCATGACCCAACAACAAGCAAAAGAAGGGAAAAGAGGATAAAAGATCGGATTGAAAGATTTCCGCCGTATGTACCCGTAGCGTATTTGCAATTTCCAGTTTCCCTCCTCTCGCAGCGGAGGAAAATTGGAGAATCAGCTTTAAGGCTGATGAGAGCAGCGGTAAAGCTGCAGCTGCAAGATTTCCCCCACTCGGAGCGCCGGAAAACTGGAAAATCAACTTTACCGCCGATGGGAGCAGCGGTAACGCTGCAATTGCCCAATTTCCTCCTCTCAGAGCGGAGGAAAAATGGAAAATCCAATTTACTGCCGATGAGAGCAGCGGCAAAGCTGCGATTGCCAGTTTTCCTCCTCCCAAAGTGGAGGAAAACTGGAAAGTATGAGTTTACCGCCCTCGCAGGCTGCGGCAAAGCTGTGTGAGTGTCCAAATAAAATCACAAGACCTTTCCATTTCTATTTAACAAAAATAAAATGGAAGAATCAATAGTTCCATTTTTTCTTGTAGCCCATAGCTAGTGAACTCCCATATGATATGAATGGAGAGAAAAAAATCACACAAGCCGGCTTTGGCCGTTGACGCATGTGGAATTGAGTTTCTATGTTTTTGAATATATATACTGCCCAGAAATAAAAGTAGAAATATCCAAACGGCCATCAAATAACATCCCCGTAGTCTAACAATAAAATTCGAGATATCACTCTATTAAAGCGATTTGCTCATGTCCACAACTCCATCCTTAAATCATTCATCACTCGTACTCTTTAATGATCATCTGTGTGATTCACTTGATAATAAATTCTTAAGAATTCAATTCCATGAAACAGAGGGGCCCTTAAGAGAGCACTTGTACGAAAGAAATTTTAAAAGGATCGAGTGTTATCACGATTTTAATCTAAAGCAATGACACGAAAGCCTTTGTAATCCTGTAATCAACATCTAGACTTTATTTATTTATTTATTTTTGACATGCTTTGATTTGGAAACTTCCCGGACCTAACCAACAAGCCCTAGGACAGTTGGAACTTGTCATGTCAAGGTCGATAACTACTTAGGACCGCAGCAAAACACCCCATAGTCGTTCACATGCACAGAAAAGTAGTGATGTATGGACTACTAGATCATGTTTGCGAGTATATAATTTCTTTTTTCTGGCTGTCCTGTTGAAATGAAGATTTTGCCGCTTTCACTTATATTCTCAACAGTTGATACTAGGATCTCTGGTTTTTTAAGGTAACAAATTTTGGTAAGCTTACTCTGCTTGCTAAGTAAAGTGAATGGCTAATACCAGAGACATTAAAAGGAGATGGTGAAATAAAAAAAATATTAGGTTTCGATTTCCATCTCTTCCATCAAAAAAGGTAAAAAAGACGTACACTCTCTCGTGCCGGTGAATGATAAAAAAGAGTAGGGGTGTTCATTGACGAGGCATGGCCATTTCGATCCAGGAATGTCCAGCAGCCACTTCCAAACTAGAAGCCTAACCCTGGCCCAAGCATGAGTCAGGCCTGAAGTTGTTGGCCCGAACGCAGGCCGCATGGGAATCATGAAGTCCGAGCCCCAACCTATGTCAGACCTATAGAACAGAAAAATGAGTTTCTTGCCATGTCCTAGGACAGGTCAGCTGCTCTGGTCATATCACCTCCTGTGAGAGGTCATGGTTTCAAGCCTCCGCATTACTGCTCCCTCCCTCCCTCATAAATATATATATATATATATTTGTGTGTATACGTATGTGTATAGATAAATTTGGGCCCGGAGTGGATCCCGGCTCTCAACCGATAAGTTCAAATAGAAAACAAATACCATCAGCTTGGCCCATCAATTAAAAACAAAACCCCATGCCCAGAGCCCAATCCATGAGCTCCCTTACAAAAAAAAAAAAAAAAGGATTCCTTTTAAGAGGAAAAATAAAATGCTACTCTCTCACCTTTGTTATTCTACTACACCCTTAGTTTTGTTCTCTCTTTAATTGATCTTCTACTTCACTTTTCCGGTAAAGTAAATCTATGATTTATTTTGTGTTTATTGTGATTTGATATTATCTCACCCAATTGTTATTCACACCTGTCCATCCTTCATTTTGTGGAAGTGAGCCCCGACCCATGACCCAACAACAAGCAAAAGAAGGGAAAAATAGGATAAAAGATCGGATTGAAAGATTTCCGCCGTATGTACCCGTAGTGTATTTGCAATTTCCAGCTTTCCTCCTCTCTCAGCGGAGGAAAACTGGAAAATCAAATTTACCGCCGATGGGAGCAGCGGTAAAGCTGCAATTGCGATATTTCCTCCTCTCAGAAAGGAGGAAAAGCGGAAAATCCAATTTACTGCCGATGAGAGCAGCGGTAAAGCTGCAATTGCCAGTTTTCCTCCTCCCAAAGTGGAGGAAAACTGGAAAGTGCGAGTTTACCGCCCTAGCAGGCAGCGGCAAAGCTGTGTGAGTGTCCAAATAAAATCACAAGACCTTTCCATTTCTATTTAACAAAAATAAAATGGAAGAATCAATAGTTCCATTTTTTCTTGTAGCCCATAGCTAGTGAACTCCCATATGATATGAATGGAGAGAAAAAAATCACACAAGCCGGCTTTGGCCGTTGACGCATGTCGAATTGAGTTTCTATGTTTTTGAATATATATACTGCCCCAGAAATAAAAGTAGAAATATCCAAACGGCCATCAAATAACATCCCCATAGTCTAACAATAAAATTCGAGATATCACTCTATTAAAGCGATTTGCTCATGTCCACAACTCCATCGTTAAATGTTTCATCACTCGTACTCTTTAATGATCATCTGTGTGATTCACTTGATAATAAATTCTTAAGAATTCAATTCCATGAAACAGAGGGGCCCTTAAGAGAGCACTTGTATGAGAGAAATTTTAAAAGCATCGAGTGTTATCACGTTTCTAATCTAAAGCAATGACACGAAAGCCTTTGTAATCCAGTAATCAACATCTAAACTTTATTTATTTATTTATTTTGACGTGCTTAGATTTGGAAACTTCCCGGACCTAACCAACAAGCCCTAGGACTGTTGGAACTTGCCATGTCAAGGTCGATAACTACTTAGGACCGCAGCAAAACACCCCATAGTCGTTCACATGCACAGAAAAGTTGTGATGTATGGACTACTAGATCATGTTTGCGAGTATATAATTTCTTTTTTCTTGTTGTCCTGTTGAAATGAAGATTTTGCTGGTTTCACTTATATTCTCAACCGTCGATACTAGGATCTCTGGTTTTTTAAGGTAAAAAATTTTGGTAAGCTTACTCTGCTTGCTAAGTAAAGTGAAGGGCTAATACGAGAGACATTAAAGGGAGATGGTGAAATAAAAAAAATATTAGGTTTCGATTTCCATCTCTTCCATCAAAAAAGGTAAAAAAGACGTATACTCTCTCATGCCGGTGAATGATAAAAAAGAGTAGGGGTGTTCATTGACGAGGCAGGGCCATTCCGATCCAGGAATGTCCAGCAGGCACTTCCAAACTAGAAACCTAACCCTGGCCCAAGCATGAGTCAGGCGTAAAGTTGTTGGCCCGAACGCAAGCCGCATGGGAATCATGAAGCCCGAGCCCCAACCTATGTCAGACCAATAGAACAGAAAAATGAGTTTCTTGCCATGTCCTAGGACAGCTCAGCTGCTCTGGTCATATCACCTCCTGTCAGAGGTCATGGTTTCGAGCCTCCACATTACTGCTCCCTCCCTCCCTCATAAATATATATATATATATATATTTGTCTGCATACGTTTGGGTATAGATAAATTTCGGGCCGGAGTGGATCCCGGCTCTCAACCAATAAGTTCAAATAGAAAACAAATACCATCAGCTCGGCCTATCAATTAAAAACAAAACCCCATGCCCAGAACCCAATCCATGAGCTCCCTTACAAAAAAAAAAAAAAAAAAAAAAAAAAGAAGAAAACTATTCCTTTTAAGAGGAAAAGTAAAAATACTACTCTCTCACCCTTTTAATTCTACTACACCCTTAGTTTTGTTACACCCTTAGTTTTGTTCTCTCTTTAATTGATCTTTTACTTCACTTTTCCGGTAAAGTAAATATATGATTTATTTTGTGTTTATTGTGATTTGATATTATCTCACCCAATTTTTATTCACACCTGTCCATCCTTCATTTTGTGGAAGTGAGCCCCGACCCATGACCCAACAACAAGCAAAAGAAGGGAAAAGAGGATAAAAGATCGGATTGTAAGATTTCCGCCGTATGTACCCGCTGCGTATTTGCAATTTCCAGTTTTCCTCCTCTCTCAGCGGAGGAAAATTGGAGAATCAACTTTACCGCCGATGAGAGCAGGGGTAAAGCTGCAGCTGCCAGATTTCCTCCTCTCGGAGCGGAGGAAAGCTGGAAAATTAACTTTACCGCCGATGAGAGCAGCGGTAAAGCTGCAATTGCCAGATTTCCTCCTCTCAGAGCGAAGGAAAAATGGAAAATCTAATTTACCGCCGATGAGAGCAGCGGTAAAGCTGAATTGCCCGTCTTCCTCCTCCCAGAGTGGAGGAAAACTGGAAAGTGCGAGTTTACCGCCCTCACAGGCTGCGGCAAAGCTGTGTGAGTGTCCAAATATCCAAACGGCCATCAAATAACATCCCCATAGTCTAACAATAAAATCCGAGATATCACTCTATTAAAGGAATTTGCTCATGTCCACAACTCCATCCTTAAGTCTTTCATCACTCGTACTCTTTAATGATCATCTGTGTGATTCACTTGATAATAAATTCTTTAGAATTCAATTCCATGAAACAGAGGGGCCCTTAAGAGAGCACTTTTATGAAAGAAATTTTAAAAGCATCGAGTGTTATCACGTTTCTAATCCAAAGCAATGACACGAAAGCCTTTGTAATCCTGTAATCAACATCTAAAATTTAATTTTTTTTTTTTTTTGGCATGCTTAGATTTGGAAACTTCCCGGACCTATGCAACAAGCCGTCGGACTGTTGGAACTTGTCATATCAAGCTCGATAACTACTTAGGACCGCAGCAAAACACCCCATAGTCCTTCACATGCACAGAAAAGTAGTGATGTATGGACTACTAGATCAAGTTTGCGAGTATATAATTTCTTTTTTCTTGTTGTCCTGTTGAAATGAAGATTTTGCTGGTTTCACTAATATTCTCAACCGTCGATACTAGGATCTCTGGTTTTTTAAGGTAACAAATTTTGGTAAGCTTACTTTGCTTGCTAAGTAAAGTGAAGGGCTAATACGAGAGACATTAAAGGGAAATGGTGAAATAAAAAAAATATTAGGTTTCGATTTCCATCTCTTCCATAAAAAAAGGTAAAAAAGACATATACTCCCTCATGCCGGTGAATGATAAAAAAGAGTAGGGGTGTTCATTGACGAGGCAGGGCCATTCCGATCCAGGAATGTCCAGCAGCCACTTCCAAACTAGAAACCTAACCCTGGCCCAAGCATGAGTCAGGACTAAAGTTGTTGGCCCGAACGCAAGCCGCATGGGAATCATGAAGCCCGAGCCCCAACCTATGTCAGACCTATAGAACAGAAAAATGAGTTTCTTGCCATGTGCTAGGACAGCTCAGCTGCTCTGGTCATATCACCTCCTGTCAGAGGTCATGGTTTCGAGCCTCCGCATTACTGCTCCCTCCCTCCCTCATAAATATATATATATATATATATTTGTATGCATACGTTTGTGAATAGATAAATTTCGGCCCGGAGTGGATCCCGGCTCTCAACCGATAAGTTCAAATAGAAAACAAATACCATCTGCTCGGCCCATAGATTAAAATCAAAACCCCATGCCCAGAGCCCAATCCATGAGCTCCCTTGCAAAAAAAAAAAAAAAAAATACGATTCCATTTAAGAGGAAAAATAAAATGCTACTCTCTCACCTTTGTAATTCTACTACACCCTTAGTTTTGTTCTCTCTTTAATTGATCTTTTACTTCACTTTTCCGGTAAAGTAAATCTGTGATTTATTTTGTGTTTATTGTGATTTGATATTATCTCACCCAATTGTTATTCACACATGTCCATCCTTCATTTTGTGGAAGTGAGCCCCGACCCATGACCCAACAACAAGCAAAAGAAGGGAAAAGAGGATAAAAGATCGGATTGAAAGATTTCCGCCGTATGTACCGGCAGCGTATTTGCAATTTCCAGTTTTCCTCCTTTCCCAGCGGAGGAAAACTGGAGAATCAACTTTACTGCCGATGAGAGCAGCGGAAAAGCTGCAGCTGCCAGAGTTCCTCCACTCGGAGCGCAGGAAAACTGGAAAATCAACTTTACCGCCGACGGGAGCAGCGGTAAAGCTGCAATTTCCAGATTTCCTCCTCTCAGAGCGGAGGAAAACAGGAAAATCTAATTTACCGCCCATGAGAGCAGCGGTAAAGCAGCAATTGCCCGTTTTCCTCCTCCCAGAGTGGAGGAAAACTGGAAAGTGCGAGTTTACCACCCTCGCAGGCTGCGGCAAAGCTGTGTGAGTGACCAAGTAAAATCACAGGGCCTTTCCATTTCCATTTAACATAAAATAAACTGGAAGAATCAATAGTTCCGTTTTTTCTTGTAGCCCATAGCTAGTGAACTCCCATATGATATGAATGGAGAGAAAAAAATCGCACAAGCCGGCTTTGGCCATTGACGCATGTTGAATTGAGTTTGTAGGTTTTTTAATATATATACTGCCCAAGAAATATAAGTAGAAATATCTAAACGGCCATCAAATGACATCCCCAGAGTCTAACAATAAAATCCGAGATATCACTCTATTAAAGCGATTTGCCCATGTTTACAACTCCATCCTTAAATCTTTCATCACTCGTACTCTTTGATGATCATCTGTGTGATTCACTTGATAATAAATTCCTAAGAATTCAATTATATGAAACAGAGGGGCCCTTAAGAGAGCACTTGTATGAAAGAAATTTTAAAAGAATCGAGTGTTATCATGTTTCTAATCTAAAGCAATGACACGAAAGCCTTTGTAATCCTGTAATCAACATCTAAACCTTATTTATTTATTTTTTTTTGACATGCTTAGATTTGGAAACTTCCTGGACCTAACCAACAAGCCGTAGGACCGTTGGAACCTGTCATGTCAAGCTCGATAACTACTTAGGACCGCAGCAAAACACCCATTAGTCGTTCATATGCACAGAAAAGCTGTGACGTATGGACTACTAGATCATGTTTGCGAGTATAGAATTTTTTTCTCTTGTTGTCCTGTTGAAATGAAGATTTTGCTGGTTTCACTTATATTCTCTACCGTAGATACTGGGATCTCTGGATTTTTAAGGTAACAAATTTTGGTAAGCTTACTCTGCTTGCTAAGTAAAGTGAAGTGCTAATACGAGAGACATTAAAGGGAGATGGTGAAATAAAAAGAAATATTAGGTTTCGATTTCCATCTCTTCCATAAAAAAAGGTAAAAAAGACGTACACACCCTCATGCCGGTGGATGATAAAAAAGAGTAGGGGTGTTGATTGACGAGGCAGAGCCATTTCGATCCAGGAATGTCCAGCAGCCACTTCTAAACTAGAAGCCTAACCCTGGCCCAAGCATGAGTCAGGCCTGAAGTTGTTGGCCCGAACGCAGGCCGCATGGGAATCATGAAGCCCGAGCCCCAACCTATGTCAGACCTATAGAACAGAAAAATGAGTTTCTTGCCATGTCCGAGGACAGCTCAGCTGCTCTGGTCATATCACCTCCTGTGAGAGGTCATGGTTTCGAGCCTCCGCATTACTGCTCCCTCCCTCCCTCATAAATATATATATTTGTGTGTATACATATGTGTATAGATAAATTTGGGCCCGGAGTGGATCCTGGCTCTCAACCGATAAGTGCAAATAGAAAACAAATACCATCAGCTCGGCCCATCAATTGAAAACAAAACCCCATGCCCAGAGCCCAATCCATGAGCTCCCTTACAAAAAAAAAGAAAAGAAAAATACTATTCTTTTTAAGAGGAAAAATAAAAATGCTACTCTTTCGTGTTTTTAATTCTACTACACCCTTAGTTTTGTTCTCTCTTTAATTGATCTTTTACTTCAGTTTTCCGGTAAAGTAAATCTATGATTTATTTTGTGTTTATTGTGATTTGATATTATCTCACCCAATTGTTATTCACACCCGTCCATCCTTCATTTTGTGGAAGTGAGCTCCGACCCATGACCCAACAACAAGCAAAAGAAGGGAAAAGAGGATAAAAGATCGGACTGAAAGATTTCCGCCGTATGTACCCGCAGCGTATTTGCAATTTCCAGTTTTCCTCCTCTCCCAGCGGAGGAAAACTGGAGATTCAACTTCACCGCCAGTGAGAGCAGCGGTAAAGCTGCAGCAGCCAGATTTCCTCCACTCTGAGCGGAGGAAAACTTCAACTTTACCGCCGATGGGAGCAGCGGCAAAGCTGCAATTGCCAGATTTCCTCCTCTCAGAGCGGAGGAAAACTGGAAAATCCAATTTACCGCCGATGAGAGCAGCGGTAAAGCAGCAATTGCCCGTTTTTCTCCTCCCAGAGTGGAGGAAAACTGGAAAGTGCGAGTTTACCGCCCTCGCAGGCTGCGGCAAAGCTGTGTGAGTGTCCAAATAAAATCACAAGACCTTTCCATTTCCATTTAACCTAAAATAAAATGGAAGAATCAACAGTTCAGTTTTTTCTTGTAGCCCATAGCTAGTGAACTCCCATATGATATGAATGGAGAGAAAAAAATCGCACAAGCCGGCTTTGGCCGTTGACGCATGTTGAATTGAGTTTCTAGGTTTTTGAATATATATACTGCCCAAGAAATAAAAGTAGAAATATCCAAACGGCCATCAAATAACATCCCCAGCGTCTAACAATAAAATCCGAGATATCACTCTATTAAAGCGATTTGCCCATGTGTACAACTCCATCCTTAAATCTTCCATCTCGCGTACTCTTTGATGATCATCTGTGTGATTCACTTGATAATAAATTCTTAAGAATTCAATTCCATGAAACGGAGGGGCCCTTAAGAGAGCACTTCTATGAAAGAAATTTTAAAAGCATCGAGTGTTATCACGTTTCTAATCTAAAGCAATGACATGAAAGCCTTTGTAATCCTGTAATCAACATCTAAACTTTTTTTTTTTTTTTTTTGACATGCTTAGATTTGGAAACTTCCTGGACCTAACCAACAAGCCGTAGTACTGTTGGAACCTGTCATGTCAAGCTCGATAACTACTTAGGACCGCAGCAAAACACCCATTAGTCATTCACATGCACAGAAAAGCTGTGATATATGGACTACTAGATCATGTTTGCGAGTATAGAATTTTTTTTTCTTGTTGTCCTGTTGAAATGAAGATTTCGCTGGTTTCGCTTATATTCTCAACCGTAGATACTGGGATCTCTGGTTTTTTAAGGTAAGAAATTTTGGTAAGCTTACTCTGCTTGCTAAGTAAAGTGAAGGGCTAATACGAGAGACATTAAAGGGAGATGGTGAAATAAAAAAAAATATTAGGTTTCGATTTCCATCTCTTCCATCAAAAAAGGTAAAAAAGACGTACTCTCTCTCATGCCGGTGGATGATAAAAAAGAGTAGGGGTGTTCATTGACGAGGCAGGGCCATTCCGATCCAGGAATGTCCAGCTGCCACTTCTAAACTAGAAGCCTAACCCTCGCCCAAGCATGAGTCAGGCCTGAAGTTGTTGGCCCGAACGCAGGCCGCATGGGAATCATGAAGCCCGAGCCCCAACCTATGTCAGACCTATAGAACAGAAAAATGAGTTTCTTGCCATGTCTGAGGATAGCTCAGCTGCTCTGGTCATATCACCTCCTGTGAGAGGTCATGGTTTCGAGCCTCCGCATTACTGCTCCCTCCCTCCCTCATAAATATATATATATATTTTTGTATACGTATGTGTATAGATAAATTTCGGCCCAGAGTGGATCCCGGCTCTCAACCGATAAGTGCAAATAGAAAACAAATACCATCAGCTCGGCCCATCAATTAAAAACAAAACCCCATGCCCAGAGCCCAATCCATGAGCTCCCTTACAAAAAAAAAGAAAAAAAGAAAAATACTATTCTTTTTAAGTGGAAAAATAAAAATGCTACTCTCACACGTTTTTAATTCTACTACACCCTTAGTTTTGTTCTCTCTTTAATTGATCTTTTACAACACTTTTCCGGTAAAGTAAATCTATGATTTATTTGGTGTTTATTGTGATTTGATATTATCTCACCCCATTGTTATTCACACCTGTCCATCCTTCATTTTGTGGAAGTGAGCCCCGACCCATGACCCAACAACAAACAAAAGAAGGGAAAAGAGGATAAAAGGCCGGATTGAAAGATTTCTGCCGTATGTACCCGCAGCGTATTTGCAATCTCCTGTTTTCCTCCTCTCTCAGCGGAGGAAAACTGGGAATCAACTTTACCGCCGATGAGAGCAGCGGTAAAGCTGCAGCTGCCAGATTTCCTCCACTCGGACCGGAGGAAAACTTGAAAATCAACTTTACCGCCGATGGGAGCAGCGGTAGAGCTGCAATTGCCAGATTTCCTCCTCTCAGAGCGGAGGAAAACTGGAAAATCCAAATTACGGCCGCTGAGAGCAGCGGTAAAGCTGCAATTGCCCGTTTTCCTCCTCCCAGCGTGGAGGAAATCTGGAAAGTGCGAGTTTACCGCCCTCGCAGGCTGCGGCAATGCTGTGTGAGTGTCCAGATAAAATCACAAGACCTTTCCATTTCCATTTAACATAAAATAAAATGGAAGAATCAATAGTTCCGTTTTTTCTTGTAGCCCATAGCTTGTGAACTCCCATATGATATGAATGGAGAGAAAAAAATCACACAAGCCGGCTTTGGCCGTTGACGCATGTTGAATTGAGTTTCTATGTTTTTGAATATATATACTGCCCAAGAAATAAAAGTAGAAATATCCAAACGGCCATCAAATAACATCCCCAGAGTCTAACAATAAAATCCGAGATATCACTCTATTAAAGGAATTTGCTCATGTCCACAACTCCATCCTTAAGTCTTTAATGATCATCTGTGTGATTCACTTGATAATAAATTCTTTAGAATTCAATTCCATGAAACAGAGGGGCCCTTAAGAGAGCACTTTTATGAAAGAAATTTTAAAAGCATCGAGTGTTATCACGTTTCTAATCCAAAGCAATGACACGAAAGCCTTTGTAATCCTGTAATCAACATCTAAAATTTAATGTTTTTTTTTTTTTGGCATGCTTAGATTTGGAAACTTCCCGGACCTATGCAACAAGCCGTCGGACTGTTGGAACTTGTCATATCAAGCTCGATAACTACTTAGGACCGCAGCAAAACACCCCATAGTCCTTCACATGCACAGAAAAGTAGTGATGTATGGACTACTAGATCAAGTTTGCGAGTATATAATTTCTTTTTTCTTGTTGTCCTGTTGAAATGAAGATTTTGCTGGTTTCACTAATATTCTCAACCGTCGATACTAGGATCTCTGGTTTTTTAAGGTAACAAATTTTGGTAAGCTTACTTTGCTTGCTAAGTAAAGTGAAGGGCTAATACGAGAGACATTAAAGGGAAATGGTGAAATAAAAAAAATATTAGGTTTCGATTTCCATCTCTTCCATCAAAAAAGGTAAAAAAGACATATACTCCCTCATGCCGGTGAATGATAAAAAAGAGTAGGGGTGTTCATTGACGAGGCAGGGCCATTCCGATCCAGGAATGTCCAGCAGCCACTTCCAAACTAGAAACCTAACCCTGGCCCAAGCATGAGTCAGGACTAAAGTTGTTGGCCCGAACGCAAGCCGCATGGGAATCATGAAGCCCGAGCCCCAACCTATGTCAGACCTATAGAACAGAAAAATGAGTTTCTTGCCATGTGCTAGGACAGCTCAGCTGCTCTGGTCATATCACCTCCTGTCAGAGGTCATGGTTTCGAGCCTCCGCATTACTGCTCCCTCCCTCCCTCATAAATATATATATATTTGTGTGCATACGTTTGTGAATAGATAAATTTCGGCCCGGAGTGGATCCCGGCTCTCAACCGATAAGTTCAAATAGAAAACAAATACCATCTGCTCGGCCCATAGATTAAAATCAAAACCCCATGCCCAGAGCCCAATCCATGAGCTCCCTTGCAAAAAAAAAAAAAAATACGATTCCATTTAAGAGGAAAAATAAAATGCTACTCTCTCACCTTTGTAATTCTACTACACCCTTAGTTTTGTCCTCTCTTTAATTGATCTTTTACTTCACTTTTCCGGTAAAGTAAATCTGTGATTTATTTTGTGTTTATTGTGATTTGATATTATCTCACCCAATTGTTATTCACACATGTCCATCCTTCATTTTGTGGAAGTGAGCCCCGACCCATGACCCAACAACAAGCAAAAGAAGGGAAAAAAGGATAAAAGATCGGATTGAAAGATTTCCGCCGTATGTACCGGCAGCGTATTTGCAATTTCCAGTTTTCCTCCTTTCCCAGCGGAGGAAAACTGGAGAATCAACTTTACCGCCGATGAGAGCAGCGGAAAAGCTGCAGCTGCCAGAGTTCCTCCACTCGGAGCGCAGGAAAACTGGAAAATCAACTTTACCGCCGACGGGAGCAGCGGTAAAGCTGCAATTTCCAGATTTCCTCCTCTCAGAGCGGAGGAAAACAGGAAAATCTAATTTACCGCCCATGAGAGCAGCGGTAAAGCAGCAATTGCCCGTTTTCCTCCTCCCAGAGTGGAGGAAAACTGGAAAGTGCGAGTTTACCGCCCTCGCAGGCTGCGGCAAAGCTGTGTGAGTGACCAAGTAAAATCACAGGGCCTTTCCATTTCCATTTAACATAAAATAAACTGGAAGAATCAATAGTTCCGTTTTTTCTTGTAGCCCATAGCTAGTGAACTCCCATATGATATGAATGGAGAGAAAAAAATCGCACAAGCCGGCTTTGGCCGTTGACGCATGTTGAATTGAGTTTGTAGGTTTTTTAATATATATACTGCCCAAGAAATATAAGTAGAAATATCTAAACGGCCATCAAATGACATCCCCAGAGTCTAACAATAAAATCCGAGATATCACTCTATTAAAGCGATTTGCCCATGTTTACAACTCCATCCTTAAATCTTTCATCACTCGTACTCTTTGATGATCATCTGTGTGATTCACTTGATAATAAATTCCTAAGAATTCAATTATATGAAACAGAGGGGCCCTTAAGAGAGCACTTGTATGAAAGAAATTTTAAAAGAATCGAGGGTTATCATGTTTCTAATCTAAAGCAATGACACGAAAGCCTTTGTAATCCTGTAATCAACATCTAAACCTTATTTATTTATTTTTTTTTGACATGCTTAGATTTGGAAACTTCCTGGACCTAACCAACAAGCCGTAGGACCGTTGGAACCTGTCATGTCAAGCTCGATAACTACTTAGGACCGCAGCAAAACACCCATTAGTCGTTCATATGCACAGAAAAGCTGTGACGTATGGACTACTAGATCATGTTTGCGAGTATAGAATTTTTTTCTCTTGTTGTCCTGTTGAAATGAAGATTTTGCTGGTTTCACTTATATTCTCTACCGTAGATACTGGGATCTCTGGATTTTTAAGGTAACAAATTTTGGTAAGCTTACTCTGCTTGCTAAGTAAAGTGAAGTGCTAATACGAGAGACATTAAAGGGAGATGGTGAAATAAAAAGAAATATTAGGTTTCGATTTCCATCTCTTCCATAAAAAAAGGTAAAAAAGACGTACACACTCTCATGCCGGTGGATGATAAAAAAGAGTAGGGGTGTTGATTGACGAGGCAGAGCCATTTCGATCCAGGAATGTCCAGCAGCCACTTCTAAACTAGAAGCCTAACCCTGGCCCAAGCATGAGTCAGGCCTGAAGTTGTTGGCCCGAACGCAGGCCGCATGGGAATCATGAAGCCCGAGCCCCAACCTATGTCAGACCTATAGAACAGAAAAATGAGTTTCTTGCCATGTCCGAGGACAGCTCAGCTGCTCTGGTCATATCACCTCCTGTGAGAGGTCATGGTTTCGAGCCTCCGCATTACTGCTCCCTCCCTCCCTCATAAATATATATATTTGTGTGTATACATATGTGTATAGATAAATTTGGGCCCGGAGTGGATCCTGGCTCTCAACCGATAAGTGCAAATAGAAAACAAATACCATCAGCTCGGCCCATCAATTGAAAACAAAACCCCATGCCCAGAGCCCAATCCATGAGCTCCCTTACAAAAAAAAAGAAAAGAAAAATACTATTCTTTTTAAGAGGAAAAATAAAAATGCTACTCTTTCGTGTTTTTAATTCTACTACACCCTTAGTTTTGTTCTCTCTTTAATTGATCTTTTACTTCAGTTTTCCGGTAAAGTAAATCTATGATTTATTTTGTGTTTATTGTGATTTGATATTATCTCACCCAATTGTTATTCACACCCGTCCATCCTTCATTTTGTGGAAGTGAGCTCCGACCCATGACCCAACAACAAGCAAAAGAAGGGAAAAGAGGATAAAAGATCGGACTGAAAGATTTCCGCCGTATGTACCCGCAGCGTATTTGCAATTTCCAGTTTTCCTCCTCTCCCAGCGGAGGAAAACTGGAGATTCAACTTCACCGCCAGTGAGAGCAGCGGTAAAGCTGCAGCAGCCAGATTTCCTCCACTCTGAGCGGAGGAAAACTTCAACTTTACCGCCGATGGGAGCAGCGGCAAAGCTGCAATTGCCAGATTTCCTCCTCTCAGAGCGGAGGAAAACTGGAAAATCCAATTTACCGCCGATGAGAGCAGCGGTAAAGCAGCAATTGCCCGTTTTTCTCCTCCCAGAGTGGAGGAAAACTGGAAAGTGCGAGTTTACCGCCCTCGCAGGCTGCGGCAAAGCTGTGTGAGTGTCCAAATAAAATCACAAGACCTTTCCATTTCCATTTAACCTAAAATAAAATGGAAGAATCAACAGTTCAGTTTTTTCTTGTAGCCCATAGCTAGTGAACTCCCATATGATATGAATGGAGAGAAAAAAATCGCACAAGCCGGCTTTGGCCGTTGACGCATGTTGAATTGAGTTTCTAGGTTTTTGAATATATATACTGCCCAAGAAATAAAAGTAGAAATATCCAAACGGCCATCAAATAACATCCCCAGCGTCTAACAATAAAATCCGAGATATCACTCTATTAAAGCGATTTGCCCATGTGTACAACTCCATCCTTAAATCTTCCATCTCGCGTACTCTTTGATGATCATCTGTGTGATTCACTTGATAATAAATTCTTAAGAATTCAATTCCATGAAACGGAGGGGCCCTTAAGAGAGCACTTGTATGAAAGAATATTTAAAAGCATCGAGTGTTATCACGTTTCTAATCTAAAGCAATGACATGAAAGCCTTTGTAATCCTGTAATCAACATCTAAACTTTATTTTTTTTTTTTTTTTTTGACATGCTTAGATTTGGAAACTTCCTGGACCTAACCAACAAGCCGTAGTACTGTTGGAACCTGTCATGTCAAGCTCGATAACTACTTAGGACCGCAGCAAAACACCCATTAGTCATTCACATGCACAGAAAAGCTGTGATATATGGACTACTAGATCATGTTTGCGAGTATAGAATTTTTTTTTTCTTGTTGTCCTGTTGAAATGAAGATTTCGCTGGTTTCACTTATATTCTCAACCGTAGATACTGGGATCTCTGGTTTTTTAAGGTAAGAAATTTTGGTAAGCTTACTCTGCTTGCTAAGTAAAGTGAAGGGCTAATACGAGAGACATTAAAGGGAGATGGTGAAATAAAAAAAAATATTAGGTTTCGATTTCCATCTCTTCCATCAAAAAAGGTAAAAAAGACGTACTCTCTCTCATGCCGGTGGATGATAAAAAAGAGTAGGGGGGTTCATTGACGAGGCAGGGCCATTCCGATCCAGGAATGTCCAGCTGCCACTTCTAAACTAGAAGCCTAACCCTCGCCCAAGCATGAGTCAGGCCTGAAGTTGTTGGCCCGAACGCAGGCCGCATGGGAATCATGAAGCCCGAGCCCCAACCTATGTCAGACCAATAGAACAGAAAAATGAGTTTCTTGCCATGTCTGAGGACAGCTCAGCTGCTCTGGTCATATCACCTCCTGTGAGAGGTCATGGTTTCGAGCCTCCGCATTACTGCTCCCTCCCTCCCTCATAAATATATATATATATTTTTGTATACGTATGTGTATAGATAAATTTCGGCCCAGAGTGGATCCCGGCTCTCAACCGATAAGTGCAAATAGAAAACAAATACCATCAGCTCGGCCCATCAATTAAAAACAAAACCCCATGCCCAGAGCCCAATCCATGAGCTCCCTTACAAAAAAAAAGAAAAAAAGAAAAATACTATTCTTTTTAAGTGGAAAAATAAAAATGCTACTCTCACACGTTTTTAATTCTACTACACCCTTAGTTTTGTTCTCTCTTTAATTGATCTTTTACAACACTTTTCCGGTAAAGTAAATCTATGATTTATTTGGTGTTTATTGTGATTTGATATTATCTCACCCCATTGTTATTCACACCTGTCCATCCTTCATTTTGTGGAAGTGAGCCCCGACCCATGACCCAACAACAAACAAAAGAAGGGAAAAGAGGATAAAAGGTCGGATTGAAAGATTTCTGCCGTATGTACCCGCAGCGTATTTGCAATCTCCTGTTTTCCTCCTCTCTCAGCGGAGGAAAACTGGGAATCAACTTTACCGCCGATGAGAGCAGCGGTAAAGCTGCAGCTGCCAGATTTCCTCCACTCGGACCGGAGGAAAACTTGAAAATCAACTTTACCGCCGATGGGAGCAGCGGTAGAGCTGCAATTGCCAGATTTCCTCCTCTCAGAGCGGAGGAAAACTGGAAAATCCAAATTACGGCCGCTGAGAGCAGCGGTAAAGCTGCAATTGCCCGTTTTCCTCCTCCCAGCGTGGAGGAAATCTGGAAAGCGCGAGTTTACCGCCCTCGCAGGCTGCGGCAATGCTGTGTGAGTGTCCAGATAAAATCACAAGACCTTTCCATTTCCATTTAACCTAAAATAAAATGGAAGAATCAATAGTTCAGTTTTTTCTTGTAGCCCATAGCTTGTGAACTCCCATATGATATGAATGGAGAGAAAAAAATCGCACAAGCCGGCTTTGGCCGTTGACGCATGTTGAATTGAGTTTCTAGGTTTTTGAATATATATACTGCCCAAGAAATAAAAGTAGAAATATCCAAACGGCCATCAAATAACATCCCCAGAGTCTAACAATAAAATCCGAGATATCACTCTATCAAAGCGATTTGCCCATGTGTACAACTCCATCCTTAAATCTTTCATCACTCGTACTCTTTGATGATCATCTGTGTGATTCACTTGATAATAAATTCTTAAGAATTCAATTCCATGAAACAGAGGGGCCCTTAAGAGAGCACTTGTATGAAAGAAATTTTAAAAGCATCGAGTGTTATCACGTTTCTAATCTAAAGCAATGACATGAAAGCCTTTGTAATCCTGTAATCAACATCTAAACTTTATTTTTTTTTTTTTTTTTGACATGCTTAGATTTGGAAACTTCCTGGACCTAACCAACAAGCCGTAGTACTGTTGGAACCTGTCATGTCAAGCTCGATAACTACTTAGGACCGCAGCAAAACACCCATTAGTCATTCACATGCACAGAAAAGCTGTGATATATGGACTACTAGATCATGTTTGCGAGTATAGAATTTTTTTTTTCTTGTTGTCCTGTTGAAATGAAGATTTCGCTGGTTTCACTTATATTCTCAACCGTAGATACTGGGATCTCTGGTTTTTTAAGGTAAGAAATTTTGGTAAGCTTACTCTGCTTGCTAAGTAAAGTGAAGGGCTAATACGAGAGACATTAAAGGGAGATGGTGAAATAAAAAAAAATATTAGGTTTCGATTTCCATCTCTTCCATCAAAAAAGGTAAAAAAGACGTACTCTCTCTCATGCCGGTGGATGATAAAAAAGAGTAGGGGGGTTCATTGACGAGGCAGGGCCATTCCGATCCAGGAATGTCCAGCTGCCACTTCTAAACTAGAAGCCTAACCCTCGCCCAAGCATGAGTCAGGCCTGAAGTTGTTGGCCCGAACGCAGGCCGCATGGGAATCATGAAGCCCGAGCCCCAACCTATGTCAGACCAATAGAACAGAAAAATGAGTTTCTTGCCATGTCTGAGGACAGCTCAGCTGCTCTGGTCATATCACCTCCTGTGAGAGGTCATGGTTTCGAGCCTCCGCATTACTGCTCCCTCCCTCCCTCATAAATATATATATATATTTTTGTATACGTATGTGTATAGATAAATTTCGGCCCAGAGTGGATCCCGGCTCTCAACCGATAAGTGCAAATAGAAAACAAATACCATCAGCTCGGCCCATCAATTAAAAACAAAACCCCATGCCCAGAGCCCAATCCATGAGCTCCCTTACAAAAAAAAAGAAAAAAAGAAAAATACTATTCTTTTTAAGTGGAAAAATAAAAATGCTACTCTCACACGTTTTTAATTCTACTACACCCTTAGTTTTGTTCTCTCTTTAATTGATCTTTTACAACACTTTTCCGGTAAAGTAAATCTATGATTTATTTGGTGTTTATTGTGATTTGATATTATCTCACCCCATTGTTATTCACACCTGTCCATCCTTCATTTTGTGGAAGTGAGCCCCGACCCATGACCCAACAACAAACAAAAGAAGGGAAAAGAGGATAAAAGGTCGGATTGAAAGATTTCTGCCGTATGTACCCGCAGCGTATTTGCAATCTCCTGTTTTCCTCCTCTCTCAGCGGAGGAAAACTGGGAATCAACTTTACCGCCGATGAGAGCAGCGGTAAAGCTGCAGCTGCCAGATTTCCTCCACTCGGACCGGAGGAAAACTTGAAAATCAACTTTACCGCCGATGGGAGCAGCGGTAGAGCTGCAATTGCCAGATTTCCTCCTCTCAGAGCGGAGGAAAACTGGAAAATCCAAATTACGGCCGCTGAGAGCAGCGGTAAAGCTGCAATTGCCCGTTTTCCTCCTCCCAGCGTGGAGGAAATCTGGAAAGCGCGAGTTTACCGCCCTCGCAGGCTGCGGCAATGCTGTGTGAGTGTCCAGATAAAATCACAAGACCTTTCCATTTCCATTTAACCTAAAATAAAATGGAAGAATCAATAGTTCAGTTTTTTCTTGTAGCCCATAGCTTGTGAACTCCCATATGATATGAATGGAGAGAAAAAAATCGCACAAGCCGGCTTTGGCCGTTGACGCATGTTGAATTGAGTTTCTAGGTTTTTGAATATATATACTGCCCAAGAAATAAAAGTAGAAATATCCAAACGGCCATCAAATAACATCCCCAGAGTCTAACAATAAAATCCGAGATATCACTCTATCAAAGCGATTTGCCCATGTGTACAACTCCATCCTTAAATCTTTCATCACTCGTACTCTTTGATGATCATCTGTGTGATTCACTTGATAATAAATTCTTAAGAATTCAATTCCATGAAACAGAGGGGCCCTTAAGAGAGCACTTGTATGAAAGAAATTTTAAAAGCATCGAGTGTTATCACATTTCTAATCTAAAGCAATGACACGAAAGCCTTTGTAATCCTGTAATCAACATCTAAACTTTATTTTTTTATTTATTTTTTGACGTGCTTAGATTTGGAAACTTCCTGGACCTAACCAACAAGCCGTAGTACTGTTGGAACCTGTCATGTCAAGCTCGATAACTACTTAGGACCGCAGCAAAACACCCATTAGTCATTCACATGCACAGAAAAGCTGTGATATATGGACTACTAGATCATGTTTGCGAGTATAGAATTTTTTTTTTCTTGTTGTCCTGTTGAAATGAAGATTTCGCTGGTTTCACTTATATTCTCAACCGTAGATACTGGGATCTCTGGTTTTTTAAGGTAAGAAATTTTGGTAAGCTTACTCTGCTTGCTAAGTAAAGTGAAGGGCTAATACGAGAGACATTAAAGGGAGATGGTGAAATAAAAAAAAATATTAGGTTTCGATTTCCATCTCTTCCATCAAAAAAGGTAAAAAAGACGTACTCTCTCTCATGCCGGTGGATGATAAAAAAGAGTAGGGGGGTTCATTGACGAGGCAGGGCCATTCCGATCCAGGAATGTCCAGCTGCCACTTCTAAACTAGAAGCCTAACCCTCGCCCAAGCATGAGTCAGGCCTGAAGTTGTTGGCCCGAACGCAGGCCGCATGGGAATCATGAAGCCCGAGCCCCAACCTATGTCAGACCAATAGAACAGAAAAATGAGTTTCTTGCCATGTCTGAGGACAGCTCAGCTGCTCTGGTCATATCACCTCCTGTGAGAGGTCATGGTTTCGAGCCTCCGCATTACTGCTCCCTCCCTCCCTCATAAATATATATATATATTTTTGTATACGTATGTGTATAGATAAATTTCGGCCCAGAGTGGATCCCGGCTCTCAACCGATAAGTGCAAATAGAAAACAAATACCATCAGCTCGGCCCATCAATTAAAAACAAAACCCCATGCCCAGAGCCCAATCCATGAGCTCCCTTACAAAAAAAAAGAAAAAAAGAAAAATACTATTCTTTTTAAGTGGAAAAATAAAAATGCTACTCTCACACGTTTTTAATTCTACTACACCCTTAGTTTTGTTCTCTCTTTAATTGATCTTTTACAACACTTTTCCGGTAAAGTAAATCTATGATTTATTTGGTGTTTATTGTGATTTGATATTATCTCACCCCATTGTTATTCACACCTGTCCATCCTTCATTTTGTGGAAGTGAGCCCCGACCCATGACCCAACAACAAACAAAAGAAGGGAAAAGAGGATAAAAGGTCGGATTGAAAGATTTCTGCCGTATGTACCCGCAGCGTATTTGCAATCTCCTGTTTTCCTCCTCTCTCAGCGGAGGAAAACTGGGAATCAACTTTACCGCCGATGAGAGCAGCGGTAAAGCTGCAGCTGCCAAATTTCCTCCACTCGGACCGGAGGAAAACTTGAAAATCAACTTTACCGCCGATGGGAGCAGCGGTAGAGCTGCAATTGCCAGATTTCCTCCTCTCAGAGCGGAGGAAAACTGGAAAATCCAAATTACGGCCGCTGAGAGCAGCGGTAAAGCTGCAATTGCCCGTTTTCCTCCTCCCAGCGTGGAGGAAATCTGGAAAGCGCGAGTTTACCGCCCTCGCAGGCTGCGGCAATGCTGTGTGAGTGTCCAGATAAAATCACAAGACCTTTCCATTTCCATTTAACCTAAAATAAAATGGAAGAATCAATAGTTCAGTTTTTTCTTGTAGCCCATAGCTTGTGAACTCCCATATGATATGAATGGAGAGAAAAAAATCGCACAAGCCGGCTTTGGCCGTTGACGCATGTTGAATTGAGTTTCTAGGTTTTTGAATATATATACTGCCCAAGAAATAAAAGTAGAAATATCCAAACGGCCATCAAATAACATCCCCAGAGTCTAACAATAAAATCCGAGATATCACTCTATCAAAGCGATTTGCCCATGTGTACAACTCCATCCTTAAATCTTTCATCACTCGTACTCTTTGATGATCATCTGTGTGATTCACTTGATAATAAATTCTTAAGAATTCAATTCCATGAAACAGAGGGGCCCTTAAGAGAGCACTTGTATGAAAGAAATTTTAAAAGCATCGAGTGTTATCACGTTTCTAATCTAAAGCAATGACACGAAAGCCTTTGTAATCCTGTAATCAACATCTAAACTTTATTTTTTTATTTATTTTTTGACGTGCTTAGATTTGGAAACTTCCTGGACCTAACCAACAAGCCGTAGTACTGTTGGAACCTGTCATGTCAAGCTCGATAACTACTTAGGACCGCAGCAAAACACCCATTAGTCGTTCACATGCACACAAAAGCTGTGATGTAAGGACTACTAGATCATGTTTGCGAGTATAGAATTTTTTTTTTCTTGTTGTCCTGTTGAAATGAAGATTTTGCTGGTTTCACTTATATTCTCAACCGTAGATACTGGGATCTCTGGTTTTTTAAGGTAACAAATTTTGGTTAGCTTACTCTGCTTGCTAAGTAAAGTGAAGGGCTAATACGAGTGGCATTAAAGGGAGATGGTGAAATAAAAAGAAATATTAGGTTTCGATTTCCATCTCTTCCATCAAAAAATGTAAAAAAGACGTACACTCTCTCATGCCGGTGGATGATAAAAAAGAGTAGGGGTGTTCATTGACGAGGCAGGGCCATTCCGATCCAGGAATGTCCAGCTGCCACTTCTAAACTAGAAGCCTAACCCTCGCCCAAGCATGAGTCAGGCCTGAAGTTGTTGGCCCGAACGCAGGCCGCATGGGAATCATGAAGCCCGAGCCCCAACCTATGTCAGACCAATAGAACAGAAAAATGAGTTTCTTGCCATGTCTGAGGACAGCTCAGCTGCTCTGGTCATATCACCTCCTGTGAGAGGTCATGGTTTCGAGCCTCCGCATTACTGCTCCCTCCCTCCCTCATAAATATATATATATATTTTTGTATACGTATGTGTATAGATAAATTTCGGCCCAGAGTGGATCCCGGCTCTCAACCGATAAGTGCAAATAGAAAACAAATACCATCAGCTCGGCCCATCAATTAAAAACAAAACCCCATGCCCAGAGCCCAATCCATGATCTCCCTTACAAAAAAAAAGAAAAAAAGAAAAATACTATTCTTTTTAAGTGGAAAAATAAAAATGCTACTCTCACACGTTTTTAATTCTACTACACCCTTAGTTTTGTTCTCTCTTTAATTGATCTTTTACAACACTTTTCCGGTAAAGTAAATCTATGATTTATTTGGTGTTTATTGTGATTTGATATTATCTCACCCCATTGTTATTCACACCTGTCCATCCTTCATTTTGTGGAAGTGAGCCCCGACCCATGACCCAACAACAAACAAAAGAAGGGAAAAGAGGATAAAAGGTCGGATTGAAAGATTTCTGCCGTATGTACCCGCAGCGTATTTGCAATCTCCTGTTTTCCTCCTCTCTCAGCGGAGGAAAACTGGGAATCAACTTTACCGCCGATGAGAGCAGCGGTAAAGCTGCAGCTGCCAGATTTCCTCCACTCGGACCGGAGGAAAACTTGAAAATCAACTTTACCGCCGATGGGAGCAGCGGTAGAGCTGCAATTGCCAGATTTCCTCCTCTCAGAGCGGAGGAAAACTGGAAAATCCAAATTACGGCCGCTGAGAGCAGCGGTAAAGCTGCAATTGCCCGTTTTCCTCCTCCCAGCGTGGAGGAAATCTGGAAAGTGCGAGTTTACCGCCCTCGCAGGCTGCGGCAATGCTGTGTGAGTGTCCAGATAAAATCACAAGACCTTTCCATTTCCATTTAACATAAAATAAAATGGAAGAATCAATAGTTCCGTTTTTTCTTGTAGCCCATAGCTTGTGAACTCCCATATGATATGAATGGAGAGAAAAAAATCACACAAGCCGGCTTTGGCCGTTGACGCATGTTGAATTGAGTTTCTAGGTTTTTGAATATATATACTGCCCAAGAAATAAAAGTAGAAATATCCAAACGGCCATCAAATAACATCCCCAGAGTCTAACAATAAAATCCGAGATATCACTCTATCAAAGCGATTTGCCCATGTGTACAACTCCATCCTTAAATCTTTCATCACTCGTACTCTTTGATGATCATCTGTGTGATTCACTTGATAATAAATTCTTAAGAATTCAATTCCATGAAACAGAGGGGCCCTTAAGAGAGCACTTGTATGAAAGAAATTTTAAAAGCATCGAGTGTTATCACATTTCTAATCTAAAGCAATGACACGAAAGCCTTTGTAATCCTGTAATCAACATCGAAACTTTATTTATTTATTTATTTTTTGACGTGCTTAGATTTGGAAACTTCCTGGACCTAACCAACAAGCCGTAGGACTGTTGGAACCTGTCATGTCAAGCTCGATAACTACTTAGGACCGCAGCAAAACACCCATTAGTCGTTCACATGCACACAAAAGCTGTGATGTAAGGACTACTAGATCATGTTTGCGAGTATAGAATTTTTTTTTTCTTGTTGTCCTGTTGAAATGAAGATTTTGCTGGTTTCACTTATATTCTCAACCGTAGATACTGGGATCTCTGGTTTTTTAAGGTAACAAATTTTGGTTAGCTTACTCTGCTTGCTAAGTAAAGTGAAGGGCTAATACGAGTGGCATTAAAGGGAGATGGTGAAATAAAAAGAAATATTAGGTTTCGATTTCCATCTCTTCCATCAAAAAATGTAAAAAAGACGTACACTCTCTCATGCCGGTGGATGATAAAAAAGAGTAGGGGTGTTCATTGACGAGGCAGGGCCATTCCGATCCAGGAATGTCCAGCTGCCACTTCTAAACTAGAAGCCTAACCCTCGCCCAAGCATGAGTCAGGCCTGAAGTTGTTGGCCCGAACGCAGGCCGCATGGGAATCATGAAGCCCGAGCCCCAACCTATGTCAGACCAATAGAACAGAAAAATGAGTTTCTTGCCATGTCTGAGGACAGCTCAGCTGCTCTGGTCATATCACCTCCTATGAGAGGTCATGGTTTCGAGCCTCCGCATTACTGCTCCCTCCCTCCCTCATAAATATATATATATTTTTTTGTATACGTATGTGTATAGATAAATTTCGGCCCAGAGTGGATCCCGGCTCTCAACCGATAAGTGCAAATAGAAAACAAATACCATCAGCTCGGCCCATCAATTAAAAACAAAACCCCATGCCCAGAGCCCAATCCATGAGCTCCCTTACAAAAAAAAAGAAAAAAAGAAAAATACTATTCTTTTTAAGTGGAAAAATAAAAATGCTACTCTCACACGTTTTTAATTCTACTACACCCTTAGTTTTGTTCTCTCTTTAATTGATCTTTTACAACACTTTTCCGGTAAAGTAAATCTATGATTTATTTGGTGTTTATTGTGATTTGATATTATCTCACCCCATTGTTATTCACACCTGTCCATCCTTCATTTTGTGGAAGTGAGCCCCGACCCATGACCCAACAACAAACAAAAGAAGGGAAAAGAGGATAAAAGGTCGGATTGAAAGATTTCTGCCGTATGTACCCGCAGCGTATTTGCAATCTCCTGTTTTCCTCCTCTCTCAGCGGAGGAAAACTGGGAATCAACTTTACCGCCGATGAGAGCAGCGGTAAAGCTGCAGCTGCCAGATTTCCTCCACTCGGACCGGAGGAAAACTTGAAAATCAACTTTACCGCCGATGGGAGCAGCGGTAGAGCTGCAATTGCCAGATTTCCTCCTCTCAGAGCGGAGGAAAACTGGAAAATCCAAATTACGGCCGCTGAGAGCAGCGGTAAAGCTGCAATTGCCCGTTTTCCTCCTCCCAGCGTGGAGGAAATCTGGAAAGCGCGAGTTTACCGCCCTCGCAGGCTGCGGCAATGCTGTGTGAGTGTCCAGATAAAATCACAAGACCTTTCCATTTCCATTTAACATAAAATAAAATGGAAGAATCAATAGTTCTGTTTTTTCTTGTAGCCCATAGCTTGTGAACTCCCATATGATATGAATGGAGAGAAAAAAATCACACAAGCCGGCTTTGGCCGTTGACGCATGTTGAATTGAGTTTCTAGGTTTTTGAATATATATACTGCCCAAGAAATAAAAGTAGAAATATCCAAACGGCCATCAAATAACATCCCCAGAGTCTAACAATAAAATCCGAGATATCACTCTATCAAAGCGATTTGCCCATGTGTACAACTCCAT
This sequence comes from Persea americana, assembly GCA_029852735.1. Lineage (NCBI taxonomy): Eukaryota > Viridiplantae > Streptophyta > Magnoliopsida > Laurales > Lauraceae > Persea > Persea americana. Next base: position 4,781,701 of record CM056819.1, read on the forward strand.
CCTTAAATCTTTCATCACTCGTACTCTTTGATGATCATCTGTGTGATTCACTTGATAATAAATTCTTAAGAATTCAATTCCATGAAACAGAGGGGCCCTTAAGAGAGCACTTGTATGAAAGAAATTTTAAAAGCATCGAGTGTTATCACATTTCTAATCTAAAGCAATGACACGAAAGCCTTTGTAATCCTGTAATCAACATCGAAACTTTATTTATTTATTTATTTTTTGACGTGCTTAGATTTGGAAACTTCCTGGACCTAACCAACAAGCCGTAGGACTGTTGGAACCTGTCATGTCAAGCTCGATAACTACTTAGGACCGCAGCAAAACACCCATTAGTCGTTCACATGCACACAAAAGCTGTGATGTAAGGACTACTAGATCATGTTTGCGAGTATAGAATTTTTTTTTTCTTGTTGTCCTGTTGAAATGAAGATTTTGCTGGTTTCACTTATATTCTCAACCGTAGATACTGGGATCTCTGGTTTTTTAAGGTAACAAATTTTGGTTAGCTTACTCTGCTTGCTAAGTAAAGTGAAGGGCTAATACGAGTGGCATTAAAGGGAGATGGTGAAATAAAAAGAAATATTAGGTTTCGATTTCCATCTCTTCCATCAAAAAATGTAAAAAAGACGTACACTCTCTCATGCCGGTGGATGATAAAAAAGAGTAGGGGTGTTCATTGACGAGGCAGGGCCATTCCGATCCAGGAATGTCCAGCTGCCACTTCTAAACTAGAAGCCTAACCCTCGCCCAAGCATGAGTCAGGCCTGAAGTTGTTGGCCCGAACGCAGGCCGCATGGGAATCATGAAGCCCGAGCCCCAACCTATGTCAGACCTATAGAACAGAAAAATGAGTTTCTTGCCATGTCTGAGGACAGCTCAGCTGCTCTGGTCATATCACCTCCTGTGAGAGGTCATGGTTTCGAGCCTCCGCATTACTGCTCCCTCCCTCCCTCATAAATATATATATATTTTTTTGTATACGTATGTGTATAGATAAATTTCGGCCCAGAGTGGATCCCGGCTCTCAACCGATAAGTGCAAATAGAAAACAAATACCATCAGCTCGGCCCATCAATTAAAAACAAAACCCCATGCCCAGAGCCCAATCCATGAGCTCCCTTACAAAAAAAAAGAAAAAAAGAAAAATACTATTCTTTTTAAGTGGAAAAATAAAAATGCTACTCTCACACGTTTTTAATTCTACTACACCCTTAGTTTTGTTCTCTCTTTAATTGATCTTTTACAACACTTTTCCGGTAAAGTAAATCTATGATTTATTTGGTGTTTATTGTGATTTGATATTATCTCACCCCATTGTTATTCACACCTGTCCATCCTTCATTTTGTGGAAGTGAGCCCCGACCCATGACCCAACAACAAACAAAAGAAGGGAAAAGAGGATAAAAGGTCGGATTGAAAGATTTCTGCCGTATGTACCCGCAGCGTATTTGCAATCTCCTGTTTTCCTCCTCTCTCAGCGGAGGAAAACTGGGAATCAACTTTACCGCCGATGAGAGCAGCGGTAAAGCTGCAGCTGCCAGATTTCCTCCACTCGGACCGGAGGAAAACTTGAAAATCAACTTTACCGCCGATGGGAGCAGCGGTAGAGCTGCAATTGCCAGATTTCCTCCTCTCAGAGCGGAGGAAAACTGGAAAATCCAAATTACGGCCGCTGAGAGCAGCGGTAAAGCTGCAATTGCCCGTTTTCCTCCTCCCAGCGTGGAGGAAATCTGGAAAGCGCGAGTTTACCGCCCTCGCAGGCTGCGGCAATGCTGTGTGAGTGTCCAGATAAAATCACAAGACCTTTCCATTTCCATTTAACATAAAATAAAATGGAAGAATCAATAGTTCCGTTTTTTCTTGTAGCCCATAGCTTGTGAACTCCCATATGATATGAATGGAGAGAAAAAAATCACACAAGCCGGCTTTGGCCGTTGACGCATGTTGAATTGAGTTTCTAGGTTTTTGAATATATATACTGCCCAAGAAATAAAAGTAGAAATATCCAAACGGCCATCAAATAACATCCCCAGAGTCTAACAATAAAATCCGAGATATCACTCTATCAAAGCGATTTGCCCATGTGTACAACTCCATCCTTAAATCTTTCATCACTCGTACTCTTTGATGATCATCTGTGTGATTTACTTGATAATAAATTCTTAAGAATTCAATTCCATGAAACAGAGGGGCCCTTAAGAGAGCACTTGTATGAAAGAAATTTTAAAAGCATCGAGTGTTATCACATTTCTAATCTAAAGCAATGACACGAAAGCCTTTGTAATCCTGTAATCAACATCGAAACTTTATTTATTTATTTATTTTTTGACGTGCTTAGATTTGGAAACTTCCTGGACCTAACCAACAAGCCGTAGGACTGTTGGAACCTGTCATGTCAAGCTCGATAACTACTTAGGACCGCAGCAAAACACCCATTAGTCGTTCACATGCACACAAAAGCTGTGATGTAAGGACTACTAGATCATGTTTGCGAGTATAGAATTTTTTTTTTCTTGTTGTCCTGTTGAAATGAAGATTTTGCTGGTTTCACTTATATTCTCAACCGTAGATACTGGGATCTCTGGTTTTTTAAGGTAACAAATTTTGGTTAGCTTACTCTGCTTGCTAAGTAAAGTGAAGGGCTAATACGAGTGGCATTAAAGGGAGATGGTGAAATAAAAAGAAATATTAGGTTTCGATTTCCATCTCTTCCATCAAAAAATGTAAAAAAGACGTACACTCTCTCATGCTGGTGGATGATAAAAAAGAGTAGGGGTGTTCATTGACGAGGCAGGGCCATTCCGATCCAGGAATGTCCAGCTGCCACTTCTAAACTAGAAGCCTAACCCTCGCCCAAGCATGAGTCAGGCCTGAAGTTGTTGGCCCGAACGCAGGCCGCATGGGAATCATGAAGCCCGAGCCCCAACCTATGTCAGACCAATAGAACAGAAAAATGAGTTTCTTGCCATGTCTGAGGACAGCTCAGCTGCTCTGGTCATATCACCTCCTGTGAGAGGTCATGGTTTCGAGCCTCCGCATTACTGCTCCCTCCCTCCCTCATAAATATATATATATTTTTTTGTATACGTATGTGTATAGATAAATTTCGGCCCAGAGTGGATCCCGGCTCTCAACCGATAAGTGCAAATAGAAAACAAATACCATCAGCTCGGCCCATCAATTAAAAACAAAACCCCATGCCCAGAGCCCAATCCATGAGCTCCCTTACAAAAAAAAAGAAAAAAAGAAAAATACTATTCTTTTTAAGTGGAAAAATAAAAATGCTACTCTCACACGTTTTTAATTCTACTACACCCTTAGTTTTGTTCTCTCTTTAATTGATCTTTTACAACACTTTTCCGGTAAAGTAAATCTATGATTTATTTGGTGTTTATTGTGATTTGATATTATCTCACCCCATTGTTATTCACACCTGTCCATCCTTCATTTTGTGGAAGTGAGCCCCGACCCATGACCCAACAACAAACAAAAGAAGGGAAAAGAGGATAAAAGGTCGGATTGAAAGATTTCTGCCGTATGTACCCGCAGCGTATTTGCAATCTCCTGTTTTCCTCCTCTCTCAGCGGAGGAAAACTGGGAATCAACTTTACCGCCGATGAGAGCAGCGGTAAAGCTGCAGCTGCCAGATTTCCTCCACTCGGACCGGAGGAAAACTTGAAAATCAACTTTACCGCCGATGGGAGCAGCGGTAGAGCTGCAATTGCCAGATTTCCTCCTCTCAGAGCGGAGGAAAACTGGAAAATCCAAATTACGGCCGCTGAGAGCAGCGGTAAAGCTGCAATTGCCCGTTTTCCTCCTCCCAGCGTGGAGGAAATCTGGAAAGCGCGAGTTTACCGCCCTCGCAGGCTGCGGCAATGCTGTGTGAGTGTCCAGATAAAATCACAAGACCTTTCCATTTCCATTTAACATAAAATAAAATGGAAGAATCAATAGTTCCGTTTTTTCTTGTAGCCCATAGCTTGTGAACTCCCATATGATATGAATGGAGAGAAAAAAATCACACAAGCCGGCTTTGGCCGTTGACGCATGTTGAATTGAGTTTCTAGGTTTTTGAATATATATACTGCCCAAGAAATAAAAGTAGAAATATCCAAACGGCCATCAAATAACATCCCCAGAGTCTAACAATAAAATCCGAGATATCACTCTATCAAAGCGATTTGCCCATGTGTACAACTCCATCCTTAAATCTTGCATCACTCGTACTCTTTGATGATCATCTGTGTGATTCACTTGATAATAAATTCTTAAGAATTCAATTCCATGAAACAGAGGGGCCCTTAAGAGAGCACTTGTATGAAAGAAATTTTAAAAGCATCGAGTGTTATCACATTTCTAATCTAAAGCAATGACACGAAAGCCTTTGTAATCCTGTAATCAACATCGAAACTTTATTTATTTATTTATTTTTTGACGTGCTTAGATTTGGAAACTTCCTGGACCTAACCAACAAGCCGTAGGACTGTTGGAACCTGTCATGTCAAGCTCGATAACTACATAGAACTGCAGCAAAACACCCATTAGTCGTTCACATGCACAGAAAAGCTATGATGTATGGACTAGTAGATCATGTTTGCGAGTATAGAATTTTTTTTTCTTGATGTCCTGTTGAAATGAAGATTTTGCTGATTTCACTTATATTCTCAACCGTAGATACTGGGATCTCTGGATTTTTAAGGTAACAAATTTTGGTAAGCTTACTCTGCTTGCTACGTAAAGTGAAGGGCTAATACGAGAGACATTAAAGGGAGATGGTGAAATAAAAAGAAATATTAGGTTTCGATTTCCATTTCTTCCATCAAAAAAGGTAAAAAAGACGTACACTCTCTCATGCCGGTGGATGATAAAAAAGAGTAGGGGTGTTCATTGACGAGGCAGGGCCATTCCGATCCAGGAATGTCCAGCAGCCACTTCTAAACAAGAAGCCTAACCCTGGCCCAAGCATGAGTCAGGCCTGAAGTTGTTGGCCCGAACGCAGGCCGCATGGGAATCATGAAGCCCGAGCCCCAACCTATGTCAGACCTATAGAACAGAAAAATGAGTTTCTTGCCATGTCCGAGGACAGCTCAGCTGCTCTGGTCATATCACCTCCTGTGAGAGGTCATGGTTTCGAGCCTCCGCATTACTGCTCCCTCCCTCCCTCATAAATATATATATTTGTGTGTATACGTATGTGTATAGATAAATTTGGGCCCGGAGTGGATTCCGGCTCTCAACCGATAAGTGCAAATAGAAAACAAATACCATCAGCTCGGCCCATCAATTAAAAACAAAACCCCATGCCCAGAGCCCAATCCATGAGCTCCCTTACAAAAAAAAGAAAAAAAGAAAAATACTATTCTTTTTAAGAGGAAAAATAAAAATGCTACTCTTTCGCGTTTTTAATTCTACTACACCCTTAGTTTTGTACTCTCTTTAATTGATCTTTTACTTCACTTTTCCGGTAAAGTAAATCTATGATTTATTTTGTGTTTATTGTGATTTGATATTATCTCACCCCATTGTTATTCACACCCGTCCATCCTTCATTTTGTGGAAGTGAGCCCCGACCAATGACCCAACAACAAGCAAAAGAAGGGAAAAGAGGATAAAAGATCGGATTGAAAGATTTCCGCCGTATGTACCCGCAGCGTATTTGCAATTTCCAGTTTTCCTCCTCTCCCAGCGGAGGAAAACTGGAGATTCAACTTCACCGCGAATGAGAGCAGCGGTAAAGCTGCAGCAACCAGATTTCCTCCACTCTGAGCGGAGGAAAACTTCAACTTTACCGCCGATGGGAGCAGCGGCAAAGCTGCAATTGCCAGATTTCCTCCTCTCAGAGCGGAGGAAAACTGGAAAATCCAATTTACCGCCGCTGAGAGCAGCGGTAAAGCAGCAATTGCCCGTTTTCCTCCTCCCAGAGTGGAGGAAAACTGGAAAGTGCGAGTTTACCGCCCTCGCAGGCTGCGGCAAAGCTGTGTGAGTGTCCAAATAAAATCAAAAGACCTTTCCATTTCCATTTAACTTAAAATAAAATGGAAGAATGAATAGTTCCGTTTTTTCTTGTAGCCCATAGCTAGTGAACTCCCATATTATATGAATGGAGAGAAAAAAATCGCACAAGCCGGCTTTGGCCGTTGACGCATGTTGAATTGAGTTTCTAGGTTTTTGAATATATATACTGCCCAAGAAATAAAAGTAGAAATATCCAAATGGCCATCAAATAACATCCCCAGCGTCTAACAATAAAATCCGAGATATCACTCTATTAAAGCGATTTGCCCATGTGTACAACTCCATCCTTAAATCTTCCATCTCGCGTACTCTTTGATGATCATCTGTGTGATTCACTTGATAATAAATTCTTAAGAATTCAATTCCATGAAACAGAGGGGCCCTTAAGAGAGCACTTGTATGAAAGAAATTTTAAAAGCATCGAGTGTTATCACGTTTCTAATCTAAAGCAATGACACGAAAGACTTTGTAATCCAGTAATCAACATCTAAACTTTATTTTTTTTTTTTTTTGACATGCTTAGATTTGGAAACTTCCTGGACCTAACCAACAAGCCGTAGGACTGTTGGAACCTATCATGTCAAGCTCGATAACTACTTAGGACCGCAGCAAAACACCCATTAGTCGTTCACATGCACACAAAAGCTGTGATGTATGGACTACTAGATCAAGTTTGCGAGTATATAATTTCTTTTTTCTTGTTGTCCTGTTGAAATGAAGATTTTGCTGGTTTCACTAATATTCTCAACCGTCGATACTAGGATCTCTGGTTTTTTAAGGTAACAAATTTTGGTAAGCTTACTTTGCTTGCTAAGTAGAGTGAAGGGCTAATACGAGAGACATTAAAGGGAAATGGTGAAATAAAACAAATATTAGGTTTCGATTTCCATCTCTTCCATCAAAAAAGGTAAAAAAGACATATACTCTCTCATGCCGGTGAATGATAAAAAAGAGTAGGGGTGTTCATTGACGAGGCACGGCCATTCCGATCCAGGAATGTCCAGCAGCCACTTCCAAACTAGAAACCTAACCCTGGCCCAAGCATGAGTCAGGACTAAAGTTGTTGGCCCGAACGCAAGCCGCTTGGGAATCATGAAGCCCGAGCCCCAACCTATGTCAGACCTATAGAACAGAAAAATGAGTTTCTTGCCATGTCTGAGGACAGCTCAGCTGCTCTGGTCATATCACCTCCTGTGAGAGGTCATGGTTTCGAGCCTCCGCATTACTGCTCCCTCCCTCCCTCATAAATATATATATATATATATTTGTGTGCATACGTTTGTGAATAGATAAATTTCGGCCCGGAGTGGATCCCGGCTCTCAACCGATAAGTGCAAATAGAAAACAAATACCATCTGCTCGGCCCATAGATTAAAAACAAAACCCCATGCCCAGAGCCCAATCCATGAGCTCCCTTGCAAAAAAAAAAAAAAAATACGATTCCATTTTAGAGGAAAAGTAAAATGCTACTCTCTCACCTTTGTGATTCTACTACACCCTTAGTTTTGTTCTCTCTTTAATTGATCTTTTACTTCACTTTTCCGGTAAAGTAAATCTGTGATTTATTTTGTGTTTATTGTGATTTGATATTATCTCACCCAATTGTTATTCACACATGTCCATCCTTCATTTTGTGGAAGTGAGCCCCGACCCATGACCCAACAACAAGCAAAAGAAGGGAAAAGAGGATAAAAGATCGGATTGAAAGATTTCCGCCGTATGTACCCGCAGCGTATTTGCAATTTCCAGTTTTCCTCCTTTCCCAGCGGAGGAAAACTGGAGAATCAACTTTACCGCCGATGAGAGCAGCGGAAAAGCTGCAGCTGCCAGAGTTCCTCCACTCGGAGCGCAGGAAAACTGGAAAATCAACTTTACCGCCGACGGGAGCAGCGGTAAAGCTGCAATTTCCAGATTTCCTCCTCTCAGAGCGGAGGAAAACAGGAAAATCTAATTTACCGCCCATGAGAGCAGCGGTAAAGCAGCAATTGCCCGTTTTCCTCCTCCCAGAGTGGAGGAAAACTGGAAAGTGCGAGTTTACCGCCCTCGCAGGCTGCGGCAAAGCTGTGTGAGTGACCAAGTAAAATCACAGGGCCTTTCCATTTCCATTTAACATAAAATAAACTGGAAGAATCAATAGTTCCGTTTTTTCTTGTAGCCCATAGCTAGTGAACTCCCATATGATATGAATGGAGAGAAAAAAATCGCACAAGCCGGCTTTGGCCGTTGACGCATGTTGAATTGAGTTTGTAGGTTTTTGAATATATATACTGCCCAAGAAATAAAAGTAGAAATATCCAAACGGCCATCAAATAACATCCCCAGAGTCTAACAATAAAATCCGAGATATCACTCTATCAAAGCGATTTGCCCATGTGTACAACTCCATCCTTAAATCTTGCATCACTCGTACTCTTTGATGATCATCTGTGTGATTCACTTGATAATAAATTCTTAAGAATTCAATTCCATGAAACAGAGGGGCCCTTAAGAGAGCACTTGTATGAAAGAAATTTTAAAAGCATCGAGTGTTATCACATTTCTAATCTAAAGCAATGACACGAAAGCCTTTGTAATCCTGTAATCAACATCGAAACTTTATTTATTTATTTATTTTTTGACGTGCTTAGATTTGGAAACTTCCTGGACCTAACCAACAAGCCGTAGGACTGTTGGAACCTGTCATGTCAAGCTCGATAACTACATAGAACTGCAGCAAAACACCCATTAGTCGTTCACATGCACAGAAAAGCTATGATGTATGGACTAGTAGATCATGTTTGCGAGTATAGAATTTTTTTTTCTTGATGTCCTGTTGAAATGAAGATTTTGCTGATTTCACTTATATTCTCAACCGTAGATACTGGGATCTCTGGATTTTTAAGGTAACAAATTTTGGTAAGCTTACTCTGCTTGCTACGTAAAGTGAAGGGCTAATACGAGAGACATTAAAGGGAGATGGTGAAATAAAAAGAAATATTAGGTTTCGATTTCCATTTCTTCCATCAAAAAAGGTAAAAAAGACGTACACTCTCTCATGCCGGTGGATGATAAAAAAGAGTAGGGGTGTTCATTGACGAGGCAGGGCCATTCCGATCCAGGAATGTCCAGCAGCCACTTCTAAACAAGAAGCCTAACCCTGGCCCAAGCATGAGTCAGGCCTGAAGTTGTTGGCCCGAACGCAGGCCGCATGGGAATCATGAAGCCCGAGCCCCAACCTATGTCAGACCTATAGAACAGAAAAATGAGTTTCTTGCCATGTCCGAGGACAGCTCAGCTGCTCTGGTCATATCACCTCCTGTGAGAGGTCATGGTTTCGAGCCTCCGCATTACTGCTCCCTCCCTCCCTCATAAATATATATATTTGTGTGTATACGTATGTGTATAGATAAATTTGGGCCCGGAGTGGATTCCGGCTCTCAACCGATAAGTGCAAATAGAAAACAAATACCATCAGCTCGGCCCATCAATTAAAAACAAAACCCCATGCCCAGAGCCCAATCCATGAGCTCCCTTACAAAAAAAAGAAAAAAAGAAAAATACTATTCTTTTTAAGAGGAAAAATAAAAATGCTACTCTTTCGCGTTTTTAATTCTACTACACCCTTAGTTTTGTACTCTCTTTAATTGATCTTTTACTTCACTTTTCCGGTAAAGTAAATCTATGATTTATTTTGTGTTTATTGTGATTTGATATTATCTCACCCCATTGTTATTCACACCCGTCCATCCTTCATTTTGTGGAAGTGAGCCCCGACCAATGACCCAACAACAAGCAAAAGAAGGGAAAAGAGGATAAAAGATCGGATTGAAAGATTTCCGCCGTATGTACCCGCAGCGTATTTGCAATTTCCAGTTTTCCTCCTCTCCCAGCGGAGGAAAACTGGAGATTCAACTTCACCGCGAATGAGAGCAGCGGTAAAGCTGCAGCAACCAGATTTCCTCCACTCTGAGCGGAGGAAAACTTCAACTTTACCGCCGATGGGAGCAGCGGCAAAGCTGCAATTGCCAGATTTCCTCCTCTCAGAGCGGAGGAAAACTGGAAAATCCAATTTACCGCCGCTGAGAGCAGCGGTAAAGCAGCAATTGCCCGTTTTCCTCCTCCCAGAGTGGAGGAAAACTGGAAAGTGCGAGTTTACCGCCCTCGCAGGCTGCGGCAAAGCTGTGTGAGTGTCCAAATAAAATCAAAAGACCTTTCCATTTCCATTTAACTTAAAATAAAATGGAAGAATGAATAGTTCCATTTTTTCTTGTAGCCCATAGCTAGTGAACTCCCATATTATATGAATGGAGAGAAAAAAATCGCACAAGCCGGCTTTGGCCGTTGACGCATGTTGAATTGAGTTTCTAGGTTTTTGAATATATATACTGCCCAAGAAATAAAAGTAGAAATATCCAAATGGCCATCAAATAACATCCCCAGCGTCTAACAATAAAATCCGAGATATCACTCTATTAAAGCGATTTGCCCATGTGTACAACTCCATCCTTAAATCTTCCATCTCGCGTACTCTTTGATGATCATCTGTGTGATTCACTTGATAATAAATTCTTAAGAATTCAATTCCATGAAACAGAGGGGCCCTTAAGAGAGCACTTGTATGAAAGAAATTTTAAAAGCATCGAGTGTTATCACGTTTCTAATCTAAAGCAATGACACGAAAGACTTTGTAATCCAGTAATCAACATCTAAACTTTATTTTTTTTTTTTTTTGACATGCTTAGATTTGGAAACTTCCTGGACCTAACCAACAAGCCGTAGGACTGTTGGAACCTGTCATGTCAAGCTCGATAACTACTTAGGACCGCAGCAAAACACCCATTAGTCGTTCACATGCACACAAAAGCTGTGATGTATGGACTACTAGATCAAGTTTGCGAGTATATAATTTCTTTTTTCTTGTTGTCCTGTTGAAATGAAGATTTTGCTGGTTTCACTAATATTCTCAACCGTCGATACTAGGATCTCTGGTTTTTTAAGGTAACAAATTTTGGTAAGCTTACTTTGCTTGCTAAGTAGAGTGAAGGGCTAATACGAGAGACATTAAAGGGAAATGGTGAAATAAAACAAATATTAGGTTTCGATTTCCATCTCTTCCCTCAAAAAAGGTAAAAAAGACATATACTCTCTCGTGCCGGTGAATGATAAAAAAGAGTAGGGGTGTTCATTGACGAGGCACGGCCATTCCGATCCAGGAATGTCCAGCAGCCACTTCCAAACTAGAAACCTAACCCTGGCCCAAGCATGAGTCAGGACTAAAGTTGTTGGCCCGAACGCAAGCCGCTTGGGAATCATGAAGCCCGAGCCCCAACCTATGTCAGACCTATAGAACAGAAAAATGAGTTTCTTGCCATGTCTGAGGACAGCTCAACTGCTCTGGTCATATCACCTCCTGTGAGAGGTCATGGTTTCGAGCCTCCGCATTACTGCTCCCTCCCTCCCTCATAAATATATATATATATATATATTTGTGTGCATACGTTTGTGAATAGATAAATTTCGGCCCGGAGTGGATCCCGGCTCTCAACCGATAAGTGCAAATAGAAAACAAATACCATCTGCTCGGCCCATAGATTAAAAACAAAACCCCATGCCCAGAGCCCAATCCATGAGCTCCCTTGCAAAAAAAAAAAAAAAATACGATTCCATTTTAGAGGAAAAGTAAAATGCTACTCTCTCACCTTTGTGATTCTACTACACCCTTAGTTTTGTTCTCTCTTTAATTGATCTTTTACTTCACTTTTCCGGTAAAGTAAATCTGTGATTTATTTTGTGTTTATTGTGATTTGATATTATCTCACCCAATTGTTATTCACACATGTCCATCCTTCATTTTGTGGAAGTGAGCCCCGACCCATGACCCAACAACAAGCAAAAGAAGGGAAAAGAGGATAAAAGATCGGATTGAAAGATTTCCGCCGTATGTACCCGCAGCGTATTTGCAATTTCCAGTTTTCCTCCTTTCCCAGCGGAGGAAAACTGGAGAATCAACTTTACCGCCGATGAGAGCAGCGGAAAAGCTGCAGCTGCCAGAGTTCCTCCACTCGGAGCGCAGGAAAACTGGAAAATCAACTTTACCGCCGACGGGAGCAGCGGTAAAGCTGCAATTTCCAGATTTCCTCCTCTCAGAGCGGAGGAAAACAGGAAAATCTAATTTACCGCCCATGAGAGCAGCGGTAAAGCAGCAATTGCCCGTTTTCCTCCTCCCAGAGTGGAGGAAAACTGGAAAGTGCGAGTTTACCGCCCTCGCAGGCTGCGGCAAAGCTGTGTGAGTGACCAAGTAAAATCACAGGGCCTTTCCATTTCCATTTAACATAAAATAAACTGGAAGAATCAATAGTTCCGTTTTTTCTTGTAGCCCATAGCTAGTGAACTCCCATATGATATGAATGGAGAGAAAAAAATCGCACAAGCCGGCTTTGGCCGTTGACGCATGTTGAATTGAGTTTGTAGGTTTTTTAATATATATACTGCCCAAGAAATATAAGTAGAAATATCTAAACGGCCATCAAATGACATCCCCAGAGTCTAACAATAAAATCCGAGATATCACTCTATTAAAGCGATTTGCCCATGTGTACAACTCCATCCTTAAATCTTTCATCACTCGTACTCTTTGATGATCATCTGTGTGATTCACTTGATAATAAATTCCTAAGAATTCAATTATATGAAACAGAGGGGCCCTTAAGAGAGCACTTGTATGAAAGAAATTTTAAAAGAATCGAGTGTTATCATGTTTCTAATCTAAAGCAATGACACGAAAGCCTTTGTAATCCTGTAATCAACATCTAAACCTTATTTATTTATTTTTTTTTGACATGCTTAGATTTGGAAACTTCCTGGACCTAACCAACAAGCCGTAGGACCGTTGGAACCTGTCATGTCAGGCTCGATAACTACTTAGGACCGCAGCAAAACACCCATTAGTCGTTCATATGCACAGAAAAGCTGTGACGTATGGACTACTAGATCATGTTTGCGAGTATAGAATTTTTTTCTCTTGTTGTCCTGTTGAAATGAAGATTTTGCTGGTTTCACTTATATTCTCTACCGTAGATACTGGGATCTCTGGATTTTTAAGGTAACAAATTTTGGTAAGCTTACTCTGCTTGCTAAGTAAAGTGAAGTGCTAATACGAGAGACATTAAAGGGAGATGGTGAAATAAAAAGAAATATTAGGTTTCGATTTCCATCTCTTCCATCAAAAAAGGTAAAAAAGACGTACACACTCTCATGCCGGTGGATGATAAAAAAGAGTAGGGGTGTTGATTGACGAGGCAGAGCCATTTCGATCCAGGAATGTCCAGCAGCCACTTCTAAACTAGAAGCCTAACCCTGGCCCAAGCTTGAGTCTGGCCTGAAGTTGTTGGCCCGAACGCAGGCCGCATGGGAATCATGAAGCCCGAGCCCCAACCTATGTCAGACCTATAGAACATAAAAATGAGTTTCTTGCCATGTCCGAGGACAGCTCAGCTGCTCTGGTCATATCACCTCCTGTGAGAGGTCATGGTTTCGAGCCTCCGCATTACTGCTCCCTCCCTCCCTCATAAATATATATATTTGTGTGTATACATATGTGTATAGATAAATTTGGGCCCGGAGTGGATCCTGGCTCTCAACCGATAAGTGCAAATAGAAAACAAATACCATCAGCTCGGCCCATCAATTGAAAACAAAACCCAATGCCCAGAGCCCAATCCATGAGCTCCCTTACAAAAAAAAAAAAAGAAAAATACTATTCTTTTTAAGAGGAAAAATAAAAATGCTACTCTTTCGGGTTTTTAATTCTACTACACCCTTAGTTTTGTTCTCTCTTTAATTGATCTTTTACTTCACTTTTCCGGTAAAGTAAATCTATGATTTATTTTGTGTTTATTGTGATTTGATATTATCTCACCCAATTGTTATTCACACCCGTCCATCCTTCATTTTGTGGAAGTGAGCTCCGACCCATGACCCAACAACAAGCAAAAGAAGGGAAAAGAGGATAAAAGATCGGACTGAAAGATTTCCGCCGTATGTACCCGCAGCGTATTTGCAATTTCCAGTTTTCCTCCTCTCCCAGCGGAGGAAAACTGGAGATTCAACTTCACCGCCAGTGAGAGCAGCGGTAAAGCTGCAGCAGCCAGATTTCCTCCACTCTGAGCGGAGGAAAACTTCAACTTTACCGCCGATGGGAGCAGCGGCAAAGCTGCAATTGCCAGATTTCCTCCTCTCAGAGCGGAGGAAAACTGGAAAATCCAATTTACCGCCGATGAGAGCAGCGGTAAAGCTGCAATTGCCCGTTTTCCTCCTCCCAGCGTGGAGGAAATCTGGAAAGCGCGAGTTTACCGCCCTCGCAGGCTGCGGCAATGCTGTGTGAGTGTCCAAATAAAATCACAAGACCTTTCCATTTCCATTTAACCTAAAATAAAATGGAAGAATCAACAGTTCAGTTTTTTCTTGTAGCCCATAGCTAGTGAACTCCCATATGATATGAATGGAGAGAAAAAAATCGCACAAGCCGGCTTTGGCCGTTGACGCATGTTGAATTGAGTTTCTAGGTTTTTGAATATATATACTGCCCAAGAAATAAAAGTAGAAATATCCAAACGGCCATCAAATAACATCCCCAGCGTCTAACAATAAAATCCGAGATATCACTCTATTAAAGCGATTTGCCCATGTGTACAACTCCATCCTTAAATCTTCCATCTCGCGTACTCTTTGATGATCATCTGTGTGATTCACTTGATAATAAATTCTTAAGAATTCAATTCCATGAAACAGAGGGGCCCTTAAGAGAGCACTTGTATGAAAGAAATTTTAAAAGCATCGAGTGTTATCACGTTTCTAATCTAAAGCAATGACATGAAAGCCTTTGTAATCCTGTAATCAACATCTAAACTTTATTTATTTTTTTTTTTTTTTTGACATGCTTAGATTTGGAAACTTCCTGGACCTAACCAACAAGCCGTAGGACTTTTGGAACCTGTCATGTCAAGCTCGATAACTACTTAGGACCGCAGCAAAACACCCATTAGTCATTCACATGCACACAAAAGCTGTGATGTATGGACTACTAGATCATGTTTGCGAGTATAGAATTTTTTTTTTCTTGTTGTCCTGTTGAAATGAAGATTTTGCTGGTTTCACTTATATTCTCAACCGTAGATACTGGGATCTCTGGTTTTTTAAGGTAAGAAATTTTGGTAAGCTTACTCTGCTTGCTAAGTAAAGTGAAGGGCTAATACGAGAGACATTAAAGGGAGATGGCGAAATAAAAAAAAATATTAGGTTTCGATTTCCATCTCTTCCATCAAAAAAGGTAAAAAAGACGTACTCTCTCTCATGCCGGTGGATGATAAAAAAGAGTAGGGGTGTTCATTGACGAGGCAGGGCCATTCCAATCCAGGAATGTCGAGCAGCCACTTCTAAACTAGAAGCCTAACCCTGGCCCAAGCAAGAGTCTGGCCTGAAGTTGTTGGCACGAATGCAGGCCGCATGGGAATCATGAAGCCCGAGCCCCAACCTATGTCAGACCTATAGAACAGAAAAATGAGTTGCTTGCCATGTCCGAGGACAGCTCAGCTGCTCTGGTCATATCACCTCCTGTGAGAGGTCATGGTTTCGAGCCTCCGCATTACTGCTCCCTCCCTCCCTTATAAATATATATATATATATATGTGTGTGTGTATACGTATGTGTATAGACAAATTTGGGCCCGGAGTGGATCCCGGCTCTCAACCGATAAGTGCAAATAGAAAACAAATACCATCAGCTCGGCCCATCAATTAAAAACAAAACCCCATGCCCAGAGCCCAATCCATGAGCTCCCTTACAAAAAAAAAAAAAAAAGAAAAATACTATTCTTTTTAAGAGGAAAAATAAAAATGCTACTCTCTCGCGTTTTTAATTCTACTACACCCTTAGTTTTGTTCTCTCTTTAATTGATCTTTTACTTCACATTTCCGGTAAAGTAAATCTAAGATTTATTTTGTGTTTATTGTGATTTGATATTATCTCACCCAATTGTTATTCACACCCGTCCATCCTTCATTTTTTGGAAGTGAGCCCCGACCCATGACCCAACAACAAGCAAAAGAAGGGAAAAGAGGATAAAAGGTCGGATTGAAAGATTTCTGCCGTATGTACCCGCAGCGTATTTGCAATCTCCAGTTTTCCTCCTCTCTCAGCGGAGGAAAACTGGGAATCAACTTTACCGCCGATGAGAGCAGCGGTAGAGCTGCAATTGCCAAATTTCCTCCTGTCAGAGCAGAGGAAAACTGGAAAATCCAATTTACGGCCGCTGAGAGCAGCGGTAAAGCTGCAATTGCCCGTTTTCCTCCTCCCAGCGTGGAGGAAATCTGGAAAGTGCGAGTTTACCGCCCTCGCAGGCTGCGGCAAAGCTGTGTGAGTGTCCAGATAAAATCACAAGACCTTTCCATTTCCATTTAACATAAAATAAAATGGAAGAATCAATAGTTCCGTTTTTTCTTGTAGCCCATAGCTAGTGAACTCCCATATGATATGAATGGAGAGAAAAAAATCACACAAGCCGGCTTTGGCCGTTGACGCATGTTGAATTGAGTTTCTAGGTTTTTGAATATATATACTGCCCAAGAAATAAAAGTAGAAATATCCAAATGGCCATCAAATAACATCCCCAGAGTCTAACAATAAAATCCGAGATATCACTCTATTAAAGCGATTTGCCCATGTGTACAACTCCATCCTTAAATCTTTCATCACTCGTACTCTTTGATGATCATCTGTGTGATTCACTTGATAATAAATTCTTAAGAATTCAATTCCATGAAACAGAGGGGCCCTTAAGAGAGCACTTGTATGAAAGAAATTTTAAAAGCATCGAGTGCTATCACGTTTCTAATCTAAAGCAATGACACGAAAGCCTTTGTAATCCTGTAATCAACATCGAAACTTTATTTATTTATTTATTTTTTGACATGCTTAGATTTCGAAACTTCCTGGACCTAACCAACAAGCCGTAGGACTGTTGGAACCTGTCATGTCAAGCTCGATAACTACATAGGACAGCAGCAAAACACCCATTAGTCGTTCACATGCACAGAAAAGCTATGATGTATGGACTAGTAGATCACGTTTGCGAGTATAGAATTTTTTTTTCTTGATGTCCTGTTGAAATGAAGATTTTGCCGGTTTCACTTATATTCTCAACCGTAGATACTGGGATCTCTGGATTTTTAAGGTAACAAATTTCGGTAAGCTTACTCTGCTTGCTAAGTAAAGTGAAGGGCTAATACGAGAGACATTAAAGGGACATGGTGAAATAAAAAGAAATATTAGGTTTCGATTTCCATCTCTTCCATCAAAAAAGGTAAAAAAGACGTACACTCTCTCATGCCGGTGGATGATAAAAAAGAGTAGGGGTGTTCATTGACGAGGCAGGGCCATTCTGATCCAGGAATGTCCAGCAGCCACTTCTAAACTAGAAGCCTAACTCTGGCCCAAGCATGAGTCAGGCCTGAAGTTGTTGGCCCGAACGCAGGCCGCATGGGAATCATGAAGCCCGAGCCCCAACCTATGTCAGACCTATAGAACAGAAAAATGAGTTTCTTGCCATGTCCGAGGACAGCTCAGCTGCTCTGGTCATATCACCTCCTGTGAGAGGTCATGGTTTCGAGCCTCCGCATTACTGCTCCCTCCCTCCCTCATAAATATATATATATTTGTGTGTATACGTATGTGTATAGATAAATTTCGGCCCGGAGTGGATCCCGGCTCTCAACCGATAAGTGCAAATAGAAAACAAATACCATCAGCTCGGCCCATCAATTAAAAACAAAACCCCATGCCCAGAGCCCAATCCATGAGCTCCCTTACAAAAAAAAAAAAAAAAAGAAAAATACTATTCTTTTTAAGAGGAAAAATAAAAATGCTACTCTTTCGCGTTTTTAATTCTACTACACCCTTAGTTTTGTACTCTCTTTAATTGATCTTTTACTTCACTTTTCCGGTAAAGTAAATCTATGATTTATTTTGTGTTTATTGTGATTTGATATTATCTCACCCAATTGTTATTCACACCCGTCCATCCTTCATTTTGTGGAAGTGAGCCCCGACCCATGACCCAACAACAAGAAAAAGAAGGGAAAAGAGGATAAAAGATCGGATTGAAAGATTTCCGCCGTATGTACCCGCAGCGTATTTGCAATTTCTAGTTTTCCTCCTCTCCCAGCGGAGGAAAACTGGAGATTCAACTTCACCGCGAATGAGAGCAGCGTCTAACAATAAAATCCGAGATATCACTCTATTAAAGCGATTTGCCCATGTGTACAACTCCATCCTTAAATCTTCCATCTCGCGTACTCTTTGATGATCATCTGTGTGATTCACTTGATAATAAATTCTTAAGAATTCAATTCAATGAAACAGAGGGGCCCTTAAGAGAGCACTTGTATGAAAGAAATTTTAAAAGCATCGAGTGTTATCACGTTTCTAATCTAAAGCAATGACACGAAAGACTTTGTAATCCAGTAATCAACATCTAAACTTTATTTATTTTTTTTTTTTGACATGCTTAGATTTGGAAACTTCCTGGACCTAACCAACAAGCCGTAGGACTGTTGGAACCTGTCATGTCAAGCTCGATAACTACATAGGACCGCAGCAAAACACCCATTAGTCGTTCACATGCACACAAAAGCTGTGATGTATGGACTACTAGATCATGTTTGCGAGTATAGAATTTTTTTTTTCTTGTTGTCCTGTTGAAATGAAGATTTTGCTGGTTTCACTTATATTCTCAGCCGTAGATACTGGGATCTCTGGTTTTTTAAGGTAACAAATTTTGGTTAGCTTACTCTGCTTGCTAAGTAAAGTGAAGGGCTAATACGAGTGGCATTAAAGGGAGATGGTGAAATAAAAAGAAATATTAGGTTTCGATTCCCATCTCTTCCATCAAAAAATGTAAAAAAGACGTACACTCTCTCATGCCGGTGGATGATAAAAAAGAGTAGGGGTGTTCATTGACGAGGCAGGGCCATTCCGATCCAGGAATGTCTAGCTGCCACTTCTAAACTAGAAGCCTAACCCTCGCCCAAGCATGAGTCAGGCCTGAAGTTGTTGGCCCGAACGCAGGCCGCATGGGAATCATGAAGCCCGAGCCCCAACCTATGTCAGACCTATAGAACAGAAAAATGAGTTTCTTGCCATGTCGGAGGACAGCTCAGCTGCTCTGGTCATATCACCTCCTGTGAGAGGTCATGGTTTCGAGCCTCCGCATTACTGCTCCCTCCCTCCCTCATAAATATATATATATTTTTTTGTATACGTATGTGTATAGATAAATTTCGGCCCAGAGTGGATCCCGGCTCTCAACCGATAAGTGCAAATAGAAAACAAATACCATCAGCTCGGCCCATCAATTAAAAACAAAACCCCATGCCCAGAGCCCAATCCATGAGCTCCCTTACAAAAAAAAAGAAAAAAAGAAAAATACTATTCTTTTTAAGTGGAAAAATAAAAATGCTACTCTCTCACGTTTTTAATTCTACTACACCCTTAGTTTTGTTCTCTCTTTAATTGATCTTTTACAACACTTTTCCGGTAAAGTAAATCTATGATTTATTTGGTGTTTATTGTGATTTGATATTATCTCACCCCATTGTTATTCACACATGTCCATCCTTCATTTTGTGGAAGTGAGCCCCGACCCATGACCCAACAACAAACAAAAGAAGGGAAAAGAGGATAAAAGGTCGGATTGAAAGATTTCTGCCGTATGTACCCGCAGCGTATTTGCAATCTCCTGTTTTCCTCCTCTCTCAGCGGAGGAAAACTGGGAATCAACTTTACTGCCGATGAGAGCAGCGGTAAAGCTGCAGCTGCCAGATTTCCTCCACTCGGACCGGAGGAAAACTTGAAAATCAACTTTACCGCCGATGGGAGCAGCGGTAGAGCTGCAATTGCCAGATTTCCTCCTCTCGGAGCGGAGGAAAACTGGAAAATCCAAATTACGGCCGCTGAGAGCAGCGGTAAAGCTGCAATTGCCCGTTTTCCTCCTCCTAGCGTGGAGGAAATCTGGAAAGCGCGAGTTTACCGCCCTCGCAGGCTGCGGCAATGCTGTGTGAGTGTCCAGATAAAATCACAAGACCTTTCCATTTCCATTTAACATAAAATAAAATGGAAGAATCAATAGTTCCGTTTTTTCTTGTAGCCCATAGCTTGTGAACTCCCATATGATATGAATGGGGAGAAAAAAATCACACAAGCCGGCTTTGGCCGGTGACGCATGTTGAATTGAGTTTCTAGGTTTTTGAATATATATACTGCCCAAGAAATAAAAGTAGAAATATCCAAACGGCCATCAAATAACATCCCCAGAGTCTAACAATAAAATCCGAGATATCACTCTATCAAAGCGATTTGCCCATGTGTACAACTCCATCCTTAAATCTTTCATCACTCGTACTCTTTCATGATCATCTGTGTGATTCACTTGATAATAAATTCTTAAGAATTCAATTCCATGAAACAGAGGGGCCCTTAAGAGAGCACTTGTATGAAAGAAATTTTAAAAGCATCGAGTGTTATCACATTTCTAATCTAAAGCAATGACACGAAAGCCTTTGTAATCCTGTAATCAACATCGAAACTTTATTTATTTATTTATTTTTTGACGTGCTTAGATTTCGAAACTTCCTGGACCTAACCAACAAGCCGTAGGACTGTTGGAACGTGTCATGTCAAGCTCGATAACTACTTAGGACCGCAGCAAAACACCCATTAGTCGTTCACATGCACAGAAAAGCTGTGATGTATGGACTACTAGATCATGTTTGCGAGTATAGAATTTTTTTTTCTTGCTGTCCTGTTGAAATGAAGATTTTGCTGGTTTCACTTATATTCTCAACCGTAGATACTGGGATCTCTGGATTTTTAAGGTAACAAATTTTGGTAAGCTTACTCTGCTTGCTAAGTAAAGTGAAGGGCTAATACGAGAGACATTAAAGGGAGATGGTGAAATAAAAAAAAAATACTAGGTTTCGATTTCCATCTATTCCATCAAGAAAGGTAAATAAGACGTACACTCTCTCATGCCGGTGAATGATAAAAAAGAGTAGGGGTGTTCATTGACGAGGCAGGGCCATTCTGATCCAGGAATGTCCAGCAGCCACTTCTAAACTAGAAGCCTAACCCTGGCCCAAGCATGAGTCAGGCCTGAAGTTGTTGGCCCGAACGCAGGCCGCATGGGAATCATGAAGCCCGAGCCCCAACCTATGTCAGACCTATAGAACAGAAAAATGAGTTTCTTGCCATGTCCGAGGACAGCTCAGCTGCTCTGGTCATATCACCTCCTGTGAGAGGTCATGGTTTCGAGCCTCCGCATTACTGCTCCCTCCCTCCCTCATAAATATATATATATATATATATATTTGTGTGTATACGTATGTGTATAGATAAATTTCGGCCCGGAGTGGATCCCGGCTCTCAACCGATAAGTGCAAATAGAAAACAAATACCATCAGCTCAGCCCATCAATTAAAAACAAAACCCCATGCCCAGAGCCCAATCCATGAGCTCCCTTACAAAAAAAAAAAAAAAAAAAAATACTATTCTTTTTAAGAGGAAAAATAAAAATGCTACTCTTTCGCGTTTTTAATTCTACTACACCCTTAGTTTTGTACTCTCTTTAATTGATCTTTTACTTCACTTTTCCGGTAAAGTAAATCTATGATTTATTTTGTGTTTATTGTGATTTGATATTATCTCACCCAATTGTTATTCACACCCGTCCATCCTTCATTTTGTGGAAGTGAGCCCCGACCCATGACCCAACAACAAGAAAAACAAGGGAAAAGAGGATAAAAGATCGGATTGAAAGATTTCCGCCGTATGTACCCGCAGCGTATTTGCAATTTCTAGTTTTCCTCCTCTCCCAGCGGAGGAAAACTGGAGATTCAACTTCACCGCGAATGAGAGCAGCGTCTAAGAATAAAATCCGAGATATCACTCTATTAAAGCGATTTGCCCATGTGTACAACTCCATCCTTAAATCTTCCATCTCGCGTACTCTTTGATGATCATCTGTGTGATTCACTTGATAATAAATTCTTAAGAATTCAATTCAATGAAACAGAGGGGCCCTTAAGAGAGCACTTGTATGAAAGAAATTTTAAAAGCATCGTGTGTTATCACGTTTCTAATCTAAAGCAATGACACGAAAGACTTTGTAATCCAGTAATCAACATCTAAACTTTATTATTTTTTTTTTTTGACATGCTTAGATTTGGAAACTTCCTGGACCTAACCAACAAGCCGTAGGACTGTTGGAACCTGTCATGTCAAGCTCGATAACTACATAGGACCGCAGCAAAACACCCATTAGTCGTTCACATGCACACAAAAGCTGTGATGTATGGACTACTAGATCATGTTTGCGAGTATAGAATTTTTTTTTTCTTGTTGTCCTGTTGAAATGAAGATTTTGCTGGTTTCACTTATATTCTCAGCCGTAGATACTGGGATCTCTGGTTTTTTAAGGTAACAAATTTTGGTTAGCTTACTCTGCTTGCTAAGTAAAGTGAAGGGCTAATACGAGTGGCATTAAAGGGAGATGGTGAAATAAAAAGAAATATTAGGTTTCGATTCCCATCTCTTCCATCAAAAAATGTAAAAAAGACGTACACTCTCTCATGCCGGTGGATGATAAAAAAGAGTAGGTGTGTTCATTGACGAGGCAGGGCTATTCCGATCCAGGAATGTCCAGCTGCCACTTCTAAACTAGAAGCCTAACCCTCGCCCAAGCATGAGTCAGGCCTGAAGTTGTTGGCCCGAACGCAGGCCGCATGGGAATCATGAAGCCCGAGCCCCAACCTATGTCAGACCTATAGAACAGAAAAATGAGTTTCTTGCCACGTCTGAGGACAGCTCAGCTGCTCTGGTCATATCACCTCCTGTCAGAGGTCATGGTTTCGAGCCTCCGCATTACTGCTCCCTCCCTCCCTCATAAATATATATATATTTTTTTGTATACGTATGTGTATAGATAAATTTCGGCCCAGAGTGGATCCCGGCTCTCAACCGATAAGTGCAAATAGAAAACAAATACCATCAGCTCGGCCCATCAATTAAAAACAAAACCCCATGCCCAGAGCCCAATCCATGAGCTCCCTTACAAAAAAAAAGAAAAAAAGAAAAATACTATTCTTTTTAAGTGGAAAAATAAAAATGCTACTCTCTCACGTTTTTAATTCTACTACACCCTTAGTTTTGTTCTCTCTTTAATTGATCTTTTACAACACTTTTCCGGTAAAGTAAATCTATGATTTATTTGGTGTTTATTGTGATTTGATATTATCTCACCCCATTGTTATTCACACCTGTCCATCCTTCATTTTGTGGAAGTGAGCCTCGACCCATGACCCAACAACAAACAAAAGAAGGGAAAAGAGGATAAAAGGTCGGATTGAAAGATTTCTGCCGTATGTACCCGCAGCGTATTTGCAATCTCCTGTTTTCCTCCTCTCTCAGCGGAGGAAAACTGGGAATCAACTTCACCGCCGATGAGAGCAGCGGTAAAGCTCCAGCTGCCAGATTTCCTCCACTCGGACCGGAGGAAAACTTGAAAATCAACTTTACCGCCGATGGGAGCAGCGGTAGAGCTGCAATTGCCAGATTTCCTCCTCTCAGAGCGGAGGAAAACTGGAAAATCCAAATTACGGCCGCTGAGAGCAGCGGTAAAGCTGCAATTGCCCGTTTTCCTCCTCCCAGCGTGGAGGAAATCTGGAAAGTGCGAGTTTACCGCCCTCGCAGGCTGCGGCAATGCTGTGTGAGTGTCCAGATAAAATCACAAGACCTTTCCATTTCCATTTAACATAAAATAAAATGGAAGAATCAATAGTTCCGTTTTTTCTTGTAGCCCATAGCTTGTGAACTCCCATATGATATGAATGGAGAGAAAAAAATCACACAAGCCGGCTTTGGCCGGTGACGCATGTTGAATTGAGTTTCTAGGTTTTTGAATATATATACTGCCCAAGAAATAAAAGTAGAAATATCCAAACGGCCATCAAATAACATCCCCAGAGTCTAACAATAAAATCCGAGATATCACTCTATCAAAGCGATTTGCCCATGTGTACAACTCCATCCTTAAATCTTTCATCACTCGTACTCTTTGATGATCATCTGTGTGATTCACTTGATAATAAATTTTTAAGAATTCAATTCCATGAAACAGAGGGGCCCTTAAGAGAGCACTTGTATGAAAGAAATTTTAAAAGCATCGAGTGTTATCACATTTCTAATCTAAAGCAATGACACGAAAGTCTTTGTAATCCTGTAATCAACATCGAAACTTTATTTATTTATTTATTTTTTGACGTGCTTAGATTTCGAAACTTCCTGGACCTAACCAACAAGCCGTAGGACTGTTGGAACTTGTCATGTCAAGCTCGATAACTACTTAGGACCGCAGCAAAACACCCATTAGTCGTTCACATGCACAGAAAAGCTGTGATGTATGGACTACTAGATCATGTTTGCGAGTATAGAATTTTTTTTTCTTGCTGTCCTGTTGAAATGAAGATTTTGCTGGTTTCACTTATATTCTCAACCGTAGATACTGGGAGCTCTGGATTTTTAAGGTAACAAATTTTGGTAAGCTTACTCTGCTTGCTAAGTAAAGTGAAGGGCTAATACGAGAGACATTAAAGGGAGATGGTGAAATAAAAAAAAAATACTAGGTTTCGATTTCCATCTCTTCCATCAAGAAAGGTAAAAAAGACGTACACTCTCTCATGCCGGTGAATGATAAAAAAGAGTAGGGGTGTTCATTGACGAGGCAGTGCCATTCCGATCCAGGAATGTCCAGCAGCCACTTCGAAACTAGAAGCCTATCCCTGGCCCAAGCATGAGTCAGGCCTGAAGTTGTTGGCCCGAACGCAGGCCGCATGGGAATCATGAAGCCCGAGCCCCAACCTATGTCAGACCTATAGAACAGAAAAATGAGTTTCTTGCCATGTCCGAGGACAGCTCAGCTGCTCTGGTCATATCACCTCCTGTGAGAGGTCATGGTTTCGAGCCTCCGCATTACTGCTCCCTCCCTTCCTCATAAATATATATATATATATTTGTGTGTATACGTATGTGTATAGATAAATTTGGACCCGGAGTGGATCCCGGCTCTCAACCGATAAGTGTAAATAGAAAACAAATACCATCAGCTCGGCCCATCAATTAAAAACAAAACCCCATGCCCAGAGCCCAATCCATGAGCTCCCTTACAAAAAAAAAAAAAAAAGAAAAATAATATTCTTTTTAAGAGGAAAAATAAAAATGCTACTCTCTCGCGTTTTTAATTGTACTACACCCTTAGTTTTGTTCTCTCTTTAATTGATCTTTTACATCACTTTTCCTGTAAAGTAAATCTATGATTTATTTGGTGTTTATTGTGATTTGATATTATCTCACCCAATTGTTATTCACACCTGTCCATCCTTCATTTTGTGGAAGTGAGCCCCGGCCCATGACCCAACAACAAGCAAAAGAAGGGAAAAGAGGATAAAAGATCGGATTAAAAGATTTCCACCGTATGTACCCGCAGCGTATTTGCAATTTCCAGTTTTCCTCTCTCAGCGGAGGAAAACTGGAGAATCAACTTTACCGCCGTTGAAAGCAACGGTAAAGCAGCAATTGCCAGATTTTCTCCTCTCGGAGCGGAGGAAAACTGGAAAATCCAGTTTACCGCCGAAGAGAGCAGCGGTAAAGCTGCAATTGCCCGTTTTCCTCCTCCCAGCATGGAGGAAATCTTGAAAGTGCGAGTTTACCGACCTCGCAGGCTGCGGCAAAACTGTGTGAGTGTCCACATAAAATCACAAGACCTTTCCATTTCCATTTAACATAAAATAAAATGGAAGAATCAATAGTTCCGTTTTTTCTTGTAGCCCATAGCTAGTGAACTCCCATATGATATGAATGGAGAGAAAAAAATCACACAAGCCGGCTTTGGCCGTTGACGCATGCTGAATTGAGTTTCTAGGTTTTTGAATATATATACTGCCCAAGAAATAAAAGTAGAAATATCCAAACGGCCGCCAAATAACATCCCCAGAGTCTAACAATAAAATCCTAGATATCACTCTATTAAAGCGATTTGCCCATGTGTACAACTCCATCCTTAAATCTTTCATCACTCGTACTCTTTGATGATCATCTGTGTGATTCACTTGATAATAAATTCTTAAGAATTCAATTCCATGAAACAGAGGGGCCCTTAAGAGAGCACTTGTATGAAAGAAATTTTAAAAGCATCGAGTGTTATCACGTTTCTAATCTAAAGCAATGACACGAAAGCCTTTGTAATCCTGTAATCAACATCGAAACTTTATTTATTTATTTATTTTTTGACATGCTTAGATTTCGAAACTTCCTGGACCTAACCAACAAGCCGTAGGACTGTTGGAACCTGTGATGTCAAGCTCGATAACTACATAGGACAGCAGCAAAACACCCATTAGTCGTTCACATGCACAGAAAAGCTATGATGTATGGACTAGTAGATCATGTTTGCGAGTATAGAATTTTTTTTTCTTGATGTCCTGTTGAAATGAAGATTTTGCTGATTTCACTTATATTCTCAACCGTAGATACTGGGATCTCTGGATTTTTAAGGTAACAAATTTTGGTAAGCTTACTCTACTTGCTACGTAAAGTGAAGGGCTAATACGAGAGACATTAAAGGGAGACGGTGAAATAAAAAGAAATATTAGGTTTCGATTTCCATCTCTTCCATCAAAAAAGGTAAAAAAGACGTACACTCTCTCATGCCGGTGGATGATAAAAAAGAGTAGGGGTGTTCATTGACGAGGTAGGGCCATTCCGATCCAGGAATGTCAGCAGCCACTTCTAAACTAGAAGCCTAACCCTGGCCCAAGCATGAGTCAGGCCTGAAGTTGTTGGCCCGAACGCAGGCCGCATGGGAATCATGAAGCCCGAGCCCCAACCTATGTCAGACCTATAGAACAGAAAAATGAGTTTCTTGCCATGTCCGAGGACAGCTCAGCTGCTCTGGTCATATCACCTCCTGTGAGAGGTCATGGTTTCGAGCCTCCGCATTACTGCTCCCTCCCTCCCTCATAAATATATATATTTGTGTGTATACGTATGTGTATAGATAAATTTGGGCCCGGAGTGGATTCCGGCTCTCAACCGATAAGTGCAAATAGAAAACAAATACCATCAGCTCGGCCCATCAATTAAAAACAAAACCCCATGCCCAGAGCCCAATCCATGAGCTCCCTTACAAAAAAAAGAAAAAAAGAAAAATACTATTCTTTTTAAGAGGAAAAATAAAAATGCTACTCTTTCGCGTTTTTAATTCTACTACACCCTTAGTTTTGTACTCTCTTTAATTGATCTTTTACTTCACTTTTCCGGTAAAGTAAATCTATGATTTATTTTGTGTTTATTGTGATTTGATATTATCTCACCCAATTGTTATTCACACCCGTCCATCCTTCATTTTGTGGAAGTGAGCCCCGACCAATGACCCAACAACATGCAAAAGAAGGGAAAAGAGGATAAAAGATCGGATTGAAAGATTTCCGCCGTATGTACCCGCAGCGTATTTGCAATTTCCAGTTTTCCTCCTCTCCCAGCGGAGGAAAACTGGAGATTCAACTTCACCGCGAATGAGAGCAGCGGTAAAGCTGCAGCAACCAGATTTCCTCCACTCTGAGCGGAGGAAAACTTCAACTTTACCGCCGATGGGAGCGGCGGCAAAGCTGCAATTGCCAGATTTCCTCCTCTCAGAGCGGAGGAAAACTGGAAAATCCAATTTACCGCCGCTGAGAGCAGCGGTAAAGCAGCAATTGCCCGTTTTCCTCCTCCCAGAGTGGAGGAAAACTGGAAAGTGCGAGTTTACCGCCCTCGCAGGCTGCGGCAAAGCTGTGTGAGTGTCCAAATAAAATCACAAGACCTTTCCATTTCCATTTAACTTAAAATAAAATGGAAGAATCAATAGTTCCGTTTTTTCTTGTAGCCAATAGCTAGTGAACTCCCATATTATATGAATGGAGAGAAAAAAATCGCACAAGCCGGCTTTGGCCGTTGACGCATGTTGAATTGAGTTTCTAGGTTTTTGAATATATATACTGCCCAAGAAATAAAAGTAGAAATATCCAAACGGCCATCAAATAACATCCCCAGCGTCTAACAATAAAATCCGAGATATCACTCTATTAAAGCGATTTGCCCATGTGTACAACTCCATCCTTAAATCTTCCATCTCGCGTACTCTTTGATGATCATCTGTGTGATTCACTTGATAATAAATTCTTAAGAATTCAATTCCATGAAACAGAGGGGCCCATAAGAGAGCACTTGTATGAAAGAAATTTTAAAAGCATCGAGTGTTATCACGTTTCTAATCTAAAGCAATGACACGAAAGACTTTGTAATCCAGTAATCAACATCTAAACTTTATTTATTTATTTTTTTTGACATGCTTAGATTTGGAAACTTCCTGGACCTAACCAACAAGCCGTAGGACTGTTGGAACCTGTCATGTCAAGCTCGATAACTACTTAGGACCGCAGCAAAACACCCATTAGTCGTTCACATGCACACAAAAGCTGTGATGTATGGACTACTAGATCATGTTTGCGAGTATAGAATTTTTTTTTTCTTGTTGTTCTGTTGAAATGAAGATTTTGCTGGTTTCACTTATATTCTCAACCGTAGATACTGGGATCTCTGGTTTTTTAAGGAAACAAATTTTGGTTAGCTTACTCTGCTTGCTAAGTAAAGTGAAGGGCTAATACGAGAGACATTAAAGGGAGATGGTGAAATAAAAAGAAATATTAGGTTTCGATTTCCATCTCTTCCATCAAAAAAGGTAAAAAAGACGTACACTCTCTCATGCCGGTGGATGATAAAAAAGAGTAGGGGTGTTCATTGACGAGGCAGGGCCATTCAGATCCAGGAATGTCCAGCTGCCACTTCTAAACTAGAAGCCTAACCCTGGCCCAAGCATGAGTCAGGCCTGAAGTTGTTGGCCCGAACGCAGGCCGCATGGGAATCATGAAGCCCGAGCCCCAACCTATGTCAGACCTATAGAACAGAAAAATGAGTTTCTTGCCATGTCCGAGGACAGCTCAGCTGCTCTGGTCATATCACCTCCTGTGAGAGGTCATGGTTTCGAGCCTCCGCATTACTGCTCCCTCCCTCCCTCATAAATATATATATATTTTTGTGTATACGTATGTGTATAGATAAATTTCGGCCCGGAGTGGATCCCGGCTCTCAACCGATAAGTGCAAATAGAAAACAAATACCATCAGCTCGGCCCATCAATTAAAAACAAAACCCCATGCCCAGAGCCCAATCCATGAGCTCCCTTACAAAAAAAAAAAAAGAAGAAAAAGAAAACTACTATTCTTTTTAAGAGGAAAAGCTGTGATGTATGGACTACTAGATCATGTTGGCGAGAATAGAATTTTTTTTTCTTGTCGTCCTGTTGAAATGAAGATTTTGCTGGTTTCACTTATATTCTCAATCGTAGATACTGGGATCTTTGGTTTTTTAAGGTAACAAATTTTGGTAAGCTTACTCTGCTTGCTAAGTAAAGTAAAGGGCTAATACGAGAGACATTAAAGGGAGATGGTGAAATAAAAAAAAATATTAGGTTTCGACTTCCATCTCTTCCATCAAGAAAGGTAAAAAAGACGTACACTCTGTCATGCCGGTGAATGATAAAAAAGAGTAGGGGTGTTCAGTGACGAGGCAGGGCCATTCCGATCCAGGAATGTCCAGCAGACACTTCTAAACTAGAAGCCTAACCCTGGCCCAAGCATGAGTCGGGCCTGAAGTTGTTGGCCCGAACGCAGGTCGCATGGGAATCATGAAGCCGGAGCCCCAACCTATGTCAGACCTAAAGAACAGAAAAATGAGTTTCTTGCCATGTCCGAGGACAGCTCAGCTGCTCTGTTCATATCACCTCCTGTGAGAGGTCATGGTTTCGAGCCTCCGCATTACTGCTCCCTCCCTTCCTCATAAATATATATATATATATATATATTTGTGTGTATACGTATGTGTATAGATAAATTTGGGCCCGGAGTGGATCCCGGCTCTCAACCGATAAGTGCAAATAGAAAACAAATACCATCAGCTCGGCCCATCAATTAAAACCAAAACCCGATGCCCAGAGCCCAATCCATCAGCTCCCTTACAAAAAAAAAAAAAAGAAAAGAAAAATACTATTCTTTTTAAGAGGAAAAATAAAAATGCTACTCTCTCACGTTTTTAATTCTACTACACCCTTAGTTTTGTACTCTCTTTAATTGATCTTTTACTTCACTTTTCCGGTAAAGTAAGTCTATGATTTATTTTGTGTTTATTGTGATTTGATATTATGTCACCCAATTGTTATTCACACCTGTCCTTCCTTCATTTTGTGGAAGTGAGCCCCGGCCCGTGACCCAACAACAAGCAAAAGAAGGGAAAAGAGGATAAAAGATCGGATTGAAAGATTTCCACCGTATGTACCCGCAGCGTATTTGCAATTTCCAGTTTTCCTCTCTCAGCGGAGGAAAACTGGAGAATCAACTTTACCGCCGATGAAAGCAACGGTAAAGCAGCAATTGCCAGATTTTCTCCTCTCGGAGCGGAGGAAAACTGGAAAATCCAGTTTACCGCCGATGAGAGCAGCGGTAAAGCTGCAATTTCCCGTTTTCCTCCTCCCAGCATGGAGGAAATCTTGAAAGTGCGAGTTTACCGACCTCGCAGGCTGCGGCAAAGCTGTGTGAGTGTCCACATAAAATCACAAGACCTTTCCATTTCCATTTAACATAAAATAAAATGGAAGAATCAATAGTTCCGTTTTTTCTTGTAGCCCATAGCTAGTGAACTCCCATATGTTATGAATGGAGAGAAAAAAATCACACAAGCCGGCTTTGGCCGTTGACGCATGTTGAATTGAGTCTCAAGGTTTTTGAATATATATACTGCCCAAGAAATAAAAGTAGAAATATCCAAACGGCCACCAAATAACATCCCCATAGTCTAACAATAAAATCCGAGATATCACTCTATTAAAGCGATTTGCTCATGTCTACAACTCCATCCTTAAATCTTTCATCACTCGTACTCTTTAACGATCAGCTGTGTGATTCACTTGATACTAAATTTTTAAGAATTCAATTCCATGAAACAGACGGGCCCTTAAGAGAGCACTTGTATGAAAGAAATTTTAAAAGCATCGAGTGTTGTCACGTTTCTAATCTAAAGCAATGACACGAAAGCCTTTGTAATCCTGTAATCAACATCCAAACTTTATTTATTTATTTATTTATTTTGACATGCTTAGATTTGGAAACTTCCTGGACCTAACCAACAAGCCGTAGGACTGTTGGAACCTGTCATGTCAAGCTCGATAACTACTTAGGACCGCAGCAAAACACCCCATAGTCGTTCACATGCACAGAAAAGCTGTGATGTACGGACTACTAGATCATGTTTGCGAGTATAGAATTTCTTTTTTCTTGTTGTCCTGTTGAAATGAAGATTTTGCTGGTTTCACTTATATTCTCAACCGTAGATACTGGGATCTCTGGTTTTTTAAGGTAACAAATTTTGGTAAGCTTACTCTGCTTGCTAAGTAAAGTGAAGGGCTAATACGAGAGACATTAACGGGAGATGGTGAAATAAAAAAAAATATTAGGTTTCGATTTGCATCTCTTCCATCAAGGAAGGTAAAAAAGACGTACACTCTCTCATGCCGGTGAATGATAAAAAAGAGTAGGGGTGTTCATGGACGAGGCAGGGCCATTCCGATCCAGGAATGTCCAGCAGACACTTCTAAACTAGAAGTCTAACCCTGGCCCAAGCATGAGTCGGCCTGAAGTTGTTGGCCCGAACGCAGGCCGCATGGGAATCATGAAGCCCGAGCCCCAACCTATGTCAGACCTATAGAACAGAAAAATGAGTTTCTTGCCATGTCCGAGGACAGCTCAGCTGCTCTAGTCATAGCACCTCTGTGAGAGGTCATGGTTTCGAGCCTCCGCATTACTGCTCCCTCCCTCCCTCATAAATATATATATATATATATATATTTGTGTGTATACGTATGTGTATAGATAAATTTGTGCCCGGAGTGGATCCTGGCTCTCAACCGATAAGTGCAAATAGAAAACAAATACCATCAGCTCGGCCCATTAATTAAAAACAAAACCCCATGCCCAGAGCCCAATCCATCCGCTCCCTTACAAAAAAAAAAAAATACTATTCTTTTTAAGAGGAAAAATAAAAATGCTACTCTCTCACGTTTTTAATTCTACTACACCCTTAGTTTTGTTCTCTCTTTAATTGGTCTTTTACTTCACTTTTCCGGTAAAGTAAGTCTATGATTTATTTTGTGTTTATTGTGATTTGATATTATCTCACTCAATTGTTATTCACACCTGTCCATCCCTCATTTTGTGGAAGTGAGCCCCGACCCCTGACCCAACAACAAGCAAAAGAAGGGAAAAGAGGATAAAAGATCGGATTGAAAGATTTTCGCCGTATGTACCCGCAGCGTATTTGCAATTTCCAGTTTTCCTCCTCTCTCAGCGGAAGAAAACTGGAGAATCAGCTTTACCGCCGATGAGAGCAGCGGTAAAGTTGCAGCTGCCAGATTTCCAACACTCGGAGCGGTGGAAAACTTGAAAATCAACTTTACCGCCGATGGGAGCAGTGGTACAGCTGCAATTGCCAGATTTCCTCCTCTCAGAGCGGAGGAAAACTGGAAAATCCAATTTACCGCCGATGAGAGCGGCGGTAAAGCTGCAATTGCCCGTTTTCCTCCTCCCCGCGTGGAGGAAATCTGGAAAGTGCGAGTTTACCGCCCTCGCAGGGTGCGGCAAAGCTGTGTTAGTGTCCAGATAAAATCACAAGACCTTTCCATTTCCATTTAACATAAAATAAAATGGAAGAATCAATAGCTCCATTTTTTCTTGTAGCCCATAGCTAGTGAACTCCCATATGCTATGAATGGAGAGAAAAAAATCACACAAGCCGGCTTTGGCCGTTGACGCATGTTGAATTGAGTCTCAAGGTTTTTGAATATATATACTGCCCAAGAAATAAAAGTAGAAATATCCAAACGGCCATCAAATAACATCCCCATAGTCTAACAATAAAATCCGAGATA
The DNA here is from genome assembly GCA_029852735.1 of Persea americana. Lineage (NCBI taxonomy): Eukaryota > Viridiplantae > Streptophyta > Magnoliopsida > Laurales > Lauraceae > Persea > Persea americana. The sequence continues at coordinate 4,814,882 of CM056819.1, forward strand.
TCACTCTATTAAAGCGATTTGCTCATGTCTACAACTCCATCCTTAAATCTTTCATCACTCGTACTCTTTAACGATCATCTCTGTGATTCACTTGATACTAAATTTTTAAGAATTCAATTCCACGAAACAGAGGGGCCCTTAAGAGAGCACTTGTATGAAAGAAATTTTAAAAGCATCGAGTGTTGTCACGTTTATAATCTAAAGCAATGACAAGAAAGCCTTTGTAATCCTGTAATCAACATCAAAACTTTATTTATTTTTTTTTTTTTTGACATGCTTAGATTTGGAAACTTCCTGGACCTAACCAACAAGCCGTAGGACTGTTGGAACCTGTCATGTCAAGCTCGATAACTACTTAGGACCACAGCAAAACACCCCATAGTCGTTCACATGCACAGAAAAGCTGTGATGTATGGACTTCTAGATCATGTTCGCGAGTATAGAATTTTTTTTTCTTGTTGTCCTGTTGAAATGAAGATTTTGCTGGTTTCACTTATATTCTCAACCGTAGATACTGGGATCTCTGGTTTCTTAAGGTAACAAATTTTGGTAAGCTTACTCTGCTTGCTAAGTAAAGTGAAGGGCTAATACGAGAGACATGAAAGGGAGATGGTGAAATAAAAAAACGTATTAGGTTTCGATTTCCATCTCTTCCATCAAGGAAGGTAAAAAAGACGTACACTCTTTCATGCCGGTGAATGATAAAAAAGAGTAGGGGTGTTCATTGACGAGGCAGGGCCATTCCGATCCAGGAATGTCCAGCAGCCACTTCTAAACTAGAAGCCTAACCCTGGCCCAAGCATGAGTCGGCCTGAAGTTGTTGGCCCGAACGCAGGCCGCATGGGAATCATGAAGCCCGAGCCCTAACCTATGTCAGACCTATAGAACAGAAAAATGAGTTTCTTGCCATGTCCGAGGACAGCTCAGCTGCTCTGGTCATATCACCTCCTGTGAGAGGTCATGGTTTCGAGCCTCCGCATTACTGCTCCCTCCCTCCCTCATAAATATATATATATATATTTGTGTGTATACGTATGTGTATAGATAAATTTGGGCCCGGAGTGGATTCCGGCTCTCAACCGATAAGTGCAAATAGGAAATAAATACCATCAGCTCGGCCCATCAATTAAAAACAAAACCCCATGCCCAGAGCCCAATCCATGGGCTCCCTTACAAAAAAATAAAGAAAAGAAAAATACTATTCTTTTTAAGAGGAAACATAAAAATGCAACTCTCTCGCGTTTTTAATTCTACTACACCCTTAGTTTTGTTCTCTCTTTAATTTATCTTTTACTTCACTTTTCCGGTAAAGTAAGATTATGATTTATTTTGTGTTTATTGTGATTTGATATTATCTCACCCAATTGTTATTCACACCCGTCCATCCTTCATTTTGTGGAAGTGAGCCCCGACCCATGACCCAAGAACAAGCAAAAGAAGGGAAAAGAGGATAAAAGATCGGATTGAAAGATTTCCGCCGTATGTACCAGCAGCATATTTGCAATTTCCTGTTTTCCTCCTCTCTCAGCGGAGGAAAACTGGAAAATCAACTTTACCGCCAACGAGAGCAGCGGTAAAGCTGCAATTGCCAGATTTCCTCCTACCAGCATGGAGGAAATCTGGAAAGTGCGAGTTTACCGCCCTCGCAGGCTGCGGCAAAGCTGTGTGAGTGTCCACATAAAATCACAAGACCTTTCCATTTCCATTTAACATAAAATAAAATGGAAGAATCAATAGTTCCGTTTTTTCTTGTATCTCAAAGCTAGTGAACTCCCATATGATATGAATGGAGAGAAAAAAATCACAGAAGCTGGCTTTGGCCGTTGACGCATGATGAATTGAGTTTCTAGGTTTTTGAATATATATACTGCCCAAGAAATAAAAGTAGAAATATCCAAACGACCATCAAATAACATCCCCATAGTCTAACAATAAAATCCGAGATATCACTCTATTAAAGCGATTTGCTCATGTCTACTACTCCATCGTTAAATCTTTCATCACTCGTACTCTTTAACGATCATCTGTGTGATTCACTTGATACTAAATTTTTAAGAATTCAATTCCATGAAACAGAGGGGCCCTTAAGAGAGCACTTGTATGAAAGAAATTTTAAAAGCATCGAGTTTTATCACGTTTCTAATCTAAAGCAATGACACGAAAGCCTTTGTAATCCTGTAATCAACATCCAAACTTTATTTATTATTTTTTTTTTGACATGCTTAGATTTGGAAACTTCCTGGACCTAACAAACAAGCCGTAGGACTGTTGGGACCTGTCATGTCAAGCTCGATAACTACTTAGGACCGCAGCAAAACACCCCATAGTCGTTCACATGAACAGAAAAGCTGTGATGTACGGACTGCTAGATCATGTTCGCGAGTGTAGAATTTCCTTTTTCTTGTTGTCCTGTTGAAATGAAGATTTTGCTGGTTTCACTTATATTCTCAACCGTAGATACTGGGATCTCTGGTTTTTTAAGGTAACAAATTTTGGTAAGCTCACTCTGCTTGCTAAGTAAAGTGAAGGGCTAATACGAGAGACATTAAAGGGAGATGGTGAAAGAAAAAAAAATATTAGGTTTCGATTTCCATCTCTTTCATCAAAAAAGGTAAAAAAGACGTACACTCTCTCATGCCGGTGAATGATAAAAAAGAGTAGGGGTGTTCATTGACGAGGCAGGGCCATTCCGATCCAGGAATGTCCAGCAGCCACTTCTAAACTAGAAGCCTAACCCTGGCCCAAGCATGAGTCGGCCTGAAGTTGTTGGCCCGAACGCAGGCCGCATGGGAATCATGAAGCCCGAGCCCCAACCTATGTCAGACCTATAGAACAGAAAAATGAGTTTCTTGCCATGTCCGAGGACAGCTCAGCTGCTCTGGTCATATCACCTCCTGTGAGAGGTCATGGTTTCGAGCCTCCGCATTACTGCTCCCTCCCTCCCTCATAAATATATATATATATATATTTGTGTGTATACGTATGTGTATAGATAAATTTGGGGCCGGAGTGGATTCCGGCTCTCAACCGATAAGTGCAAAAAGGAAACAAATACCATCAGCTCGGCCCATCAATTAAAAGCAAAACCCCATGCCCAGAGCCCAATCCATGAGCTCCCTTACAAAAAAATAAAGAAAAGAAAAATACTATTCTTTTTAAGAGGAAAAATAAAAATGCAACTCCCTCGCGTTTTTAATTCTACTACACCCTTAGTTTTGTTCTCTCTTTAATTTATCTTTTACTTCACTTTTCCGGTAAAGTAAGATTATGATTTATTTTGTGTTTATTGTGATTTGATATTGTCTCACCCAATTGTTATTCACACCTGTCCATCCTTCATTTTGTGGAAGTGAGCCCCGACCCATGGCCCAACAACAAGCAAAAGAAGGGAAAAGAGGATAAAAGATCGGACTGAAAGATTTCCGCCGTATGTACCCGCAGCGTATTTGCAATTTCCAGTTTTCCTCCTCTCTCAGCGGAGGAAAACTGGAGAATCAACTTTACCGCCGATGAGAGCAGCGGTAAAGCTGCAGCTGCCAGATTTCCTCCACTCGGAGCGGAGTAAAACTGGAAAATCAACTTTACCGCCGATGGGAATAGCGGTAGAGCTCCAATTGCGAGATTTCCTCCTCTCCGAGCGGAGGAAAACTGGAAAATCCAATTTACCGTCGATGCGAGCAGCGGTAAAGCTGCGATTGCCCATTTTCCTCCTCCTAGCGTGGAGGAAATCTGGAAAGTGCGAGTTTACCGCCCTCGCAGGCTGCGGCAAAGCTGTGTGAGTGTCCACATAAAATCACAAGACCTTTCCATTTCCATTTAACATAAAATAAAATGGAAGAATCAATAGTTCCGTTTTTTCTTGTAGCTCAAAGCTAGTGAACTCCCATATGATATGAATGGAGAGAAAAAAATCACACAAGCCGGCTTTGGCCGTTGACGCATGATGAATTGAGTTTCTAGGTTTTTGAATATATATACTGCCCAAGAAATAAAAGTAGAAATATCCAAACGGCCATCAAATAACATCCCTATAGTCTAACAATAAAATCCGAGATATCACTCTATTGAAGCGATTTGCTCATGTCTACTACTCCATCGTTAAATCTTTCATCACTCGTACTCTTTAACGATCATCTGTGTGATTCACTTGATACTAAATTTTTAAGAATTCAATTCCATGAAACAGAGGGGCCCTTAAGAGAGCACTTGTATGAAAGAAATTTTAAAAGCATCGAGTGTTGTCACGTTTCTAATCTAAAGCAATGACAAGAAAGCCTTTGTAATCCTGTAATCAACATCCATACTTTATTTATTTTTATTTTTTTTTGACATGCTTAGATTTGGAAACTTCCTGGACCTAACCAACAAGCCGTAGGACTGTTGGGACCTGTCATGTCGAGCTCGATAACTACTTATGACCGCAGTAAAACACCACATAGTCGTTCACATGCATAGAAAAGCTGTGATGTATGGACTACTAGATCATGTTCGCGAGTATAGAATTTTTTTTTTCTTGTTGTCCTGTTGAAATGAAGATTTTGCTGATTTCACTTATATTCTCAACCGTAGATACTAGGATCTCTGGTTTTTTAAGGTAACAAATTTTGGTAAGCTTACTCTGCTTGCTAAGTAAAGTGAAGGGCTAATACGAGAGACATTAAAGGGAGATGGTGAAATAAAAAAAAATATTAGGTTTCGATTTCCGTCTCTTCCATCAAGGAAGGTAAAAAAGACGTACACTCTCTCATGCCGGTGAATGAAAAAAAAGAGTAGGGGTGTTCATTGACGAGGCAGGGCCATTCCGATCCAGGAATGTCCAGCAGCCACTTCTAAACTAGAAGCCTAACCCTGGCCCAAGCATGAGTCGGCCTGAAGTTGTTGGCCCGAACGCAGGCCGCATGGGAATCATGAAGCCCGAGCCCCAACCTATGTCAGACCTATAGAACAGAAAAATGAGTTTCTTGCCATGTCCGAGGACAGCTCAGCTGCTCTGGTCATATCACCTCCTGTGAGAGGTCATGGTTTCGAGCCTCCGCATTACTGCTCCCTCCCTCCCTCATAAATATATATATATATTTGTGTGTATACGTATGTGTATAGATAAATTTGGGCCCGGAGTGGATTCCGGCTCTCAACCGATAAGTGCAAATAGGAAATAAATACCATCAGCTCGGCCCATCAATTAAAAACAAAACCCCATGCCCAGAGCCCAATCCATGGGCTCCCTCACAAAAAAATAAAGAAAAGAAAAATACTATTCTTTTTAAGAGGAAACATAAAAATGCAACTCTCTCGCGTTTTTAATTCTACTACACCCTTAGTTTTGTTCTCTCTTTAATTTATCTTTTACTTCACTTTTCCGGTAAAGTAAGATTATGATTTATTTTGTGTTTATTGTGATTTGATAATATCTCACCCAATTGTTATCCACACCTGTCCATCCTTCATTTTGTGGAAGTGAGCCCCGACCCATGACCCAACAACAAGCAAAAGAAGGGAAAAGAGGATAAAAGATCGGATTGAAAGATTTCCGCCGTATGTACCAGCAGCATATTTGCAATTTCCAGTTTTCCACCTCTCTCAGCGGAGGAAACCTGGAAAATCAACTTTACCGCCGACGAGAGCAGCGGTAAAGCTGCAATTGCCAGATTTCCTCCTACCAGCATGGAGGAAATCTGGAAAGTGCGAGTCTACCGCCCTCGCAGGCTGCGGCAAAGCTGTGTGAGTGTCCACATAAAATCACAAGACCTTTCCATTTCCATTTAACATAAAATAAAATGGAAGAATCAATAGTTCCGTTTTTTCTTGTAGCTCAAAGCTATTGAACTCCCATATGATATGAATGGAGAGAAAAAAATCACACAAGCCGGCTTTGGCCGTTGACGCATGATGAATTGAGTTTCTAGGTTTTTGAATATATATACTGCCCAAGAAATAAAAGTAGAAATATCCAAACGGCCATCAAATAACATCCCTATAGTCTAACAATAAAATCCGAGATATCACTCTATTGAAGCGATTTGCTCATGTCTACAACTCCATCCTTAAATCTTTCATCACTCGTGCTCTTTAACGATCATCTGTGTGATTCACTTGATACTAAATTTTTAAGAATTCAATTCCATGAAATCGAGGGGCCCTTAAGAGAGCACTTGTATGAAAGAAATTTTAAAAGCATCGAGTGTTGTCACGTTTCTAATCTAAAGCAATGACAAGAAAGCCTTTGTAATCCTGTAATCAACATCCAAACTTTATTTATTTATTTTTTTTTTTTGACATGCTTAGATTTGGAAACTTCCTGGACCTAACCAACAAGCCGTAGGACTGTTGGAACCTAACATGTCGAGCTCGATAACTACTTCGGACCGCAGCAAAACACCCCATAGTCGTTCACATGCACAGAAAAGCTGTGATGTATGGACTACTAGATCATGTTTGCGAGTATAGAATTTCTTTTTTCTTGTTGTCCTGTTGAAATGAAGATTTTGCTGGTTTCACTTATATTTTCAACCGTAGATATTGGGATCTCTGGTTTTTTAAGGTAACAAATTTTGGTAAGCTCACTCTGCTTGCTAAGTAAAGTGAAGGGCTAATACGAGAGACATTAAAGGGAGATGGTGAAATAAAAAAAAATATTAGGTTTCGATTTCCATCTCTTTCATCAAAAAAGGTAAAAAAGACGTACACTCTCTCATGCCGGTGAATGATTAAAAAGAGTAGGGGTGTTCATTGACGAGGCAGGGCCATTCCGATCCAGGAATGTCCAGCAGCCACTTCTAAACTAGAAGCCTAACCCTGCCCCAAGCGTGAGTCGGGCCTGAAGTTGTTGGCCCGAACGCAGGCCGCATGGGAATCATGAAGCCCGAGCCCCAACCTATGTCAGACCTATAGAACAGAGAAATGAGTTTCTTGCCATGACCGAGGACAGCTCAGCTGCTCTGGTCATATCACCTCCTGTGAGAGGTCATGGTTTCGATCCTCCGCATTACTGCTCCCTCCCTCCCTCATAAATATATATATATATATGTGTGTATACGTATGTGTATAGATAAATTTGGGCCCGGAGTTGATGCCGGCTCTCAACCGATAAGCGCAAATAGAAAACAAATACCATCAGCTCGGCCCATCAATTAAAAACAAAACCCCATGCCCAGAGCCCAATCTATGAGCTCCCTTACAAAAAAAAAAAAAGGAAAAAAAAGAAAAATAATATTCTTTTTAAGAGGAAAAATAAAAATGCTACTCTCTCACGTTTCTAATTCTACGACACCCTTAGTTTTGTTCTCTCTTTAATTGATCTTTTACTTCACTTTTCCGGTAAAGTAAATCTATGATTTATTTTGTGTTTATTGTGATTTGATATTATCTCACCCAATTGTTATTCACACCTGTCCATCCTTCATTTTGTGGAAGTGAGTCCCGACCAATGACCCAACATCACGCCAAAAAAGGGAAAAGAGGATAAAAGATCGGATTGAAAGATTTCCGCCGCATGTACCCGCAGCGTATTTGCAATTTCCAATTTTCCTCCTCTCTCAGCGGAGGAAAACTGGAGAATCAACTTTACCGCCGATGACAGCAGCGGTAAAGCTGCAGCTGCCAGATTTCCTCCACTCGGACCCGACGAAAACTGGAAAATCAACTTTACCGCCGATTGGAACAGCGGTAAAGCTCCAATTGCCAGATTTGCTCCTCTCCGATCGGAAGAAAATTGGAAAATCCAATTTACCGCCGATGAGAGCAGCGGTAAAGCTGCAGTTGCCTGTTTTCCTCCTTCCAGCGTGGAGGAAATCTGGAAAGTGCGAGTTTACCGCCCTCCCAGGCTGCGGCAAAGCTGTGTGAGTGTCCACATAAAATCACAAGACCTTTCCATTTCCATTTAACATAAAATAAAATGGAAGAATCAATAGTTCCGTTTTTTCTTGTAGCCCGTAGCTAGTGAACTCCCATATGATATGAATGGAGAGAAAAAAATCACACAAGCCGGCTTTGGCCGTTGACGCATGTTGAATTGAGTTTCTAGGTTTTTGAATATATATATTGCCCAAGAAATAAAAGTAGAAATATCCAAACGGCCATCAAATAACATCCCCAGAGTCTAACAATAAAATCCGAGATATCACTCTATTAAAGCGATTTGCTCATGTCTACAACTCCATCCTTAAATCTTTCATCACTCGTACTCTTTAATGATCATCTGTGTGATTCACTTGATAATAAATTCTTAAGAATTCAATTCCATGAAACAGAGGGGCCCTTAAGAGAGCAGTTGTATGAAAGAAATTTTAAAAGCATCGAGTGTTATCACGTTTCTAATCTAAAGCAATGACACGAAAGCCTTTGTAATCCTGTAATCAACATCCAAACTTTATTTTTTTTTTTTTTTTTTGACATGCTTAGATTTGGAACCTTCTTGGACCTAACCAACAAGCCGTAGGACTGTTGGGACCTGTCATGTCAAGCTCGATAACAAATTAGGACCGCAGCAAAACACCCCATAGTCGTTCACATGCACAGAAAAGCTGTGATGTATGGACTACTAGATCATGTTTGCGAGTATAGAATTTTTTTTTTCTTGTTGTCCTGTTGAAATGAAGATTTTCCTGGTTTCACTTATATTCTCAACCGTAGATACAGGGATCTCTGGTTTTTTAAGGTAACAAATTTTGGTAAGCTTACTCTGCTTGCTAAGTAAAGTGAAGGGCTAATACGAGAGACATTAAAGGGAGATGGTGAAATAAAAAAAAATATTAGGTTTCGATTTCCATCTCTTCCATCAAAAAAGGTAAAAAAGACGTACACTCTCTCATGCCGGTGAATGATAAAAAAGAGTAAGGGTGTTCATTGACGAGGCAGGGCCATTCCGATCCAGGAATGTCCAGCAGCCACTTCTAAACTAGAAGCCTAACCTTGGCCGAAGCATGAGTCAGGCCTGAAGTTGTTGGCCCAAACGCAGGCCGCATGGGAATCATGAAGCCCGAGCCCCAACCTATGTCAGACCTATAGAACAGAAAAATGAGTTTCTTGCCATGTCCGAGGACAGCTCAGCTGCTCTGGTCATATCACCTCCTGTGAGACGTCATGGTTTCGAGCCTCCGCACTACTGCTCCCTCCCTCCCTCATAAATATATATATATGTGTGTGTATACGTATGTGTATAGATAAATTTAGGCCCGGAGTGGATCCCGGCTCTCAACCGATAAGCGCAAATAGAAAACAAATACCATTAGCTCGGCCCATCAATTAAAAACAAAACCCCATGCCCAGAGCCCAATCCATGAGCTCCCTTACAAAAAAAAAGAAGAAAAAAAAGAAAAATACTATTCTTTTTAAGAGGAAAAATAAAAATGCTACTCTCTCCCGTTTTTAATTCTACTACACCCTTAGTTTTGTTCTCTCTTTAATTGATCTTTTACATCACTCTTCCGGTAAAGTAAATCTATGATTTATTTTGTGTTTATTGTGATTTGATATTATCACACCCAATTGTTATTCACACCTGTCCATCCTTCATTTTGTGGAAGTGAGCCCCGACCCATGACCCAACAACAAGCAAAAGAAGGGAAAAGAGGATAAAAGATCGGATTGAAAGATTTCCGCCGTATGTACCCGTAGCGTATTTGCAATTTCCAGTTTTCCTCTTCTCTCAGCGGAGGAAAACTGGAGAATCAACTTTACCGCCGATGAGAGCAGCGGTAAAGCTGCAGCTGCCAGATTTCCTCCACTCAAGGCGGAGGAAAACTGGAAAATAACTTTACCGCCGTTGGGAACAGCGGTAAAGCTATAATTGCCAGATTTCCTCCTCTCCGAGCGGAGGAAAACTGGAAAATCCAATTTACCGCCGACGAGAGCGGCGGTAAAGCTGCAATTGCCCGTTTTCCTCCTCCCAGCGTGGAGGAAATCTGGAAAGTGCGAGTTTACCGCCCTCCCAGGCTGCGGCAAAGCTGTGTGAGTGTCCACATAAAATCACAAGACCTTTCCATTTCCATTTAACATAAAATAAAATGGAAGAATCAATAGTTCCGTTTTTTCTTGTAGCCCGTAGCTAGTGAACTCCCATATGATATGAATGGAGAGAAAAAAATCACACAAGCCGGCTTTGGCCGTTGACGCATGTTGAATTGAGTTTCTAGGTTTTTGAATATATATATTGCCCAAGAAATAAAAGTAGAAATATCCAAACGGCCATCAAATAACATCCCCAGAGTCTAACAATAAAATCCGAGATATCACTCTATTAAAGCGATTTGCTCATGTCTACAACTCCATCCTTAAATCTTTCATCACTCGTACTCTTTAACGATCATCTGTGTGATTCACTTGATAATAAATTCTTAAGAATTCAATTCCATGAAACAGAGGGGCCCTTAAGAGAGCACTTGTATGAAAGAAATTTTGAAAGCATCGAGTGTTATCACGTTTCTAATCTAAAGCAATGACACGAAAGCCTTTGTAATCCTGTAATCAACATCCAAACTTTATTTATTTATTTATTTTTTGACATGCTTAGATTTGGAAGCTTCCTGGACCTAACCAACAAGCCGTAGGACTGTTGGGACCTGTCATGTCAAGCTCGATAATAACTTAGGACCGCAGCAAAACACCCCATAGTCGTTCACATGCACAGAAAAGCTGTGATGTATGGACTACTAGATCATGTTTGCGAGTATAGAATTTTTTTTTCTTGTTGTTCTGTTGAAATGAAGATTTTGCTGGTTTCACTTATATTCTCAACCGTAGATACTGGGATCTCTGGTTTTTTAAGGTAACAAATTTTGGTAAGCTTACTCTGCTTGCTAAGTAAAGTGAAGGGCTAATACGAGAGACATTAAAGGGAGATAGTGAAATAAAAAAAAATATTAGGTTTCGATTTCCATCTCTTCCATCAAAAAAGGTAAAAAAGACGTACACTCTCTCATGCCGGTGAATGATAAAAAAGAGTAGGGGTGTTCATTGACGAGGCAGGGCCATTCCGATCCAGGAATGTCCAGCAGCCACTTCTAAACTAGAAGCCTAACCCTGGCCCAAGCATGAGTCGGGCCTGAAGTTGTTGGCCCGAACGCAGGCCGCATGGGAATCATGAAGCCCGAGCCCCAACCTATGTCAGACCTATAGAACAGAGAAATGAGTTTCTTGCCATGACCGAGGACAGCTCAGCTGCTCTGGTCATATCACCTCCTGTGAGAGGTCATGGTTTCGATCCTCCGCATTACTGCTCCCTCCCTCCCTCATAAATATATATATATCTGTGTGTATACGTATGTGTATAGATAAATTTGGGCCTGGAGTTGATGCCGGCTCTCAACCGATAAGCGCAAATAGAAAACAAATACCATCAGCTCGGCCCATCAATTAAAAACAAAACCCCATGCCCAGAGCCCAATCCATGAGCTCCCTTACAAAAAAAAAAAAAAAAAAAAAAAGAAAAATACTATTCTTTTTAAGAGGAAAAATAAAAATGCTACTCTCTCACGTTTTTAATTCTACGACACCCTTAGTTTTGTTCTCTCTTTAATTGATCTTTTACTTCACTTTTCCGGTAAAGTAAATCTATGATTTATTTTGTGTTTATTGTGATTTGATATTATCTCACCCAATTGTTATTCACACCTGTCCATCCTTCATTTTGTGGAAGTGAGTCCCGACCAATGACCCAACATCACGCCAAAAAAGGGAAAAGAGGATAAAAGATCGGATTGAAAGATTTCCGCCGCATGTACCCGCAGCGTATTTGCAATTTCCAATTTTCCTCCTCTCTCAGCGGAGGAAAACTCGAGAATCAACTTTACCGCCGATGACAGCAGCGGTAAAGCTGCAGCTGCCAGATTTCCTCCACTCGGACCCGACGAAAACTGGAAAATCAACTTTACCGCCGATTGGAACAGCGGTAAAGCTCCAATTGCCAGATTTGCTCCTCTCCGAGCGGAAGAAAATTGGAAAATCCAATTTACCGCCGATGAGAGCAGCGGTAAAGCTGCAGTTGCCTGTTTTCCTCCTTCCAGCGTGGAGGAAATCTGGAAAGTGCGAGTTTACCGCCCTCCCAGGCTGCGGCAAAGCTGTGTGAGTGTCCACATAAAATCACAAGACCTTTCCATTTCCATTTAACATAAAATAAAATGGAAGAATCAATAGTTCCGTTTTTTCTTGTAGCCCGTAGCTAGTGAACTCCCATATGATATGAATGGAGAGAAAAAAATCACACAAGCCGGCTTTGGCCGTTGACGCATGTTGAATTGAGTTTCTAGGTTTTTGAATATATATACTGCCCAAGAAATAAAAGTAGAAATATCCAAACGGCCATCAAATAGCATCCCCAGAGTCTAACAATAAAATCCGAGATATCACTCTATTAAAGCGATTTGCTCATGTCTACAACTCCATCCTTAAATCTTTCATCACTCGTACTCTTTAACGATCATCTGTGTGATTCACTTGATAATAAATTCTTAAGAATTCAATTCCATGAAAGAGAGGGGCCTTTAAGAGAGCACTTGTATGAAAGAAATTTTAAAAGCATCGAGTGCTATCACGTTTCTAATCTTAAGCAATGACACGATAGCCTTTGTAATCCTGTAATCAACATCCAAACTTTATTTATTTATTTATTTTTTGACATGCTTAGATTTCGAAACTTCCTGGACCTAACCAACAAGCCGTAGGACTGTTGGAACCTGTCATGTCAAGCTCGATAACTACTTAGGACCTCAGCAAAACACCCCGTAGTCGTTCACATGCACAAAAAAGCTGTGATGTATGGACTACTAGATCATGTTTGCGAGTATAGAATTTTTTTTTTCTTGTTGTCCTGTTGAAATGACGATTTTGCTGGTTTCACTTATATTCTCAACCGTAGATACTGGGATCTCTGGATTTTTAAGGTAAAAAATTTTGGTAAGCTTACTCTGCTTGCTAAGTAAAGTGAAGGGCTAATACGAGAGACATTAAAGGGAGATGGTGAAATAAAAAAAAATATTAGGTTTCGATTTCCATCTCTTCCATAAAAAAAGGTAAAAAAGAAGTACACTCTCTCATGCCGGTGAATGATAAAAAAGAGTAGGGGTGTTCATTGACGAGGGGGGGCCATTCCGATCCAGGAATGTCCAGCAGCCACTTCTAAACTAGAAGCCTAACCCTGGCCCAAGCATGAGTCGGGCCTGAAGTTGTTGGCCCGAACGCATGCCGCATGGGAATCATGAAGCCCGAGCCCCAACCTATGTCAGACGTATAGAACAGAAAAATGAGTTTCTTGCCATGACCGAGGACAGCTCAGCTGCTCTGGTCATATCACCTCCTGTGAGAGGTCATGGTTTCGAGCCTCCGCATTACTGCTCCCTCCCTCCCTCATAAATATATATATATATATGTGTGTGTGTGTGTAAACGTATGTGTATAGATAAATTTGGGCCCGGAGTGGATCCCGGCTCTCAACGGATAAGCGCAAATAGAAAACAAATACCATCAGCTCGGCCCATCAATTAAAAACAAAACCGAATGCCCAGAGCCCAATCCATGAGCTCCCTTACAAAAAAAAAAAGAAAAAAAAGAAAAATACTATTCTTTTTAAGAGGAAAAATAAAAATGCTACTCTCTCACGTTTTTAATTCTACTACACCCTTAGTTTTGTTCTCTCTTTAATTGATCTTTTACTTCACTTTTCCGGTAAAGTAAATCTATGATTTATTTTGTGTTTATTGTGATTTGATATTATCTCACCCAATTGTTATTCACACCTGTCCATCCTTCATTTTGTGGAAGTGAGCCCCGACCCATGACCCAACAACATGCCAAAAAAGGGAAAAGAGGATAAAAGATCGGATTGAAATATTTCCGCCGTATGTACCCGAAGCGTATTTGCAATTTCCAGTTTTCCTCCTTTCTCAGCGGAGGAAAACTGGAGAATCAACTTTACCGCCGATGAGAGCAGCGGTAAAGCTGTAGCTGCCATATTTCCTCCACTTGGAGCGGAGGAAAACTGGAAAATCAACTTGACCACCGATGAGAACAGCGGTAAAGCTCCAATTGCCAGATTTCCTCCTCTCAGAGCGAAGGAAAACTGGAAAATCCAATTTACCGCCGATGAGAGCAGCGGTAAAGCTGCAATTGTCCGTTTTCCTCCTCCCAGCGTGGAGGAGATCTGGAAAGTGTGAGTTTACCGCCCTCGCAGGCTGCGGCAAAGCTGTGTGAGTGTCCACATAAAATCACAAGACCTTTCCATTTCCATTTAACTTAAAATAAAATGGAAGAATCAATAGTTTCGTTTTTTCTTGTAGCCCGTACCTAGTGAACTCCCATATGATATGAATGGAGAGAAAAAAATCACACAAGCCGGCTTTGGCCGTTGACGCATGTTGAATTGAGTTTCTAGGTTTTTGAATATATATACTGCCCAAGAAATAAAAGTAGAAATATCCAAACGGCCATCAAATAGCATCCCCAGAGTCTAACAATAAAATCCGAGATATCACTCTATTAAAGCGATTTGCTCATGTCTACAACTCCATCCTTAAATCTTTCATCACTCGTACTCTTTAACGATCATCTGTGTGATTCACTTGATAATAAATTCTTAAGAATTCAATTCCATGAAAGAGAGGGGCCTTTAAGAGAGCACTTGTATGAAAGAAATTTTAAAAGCATCGAGTGCTATCACGTTTCTAATCTTAAGCAATGACACGATAGCCTTTGTAATCCTGTAATCAACATCCAAACTTTATTTATTTATTTATTTTTTGACATGCTTAGATTTCGAAACTTCCTGGACCTAACCAACAAGCCGTAGGACTGTTGGAACCTGTCATGTCAAGCTCGATAACTACTTAGGACCGCAGCAAAACACCCCATAGTCGTTCACATGCACAGAAAAGCTGTGATGTATGGACTACTAGATCATGTTTGCGAGTATAGAATTTTTTTTTTCCTGTTGTCCTGTTGAAATGAAGATTTTGCTGGTTTCACTTATATTCTCAACCGTAGATACTGGGATCTCTGGTTTTTTAAGGTAACAAATTTTGGTAAGCTTACTCTGCTTGCTAAGTAAAGTGAAGGGATAATACGAGAGACATTAAAGGGAGATGGTGAAATAAAAAAAAATATTAGGTTTCGATTTCCGGCTCTTCCATCCAAAAAGGTAAAAAAGACGTACACTCTCTCATGCCGGTGAATGATAAAAAAGAGTAGGGGTGTTCATTGGCGAGGCAGGGCCATTCCGATCCAGGAATGTCCAGCAGCCACTTCTAAACTAGAAGCCTAACCCTGGCCCAAGCATGAGTCGGGCCTGAAGTTGTTGGCCCGAACGCATGCCGCATGGGAATCATGAAGCCCGAGCCCCAACCTATGTCAGACGTATAGAACAAAAAAATGAGTTTCTTGCCATGACCGAGGACAGCTCAGCTGCTCTGGTCATATCACCTCCTGTGAGAGGTCATGGTTTCGAGCCTCCGCATTACTGCTCCCTCCCTCCCTCATAAATATATATATATATATATGTGTGTGTGTGTGTAAACGTATGTGTATAGATAAATTTGGGCCCGGAGTGGATCCCGGCTCTCAACGGATAAGCGCAAATAGAAAACAAATACCATCAGCTCGGCCCATCAATTAAAAACAAAACCGAATGCCCAGAGCCCAATCCATGAGCTCCCTTACAAAAAAAAAAAGAAAAAAAAGAAAAATACTATTCTTTTTAAGAGGAAAAATAAAAATGCTACTCTCTCACGTTTTTAATTCTACTACACCCTTAGTTTTGTTCTCTCTTTAATTGATCTTTTACTTCACTTTTCCGGTAAAGTAAATCTATGATTTATTTTGTGTTTATTGTGATTTGATATTATCTCACCCAATTGTTATTCACACCTGTCCATCCTTCATTTTGTGGAAGTGAGCCCCGACCCATGACCCAACAACATGCCAAAAAAGGGAAAAGAGGATAAAAGATCGGATTGAAATATTTCCGCCGTATGTACCCGAAGCGTATTTGCAATTTCCAGTTTTCCTCCTTTCTCAGCGGAGGAAAACTGGAGAATCAACTTTACCGCCGATGAGAGCAGCGGTAAAGCTGTAGCTGCCATATTTCCTCCACTTGGAGCGGAGGAAAACTGGAAAATCAACTTGACCACCGATGAGAACAGCGGTAAAGCTCCAATTGCCAGATTTCCTCCTCTCAGAGCGAAGGAAAACTGGAAAATCCAATTTACCGCCGATTAGAGCAGCGGTAAAGCTGCAATTGTCCGTTTTCCTCCTCCCAGCGTGGAGGAGATCTGGAAAGTGTGAGTTTACCGCCCTCGCAGGCTGCGGCAAAGCTGTGTGAGTGTCCACATAAAATCACAAGACCTTTCCATTTCCATTTAACTTAAAATAAAATGGAAGAATCAATAGTTCCGTTTTTTCTTGTAGCCCGTACCTAGTGAACTCCCATATGATATGAATGGAGAGAAAAAAATCACACAAGCCGGCTTTGGCCGTTGACGCATGTTGAATTGAGTTTCTAGGTTTTTGAATATATATACTGCCCAAGAAATAAAAGTAGAAATATCCAAACGGCCATCAAATAGCATCCCCAGAGTCTAACAATAAAATCCGAGATATCACTCTATTAAAGCGATTTGCTCATGTCTACAACTCCATCCTTAAATCTTTCATCACTCGTACTCTTTAACGATCATCTGTGTGATTCACTTGATAATAAATTCTTAAGAATTCAATTCCATGAAACAGAGGGGCCCTTAAGAGAGCACTTGTATGAAAGAAATTTTAAAAGCATCGAGTGCTATCACGTTTCTAATCTTAAGCAATGACAAGATAGCCTTTCTAATCCTGTAATCAACATCCAAACTTTATTTATTTATTTATTTTTTGACATGCTTAGATTTCGAAACTTCCTGGACCTAACCAACAAGCCGTAGGACTGTTGGAACCTGTCATGTCAAGCTCGATAACTACTTAGGACCTCAGCAAAACACCCCGTAGTCGTTCACATGCACAAAAAAGCTGTGATGTATGGACTACTAGATCATGTTTGCGAGTATAGAATTTTTTTTTTCTTGTTGTCCTGTTGAAATGACGATTTTGCTGGTTTCACTTATATTCTCAACCGTAGATACTGGGATCTCTGGATTTTTAAGGTAAAAAATTTTGGTAAGCTTACTCTGCTTGCTAAGTAAAGTGAAGGGCTAATACGAGAGACATTAAAGGGAGATGGTGAAATAAAAAAAAATATTAGGTTTCGATTTCCATCTCTTCCATAAAAAAAGGTAAAAAAGAAGTACACTCTCTCATGCCGGTGAATGATAAAAAAGAGTAGGGGTGTTCATTGACGAGGGGGGGCCATTCCGATCCAGGAATGTCCAGCAGCCACTTCTAAACTAGAAGCCTAACCCTGGCCCAAGCATGAGTCGGGCCTGAAGTTGTTGGCCCGAACGCATGCCGCATGGGAATCATGAAGCCCGAGCCCCAACCTATGTCAGACGTATAGAACAGAAAAATGAGTTTCTTGCCATGACCGAGGACAGCTCAGCTGCTCTGGTCATATCACCTCCTGTGAGAGGTCATGGTTTCGAGCCTCCGCATTACTGCTCCCTCCCTCCCTCATAAATATATATATATATATATGTGTGTGTGTGTGTGTGTGTAAACGTATGTGTATAGATAAATTTGGGCCCGGAGTGGATCCCGGCTCTCAACTGATAAGCGCAAATAGAAAACAAATACCATCAGCTCGGCCCATCAATTAAAAACAAAACCGAATGCCCAGAGCCCAATCCATGAGCTCCCTTACAAAAAAAAAAAAGAAAAAAAAGAAAAATACTATTCTTTTTAAGAGGAAAAATAAAAATGCTACTCTCTCACGTTTTTAATTCTACTACACCCTTAGTTTTGTTCTCTCTTTAATTGATCTTTTACTTCACTTTTCCGGTAAAGTAAATCTATGATTTATTTTGTGTTTATTGTGATTTGATATTATCTCACCCAATTGTTATTCACACCTGTCCATCCTTCATTTTGTGGAAGTGAGCCCCGACCCATGACCCAACAACATGCCAAAAAAGGGAAAAGAGGATAAAAGATCGGATTGAAATATTTCCGCCGTATGTACCCGAAGCGTATTTGCAATTTCCAGTTTTCCTCCTTTCTCAGCGGAGGAAAACTGGAGAATCAACTTTACCGCCGATGAGAGCAGCGGTAAAGCTGTAGCTGCCATATTTCCTCCACTTGGAGCGGAGGAAAACTGGAAAATCAACTTGACCACCGATGAGAACAGCGGTAAAGCTCCAATTGCCAGATTTCCTCCTCTCAGAGCGAAGGAAAACTGGAAAATCCAATTTACCGCCGATGAGAGCAGCGGTAAAGCTGCAATTGTCCGTTTTCCTCCTCCCAGCGTGGAGGAGATCTGGAAAGTGTGAGTTTACCGCCCTCGCAGGCTGCGGCAAAGCTGTGTGAGTGTCCACATAAAATCACAAGACCTTTCCATTTCCATTTAACTTAAAATAAAATGGAAGAATCAATAGTTCCGTTTTTTCTTGTAGCCCGTACCTAGTGAACTCCCATATGATATGAATGGAGAGAAAAAAATCACACAAGCCGGCTTTGGCCGTTGACGCATGTTGAATTGAGTTTCTAGGTTTTTGAATATATATACTGCCCAAGAAATAAAAGTAGAAATATCCAAACGGCCATCAAATAGCATCCCCAGAGTCTAACAATAAAATCCGAGATATCACTCTATTAAAGCGATTTGCTCATGTCTACAACTCCATCCTTAAATCTTTCATCACTCGTACTCTTTAACGATCATCTGTGTGATTCACTTGATAATAAATTCTTAAGAATTCAATTCCATGAAACAGAGGGGCCCTTAAGAGAGCACTTGTATGAAAGAAATTTTAAAAGCATCGAGTGCTATCACGTTTCTAATCTTAAGCAATGACACGATAGCCTTTCTAATCCTGTAATCAACATCCAAACTTTATTTATTTATTTATTTTTTGACATGCTTAGATTTCGAAACTTCCTGGACCTAACCAACAAGCCGTAGGACTGTTGGAACCTGTCATGTCAAGCTCGATAACTACTTAGGACCTCAGCAAAACACCCCGTAGTCGTTCACATGCACAAAAAAGCTGTGATGTATGGACTACTAGATCATGTTTGCGAGTATAGAATTTTTTTTTTCTTGTTGTCCTGTTGAAATGACGATTTTGCTGGTTTCACTTATATTCTCAACCGTAGATACTGGGATCTCTGGATTTTTAAGGTAAAAAATTTTGGTAAGCTTACTCTGGTTGCTAAGTAAAGTGAAGGGCTAATACGAGAGACATTAAAGGGAGATGGTGAAATAAAAAAAAATATTAGGTTTCGATTTCCATCTCTTCCATAAAAAAAGGTAAAAAAGAAGTACACTCTCTCATGCCGGTGAATGATAAAAAAGAGTAGGGGTGTTCATTGACGAGGGGGGGCCATTCCGATCCAGGAATGTCCAGCAGCCACTTCTAAACTAGAAGCCTAACCCTGGCCCAAGCATGAGTCGGGCCTGAAGTTGTTGGCCCGAACGTATACCGCATGGGAATCATGAAGCCCGAGCCCCAACCTATGTCAGACGTATAGAACAGAAAAATGAGTTTCTTGCCTTGACCGAGGACAGCTCAGCTGCTCTGGTCATATCACCTCCTGTGAGAGGTCATGGTTTCGAGCCTCCGCATTACTGCTCCCTTCCTCCCTCATAAATATATATATATATATATGTGTGTGTGTGTGTATACGTATGTGTATAGATAAATTTGGGCCCGGAGTGGATCCCGGCTCTCAACCGATAAGCGCAAATAGAAAACAAATACCATTAGCTCGGCCCATCAATTAAAAACAAAACCCCATGCCCAGAACCCAATCCATGAGCTCCCTTACAAAAAAAAAGAAGAAAAAAACGAAAAATACTATTCTTTTTAAGAGGAAAAATTAAAATGCTACTCTCTCCCGTTTTTAATTCTACTTCACCCTTAGTTTTGTTCTCTCTTTAATTGATCTTTTACATCACTCTTCCGGTAAAGTAAATCTATGATTTATTTTGTGTTTATTGTGATTTGATATTATCACACCCGATTGTTATTCACACCTGTCCATCCTTCATTTTGTGGAAGTGAGCCCCGACCCATGACCCAACAACAAGCAAAAGAAGGGAAAAGAGGATAAAAGATCGGATTGAAAGATTTCCGCCGTATGTACCCGCAGCGTATTTGCAATTTCCAGTTTTCCTCTTCTCTCAGCGGAGGAAAACTGGAGAATCAACTTTACCGCCGATGAGAGCAGCGGTAAAGCTGTAGCTGCCATATTTCCTCCACTTGGAGCGGAGGAAAACTGGAAAATCAACTTGACCGCCGATGAGAACAGCGGTAAAGCTCCAATTGCCAGATTTCCTCCTCTCAGAGCGAAGGAAAATTGGAAAATCCAATTTACCGCCGATGAGAGCAGCGGTAAAGCTGTAATTGTCCGTTTTCCTCCTCCCAGCGTGGAGGAAATCTGGAAAGTGCGAGTTTACCGCCCTCGCAGGCTGCGGCAAAGCTATGTGAGTGTCCACATAAAATCACAAGTCCTTTCCATTTCCATTTAACTTAAAATAAAATGGAAGAATCAATAGTTCTCTTTTTTCTTGTAGCCCGTAGCTAGTGAACTCCCATATGATATGAATGGAGAGAAAAAAATCACACAAGCCGGCTTTGGCCGTTGAAGCATGTTGAATTGAGTTTCTAGGTTTTTGAATATATATACTGCCCAAGAAATAAAAGTAGAAATATCCAAACGGCCATCAAATAACATCCCCAGAGTCTAACAATAAAATCCAAGATATCACTCTATTAAAGCGATTTGCTCATGTCTACAACTCCATCCTTAAATCTTTCATCACTCGTACTCTTTAACGATCATCTGTGTGATTCACTTGATAATAAATTCTTAAGAATTCAATTCCATGAAACAGAGGGGCCCTTAAGAGAGCACTTGTATGAAAGAAATTTTAAAAGCATTGAGTGCTATCACGTTTCTAATCTTAAGCAATGACACGATAGCCTTTGTAATCCTGTAATCAACATCCAAACTTTATTTATTTATTTATTTTTTGACATGCTTAGATTTTGAAACTTCCTGGACCTAACCAACAAGCCGTAGGACTGTTGGAACCTGTCATGTCAAGCTCGATAACTACTTAGGACTGCAGCAAAACACCCCATAGTCGTTCACATGCACAAAAAAGCTGTGATGTATGGACTACTAGATCATGTTTGCGAGTATAGAATTTTTTTTTCTTGTTGTCCTGTTGAAATGAAGATTTTGCTGGTTTCACTTATATTCTCAACCGTAGATACTGGGATCTCTGGTTTTTTATGGTAACAAATTTTGGTAAGCTCACTCTGCTTGCTAAGTAAAGTGAAGGGCTAATACGAGAGACATTAAAGGGAGATGGTGAAAGAAAAAAAAATATTAGGTTTCGATTTCCATCTCTTTCATTAAAAAAGGTAAAAAAGACGTACACTCTCTCATGCCGGTGAATGATAAAAAAGAGTAGGGGTGTTCATTGACGAGGCAGGGCCATTCCGATCCAGGAATGTCCAGCAGCCACTTCTAAACTAGAAGCCTAACCCTGGCCCAAGCATGCGTCGGCCTGAAGTTGTTGGCCCGAACGCAGGCCGCATGGGAATCATGAAGCCCGATCCCGAACCTATGTAAGACCTATAGAACAGAAAAATGAGTTTCTTGCCTTGTCCGAGGACAGCTCAGCTGCTCTGGTCATATCACCTCCTGTGAGAGGTCATGGCTTCGAGCCTCCGCATTACTGCTCCCTCCCTCCCTCATAAATATATATATATATATATATATTTGTGTGTATACGTATGTGTATAGATAAATTTGGGCCCGGAGTGGATCCCGGCTCTCAACCGATAAGCGCGAATAGAAAACAAATACCATCAGCTCGGCCCATCAATTAAAAACAAAACCCCATGCCCAGAGCCCAATCCATGAGGCCCCTTACAAAAAAAAAAAAGATAAAAAAGAAAAATACTCTTCTTTTTAAGAGGAAAAATAAAAATGCTACTCTCTCACGTTTTAAATTCTACTACACCCTTAGTTTTGTCCTCTCTTTAATTGATCTTTTACTTCACTTTTCCGGTAAAGTAAATCTATGATTTATTTTGTGTTTATTGTGATTTGATATTATCTCACCCATTTGTTATTCACACCTGTCCATCCTTCATTTTGTGGAAGTGAGCACCGACCCACGACCCAACAACAAGCAAAAGAAGGGAAAAGAGGATAAAAGATCGGATTGAAAGATTTCCGCCGCATGTACCTGCAGCGTATTTGCAATCTCCAGTTTTCCTCCTCTCTCAGTGGAGGAAAACTGGTGAATCAACTTTACCGCGGATGAGAGCAGCGATAAAGCTGCAGCTGCCAGATTTCCTCCACTCGGAGCGAAGGAAAACTGGAAAATCAACTTTACCGCCGATGAGAGCAGCGGTAAAGCTGCGACTGCCAGATTTCCTCCTCTCAGAGCGGAGGAAAACTGGAAAATCCTGTTTACCGCCGATGAGAGCAGCGGTAAAGCTGCAATTGCCCGTTTTCCTCCTCTCTCAGCGGAGGAAAACTGGAGAATGAACTTTACCGCCGATGAGAGCAGCGGTAAAGCTGCAGCTGCCAGATTTCCTCCACTCGGAGCGGAGGAAAACTGGAAAATCAACTTTACGGCCGATGGGAGCAGCGGTAAAGCTGCAACTGCCAGATTTCCTCCTCTCAGAGCGGAGGAAAACTGGAAAATCCAATTTACCGCCGATGAGAGCAGCGGTAAAGCTGCAATTGCCCGTTTTCCTCCTCCCAGCGTGGAGGAAATCTGGAAAGTGCGAGTTTACCGCCCTCGCGGGCTGCGGCAAAGCTGTGTGAGTGTCCACATAAAATCACAAGACCTTTCCATTTCCATTTAACATAAAATAAAGTGGAAGAATCAATATTTCCATTTTTTCTTGTAGCCCATAGCTAGTGAACTCCCATATGATATGAATGGAGAGAAAAAAATCACACAAGCCGGCTTTGGCCGTTGACGCATGTTGAATTGAGTTTCTTGGTTTTTGAATATATATACTGCCCAAGAAATAAAAGTAGAAATATCCAAACGGCCATCAAATAGCATCCCCAGAGTCTAACAATAAAATCCGAGATATCACTCTATTAAAGCGATTTGCTCATGTCTACAACTCCATCCTTAAATCTTTCATCACTCGTACTCTTTAACGATCATCTGTGTGATTCACTTGATAATAAATTCTTAAGAATTCAATTCCATGAAACAAAGGGGCCCTTAAGAGAGCATTGTATAAAAGAAATTTTAAAAGCATCGAGTGTTATCACGTTTCTAATCTAAAGCAATGACACGAAAGCCTTTGTAATCCTGTGATCAACATCGAAACTTTATTTATTTATTTATTTTTTTGACATGCTTAGATTTGGACCTAACCAACAAGCCGTAGGACTGTTGGAACCTGTCATGTCAAGCTCGATAACTACTTAGGACCGCAGCAAAACACCCCATAGTCGTTCACATGCACAGAAAAGCTGTGATGTATGGACTACTAGATCATGTTTGAGAGGATAGAATTTTTTTTTTCCTGTTGTCCTGTTGAAATGAAGATTTTGCTGGTTTCACTTATATTCTCAACCGTAGATACTGGGATCTCTGGTTTTTTAAGGTAACAAATTTTGGTAAGCTTACTCTGCTTGCTAAGTAAAGTGAAGGGATAATACGAGAGACATTAAAGGGAGATGGTGAAATAAAAAAAAATATTAGGTTTCGATTTCCGGCTCTTCCATCAAAAAAGGTAAAAAAGACGTACACTCTCTCATGCTGGTGAATGATAAAAAAGAGTAGGGGTGTTCATTGGCGAGGCAGGGCCATTCCGATCCAGGAATGTCCAGCAGCCACTTGTAAACTAAAAGCCTAACCCTGGCCCAAGCATGAGTCAGGCCTGAAGTTGTTGGCCCGAACGCAGGCCGCGTGGGAATCATGAAGCCCGAGCCCCAACCTATGTCAGACCTATAGAACAGAAAAATGAGTTTCTTGCCAAGTCCGAGGACAGCTCAGCTGCTCTGGTCATATCACCTCCTGTGAGAGGTCATGGTTTCGAGCCTCCGCATTACTGCTCCCTCCCTCCCTCATATATATATATATATATATTTGTGTGTATACGTATGTGTATAGATAAATTTGGGCCCGGAGTGGATCCCGGCTCTCAACCGATAAGCGCAAATAGAAAACAAATACCATCAGCTCGGCCCATCAATTAAAAACAAAACCCCATGCCCAGAGCCCAATCCATGAGCTCCCTTACAAAAAAAAGGAAAAAAAAGAAAAATACTATTCTTTTTAAGAGGAAAAATAAAAATGCTACTCTCTCACGTTTTTAATTCTACTACACCCTTAGTTTTGTTCTCTCTTTAATTGATCTTTTGCTTCACTTTTCCGGTAAGGTAAATCTACGATTTATTTTGTGTTTATTGTGATTTGATATTATCTCACCCAATTGTTATTCACACCTGTCCATCCACCATTTTGTGGAAGTGAGCCCCGACCCATGACCCAACAACAAGCAAAAGAAGGGAAAAGAGGAAAAAAGATCGGATTGAAAGATTTCCGCCGTATGTACCCGCAGCGTATTTGCAATTTCCAGTTTTCCTCCTCTCTCAGCGGAGGAAAACTGGAGAATCACTTTACCGCCGATGAGAACAGCGGTAAAGTTGCAGCTGCCAGATTTCCTCCACTCGGAGCGGAGGAAAACTGGAAAATCAACTTTACCGCCGATGAGAGCAGCTGTAAAGCTGCAACTGCCAGATTTCCTCCTCTCAGAGCGGAGGAAAACTGGAAAATCCAATTTACCGCCGATGAGAGCAGCGGTAAAGATGCAATTGCCCGTTTTCCTCCTCCCAGCGTGGAGGAAATCTGGAAAGTGCGAGTTTACCGCCCTCGCGGGCTGCGGCAAAGCTGTGTGAGTGTCCACATAAAATCACAAGACCTTTCCATTTCCATTTAACATAAAATAAAGTGGAAGAACCAATAGTTCCGTTTTTTTCTTGTAGCCCATAGCTAGTGAACTCCCATATGATATGAATGGAGAGAAAAAAATCACACAAGCCGGCTTTCGCCGTTGACGCATGTTGAATTGAGTTTCTAGGTTTTTGAATATATATACTGCCCAAGAAATAAAAGTAGAAATATCCAAACGGCCGTCAAATAGCATCCCCAGAGTCTAACAATAAAATCCGAGATATCACTCTATTAAAGCGATTTGCTCATGTCTACAACTCTATCCTTAAATCTTTCATCACTCGTACTCTTTAACGGTCATCTGTGTGATTCACTTGATAATAAATTCTTAAGAGTTCAATTCCATGAAACAGAGGCGCCCTTAAGAGAGCACTTGTATGAAAGAAATTTTAAAAGCATCGAGTGTTATCACGTTTCTAATCTAAAGCAATGACACGAAAGCCTTTGTAATCCTGTAATCAACATCCAAACTTTATTTATTTATTTATTTATTTTGACATGCTTAGATTTGGACCTAACCAACAAGCCGTAGGACTGTTGGAACCTGTCATGTCAAGCTCGATAACTACTTAGGACCGCAGCAAAACACCCCATAGTCGTTCACATGCACAGAAAAGCTGTGATGTATGGACTACTAGATCATGTTTGCGAGTATAGAATTTTTTTTTTCCTGTTGTCCTGTTGAAATGAAGATTTTGCTGGTTTCACTTATATTCTCAACCGTAGATACTGGGATCTCTGGTTTTTTAAGGTAACAAATTTTGGTAAGCTTACTCTGCTTGCTAAGTAAAGTGAAGGGATAATACGAGAGACATTAAAGGGAGATGGTGAAATAAAAAAAAATATTAGGTTTCGATTTCCGGCTCTTCCATCAAAAAAGGTAAAAAAGACGTACACTCTCTCATGCCGGTGAATGATAAAAAAGAGTAGGGGTGTTCATTGGCGAGGCAGGGCCATTCCGATCCAGGAATGTCCAGCAGCCACTTCTAAACTAGAAGCCTAACCCTGGCCCAAGCATGAGTCTGGCCTGAAGTTGTTGGCCCGAACGCAGGCCGCATGGGAATCATGAAGCCCGAGCCCCAACCTATGTCAGACCTATAGAACAGAAAAATGAGTTTCTTGCCATGTCCGAGGACAGCTCAGCTGCTCTGGTCATATCACCTCCTGTGAGAGGTCATGGTTTCGAGCCTCCGCATTACTGCTCCCTCCCTCCCTCATAAATATATATATATATATTTGTGTGTATACGTATGTGTATAGATAAATTTGGGCCCGGAGTGGATCCCGGCTCTCAACCGATAAGCGCAAATAGAAAACAAATACCATCAGCTCGGCCCATCAATTGAAAACAAAACCCCATGCCCAGAGCCCAATCCATGAGCTCCCTTACAAAAAAAAGGAAAAAAAAGAAAAATACTATTCTTTTTAAGAGGAAAAATAAAAGTGCTACTCTCTCACGTTTTTAATTCTACTACACCCTTAGTTTTGTTCTCTCTTTAATTGATCTTTTGCTTCACTTTTCCGGTAAAGTAAATCTACGATTTATTTTGTGTTTATTGTGATTTGATATTATCTCACCCAATTGTTATTCACACCTGTCCATCCTTCATTTTGTGGAAGTGAGCCCCGACCCATGACCCAACAACAAGCAAAAGAAGGGAAAAGAGGATAAAAGATCGGATTGAAAGATTTCCGCCGTATGTACCCGCAGCGTATTTGCAATTTCCAGTTTTCCTCCTCTCTCAGCGGAGGAAAACTGGAGAATCAACTTTACCGCCGAGGAGAGCAGCGGTAAAGCTGCAGCTGCCAGATTTCCTCCACTCGGAGCGGAGGAAAGCTGGAAAATCAACTTTACCGCCGATGGGAGCAGCGGTAAAGCTGCAACTGCCAGATTTCCTCCTCTCAGAGCGGAGGAAAACTGGAAAATCCAATTTACCGCCGAGGAGAGCAGCGGTAAAGCTGCAATTGCCCGTTTTCCTCCTCCCAGCGTGGAGGAAATCTGGAAAGTGCGAGTTTACCGCCCTCGCGGGCTGCGGCAAAGCTGTGTGAGTGTCCACATAAAATCACAAGACCTTTCCATTTCCATTTAACATAAAATAAAGTGGAAGAATCAATAGTTCCGTTTTTTTCTTGTAGCCCATAGCTAGTGAACTCCCATATGATATGAATGGAGAGAAAAAAATCACACAAGCCGGCTTTGGCCGTTGACGCATGTTGAATTGAGTTTCTAGGTTTTTGAATATATATACTGCCCAAGAAATAAAAGTAGAAATATCCAAACGGCCATCAAATAGCATCCCCAGAGTCTAACAATAAAATCCGAGATATCACTCTATTAAAGCGATTTGCTCATGTCTACAACTCCATCCTTAAATCTTTCATCACTCGTACTCTTTAACGGTCATCTGTGTGATTCACTTGATAATAAATTCTGAAGAATTCAATTCCATGAAACAGAGGCGCCCTTAAGAGAGCACTTGTATGAAAGAAATTTTAAAAGCATCGAGTGTTATCACGTTTCTAATCTAAAGCAATGACACGAAAGCCTTTGTAATCCTGTAATCAACATCCAAACTTTATTTATTTATTTATTTTTTTTTACATGCTTAGATTTGGACCTAACCAACAAGCCGTAGGACTGTTGGAACCTGTCATGTCAAGCTCGATAACTACTTAGGACCGCAGCAAAACACCCCATAGTCGTTCACATGCACAGAAAAGCTGTGATGTATGGACTACTAGATCATGTTTGCGAGTATAGAATTTTTTTTTTCTTGTTGTCCTGTTGAAATGAAGATTTTGCTGGTTTCACTTATATTCTCAACCGTAGATACTGGGATCTCTGGTTTTTTAAGGTAACAAATTTTGGTAAGCTTACTCTGCTTGCTAAGTAAAGTGAAGGGATAATACGAGAGACATTAAAGGGAGATGGTGAAATAAAAAAAAATATTAGGTTTCGATTTCCGGCTCTTCCATCAAAAAAGGTAAAAAAGACGTACACTCTCTCATGCCGGTGAATGATAAAAAAGAGTAGGGGTGTTCATTGGCGAGGCAGGGCCATTCCGATCCAGGAATGTCCAGCAGCCACTTCTAAACTAGAAGCCTAACCCTGGCCCAAGCATGAGTCTGGCCTGAAGTTGTTGGCCCGAACGCAGGCCGCATGGGAATCATGAAGCCCGAGCCCCAACCTATGTCAGACCTATAGAACAGAAAAATGAGTTTCTTGCCATGTCCGAGGACAGCTCAGCTGCTCTGGTCATATCACCTCCTGTGAGAGGTCATGGTTTCGAGCCTCCGCATTACTGCTCCCTCCCTCCCTCATAAATATATATATATATATATATTTGTGTGTATACGTATGTGTATAGATAAATTTGGGCCCGGAGTGGATCCCGGCTCTCAACCGATAAGCGCAAATAGAAAACAAATACCATCAGCTCGGCCCATCAATTGAAAACAAAACCCCATGCCCAGAGCCCAATCCATGAGCTCCCTTACAAAAAAAAGGAAAAAAAAGAAAAATACTATTCTTTTTAAGAGGAAAAATAAAAATGCTACTCTCTCACGTTTTTAATTCTACTACACCCTTAGTTTTGTTCTCTCTTTAATTGATCTTTTACTTCACTTTTCCGGTAAAGTAAATCTACGATTTATTTTGTGTTTATTGTGATTTGATATTATCTCACCCAATTGTTATTCACACCTGTCCATCCATCATTTTGTGGAAGTGAGCCCCGACCCATGACCCAACAACAAGCAAAAGAAAGGAAAAGAGGATAAAAGATCGGATTGAAAGATTTCCGCCGTATGTACCCGCAGCGTATTTGCAATTTCCAGTTTTCCTCCTCTCTCAGCGGAGGAAAACTGGAGAATCAACTTTACCGCCGACGAGAGCAGCGGTAAAGGTGCAGCTGCCAGATTTCCTCCACTCGGAGCGGAGGAAAACTGGAAAATCAACTTTACCGCCCATGGGAGCAGCGGTAAAGCTGCAACTGCCAGATTTCCTCCTCTCAGAGCGGAGGAAAACTGGAAAATCCAATTTACCGCCGAGGAGAGAAGCGGTAAAGCTGCAATTGCCCGTTTTCCTCCTCCCAGCGTGGAGGACATCTTGAAAGTGCGAGTTTACCGCCCTCGCGGGCTGCGGCAAAGCTGTGTGAGTGTCCACATAAAATCACAAGACCTTTCCATTTCCATTTAACATAAAATAAAGTGGAAGAATCAATAGTTCCGTTTTTTTCTTGTAGCCCATAGCTAGTGAACTCCCATATGATATGAATGGAGAGAAAAAAATCACACAAGCCGGCTTTGGCCGTTGACGCATGTTGAATTGAGTTTCTAGGTTTTTGAATATATATACTGCCCAAGAAATAAAAGTAGAAATATCCAAACAGCCGTCAAATAGCATCCCCAGAGTCTAACAATAAAATCCGAGATATCACTCTATTAAAGCGATTTGCTCATGTCTACAACTCCATCCTTAAATCTTTCATCACTCGTACTCTTTAACGGTCATCTGTGTGATTCACTTGATAATAAATTCTTAAGAATTCAATTCCATGAAACAGAGGCGCCCTTAAGAGAGCACTTGTATGAAAGAAATTTTAAAAGCATCGAGTGTTATCACGTTTCTAATCTAAAGCAATGACACGAAAGCCTTTGTAATCCTGTAATCAACATCCAAACTTTATTTATTTATTTATTTATTTTGACATGCTTAGATTTGGACCTAACCAACAAGCCGTAGGACTGTTGGAACCTGTCATGTCAAGCTCGATAACTACTTAGGACCGCAGCAAAACACCCCATAGTCGTTCACATGCACAGAAAAGCTGTGATGTATGGACTACTAGATCATGTTTGCGAGTATAGAATTTTTTTTTTCCTGTTGTCCTGTTGAAATGAAGATTTTGCTGGTTTCACTTATATTCTCAACCGTAGATACTGGGATCTCTGGTTTTTTAAGGTAACAAATTTTGGTAAGCTTACTCTGCTTGCTAAGTAAAGTGAAGGGATAATACGAGAGACATTAAAGGGAGATGGTGAAATAAAAAAAAATATTAGGTTTCGATTTCCGGCTCTTCCATCAAAAAAGGTAAAAAAGACGTACACTCTCTCATGCCGGTGAATGATAAAAAAGAGTAGGGGTGTTCATTGGCGAGGCAAGGCCATTCCGATCCAGGAATGTCCAGCAGCCACTTCTAAACTAGAAGCCTAACCCTGGCCCAAGCATGAGTCTGGCCTGAAGTTGTTGGCCCGAACGCAGGCCGCATGGGAATCATGAAGCCCGAGCCCCAACCTATGTCAGACCTATAGAACAGAAAAATGAGTTTCTTGCCATGTCCGAGGACAGCTCAGCTGCTCTGGTCATATCACCTCCTGTGAGAGGTCATGGTTTCGAGCCTCCGCATTACTGCTCCCTCCCTCCCTCATAAATATATATATATATATATTTGTGTGTATACGTATGTGTATAGATAAATTTGGGCCCGGAGTGGATCCCGGCTCTCAACCGATAAGCGCAAATAGAAAATAAATACCATCAGCTCGGCCCATCAATTGAAAACAAAACCCCATGCCCAGAGCCCAATCCATGAGCTCCCTTACAAAAAAAAGGAAAAAAAAGAAAAATACTATTCTTTTTAAGAGGAAAAATAAAAATGCTACTCTCTCACGTTTTTAATTCTACTACACCCTTAGTTTTGTTCTCTCTTTAATTGATCTTTTACTTCACTTTTCCGGTAAAGTAAATCTACGATTTATTTTGTGTTTATTGTGATTTGATATTATCTCACCCAATTGTTATTCACACCTGTCCATCCTTCATTTTGTGGAAGTGAGCCCCGACCCATGACCCAACAACAAGCAAAAGAAGGGAAAAGAGGATAAAAGATCGGATTGAAAGATTTCCGCCGTATGTACCCGCAGCGTATTTGCAATTTCCAGTTTTCCTCCTCTCTCAGCGGAGGAAAACTGGAGAATCACTTTACCGCCGATGAGAACAGCGGTAAAGTTGCAGCTGCCAGATTTCCTCCACTCGGAGCGGAGGAAAACTGGAAAATCAACTTTACCGCCGATGAGAGCAGCTGTAAAGCTGCAACTGCCAGATTTCCTCCTCTCAGAGCGGAGGAAAACTGGAAAATCCAATTTACCGCCGATTAGAGCAGCGGTAAAGCTGCAATTGCCCGTTTTCCTCCTCCCAGCGTGGAGGAAATCTGGAAAGTGCGAGTTTACCGCCCTCGCGGGCTGCGGCAAAGCTGTGTGAGTGTCCACATAAAATCACAAGACCTTTCCATTTCCATTTAACATAAAATAAAGTGGAAGAACCAATAGTTCCGTTTTTTTCTTGTAGCGCATAGCTAGTGAACTCCCATATGATATGAATGGAGAGAAAAAAATCACACAAGCCGGCTTTGGCCGTTGACGCATGTTGAATTGAGTTTCTAGGTTTTTGAATATATATACTGCCCAAGAAATAAAAGTAGAAATATCCAAACGGCCGTCAAATAGCATCCCCAGAGTCTAACAATAAAATCCGAGATATCACTCTATTAAAGCGATTTGCTCATGTCTACAACTCCATCCTTAAATCTTTCATCACTCGTACTCTTTAACGGTCATCTGTGTGATTCACTTGATAATAAATTCTTAAGAATTCAATTCCATGAAACAGAGGCGCCCTTAAGAGAGCACTTCTATGAAAGAAATTTTAAAAGCATCGAGTGTTATCACGTTTCTAATCTAAAGCAATGACACGAAAGCCTTTGTAATCCTGTAATCAACATCCAAACTTTATTTATTTATTTATTTATTTTGACATGCTTAGATTTGGACCTAACCAACAAGCCGTAGGACTGTTGGAACCTGTCATGTCAAGCTCGATAACTACTTAGGACCGCAGCAAAACACCCCATAGTCGTTCACATGCACAGAAAAGCTGTGATGTATGGACTACTAGATCATGTTTGCGAGTATAGAATTTTTTTTTTCCTGTTGTCCTGTTGAAATGAAGATTTTGCTGGTTTCACTTATATTCTCAACCGTAGATACTGGGATCTCTGGTTTTTTAAGGTAACAAATTTTGGTAAGCTTACTCTGCTTGCTAAGTAAAGTGAAGGGATAATACGAGAGACATTAAAGGGAGATGGTGAAATAAAAAAAAATATTAGGTTTCGATTTCCGGCTCTTCCATCAAAAAAGGTAAAAAAGACGTACACTCTCTCATGCCGGTGAATGATAAAAAAGAGTAGGGGTGTTCATTGGCGAGGCAGGGCCATTCCGATCCAGGAATGTCCAGCAGCCACTTCTAAACTAGAAGCCTAACCCTGGCCCAAGCATGAGTCTGGCCTGAAGTTGTTGGCCCGAACGCAGGCCGCATGGGAATCATGAAGCCGGAGCCCCAACCTATGTCAGACCTATAGAACAGAAAAATGAGTTTCTTGCCATGTCCGAGGACAGCTCAGCTGCTCTGGTCATATCACCTCCTGTGAGAGGTCATGGTTTCGAGCCTCCGCATTACTGCTCCCTCCCTCCCTCATAAATATATATATATATATATATATTTGTGTGTATAAGTATGTGTATAGATAAATTTGGGCCCGGAGTGGATCCCGGCTCTCAACCGATAAGCGCAAATAGAAAACAAATACCATCAGCTCGGCCCATCAATTGAAAACAAAACCCCATGCCCAGAGCCCAATCCATGAGCTCCCTTACAAAAAAAAGGAAAAAAAAGAAAAATACTATTCTTTTTAAGAGGAAAAATAAAAATGCTACTCTCTCACGTTTTTAATTCTACTACACCCTTAGTTTTGTTCTCTCTTTAATTGATCTTTTACTTCACTTTTCCGGTAAAGTAAATCTACGATTTATTTTGTGTTTATTGTGATTTGATATTATCTCACCCAATTGTTATTCACACCTGTCCATCCTTCATTTTGTGGAAGTGAGCCCCGACCCATGACCCAACAACAAGCAAAAGAAGGGAAAAGAGGATAAAAGATCGGATTGAAAGATTTCCGCCGTATGTACCCGCAGCGTATTTGCAATTTCCAGTTTTCCTCCTCTCTCAGCGGAGGAAAACTGGAGAATCAACTTTACCGCCGATGAGAGCAGCGGTAAAGCGGAAGCTGCCAGATTTCCTCCACTCGGAGCGGAGGAAAGCCGAAAATCAACTTTACCGCCGATGGGAGCAGCGGTAAAGCTGCAACTGCCAGATTTCCTCCTCTCAGAGCGGAGGAAAACTGGAAAATCCAATTTACCGCCGATGAGAGCAGCGGTAAAGCTGCAATTGCCCGTTTTCCTCCTGCCAGCGTGGAGGAAATCTGGAAAGTGCGAGTTTACCGCCCTCGCGGGCTGCGGCAAAGCTGTGTGAGTGTCCACATAAAATCACAAGACATTTCCATTTCCATTTAACATAAAATAAAGTGGAAGAATCAATAGTTCCATTTTTTTCATGTAGCCCATAGCTAGTGAACTCCCATATGATATGAATGGAGAGAAAAAAATCACACAAGCCGGCTTTGGCCGTTGACGCATGTTGAATTGAGTTTCTAGGTTTTTGAATATATATACTCCCCAGGAAATAAAAGTAGAAATATCCAAACGGCCATCAAATAGCATCCCCAGAGTCTAACAATAAAATCCGAGATATCACTCTATTAAAGCGATTTGCTTATGTCTACAACTCTATCCTCAAATCTTTTATCACTCGTACTCTTTAACGACCATCTGTGTGATTCACTTGATAATAAATTCTTAAGTATTCAATTCCATGAAACAGAGGGGCCCTTAAGAGAGCACTTGTATGAAAGAAATTTTAAAAGCATCGAGTGTTATCACGTTTCTAATCTAAAGCAATGACACGAAAGCCTTTGTAATCCTGTAATCAACATCCAAACTTTATTTATTTATTATTATTTTTTTTGACATGCTTAGGTTTGGAAACTTCCTGGACCTAACCAACAAGCCGTAGGACTGTTGGAACCTGTCATGTCAAGCTCGATAACTACTTAGGACCGCAGCAAAACACCCCATAGTCGTTCACATGCACAGAAAAGCTGTGATGTATGGACTACTAGATATTGTTTGCGAGTATAGAATTTTTTTTTTCTTGTTGTCCTGTTGAAATGAAGATTTTGCTGGTTTCACTTATATTCTCAACCGTAGTTACTGGGATCTCTGGGTTTTTAAGGAAACAAATTTTGGTAAGCTTACTCTGCTTGCTAAGTAAAGTGAAGGGCTAATTCAAGAGACATTAAAGGGAGATGGTGAAATAAAAAAAAAATATTAGGTTTCGATCTCCATCTCTTCCACCAAAAAAGGTAAAAAAGACGTACACTCTCTCATGCCGGTGAATGATAAAAAAGAGTAGGGGTGTTCATTGACGAGGCAGTGCAATTCCGATCCAGGAATGTCCAGCAGCCACTTCTAAACTAGAAGCCTATCCCTGGCCCAAGCATGAGTCAGGCCTGAAGTTGTTGGCCCGAACGCAGGCCGCATGGGAATCATGAAGCCGAGCCCCAACCTATGTCAGACCTATAGAACAGAAAAATGAGTTTCTTGCCATGTCCGAGGACAGCTCAGCTGCTCTGGTCATATCACCTCCTGTGAGAGGTCATGGTTTCGAGCCTTCGCATTACTGCTCCCTCCCTCCCTCATATATATATGTATATATATATATTAGTGTGTATACGTAGGTGTATAGACAAATTTGGGCCCGGAGTGGATCCCGGCTCTCAACCGATAAGCGCAAATAGAAAACAAATACCATCAGCTCGGCCCATCAATTAAAAACAAAACCCCATGCCCAGAGCCCAATCCATGAGCTCCCTTACAAAAAAAAAAAGAAGAAAAAGAAAACTACTATTCTTTTTAAGAGGAAAAATAAAAATGCTACTCTCTCACGTTTTTAATTCTACTACACCCGTAGTTTTGTTCCCTCTTTAATTGATCTTTTACTTCACTTTTCCGGTAAAGTAAATCTATGATTTATTTTGTGTTTATTGCGATTTGATATTATCTCACCCAATTGTTATTCGCACCTGTCCATCCATCATTTTGTGGAAGTGAGCCCCGCCCCATGACCCAACAACAAGCAAAAGAAGGGAAAAGAGGATAAAAGATCGGATTGAAAGATTTCCGCCGTACGTACCCGCCGCGTATTTGCAATATCCAGTTTTACTCCTCTCTCAGCGGAGGAAAACTGGAGAATCAACTTTACCGCCGATGAGAGCAGCGGTAAAGCGGAAGCTGCCAGATTTCCTCCACTCAGAGCGGAGGAAAACTGGAAAATCCACTTTACCGCCGATGGGAGCAGCGATAAAGCTGCAACTGCCGGATTTCCTCCTCTCAGCGCGGAGGAAAACTGGAAAATCCAATTTACCGCCGATGAAAGCAGCGGTAAAGCTGCAATTTCCCGTTTTCCTCCTCCCAGCGTGTAGGAAATCTGGAAAGTGCGAGTTTACCGCCCTCGTAGGCTACGACAAAGCTGTGTGAGTGTCCACATAAAATCACAAGACCTTTCCATTTCCGTTTAACATAAAATAAAATGGAAGAATCAATAGTTCCGTTTTTTCTTGTAGCCCATAGCTAGTGAACTCCCATATGATATGAATGGAGAGAAAAAAATCACACAAGCCGACTTTGGCCGTTGACGCATGTTGAATTGAGTTTCTAGGTTTTTGAATATATATACTGCCCAGGAAATAAAAGTAGAAATATCCAAACGGCCATCAAATAGCATCCCCAGAGTCTAACAATAAAATCCGAGATATCACTCTATTAAAGCGATTTGCTCATGTCTACAACTCCATCCTTAAATCTTTCATCACTCGTACTCTTTAACGACCATCTGTGTGATTCACTTGATAATAAATTCTTATGTATTCAATTCCATGAAACAGAGGGGCCCTTAAGAGAGCACTTGTATGAAAGAAATTTTAAAAGCATCGAGTGTTATCACGTTTCTAATCTAAAGCAATGACACGAAAGCCTTTGTAATCCTGTAATCAACATCCAAACTTTATTTATTTATTTATTTATTTTTTTTGACATGCTTAGATTTGGAAACTTCCTGGACCTAACCAACAAGCCATAGGACTGTTGGAACCTGTCATGTCAAGCTCGATAATTACTTAGGACCGCAGCAAAACACCCCATAGTCGTTCACATGCACAGAAAAGCTGTGATGTATGGACTACTAGATATTGTTTGCGAGTATAGAATCTTTTTTTCTTGTTGTCCTGTTGAAATGAAGATTTTGCTGGTTTCACTTATATTCTCAACCGTAGTTACTGGGATCTCTGGGTTTTTAAGGAAACAAATTTTGGTAAGCTTACTCTGCTTGCTAAGTAAAGTGAAGGGCTAATACGAGAGACATTAAAGGGAGATGGTGAAATAAAAAAAAATATTAGGTTTCGATCTCCATCTCTTCCATCAAAAAAGGTAAAAAAGACGTACACTCTCCCATGCCGGTGAATGATAAAAAAGAGTAGTGGTGTTCATTGACGAGGCAGTGCCATTCCGATCCAGGAATGTCCAGCAGCCGCTTCTAAACTAGAAGCCTATCCCTGGCCCAAGCATGAGTCAGGCCTGAAGTTGTTGGCCCGAACGCAGGCCGCATGGGAATCATGAAGCCCGAGCCCCAACCTATGTCAGACCTATAGAACAGAAAAATGAGTTTCTTGCCATGTCCGAGGACAGCTCAGCTGCTCTGGTCATATCACCTCCTGTGAGAGGTCATGGTTTCGAGCCTTCGCATTTCTGCTCCCTCCCTCCCTCATAAATATATATATATATATATTTGTGTGTATACGTAGGTGTATAGACAAATTTGGGCCCGGAGTGGATCCCGGCTCTCAACCGATAAGCGCAAATAGAAAACAAATACCATCAGCTCGGCCCATCAATTAAAAACAAAACCCCATGCCCAGAGCCCAATCCATGAGCTCCCTTACAAAAAAAAAAAAGAAGAAAAAGAAAACTACTATTCTTTTTAAGAGGAAAAATAAAAATGCTACTCTCTCACGTTTTTAATTCTACTACACCCGTAGTTTTGTTCCCTCTTTAATTGATCTTTTACTTCACTTTTCCGGTAAAGTAAATCTATGATTTATTTTGTGTTTATTGCGATTTAATATTATCTCACCCAATTGTTATTCACACCTGTCCATCCTTCATTTTGTGGAAGTGAGCCCCGCCCCATGACCCAACAACAAGCAAAAGAAGGGAAAGGAGGATAAAAGATCGAATTGAAAGATTTCCGCCGTACGTACCCACCGCGTATTTGCAATTTCCAGTTTTCCTCCTCTCTCAGTGGAGGAAAACTGGAGAATCAACTTTACCGCCGATGAGAGCAGCGGTAAAGCTGCAGCT
This sequence comes from Persea americana, assembly GCA_029852735.1. Classification (NCBI taxonomy): domain Eukaryota; kingdom Viridiplantae; phylum Streptophyta; class Magnoliopsida; order Laurales; family Lauraceae; genus Persea; species Persea americana. The sequence continues at coordinate 4,852,329 of CM056819.1, forward strand.
GTCAGATTTCCTCCACTCAGAGCGGAGAAAAACTGGAAAATCAACTTTACCGCCGATGGGAGCAGCGGTAAAGCGGCAACTGCCAGATATCCTCCTCTCAGAGCGGAGGAAAACTGGAAAATCCAATTTACGGCCGATGAGAGCAGCGGTAAAGCTGCAATTTCCCGTTTTCCTCTTCCCAGCGTGTAGGAAATCTGGAAAGTGCGAGTTTACCGCCCTCGTAGGCTACGGCAAAGCTGTGTGAGTGTCCACATAAAATCACAAGACCTTTCCATTTCCTTTTAACATAAAATAAAAGGGAAGAATCAATAGTTCCGTTTTTTATTGTAGCCCATAGCTAGTGAACTCCCATATGATATGAATGGAGAGAAAAAAATCACACAAGCCGGCTTTGGCCGTTGACGCATGTTGAATTGAGTTTCTAGGTTTTTGAATATATATACTGCCCAGGAAATAAAAGTAGAAATATCCAAACGGCCATCAAATAGCATCCCCAGAGTCTAACAATAAAATCCGAGATATCACTCTATTAAAGCGATTTGCTCATGTCTACAACTCCATCCTTAAATCTTTCATCACTCGTACTCTTTAACGACCATCTGTGTGATTCACTTGATAATAAATTCTTATGTATTCAATTCCATGAAACAGAGGGGCCCTTAAGAGAGCACTTGTATGAAAGAAATTTTAAAAGCATCGAGTGTTATCACGTTTCTAATCTAAAGCAATGACACGAAAGCCTTTGTAATCCTGTAATCAACATCCAAACTTTATTTATTTATTTATTTTTTTTTTTGACATGCTTAGATTTGGAAACTTCCTGGACCTAACCAACAAGCCGTAGGACTGTTGGAACCTGTCATGTCAAGCTCGATAACTACTTAGGACCGCAGCAAAACACCCCATAGTCGTTCACATGCACAGAAAAGCTGTGATGTATGGACTACTAGATATTGTTTGCGAGTATAGAATTTTTTTTTTCTTGTTGTCCTGTTGAAATGAAGATTTTGCTGGTTTCACTTATATTCTCAACCGTAGTTACCGGGATCTCTGGGTTTTTAAGGAAACAAATTTTGGTAAGCTTACTCTGCTTGCTAAGTAAAGTGAAGGGCTAATACGAGAGACATTAAAGGGAGATGGTGAAATAAAAAAAAATATTAGGTTTCGATCTCCATCTCTTCCATCAAAAAAGGTAAAAAAGACGTACACTCTCCCATGCCGGTGAATCATAAAAAAGAGTAGTGGTGTTCATTGATGAGGCAGTGCCATTCCGATCCAGGAATGTCCAGCAGCCGCTTCTAAACTAGAAGCCTATCCCTGGCCCAAGCATGAGTCGGGCCTGAAGTTGTTGGCCCGAACGCAGGCCGCATGGGAATCATGAAGCCCGAGCCCCAACCTATGTCAGACCTATAGAACAGAAAAATGAGTTTCTTGCCATGTCCGAGGACAGCTCAGCTGCTCTGGTCATATCACCTCCTGTGAGAGGTCATGGTTTCGAGCCTTCGCATTTCTGCTCCCTCCCTCCCTCATAAATATATATATATATATATATTTGTGTGTATACGTAGGTGTATAGACAAATTTGGGCCCGAAGTGGATCCCGGCTCTCAACCGATAAGCGCAAATAGAAAACAAATACCATCAGCTCGGCCCATCAATTAAAAACAAAACCCCATGCCCAGAGCCCAATCCATGAGCTCCCTTACAAAAAAAAAAAAAAGAAGAAAAAGAAAACTACTATTCTTTTTAAGAGGAAAAATAAAAATGCTACTCTCTCACGTTTTTAATTCTACTACACCCGTAGTTTTGTTCCCTCTTTAATTGATCTTTTACTTCACTTTTCCGGTAAAGTAAATCTATGATTTATTTTGTGTTTATTGCGATTTGATATTATCTCACCCAATTGTTATTCGCACCTGTCCATCCTTCATTTTGTGGAAGTGAGCCCCGCCCCATGACCCAACAACAAGCAAAAGAAGGGAAAAGAGGATAAAAGATCGGATTGAAAGATTTCGGCCGTACGTACCCGCCGCTTATTTGCAATTTCCAGTTTTTCCTCCTCTCTCAGCGGAGGAAAACTGGAGAATCAACTTTACGGCCGATGAGAGCAGCGGTAAAGCTGCAGTTGCCAGATTTCCTCCACTCAGAGCGGAGGAAAACTGGAAAATCCAATTTACCGCCGATGAGAGCAGCGGTAAAGCTGCAATTTCCCGTTTTCCTCCTCCCAGCGTGTAGGAAATCTGGAAAGTGCGAGTTTACCGCCCTCGTAGGCTATGGCAAAGCTGTGTGAGTGTCCACATAAAATCACAAGACCTTTCCATTTCCGTTTAACATAAAATAAAATGGAAGAATCAATAGTTCCGTTTTTTCTTGTAGCCCATAGCTAGTGAACTCCCATATGATATGAATGGAGAGAGAAAAATCACACAAGCCGGCTTTGGCCGTTGACGCATGTTGAATTGAGTTTCTAGGTTTTTTGAATATATATATTGCCCAGGAAATAAAAGTAGAAATATCCAAACGGCCATCAAATAGCATCCCCAGAGTCTAACAATAAAATCCGAGATATCACTCTATTAAAGCGATTTGCTCATGTCTACAACTCCATCCTTAAATCTTTCATCACTCGTACTCTTTAACGACCATCTGTGTCATTCACTTGATAATAAATTCTTAAGTATTCAATTCCATGAAACAGAGGGGCCCTTAAGAGAGCACTTGTATGAAAGAAATTTTAAAAGCATCGAGTGTTATCACGTTTCTAATCTAAAGCAATGACACGAAAGCCTTTGTAATCCTGTAATCAACATCCAAACTTTATTTATTTATTTATTTTTTTTTGACATGCTTAGATTTGGAAACTTCCTGGACCTAACCAACAAGCCGTAGGACTGTTGGAACCTGTCATGTCAAGCTCGATAACTACTTAGGACCGCAGCAAAACACCCCATAGTCGTTCACATGCACAGAAAAGCTGTGATGTATGGACTACTAGATATTGTTTGCGAGTATAGAATTTTTTTTTTCTTGTTGTCCTGTTGAAATGAAGATTTTGCTGGTTTCACTTATATTCTCAACCGTAGTTACTGGGATCTCTGGGTTTTTAAGGAAACAAATTTTGGTAAGCTTACTCTGCTTGCTAAGTAAAGTGAAGGGCTAATACGAGAGACATTAAAGGGAGATGGTGAAATAAAAAAAAATATTAGGTTTCGATCTCCATCTCTTCCATCAAAAAAGGTAAAAAAGACGTACACTCTCCCATGCCGGTGAATGATAAAAAAGAGTAGGGGTGTTCATTGACGAGGCAGTGCCATTCCGATCCAGGAATGTCCAGCAGCCGCTTCTAAACTAGAAGCCTATCCCTGGCCCAAGCATGAGTCAGGCCTGAAGTTGTTGGCCCGAACGCAGGCCGCATGGGAATCATGAAGCCCGAGCCCCAACCTATGTCAGACCTATAGAACAGAAAAATGAGTTTCTTGCCATGTCCGAGGACAGCTCAGCTGCTCTGGTCATATCACCACCCGTGAGAGGTCATGGTTTCGAGCCTTCGCATTACTGCTCCCTCCCTCCCTCATAAATATATATATATATATTTGTGTGTATACGTAGGTGTATAGACAAATTTGGGCCCGGAGTGGATCCCGGCTCTCAACCGATAAGCGCAAATAGAAAACAAATACCATCAGCTCGGCCCATCAATTAAAAACAAAACCCCATGCCCAGAGCCCAATCCATGAGCTCCCTTACAAAAAAAAAAAAAGAAGAAAAAGAAAACTACTATTCTTTTTAAGAGGAAAAATAAAAATGCTACTCTCTCACGTTTTTAATTCTACTACACCCGTAGTTTTGTTCCCTCTTTAATTGATCTTTTACTTCACTTTTCCGGCAAAGTAAATCTATGATTTATTTTGTGTTTATTGCGATTTGATATTATCTCACCCAATTGTTATTCACACCTGTCCATCCTTCATTTTGTGGAAGTGAGCCCCGCCCCATGACCCAACAACAAGCAAAAGAAGGGAAAAGAGGATAAAAGATCGGATTGAAAGATTTCCGCCGTACGTACCCGCCGCGTATTTGCAATTTCCAGTTTTCCTCCTCTCTCAGCGGAGGAAAACTGGAGAACCAACTTTACCGCCGATGAGAGCAGCGGTAAAGCTGCAGCAGCCAGATTTCCCCCACTCAGAGCGGAGGAAAACTGGAAAATCAACTTTACCGCCGATGGGAGCACCGGTAAAGCTGCAACTGCCAGATTTCCTCCTCTCAGAGCGGAGGAAGACTGGAAAATCCAATTTACCGCCGATGAGAGCAGCGGTAAAGCTGCAATTTCCCGTTTTCCTCCTCCCAGCGTGTAGGAAATCTGGAAAGTGCGAGTTTACCGCCCTCGTAGGCTACGGCAAAGCTGTGTGAGTGTCCACATAAAATCACAAGACCTTTCCATTTCCGTTTAACATAAAATAAAATGGAAGAATCAATAGTTCCGTTTTTTCTTGTAGCCCATAGCTAGTGAACTCCCATATGATATGAATGGAGAGAAAAAAATCACACAAGCCGGCTTTGGCCGTTGACGCATGTTCAATTGAGTTTCTAGGTTTTTGAATATATATACTGCCCAGGAAATAAAAGTAGAAATATCCAAACGGCCATCAAATAGCATCCCCAGAGTCTAACAATAAAATCCGAGATATCACTCTATTAAAGCGATTTGCTCATGTCTACAACTCCATCCTTAAATCTTTCATCACTCGTACTCTTTAACGACCATCTGTGTGATTCACTTGATAATAAATTCTTATGTATTCAATTCCATGAAACAGAGGGGCCCTTAAGAGAGCACTTGTATGAAAGAAATTTTAAAAGCATCGAGTGTTATCACGTTTCTAATCTAAAGCAATGACACGAAAGCCTTTGTAATCCTGTAATCAACATCCAAACTTTATTTATTTATTTTTTTTTTTTTGACATGCTTAGATTTGGAAACTTCCTGGACCTAACCAACAAGCCGTAGGACTGTTGGAACCTGTCATGTCAAGCTCGATAACTACTTAGGACCGCAGCAAAACACCCCATAGTCGTTCACATGCACAGAAAAGCTGTGATGTATGGACTACTAGATATTGTTTGCGAGTATAGAATTTTTTTTTTCTTGTTGTCCTGTTGAAATGAAGATTTTTCTGGTTTCACTTATATTCTCAACCGTAGTTACTGGGATCTCTGGGTTTTTAAGGAAACAAATTTTGGTAAGCTTACTCTGCTTGCTAAGTAAAGTGAAGGGCTAATACGAGAGACATTAAAGGGAGATGGTGAAATAAAAAAAAATATTAGGTTTCGATCTCCATCTCTTCCATCAAAAAAGGTAAAAAAGACGTACACTCTCATGCCGGTGAATGATAAAAAAGAGTAGGGGTGTTCATTGACGAGGCAGTGCCATTCCGATCCAGGAATGTCCAGCAGCCACTTCTAAACTAGAAGCCTATCCCTGGCCCAAGCATGAGTCGGGCCTGAAGTTGTTGGCCCGAACGCAGGCCGCATGGGAATCATGAAGCCCGAGCCCCAACCTATGTCAGACCTATAGAACAGAAAAATGAGTTTCTTGCCATGTCCGAGGACAGCTCAGCTGCTCTGGTCATATCACCTCCTGTGAGAGGTCATGGTTTCGAGCCTTCGCATTACTGCTCCCTCCCTCCCTCATAAATATATATATATATATATTTGTGTGTATACGTAGGTGTATAGAGAAATTTGGGCCCGGAGTGGATCCCGGCTCTCAACCGATAAGCGCAAATAGAAAACAAATACCATCAGCTCGGCCCATCAATTAAAAACAAAACCCCATGCCCAGAGCCCAATCCATGAGCTCCCTTACAAAAAAAAAAAAAAAAGAAAAAGAAAACTACTATTCTTTTTAAGAGGAAAATTAAAAATGCTACTCTCTCACGTTTTTAATTCTACTACACCCGTAGTTTTCTTCCCTCTTTAATTGATCTTTTACTTCAGTTTTCCGGTAAAGTAAATCTATGATTTATTTTGTGTTTATTGCGATTTGATATTATCTCACCCAATTGTTATTCACACGTGTCCATCCTTCATTTTGTGGAAGTGAGCCCCGCCCCATGACCCAACAACAAGCAAAAGAAGGGAAAAGAGGATAAAAGATCGGATTGAAAGATTTCCGCCGTACGTACCCGCCGCGTATTTGCAATTTCCAGTTTTCCTCCTCTCTCAACAGAGGAAAACTGGAGAATCAACTTTACCGCTGATGAGAGCAGCGGTAAAGCTGCAACTGCCAGATTTCCTCCTCTCAGAGCGGAGGAAAACTGGAAAATCCAATTTACTGCCGACGAGAGCAGCGGTAAAGCTGCAATTTCCCGTTTTCCTCCTCCCAGCGTGTAGGAAATCTGGAAAGTGCGAGTTTACCGCCCTCGTAGGCTACGGCAAAGCTGTGTGAGTGTCCACATAAAATCACAAGACCTTTCCATTTCCGTTTAACATAAAATAAAATGGAAGAATCAATAGTTCCGTTTTTTCTTGTAGCCCATAGCTAGTGAACTCCCATATGATATGAATGGAGAGAAAAAAATCACACAAGCCGGCTTTGGCCGTTGACGCATGTTCAATTGAGTTTCTAGGTTTTTGAATATATATACTCCCCAGGAAATAAAAGTAGAAATATCCAAACGGCCATCAAATAGCATCCCCAGAGTCTAACAATAAAATCCGAGATATCACTCTATTAAAGCGATTTGCTCATGTCTACAACTCCATCCTTAAATCTTTCATCACTCGTACTCTTTAACGACCATCTGTGTGATTCACTTGATAATAAATTCTTAAGAATTCAATTCCATGAAACAGAGGGGCCCTTAAGAGAGCACTTGTATGAAAGAAATTTTAAAAGCATCGAGTGTTATCACGTTTCTAATCTAAAGCAATGACACGAAAGCCTTTGTAATCCTGTAATCAACATCCAAACTTTATTTATTTATTTATTTTTTTTTTGACATGCTTAGATTTGGAAACTTCCTGGACCTAACCAACAAGCCGTAGGACTGTTGGAACCTGTCATGTCAAGCTCGATAACTACTTAGGACCGCAGCAAAACACCACATAGTCGTTCACATGCACAGAAAAGCTGTGATGTATGGACTACTAGATATTGTTTGCGAGTATAGAATTTTTTTTTTCTTGTTGTCCTGTTGAAATGAAGATTTTTCTGGTTTCACTTATATTCTCAACCGTAGTTACTGGGATCTCTGGGTTTTTAAGGAAACAAATTTTGGTAAGCTTACTCTGCTTGCTAAGTAAAGTGAAGGGCTAATACGAGAGACATTAAAGGGAGATGGTGAAATAAAAAAAAATATTAGGTTTCGATCTCCATCTCTTCCATCAAAAAAGGTAAAAAAGACGTACACTCTCATGCCGGTGAATGATAAAAAAGAGTAGGGGTGTTCATTGACGAGGCAGTGCCATTCCGATCCAGGAATGTCCAGCAGCCACTTCTAAACTAGAAGCCTATCCCTGGCCCAAGCATGAGTCGGGCCTGAAGTTGTTGGCCCGAACGCAGGCCGCATGGGAATCATGAATCCCGAGCCCCAACCTATGTCAGACCTATAGAACAGAAAAATGAGTTTCTTGCCATGTCCGAGGACAGCTCAGCTGCTCTGGTCATATCACCTCCTGTGAGAGGTCATGGTTTCGAGCCTTCGCATTACTGCTCCCTCCCTCCCTCATAAATATATATATATATATATTTGTGTGTATACGTAGGTGTATAGACAAATTTGGGCCCGGAGTGGATCCCGGCTCTCAACCGATAAGCGCAAATAGAAAACAAATACCATCAGCTCGGCCCATCAATTAAAAACAAAACCCCATGCCCAGAGCCCAATCCATGAGCTCCCTTACAAAAAAAAAAAAAAAAAGAAAAAGAAAACTACTATTCTTTTTAAGAGGAAAAATAAAAATGCTACTCTCTCACGTTTTTAATTCTACTACACCCGTAGTTTTCTTCCCTCTTTAATTGATCTTTTACTTCAGTTTCCCGGTAAAGTAAATCTATGATTTATTTTGTGTTTATTGCGATTTGATATTATCTCACCCAATTGTTATTCACACGTGTCCATCCTTCATTTTGTGGAAGTGAGCCCCGCCCCATGACCCAACAACAAGCAAAAGAAGGGAAAAGAGGATAAAAGATCGGATTGAAAGATTTCCGCCGTACGTACCCGCCGCGTATTTGCAATTTCCTGTTTTCCTCCTCTCTCAGCGGAGCAAAACTGGAGAACCAACTTTACCGCCGATGAGAGCAGCGGTAAAGCTGCAGCTGCCAGATTTCCCCCACTCAGAGCGGAGGAAAACTGGAAAATCAACTTTACCGCCGATGGGAGCAGCGGTAAAGCTGCAATTTCCCGTTTTCCTCCTCCCAGCGTGTAGGAAATCTGGAAAGTGCGAGTTTACCGCCCTCGTAGGCTACGGCAAAGCTGTGTGAGTGTCCACATAAAATCACAAGACCTTTCCATTTCCGTTTAACATAAAATAAAATGGAAGAATCAATAGTTCCGTTTTTTCTTGTAGCCCATAGCTAGTGAACTCCCATATGATATGAATGGAGAGAAAAAAATCACACAAGCCGGCTTTGGCCGTTGACGCATGTTCAATTGAGTTTCTAGGTTTTTGAATATATATACTGCCCAGGAAATAAAAGTAGAAATATCCAAACGGCCATCAAATAGCATCCCCAGAGTCTAACAATAAAATCCGAGATATCACTCTATTAAAGCGATTTGCTCATGTCTACAACTCCATCCTTAAATCTTTCATCACTCGTACTCTTTAACGACCATCTGTGTGATTCACTTGATAATAAATTCTTAAGAATTCAATTCCATGAAACAGAGGGGCCCTTAAGAGAGCACTTGTATGAAAGAAATTTTAAAAGCATCGAGTGTTATCACGTTTCTAATCTAAAGCAATGACACGAAAGCCTTTGTAATCCTGTAATCAACATCCAAACTTTATTTATTTATTTATTTTTTTTTTGACATGCTTAGATTTGGAAACTTCCTGGACCTAACCAACAAGCCGTAGGACTGTTGGAACCTGTCATGTCAAGCTCGATAACTACTTAGGACCGCAGCAAAACACCCCATAGTCGTTCACATGCACAGAAAAGCTGTGATGTATGGACTACTAGATATTGTTTGCGAGTATAGAATTTTTTTTTTCTTGTTGTCCTGTTGAAATGAAGATTTTGCTGGTTTCACTTATATTCTCAACCGTAGTTACTGGGATCTCTGGGTTTTTAAGGAAACAAATTTTGGTAAGCTTACTCTGCTTGCTAAGTAAAGTGAAGGGCTAATACGAGAGACATTAAAGGGAGATGGTGAAATAAAAAAAAATATTAGGTTTCGATCTCCATCTCTTCCATCAAAAAAGGTAAAAAAGACGTACACTCTCATGCCGGTGAATGATAAAAAAGAGTAGGGGTGTTCATTGACGAGGCAGTGCCATTCCGATCCAGGAATGTCCAGCAGCCACTTCTAAACTAGAAGCCTATCCCTGGCCCAAGCATGAGTCGGGCCTGAAGTTGTTTTGCCCGAACGCAGGCCGCATGGGAATCATGAAGCCCGAGCCCCAACCTATGTCAGACCTATAGAACAGAAAAATGAGTTTCTTGCCATGTCCGAGGACAGCTCAGCTGCTCTGGTCATATCACCTCCTGTGAGAGGTCATGGTTTCGAGCCTTCGCATTACTGCTCCCTCCCTCCCTCATAAATATATATATATATATTTGTGTGTATACGTAGGTGTATAGACAAATTTGGGCCCGGAGTGGATCCCGGCTCTCAACCGATAAGCGCAAATAGAAAACAAATACCATCAGCTCGGCCCATCAATTAAAAACAAAACCCCATGCCCAGAGCCCAATCCATGAGCTCCCTTACAAAAAAAAAAAAAAAAGAAAAACAAAACTACTATTCTTTTTAAGAGGAAAAATAAAAATGCTACTCTCTCACGTTTTTAATTCTACTACACCCGTAGTTTTCTTCCCTCTTTAATTGATCTTTTACTTCAGTTTTCCGGTAAAGTAAATCTATGATTTATTTTGTGTTTATTGCGATTTGATATTATCTCACCCAATTGTTATTCACACGTGTCCATCCTTCATTTTGTGGAAGTGAGCCCCGCCCCATGACCCAACAACAAGCAAAAGAAGGGAAAAGAGGATAAAAGATCGGATTGAAAGATTTCCGCCGTACGTACCCGCCGCGTATTTGCAATTTCCAGTTTTCCTCCTCTCTCAGCGGAGCAAAACTGGAGAACCAACTTTACCGCCGATGAGAGCAGCGGTAAAGCTGCAGCTGCCAGATTTCCCCCACTCAGAGCGGAGGAAAACTGGAAAATCAACTTTACCGCCGATGGGAGCAGCGGTAAAGCTGCAATTTCCCGTTTTCCTCCTCCCAGCGTGTAGGAAATCTGGAAAGTGCGAGTTTACCGCCCTCGTAGGCTACGGCAAAGCTGTGTGAGTGTCCACATAAAATCACAAGACCTTTCCATTTCCGTTTAACATAAAATAAAATGGAAGAATCAATAGTTCCGTTTTTTCTTGTAGCCCATAGCTAGTGAACTCCCATATGATATGAATGGAGAGAAAAAAATCACACAAGCCGGCTTTGGCCGTTGACGCATGTTCAATTGAGTTTCTAGGTTTTTGAATATATATACTGCCCAGGAAATAAAAGTAGAAATATCCAAACGGCCATCAAATAGCATCCCCAGAGTCTAACAATAAAATCCGAGATATCACTCTATTAAAGCGATTTGCTCATGTCTACAACTCCATCCTTAAATCTTTCATCACTCGTACTCTTTAACGACCATCTGTGTGATTCACTTGATAATAAATTCTTAAGAATTCAATTCCATGAAACAGAGGGGCCCTTAAGAGAGCACTTGTATGAAAGAAATTTTAAAAGCATCGAGTGTTATCACGTTTCTAATCTAAAGCAATGACACGAAAGCCTTTGTAATCCTGTAATCAACATCCAAACTTTATTTATTTATTTATTTTTTTTTTGACATGCTTAGATTTGGAAACTTCCTGGACCTAACCAACAAGCCGTAGGACTGTTGGAACCTGTCATGTCAAGCTCGATAACTACTTAGGACCGCAGCAAAACACCCCATAGTCGTTCACATGCACAGAAAAGCTGTGATGTATGGACTACTAGATATTGTTTGCGAGTATAGAATTTTTTTTTTCTTGTTGTCCTGTTGAAATGAAGATTTTGCTGGTTTCACTTATATTCTCAACCGTAGTTACTGGGATCTCTGGGTTTTTAAGGAAACAAATTTTGGTAAGCTTACTCTGCTTGCTAAGTAAAGTGAAGGGCTAATACGAGAGACATTAAAGGGAGATGGTGAAATAAAAAAAAATATTAGGTTTCGATCTCCATCTCTTCCATCAAAAAAGGTAAAAAAGACGTACACTCTCATGCCGGTGAATGATAAAAAAGAGTAGGGGTGTTCATTGACGAGGCAGTGCCATTCCGATCCAGGAATGTCCAGCAGCCACTTCTAAACTAGAAGCCTATCCCTGGCCCAAGCATGAGTCGGGCCTGAAGTTGTTGGCCCGAACGCAGGCCGCATGGGAATCATGAAGCCCGAGCCCCAAGCTATGTCAGACCTATAGAACAGAAAAATGAGTTTCTTGCCATGTCCGAGGACAGCTCAGCTGCTCTGGTCATATCACCTCCTGTGAGAGGTCATGGTTTCGAGCCTTCGCATTACTGCTCCCTCCCTCCCTCATAAATATATATATATATATATTTGTGTGTATACGTAGGTGTATAGAGAAATTTGGGCCCGGAGTGGATCCCGGCTCTCAACCGATAAGCGCAAATAGAAAACAAATACCATCAGCTCGGCCCATCAATTAAAAACAAAACCCCATGCCCAGAGCCCAATCCATGAGCTCCCTTACAAAAAAAAAAAAAAAAAAGAAAAAGAAAACTACTATTCCTTTTAAGAGGAAAAATAAAAATGCTACTCTCTCACGTTTTTAATTCTACTACACCCGTAGTTTTCTTCCCTCTTTAATTGATCTTTTACTTCAGTTTTCCGGTAAAGTAAATCTATGATTTATTTTGTGTTTATTGCGATTTGATATTATCTCACCCAATTGTTATTCACACCTGTCCATCCTTCATTTTGTGGAAGTGAGCCCCGCCCCATGACCCAACAACAAGCAAAAGAAGGGAAAAGAGGATAAAAGATCGGATTGAAAGATTTCCGCCGTACGTACCCGCCGCGTATTTGCAATTTCCAGTTTTCCTCCTCTCTCAGCGGAGGAAAACTGGAGAATCAACTTTACCGCCGATGAGAGCAGCGGTAAAGCTGCAGCTGCCAGATTTCCTCCAGTCAGAGCGGAGGAAAACTGGAAAATCAACTTTACCACCGATGGGAGCAGCGGTAAAGCTGCACCTGCCAGATTTCCTCCTCTCAGGGCGGAGGAAAACTGGAAAATCCAATTTACCGCCGATGAGAGCAGCGGTAAAGCTGCAATTTCCCGTTTTCCTCCTCCCAGTGTGTAGGAAATCTGGAAAGTGCGAGTTTACCGCCCTCGTAGGGTACGGCAAAGCTGTGTGAGTGTCCACATAAAATCACAATACCTTTCCATTTCCGTTTAACATAAAATAAAATGGAAGAATCAATAGTTCCGTTTTTTCTTGTAGCCCATAGCTAGTGAACTCCCATATGATATGAATGGAGAGAAAAAAATCACACAAGCCGGCTTTGGCCGTTGACGCATGTTGAATTGAGTTTCTAGGTTTTTGAATATATATACTGCCCAGGAAATAAAAGTAGAAATATCCAAACGGCCATCAAATAGCATCCCCAGAGTCTAACAATAAAATCCGAGATATCACTCTATTAAAGCGATTTGCTCATGTCTACAACTCCATCCTTAAATCTTTCATCATTCGTACTCTTTAACGACCATCTGTGTGATTCACTTGATAATAAATTCTTAAGTATTCAATTCCATGAAACAGAGGGGCCCTTAAGAGAGCACTTGTATGAAAGAAATTTTAAAAGCATCGAGTGTTATCACGTTTCTAATCTAAAGTAATGACACGAAAGCCTTTGTAATCCTGTAATCAACATCCAAACTTTATTTATTTATTTATTTCTTTTTGACATGCTTAGATTTGGAAACTTCCTGGACCTAACCAACAAGCCGTAGGACTGTTGGAACCTGTCATGTCAAGCTCGATAACTACTTAGGACCGCAACAAAACACCCCATAGTCGTTCACATGCACAGAAAAGCTGTGATGTATGGACTACTAGATATTGTTTGCGAGTATAGAATTTTTTTTTTCTTGTTGTCCTGTTGAAATGAAGATTTTGCTGGTTTCACTTATATTCTCAACCGTAGTTACTGGGATCTCTGGGTTTTTAAGGAAACAAATTTTGGTAAGCTTACTCTGCTTGCTAAGTAAAGTGAAGGGCTAATACGAGAGACATTAAAGGGAGATGGTGAAATAAAAAAAATATTAGGTTTCGATCTCCATCTCTTCCATAAAAAAAGGTAAAAAAGACGTACACTCTCTCATGCCGGTGAATGATAAAAAAGAGTAGGGGTGTTCATTGACGAGGCAGTGCCATTCCGATCCAGGAATGTCCAGCAGCCACTTCTAAACTAGAAGCCTATCCCTGGCCCAAGCACGAGTCAGGCCTGAAGTTGTTGGCCCGAACGCAGGCCGCATGGGAATCATGAAGCCCGAGCCCCAACCTATGTCAGACCTATAAAACAGAAAAATGAGTTTCTTGCCATGTCTGAGGACAGCTCAGCTGCTCTGGTCATATCACCTCCTGTGAGAGGTCATGGTTTCGAGCCTTCGCATTACTGCTCCCTCCCTCCCTCATAAATATATATATATATATATATATATTTGTGTGTATACGTAGGTGTATAGACAAATTTGGGCCCGGAGTGGATCCCGGCTCTCAACCGATAAGCGCAAATAGAAAACAAATACCATCAGCTCGGCCCATCAATTAAAAACAAAACCCCATGCCCAGAGCCCGATCCATGAGCTCCCTTCCAAAAAAAAAAAAAGAAGAAAAAGAAAACTACTATTCTTTTTAAGAGGAAAAGTAAAAATGCTACTCTCTCACGTTTTTAATTCTACTACACCCTTAGTTTTGTTCTCTCTTTAATTGATCTTTTACTTCACTTTTCCGGTAAAGTAAATCTATGATTTATTTTGTGTTTATTGCGATTTGATATTATCTCACCGAATTGTTATTCACAGCTGTCCATCCTTCATTTTGTGGAAGTGAGCCCCGCCCCATGACCCAACAACAAGCAAAAGAAGGGAAAAGAGGATAAAAGATCGGATTGAAAGATTTTCGCCGTACGTACCCGCCGCGTATTTGCAATTTCCAGTTTTCCTCCTCTCTCAGCGGAGGAAATTTGGAGAATCAACTTTACCGCCGATGAGAGCAGCGGTAAAGATGCAGTTGCCAGATTTCCTCCACTCAGAGCGGAGGAAAACTGGAAAATCAACTTTACCGCCGATGGTAGCAGCGGTAAAGCTGCACCTGCCAGATTTTCTCCTCTCAGAGCGGAGGAAAACTGGAAAATCCAATTTACCGCCGATGAGAGCAGCGGTAAAGCTGCAATTTCCCGTTTTCCTCCTCCCAGCGTGTAGGAAATCTGGAAAGTGCGAGTTTACCGCCCTCGTAGGCTACGGCAAAGCTGTGTGAGTGTCCACATAAAATCACAAGACCTTTCCATTTCCGTTTAACATAAAATAAAATGGAAGAATCAATAGTTCCGTTTTTTCTTGTAGCCCATAGCTAGTGAACTCCCATATGATATGAATGGAGAGAAAAAAATCACACAAGCCGGCTTTGGCCGTTGACGCATGTTGAATTGAGTTTCTAGGTTTTTGAATATATATACTGCCCAGGAAATAAAAGTAGAAATATCCAAACGGCCATCAAATAGCATCCCCAGAGTCTAACAATAAAATCCGAGATATCACTCTATTAAAGCGATTTGCTCATGTCTACAACTCCATCCTTAAATCTTTCATCACTCGTACTCTTTAACGACCATCTGTGTGATTCACTTGATAATAAATTCTTAAGTATTCAATTCCATGAAACAGAGGGGCCCTTAAGAGAGCACTTGTATGAAAGAAATTTTAAAAGCATCGAGTGTTATCACGTTTCTAATCTAAAGCAATGACACGAAAGCCTTTGTAATCCTGTAATCAACATCCAAACTTTATTTATTTATTTATTTTTTTTTGACATGCTTAGGTTTGGAAACTTCCTGGACCTAACCAACAAGCCGTAGGACTGTTGGAACCTGTCATGTCAAGCTCGATAACTACTTAGGACCGCAGCAAAACACCCCATAGTCGTTCACATGCACAGAAAAGCTGTGATGTATGGACTACTAGATATTGTTTTCGAGTATAGAATTTTTTTTTTCTTGTTGTCCTGTTGAAATGAAGATTTTGCTGGTTTCACTTATATTCTCAACCGTAGTTACTGGGATCTCTGGGTTTTTAAGGAAACAAATTTTGGTAAGCTTACTCTGCTTGCTAAGTAAAGTGAAGGGCTAATACGAGAGACATTAAAGGGAGATGGTGAAATAAAACAAAATATTCGGTTTCGATGTCCATCTCTTCCATCAAAAAAGGTAAAAAAGACGTACACTCTCTCATGCCGGTGAATGATAAAAAAGAGTAGGGGTGTTCATTGACGAGGAAGTGCCATTCCGATCCAGGAATGTCCAGCAGCCACTTCTAAACTAGAAGCCTATCCCTGGCCCAAGCACGAGTCAGGCCTGAAGTTGTTGGCCCGAACGCAGGCCGCATGGGAATCATGAAGCCCGAGCCCCAACCTATGTCAGACCTATAGAACAGAAAAATGAGTTTCTTGCCATGTCCGAGGACAGCTCAGCTGCTCTGGTCATATCACCTCCTGTGAGAGGTCATGGTTTCGAGCCTTCGCATTACTGCTCCCTCCCTCCCTCATAAATATATATATATATATATATATTTGTGTGTATACGTAGGTGTATAGACAAATTTGGGCCCGGAGTGGATCCCGGCTCTCAACCGATAAGCGCAAATAGAAAACAAATACCATCAGCTCGGCCCACCAATTAAAAACAAAACCCCATGCCCAGAGCCCAATCCATGAGCTCCCTTACAAAAAAAAAAAAGAAGAAAAAGAAAACTACTATTCCTTTTAAGAGGAAAAATAAAAATGCTACCCTCTCACGTTTTTAATTCTACAACACCCTTAGTTTTGTTCTCTCTTTAATTGATCTTTTACTTCACTTTTCCGGTAAAGTAAATCTATGATTTATTTTGTGTTTATTGCGATTTGATATTATCTCACCCAATTGTTATTCACACCTGTCCATCCTTCATTTTGTGGAAGTGAGCCCCGCCCCATGACCCAACAACAAGCAAAAGAAGGGAAAAGAGGATAAAAGATCGGATTGAAAGATTTCCGCCGTACGTACCCGCCGCGTATTTGCAATTTCCAGTTTTCCTCCTCTCTCAGCGGAGGAAAACTGGAGAACCAACTTTACCGCCGATGAGAGCAGCGGTAAAGCTGCAACTGCCAGATTTCCCCCACTCAGAGCGGAGGAAAACTGGAAAATCAACTTTACCGCCGATGGGAGCAGCGGTAAAGCTGCACCTGCCAGATTTTCTCCTCTCAGAGCGGAGGAAAACTGGAAAATCCAATTTACCGCCGATGAGAGCAGCGGTAAAGCTGCAATTTCCCGTTTTCCTCCTCCCAGCGTGTAGGAAATCTGGAAAGTGCGAGTTTACCGCCCTCGTAGGCTACGGCAAAGCTGTGTGAGTGTCCACATAAAATCACAAGACCTTTCCATTTCCGTTTAACATAAAATAAAATGGAAGAATCAATAGTTCCGTTTTTTCTTGTAGCCCATAGCTAGTGAACTCCCATATGATATGAATGGAGAGAAAAAAATCACACAAGCCGGCTTTGGCCGTTGACGCATGTTGAATTGAGTTTCTAGGTTTTTGAATATATATACTGCCCAGGAAATAAAAGTAGAAATATCCAAACGGCCATCAAATAGCATCCCCAGAGTCTAACAATAAAATCCGAGATATCACTCTATTAAAGCGATTTGCTCATGTCTACAACTCCATCCTTAAATCTTTCATCACTCGTACTCTTTAACGACCATCTGTGTGATTCACTTGATAATAAATTCTTAAGTATTCAATTCCATGAAACAGAGGGGCCCTTAAGAGAGCACTTGTATGAAAGAAATTTTAAAAGCATCAAGTGTTATCACGTTTCTAATCTAAAGCAATGACACGAAAGCCTTTGTAATCCTGTAATCAACATCCAAACTTTATTTATTTATTTATTTTTTTTTGACATGCTTAGGTTTGGAAACTTCCTGGACCTAACCAACAAGCCGTAGGACTGTTGGAACCTGTCATGTCAAGCTCGATAACTACTTAGGACCGCAGCAAAACACCCCATAGTCGTTCACATGCACAGAAAAGCTGTGATGTATGGACTACTAGATATTGTTTGCGAGTATAGAATTTTTTTTTTCTTGTTGTCCTGTTGAAATGAAGATTTTGCTGGTTTCACTTATATTCTCAACCGTAGTTACTGGGATCTCTGGGTTTTTAAGGAAACAAATTTTGGTAAGCTTACTCTGCTTGCTAAGTAAAGTG
The DNA here is from genome assembly GCA_029852735.1 of Persea americana. Taxonomy (NCBI): domain Eukaryota; kingdom Viridiplantae; phylum Streptophyta; class Magnoliopsida; order Laurales; family Lauraceae; genus Persea; species Persea americana. Next base: position 4,870,087 of record CM056819.1, read on the forward strand.
AAGGGCTAATACGAGAGACATTAAAGGGAGATGGTGAAATAAAACAAAATATTCGGTTTCGATGTCCATCTCTTCCATCAAAAAAGGTAAAAAAGACGTACACTCTCTCATGCCGGTGAATGATAAAAAAGAGTAGGGGTGTTCATTGACGAGGCAGTGCCATTCCGATCCAGGAATGTCCAGCAGCCACTTCTAAACTAGAAGCCTATCCCTGGCCCAAGCACGAGTCAGGCCTGAAGTTGTTGGCCCGAACGCAGGCCGCATGGGAATCATGAAGCCCGAGCCCCAACCTATGTCAGACCTATAGAACAGAAAAATGAGTTTCTTGCCATGTCCGAGGACAGCTCAGCTGCTCTGGTCATATCACCTCCTGTGAGAGGTCATGGTTTCGAGCCTTCGCATTACTGCTCCCTCCCTCCCTCATAAATATATATATATATATATATTTGTGTGTATACGTAGGTGTATAGACAAATTTGGGCCCGGAGTGGATCCCGGCTCTCAACCGATAAGCGCAAATAGAAAACAAATACCATCAGCTCGGCCCACATATTAAAAACAAAACCCCATGCCCAGAGCCCAATCCATGAGCTCCCTTACAAAAAAAAAAAAGAAGAAAAAGAAAACTACTATTCCTTTTAAGAGGAAAAATAAAAATGCTACCCTCTCACGTTTTTAATTCTACAACACCCTTAGTTTTGTTCTCTCTTGAATTGATCTTTTACTTCACTTTTCCGGTAAAGTAAATCTATGATTTATTTTGTGTTTATTGCGATTTGATATTATCTCACCCAATTGTTATTCACACCTGTCCATCCTTCATTTTGTGGAAGTGAGCCCCGCCCATGACCCAACAACAAGCAAAAGAAGGGAAAAGAGGATAAAAGATCGGATTGAAAGATTTCCGCCGTACGTACCCGCCGCGTATTTGCAATTTCCAGTTTTCCTCCTCTCTTAGCGGAGGAAAACTGGAGAACCAACTTTACCGCCGATGAGAGCAGCGGTAAAGCTGCAGCTGCCAGATTTCCCCCACTCAGAGCGGAGGAAAACTGGAAAATCCACTTTACCGCCGATGGGAGCAGCGGTAAAGCGGCAACTGCCAGATTTCCTCCCCTCAGAGCGGAGGAAAACTGGAAAATCCAATTTACCGCCGATGAGAGCAGCGGTAAAGCTGCAATTTCCCGTTTTCCTCCTCCCAGCGTGTAGGAAATCTGGAAAGTGCGAGTTTACCGCCCTCGTAGGCTACGGCAAAGCTGTGTGAGTGTCCACATAAAATCACAAGACCTTTCCATTTCCGTTTAACATAAAATAAAATGGAAGAATCAATAGTTCCGTTTTTTCTTGTAGCCCATAGCTAGTGAACTCCCATATGATATGAATGGAGAGAAAAAAATCACACAAGCCGGCTTTGGCCGTTGACGCATGTTTAATTGAGTTTCTAGGTTTTTGAATATATATACTGCCCAGGAAATAAAAGTAGAAATATCCAAACGGCCATCAAATAGCATCCCCAGAGTCTAACAATAAAATCCGAGATATCACTCTATTAAAGCGATTTGCTCATGTCTACAACTCCATCCTTAAATCTTTCATCACTCGTATTCTTTAACGACCATCTGTGTGATTCACTTGATAATAAATTCTTAAGTATTCAATTCCATGAAACAGAGGGGCCCTTAAGAGAGCACTTGAATGAAAGAAATTTTAAAAGCATCGAGTGTTATCACGTTTCTAATCTAAAGCAATGACACGAAAGCCTTTGTAATCCTGTAATCAACATCCAAACTTTATTTATTTATTTATTTATTTATTTTGACATGCTTAGATTTGGAAACTTCCTGGACCTAACCAACAAGCCGTAGGACTGTTGGAACCTGTCATGTCAAGCTCGATAACTACTTAGGACCGCAGCAAAACACCCCATAGTCGTTCACATGCACAGAAAAGCTGTGATGTATGGACTACTAGATATTGTTTGCGAGTATAGAATTTTTTTTTTCTTGTTATCCTGTTGAAATGAAGATTTTGCTGGTTTCACTTATATTCTCAACCGTAGTTACTGGGATCTCTGGGTTTTTAAGGAAACAAATTTTGGTAAGCTTACTCTGCTTGCTAAGTAAAGTGAAGGGCTAATACGAGAGAAATTAAAGGGAGCTGGTGAAATAAAAAAAAATATTAGGTTTCGATCTCCATCTCTTCCATAAAAAAAGGTAAAAAAGACGTACACTCTCTCATGCCGGTGAATGATAAAAAAGAGTAGGGGTGTTCATTGACGAGGCAGTGCCATTCTGATCCAGGAATGTCCAGCAGCCACTTCTAAACTAGAAGCCTATCCCTGGCCCAAGCATGAGTCAGGCCTGAAGTTGTTGGCCCGAACGCAGGCCGCATGGGAATCATGAAGCCCGAGCCCCAACCTATGTCAGACCTATATAACAGAAAAATGAGTTTCTTGCTATGTCCGAGGACAGCTCAGCTGCTCTTGTCATATCACCTCCTGTGAGAGGTCATGGTTTCAAGCCTTCGCATTATGCTCCCTCCCTCCCTCATAAATATATATATATATATATATTTGTGTGTATACGTAGGTGTATAGACAAATTTGGGCCCGCAGTGGATCCCGGCTCTCAACCGATAAGCGCAAATAGAAAACAAATACCATCAGCTCGGCCCATCAATTTAAAACAAAACCCCATGCCCAGAGCCCAATCCATGAGCTCCCTTACAAAAAAAAAAAAAAAAGAAGAAAAAGAAAACTACTATTCTTTTTAAGAGGAAAAATAAAAATGCTACTCTCTCACGTTTTTAATTCTACTACACCCTTAGTTTTGTTCTCTCTTTAATTGATCTTTTACTTCACTTTTCCGGTAAAGTAAATCTATGATTTATTTTGTGTTTATTGCGATTTGATATTATCTCACCCAATTGTTATTCACACCTGTCCATCCTTCATTTTGTGGAAGTGAGCCCCGCCCCATGACCCAACAACAAGCAAAAGAAGGGAAAAGAGGATAAAAGATCGGATTGAAAGATTTCCGCCGTACGTACCCGCCGCGTATTTGCAATTTCCAGTTTTCCTCCCCTCTCAGCGGAGGAAAACTGGAGAACCAACTTTACCGCCGATGAGAGCAGCGGTAAAGCTGCAGCTGCCAGATTTCCCCCACTCAGAGCGGAGGAAAACTGGAAAATCAACTTTACCGCCGATGGGAGCAGCGGTAAAGCTGCAACTGCCAGATTTCCTCCTCTCAGAGCGGAGGAAAACTGGAAAATCCAATTTACCGCCGATGAGAGCAGCGGTAAAGCTGCAATTTCCCGTTTTCCTCCTCCCAGCGTGTAGGAAATCTGGAAAGTGCGAGTTTACCGCCCTCGTAGGCTACGGCAAAGCTGTGTGAGTGTCCACATAAAATCACAAGACCTTTCCATTTCCGTTTAACATAAAATAAAATGGAAGAATCAATAGTTCCGTTTTTTCTTGTAGCCCATAGCTAGTGAACTCCCATATGATATGAATGGAGAGAAAAAAATCACACAAGCCGGCTTTGGCCGTTGACGCATGTTTAATTGAGTTTCTAGGTTTTTGAATATATATACTGCCCAGGAAATAAAAGTAGAAATATCCAAACGGCCATCAAATAGCATCCCCAGAGTCTAACAATAAAATCCGAGATATCACTCTATTAAAGCGATTTGCTCATGTCTACAACTCCATCCTTAAATCTTTCATCACTCGTATTCTTTAACGACCATCTGTGTGATTCACTTGATAATAAATTCTTAAGTATTCAATTCCATGAAACAGAGGGGCCCCTAAGAGAGCACTTGAATGAAAGAAATTTTAAAAGCATCGAGTGTTATCACGTTTCTAATCTAAAGCAATGACACGAAAGCCTTTGTAATCCTGTAATCAACATCCAAACTTTATTTATTTATTTATTTATTTATTTTGACATGCTTAGATTTGGAAACTTCCTGGACCTAACCAACAAGCCGTAGGACTGTTGGAACCTGTCATGTCAAGCTCGATAACTACTTAGGACCGCAGCAAAACACCCCATAGTCGTTCACATGCACAGAAAAGCTGTGATGTATGGACTACTAGATATTGTTTGCGAGTATAGAATTTTTTTTTTCTTGTTATCCTGTTGAAATGAAGATTTTGCTGGTTTCACTTATATTCTCAACCGTAGTTACTGGGATCTCTGGGTTTTTAAGGAAACAAATTTTGGTAAGCTTACTCTGCTTGCTAAGTAAAGTGAAGGGCTAATACGAGAGAAATTAAAGGGAGCTGGTGAAATAAAAAAAAATATTAGGTTTCGATCTCCATCTCTTCCATAAAAAAAGGTAAAAAAGACGTACACTCTCTCATGCCGGTGAATGATAAAAAAGAGTAGGGGTGTTCATTGACGAGGCAGTGCCATTCTGATCCAGGAATGTCCAGCAGCCACTTCTAAACTAGAAGCCTATCCCTGGACCAAGCATGAGTCCGGCCTGAAGTTGTTGGCCCGAACGCAGGCCGCATGGGAATCATGAAGCCCGAGCCCCAACCTATGTCAGACCTATATAACAGAAAAATGAGTTTCTTGCTATGTCCGAGGACAGCTCAGCTGCTCTTGTCATATCACCTCCTGTGAGAGGTCATGGTTTCAAGCCTTCGCATTATGCTCCCTCCCTCCCTCATAAATATATATATATATATATATTTGTGTGTATACGTAGGTGTATAGACAAATTTGGGCCCGCAGTGGATCCCGGCTCTCAACCGATAAGCGCAAATAGAAAACAAATACCATCAGCTCGGCCCATCAATTTAAAACAAAACCCCATGCCCAGAGCCCAATCCATGAGCTCCCTTACAAAAAAAAAAAAAAAAGAAGAAAAAGAAAACTACTATTCTTTTTAAGAGGAAAAATAAAAATGCTACTCTCTCACGTTTTTAATTCTACTACACCCTTAGTTTTGTTCTCTCTTTAATTGATCTTTTACTTCACTTTTCCGGTAAAGTAAATCTATGATTTATTTTGTGTTTATTGCGATTTGATATTATCTCACCCAATTGTTATTCACACCTGTCCATCCTTCATTTTGTGGAAGTGAGCCCCGCCCCATGACCCAACAACAAGCAAAAGAAGGGAAAAGAGGATAAAAGATCGGATTGAAAGATTTCCGCCGTACGTACCCGCCGCGTATTTGCAATTTCCAGTTTTCCTCCCCTCTCAGCGGAGGAAAACTGGAGAACCAACTTTACCGCCGATGAGAGCAGCGGTAAAGCTGCAGCTGCCAGATTTCCCCCACTCAGAGCGGAGGAAAACTGGAAAATCAACTTTACCGCCGATGGGAGCAGCGGTAAAGCTGCAACTGCCAGATTTCCTCCTCTCAGAGCGGAGGAAAACTGGAAAATCCAATTTACCGCCGATGAGAGCAGCGGTAAAGCTGCAATTTCCCGTTTTCCTCCTCCCAGCGTGTAGGAAATCTGGAAAGTGCGAGTTTACCGCCCTCGTAGGCTACGGCAAAGCTGTGTGAGTGTCCACATAAAATCACAAGACCTTTCCATTTCCGTTTAACATAAAATAAAATGGAAGAATCAATAGTTCCGTTTTTTCTTGTAGCCCATAGCTAGTGAACTCCCATATGATATGAATGGAGAGAAAAAAATCACACAAGCCGGCTTTGGCCGTTGACGCATGTTTAATTGAGTTTCTAGGTTTTTGAATATATATACTGCCCAGGAAATAAAAGTAGAAATATCCAAACGGCCATCAAATAGCATCCCCAGAGTCTAACAATAAAATCCGAGATATCACTCTATTAAAGCGATTTGCTCATGTCTACAACTCCATCCTTAAATCTTTCATCACTCGTATTCTTTAACGACCATCTGTGTGATTCACTTGATAATAAATTCTTAAGTATTCAATTCCATGAAACAGAGGGGCCCCTAAGAGAGCACTTGAATGAAAGAAATTTTAAAAGCATCGAGTGTTATCACGTTTCTAATCTAAAGCAATGACACGAAAGCCTTTGTAATCCTGTAATCAACATCCAAACTTTATTTATTTATTTATTTATTTATTTTGACATGCTTAGATTTGGAAACTTCCTGGACCTAACCAACAAGCCGTAGGACTGTTGGAACCTGTCATGTCAAGCTCGATAACTACTTAGGACCGCAGCAAAACACCCCATAGTCGTTCACATGCACAGAAAAGCTGTGATGTATGGACTACTAGATATTGTTTGCGAGTATAGAATTTTTTTTTTCTTGTTATCCTGTTGAAATGAAGATTTTGCTGGTTTCACTTATATTCTCAACCGTAGTTACTGGGATCTCTGGGTTTTTAAGGAAACAAATTTTGGTAAGCTTACTCTGCTTGCTAAGTAAAGTGAAGGGCTAATACGAGAGAAATTAAAGGGAGCTGGTGAAATAAAAAAAAATATTAGGTTTCGATCTCCATCTCTTCCATAAAAAAAGGTAAAAAAGACGTACACTCTCTCATGCCGGTGAATGATAAAAAAGAGTAGGGGTGTTCATTGACGAGGCAGTGCCATTCTGATCCAGGAATGTCCAGCAGCCACTTCTAAACTAGAAGCCTATCCCTGGACCAAGCATGAGTCCGGCCTGAAGTTGTTGGCCCGAACGCAGGCCGCATGGGAATCATGAAGCCCGAGCCCCAACCTATGTCAGACCTATATAACAGAAAAATGAGTTTCTTGCTATGTCCGAGGACAGCTCAGCTGCTCTTGTCATATCACCTCCTGTGAGAGGTCATGGTTTCAAGCCTTCGCATTATGCTCCCTCCCTCCCTCATAAATATATATATATATATATATATTTGTGTGTATACGTAGGTGTATAGACAAATTTGGGCCCGCAGTGGATCCCGGCTCTCAACCGATAAGCGCAAATAGAAAACAAATACCATCAGCTCGGCCCATCAATTTAAAACAAAACCCTATGCCCAGAGCCCAATCCATGAGCTCCCTTACAAAAAAAAAAAAAAAAAAGAAGAAAAAGAAAACTACTATTCTTTTTAAGAGGAAAAATAAAAATGCTACTCTCTCACGTTTTTAATTCTACTACACCCTTAGTTTTGTTCTCTCTTTAATTGATCTTTTACTTCACTTTTCCGGTAAAGTAAATCTATGATTTATTTTGTGTTTATTGCGATTTGATATTATCTCACCCAATTGTTATTCACACCTGTCCATCCTTCATTTTGTGGAAGTGAGCCCCGCCCCATGACCCAACAACAAGCAAAAGAAGGGAAAAGAGGATAAAAGATCGGATTGAAAGATTTCCGCCGTACGTACCCGCCGCGTATTTGCAATTTCCAGTTTTCCTCCCCTCTCAGCGGAGGAAAACTGGAGAACCAACTTTACCGCCGATGAGAGCAGCCGTAAAGCTGCAGCTGCCAGATTTCCCCCACTCAGAGCGGAGGAAAACTGGAAAATCAACTTTACCGCCGATGGGAGCAGCGGTAAAGCTGCAACTGCCAGATTTCCTCCTCTCAGAGCGGAGGAAAACTGGAAAATCCAATTTACCGCCGATGAGAGCAGCGGTAAAGCTGCAATTTCCCGTTTTCCTCCTCCCAGCGTGTAGGAAATCTGGAAAGTGCGAGTTTACCGCCCTCGTAGGCTACGGCAAAGCTGTGTGAGTGTCCACATAAAATCACAAGACCTTTCCATTTCCGTTTAACATAAAATAAAATGGAAGAATCAATAGTTCCGTTTTTTCTTGTAGCCCATAGCTAGTGAACTCCCATATGATATGAATGGAGAGAAAAAAATCACACAAGCCGGCTTTGGCCGTTGACGCATGTTTAATTGAGTTTCTAGGTTTTTGAATATATATACTGCCCAGGAAATAAAAGTAGAAATATCCAAACGGCCATCAAATAGCATCCCCAGAGTCTAACAATAAAATCCGAGATATCACTCTATTAAAGCGATTTGCTCATGTCTACAACTCCATCCTTAAATCTTTCATCACTCGTACTCTTTAACGACCATCTGTGTGATTCACTTGATAATAAATTCTTAAGTATTCAATTCCATGAAACAGAGGGGCCCTTAAGAGAGCACTTGTATGAAAGAAATTTTAAAAGCATCGAGTGTTATCACGTTTCTAATCTAAAGCAATGACACGAAAGCCTTTGTAATCCTGTAATCAACATCCAAACTTTATTTATTTTTTTTTTTTTTTTTTTGACATGCTTAGATTTGGAAACTTCCTGGACCTAACCAACAAGCCGTAGGACTGTTGGAACCTGTCATGTCAAGCTCGATAACTACTTAGGACCGCAGCAAAACACCCCATAGTCGTTCACATGCACAGAAAAGCTGTGATGTATGGACTACTAGATATTGTTTGCGAGTATAGAATTTTTTTTTTCTTGTTGTCCTGTTGAAATGAAGATTTTGCTGGTTTCACTTATTTTCTCAACCGTAGTTACTGGGATCTCTGGGTTTTTAAGGAAACAAATTTTGGTAAGCTTACTCTGCTTGCTAAGTCAAGTGAAGGGCTAATGCGAGAGAAATTAAAGGGAGCTGGTGAAATAAAAAAAAATATTAGGTTTCGATCTCCATCTCTTCCATAAAAAAAGGTAAAAAAGACGTACACTCTCTCATGCCGGTGAATGATAAAAAAGAGTAGGGGTGTTCATTGACGAGGCAGTGCCATTCCGATCCAGGAATGTCCAGCAGCCACTTCTAAACTAGAAGCCTATCCCTGGCCCAAGCATGAGTCAAGCCTGAAGTTGTTGGCCCGAACGCAGGCCGCATGGGAATCATGAAGCCCGAGCCCAACCCTATGTCAGACCTATAGAACAGAAAAATGAGTTTCTTGCCATGTCCGAGGACAGCTCAGCTGCTCTGGTCATATCACCTCCTGTGAGAGGTCATGGTTTCGAGCCTTCGCATTACTGCTCCCTCCCTCCCTCATAAATATATATATATATATTTGTGTGTATACGTAGGTGTATAGACAAATTTGGGCCCGAGTGGATCCCGGCTCTCAACCGATAAGCGCAAATAGAAAACAAATACCATCAGCTCGGCCCATCAATTAAAAACAAAACCCCATGCCCAGAGCCCAATCCATGAGCTCCCTTACAAAAAAAAAAAAAAAAGAAGAAAAAGAAAACCACTATTCTTTTTAAGAGGAAAAATAAAAATGCTACTCTCTCACGTTTTTAATTCTACTACACCCTTAGTTTTGTTCTCTCTTTAATTGATCTTTTAGTTCACTTTTCCGGTAAAGTAAATCTACGATTTATTTTGTGTTTATTGCGATTTGATATTATCTCACCCAATTGTTATTCACACCTGTCCATCCTTCATTTTGTGGAAGTGAGCCCCGCCCCATGACCCAACAACAAGCAAAAGAAGGGAAAAGAGGATAAAAGATCGGATTGAAAGATTTCCGCCGTACGTACCCGCCGCGTATTTGCAATTTCCAGTTTTCCTCCTCTCTCAGCGGAGGAAAACTGGAGAACCAACTTTACCGCCGATGAGAGCAGCGGTAAAGCTGCAGCTGCCAGATTTCCCCCACTCAGAGCGAAGGAAAACTGGAAAATCAACTTTACCGCCGATGGGAGCAGCGGTAAAGCTGCAACTGCCAGATTTCCTCCTCTCAGAGCGGAGGAAAACTGGAAAATCCAATTTACCGCCGATGAGAGCAGCGGTAAAGCTGCACTTTCACGTTTTCCTCCTCCCAGCGTGTAGGAAATCTGGAAAGTGCGAGTTTACCGCCCTCGTAGGCTACGGCAAAGCTGTGTGAGTGTCCACATAAAATCACAAGACCTTTCCATTTCCGTTTAACATAAAATAAAATGGAAGAATCAATAGTTCCGTTTTTTCTTGTAGCCCATAGCTAGTGAACTCCCATATGATATGAATGGGGAGAAAAAAATCACACAAGCCGGCTTTGGCCGTTGACGCATGTTGAATTGAGTTTCTAGGTTTTTGAATATATATACTGCCCAGGAAATAAAAGTAGAAATATCCAAACGGCCATCAAATAGCATCCCCAGAGTCTAACAACAAAATCCGAGATATCACTCTATTAAAGCGATTTGCTCATGTCTACAACTCCATCCTTAAATCTTTCATCACTCGTACTCTTTAACGACCATCTATGTGATTCACTTGATAATAAATTCTTAAGTATTCAATTCCATGAAACAGAGGGGCCCTTAAGAGAGCACTTGTATGAAAGAAATTTTAAAAGCATCGAGTGTTATCACGTTTCTAATCTAAAGCAATGACACGAAAGCCTTTGTAATCCTGTAATCAACATCCAAACTTTATTTATTTATTTATTTATTTTTGACATGCTTAGATTTGGAAACTTCCTGGACCTAACCAACAAGCCGTAGGACTGTTGGAACCTGTCATGTCAAGCTCGATAACTACTTAGGACCGCAGCAAAACACCCCATAGTCGTTCACATGCACAGAAAAGCTGTGATGTATGGACTACTAGATATTGTTTGCGAGTATAGAATTTTTTTTTTCTTGTTGTCTTGTTGAAATGAAGATTTTGCTTGTTTCACTTATATTCTCAACCGTAGTTACTGGGATCTCTGGGTTTTTAAGGAAACAAATTTTGGTAAGCTTACTCTGCTTTTTAAGTAAAGTGAAGGGCTAATACGAGAGACATTAAAGGGAGATGGCGAAATAAAAAAAAATATTAGGTTTCGATCTCCATCTCTTCCATCAAAAAAGGTAAAAAAGACGTACACTCTCTCATGCCGGTGAATGACAAAAAAGAGTAGGGGTGTTCATTGACGAGGCAGTGCCATTCCGATCCAGGAATGTCCAGCAGCCACTTCTAAACTAGAACCCTATCCCTGGCCCAAGCATGAGTCAGTCCTGAAGTTGTTGGCCCGAACGCAGGCCGCATGGGAATCATTAAGCCCGAGCCCCAACCTATGTCAGACCTATAGAACAGAAAAATGAGTTTCTTGCCATGTCCGAGGACAGCTCAGCTGCTCTGGTCATATCACCTCCTGTGAGAGGTCATGGTTTCGAGCCTTCGCATTACTGCTCCCTCCCTCCCTCATAAATATATATATATATATATATATTTGTGTGTATACGTAGGTGTATAGACAAATTTGGGCCCGGAGTGGATCCCGGCTCTCAACCGATAAGCGCAAATAGAAAACAAATACCATCAGCTCGGCCCATCAATTAAAGACAAAACCCCATGCCCAGAGCCCAATCCATGAGCTCCCTTACAAAAAAAAAAAAAGAAGAAAAAGAAAACTACTATTCCTTTTAAGAGGAAAAATAAAAATGCTACTCTCTCACGTTTTTAATTCTACTACACCCTTAGTTTTGTTCTCTCTTTAATTGATCTTTTACTTCACTTTTCCGGTAAAGTAAATCTATGATTTATTTTGTGTTTATTGCGATTTGATATTATCTCACCCAATTGTTATTCGCACCTGTCCATCCTTCATTTTGTGGAAGTGAGCCCCGCCCCATGACCCAACAACAAGCAAAAGAAGGGAAAAGAGGATAAAAGATCGGATTGAAAGATTTCCGCCGTACGTACCCGCCGCGTATTTGCAATTTCCAGTTTTCCTCCTCTCTCAGCGGAGGAAAACTGGAGAATCAACTTTACCGCCGATGAGAGCAGCGGTAAAGCTGCAGCTGCGAGATTTCCTCCACTCAGAGCGGAGGAAAACTGGAAAATCAAGTTTACCGCCGATGGGCGCAGCGGTAAAGCTGCAACTGCCAGATTTCCTCCTCTCAGAGCGGAGGAAAACTGGAAAATCCAATTTACCGCCGATGAGAGCAGCGGTAAAGCTGCAATTTCCCGTTTTCCTCCTCCCAGCGTGTAGGAAATCTGGAAAGTGCGAGTTTACCGCCCTCGTAGGCTACGGCAAAGCTGTGTGAGTGTCCACATAAAATCACAAGACCTTTCCATTTCCGTTTAACATAAAATAAAATGGAAGAATCAATAGTTCCGTTTTTTCTTGTAGCCCATAGCTAGTGAACTCCCATATGATATGAATGGAGAGAAAAAAATCACACAAGCCGGCTTTGGCCGTTGACGCATGTTGAATTGAGTTTCTAGGTTTTTGAATATATATACTGCCCAGGAAATAAAAGTAGAAATATCCAAACGGCCATCAAATAGCATCCCCAGAGTCTAACAATAAAATCCGAGATATCACTCTATTAAAGCGATTTGCTCATGTCTACAACTCCATCCTTAAATCTTTCATCACTCGTACTCTTTAACGACCATCTGTGTGATTCACTTGATAATAAATTCTTAAGTATTCAATTCCATGAAACAGAGGGGCCCTTAAGAGAGCACTTGTATGAAAGAAATTTTAAAAGCATCGAGTGTTATCACGTTTCTAATCTAAAGCAATGACACGAAAGCCTTTGTAATCCTGTAATCAACATCCAAACTTTATTTATTTATTTTTTTTTTTTGACATGCTTAGATTTGGAAACTTCCTGGACCTAACCAACAAGCCGTAGGACTGTTGGAACCTGTCATGTCAAGCTCGATAACTACTTAGGACCGCAGCAAAACACCCCATAGTCGTTCACATGCACAGAAAAGCTGTGATGTATGGACTACTAGATATTGTTTGCGAGTATAGAATTTTTTTTTTCTTGTTGTCCTGTTGAAATGAAGATTTTGCTGGTTTCACTTATATTCTCAACCGTAGTTACTGGGATCTCTGGGTTTTTAAGGAAACAAATTTTGGTAAGCTTACTCTGCTTGCTAAGTAAAGTGAAGGGCTAATACGAGAGACATTAAAGGGAGATGGCGAAATAAAAAAAAATATTAGGTTTCGATCTCCATCTCTTCCATCAAAAAAGGTAAAAAAGACGTACACTCTCTCATGCCGGTGAATGATAAAAAAGAGTAGGGGTGTTCATTGACGAGGCAGTGCCATTCCGATCCAGGAATGTCCAGCAGCCACTTCTAAACTAGAAGCCTATCCCTGGCCCAAGCATGAGTCGGGCCTGAAGTTGTTGGCCCGAACGCAGGCCGCATGGGAATCATGAAGCCCGAGCCCCAACCTATGTCAGACCTATAGAACAGAAAAATGAGTTTCTTGCCATGTCCGAGGACAGCTCAGCTACTCTGGTCATATCACCTCCTGTGAGAGGTCATGGTTTCGAGCCTTCGCATTACTGCTCCCTCCCTCCCTCATATATATATATATATATTTGTGTGTATACGTAGGTGTATAGACAAATTTGGGCCCGGAGTGGATCCCGGCTCTCAACCGATAAGCGCAAATAGAAAACAAATACCATCAGCTCGGCCCATCAATTAAAGACAAAACCCCATGCCCAGAGCCCAATCCATGAGCTCCCTTACAAAAAAAAAAAAGAAGAAAAAGAAAACTACTATTCCTTTTAAGAGGAAAAATAAAAATGCTACTCTCTCACGTTTTTAATTCTACTACACCCTTAGTTTTGTTCTCTCTTTAATTGATCTTTTACTTCACTTCTCCGGTAAAGTAAATCTATGATTTATTTTGTGTTTATTGCGATTTGATATTATCTCACCCAATTGTTATTCGCACCTGTCCATCCTTCATTTTGTGGAAGTGAGCCCCGCCCCATGACCCAACAACAAGCAAAAGAAGGGAAAAGAGGATAAAAGATCGGATTGAAAGATTTCCGCCGTACGTACCCGCCGCGTATTTGCAATTTCCAGTTTTCCTCCTCTCTCAGCGGAGGAAAACTGGAGAATCAACTTTACCGCCGATGAGAGCAGCGGTAAAGCTGCAGCTGCGAGATTTCCTCCACTCAGAGCGGAGGAAAACTGGAAAATCAACTTTACCGCCGATGGAAGCCGCGGTAAAGCTGCAACTGCCAGATTTCCTCCTCTCAGATCGGAGGAAAACTGGAAAATCCAATTTACCGCCGATGAGAGCAGCGGTAAAGCTGCAATTTCCCGTTTTCCTCCTCCCAGCGTGTAGGAAATCTGGAAAGTGCGAGTTTACCGCCCTCGTAGGCTACGGCAAAGCTGTGTGAGTGTCCACATAAAATCACAAGACCTTTCCATTTCCGTTTAACATAAAATAAAATGGAAGAATCAATAGTTCCGTTTTTTCTTGTAGCCCATAGCTAGTGAACTCCCATATGATATGAATGGAGAGAAAAAAATCACACAAGCCGGCTTTGGCCGTTGACGCATGTTGAATTGAGTTTCTAGGTTTTTGAATATATATACTGCCCAGGAAATAAAAGTAGAAATATCCAAACGGCCATCAAATAGCATCCCCAGAGTCTAACAATAAAATCCGAGATATCACTCTATTAAAGCGATTTGCTCATGTCTACAACTCCATCCTTAAATCTTTCATCACTCGTACTCTTTAACGACCATCTGTGTGATTCACTTGATAATAAATTCTTAAGTATTCAATTCCATGAAACAGAGGGGCCCTTAAGAGAGCACTTGTATGAAAGAAATTTTAAAAGCATCGAGTGTTATCACGTTTCTAATCTAAAGCAAGGACACGAAAGCCTTTGTAATCCTGTAATCAACATCCAAACTTTATTTATTTATTTATTTTTTTTTTGACATGCTTAGATTTGGAAACTTCCTGGACCTAACCAACAAGCCGTAGGACTGTTGGAACCTGTCATGTCAAGCTCGATAACTACTTAGGACCGCAGCAAAACACCCCATAGTCGTTCACATGCACAGAAAAGCTGTGATGTATGGACTACTAGATATTGTTTGCGAGTATAGAATTTTTTTTTTCTTGTTGTCCTGTTGAAATGAAGATTTTGCTGGTTTCACTTATATTCTCAACCGTAGTTACTGGGATCTCTGGGTTTTTAAGAAAACAAATTTTGGTAAGCTTACTCTGCTTGCTAAGTAAAGTGAAGGGCTAATACGAGAGACATTAAAGGGAGATGGCGAAATAAAAAAAAATATTAGGTTTCGATCTCCATCTCTTCCATCAAAAAAGGTAAAAAAGACGTACACTCCCTCATGCCGGTGAATGATAAAAAAGAGTAGTGGTGTTCATTGACGAGGCAGTGCCATTCTGATCCAGGAATGTCCAGCAGCCACTTCTAAACTAGAAGCCTATCCCTGGCCCAAGCATGAGTCGGGCCTGAAGTTGTTGGCCCGAACGCAGGCCGCATGGGAATCATGAAGCCCGAGCCCCAACCTATGTCAGACCTATAGAACAGAAAAATGAGTTTCTTGCCATGTCCGAGGACAGCTCAGCTGCTCTGGTCATATCACCTCCTGTGAGAGGTCATGGTTTCGAGCCTTCGCATTACTGCTCCCTCCCTCCCTCATATATTTATATATATATATATTTGTGTGTATACGTAGGTCTATAGACAAATTTGGGCCCGGAGTGGATCCCGGCTCTCAACCGATAAACGCAAATAGAAAACAAATACCATCAGCTCGGCCCATCAATTAAAGACAAAACCCCATGCCCAGAGCCCAATCCATGAGCTCCCTTACAAAAAAAAAAAAAGAAGAAAAAGAAAACTACTATTCCTTTTAAGAGGAAAAATAAAAATGCTACTCTCTCACGTTTTTAATTCTACTACACCCTTAGTTTTGTTCTCTCTTTAATTGATCTTTTACTTCACTTTTCCGGTAAAGTAAATCTATGATTTATTTTGTGTTTATTGCGATTTGATATTATCTCACCCAATTGTTATTCGCACCTGTCCATCCTTCATTTTGTGGAAGTGAGCCCCGCCCCATGACCCAACAACAAGCAAAAGAAGGGAAAAGAGGATAAAAGATCGGATTGAAAGATTTCCGCCGTACGTACCCGCCGCGTATTTGCAATTTCCAGTTTTCCTCCTCTCTCAGCGGAGGAAAACTGGAGAATCAACTTTACCGCCGATGAGAGCAGCGGTAAAGCTGCAGCTGCCAGAATTCCTCCACTCAGAGCGGAGGAAAACTGGAAAATCAACTTTACCGCCGATGGAAGCCACGGTAAAGCTGCAACTGCCAGATTTACTCCTCTCAGATCGGAGGAAAACTGGAAAATCCAATTTACCGCCGATGAGAGCAGCGGTAAAGCTGCAATTTCCCGTTTTCCTCCTCCCAGCGTGTAGGAAATCTGGAAAGTGCGAGTTTACCGCCCTCGTAGGCTACGGCAAAGCTGTGTGAGTGTCCACATAAAATCACAAGACCTTTCCATTTCCGTTTAACATAAAATAAAATGGAAGAATCAATAGTTCCGTTTTTTCTTGTAGCCCATAGCTAGTGAACTCCCATATGATATGAATGGAGAGAAAAAAATCACACAAGCCGGCTTTGGCCGTTGACGCATGTTGAATTGAGTTTCTAGGTTTTTGAATATATATACTGCCCAGGAAATAAAAGTAGAAATATCCAAACGGCCATCAAATAGCATCCCCAGAGTCTAACAGTAAAATCCGAGATATCACTCTATTAAAGCGATTTGCTCATGTCTACAACTCCATCCTTAAATCTTTCATCACTCGTACTCTTTAACGACCATCTGTGTGATTCACTTGATAATAAATTCTTAAGTATTCAATTCCATGAAACAGAGGGGCCCTTAAGAGAGCACTTGTATGAAAGAAATTTTAAAAGCATCGAGTGTTATCACGTTTCTAATCTAAAGCAATGACACGAAAGCCTTTGTAATCCTGTAATCAACATCCAAACTTTATTTATTTATTTTTTTTTTTTTGACATGCTTAGATTTGGAAACTTCCTGGACCTAACCAACAAGCCGTAGGACTGTTGGAACCTGTCATGTCAAGCTCGATAACTACTTAGGACCGCAGCAAAACACCCCATAGTCGTTCACATGCACAGAAAAGCTGTGATGTATGGACTACTAGATATTGTTTGCGAGTATAGAATTTTTTTTTTCTTGTTGTCCTGTTGAAATGAAGATTTTGCTGGTTTCACTTATATTCTCAACCGTAGTTACTGGGATCTCTGGGTTTTTAAGAAAACAAATTTTGGTAAGCTTACTCTGCTTGCTAAGTAAAGTGAAGGGCTAATACGAGAGACATTAAAGGGAGATGGCGAAAAAAAAAAAAATATTAGGTTTCGATCTCCATCTCTTCCATCAAAAAAGGTAAAAAAGACGTACACTCCCTCATGCCGGTGAATGATAAAAAAGAGTAGGGGTGTTCATTGACGAGGCAGTGCCATTCCGATCCAGGAATGTCCAGCAGCCACTTCTAAACTAGAAGCCTATCCCTGGCCCAAGCATGAGTCGGGCCTGAAGTTGTTGGCTCGAACGCAGGCCGCATGGGAATCATGAAGCCCGAGCCCCAACCTATGTCAGACCTATAGAACAGAAAAATGAGTTTCTTGCCATGTCCGAGGACAGCTCAGCTGCTCTGGTCATATCACCTCCTGTGAGAGGTCATGGTTTCGAGCCTTCGCATTACTGCTCCCTCCCTCCCTCATATATTTATATATATATATATTTGTGTGTATACGTAGGTGTATAGACAAATTTGGGCCCGGAGTGGATCCCGGCTCTCAACCGATAAGCGCAAATAGAAAACAAATACCATCAGCTCGGCCCATCAATTAAAGACAAAACCCCATGCCCAGAGCCCAATCCATGAGCTCCCTTACAAAAAAAAAAAAAGAAGAAAAAGAAAACTACTATTCCTTTTAAGAGGAAAAATAAAAATGCTACTCTCTCACGTTTTTAATTCTACTACACCCTTAGTTTTGTTCTCTCTTTAATTGATCTTTTACTTCACTTTTCCGGTAAAGTAAATCTATGATTTATTTTGTGTTTATTGCGATTTGATATTATCTCACCCAATTGTTATTCGCACCTGTCCATCCTTCATTTTGTGGAAGTGAGCCCCGCCCCATGACCCAACAACAAGCAAAAGAAGGGAAAAGAGGATAAAAGATCGGATTGAAAGATTTCCGCCGTACGTACCCGCCGCGTATTTGCAATTTCCAGTTTTCCTCCTCTCTCAGCGGAGGAAAACTGGAGAATCAACTTTACCGCCGATGAGAGCAGCGGTAAAGCTGCAGCTGCCAGAATTCCTCCACTCAGAGCGGAGGAAAACTGGAAAATCAACTTTACCGCCGATGGGAGCCGCGGTAAAGCTGCAACTGCCAGATTTCCTCCTCTCAGATCGGAGGAAAACTGGAAAATCCAATTTACCGCCGATGAGAGCAGCGGTAAAGCTGCAATTTCCCGTTTTCCTCCTCCCAGCGTGTAGGAAATCTGGAAAGTGCGAGTTTACCGCCCTCGTAGGCTACGGCAAAGCTGTGTGAGTGTCCACATAAAATCACAAGACCTTTCCATTTCCGTTTAACATAAAATAAAATGGAAGAATCAATAGTTCCGTTTTTTCTTGTAGCCCATAGCTAGTGAACTCCCATATGATATGAATGGAGAGAAAAAAATCACACAAGCCGGCTTTGGCCGTTGACGCATGTTGAATTGAGTTTCTAGGTTTTTGAATATATATACTGCCCAGGAAATAAAAGTAGAAATATCCAAACGGCCA
This sequence comes from Persea americana, assembly GCA_029852735.1. Classification (NCBI taxonomy): domain Eukaryota; kingdom Viridiplantae; phylum Streptophyta; class Magnoliopsida; order Laurales; family Lauraceae; genus Persea; species Persea americana. The sequence goes on from CM056819.1 coordinate 4,888,578, forward strand.
TCAAATAGCATCCCCAGAGTCTAACAATAAAATCCGAGATATCACTCTATTAAAGCGATTTGCTCATGTCTACAACTCCATCCTTAAATCTTTCATCACTCGTACTCTTTAACGACCATCTGTGTGATTCACTTGATAATAAATTCTTAAGTATTCAATTCCATGAAACAGAGGGGCCCTTAAGAGAGCACTTGTATGAAAGAAATTTTAAAAGCATCGAGTGTTATCACGTTTCTAATCTAAAGCAATGACACGAAAGCCTTTGTAATCCTGTAATCAACATCCAAACTTTATTTATTTATTTTTTTTTTTTTTGACATGCTTAGATTTGGAAACTTCCTGGACCTAACCAACAAGCCGTAGGACTGTTGGAACCTGTCATGTCAAGCTCGATAACTACTTAGGACCGCAGCAAAACACCCCATAGTCGTTCACATGCACAGAAAAGCTGTGATGTATGGACTACTAGATATTGTTTGCGAGTATAGAATTTTTTTTTTCTTGTTGTCCTGTTGAAATGAAGATTTTGCTGGTTTCACTTATATTCTCAACCGTAGTTACTGGGATCTCTGGGTTTTTAAGGAAACAAATTTTGGTAAGCTTACTCTGCTTGCTAAGTAAAGTGAAGGGCTAATACGAGAGACATTAAAGGGAGATGGCGAAATAAAAAAAAATATTAGGTTTCGATCTCCATCTCTTCCATCAAAAAAGGTAAAAAAGACGTACACTCTCTCATGCCGGTGAATGATAAAAAAGAGTAGGGGTGTTCATTGACGAGGCAGTGCCATTCCGATCCAGGAATGTCCAGCAGCCACTTCTAAACTAGAAGCCTATCCCTGGCCCAAGCATGAGTCGGGCCTGAAGTTGTTGGCCCGAACGCAGGCCGCATGGGAATCATGAAGACCGAGCCCCAACCTATGTCAGACCTATAGAACAGAAAAATGAGTTTCTTGCCATGTCCGAGGACAGCTCAGCTGCTCTGGTCATATCACCTCCTGTGAGAGGTCATGGTTTCGAGCCTTCGCATTACTGCTCCCTCCCTCCCTCATATATATATATATATATATTTGTGTGTATACGTAGGTGTATAGACAAATTTGGGCCCGGAGTGGATCCCGGCTCTCAACCGATAAGCGCAAATAGAAAACAAATACCATCAGCTCGGCCCATCAATTAAAGACAAAACCCCATGCCCAGAGCCCAATCCATGAGCTCCCTTACAAAAAAAAAAAAAGAAGAAAAAGAAAACTACTATTCCTTTTAAGAGGAAAAATAAAAATGCTACTCTCTCACGTTTTTAATTCTACTACACCCTTAGTTTTGTTCTCTCTTTAATTGATCTTTTACTTCACTTTTCCGGTAAAGTAAATCTATGATTTATTTTGTGTTTATTGCGATTTGATATTATCTCACCCAATTGTTATTCGCACCTGTCCATCCTTCATTTTGTGGAAGTGAGCCCCGCCCCATGACCCAACAACAAGCAAAAGAAGGGAAAAGAGGATAAAAGATCGGATTGAAAGATTTCCGCCGTACGTACCCGCCGCGTATTTGCAATTTCCAGTTTTCCTCCTCTCTCAGCGGAGGAAAACTGGAGAATCAACTTTACCGCCGATGAGAGCAGCGGTAAAGCTGCAGCTGCCAGATTTCCTCCACTCAGAGCGGAGGAAAACTGGAAAATCAACTTTACCGCCGATGGAAGCCGCGGTAAAGCTGCAACTGCCAGATTTACTCCTCTCAGATCGGAGGAAAACTGGAAAATCCAATTTACCGCCGATGAGAGCAGCGGTAAAGCTGCAATTTCCCGTTTTCCTCCTCCCAGCGTGTAGGAAATCTGGAAAGTGCGAGTTTACCGCCCTCGTAGGCTACGGCAAAGCTGTGTGAGTGTCCACATAAAATCACAAGACCTTTCCATTTCCGTTTAACATAAAATAAAATGGAAGAATCAATAGTTCCGTTTTTTCTTGTAGCCCATAGCTAGTGAACTCCCATATGATATGAATGGAGAGAAAAAAATCACACAAGCCGGCTTTGGCCGTTGACGCATGTTGAATTGAGTTTCTAGGTTTTTGAATATATATACTGCCCAGGAAATAAAAGTAGAAATATCCAAACGGCCATCAAATAGCATCCCCAGAGTCTAACAATAAAATCCGAGATATCACTCTATTAAAGCGATTTGCTCATGTCTACAACTCCATCCTTAAATCTTTCATCACTCGTACTCTTTAACGACCATCTGTGTGATTCACTTGATAATAAATTCTTAAGTATTCAATTCCATGAAACAGAGGGGCCCTTAAGAGAGCACTTGTATGAAAGAAATTTTAAAAGCATCGAGTGTTATCACGTTTCTAATCTAAAGCAATGACACGAAAGCCTTTGTAATCCTGTAATCAACATCCAAACTTTATTTATTTATTTTTTTTTTTTTTGACATGCTTAGATTTGGAAACTTCCTGGACCTAACCAACAAGCCGTAGGACTGTTGGAACCTGTCATGTCAAGCTCGATAACTACTTAGGACCGCAGCAAAACACCCCATAGTCGTTCACATGCACAGAAAAGCTGTGATGTATGGACTACTAGATATTGTTTGCGAGTATAGAATTTTTTTTTTCTTGTTGTCCTGTTGAAATGAAGATTTTGCTGGTTTCACTTATATTCTCAACCGTAGTTACTGGGATCTCTGGGTTTTTAAGGAAACAAATTTTGGTAAGCTTACTCTGCTTGCTAAGTAAAGTGAAGGGCTAATACGAGAGACATTAAAGGGAGATGGCGAAATAAAAAAAAATATTAGGTTTCGATCTCCATCTCTTCCATCAAAAAAGGTAAAAAAGACGTACACTCTCTCATGCCGGTGAATGATAAAAAAGAGTAGGGGTGTTCATTGACGAGGCAGTGCCATTCCGATCCAGGAATGTCCAGCAGCCACTTCTAAACTAGAAGCCTATCCCTGGCCCAAGCATGAGTCGGGCCTGAAGTTGTTGGCCCGAACGCAGGCCGCATGGGAATCATGAAGACCGAGCCCCAACCTATGTCAGACCTATAGAACAGAAAAATGAGTTTCTTGCCATGTCCGAGGACAGCTCAGCTGCTCTGGTCATATCACCTCCTGTGAGAGGTCATGGTTTCGAGCCTTCGCATTACTGCTCCCTCCCTCCCTCATATATATATATATATATATTTGTGTGTATACGTAGGTGTATAGACAAATTTGGGCCCGGAGTGGATCCCGGCTCTCAACCGATAAGCGCAAATAGAAAACAAATACCATCAGCTCGGCCCATCAATTAAAGACAAAACCCCATGCCCAGAGCCCAATCCATGAGCTCCCTTACAAAAAAAAAAAAAGAAGAAAAAGAAAACTACTATTCCTTTTAAGAGGAAAAATAAAAATGCTACTCTCTCACGTTTTTAATTCTACTACACCCTTAGTTTTGTTCTCTCTTTAATTGATCTTTTACTTCACTTTTCCGGTAAAGTAAATCTATGATTTATTTTGTGTTTATTGCGATTTGATATTATCTCACCCAATTGTTATTCGCACCTGTCCATCCTTCATTTTGTGGAAGTGAGCCCCGCCCCATGACCCAACAACAAGCAAAAGAAGGGAAAAGAGGATAAAAGATCGGATTGAAAGATTTCCGCCGTACGTACCCGCCGCGTATTTGCAATTTCCAGTTTTCCTCCTCTCTCAGCGGAGGAAAACTGGAGAATCAACTTTACCGCCGATGAGAGCAGCGGTAAAGCTGCAGCTGCCAGATTTCCTCCACTCAGAGCGGAGGAAAACTGGAAAATCAACTTTACCGCCGATGGAAGCCGCGGTAAAGCTGCAACTGCCAGATTTACTCCTCTCAGATCGGAGGAAAACTGGAAAATCCAATTTACCGCCGATGAGAGCAGCGGTAAAGCTGCAATTTCCCGTTTTCCTCCTCCCAGCGTGTAGGAAATCTGGAAAGTGCGAGTTTACCGCCCTCGTAGGCTACGGCAAAGCTGTGTGAGTGTCCACATAAAATCACAAGACCTTTCCATTTCCGTTTAACATAAAATAAAATGGAAGAATCAATAGTTCCGTTTTTTCTTGTAGCCCATAGCTAGTGAACTCCCATATGATATGAATGGAGAGAAAAAAATCACACAAGCCGGCTTTGGCCGTTGACGCATGTTGAATTGAGTTTCTAGGTTTTTGAATATATATACTGCCCAGGAAATAAAAGTAGAAATATCCAAACGGCCATCAAATAGCATCCCCAGAGTCTAACAATAAAATCCGAGATATCACTCTATTAAAGCGATTTGCTCATGTCTACAACTCCATCCTTAAATCTTTCATCACTCGTACTCTTTAACGACCATCTGTGTGATTCACTTGATAATAAATTCTTAAGTATTCAATTCCATGAAACAGAGGGGCCCTTAAGAGAGCACTTGTATGAAAGAAATTTTAAAAGCATCGAGTGTTATCACGTTTCTAATCTAAAGCAATGACACGAAAGCCTTTGTAATCCTGTAATCAACATCCAAACTTTATTTATTTATTTTTTTTTTTTTTGACATGCTTAGATTTGGAAACTTCCTGGACCTAACCAACAAGCCGTAGGACCGTTGGAACCTGTCATGTCAAGCTCGATAACTACTTAGGACCGCAGCAAAACACCCCATAGTCGTTCACATGCACAGAAAAGCTGTGATGTATGGACTACTAGATATTGTTTGCGAGTATAGAATTTTTTTTTTCTTGTTGTCCTGTTGAAATGAAGATTTTGCTGGTTTCCCTTATATTCTCAACCGTAGTTACTGGGATCTCTGGGTTTTTAAGGAAACAAATTTTGGTAAGCTTACTCTGCTTGCTAAGTAAAGTGAAGGGCTAATACGAGAGACATTAAAGGGAGATGGCGAAATAAAAAAAAATATTAGGTTTCGATCTCCATCTCTTCCATCAAAAAAGGTAAAAAAGACGTACACTCTCTCATGCCGGTGAATGATAAAAAAGAGTAGGGGTGTTCATTGACGAGGCAGTGCCATTCCGATCCAGGAATGTCCAGCAGCCACTTCTAAACTAGAAGCCTATCCCTGGCCCAAGCATGAGTCGGGCCTGAAGTTGTTGGCCCGAACGCAGGCCGCATGGGAATCATGAAGCCCGAGCCCCAACCTATGTCAGACCTATAGAACAGAAAAATGAGTTTCTTGCCATGTCCGAGGACAGCTCAGCTGCTCTGGTCATATCACCTCCTGTGAGAGGTCATGGTTTCGAGCCTTCGCATTACTGCTCCCTCCCTCCCTCATATATATATATATATATATATTTGTGTGTATACGTAGGTGTATAGACAAATTTGGGCCCGGAGTGGATCCCGGCTCTCAACCGATAAGCGCAAATAGAAAACAAATACCATCAGCTCGGCCCATCAATTAAAGACAAAACCCCATGCCCAGAGCCCAATCCATGAGCTCCCTTACAAAAAAAAAAAAAGAAGAAAAAGAAAACTACTATTCCTTTTAAGAGGAAAAATAAAAATGCTACTCTCTCACGTTTTTAATTCTACTACACCCTTAGTTTTGTTCTCTCTTTAATTGATCTTTTACTTCACTTTTCCGGTAAAGTAAATCTATGATTTATTTTGTGTTTATTGCGATTTGATATTATCTCACCCAATTGTTATTCGCACCTGTCCATCCTTCATTTTGTGGAAGTGAGCCCCGCCCCATGACCCAACAACAAGCAAAAGAAGGGAAAAGAGGATAAAAGATCGGATTGAAAGATTTCCGCCGTACGTACCCGCCGCGTATTTGCAATTTCCAGTTTTCCTCCTCTCTCAGCGGAGGAAAACTGGAGAATCAACTTTACCGCCGATGAGAGCAGCGGTAAAGCTGCAGCTGCCAGATTTCCTCCACTCAGAGCGGAGGAAAACTGGAAAATAAACTTTACCGCCGATGGGAGCCGCGGTAAAGCTGCAACTGCCAGATGTCCTCCTCTCAGATCGGAGGAAAACTGGAAAATCCAATTTACCGCCGATGAGAGCAGCGGTAAAGCTGCAATTTCCCGTTTTCCTCCTCCCAGCGTGTAGGAAATCTGGAAAGTGCGAGTTTACCGCCCTCGTAGGCTACGGCAAAGCTGTGTGAGTGTCCACATAAAATCACAAGACCTTTCCATTTCCGTTTAACATAAAATAAAATGGAAGAATCAATAGTTCCGTTTTTTCTTGTAGCCCATAGCTAGTGAACTCCCATATGATATGAATGGAGAGAAAAAAATCACACAAGCCGGCTTTGGCCGTTGACGCATGTTGAATTGAGTTTCTAGGTTTTTGAATATATATACTGCCCAGGAAATAAAAGTAGAAATATCCAAACGGCCATCAAATAGCATCCCCAGAGTCTAACAATAAAATCCGAGATATCACTCTATTAAAGCGATTTGCTCATGTCTACAACTCCATCCTTAAATCTTTCATCACTCGTACTCTTTAACGACCATCTGTGTGATTCACTTGATAATAAATTCTTAAGTATTCAATTCCATGAAACAGAGGGGCCCTTAAGAGAGCACTTGTATGAAAGAAATTTTAAAAGCATCGAGTGTTATCACGTTTCTAATCTAAAGCAATGACACGAAAGCCTTTGTAATCCTGTAATCAACATCCAAACCTTATTTATTTATTTTTTTTTTTTTTGACATGCTTAGATTTGGAAACTTCCTGGACCTAACCAACAAGCCGTAGGACTGTTGGAACCTGTCATGTCAAGCTCGATAACTACTTAGGACCGCAGCAAAACACCCCATAGTCGTTCACATGCACAGAAAAGCTGTGATGTATGGACTACTAGATATTGTTTGCGAGTATAGAATTTTTTTTTTCTTGTTGTCCTGTTGAAATGAAGATTTTGCTGGTTTCCCTTATATTCTCAACCGTAGTTACTGGGATCTCTGGGTTTTTAAGGAAACAAATTTTGGTAAGCTTACTCTGCTTGCTAAGTAAAGTGAAGGGCTAATACGAGAGACATTAAAGGGAGATGGCGAAATAAAAAAAAATATTAGGTTTCGATCTCCATCTCTTCCATCAAAAAAGGTAAAAAAGACGTACACTCTCTCATGCCGGTGAATGATAAAAAAGAGTAGGGGTGTTCATTGACGAGGCAGTGCCATTCCGATCCAGGAATGTCCAGCAGCCACTTCTAAACTAGAAGCCTATCCCTGGCCCAAGCATGAGTCGGGCCTGAAGTTGTTGGCCCGAACGCAGGCCGCATGGGAATCATGAAGCCCGAGCCCCAACCTATGTCAGACCTATAGAACAGAAAAATGAGTTTCTTGCCATGTCCGAGGACAGCTCAGCTGCTCTGGTCATATCACCTCCTGTGAGAGGTCATGGTTTCGAGCCTTCGCATTACTGCTCCCTCCCTCCCTCATATATATATATATATATATATATTTGTGTGTATACGTAGGTGTATAGACAAATTTGGGCCCGGAGTGGATCCCGGCTCTCAACCGATAAGCGCAAATAGAAAACAAATACCATCAGCTCGGCCCATCAATTAAAGACAAAACCCCATGCCCAGAGCCCAATCCATGAGCTCCCTTACAAAAAAAAAAAAAGAAGAAAAAGAAAACTACTATTCCTTTTAAGAGGAAAAATAAAAATGCTACTCTCTCACGTTTTTAATTCTACTACACCCTTAGTTTTGTTCTCTCTTTAATTGATCTTTTACTTCACTTTTCCGGTAAAGTAAATCTATGATTTATTTTGTGTTTATTGCGATTTGATATTATCTCACCCAATTGTTATTCGCACCTGTCCATCCTTCATTTTGTGGAAGTGAGCCCCGCCCCATGACCCAACAACAAGCAAAAGAAGGGAAAAGAGGATAAAAGATCGGATTGAAAGATTTCCGCCGTACGTACCCGCCGCGTATTTGCAATTTCCAGTTTTCCTCCTCTCTCAGCGGAGGAAAACTGGAGAATCAACTTTACCGCCGATGAGAGCAGCGGTAAAGCTGCAGCTGCCAGATTTCCTCCACTCAGAGCGGAGGAAAACTGGAAAATCAACTTTACCGCCGATGGAAGCCGCGGTAAAGCTGCAACTGCCAGATTTACTCCTCTCAGATCGGAGGAAAACTGGAAAATCCAATTTACCGCCGATGAGAGCAGCGGTAAAGCTGCAATTTCCCGTTTTCCTCCTCCCAGCGTGTAGGAAATCTGGAAAGTGCGAGTTTACCGCCCTCGTAGGCTACGGCAAAGCTGTGTGAGTGTCCACATAAAATCACAAGACCTTTCCATTTCCGTTTAACATAAAATAAAATGGAAGAATCAATAGTTCCGTTTTTTCTTGTAGCCCATAGCTAGTGAACTCCCATATGATATGAATGGAGAGAAAAAAATCACACAAGCCGGCTTTGGCCGTTGACGCATGTTGAATTGAGTTTCTAGGTTTTTGAATATATATACTGCCCAGGAAATAAAAGTAGAAATATCCAAACGGCCATCAAATAGCATCCCCAGAGTCTAACAATAAAATCCGAGATATCACTCTATTAAAGCGATTTGCTCATGTCTACAACTCCATCCTTAAATCTTTCATCACTCGTACTCTTTAACGACCATCTGTGTGATTCACTTGATAATAAATTCTTAAGTATTCAATTCCATGAAACAGAGGGGCCCTTAAGAGAGCACTTGTATGAAAGAAATTTTAAAAGCATCGAGTGTTATCACGTTTCTAATCTAAAGCAATGACACGAAAGCCTTTGTAATCCTGTAATCAACATCCAAACCTTATTTATTTATTTATTTTTTTTTTGACATGCTTAGATTTGGAAACTTCCTGGACCTAACCAACAAGCCGTAGGACTGTTGGAACCTGTCATGTCAAGCTCGATAACTACTTAGGACCGCAGCAAAACACCCCATAGTCGTTCACATGCACAGAAAAGCTGTGATGTATGGACTACTAGATATTGTTTGCGAGTATAGAATTTTTTTTTTCTTGTTGTCCTGTTGAAATGAAGATTTTGCTGGTTTCCCTTATATTCTCAACCGTAGTTACTGGGATCTCTGGGTTTTTAAGGAAACAAATTTTGGTAAGCTTACTCTGCTTGCTAAGTAAAGTGAAGGGCTAATACGAGAGACATTAAAGGGAGATGGCGAAATAAAAAAAAATATTAGGTTTCGATCTCCATCTCTTCCATCAAAAAAGGTAAAAAAGACGTACACTCTCTCATGCCGGTGAATGATAAAAAAGAGTAGGGGTGTTCATTGACGAGGCAGTGCCATTCCGATCCAGGAATGTCCAGCAGCCACTTCTAAACTAGAAGCCTATCCCTGGCCCAAGCATGAGTCGGGCCTGAAGTTGTTGGCCCGAACGCAGGCCGCATGGGAATCATGAAGCCCGAGCCCCAACCTATGTCAGACCTATAGAACAGAAAAATGAGTTTCTTGCCATGTCCGAGGACAGCTCAGCTGCTCTGGTCATATCACCTCCTGTGAGAGGTCATGGTTTCGAGCCTTCGCATTACTGCTCCCTCCCTCCCTCATATATATATATATATATATATTTGTGTGTATACGTAGGTGTATAGACAAATTTGGGCCCGGAGTGGATCCCGGCTCTCAACCGATAAGCGCAAATAGAAAACAAATACCATCAGCTCGGCCCATCAATTAAAGACAAAACCCCATGCCCAGAGCCCAATCCATGAGCTCCCTTACAAAAAAAAAAAAAGAAGAAAAAGAAAACTACTATTCCTTTTAAGAGGAAAAATAAAAATGCTACTCTCTCACGTTTTTAATTCTACTACACCCTTAGTTTTGTTCTCTCTTTAATTGATCTTTTACTTCACTTTTCCGGTAAAGTAAATCTATGATTTATTTTGTGTTTATTGCGATTTGATATTATCTCACCCAATTGTTATTCGCACCTGTCCATCCTTCATTTTGTGGAAGTGAGCCCCGCCCCATGACCCAACAACAAGCAAAAGAAGGGAAAAGAGGATAAAAGATCGGATTGAAAGATTTCCGCCGTACGTACCCGCCGCGTATTTGCAATTTCCAGTTTTCCTCCTCTCTCAGCGGAGGAAAACTGGAGAATCAACTTTACCGCCGATGAGAGCAGCGGTAAAGCTGCAGCTGCCAGATTTCCTCCACTCAGAGCGGAGGAAAACTGGAAAATCAACTTTACCGCCGATGGAAGCCGCGGTAAAGCTGCAACTGCCAGATTTACTCCTCTCAGATCGGAGGAAAACTGGAAAATCCAATTTACCGCCGATGAGAGCAGCGGTAAAGCTGCAATTTCCCGTTTTCCTCCTCCCAGCGTGTAGGAAATCTGGAAAGTGCGAGTTTACCGCCCTCGTAGGCTACGGCAAAGCTGTGTGAGTGTCCACATAAAATCACAAGACCTTTCCATTTCCGTTTAACATAAAATAAAATGGAAGAATCAATAGTTCCGTTTTTTCTTGTAGCCCATAGCTAGTGAACTCCCATATGATATGAATGGAGAGAAAAAAATCACACAAGCCGGCTTTGGCCGTTGACGCATGTTGAATTGAGTTTCTAGGTTTTTGAATATATATACTGCCCAGGAAATAAAAGTAGAAATATCCAAACGGCCATCAAATAGCATCCCCAGAGTCTAACAGTAAAATCCGAGATATCACTCTATTAAAGCGATTTGCTCATGTCTACAACTCCATCCTTAAATCTTTCATCACTCGTACTCTTTAACGACCATCTGTGTGATTCACTTGATAATAAATTCTTAAGTATTCAATTCCATGAAACAGAGGGGCCCTTAAGAGAGCACTTGTATGAAAGAAATTTTAAAAGCATCGAGTGTTATCACGTTTCTAATCTAAAGCAATGACACGAAAGCCTTTGTAATCCTGTAATCAACATCCAAACTTTATTTATTTATTTTTTTTTTTTTGACATGCTTAGATTTGGAAACTTCCTGGACCTAACCAACAAGCCGTAGGACTGTTGGAACCTGTCATGTCAAGCTCGATAACTACTTAGGACCGCAGCAAAACACCCCATAGTCGTTCACATGCACAGAAAAGCTGTGATGTATGGACTACTAGATATTGTTTGCGAGTATAGAATTTTTTTTTTCTTGTTGTCCTGTTGAAATGAAGATTTTGCTGGTTTCGCTTATATTCTCAACCGTAGTTACTGGGATCTCTGGGTTTTTAAGGAAACAAATTTTGGTAAGCTTACTCTGCTTGCTAAGTAAAGTGAAGGGCTAATACGAGAGACATTAAAGGGAGATGGCGAAATAAAAAAAAATATTAGGTTTCGATCTCCATCTCTTCCATCAAAAAAGGTAAAAAAGACGTACACTCTCTCATGCCGGTGAATGATAAAAAAGAGTAGGGGTGTTCATTGACGAGGCAGTGCCATTCCGATCCAGGAATGTCCAGCAGCCACTTCTAAACTAGAAGCCTATCCCTGGCCCAAGCATGAGTCGGGCCTGAAGTTGTTGGCCCGAACGCAGGCCGCATGGGAATCATGAAGCCCGAGCCCCAACCTATGTCAGACCTATAGAACAGAAAAATGAGTTTCTTGCCATGTCCGAGGACAGCTCAGCTGCTCTGGTCATATCACCTCCTGTGAGAGGTCATGGTTTCGAGCCTTCGCATTACTGCTCCCTCCCTCCCTCATATATATATATATATATATTTGTGTGTATACGTAGGTGTATAGACAAATTTGGGCCCGGAGTGGATCCCGGCTCTCAACCGATAAGCGCAAATAGAAAACAAATACCATCAGCTCGGCCCATCAATTAAAGACAAAACCCCATGCCCAGAGCCCAATCCATGAGCTCCCTTACAAAAAAAAAAAAAGAAGAAAAAGAAAACTACTATTCCTTTTAAGAGGAAAAATAAAAATGCTACTCTCTCACGTTTTTAATTCTACTACACCCTTAGTTTTGTTCTCTCTTTAATTGATCTTTTACTTCACTTTTCCGGTAAAGTAAATCTATGATTTATTTTGTGTTTATTGCGATTTGATATTATCTCACCCAATTGTTATTCGCACCTGTCCATCCTTCATTTTGTGGAAGTGAGCCCCGCCCCATGACCCAACAACAAGCAAAAGAAGGGAAAAGAGGATAAAAGATCGGATTGAAAGATTTCCGCCGTACGTACCCGCCGCGTATTTGCAATTTCCAGTTTTCCTCCTCTCTCAGCGGAGGAAAACTGGAGAATCAACTTTACCGCCGATGAGAGCAGCGGTAAAGCTGCAGCTGCCAGATTTCCTCCACTCAGAGCGGAGGAAAACTGGAAAATCAACTTTACCGCCGATGGAAGCCGCGGTAAAGCTGCAACTGCCAGATTTACTCCTCTCAGATCGGAGGAAAACTGGAAAATCCAATTTACCGCCGATGAGAGCAGCGGTAAAGCTGCAATTTCCCGTTTTCCTCCTCCCAGCGTGTAGGAAATCTGGAAAGTGCGAGTTTACCGCCCTCGTAGGCTACGGCAAAGCTGTGTGAGTGTCCACATAAAATCACAAGACCTTTCCATTTCCGTTTAACATAAAATAAAATGGAAGAATCAATAGTTCCGTTTTTTCTTGTAGCCCATAGCTAGTGAACTCCCATATGATATGAATGGAGAGAAAAAAATCACACAAGCCGGCTTTGGCCGTTGACGCATGTTGAATTGAGTTTCTAGGTTTTTGAATATATATACTGCCCAGGAAATAAAAGTAGAAATATCCAAACGGCCATCAAATAGCATCCCCAGAGTCTAACAGTAAAATCCGAGATATCACTCTATTAAAGCGATTTGCTCATGTCTACAACTCCATCCTTAAATCTTTCATCACTCGTACTCTTTAACGACCATCTGTGTGATTCACTTGATAATAAATTCTTAAGTATTCAATTCCATGAAACAGAGGGGCCCTTAAGAGAGCACTTGTATGAAAGAAATTTTAAAAGCATCGAGTGTTATCACGTTTCTAATCTAAAGCAATGACACGAAAGCCTTTGTAATCCTGTAATCAACATCCAAACTTTATTTATTTATTTTTTTTTTTTTGACATGCTTAGATTTGGAAACTTCCTGGACCTAACCAACAAGCCGTAGGACTGTTGGAACCTGTCATGTCAAGCTCGATAACTACTTAGGACCGCAGCAAAACACCCCATAGTCGTTCACATGCACAGAAAAGCTGTGATGTATGGACTACTAGATATTGTTTGCGAGTATAGAATTTTTTTTTCTTGTTGTCCTGTTGAAATGAAGATTTTGCTGGTTTCGCTTATATTCTCAACCGTAGTTACTGGGATCTCTGGGTTTTTAAGGAAACAAATTTTGGTAAGCTTACTCTGCTTGCTAAGTAAAGTGAAGGGCTAATACGAGAGACATTAAAGGGAGATGGCGAAATAAAAAAAAATATTAGGTTTCGATCTCCATCTCTTCCATCAAAAAAGGTAAAAAAGACGTACACTCTCTCATGCCGGTGAATGATAAAAAAGAGTAGGGGTGTTCATTGACGAGGCAGTGCCATTCCGATCCAGGAATGTCCAGCAGCCACTTCTAAACTAGAAGCCTATCCCTGGCCCAAGCATGAGTCGGGCCTGAAGTTGTTGGCCCGAACGCAGGCCGCATGGGAATCATGAAGCCCGAGCCCCAACCTATGTCAGACCTATAGAACAGAAAAATGAGTTTCTTGCCATGTCCGAGGACAGCTCAGCTGCTCTGGTCATATCACCTCCTGTGAGAGGTCATGGTTTGAGCCTTCGCATTACTGCTCCCTCCCTCCCTCATATATATATATATATATATATATTTGTGTGTATACGTAGGTGTATAGACAAATTTGGGCCCGGAGTGGATCCCGGCTCTCAACCGATAAGCGCAAATAGAAAACAAATACCATCAGCTCGGCCCATCAATTAAAGACAAAACCCCATGCCCAGAGCCCAATCCATGAGCTCCCTTACAAAAAAAAAAAAAGAAGAAAAAGAAAACTACTATTCCTTTTAAGAGGAAAAATAAAAATGCTACTCTCTCACGTTTTTAATTCTACTACACCCTTAGTTTTGTTCTCTCTTTAATTGATCTTTTACTTCACTTTTCCGGTAAAGTAAATCTATGATTTATTTTGTGTTTATTGCGATTTGATATTATCTCACCCAATTGTTATTCGCACCTGTCCATCCTTCATTTTGTGGAAGTGAGCCCCGCCCCATGACCCAACAACAAGCAAAAGAAGGGAAAAGAGGATAAAAGATCGGATTGAAAGATTTCCGCCGTACGTACCCGCCGCGTATTTGCAATTTCCAGTTTTCCTCCTCTCTCAGCGGAGGAAAACTGGAGAATCAACTTTACCGCCGATGAGAGCAGCGGTAAAGCTGCAGCTGCCAGATTTCCTCCACTCAGAGCGGAGGAAAACTGGAAAATCAACTTTACCGCCGATGGAAGCCGCGGTAAAGCTGCAACTGCCAGATTTACTCCTCTCAGATCGGAGGAAAACTGGAAAATCCAATTTACCGCCGATGAGAGCAGCGGTAAAGCTGCAATTTCCCGTTTTCCTCCTCCCAGCGTGTAGGAAATCTGGAAAGTGCGAGTTTACCGCCCTCGTAGGCTACGGCAAAGCTGTGTGAGTGTCCACATAAAATCACAAGACCTTTCCATTTCCGTTTAACATAAAATAAAATGGAAGAATCAATAGTTCCGTTTTTTCTTGTAGCCCATAGCTAGTGAACTCCCATATGATATGAATGGAGAGAAAAAATCACACAAGCCGGCTTTGGCCGTTGACGCATGTTGAATTGAGTTTCTAGGTTTTTGAATATATATACTGCCCAGGAAATAAAAGTAGAAATATCCAAACGGCCATCAAATAGCATCCCCAGAGTCTAACAATAAAATCCGAGATATCACTCTATTAAAGCGATTTGCTCATGTCTACAACTCCATCCTTAAATCTTTCATCACTCGTACTCTTTAACGACCATCTGTGTGATTCACTTGATAATAAATTCTTAAGTATTCAATTCCATGAAACAGAGGGGCCCTTAAGAGAGCACTTGTATGAAAGAAATTTTAAAAGCATCGAGTGTTATCACGTTTCTAATCTAAAGCAATGACACGAAAGCCTTTGTAATCCTGTAATCAACATCCAAACTTTATTTATTTATTTTTTTTTTTTGACATGCTTAGATTTGGAAACTTCCTGGACCTAACCAACAAGCCGTAGGACTGTTGGAACCTGTCATGTCAAGCTCGATAACTACTTAGGACCGCAGCAAAACACCCCATAGTCGTTCACATGCACAGAAAAGCTGTGATGTATGGACTACTAGATATTGTTTGCGAGTATAGAATTTTTTTTTTCTTGTTGTCCTGTTGAAATGAAGATTTTGCTGGTTTCGCTTATATTCTCAACCGTAGTTACTGGGATCTCTGGGTTTTTAAGGAAACAAATTTTGGTAAGCTTACTCTGCTTGCTAAGTAAAGTGAAGGGCTAATACGAGAGACATTAAAGGGAGATGGCGAAATAAAAAAAAATATTAGGTTTCGATCTCCATCTCTTCCATCAAAAAAGGTAAAAAAGACGTACACTCTCTCATGCCGGTGAATGATAAAAAAGAGTAGGGGTGTTCATTGACGAGGCAGTGCCATTCCGATCCAGGAATGTCCAGCAGCCACTTCTAAACTAGAAGCCTATCCCTGGCCCAAGCATGAGTCGGGCCTGAAGTTGTTGGCCCGAACGCAGGCCGCATGGGAATCATGAAGCCCGAGCCCCAACCTATGTCAGACCTATAGAACAGAAAAATGAGTTTCTTGCCATGTCCGAGGACAGCTCAGCTGCTCTGGTCATATCACCTCCTGTGAGAGGTCATGGTTTCGAGCCTTCGCATTACTGCTCCCTCCCTCCCTCATATATATATATATATTTGTGTGTATACGTAGGTGTATAGACAAATTTGGGCCCGGAGTGGATCCCGGCTCTCAACCGATAAGCGCAAATAGAAAACAAATACCATCAGCTCGGCCCATCAATTAAAGACAAAACCCCATGCCCAGAGCCCAATCCATGAGCTCCCTTACAAAAAAAAAAAAAGAAGAAAAAGAAAACTACTATTCCTTTTAAGAGGAAAAATAAAAATGCTACTCTCTCACGTTTTTAATTCTACTACACCCTTAGTTTTGTTCTCTCTTTAATTGATCTTTTACTTCACTTTTCCGGTAAAGTAAATCTATGATTTATTTTGTGTTTATTGCGATTTGATATTATCTCACCCAATTGTTATTCGCACCTGTCCATCCTTCATTTTGTGGAAGTGAGCCCCGCCCCATGACCCAACAACAAGCAAAAGAAGGGAAAAGAGGATAAAAGATCGGATTGAAAGATTTCCGCCGTACGTACCCGCCGCGTATTTGCAATTTCCAGTTTTCCTCCTCTCTCAGCGGAGGAAAACTGGAGAATCAACTTTACCGCCGATGAGAGCAGCGGTAAAGCTGCAGCTGCCAGATTTCCTCCACTCAGAGCGGAGGAAAACTGGAAAATCAACTTTACCGCCGATGGAAGCCGCGGTAAAGCTGCAACTGCCAGATTTACTCCTCTCAGATCGGAGGAAAACTGGAAAATCCAATTTACCGCCGATGAGAGCAGCGGTAAAGCTGCAATTTCCCGTTTTCCTCCTCCCAGCGTGTAGGAAATCTGGAAAGTGCGAGTTTACCGCCCTCGTAGGCTACGGCAAAGCTGTGTGAGTGTCCACATAAAATCACAAGACCTTTCCATTTCCGTTTAACATAAAATAAAATGGAAGAATCAATAGTTCCGTTTTTTCTTGTAGCCCATAGCTAGTGAACTCCCATATGATATGAATGGAGAGAAAAAAATCACACAAGCCGGCTTTGGCCGTTGACGCATGTTGAATTGAGTTTCTAGGTTTTTGAATATATATACTGCCCAGGAAATAAAAGTAGAAATATCCAAACGGCCATCAAATAGCATCCCCAGAGTCTAACAATAAAATCCGAGATATCACTCTATTAAAGCGATTTGCTCATGTCTACAACTCCATCCTTAAATCTTTCATCACTCGTACTCTTTAACGACCATCTGTGTGATTCACTTGATAATAAATTCTTAAGTATTCAATTCCATGAAACAGAGGGGCCCTTAAGAGAGCACTTGTATGAAAGAAATTTTAAAAGCATCGAGTGTTATCACGTTTCTAATCTAAAGCAATGACACGAAAGCCTTTGTAATCCTGTAATCAACATCCAAACTTTATTTATTTATTTTTTTTTTTTTGACATGCTTAGATTTGGAAACTTCCTGGACCTAACCAACAAGCCGTAGGACTGTTGGAACCTGTCATGTCAAGCTCGATAACTACTTAGGACCGCAGCAAAACACCCCATAGTCGTTCACATGCACAGAAAAGCTGTGATGTATGGACTACTAGATATTGTTTGCGAGTATAGAATTTTTTTTTTCTTGTTGTCCTGTTGAAATGAAGATTTTGCTGGTTTCGCTTATATTCTCAACCGTAGTTACTGGGATCTCTGGGTTTTTAAGGAAACAAATTTTGGTAAGCTTACTCTGCTTGCTAAGTAAAGTGAAGGGCTAATACGAGAGACATTAAAGGGAGATGGCGAAATAAAAAAAAATATTAGGTTTCGATCTCCATCTCTTCCATCAAAAAAGGTAAAAAAGACGTACACTCTCTCATGCCGGTGAATGATAAAAAAGAGTAGGGGTGTTCATTGACGAGGCAGTGCCATTCCGATCCAGGAATGTCCAGCAGCCACTTCTAAACTAGAAGCCTATCCCTGGCCCAAGCATGAGTCGGGCCTGAAGTTGTTGGCCCGAACGCAGGCCGCATGGGAATCATGAAGCCCGAGCCCCAACCTATGTCAGACCTATAGAACAGAAAAATGAGTTTCTTGCCATGTCCGAGGACAGCTCAGCTGCTCTGGTCATATCACCTCCTGTGAGAGGTCATGGTTTCGAGCCTTCGCATTACTGCTCCCTCCCTCCCTCATATATATATATATATATATTTGTGTGTATACGTAGGTGTATAGACAAATTTGGGCCCGGAGTGGATCCCGGCTCTCAACCGATAAGCGCAAATAGAAAACAAATACCATCAGCTCGGCCCATCAATTAAAGACAAAACCCCATGCCCAGAGCCCAATCCATGAGCTCCCTTACAAAAAAAAAAAAAGAAGAAAAAGAAAACTACTATTCCTTTTAAGAGGAAAAATAAAAATGCTACTCTCTCACGTTTTTAATTCTACTACACCCTTAGTTTTGTTCTCTCTTTAATTGATCTTTTACTTCACTTTTCCGGTAAAGTAAATCTATGATTTATTTTGTGTTTATTGCGATTTGATATTATCTCACCCAATTGTTATTCGCACCTGTCCATCCTTCATTTTGTGGAAGTGAGCCCCGCCCCATGACCCAACAACAAGCAAAAGAAGGGAAAAGAGGATAAAAGATCGGATTGAAAGATTTCCGCCGTACGTACCCGCCGCGTATTTGCAATTTCCAGTTTTCCTCCTCTCTCAGCGGAGGAAAACTGGAGAATCAACTTTACCGCCGATGAGAGCAGCGGTAAAGCTGCAGCTGCCAGATTTCCTCCACTCAGAGCGGAGGAAAACTGGAAAATAAACTTTACCGCCGATGGGAGCCGCGGTAAAGCTGCAACTGCCAGATTTCCTCCTCTCAGATCGGAGGAAAACTGGAAAATCCAATTTACCGCCGATGAGAGTAGCGGTAAAGCTGCAATTTCCCGTTTTCCTCCTCCCAGCGTGTAGGAAATCTGGAAAGTGCGAGTTTACCGCCCTCGTAGGCTACGGCAAAGCTGTGTGAGTGTCCACATAAAATCACAAGACCTTTCCATTTCCGTTTAACATAAAATAAAATGGAAGAATCAATAGTTCCGTTTTTTCTTGTAGCCCATAGCTAGTGAACTCCCATATGATATGAATGGAGAGAAAAAAATCACACAAGCCGGCTTTGGCCGTTGACGCATGTTGAATTGAGTTTCTAGGTTTTTGAATATATATACTGCCCAGGAAATAAAAGTAGAAATATCCAAACGGCCATCAAATAGCATCCCCAGAGTCTAACAATAAAATCCGAGATATCACTCTATTAAAGCGATTTGCTCATGTCTACAACTCCATCCTTAAATCTTTCATCACTCGTACTCTTTAACGACCATCTGTGTGATTCACTTGATAATAAATTCTTAAGTATTCAATTCCATGAAACAGAGGGGCCCTTAAGAGAGCACTTGTATGAAAGAAATTTTAAAAGCATCGAGTGTTATCACGTTTCTAATCTAAAGCAATGACACGAAAGCCTTTGTAATCCTGTAATCAACATCCAAACTTTATTTATTTAATTTTTTTTTTTTTGACATGCTTAGATTTGGAAACTTCCTGGACCTAACCAACAAGCCGTAGGACTGTTGGAACCTGTCATGTCAAGCTCGATAACTACTTAGGACCGCAGCAAAACACCCCATAGTCGTTCACATGCACAGAAAAGCTGTGATGTATGGACTACTAGATATTGTTTGCGAGTATAGAATTTTTTTTTTCTTGTTGTCCTGTTGAAATGAAGATTTTGCTGGTTTCACTTATATTCTCAACCGTAGTTACTGGGATCTCTGGGTTTTTAAGGAAACAAATTTTGGTAAGCTTACTCTGCTTGCTAAGTAAAGTGAAGGGCTAATACGAGAGACATTAAAGGGAGATGGCGAAATAAAAAAAAATATTAGGTTTCGATCTCCATCTCTTCCATCAAAAAAGGTAAAAAAGACGTACACTCTCTCATGCCGGTGAATGATAAAAAAGAGTAGGGGTGTTCATTGACGAGGCAGTGCCATTCCGATCCAGGAATGTCCAGCAGCCACTTCTAAACTAGAAGCCTATCCCTGGCCCAAGCATGAGTCGGGCCTGAAGTTGTTGGCCCGAACGCAGGCCGCATGGGAATCATGAAGCCCGAGCCCCAACCTATGTCAGACCTATAGAACAGAAAAATGAGTTTCTTGCCATGTCCGAGGACAGCTCAGCTGCTCTGGTCATATCACCTCCTGTGAGAGGTCATGGTTTCGAGCCTTCGCATTACTGCTCCCTCCCTCCCTCATATATATATATATATATTTGTGTGTATACGTAGGTGTATAGACAAATTTGGGCCCGGAGTGGATCCCGGCTCTCAACCGATAAGCGCAAATAGAAAACAAATACCATCAGCTCGGCCCATCAATTAAAGACAAAACCCCATGCCCAGAGCCCAATCCATGAGCTCCCTTACAAAAAAAAAAAAAGAAGAAAAAGAAAACTACTATTCCTATTAAGAGGAAAAATAAAAATGCTACTCTCTCACGTTTTTAATTCTACTACACCCTTAGTTTTGTTCTCTCTTTAATTGATCTTTTACTTCACTTTTCCGGTAAAGTAAATCTATGATTTATTTTGTGTTTATTGCGATTTGATATTATCTCACCCAATTGTTATTCGCACCTGTCCATCCTTCATTTTGTGGAAGTGAGCCCCGCCCCATGACCCAACAACAAGCAAAAGAAGGGAAAAGAGGATAAAAGATCGGATTGAAAGATTTCCGCCGTACGTACCCGCCGCGTATTTGCAATTTCCAGTTTTCCTCCTCTCTCAGCGGAGGAAAACTGGAGAATCAACTTTACCGCCGATGAGAGCAGCGGTAAAGCTGCAGCTGCCAGATTTCCTCCACTCAGAGCGGAGGAAAACTGGAAAATAAACTTTACCGCCGATGGGAGCCGCGGTAAAGCTGCAACTGCCAGATTTCCTCCTCTCAGATCGGAGGAAAACTGGAAAATCCAATTTACCGCCGATGAGAGCAGCGGTAAAGCTGCAATTTCCCGTTTTCCTCCTCCCAGCGTGTAGGAAATCTGGAAAGTGCGAGTTTACCGCCCTCGTAGGCTACGGCAAAGCTGTGTGAGTGTCCACATAAAATCACAAGACCTTTCCATTTCCGTTTAACATAAAATAAAATGGAAGAATCAATAGTTCCGTTTTTTCTTGTAGCCCATAGCTAGTGAACTCCCATATGATATGAATGGAGAGAAAAAAATCACACAAGCCGGCTTTGGCCGTTGACGCATGTTGAATTGAGTTTCTAGGTTTTTGAATATATATACTGCCCAGGAAATAAAAGTAGAAATATCCAAACGGCCATCAAATAGCATCCCCAGAGTCTAACAATAAAATCCGAGATATCACTCTATTAAAGCGATTTGCTCATGTCTACAACTCCATCCTTAAATCTTTCATCACTCGTACTCTTTAACGACCATCTGTGTGATTCACTTGATAATAAATTCTTAAGTATTCAATTCCATGAAACAGAGGGGCCCTTAAGAGAGCACTTGTATGAAAGAAATTTTAAAAGCATCGAGTGTTATCACGTTTCTAATCTAAAGCAATGACACGAAAGCCTTTGTAATCCTGTAATCAACATCCAAACTTTATTTATTTAATTTTTTTTTTTTTGACATGCTTAGATTTGGAAACTTCCTGGACCTAACCAACAAGCCGTAGGACTGTTGGAACCTGTCATGTCAAGCTCGATAACTACTTAGGACCGCAGCAAAACACCCCATAGTCGTTCACATGCACAGAAAAGCTGTGATGTATGGACTACTAGATATTGTTTGCGAGTATAGAATTTTTTTTTTCTTGTTGTCCTGTTGAAATGAAGATTTTGCTGGTTTCACTTATATTCTCAACCGTAGTTACTGGGATCTCTAGGTTTTTAAGGAAACAAATTTTGGTAAGCTTACTCTGCTTGCTAAGTAAAGTGAAGGGCTAATACGAGAGACATTAAAGGGAGATGGCGAAATAAAAAAAAATATTAGGTTTCGATCTCCATCTCTTCCATCAAAAAAGGTAAAAAAGACGTACACTCTCTCATGCCGGTGAATGATAAAAAAGAGTAGGGGTGTTCATTGACGAGGCAGTGCCATTCCGATCCAGGAATGTCCAGCAGCCACTTCTAAACTAGAAGCCTATCCCTGGCCCAAGCATGAGTCGGGCCTGAAGTTGTTGGCCCGAACGCAGGCCGCATGGGAATCATGAAGCCCGAGCCCCAACCTATGTCAGACCTATAGAACAGAAAAATGAGTTTCTTGCCATGTCCGAGGACAGCTCAGCTGCTCTGGTCATATCACCTCCTGTGAGAGGTCATGGTTTCGAGCCTTCGCATTACTGCTCCCTCCCTCCCTCATATATATATATATATTTGTGTGTATACGTAGGTGTATAGACAAATTTGGGCCCGGAGTGGATCCCGGCTCTCAACCGATAAGCGCAAATAGAAAACAAATACCATCAGCTCGGCCCATCAATTAAAGACAAAACCCCATGCCCAGAGCCCAATCCATGAGCTCCCTTACAAAAAAAAAAAAAGAAGAAAAAGAAAACTACTATTCCTATTAAGAGGAAAAATAAAAATGCTACTCTCTCACGTTTTTAATTCTACTACACCCTTAGTTTTGTTCTCTCTTTAATTGATCTTTTACTTCACTTTTCCGGTAAAGTAAATCTATGATTTATTTTGTGTTTATTGCGATTTGATATTATCTCACCCAATTGTTATTCGCACCTGTCCATCCTTCATTTTGTGGAAGTGAGCCCCGCCCCATGACCCAACAACAAGCAAAAGAAGGGAAAAGAGGATAAAAGATCGGATTGAAAGATTTCCGCCGTACGTACCCGCCGCGTATTTGCAATTTCCAGTTTTCCTCCTCTCTCAGCGGAGGAAAACTGGAGAATCAACTTTACCGCCGATGAGAGCAGCGGTAAAGCTGTAGCTGCCAGATTTCCTCCACTCAGAGCGGAGGAAAACTGGAAAATCAACTTTACCGCCGATGGGAGCCGCGGTAAAGCTGCAACTGCCAGATTTCCTCCTCTCAGATCGGAGGAAAACTGGAAAATCCAATTCACCGCGGATGAGAGCAGCGGTAAAGCTGCAATTTCCCGTTTTCCTCCTCCCAGCGTGTAGGAAATCTGGAAAGTGCGAGTTTACCGCCCTCGTAGGCTACGGCAAAGCTGTGTGAGTGTCCACATAAAATCACAAGACCTTTCCATTTCCGTTTAACATAAAATAAAATGGAAGAATCAATAGTTCCGTTTTTTCTTGTAGCCCATAGCTAGTGAACTCCCATATGATATGAATGGAGAGAAAAAAATCACACAAGCCGGCTTTGGCCGTTGACGCATGTTGAATTGAGTTTCTAGGTTTTTGAATATATATACTGCCCAGGAAATAAAAGTAGAAATATCCAAACGGCCATCAAATAGCATCCCCAGAGTCTAAAAATAAAATCCGAGATATCACTCTATTAAAGCGATTTGCTCATGTCTACAACTCCATCCTTAAATCTTTCATCACTCGTACTCTTTAACGACCATCTGTGTGATTCACTTGATAATAAATTCTTAAGTATTCAATTCCATGAAACAGAGGGGCCCTTAAGAGAGCACTTGTATGAAAGAAATTTTAAAAGCATCGAGTGTTATCACGTTTCTAATCTAAAGCAATGACACGAAAGCCTTTGTAATCCTGTAATCAACATCCAAACTTTATTTATTTTTTATTTTTTTTTTGACATGCTTAGATTTGGAAACTTCCTGGACCTAACCAACAAGCCGTAGGACTGTTGGAACCTGTCATGTCAAGCTCGATAACTACTTAGGACCGCAGCAAAACACCCCATAGTCGTTCACATGCACAGAAAAGCTGTGATGTATGGACTACTAGATATTGTTTGCGAGTATAGAATTTTTTTTTTCTTGTTGTCCTGTTGAAATGAAGATTTTGCTGGTTTCACTTATATTCTCAACCGTAGTTACTGGGATCTCTGGGTTTTTAAGGAAACAAATTTTGGTAAGCTTACTCTGCTTGCTAAGTAAAGTGAAGGGCTAATACGAGAGACATTAAAGGGAGATGGCGAAATAAAAAAAAATATTAGGTTTCGATCTCCATCTCTTCCATCAAAAAAGGTAAAAAAGACGTACACTCTCTCATGCCGGTGAATGATAAAAAAGAGTAGGGGTGTTCATTGACGAGGCAGTGCCATTCCGATCCAGGAATGTCCAGCAGCCACTTCTAAACTAGAAGCCTATCCCTGGCCCAAGCATGAGTCGGGCCTGAAGTTGTTGGCCCGAACGCAGGCCGCATGGGAATCATGAAGCCCGAGCCCCAACCTATGTCAGACCTATAGAACAGAAAAATGAGTTTCTTGCCATGTCCGAGGACAGCTCAGCTGCTCTGGTCATATCACCTCCTGTGAGAGGTCATGGTTTCGAGCCTTCGCATTACTGCTCCCTCCCTCCCTCATAAATATATATATATATATATATTTGTGTGTATACGTAGGTGTATAGACAAATTTGGGCCCGGAGTGGATCCCGGCTCTCAACCGATAAGCGCAAATAGAAAACAAAGACCATCAGCTCGGCCCATCAATTAAAAACAAAACCCCATGCCCAGAGCCCAATCCATGAGCTCCCTAACAAAAAAAAAAAAAGAAGAAAAAGAAAACTACTATTCCTTTTAAGAGGAAAAATAAAAATGCTACTCTCTCACGTTTTTAATTCTACTACACCCTTAGTTTTGTTCTCTCTTTAATTGATCTTTTACTTCACTTTTCCGGTAAAGTAAATCTATGATTTATTTTGTGTTTATTGCGATTTGATATTATCTCACCCAATTGTTATTCGCACCTGTCCATCCTTCATTTTGTGGAAGTGAGCCCCGCCCCATGACCCAACAACAAGCAAAAGAAGGGAAAAGAGGATAAAAGATCGGATTGAAAGATTTCCGCCGTACGTACCCGCCGCGTATTTGCAATTTCCAGCTTTCCTCCTCTCTCAGCGGAGGAAAACTGGAGAATCAACTTTACCGCCGATGAGAGCAGCGGTAAAGATGCAGCTGCCAGATTTCCTCCACTCAGAGCGGAGGAAAACTGGAAAATCAACTTTACCGCCGATGGGAGCAGCGGTAAAGCTGCAACTGCCAGATTCCTCCTCTCAGATCGGAGGAAAACTGGAAAATCCAATTTACCGCCGATGAGAGCAGCGGTAAAGCTGCAATTTCCCGTTTTCCTCCTCCCAGCGTGTAGGAAATCTGGAAAGTGCGAGTTTACCGCCCTCGTAGGCTACGGCAAAGCTGTGTGAGTGTCCACATAAAATCACAAGACCTTTCCATTTCCGTTTAACATAAAATAAAATGGAACAATCAATAGTTCCGTTTTTTCTTGTAGCCCATAGCTAGTGAACTCCCATATGATATGAATGGAGAGAAAAAAATCACACAAGCCGGCTTTTGCCGTTGATGCATGTTGAATTGAGTTTCTAGGTTTTTGAATATATATACTGCCCAGGAAATAAAAGTAGAAATATCCAAACGGCCATCAAATAGCATCCCCAGAGTCTAACAATAAAATCCGAGATATCACTCTATTAAAGCGATTTGCTCATGTCTACAACTCCATCCTTAAATCTTTCATCACTCGTACTCTTTAACGACCATCTGTGTGATTCACTTGATAATAAATTCTTAAGTATTCAATTCCATGAAACAGAGGGGCCCTTAAGAGAGCACTTGTATGAAAGAAATTTTAAAAGCATCGAGTGTTATCACGTTTCTAATCTAAAGCAATGACACGAAAGCCTTTGTAATCCTGTAATCAACATCCAAACTTTATTTATTTATTTATTTTTTTTTGACATGCTTAGATTTGGAAACTTCCTGGACCTAACCAACAAGCCGTAGGACTGTTGGAACCTGTCATGTCAAGCTCGATAACTATTTAGGACCGCAGCAAAACACCCCATAGTCGTTCACATGCACAGAAAAGCTGTGATGTATGGACTACTAGATATTGTTTGCGAGTATAGAATTTTTTTTTTCTTGTTGTCCTGTTGAAATGAAGATTTTGCTGGTTTCACTTATATTCTCAACCGTAGTTACTGGGATCTCTGGGTTTTTAAGGAAACAAATTTTGGTAAGCTTACTCTGCTTGCTAAGTAAAGTGAAGGGCTAATACGAGAGACATTACAGGGAGATGGCGAAATAAAAAAAAATATTAGGTTTCGATCTCCATCTCTTCCATCAAAAAAGGTAAAAAAGACGTACACTCTCTCATGCCGGTGAATGATAAAAAAGAGTAGGGGTGTTCATTGACGAGGCAGTGCCATTCCGATCCAGGAATGTCCAGCAGCCACTTCTAAACTAGAAGCCTATCCCTGGCCCAAGCATGAGTCGGGCCTGAAGTTGTTGGCCCGAACGCAGGCCGCATGGGAATCATGAAGCCCGAGCCCCAACCTATGTCAGACCTATAGAACAGAAAAATGAATTTCTTGCCATGTCCGAGGACAGCTCAGCTGCTCTGGTCATATCACCTCCTGTGAGAGGTCATGGTTTCGAGCCTTCGCATTACTGCTCCCTCCCTCCCTCATAAATATATATATATATATATATATATTTGTGTGTATATGTAGGTGTATAGACAAATTTGGGCCCGGAGTGGATCCCGGCTCTCAACCGATAAGCGCAAATAGAAAACAAACACCATCAGCTCGGCCCATCAATTAAAAACAAAACCCCATGCCCAGAGCCCAATCCATGAGCTCCCTTACAAAAAAAAAAAAAAAGAAGAAAAAGAAAACTACTATTCCTTTTAAGAGGAAAAATAAAAATGCTACCCTCTCACGTTTTTAATTCTACTACACCCTTAGTTTTGTTCTCTCTTTAATTGATCTTTTACTTCACTTTTCCGGTAAAGTAAATCTATGATTTATTTTGTGTTTATTGCGATTTGATATTATCTCACCCAATTGTTATTCACACCTGTCCATCCTTCATTTTGTGGAAGTGAGCCCCGCCCCATGACCCAACAACAAGCAAAAGAAGGGAAAAGAGGATAAAAGATCGGATTGAAAGATTTCCGCCGTACGTACCCGCCGCGTATTTGCAATTTCCAGTTTTCCTCCTCTCTCAGCGGAGGAAAACTGGAGAATCAACTTTACCGCCGATGAGAGCAGCGGTAAAGCTGCAGTTGCCGGATTACCTCCACTCAGAGCGGAGGAAAACTGAAAAATCAACTTTACCGCCGATGGGAGCCGCGGTAAAGCTGCAACTGCCAGATTTCCTCCTCTCAGATCGGAGGAAAACTGGAAAATCCAATTTACCGCCGATGAGAGCAGCGGTAAAGCTGCAATTTCCCGTTTTCCTCCTCCCAGCGTGTAGGAAATCTGGAAAGTGCGAGTTTACCGCCCTCGTAGGCTACGGCAAAGCTGTGTGAGTGTCCACATAAAATCACAAGACCTTTCCATTTCCGTTTAACATAAAATAAAATGGAAGAATCAATAGTTCCGTTTTTTCTTGTAGCCCATAGCTAGTGAACTCCCATATGATATGAATGGAGAGAAAAAAATCACACAAGCCGGCTTTGGCCGTTGACGCATGTTGAATTGAGTTTCTAGGTTTTTGAATATATATACTGCCCAGGAAATAAAAGTAGAAATATCCAAACGGCCATCAAATAGCATCCCCAGAGTCTAACAGTAAAATCCGAGATATCACTCTATTAAAGCGATTTGCTCATGTCTACAACTCCATCCTTAAATCTTTCATCACTCGTACTCTTTAACGACCATCTGTGTGATTCACTTGATAATAAATTCTTAAGTATTCAATTCCATGAAACAGAGGGGCCCTTAAGAGAGCACTTGTATGAAAGAAATTTTAGAAGCATCGAGTGTTATCACGTTTCTAATCTAAAGCAATGACACGAAAGCCTTTGTAATCCTGTAATCAACATCCAAACTTTATTTATTTATTTATTTTTTTTTTTGACATGCTTAGATTTGGAAACTTCCTGGACCTAACCAACAAGCCGTAGGACTGTTGGAACCTGTCATGTCAAGCTCGATAACTACTTAGGACCGCAGCAAAACACCCCATAGTCGTTCACATGCACAGAAAAGCAGTGATGTATGGACTACTAGATATTGTTTGCGAGTATAGAATTTTTTTTTTCTTGTTGTCCTGTTGAAATGAAGATTTTGCTGGTTTCACTTATATTCTCAACCGTAGTTACTGGGATGTCTGGGTTTTTAAGGAAACAAATTTTGGTAAGCTTACTCTGCTTGCTAAGTAAAGTGAAGGGCTAATACGAGAGACATTAAAGGGAGATGGCGAAATAAAAAAAAATATTAGGTTTCGATCTCCATCTCTTCCATCAAAAAAGGTAAAAAAGACGTACACTCTCTCATGCCGGTGAATGATAAAAAAGAGTAGGGGTGTTCATTGACGAGGCAGTGCCATTCCGATCCAGGAATGTCCAGCAGCCACTTCTAAACTAGAAGCCTATCCCTGGCCCAAGCATGAGTCGGGCCTGAAGTTGTTGGCCCGAACGCAGGCCGCATGGGAATCATGAAGCCCGAGCCCCAACCTATGTCAGACCTATAGAACAGAAAAATGAGTTTCTTGCCATGTCCGAGGACAGCTCAGCTGCTCTGGTCATATCACCTCCTGTGAGAGGTCATGGTTTCGAGCCTTCGCATTACTGCTCCCTCCCTCCCTCATAAATATATATATATATATATATTTGTGTGTATACGTAGGTGTATAGACAAATTTGGGCCCGGAGTGGATCCCGGCTCTCAACCGATAAGCGCAAATAGAAAACAAAGACCATCAGCTCGGCCCATCAATTAAAAACAAAACCCCATGCCCAGAGCCCAATCCATGAGCTCCCTAACAAAAAAAAAAAAAGAAGAAAAAGAAAACTACTATTCCTTTTAAGAGGAAAAATAAAAATGCTACTCTCTCACGTTTTTAATTCTACTACACCTTTAGTTTTGTTCTCTCTTTAATTGATCTTTTCCTTCACTTTTCCGGTAAAGTAAATCTATGATTTATTTTGTGTTTATTGCGATTTGATATTATCTCACCCAATTGTTATTCGCACCTGTCCATCCTTCATTTTGTGGAAGTGAGCCCCGCCCCATGACCCAACAACAAGCAAAAGAAGGGAAAAGAGGATAAAAGATCGGATTGAAAGATTTCCGCCGTACGTACCCGCCGCGTATTTGCAATTTCCAGTTTTCCTCCTCTCTCAGCGGAGGAAAACTGGAGAATCAACTTTACCGCCGATGAGAGCAGCGGTAAAGCTGCAGTTGCCGGATTACCACCACTCAGAGCGGAGGAAAACTGGAAAATCAACTTTACCGCCGATGGGAGCCGCGGTAAAGCTGCAACTGCCAGATTTCCTCCTCTCAGATCGGAGGAAAACTGGAAAATCCAATTTACCGCCGATGAGAGCAGCGGTAAAGCTGCAATTTCCCGTTTTCCTCCTCCCAGCGTGTAGGAAATCTGGAAAGTGCGAGTTTACCGCCCTCGTAGGCTACGGCAAAGCTGTGTGAGTGTCCACATAAAATCACAAGACCTTTCCATTTCCGTTTAACATAAAATAAAATGGAAGAATCAATAGTTCCGTTTTTTCTTGTAGCCCATAGCTAGTGAACTCCCATATGATATGAATGGAGAGAAAAAAATCACACAAGCCGGCTTTGGCCGTTGACGCATGTTGAATTGAGTTTCTAGGTTTTTGAATATATATACTGCCCAGGAAATAAAAGTAGAAATATCCAAACGGCCATCAAATAGCATCCCCAGAGTCTAACAGTAAAATCCGAGATATCACTCTATTAAAGCGATTTGCTCATGTCTACAACTCCATCCTTAAATCTTTCATCACTCGTACTCTTTAACGACCATCTGTGTGATTCACTTGATAATAAATTCTTAAGTATTCAATTCCATGAAACAGAGGGGCCCTTAAGAGAGCACTTGTATGAAAGAAATTTTAGAAGCATCGAGTGTTATCACGTTTCTAATCTAAAGCAATGACACGAAAGCCTTTGTAATCCTGTAATCAACATCCAAACTTTATTTATTTATTTATTTTTTTTTTTGACATGCTTAGATTTGGAAACTTCCTGGACCTAACCAACAAGCCGTAGGACTGTTGGAACCTGTCATGTCAAGCTCGATAACTACTTAGGACCGCAGCAAAACACCCCATAGTCGTTCACATGCACAGAAAAGCAGTGATGTATGGACTACTAGATATTGTTTGCGAGTATAGAATTTTTTTTTTCTTGTTGTCCTGTTGAAATGAAGATTTTGCTGGTTTCACTTATATTCTCAACCGTAGTTACTGGGATGTCTGGGTTTTTAAGGAAACAAATTTTGGTAAGCTTACTCTGCTTGCTAAGTAAAGTGAAGGGCTAATACGAGAGACATTAAAGGGAGATGGCGAAATAAAAAAAAATATTAGGTTTCGATCTCCATCTCTTCCATCAAAAAAGGTAAAAAAGACGTACACTCTCTCATGCCGGTGAATGATAAAAAAGAGTAGGGGTGTTCATTGACGAGGCAGTGCCATTCCGATCCAGGAATGTCCAGCAGCCACTTCTAAACTAGAAGCCTATCCCTGGCCCAAGCATGAGTCGGGCCTGAAGTTGTTGGCCCGAACGCAGGCCGCATGGGAATCATGAAGCCCGAGCCCCAACCTATGTCAGACCTATAGAACAGAAAAATGAGTTTCTTGCCATGTCCGAGGACAGCTCAGCTGCTCTGGTCATATCACCTCCTGTGAGAGGTCATGGTTTCGAGCCTTCGCATTACTGCTCCCTCCCTCCCTCATAAATATATATATATATATATATATTTGTGTGTATACGTAGGTGTATAGACAAATTTGGGCCCGGAGTGGATCCCGGCTCTCAACCGATAAGCGCAAATAGAAAACAAAGACCATCAGCTCGGCCCATCAATTAAAAACAAAACCCCATGCCCAGAGCCCAATCCATGAGCTCCCTAACAAAAAAAAAAAAAGAAGAAAAAGAAAACTACTATTCCTTTTAAGAGGAAAAATAAAAATGCTACTCTCTCACGTTTTTAATTCTACTACACCTTTAGTTTTGTTCTCTCTTTAATTGATCTTTTCCTTCACTTTTCCGGTAAAGTAAATCTATGATTTATTTTGTGTTTATTGCGATTTGATATTATCTCACCCAATTGTTATTCGCACCTGTCCATCCTTCATTTTGTGGAAGTGAGCCCCGCCCCATGACCCAACAACAAGCAAAAGAAGGGAAAAGAGGATAAAAGATCGGATTGAAAGATTTCCGCCGTACGTACCCGCCGCGTATTTGCAATTTCCAGTTTTCCTCCTCTCTCAGCGGAGGAAAACTGGAGAATCAACTTTACCGCCGATGAGAGCAGCGGTAAAGCTGCAGTTGCCGGATTACCACCACTCAGAGCGGAGGAAAACTGGAAAATCAACTTTACCGCCGATGGGAGCCGCGGTAAAGCTGCAACTGCCAGATTTCCTCCTCTCAGATCGGAGGAAAACTGGAAAATCCAATTTACCGCCGATGAGAGCAGCGGTAAAGCTGCAATTTCCCGTTTTCCTCCTCCCAGCGTGTAGGAAATCTGGAAAGTGCGAGTTTACCGCCCTCGTAGGCTACGGCAAAGCTGTGTGAGTGTCCACATAAAATCACAAGACCTTTCCATTTCCGTTTAACATAAAATAAAATGGAAGAATCAATAGTTCCGTTTTTTCTTGTAGCCCATAGCTAGTGAACTCCCATATGATATGAATGGAGAGAAAAAAATCACACAAGCCGGCTTTGGCCGTTGACGCATGTTGAATTGAGTTTCTAGGTTTTTGAATATATATACTGCCCAGGAAATAAAAGTAGAAATATCCAAACGGCCATCAAATAGCATCCCCAGAGTCTAACAGTAAAATCCGAGATATCACTCTATTAAAGCGATTTGCTCATGTCTACAACTCCATCCTTAAATCTTTCATCACTCGTACTCTTTAACGACCATCTGTGTGATTCACTTGATAATAAATTCTTAAGTATTCAATTCCATGAAACAGAGGGGCCCTTAAGAGAGCACTTGTATGAAAGAAATTTTAGAAGCATCGAGTGTTATCACGTTTCTAATCTAAAGCAATGACACGAAAGCCTTTGTAATCCTGTAATCAACATCCAAACTTTATTTATTTATTTTTTTTTTTTTGACATGCTTAGATTTGGAAACTTCCTGGACCTAACCAACAAGCCGTAGGACTGTTGGAACCTGTCATGTCAAGCTCGATAACTACTTAGGACCGCAGCAAAACACCCCATAGTCGTTCACATGCACAGAAAAGCAGTGATGTATGGACTACTAGATATTGTTTGCGAGTATAGAATTTTTTTTTTCTTGTTGTCCTGTTGAAATGAAGATTTTGCTGGTTTCACTTATATTCTCAACCGTAGTTACTGGGATGTCTGGGTTTTTAAGGAAACAAATTTTGGTAAGCTTACTCTGCTTGCTAAGTAAAGTGAAGGGCTAATACGAGAGACATTAAAGGGAGATGGCGAAATAAAAAAAAATATTAGGTTTCGATCTCCATCTCTTCCATCAAAAAAGGTAAAAAAGACGTACACTCTCTCATGCCGGTGAATGATAAAAAAGAGTAGGGGTGTTCATTGACGAGGCAGTGCCATTCCGATCCAGGAATGTCCAGCAGCCACTTCTAAACTAGAAGCCTATCCCTGGCCCAAGCATGAGTCGGGCCTGAAGTTGTTGGCCCGAACGCAGGCCGCATGGGAATCATGAAGCCCGAGCCCCAACCTA
This sequence comes from Persea americana, assembly GCA_029852735.1. Lineage (NCBI taxonomy): Eukaryota > Viridiplantae > Streptophyta > Magnoliopsida > Laurales > Lauraceae > Persea > Persea americana. Next base: position 4,921,312 of record CM056819.1, read on the forward strand.
TGTCAGACCTATAGAACAGAAAAATGAGTTTCTTGCCATGTCCGAGGACAGCTCAGCTGCTCTGGTCATATCACCTCCTGTGAGAGGTCATGGTTTCGAGCCTTCGCATTACTGCTCCCTCCCTCCCTCATAAATATATATATATATATATATTTGTGTGTATACGTAGGTGTATAGACAAATTTGGGCCCGGAGTGGATCCCGGCTCTCAACCGATAAGCGCAAATAGAAAACAAAGACCATCAGCTCGGCCCATCAATTAAAAACAAAACCCCATGCCCAGAGCCCAATCCATGAGCTCCCTAACAAAAAAAAAAAAAGAAGAAAAAGAAAACTACTATTCCTTTTAAGAGGAAAAATAAAAATGCTACTCTCTCACGTTTTTAATTCTACTACACCTTTAGTTTTGTTCTCTCTTTAATTGATCTTTTCCTTCACTTTTCCGGTAAAGTAAATCTATGATTTATTTTGTGTTTATTGCGATTTGATATTATCTCACCCAATTGTTATTCGCACCTGTCCATCCTTCATTTTGTGGAAGTGAGCCCCGCCCCATGACCCAACAACAAGCAAAAGAAGGGAAAAGAGGATAAAAGATCGGATTGAAAGATTTCCGCCGTACGTACCCGCCGCGTATTTGCAATTTCCAGTTTTCCTCCTCTCTCAGCGGAGGAAAACTGGAGAATCAACTTTACCGCCGATGAGAGCAGCGGTAAAGCTGCAGTTGCCGGATTACCACCACTCAGAGCGGAGGAAAACTGGAAAATCAACTTTACCGCCGATGGGAGCCGCGGTAAAGCTGCAACTGCCAGATTTCCTCCTCTCAGATCGGAGGAAAACTGGAAAATCCAATTTACCGCCGATGAGAGCAGCGGTAAAGCTGCAATTTCCCGTTTTCCTCCTCCCAGCGTGTAGGAAATCTGGAAAGTGCGAGTTTACCGCCCTCGTAGGCTACGGCAAAGCTGTGTGAGTGTCCACATAAAATCACAAGACCTTTCCATTTCCGTTTAACATAAAATAAAATGGAAGAATCAATAGTTCCGTTTTTTCTTGTAGCCCATAGCTAGTGAACTGCCATATGATATGAATGGAGAGAAAAAAATCACACAAGCCGGCTTTGGCCGTTGACGCATGTTGAATTGAGTTTCTAGGTTTTTGAATATATATACTGCCCAGGAAATAAAAGTAGAAATATCCAAACGGCCATCAAATAGCATCCCCAGAGTCTAACAGTAAAATCCGAGATATCACTCTATTAAAGCGATTTGCTCATGTCTACAACTCCATCCTTAAATCTTTCATCACTCGTACTCTTTAACGACCATCTGTGTGATTCACTTGATAATAAATTCTTAAGTATTCAATTCCATGAAACAGAGGGGCCCTTAAGAGAGCACTTGTATGAAAGAAATTTTAGAAGCATCGAGTGTTATCACGTTTCTAATCTAAAGCAATGACACGAAAGCCTTTGTAATCCTGTAATCAACATCCAAACTTTATTTATTTATTTATTTATTTTTTTGACATGCTTAGATTTGGAAACTTCCTGGACCTAACCAACAAGCCGTAGGACTGTTGGAACCTGTCATGTCAAGCTCGATAACTACTTAGGACCGCAGCAAAACACCCCATAGTCGTTCACATGCACAGAAAAGCAGTGATGTATGGACTACTAGATATTGTTTGCGAGTATAGAATTTTTTTTTTCTTGTTGTCCTGTTGAAATGAAGATTTTGCTGGTTTCACTTATATTCTCAACCGTAGTTACTGGGATGTCTGGGTTTTTAAGGAAACAAATTTTGGTAAGCTTACTCTGCTTGCTAAGTAAAGTGAAGGGCTAATACGAGAGACATTAAAGGGAGATGGCGAAATAAAAAAAAATATTAGGTTTCGATCTCCATCTCTTCCATCAAAAAAGGTAAAAAAGACGTACACTCTCTCATGCCGGTGAATGATAAAAAAGAGTAGGGGTGTTCATTGACGAGGCAGTGCCATTCCGATCCAGGAATGTCCAGCAGCCACTTCTAAACTAGAAGCCTATCCCTGGCCCAAGCATGAGTCGGGCCTGAAGTTGTTGGCCCGAACGCAGGCCGCATGGGAATCATGAAGCCCGAGCCCCAACCTATGTCAGACCTATAGAACAGAAAAATGAGTTTCTTGCCATGTCCGAGGACAGCTCAGCTGCTCTGGTCATATCACCTCCTGTGAGAGGTCATGGTTTCGAGCCTTCGCATTACTGCTCCCTCCCTCCCTCATAAATATATATATATATATATATATTTGTGTGTATACGTAGGTGTATAGACAAATTTGGGCCCGGAGTGGATCCCGGCTCTCAACCGATAAGCGCAAATAGAAAACAAAGACCATCAGCTCGGCCCATCAATTAAAAACAAAACCCCATGCCCAGAGCCCAATCCATGAGCTCCCTAACAAAAAAAAAAAAAGAAGAAAAAGAAAACTACTATTCCTTTTAAGAGGAAAAATAAAAATGCTACTCTCTCACGTTTTTAATTCTACTACACCTTTAGTTTTGTTCTCTCTTTAATTGATCTTTTCCTTCACTTTTCCGGTAAAGTAAATCTATGATTTATTTTGTGTTTATTGCGATTTGATATTATCTCACCCAATTGTTATTCGCACCTGTCCATCCTTCATTTTGTGGAAGTGAGCCCCGCCCCATGACCCAACAACAAGCAAAAGAAGGGAAAAGAGGATAAAAGATCGGATTGAAAGATTTCCGCCGTACGTACCCGCCGCGTATTTGCAATTTCCAGTTTTCCTCCTCTCTCAGCGGAGGAAAACTGGAGAATCAACTTTACCGCCGATGAGAGCAGCGGTAAAGCTGCAGTTGCCGGATTACCACCACTCAGAGCGGAGGAAAACTGGAAAATCAACTTTACCGCCGATGGGAGCCGCGGTAAAGCTGCAACTGCCAGATTTCCTCCTCTCAGATCGGAGGAAAACTGGAAAATCCAATTTACCGCCGATGAGAGCAGCGGTAAAGCTGCAATTTCCCGTTTTCCTCCTCCCAGCGTGTAGGAAATCTGGAAAGTGCGAGTTTACCGCCCTCGTAGGCTACGGCAAAGCTGTGTGAGTGTCCACATAAAATCACAAGACCTTTCCATTTCCGTTTAACATAAAATAAAATGGAAGAATCAATAGTTCCGTTTTTTCTTGTAGCCCATAGCTAGTGAACTCCCATATGATATGAATGGAGAGAAAAAAATCACACAAGCCGGCTTTGGCCGTTGACGCATGTTGAATTGAGTTTCTAGGTTTTTGAATATATATACTGCCCAGGAAATAAAAGTAGAAATATCCAAACGGCCATCAAATAGCATCCCCAGAGTCTAACAGTAAAATCCGAGATATCACTCTATTAAAGCGATTTGCTCATGTCTACAACTCCATCCTTAAATCTTTCATCACTCGTACTCTTTAACGACCATCTGTGTGATTCACTTGATAATAAATTCTTAAGTATTCAATTCCATGAAACAGAGGGGCCCTTAAGAGAGCACTTGTATGAAAGAAATTTTAGAAGCATCGAGTGTTATCACGTTTCTAATCTAAAGCAATGACACGAAAGCCTTTGTAATCCTGTAATCAACATCCAAACTTTATTTATTTATTTTTTTTTTTTTGACATGCTTAGATTTGGAAACTTCCTGGACCTAACCAACAAGCCGTAGGACTGTTGGAACCTGTCATGTCAAGCTCGATAACTACTTAGGACCGCAGCAAAACACCCCATAGTCGTTCACATGCACAGAAAAGCAGTGATGTATGGACTACTAGATATTGTTTGCGAGTATAGAATTTTTTTTTTCTTGTTGTCCTGTTGAAATGAAGATTTTGCTGGTTTCACTTATATTCTCAACCGTAGTTACTGGGATGTCTGGGTTTTTAAGGAAACAAATTTTGGTAAGCTTACTCTGCTTGCTAAGTAAAGTGAAGGGCTAATACGAGAGACATTAAAGGGAGATGGCGAAATAAAAAAAAATATTAGGTTTCGATCTCCATCTCTTCCATCAAAAAAGGTAAAAAAGACGTACACTCTCTCATGCCGGTGAATGATAAAAAAGAGTAGGGGTGTTCATTGACGAGGCAGTGCCATTCCGATCCAGGAATGTCCAGCAGCCACTTCTAAACTAGAAGCCTATCCCTGGCCCAAGCATGAGTCGGGCCTGAAGTTGTTGGCCCGAACGCAGGCCGCATGGGAATCATGAAGCCCGAGCCCCAACCTATGTCAGACCTATAGAACAGAAAAATGAGTTTCTTGCCATGTCCGAGGACAGCTCAGCTGCTCTGGTCATATCACCTCCTGTGAGAGGTCATGGTTTCGAGCCTTCGCATTACTGCTCCCTCCCTCCCTCATAAATATATATATATATATATTTGTGTGTATACGTAGGTGTATAGACAAATTTGGGCCCGGAGTGGATCCCGGCTCTCAACCGATAAGCGCAAATAGAAAACAAAGACCATCAGCTCGGCCCATCAATTAAAAACAAAACCCCATGCCCAGAGCCCAATCCATGAGCTCCCTAACAAAAAAAAAAAAAGAAGAAAAAGAAAACTACTATTCCTTTTAAGAGGAAAAATAAAAATGCTACTCTCTCACGTTTTTAATTCTACTACACCTTTAGTTTTGTTCTCTCTTTAATTGATCTTTTACTTCACTTTTCCGGTAAAGTAAATCTATGATTTATTTTGTGTTTATTGCGATTTGATATTATCTCACCCAATTGTTATTCGCACCTGTCCATCCTTCATTTTGTGGAAGTGAGCCCCGCCCCATGACCCAACAACAAGCAAAAGAAGGGAAAAGAGGATAAAAGATCGGATTGAAAGATTTCCGCCGTACGTACCCGCCGCGTATTTGCAATTTCCAGTTTTCCTCCTCTCTCAGCGGAGGAAAGCTGGAAAATCAACTTTACCGCCGATGAGAGCAGCGGTAAAGCTGCAGCTGCCAGATTTCCTCCACTCAGGGCGGAGGAAAACTGGAAAATCAACTTTACCGCCGATGGGAGCCGCGGTAAAGCTGCAACTGCCAGATTTCCTCCTCTCAGATCGGAGGAAAACTGGAAAATCCAATTTACCGCCGATGAGAGCAGCGGTAAAGCTGCAATTTCCTGTTTTCCTCCTCCCAGCGTGTAGGAAATCTGGAAAGTGCGAGTTTACCGCCCTCGTAGGCTACGGCAAAGCTTTGTGAGTGTCCACATAAAATCACAAGACCTTTCCATTTCCGTTTAACATAAAATAAAATGGAAGAATCAATAGTTCCGTTTTTTCTTGTAGCCCATAGCTAGTGAACTCCCATATGATATGAATGGAGAGAAAAAAATCACACAAGCCGGCTTTGGCCGTTGACGCATGTTGAATTGAGTTTCTAGGTTTTTGAATATATATACTGCCCAGGAAATAAAAGTAGAAATATCCAAACGGCCATCAAATAGCATCCCCAGAGTCTAACAGTAAAATCCGAGATATCACTCTATTAAAGCGATTTGCTCATGTCTACAACTCCATCCTTAAATCTTTCATCACTCGTACTCTTTAACGACCATCTGTGTGATTCACTTGATAATAAATTCTTAAGTATTCAATTCCATGAAACAGAGGGGCCCTTAAGAGAGCACTTGTATGAAAGAAATTTTAGAAGCATCGAGTGTTATCACGTTTCTAATCTAAAGCAATGACACGAAAGCCTTTGTAATCCTGTAATCAACATCCAAACTTTATTTATTTTTATTTTTTTTTTTTGACATGCTTAGATTTGGAAACTTCCTGGACCTAACCAACAAGCCGTAGGACTGTTGGAACCTGTCATGTCAAGCTCGATAACTACTTAGGACCGCAGCAAAACACCCCATAGTCGTTCACATGCACAGAAAAGCTGTGATGTATGGACTACTAGATATTGTTTGCGAGTATAGAATTTTTTTTTTCTTGTTGTCCTGTTGAAATGAAGATTTTGCTGGTTTCACTTATATTCTCAACCGTAGTTACTGGGATGTCTGGGTTTTTAAGGAAACAAATTTTGGTAAGCTTACTCTGCTTGCTAAGTAAAGTGAAGGGCTAATACGAGAGACATTAAAGGGAGATGGCGAAATAAAAAAAAATATTAGGTTTCGATCTCCATCTCTTCCATCAAAAAAGGTAAAAAAGACGTACACTCTCTCATGCCGGTGAATGATAAAAAAGAGTAGGGGTGTTCATTGACGAGGCAGTGCCATTCCGATCCAGGAATGTCCAGCAGCCACTTCTAAACTAGAAGCCTATCCCTGGCCCAAGCATGAGTCGGGCCTGAAGTTGTTGGCCCGAACGCAGGCCGCATGGGAATCATGAAGCCCGAGCCCCAACCTATGTCAGACCTATAGAACAGAAAAATGAGTTTCTTGCCATGTCCGAGGACAGCTCAGCTGCTCTGGTCATATCACCTCCTGTGAGAGGTCATGGTTTCGAGCCTTCGCATTACTGCTCCCTCCCTCCCTCATAAATATATATATATATATATTTGTGTGTATACGTAGGTGTATAGACAAATTTGGGCCCGGAGTGGATCCCGGCTCTCAACCGATAAGCGCAAATAGAAAACAAAGACCATCAGCTCGGCCCATCAATTAAAAACAAAACCCCATGCCCAGAGCCCAATCCATGAGCTCCCTAACAAAAAAAAAAAAAGAAGAAAAAGAAAACTACTATTCCTTTTAAGAGGAAAAATAAAAATGCTACTCTCTCACGTTTTTAATTCTACTACACCTTTAGTTTTGTTCTCTCTTTAATTGATCTTTTCCTTCACTTTTCCGGTAAAGTAAATCTATGATTTATTTTGTGTTTATTGCGATTTGATATTATCTCACCCAATTGTTATTCGCACCTGTCCATCCTTCATTTTGTGGAAGTGAGCCCCGCCCCATGACCCAACAACAAGCAAAAGAAGGGAAAAGAGGATAAAAGATCGGATTGAAAGATTTCCGCCGTACGTACCCGCCGCGTATTTGCAATTTCCAGTTTTCCTCCTCTCTCAGCGGAGGAAAACTGGAGAATCAACTTTACCGCCGATGAGAGCAGCGGTAAAGCTGCAGTTGCCGGATTACCACCACTCAGAGCGGAGGAAAACTGGAAAATCAACTTTACCGCCGATGGGAGCCGCGGTAAAGCTGCAACTGCCAGATTTCCTCCTCTCAGATCGGAGGAAAACTGGAAAATCCAATTTACCGCCGATGAGAGCAGCGGTAAAGCTGCAATTTCCCGTTTTCCTCCTCCCAGCGTGTAGGAAATCTGGAAAGTGCGAGTTTACCGCCCTCGTAGGCTACGGCAAAGCTGTGTGAGTGTCCACATAAAATCACAAGACCTTTCCATTTCCGTTTAACATAAAATAAAATGGAAGAATCAATAGTTCCGTTTTTTCTTGTAGCCCATAGCTAGTGAACTCCCATATGATATGAATGGAGAGAAAAAAATCACACAAGCCGGCTTTGGCCGTTGACGCATGTTGAATTGAGTTTCTAGGTTTTTGAATATATATACTGCCCAGGAAATAAAAGTAGAAATATCCAAACGGCCATCAAATAGCATCCCCAGAGTCTAACAGTAAAATCCGAGATATCACTCTATTAAAGCGATTTGCTCATGTCTACAACTCCATCCTTAAATCTTTCATCACTCGTACTCTTTAACGACCATCTGTGTGATTCACTTGATAATAAATTCTTAAGTATTCAATTCCATGAAACAGAGGGGCCCTTAAGAGAGCACTTGTATGAAAGAAATTTTAGAAGCATCGAGTGTTATCACGTTTCTAATCTAAAGCAATGACACGAAAGCCTTTGTAATCCTGTAATCAACATCCAAACTTTATTTATTTATTTTTTTTTTTTTGACATGCTTAGATTTGGAAACTTCCTGGACCTAACCAACAAGCCGTAGGACTGTTGGAACCTGTCATGTCAAGCTCGATAACTACTTAGGACCGCAGCAAAACACCCCATAGTCGTTCACATGCACAGAAAAGCAGTGATGTATGGACTACTAGATATTGTTTGCGAGTATAGAATTTTTTTTTTCTTGTTGTCCTGTTGAAATGAAGATTTTGCTGGTTTCACTTATATTCTCAACCGTAGTTACTGGGATGTCTGGGTTTTTAAGGAAACAAATTTTGGTAAGCTTACTCTGCTTGCTAAGTAAAGTGAAGGGCTAATACGAGAGACATTAAAGGGAGATGGCGAAATAAAAAAAAATATTAGGTTTCGATCTCCATCTCTTCCATCAAAAAAGGTAAAAAAGACGTACACTCTCTCATGCCGGTGAATGATAAAAAAGAGTAGGGGTGTTCATTGACGAGGCAGTGCCATTCCGATCCAGGAATGTCCAGCAGCCACTTCTAAACTAGAAGCCTATCCCTGGCCCAAGCATGAGTCGGGCCTGAAGTTGTTGGCCCGAACGCAGGCCGCATGGGAATCATGAAGCCCGAGCCCCAACCTATGTCAGACCTATAGAACAGAAAAATGAGTTTCTTGCCATGTCCGAGGACAGCTCAGCTGCTCTGGTCATATCACCTCCTGTGAGAGGTCATGGTTTCGAGCCTTCGCATTACTGCTCCCTCCCTCCCTCATAAATATATATATATATATATTTGTGTGTATACGTAGGTGTATAGACAAATTTGGGCCCGGAGTGGATCCCGGCTCTCAACCGATAAGCGCAAATAGAAAACAAAGACCATCAGCTCGGCCCATCAATTAAAAACAAAACCCCATGCCCAGAGCCCAATCCATGAGCTCCCTAACAAAAAAAAAAAAAGAAGAAAAAGAAAACTACTATTCCTTTTAAGAGGAAAAATAAAAATGCTACTCTCTCACGTTTTTAATTCTACTACACCTTTAGTTTTGTTCTCTCTTTAATTGATCTTTTACTTCACTTTTCCGGTAAAGTAAATCTATGATTTATTTTGTGTTTATTGCGATTTGATATTATCTCACCCAATTGTTATTCGCACCTGTCCATCCTTCATTTTGTGGAAGTGAGCCCCGCCCCATGACCCAACAACAAGCAAAAGAAGGGAAAAGAGGATAAAAGATCGGATTGAAAGATTTCCGCCGTACGTACCCGTCGCGTATTTGCAATTTCCAGTTTTCCTCCTCTCTCAGCGGAGGAAAACTGGAAAATCAACTTTACCGCCGATGAGAGCAGCGGTAAAGCTGCAGCTGCCAGATTTCCTCCACTCAGGGCGGAGGAAAACTGGAAAATCAACTTTACCGCCGATGGGAGCCGCGGTAAAGCTGCAACTGCCAGATTTCCTCCTCTCAGATCGGAGGAAAACTGGAAAATCCAATTTACCGCCGATGAGAGCAGCGGTAAAGCTGCAATTTCCTGTTTTCCTCCTCCCAGCGTGTAGGAAATCTGGAAAGTGCGAGTTTACCGCCCTCGTAGGCTACGGCAAAGCTTTGTGAGTGTCCACATAAAATCACAAGACCTTTCCATTTCCGTTTAACATAAAATAAAATGGAAGAATCAATAGTTCCGTTTTTTCTTGTAGCCCATAGCTAGTGAACTCCCATATGATATGAATGGAGAGAAAAAAATCACACAAGCCGGCTTTGGCCGTTGACGCATGTTGAATTGAGTTTCTAGGTTTTTGAATATATATACTGCCCAGGAAATAAAAGTAGAAATATCCAAACGGCCATCAAATAGCATCCCCAGAGTCTAACAGTAAAATCCGAGATATCACTCTATTAAAGCGATTTGCTCATGTCTACAACTCCATCCTTAAATCTTTCATCACTCGTACTCTTTAACGACCATCTGTGTGATTCACTTGATAATAAATTCTTAAGTATTCAATTCCATGAAACAGAGGGGCCCTTAAGAGAGCACTTGTATGAAAGAAATTTTAGAAGCATCGAGTGTTATCACGTTTCTAATCTAAAGCAATGACACGAAAGCCTTTGTAATCCTGTAATCAACATCCAAACTTTATTTATTTTTATTTTTTTTTTTTGACATGCTTAGATTTGGAAACTTCCTGGACCTAACCAACAAGCCGTAGGACTGTTGGAACCTGTCATGTCAAGCTCGATAACTACTTAGGACCGCAGCAAAACACCCCATAGTCGTTCACATGCACAGAAAAGCTGTGATGTATGGACTACTAGATATTGTTTGCGAGTATAGAATTTTTTTTTTCTTGTTGTCCTGTTGAAATGAAGATTTTGCTGGTTTCACTTATATTCTCAACCGTAGTTACTGGGATGTCTGGGTTTTTAAGGAAACAAATTTTGGTAAGCTTACTCTGCTTGCTAAGTAAAGTGAAGGGCTAATACGAGAGACATTAAAGGGAGATGGCGAAATAAAAAAAAATATTAGGTTTCGATCTCCATCTCTTCCATCAAAAAAGGTAAAAAAGACGTACACTCTCTCATGCCGGTGAATGATAAAAAAGAGTAGGGGTGTTCATTGACGAGGCAGTGCCATTCCGATCCAGGAATGTCCAGCAGCCACTTCTAAACTAGAAGCCTATCCCTGGCCCAAGCATGAGTCGGGCCTGAAGTTGTTGGCCCGAACGCAGGCCGCATGGGAATCATGAAGCCCGAGCCCCAACCTATGTCAGACCTATAGAACAGAAAAATGAGTTTCTTGCCATGTCCGAGGACAGCTCAGCTGCTCTGGTCATATCACCTCCTGTGAGAGGTCATGGTTTCGAGCCTTCGCATTACTGCTCCCTCCCTCCCTCATATATATATATATATATATATATATTTGTCTGTATACGTAGGTGTATAGACAAATTTGGGCCCGGAGTGGATCCCGGCTCTCAACCGATAAGCGCAAATAGAAAACAAATACCATCAGCTCGGCCCATCAATTAAAGACAAAACCCCATGCCCAGAGCCCAATCCATGAGCTCCCTTACAAAAAAAAAAAAAGAAGAAAAAGAAAACTACTATTCCTTTTAAGAGGAAAAATAAAAATGCTACTCTCTCACGTTTTTAATTCTACTACACCCTTAGTTTTGTTCTCTCTTTAATTGATCTTTTACTTCACTTTTCCGGTAAAGTAAATCTATGATTTATTTTGTGTTTATTGCGATTTGATATTATCTCACCCAATTGTTATTCGCACCTGTCCATCCTTCATTTTGTGGAAGTGAGCCCCGCCCCATGACCCAACAACAAGCAAAAGAAGGGAAAAGAGGATAAAAGATCGGATTGAAAGATTTCCGCCGTACGTACCCGCCGCGTATTTGCAATTTCCAGTTTTCCTCCTCTCTCAGCGGAGGAAAACTGGAGAATCAACTTTACCGCCGATGAGAGCAGCGGTAAAGCTGCAGCTGCCAGATTTCCTCCACTCAGAGCGGAGGAAAACTGGAAAATCAACTTTACCGCCGATGGGAGCAGCGGTAAAGCTGCAACTGCCAGATTTCCTCCTCTCAGATCGGAGGAAAACTGGAAAATCCAATTTACCGCCGATGAGAGCAGCGGTAAAGCTGCAATTTCCCGTTTTCCTCCTCCCAGCGTGTAGGAAATCTGGAAAGTGCGAGTTTACCGCCCTCGTAGGCTACGGCAAAGCTGTGTGAGTGTCCACATAAAATCACAAGACCTTTCCATTTCCGTTTAACATAAAATAAAATGGAAGAATCAATAGTTCCGTTTTTTCTTGTAGCCCATAGCTAGTGAACTCCCATATGATATGAATGGAGAGAAAAAAATCATACAAGCCGGCTTTGGCCGTTGACGCATGTTGAATTGAGTTTCTAGGTTTTTGAATATATATACTGCCCAGGAAATAAAAGTAGAAATATCCAAACGGCCATCAAATTGCATCCCCAGAGTCTAACAGTAAAATCCGAGATATCACTCTATTAAAGCGATTTGCTCATGTCTACAACTCCATCCTTAAATCTTTCATCACTCGTACTCTTTAACGACCATCTGTGTGATTCACTTGATAATAAATTCTTAAGTATTCAATTCCATGAAACAGAGGGGCCCTTAAGAGAGCACTTGTATGAAAGAAATTTTAAAAGCATCGAGTGTTATCACGTTTCTAATCTAAAGCAATGACACGAAAGCCTTTGTAATCCTGTAATCAACATCCAAACTTTATTTATTTATTTATTTTTTTTTGACATGCTTAGATTTGGAAACTTCCTGGACCTAACCAACAAGCCGTAGGACTGTTGGAACCTGTCATGTCAAGCTCGATAACTACTTAGGACCGCAGCAAAACACCCCATAGTCGTTCACATGCACAGAAAAGCTGTGATGTATGGACTACTAGATATTGTTTGCGAGTATAGAATTTTTTTTTTCTTGTTGTCCTGTTGAAATGAAGATTTTGCTGGTTTCACTTATATTCTCAACCGTAGTTACTGGGATCTCTGGGTTTTTAAGGAAACAAATTTTGGTAAGCTTACTCTGCTTGCTAAGTAAAGTGAAGGGCTAATACGAGAGACATTAAAGGGAGATGGCGAAATAAAAAAAAATATTAGGTTTCGATCTCCATCTCTTCCATCAAAAAAGGTAAAAAAGACGTACACTCTCTCATGCCGGTGAATGATAAAAAAGAGTAGGGGTGTTCATTGACGAGGCAGTGCCATTCCGATCCAGGAATGTCCAGCAGCCACTTCTAAACTAGAAGCCTATCCCTGGCCCAAGCATGAGTCGGGCCTGAAGTTGTTGGCCCGAACGCAGGCCGCATGGGAATCATGAAGCCCGAGCCCCAACCTATGTCAGACCAATAGAACAGAAAAATGAGTTTCTTGCCATGTCCGAGGACAGCTCAGCTGCTCTGGTCATATCACCTCCTGTGAGAGGTCATGGTTTCGAGCCTTCGCATTACTGCTCCCTCCCTCCCTCATAAATATATATATATATATATATATTTGTGTGTATACGTAGGTGTATAGACAAATTTGGGCCCGGAGTGGATCCCGGCTCTCAACCGATAAGCGCAAATAGAAAACAAAGACCATCAGCTCGGCCCATCAATTAAAAACAAAACCCCATGCCCAGAGCCCAATCCATGAGCTCCCTAACAAAAAAAAAAAAAGAAGAAAAAGAAAACTACTATTCCTTTTAAGAGGAAAAATAAAAATGCTACTCTCTCACGTTTTTAATTCTACTACACCCTTAGTTTTATTCTCTCTTTAATTGATCTTTTACTTCACTTTTCCGGTAAAGTAAATCTATGATTTATTTTGTGTTTATTGCGATTTGATATTATCTCACCCAATTGTTATTCGCACCTGTCCATCCTTCATTTTGTGGAAGTGAGCCCCGCCCCATGACCCAACAACAAGCAAAAGAAGGGAAAAGAGGATAAAAGATCGGATTGAAAGATTTCCGCCGTACGTACCCGCCGCGTATTTGCAATTTCCAGTTTTCCTCCTCTCTCAGCGGAGGAAAGCTGGAGAATCAACTTTACCGCCGATGAGAGCAGCGGTAAAGCTGCAGCTGCCAGATTTCCTCCACTCAGAGCGGAGGAAAACTGGAAAATCAACTTTACCGCCGATGGGAGCAGCGGTAAAGCTGCAACTGCCAGATTTCCTCCTCTCAGATCGGAGGAAAACTGGAAAATCCAATTTACCGCCGATGAGAGCAGAGGTAAAGCTGCAATTTCCCGTTTTCCTCCTCCCAGCGTGTAGGAAATCTGGAAAGTGCGAGTTTACCGCCCTCGTAGGCTACGGCAAAGCTGTGTGAGTGTCCACATAAAATCACAAGACCTTTCCATTTCCGTTTAACATAAAATAAAATGGAAGAATCAATAGTTCCGTTTTTTCTTGTAGCCCATAGCTAGTGAACTCCCATATGATATGAATGGAGAGAAAAAAATCACACAAGCCGGCTTTTGCCGTTGATGCATGTTGAATTGAGTTTCTAGGTTTTTGAATATATATACTGCCCAGGAAATAAAAGTAGAAATATCCAAACGGCCATCAAATAGCATCCCCAGAGTCTAACAATAAAATCCGAGATATCACTCTATTAAAGCGATTTGCTCATGTCTACAACTCCATCCTTAAATCTTTCATCACTCGTACTCTTTAACGACCATCTGTGTGATTCACTTGATAATAAATTCTTAAGTATTCAATTCCATGAAACAGAGGGGCCCTTAAGAGAGCACTTGTATGAAAGAAATTTTAAAAGCATCGAGTGTTATCACGTTTCTAATCTAAAGCAATGACACGAAAGCCTTTGTAATCCTGTAATCAACATCCAAACTTTATTTATTTATTTATTTTTTTTTGACATGCTTAGATTTGGAAACTTCCTGGACCTAACCAACAAGCCGTAGGACTGTTGGAACCTGTCATGTCAAGCTCGATAACTACTTAGGACCGCAGCAAAACACCCCATAGTCGTTCACATGCACAGAAAAGCTGTGATGTATGGACTACTAGATATTGTTTGCGAGTATAGAATTTTTTTTTTCTTGTTGTCCTGTTGAAATGAAGATTTTGCTGGTTTCACTTATATTCTCAACCGTAGTTACTGGGATCTCTGGGTTTTTAAGGAAACAAATTTTGGTAAGCTTACTCTGCTTGCTAAGTAAAGTGAAGGGCTAATACGAGAGACATTAAAGGGAGATGGCGAAATAAAAAAAAATATTAGGTTTCGATCTCCATCTCTTCCATCAAAAAAGGTAAAAAAGACGTACACTCTCTCATGCCGGTGAATGATAAAAAAGAGTAGGGGTGTTCATTGACGAGGCAGTGCCATTCCGATCCAGGAATGTCCAGCAGCCACTTCTAAACTAGAAGCCTATCCCTGGCCCAAGCATGAGTCGGGCCTGAAGTTGTTGGCCCGAACGCAGGCCGCATGGGAATCATGAAGCCCGAGCCCCAACCTATGTCAGACCAATAGAACAGAAAAATGAGTTTCTTGCCATGTCCGAGGACAGCTCAGCTGCTCTGGTCATATCACCTCCTGTGAGAGGTCATGGTTTCGAGCCTTCGCATTACTGCTCCCTCCCTCCCTCATAAATATATATATATATATATTTGTGTGTATACGTAGGTGTATAGACAAATTTGGGCCCGGAGTGGATCCCGGCTCTCAACCGATAAGCGCAAATAGAAAACAAAGACCATCAGCTCGGCCCATCAATTAAAAACAAAACCCCATGCCCAGAGCCCAATCCATGAGCTCCCTAACAAAAAAAAAAAAAGAAGAAAAAGAAAACTACTATTCCTTTTAAGAGGAAAAATAAAAATGCTACTCTCTCACGTTTTTAATTCTACTACACCCTTAGTTTTATTCTCTCTTTAATTGATCTTTTACTTCACTTTTCCGGTAAAGTAAATCTATGATTTATTTTGTGTTTATTGCGATTTGATATTATCTCACCCAATTGTTATTCGCACCTGTCCATCCTTCATTTTGTGGAAGTGAGCCCCGCCCCATGACCCAACAACAAGCAAAAGAAGGGAAAAGAGGATAAAAGATCGGATTGAAAGATTTCCGCCGTACGTACCCGCCGCGTATTTGCAATTTCCAGTTTTCCTCCTCTCTCAGCGGAGGAAAGCTGGAGAATCAACTTTACCGCCGATGAGAGCAGCGGTAAAGCTGCAGCTGCCAGATTTCCTCCACTCAGAGCGGAGGAAAACTGGAAAATCAACTTTACCGCCGATGGGAGCAGCGGTAAAGCTGCAACTGCCAGATTTCCTCCTCTCAGATCGGAGGAAAACTGGAAAATCCAATTTACCGCCGATGAGAGCAGAGGTAAAGCTGCAATTTCCCGTTTTCCTCCTCCCAGCGTGTAGGAAATCTGGAAAGTGCGAGTTTACCGCCCTCGTAGGCTACGGCAAAGCTGTGTGAGTGTCCACATAAAATCACAAGACCTTTCCATTTCCGTTTAACATAAAATAAAATGGAAGAATCAATAGTTCCGTTTTTTCTTGTAGCCCATAGCTAGTGAACTCCCATATGATATGAATGGAGAGAAAAAAATCACACAAGCCGGCTTTTGCCGTTGATGCATGTTGAATTGAGTTTCTAGGTTTTTGAATATATATACTGCCCAGGAAATAAAAGTAGAAATATCCAAACGGCCATCAAATAGCATCCCCAGAGTCTAACAATAAAATCCGAGATATCACTCTATTAAAGCGATTTGCTCATGTCTACAACTCCATCCTTAAATCTTTCATCACTCGTACTCTTTAACGACCATCTGTGTGATTCACTTGATAATAAATTCTTAAGTATTCAATTCCATGAAACAGAGGGGCCCTTAAGAGAGCACTTGTATGAAAGAAATTTTAAAAGCATCGAGTGTTATCACGTTTCTAATCTAAAGCAATGACACGAAAGCCTTTGTAATCCTGTAATCAACATCCAAACTTTATTTATTTATTTTTTTTTTTTTGACATGCTTAGATTTGGAAACTTCCTGGACCTAACCAACAAGCCGTAGGACTGTTGGAACCTGTCATGTCAAGCTCGATAACTACTTAGGACCGCAGCAAAACACCCCATAGTCGTTCACATGCACAGAAAAGCTGTGATGTATGGACTACTAGATATTGTTTGCGAGTATAGAATTTTTTTTTTCTTGTTGTCCTGTTGAAATGAAGATTTTGCTGGTTTCACTTATATTCTCAACCGTAGTTACTGGGATCTCTGGGTTTTTAAGGAAACAAATTTTGGTAAGCTTACTCTGCTTGCTAAGTAAAGTGAAGGGCTAATACGAGAGACATTAAAGGGAGATGGCGAAATAAAAAAAAATATTAGGTTTCGATCTCCATCTCTTCCATCAAAAAAGGTAAAAAAGACGTACACTCTCTCATGCCGGTGAATGATAAAAAAGAGTAGGGGTGTTCATTGACGAGGCAGTGCCATTCCGATCCAGGAATGTCCAGCAGCCACTTCTAAACTAGAAGCCTATCCCTGGCCCAAGCATGAGTCGGGCCTGAAGTTGTTGGCCCGAACGCAGGCCGCATGGGAATCATGAAGCCCGAGCCCCAACCTATGTCAGACCTATAGAACAGAAAAATGAGTTTCTTGCCATGTCCGAGGACAGCTCAGCTGCTCTGGTCATATCACCTCCTGTGAGAGGTCATGGTTTCGAGCCTTCGCATTACTGCTCCCTCCCTCCCTCATAAATATATATATATATATTTGTGTGTATATGTAGGTGTATAGACAAATTTGGGCCCGGAGTGGATCCCGGCTCTCAACCGATAAGCGCAAATAGAAAACAAACACCATCAGCTCGGCCCATCAATTAAAAACAAAACCCCATGCCCAGAGCCCAATCCATGAGCTCCCTTACAAAAAAAAAAAAAAGAAGAAAAAGAAAACTACTATTCCTTTTAAGAGGAAAAATAAAAATGCTACCCTCTCACGTTTTTAATTCTACTACACCCTTAGTTTTGTTCTCTCTTTAATTGATCTTTTACTTCACTTTTCCGGTAAAGTAAATCTATGATTTATTTTGTGTTTATTGCGATTTGATATTATCTCACCCAATTGTTATTCACACCTGTCCATCCTTCATTTTGTGGAAGTGAGCCCCGCCCCATGACCCAACAACAAGCAAAAGAAGGGAAAAGAGGATAAAAGATCGGATTGAAAGATTTCCGCCGTACGTACCCGCCGCGTATTTGCAATTTCCAGTTTTCCTCCTCTCTCAGCGGAGGAAAACTGGAGAATCAACTTTACCGCCGATGAGAGCAGCGGTAAAGCTGCAGCTGCCAGTTTCCTCCACTCCGAGCGGAGGAAAACTGGAAAATCAACTTTACCGCCGATGGGAGCCGCGGTAAAGCTGCAACTGCCAGATTTCCTCCTCTCAAATCGGAGGAAAACTGGAAAATCCAATTTACCGCCGATGAGAGCAGCGGTAAAGCTGCAATTTCCCGTTTTCCTCCTCCCAGCGTGTAGGAAATCTGGAAAGTGCGAGTTTACCACCCTCGTAGGCTACGGCAAAGCTGTGTGAGTGTCCACATAAAATCACAAGACCTTTCCATTTCCGTTTAACATAAAATAAAATGGAAGAATCAATAGTTCTGTTTTTTCTTGTAGCCCATAGCTAGTGAACTCCCATATGATATGAATGGAGAGAAAAAAATCACACAAGCCGGCTTTGGCCGTTGACGCATGTTGAATTGAGTTTCTAGGTTTTTGAATATATATACTGCCCAGGAAATAAAAGTAGAAATATCCAAACGGCCATCAAATAGCATCCCCAGAGTCTAACAGTAAAATCCGAGATATCACTCTATTAAAGCGATTTGCTCATGTCTACAACTCCATCCTTAAATCTTTCATCACTCGTACTCTTTAACGACCATCTGTGTGATTCACTTGATAATAAATTCTTAAGTATTCAATTCCATGAAACAGAGGGGCCCTTAAGAGAGCACTTGTATGAAAGAAATTTTAAAAGCATCGAGTGTTATCACGTTTCTAATCTAAAGCAATGACACGAAAGCCTTTGTAATCCTGTAATCAACATCCAAACTTTATTTATTTATTTATTTTTTTTTGACATGCTTAGATTTGGAAACTTCCTGGACCTAACCAACAAGCCGTAGGACTGTTGGAACCTGTCATGTCAAGCTCGATAACTACTTAGGACCGCAGCAAAACACCCCATAGTCGTTCACATGCACAGAAAAGCTGTGATGTATGGACTACTAGATATTGTTTGCGAGTATAGAATTTTTTTTTTCTTGTTGTCCTGTTGAAATGAAGATTTTGCTGGTTTCACTTATATTCTCAACCGTAGTTACTGGGATCTCTGGGTTTTTAAGGAAACAAATTTTGGTAAGCTTACTCTGCTTGCTAAGTAAAGTGAAGGGCTAATACGAGAGACATTAAAGGGAGATGGCGAAATAAAAAAAAATATTAGGTTTCGAGTTCCATCTCTTCCATCAAAAAAGGTAAAAAAGACGTACACTCTCTCATGCCGGTGAATGATAAAAAAGAGTAGGGGTGTTCATTGACGAGGCAGTGCCATTCCGATCCAGGAATGTCCAGCAGCCACTTCTAAACTAGAAGCCTATCCCTGGCCCAAGCATGAGTCGGGCCTGAAGTTGTTGGCCCGAACGCAGGCCGCATGGGAATCATGAAGCCCGAGCCCCAACCTATGTCAGACCTATAGAACAGAAAAATGAGTTTCTTGCCATGTCCGAGGACAGCTCAGCTGCTCTGGTCATATCACCTCCTGTGAGAGGTCATGGTTTCGAGCCTTCGCATTACTGCTCCCTCCCTCCCTCATATATATATATATATATATTTGTGTGTATACGTAGGTGTATAGACAAATTTGGGCCCGGAGTGGATCCCGGCTCTCAACCGATAAGCGCAAATAGAAAACAAATACCATCAGCTCGGCCCATCAATTAAAGACAAAACCACATGCCCAGAGCCCAATCCATGAGCTCCCTTACAAAAAAAAAAAAAGAAGAAAAAGAAAACTACTATTCCTTTTAAGAGGAAAAATAAAAATGCTACTCTCTCACGTTTTTAATTCTACTACACCCTTAGTTTTGTTCTCTCTTTAATTGATCTTTTACTTCACTTTTCCGGTAAAGTAAATCTATGATTTATTTTGTGTTTATTGCGATTTGATATTATCTCACCCAATTGTTATTCGCACCTGTCCATCCTTCATTTTGTGGAAGTGAGCCCCGCCCCATGACCCAACAACAAGCAAAAGAAGGGAAAAGAGGATAAAAGATCGGATTGAAAGATTTCCGCCGTACGTACCCGCCGCGTATTTGCAATTTCCAGTTTTCCTCCTCTCTCAGCGGAGGAAAACTGGAGAATCAACTTTACCGCCGATGAGAGCAGCGGTAAAGCTGCAGCTGCCAGATTTCCTCCACTCAGAGCGGGGGAAAACTGGAAAATCAACTTTACCGCCGATGGGAGCCGCGGTAAAGCTGCAACTGCCAGATTTCCTCCTCTCAGATCAAAGGAAAACTGGAAAATCCAATTTACCGCCGATGAGAGCAGCGGTAAAGCTGCAATTTCCCGTTTTCCTCCTCCCAGCGTGTAGGAAATCTGGAAAGTGCGAGTTTACCGCCCTCGTAGGCTACGGCAAAGCTGTGTGAGTGTCCACATAAAATCACAAGACCTTTCCATTTCCGTTTAACATAAAATAAAATGGAAGAATCAATAGTTCCGTTTTTTCTTGTAGCCCATAGCTAGTGAACTCCCATATGATATGAATGGAGAGAAAAAAATCACACAAGCCGGCTTTGGCCGTTGACGCATGTTGAATTGAGTTTCTAGGTTTTTGAATATATATACTGCCCAGGAAATAAAAGTAGAAATATCCAAACGACCATCAAATAGCATCCCCAGAGTCTAACAATAAAATCCGAGATATCACTCTATTAAAGCGATTTGCTCATGTCTACAACTCCATCCTTAAATCTTTCATCACTCGTACTCTTTAACGACCATCTGTGTGATTCACTTGATAATAAATTCTTAAGTATTCAATTCCATGAAAAAGAGGGGCCCTTAAGAGAGCACTTGTATGAAAGAAATTTTAAAAGCATCGAGTGTTATCACGTTTCTAATCTAAAGCAATGACACGAAAGCCTTTGTAATCCTGTAATCAACATCCAAACTTTATTTAATTTTTTTTTTTTTTTGACATGCTTAGATTTGGAAACTTCCTGGACCTAACCAACAAGCCGTAGGACTGTTGGAACCTGTCATGTCAAGCTCGATAACTACTTAGGACCGCAGCAAAACACCCCATAGTCGTTCACATGCACAGAAAAGCTGTGATGTATGGACTACTATATATTGTTTGCGAGTATAGAATTTTTTTTTTCTTGTTGTCCTGTTGAAATGAAGATTTTGCTGGTTTCACTTATATTCTCAACCGTAGTTACTGGGATCTCTGGGTTTTTAAGGAAACAAATTTTGGTAAGCTTACTCTGCTTGCTAAGTAAAGTGAAGGGCTAATACGAGAGACATTAAAGGGAGATGGCGAAATAAAAAAAAATATTAGGTTTCGATCTCCATCTCTTCCATCAAAAAAGGTAAAAAAGACGTACACTCTCTCATGCCGGTGAATGATAAAAAAGAGTAGGGGTGTTCATTGACGAGGCAGTGCCATTCCGATCCAGGAATGTCCAGCAGCCACTTCTAAACTAGAAGCCTATCCCTGGCCCAAGCATGAGTCGGGCCTGAAGTTGTTGGCCCGAACTCAGGCCGCATGGGAATCATGAAGCCCGAGCCCCAACCTATGTCAGACCAATAGAACAGAAAAATGAGTTTCTTGCCATGTCCGAGGACAGCTCAGCTGCTCTGGTCATATCACCTCCTGTGAGAGGTCATGGTTTCGAGCCTTCGCATTACTGCTCCCTCCCTCCCTCATAAATATATATATATATATATATTTGTGTGTATACGTAGGTGTATAGACAAATTTGGGCCCGGAGTGGATCCCGGCTCTCAACCGATAAGCGCAAATAGAAAACAAAGACCATCAGCTCGGCCCATCAATTAAAAACAAAACCCCATGCCCAGAGCCCAATCCATGAGCTCCCTAACAAAAAAAAAAAAAGAAGAAAAAGAAAACTACTATTCCTTTTAAGAGGAAAAATAAAAATGCTACTCTCTCACGTTTTTAATTCTACTACACCCTTAGTTTTGTTCTCTCTTTAATTGATCTTTTACTTCACTTTTCCGGTAAAGTAAATCTATGATTTATTTTGTGTTTATTGCGATTTGATATTATCTCACCCAATTGTTATTCGCACCTGTCCATCCTTCATTTTGTGGAAGTGAGCCCCGCCCCATGACCCAACAACAAGCAAAAGAAGGGAAAAGAGGATAAAAGATCGGATTGAAAGATTTCCGCCGTACGTACCCGCCGCGTATTTGCAATTTCCAGTTTTCCTCCTCTCTCAGCGGAGGAAAGCTGGAGAATCAACTTTACCGCCGATGAGAGCAGCGGTAAAGCTGCAGCTGCCAGATTTCCTCCACTCAGAGCGGAGGAAAACTGGAAAATCAACTTTACCGCCGATGGGAGCAGCGGTAAAGCTGCAACTGCCAGATTTCCTCCTCTCAGATCGGAGGAAAACTGGAAAATCCAATTTACCGCCGATGAGAGCAGAGGTAAAGCTGCAATTTCCCGTTTTCCTCCTCCCAGCGTGTAGGAAATCTGGAAAGTGCGAGTTTACCGCCCTCGTAGGCTACGGCAAAGCTGTGTGAGTGTCCACATAAAATCACAAGACCTTTCCATTTCCGTTTAACATAAAATAAAATGGAAGAATCAATAGTTCCGTTTTTTCTTGTAGCCCATAGCTAGTGAACTCCCATATGATATGAATGGAGAGAAAAAAATCACACAAGCCGGCTTTTGCCGTTGATGCATGTTGAATTGAGTTTCTAGGTTTTTGAATATATATACTGCCCAGGAAATAAAAGTAGAAATATCCAAACGGCCATCAAATAGCATCCCCAGAGTCTAACAATAAAATCCGAGATATCACTCTATTAAAGCGATTTGCTCATGTCTACAACTCCATCCTTAAATCTTTCATCACTCGTACTCTTTAACGACCATCTGTGTGATTCACTTGATAATAAATTCTTAAGTATTCAATTCCATGAAACAGAGGGGCCCTTAAGAGAGCACTTGTATGAAAGAAATTTTAAAAGCATCGAGTGTTATCACGTTTCTAATCTAAAGCAATGACACGAAAGCCTTTGTAATCCTGTAATCAACATCCAAACTTTATTTATTTATTTTTTTTTTTTTGACATGCTTAGATTTGGAAACTTCCTGGACCTAACCAACAAGCCGTAGGACTGTTGGAACCTGTCATGTCAAGCTCGATAACTACTTAGGACCGCAGCAAAACACCCCATAGTCGTTCACATGCACAGAAAAGCTGTGATGTATGGACTACTAGATATTGTTTGCGAGTATAGAATTTTTTTTTTCTTGTTGTCCTGTTGAAATGAAGATTTTGCTGGTTTCACTTATATTCTCAACCGTAGTTACTGGGATCTCTGGGTTTTTAAGGAAACAAATTTTGGTAAGCTTACTCTGCTTGCTAAGTAAAGTGAAGGGCTAATACGAGAGACATTAAAGGGAGATGGCGAAATAAAAAAAAATATTAGGTTTCGATCTCCATCTCTTCCATCAAAAAAGGTAAAAAAGACGTACACTCTCTCATGCCGGTGAATGATAAAAAAGAGTAGGGGTGTTCATTGACGAGGCAGTGCCATTCCGATCCAGGAATGTCCAGCAGCCACTTCTAAACTAGAAGCCTATCCCTGGCCCAAGCATGAGTCGGGCCTGAAGTTGTTGGCCCGAACGCAGGCCGCATGGGAATCATGAAGCCCGAGCCCCAACCTATGTCAGACCTATAGAACAGAAAAATGAGTTTCTTGCCATGTCCGAGGAAAGCTCAGCTGCTCTGGTCATATCACCTCCTGTGAGAGGTCATGGTTTCGAGCCTTCGCATTACTGCTCCCTCCCTCCCTCATAAATATATATATATATATTTGTGTGTATATGTAGGTGTATAGACAAATTTGGGCCCGGAGTGGATCCCGGCTCTCAACCGATAAGCGCAAATAGAAAACAAACACCATCAGCTCGGCCCATCAATTAAAAACAAAACCCCATGCCCAGAGCCCAATCCATGAGCTCCCTTACAAAAAAAAAAAAAAGAAGAAAAAGAAAACTACTATTCCTTTTAAGAGGAAAAATAAAAATGCTACCCTCTCACGTTTTTAATTCTACTACACCCTTAGTTTTGTTCTCTCTTTAATTGATCTTTTACTTCACTTTTCCGGTAAAGTAAATCTATGATTTATTTTGTGTTTATTGCGATTTGATATTATCTCACCCAATTGTTATTCACACCTGTCCATCCTTCATTTTGTGGAAGTGAGCCCCGCCCCATGACCCAACAACAAGCAAAAGAAGGGAAAAGAGGATAAAAGATCGGATTGAAAGATTTCCGCCGTACGTACCCGCCGCGTATTTGCAATTTCCAGTTTTCCTCCTCTCTCAGCGGAGGAAAACTGGAGAATCAACTTTACCGCCGATGAGAGCAGCGGTAAAGCTGCAGCTGCCAGTTTCCTCCACTCCGAGCGGAGGAAAACTGGAAAATCAACTTTACCGCCGATGGGAGCAGCGGTAAAGCTGCAACTGCCAGATTTCCTCCTCTCAAATCGGAGGAAAACTGGAAAATCCAATTTACCGCCGATGAGAGCAGCGGTAAAGCTGCAATTTCCCGTTTTCCTCCTCCCAGCGTGTAGGAAATCTGGAAAGTGCGAGTTTACCGCCCTCGTAGGCTACGGCAAAGCTGTGTGAGTGTCCACATAAAATCACAAGACCTTTCCATTTCCGTTTAACATAAAATAAAATGGAAGAATCAATAGTTCTGTTTTTTCTTGTAGCCCATAGCTAGTGAACTCCCATATGATATGAATGGAGAGAAAAAAATCACACAAGCCGGCTTTGGCCGTTGACGCATGTTGAATTGAGTTTCTAGGTTTTTGAATATATATACTGCCCAGGAAATAAAAGTAGAAATATCCAAACGGCCATCAAATAGCATCCCCAGAGTCGAACAGTAAAATCCGAGATATCACTCTATTAAAGCGATTTGCTCATGTCTACAACTCCATCCTTAAATCTTTCATCACTCGTACTCTTTAACGACCATCTGTGTGATTCACTTGATAATAAATTCTTAAGTATTCAATTCCATGAAACAGAAGGGCCCTTAAGAGAGCACTTGTATGAAAGAAATTTTAAAAGCATCGAGTGTTATCACGTTTCTAATCTAAAGCAATGACACGAAAGCCTTTGTAATCCTGTAATCAACATCCAAACTTTATTTATTTATTTATTTTTTTTTGACATGCTTAGATTTGGAAACTTCCTGGACCTAACCAACAAGCCGTAGGACTGTTGGAACCTGTCATGTCAAGCTCGATAACTACTTAGGACCGCAGCAAAACACCCCATAGTCGTTCACATGCACAGAAAAGCTGTGATGTATGGACTACTAGATATTGTTTGCGAGTATAGAATTTTTTTTTTCTTGTTGTCCTGTTGAAATGAAGATTTTGCTGGTTTCACTTATATTCTCAACCGTAGTTACTGGGATCTCTGGGTTTTTAAGGAAACAAATTTTGGTAAGCTTACTCTGCTTGCTAAGTAAAGTGAAGGGCTAATACGAGAGACATTAAAGGGAGATGGCGAAATAAAAAAAAATATTAGGTTTCGAGTTCCATCTCTTCCATCAAAAAAGGTAAAAAAGACGTACACTCTCTCATGCCGGTGAATGATAAAAAAGAGTAGGGGTGTTCATTGACGAGGCAGTGCCATTCCGATCCAGGAATGTCCAGCAGCCACTTCTAAACTAGAAGCCTATCCCTGGCCCAAGCATGAGTCGGGCCTGAAGTTGTTGGCCCGAACGCAGGCCGCATGGGAATCATGAAGCCCGAGCCCCAACCTATGTCAGACCTATAGAACAGAAAAATGAGTTTCTTGCCATGTCCGAGGACAGCTCAGCTGCTCTGGTCATATCACCTCCTGTGAGAGGTCATGGTTTCGAGCCTTCGCATTACTGCTCCCTCCCTCCCTCATATATATATATATATATATTTGTGTGTATACGTAGGTGTATAGACAAATTTGGGCCCGGAGTGGATCCCGGCTCTCAACCGATAAGCGCAAATAGAAAACAAATACCATCAGCTCGGCCCATCAATTAAAGACAAAACCACATGCCCAGAGCCCAATCCATGAGCTCCCTTACAAAAAAAAAAAAAGAAGAAAAAGAAAACTACTATTCCTTTTAAGAGGAAAAATAAAAATGCTACTCTCTCACGTTTTTAATTCTACTACACCCTTAGTTTTGTTCTCTCTTTAATTGATCTTTTACTTCACTTTTCCGGTAAAGTAAATCTATGATTTATTTTGTGTTTATTGCGATTTGATATTATCTCACCCAATTGTTATTCGCACCTGTCCATCCTTCATTTTGTGGAAGTGAGCCCCGCCCCATGACCCAACAACAAGCAAAAGAAGGGAAAAGAGGATAAAAGATCGGATTGAAAGATTTCCGCCGTACGTACCCGCCGCGTATTTGCAATTTCCAGTTTTCCTCCTCTCTCAGCGGAGGAAAGCTGGAGAATCAACTTTACCGCCGATGAGAGCAGCGGTAAAGCTGCAGCTGCCAGATTTCCTCCACTCAGAGCGGAGGAAAACTGGAAAATCAACTTTACCGCCGATGGGAGCAGCGGTAAAGCTGCAACTGCCAGATTTCCTCCTCTCAGATCGGAGGAAAACTGGAAAATCCAATTTACCGCCGATGAGAGCAGAGGTAAAGCTGCAATTTCCCGTTTTCCTCCTCCCAGCGTGTAGGAAATCTGGAAAGTGCGAGTTTACCGCCCTCGTAGGCTACGGCAAAGCTGTGTGAGTGTCCACATAAAATCACAAGACCTTTCCATTTCCGTTTAACATAAAATAAAATGGAAGAATCAATAGTTCCGTTTTTTCTTGTAGCCCATAGCTAGTGAACTCCCATATGATATGAATGGAGAGAAAAAAATCACACAAGCCGGCTTTTGCCGTTGATGCATGTTGAATTGAGTTTCTAGGTTTTTGAATATATATACTGCCCAGGAAATAAAAGTAGAAATATCCAAACGGCCATCAAATAGCATCCCCAGAGTCTAACAATAAAATCCGAGATATCACTCTATTAAAGCGATTTGCTCATGTCTACAACTCCATCCTTAAATCTTTCATCACTCGTACTCTTTAACGACCATCTGTGTGATTCACTTGATAATAAATTCTTAAGTATTCAATTCCATGAAACAGAGGGGCCCTTAAGAGAGCACTTGTATGAAAGAAATTTTAAAAGCATCGAGTGTTATCACGTTTCTAATCTAAAGCAATGACACGAAAGCCTTTGTAATCCTGTAATCAACATCCAAACTTTATTTATTTATTTTTTTTTTTTTGACATGCTTAGATTTGGAAACTTCCTGGACCTAACCAACAAGCCGTAGGACTGTTGGAACCTGTCATGTCAAGCTCGATAACTACTTAGGACCGCAGCAAAACACCCCATAGTCGTTCACATGCACAGAAAAGCTGTGATGTATGGACTACTAGATATTGTTTGCGAGTATAGAATTTTTTTTTTCTTGTTGTCCTGTTGAAATGAAGATTTTGCTGGTTTCACTTATATTCTCAACCGTAGTTACTGGGATCTCTGGGTTTTTAAGGAAACAAATTTTGGTAAGCTTACTCTGCTTGCTAAGTAAAGTGAAGGGCTAATACGAGAGACATTAAAGGGAGATGGCGAAATAAAAAAAAATATTAGGTTTCGATCTCCATCTCTTCCATCAAAAAAGGTAAAAAAGACGTACACTCTCTCATGCCGGTGAATGATAAAAAAGAGTAGGGGTGTTCATTGACGAGGCAGTGCCATTCCGATCCAGGAATGTCCAGCAGCCACTTCTAAACTAGAAGCCTATCCCTGGCCCAAGCATGAGTCGGGCCTGAAGTTGTTGGCCCGAACGCAGGCCGCATGGGAATCATGAAGCCCGAGCCCCAACCTATGTCAGACCTATAGAACAGAAAAATGAGTTTCTTGCCATGTCCGAGGAAAGCTCAGCTGCTCTGGTCATATCACCTCCTGTGAGAGGTCATGGTTTCGAGCCTTCGCATTACTGCTCCCTCCCTCCCTCATAAATATATATATATATATTTGTGTGTATATGTAGGTGTATAGACAAATTTGGGCCCGGAGTGGATCCCGGCTCTCAACCGATAAGCGCAAATAGAAAACAAACACCATCAGCTCGGCCCATCAATTAAAAACAAAACCCCATGCCCAGAGCCCAATCCATGAGCTCCCTTACAAAAAAAAAAAAAGAAGAAAAAGAAAACTACTATTCCTTTTAAGAGGAAAAATAAAAATGCTACTCTCTCACGTTTTTAATTCTACTACACCCTTAGTTTTGTTCTCTCTTTAATTGATCTTTTACTTCACTTTTCCGGTAAAGTAAATCTATGATTTATTTTGTGTTTATTGCGATTTGATATTATCTCACCCAATTGTTATTCACACCTGTCCATCCTTCATTTTGTGGAAGTGAGCCCCGCCCCATGACCCAACAACAAGCAAAAGAAGGGAAAAGAGGATAAAAGATCGGATTGAAAGATTTCCGCCGTACGTACCCGCCGCGTATTTGCAATTTCCAGTTTTCCTCCTCTCTCAGCGGAGGAAAACTGGAGAATCAACTTTACCGCCGATGAGAGCAGCGGTAAAGCTGCAGCTGCCAGTTTCCTCCACTCCGAGCGGAGGAAAACTGGAAAATCAACTTTACCGCCGATGGGAGCAGCGGTAAAGCTGCAACTGCCAGATTTCCTCCTCTCAAATCGGAGGAAAACTGGAAAATCCAATTTACCGCCGATGAGAGCAGCGGTAAAGCTGCAATTTCCCGTTTTCCTCCTCCCAGCGTGTAGGAAATCTGGAAAGTGCGAGTTTACCGCCCTCGTAGGCTACGGCAAAGCTGTGTGAGTGTCCACATAAAATCACAAGACCTTTCCATTTCCGTTTAACATAAAATAAAATGGAAGAATCAATAGTTCTGTTTTTTCTTGTAGCCCATAGCTAGTGAACTCCCATATGATATGAATGGAGAGAAAAAAATCACACAAGCCGGCTTTGGCCGTTGACGCATGTTGAATTGAGTTTCTAGGTTTTTGAATATATATACTGCCCAGGAAATAAAAGTAGAAATATCCAAACGGCCATCAAATAGCATCCCCAGAGTCTAACAGTAAAATCCGAGATATCACTCTATTAAAGCGATTTGCTCATGTCTACAACTCCATCCTTAAATCTTTCATCACTCGTACTCTTTAACGACCATCTGTGTGATTCACTTGATAATAAATTCTTAAGTATTCAATTCCATGAAACAGAGGGGCCCTTAAGAGAGCACTTGTATGAAAGAAATTTTAAAAGCATCGAGTGTTATCACGTTTCTAATCTAAAGCAATGACACGAAAGCCTTTGTAATCCTGTAATCAACATCCAAACTTTATTTATTTATTTATTTTTTTTTGACATGCTTAGATTTGGAAACTTCCTGGACCTAACCAACAAGCCGTAGGACTGTTGGAACCTGTCATGTCAAGCTCGATAACTACTTAGGACCGCAGCAAAACACCCCATAGTCGTTCACATGCACAGAAAAGCTGTGATGTATGGACTACTAGATATTGTTTGCGAGTATAGAATTTTTTTTTTCTTGTTGTCCTGTTGAAATGAAGATTTTGCTGGTTTCACTTATATTCTCAACCGTAGTTACTGGGATCTCTGGGTTTTTAAGGAAACAAATTTTGGTAAGCTTACTCTGCTTGCTAAGTAAAGTGAAGGGCTAATACGAGAGACATTAAAGGGAGATGGCGAAATAAAAAAAAATATTAGGTTTCGAGTTCCATCTCTTCCATCAAAAAAGGTAAAAAAGACGTACACTCTCTCATGCCGGTGAATGATAAAAAAGAGTAGGGGTGTTCATTGACGAGGCAGTGCCATTCCGATCCAGGAATGTCCAGCAGCCACTTCTAAACTAGAAGCCTATCCCTGGCCCAAGCATGAGTCGGGCCTGAAGTTGTTGGCCCGAACGCAGGCCGCATGGGAATCATGAAGCCCGAGCCCCAACCTATGTCAGACCTATAGAACAGAAAAATGAGTTTCTTGCCATGTCCGAGGACAGCTCAGCTGCTCTGGTCATATCACCTCCTGTGAGAGGTCATGGTTTCGAGCCTTCGCATTACTGCTCCCTCCCTCCCTCATATATATATATATATATATATTTGTGTGTATACGTAGGTGTATAGACAAATTTGGGCCCGGAGTGGATCCCGGCTCTCAACCGATAAGCGCAAATAGAAAACAAATACCATCAGCTCGGCCCATCAATTAAAGACAAAACCACATGCCCAGAGCCCAATCCATGAGCTCCCTTACAAAAAAAAAAAAAGAAGAAAAAGAAAACTACTATTCCTTTTAAGAGGAAAAATAAAAATGCTACTCTCTCACGTTTTTAATTCTACTACACCCTTAGTTTTGTTCTCTCTTTAATTGATCTTTTACTTCACTTTTCCGGTAAAGTAAATCTATGATTTATTTTGTGTTTATTGCGATTTGATATTATCTCACCCAATTGTTATTCGCACCTGTCCATCCTTCATTTTGTGGAAGTGAGCCCCGCCCCATGACCCAACAACAAGCAAAAGAAGGGAAAAGAGGATAAAAGATCGGATTGAAAGATTTCCGCCGTACGTACCCGCCGCGTATTTGCAATTTCCAGTTTTCCTCCTCTCTCAGCGAAGGAAAACTGGAGAATCAACTTTTCCGCCGATGAGAGCAGCGGTAAAACTGCAGCTGCCAGATTTCCTCCACTCAGAGCGGGGGAAAACTGGAAAATCAACTTTACCGCCGATGGGAGCCGCGGTAAAGCTGCAACTGCCAGATTTCCTCCTCTCAGATCGAAGGAAAACTGGAAAATCCAATTTACCGCCGATGAGAGCAGCGGTAAAGCTGCAATTTCCCGTTTTCCTCCTCCCAGCGTGTAGGAAATCTGGAAAGTGCGAGTTTACCGCCCTCGTAGGCTACGGCAAAGCTGTGTGAGTGTCCACATAAAATCACAAGACCTTTCCATTTCCGTTTAACATAAAATAAAATGGAAGAATCAATAGTTCCGTTTTTTCTTGTAGCCCATAGCTAGTGAACTCCCATATGATATGAATGGAGAGAAAAAAATCACACAAGCCGGCTTTGGCCGTTGACGCATGTTGAATTGAGTTTCTAGGTTTTTGAATATATATACTGCCCAGGAAATAAAAGTAGAAATATCCAAACGACCATCAAATAGCATCCCCAGAGTCTAACAATAAAATCCGAGATATCACTCTATTAAAGCGATTTGCTCATGTCTACAACTCCATCCTTAAATCTTTCAT
Organism: Persea americana; assembly: GCA_029852735.1. Taxonomy (NCBI): domain Eukaryota; kingdom Viridiplantae; phylum Streptophyta; class Magnoliopsida; order Laurales; family Lauraceae; genus Persea; species Persea americana. The sequence continues at coordinate 4,952,314 of CM056819.1, forward strand.
CACTCGTACTCTTTAACGACCATCTGTGTGATTCACTTGATAATAAATTCTTAAGTATTCAATTCCATGAAACAGAGGGGCCCTTAAGAGAGCACTTGTATGAAAGAAATTTTAAAAGCATCGAGTGTTATCACGTTTCTAATCTAAAGCAATGACACGAAAGCCTTTGTAATCCTGTAATCAACATCCAAACTTTATTTAATTTTTTTTTTTTTTTGACATGCTTAGATTTGGAAACTTCCTGGACCTAACCAACAAGCCGTAGGACTGTTGGAACCTGTCATGTCAAGCTCGATAACTACTTAGGACCGCAGCAAAACACCCCATAGTCGTTCACATGCACAGAAAAGCTGTGATGTATGGACTACTATATATTGTTTGCGAGTATAGAATTTTTTTTTTCTTGTTGTCCTGTTGAAATGAAGATTTTGCTGGTTTCACTTATATTCTCAACCGTAGTTACTGGGATCTCTGGGTTTTTAAGGAAACAAATTTTGGTAAGCTTACTCTGCTTGCTAAGTAAAGTGAAGGGCTAATACGAGAGACATTAAAGGGAGATGGCGAAATAAAAAAAAATATTAGGTTTCGATCTCCATCTCTTCCATCAAAAAAGGTAAAAAAGACGTACACTCTCTCATGCCGGTGAATGATAAAAAAGAGTAGGGGTGTTCATTGACGAGGCAGTGCCATTCCGATCCAGGAATGTCCAGCAGCCACTTCTAAACTAGAAGCCTATCCCTGGCCCAAGCATGAGTCGGGCCTGAAGTTGTTGGCCCGAACGCAGGCCGCATGGGAATCATGAAGCCCGAGCCCCAACCTATGTCAGACCAATAGAACAGAAAAATGAGTTTCTTGCCATGTCCGAGGACAGCTCAGCTGCTCTGGTCATATCACCTCCTGTGAGAGGTCATGGTTTCGAGCCTTCGCATTACTGCTCCCTCCCTCCCTCATAAATATATATATATATATATATTTGTGTGTATACGTAGGTGTATAGACAAATTTGGGCCCGGAGTGGATCCCGGCTCTCAACCGATAAGCGCAAATAGAAAACAAAGACCATCAGCTCGGCCCATCAATTAAAAACAAAACCCCATGCCCAGAGCCCAATCCATGAGCTCCCTAACAAAAAAAAAAAAAGAAGAAAAAGAAAACTACTATTCCTTTTAAGAGGAAAAATAAAAATGCTACTCTCTCACGTTTTTAATTCTACTACACCCTTAGTTTTGTTCTCTCTTTAATTGATCTTTTACTTCACTTTTCCGGTAAAGTAAATCTATGATTTATTTTGTGTTTATTGCGATTTGATATTATCTCACCCAATTGTTATTCGCACCTGTCCATCCTTCATTTTGTGGAAGTGAGCCCCGCCCCATGACCCAACAACAAGCAAAAGAAGGGAAAAGAGGATAAAAGATCGGATTGAAAGATTTCCGCCGTACGTACCCGCCGCGTATTTGCAATTTCCAGTTTTCCTCCTCTCTCAGCGGAGGAAAGCTGGAGAATCTACTTTACCGCCGATGAGAGCAGCGGTAAAGCTGCAGCTGCCAGATTTCCTCCACTCAGAGCGGAGGAAAACTGGAAAATCAACTTTACCGCCGATGGGAGCAGCGGTAAAGCTGCAACTGCCAGATTTCCTCCTCTCAGATCGGAGGAAAACTGGAAAATCCAATTTACCGCCGATGAGAGCAGAGGTAAAGCTGCAATTTCCCGTTTTCCTCCTCCCAGCGTGTAGGAAATCTGGAAAGTGCGAGTTTACCGCCCTCGTAGGCTACGGCAAAGCTGTGTGAGTGTCCACATAAAATCACAAGACCTTTCCATTTCCGTTTAACATAAAATAAAATGGAAGAATCAATAGTTCCGTTTTTTCTTGTAGCCCATAGCTAGTGAACTCCCATATGATATGAATGGAGAGAAAAAAATCACACAAGCCGGCTTTTGCCGTTGATGCATGTTGAATTGAGTTTCTAGGTTTTTGAATATATATACTGCCCAGGAAATAAAAGTAGAAATATCCAAACGGCCATCAAATAGCATCCCCAGAGTCCAACAATAAAATCCGAGATATCACTCTATTAAAGCGATTTGCTCATGTCTACAACTCCATCCTTAAATCTTTCATCACTCGTACTCTTTAACGACCATCTGTGTGATTCACTTGATAATAAATTCTTAAGTATTCAATTCCATGAAACAGAGGGGCCCTTAAGAGAGCACTTGTATGAAAGAAATTTTAAAAGCATCGAGTGTTATCACGTTTCTAATCTAAAGCAATGACACGAAAGCCTTTGTAATCCTGTAATCAACATCCAAACTTTATTTATTTATTTATTTTTTTTTGACATGCTTAGATTTGGAAACTTCCTGGACCTAACCAACAAGCCGTAGGACTGTTGGAACCTGTCATGTCAAGCTCGATAACTACTTAGGACCGCAGCAAAACACCCCATAGTCGTTCACATGCACAGAAAAGCTGTGATGTATGGACTACTAGATATTGTTTGCGAGTATAGAATTTTTTTTTTCTTGTTGTCCTGTTGAAATGAAGATTTTGCTGGTTTCACTTATATTCTCAACCGTAGTTACTGGGATCTCTGGGTTTTTAAGGAAACAAATTTTGGTAAGCTTACTCTGCTTGCTAAGTAAAGTGAAGGGCTAATACGAGAGACATTAAAGGGAGATGGCGAAATAAAAAAAAATATTAGGTTTCGATCTCCATCTCTTCCATCAAAAAAGGTAAAAAAGACGTACACTCTCTCATGCCGGTGAATGATAAAAAAGAGTAGGGGTGTTCATTGACGAGGCAGTGCCATTCCGATCCAGGAATGTCCAGCAGCCACTTCTAAACTAGAAGCCTATCCCTGGCCCAAGCATGAGTCGGGCCTGAAGTTGTTGGCCCGAACGCAGGCCGCATGGGAATCATGAAGCCCGAGCCCCAACCTATGTCAGACCTATAGAACAGAAAAATGAGTTTCTTGCCATGTCCGAGGAAAGCTCAGCTGCTCTGGTCATATCACCTCCTGTGAGAGGTCATGGTTTCGAGCCTTCGCATTACTGCTCCCTCCCTCCCTCATAAATATATATATATATATATATTTGTGTGTATATGTAGGTGTATAGACAAATTTGGGCCCGGAGTGGATCCCGGCTCTCAACCGATAAGCGCAAATAGAAAACAAACACCATCAGCTCGGCCCATCAATTAAAAACAAAACCCCATGCCCAGAGCCCAATCCATGAGCTCCCTTACAAAAAAAAAAAAAAAAGAAGAAAAAGAAAACTACTATTCCTTTTAAGAGGAAAAATAAAAATGCTACCCTCTCACGTTTTTAATTCTACTACACCCTTAGTTTTGTTCTCTCTTTAATTGATCTTTTACTTCACTTTTCCGGTAAAGTAAATCTATGATTTATTTTGTGTTTATTGCGATTTGATATTATCTCACCCAATTGTTATTCACACCTGTCCATCCTTCATTTTGTGGAAGTGAGCCCCGCCCCATGACCCAACAACAAGCAAAAGAAGGGAAAAGAGGATAAAAGATCGGATTGAAAGATTTCCGCCGTACGTACCCGCCGCGTATTTGCAATTTCCAGTTTTCCTCCTCTCTCAGCGGAGGAAAACTTGAGAATCAACTTTACCGCCGATGAGAGCAGCGGTAAAGCTGCAGCTGCCAGTTTCCTCCACTCCGAGCGGAGGAAAACTGGAAAATCAACTTTACCGCCGATGGGAGCAGCGGTAAAGCTGCAACTGCCAGATTTCCTCCTCTCAGATCGGAGGAAAACTGGAAAATCCAATTTACCGCCGATGAGAGCAGCGGTAAAGCTACAATTTCCCGTTTTCCTCCTCCCAGCGTGTAGGAAATCTGGAAAGTGCGAGTTTACCGCCCTCGTAGGCTACGGCAAAGCTGTGTGAGTGTCCACATAAAATCACAAGACCTTTCCATTTCCGTTTAACATAAAATAAAATGGAAGAATCAATAGTTCCGTTTTTTCTTGTAGCCCATAGCTAGTGAACTCCCATATGATATGAATGGAGAGAAAAAAATCACACAAGCCGGCTTTGGCCGTTGACGCATGTTGAATTGAGTTTCTAGGTTTTTGAATATATATACTGCCCAGGAAATAAAAGTAGAAATATCCAAACGGCCATCAAATAGCATCCCCAGAGTCTAACAGTAAAATCCGAGATATCACTCTATTAAAGCGATTTGCTCATGTCTACAACTCCATCCTTAAATCTTTCATCACTCGTACTCTTTAACGACCATCTGTGTGATTCACTTGATAATAAATTCTTAAGTATTCAATTCCATGAAACAGAGGGGCCCTTAAGAGAGCACTTGTATGAAAGAAATTTTAGAAGCATCGAGTGTTATCACGTTTCTAATCTAAAGCAATGACACGAAAGCCTTTGTAATCCTGTAATCAACATCCAAACTTTATTTATTTATTTATTTTTTTTTTGACATGCTTAGATTTGGAAACTTCCTGGACGTAACCAACAAGCCGTAGGACTGTTGGAACCTGTCATGTCAAGCTCGATAACTACTTAGGACCGCAGCAAAACACCCCATAGTCGTTCACATGCACAGAAAAGCTGTGATGTATGGACTACTAGATATTGTTTGCGAGTATAGAATTTTTTTTTTCTTGTTGTCCTGTTGAAATGAAGATTTTGCTGGTTTCACTTATATTCTCAACCGTAGTTACTGGGATCTCTGGGTTTTTAAGGAAACAAATTTTGGTAAGCTTACTCTGCTTGCTAAGTAAAGTGAAGGGCTAATACGAGAGACATTAAAGGGAGATGGCGAAATAAAAAAAAATATTAGGTTTCGATCTCCATCTCTTCCATCAAAAAAGGTAAAAAAGACGTACACTCTCTCATGCCGGTGAATGATAAAAAAGAGTAGGGGTGTTCATTGACGAGGCAGTGCCATTCCGATCCAGGAATGTCCAGCAGCCACTTCTAAACTAGAAGCCTATCCCTGGCCCAAGCATGAGTCGGGCCTGAAGTTGTTGGCCCGAACGCAGGCCGCATGGGAATCATGAAGCCCGAGCCCCAACCTATGTCAGACCTATAGAACAGAAAAATGAGTTTCTTGCCATGTCCGAGGACAGCTCAGCTGCTCTGGTCATATCACCTCCTGTGAGAGGTCATGGTTTCGAGCCTTCGCATTACTGCTCCCTCCCTCCCTCATAAATATATATATATATATATTTGTGTGTATACGTAGGTGTATAGACAAATTTGGGCCCGGAGTGGATCCCGGCTCTCAACCGATAAGCGCAAATAGAAAACAAATACCATCAGCTCGGCCCATCAATTAAAGACAAAACCCCATGCCCAGAGCCCAATCCATGAGCTCCCTTACAAAAAAAATAAAAGAAGAAAAAGAAAACTACTATTCCTTTTAAGAGGAAAAATAAAAATGCTACCCTCTCACGTTTTTAATTCTACTACACCCTTAGTTTTGTTCTCTCTTTAATTGATCTTTTACTTCACTTTTCCGGTAAAGTAAATCTATGATTTATTTTGTGTTTATTGCGATTTGATATTATCTCACCCAATTGTTATTCGCACCTGTCCATCCTTCATTTTGTGGAAGTGAGCCCCGCCCCATGACCCAACAACAAGCAAAAGAAGGGAAAAGAGGATAAAAGATCGGATTGAATGATTTCCGCCGTACGTACCCGCCGCGTATTTGCAATTTCCAGTTTTCCTCCTCTCTCAGCGGAGGAAAACTGGAGAATCAACTTTACCGCCGATGAGAGCAGGGGTAAAGCTGCAGCTGCCAGATTTCCTCCACTCAGAGCGGAGGAAAACTGGAAAATCAACTTTTCCGCCGATGGGAGCAGCGGGAAAGATGCAACTGCCAGATTTCCTCCTCTCAGAGCGGAGGAAAACTGGAAAATCCAATTTACCGCCGATGAGAGCAGCGGTAAAGCTGCAGTTTCCCGCTTTCCTCCTCTTTGCGTGTAGGGAATCTGGAAAGTGCGAGTTTACCGCCCTCGTAGGCTACGGCAAAGCTGTGTGAGTGTCCACATAAAATGACAAGACCTTTCCATTTCCGTTTAACATAAAATAAAATGGAAGAATCAATAGTTCCGTTTTTTCTTGTAGCCCATAGCTAGTGAACTCCCATATGACATGAATGGAGAGAAAAAAATCACACAAGCCGGCTTTGGCCGTTGACGCATGTTGAATTGAGTTTCTAGGTTTTTGAATATATATACTGCCCAGGAAATAAAAGTAGAAATATCCAAACGGCCATCAAATAGCATCCCCAGAGTCTAACAGTAAAATCCGAGATATCACTCTATTAAAGCGATTTGCTCATGTCTACAACTCCATCCTTAAATCTTTCATCACTCGTACTCTTTAACGACCATCTGTGTGATTCACTTGATAATAAATTCTTAAGTATTCAATTCCATGAAACAGAGGGGCCCTTAAGAGAGCACTTGTATGAAAGAAATTTTAGAAGCATCGAGTGTTATCACGTTTCTAATCTAAAGCAATGACACGAAAGCCTTTGTAATCCTGTAATCAACATCCAAACTTTATTTATTTATTTTTTTTTTTTTTTGACATGCTTAGATTTGGAAACTTCCTGGACCTAACCAACAAGCCGTAGGACTGTTGGAACCTGTCATGTCAAGCTCGATAACTACTTAGGACCGCAGCAAAACACCCCATAGTCGTTCACATGCACAGAAAAGCTGTGATGTATGGACTACTAGATATTGTTTGCGAGTATAGAATTTTTTTTTTCTTGTTGTCCTGTTGAAATGAAGATTTTGCTGGTTTCACTTATATTCTCAACCGTAGTTACTGGGATCTCTGGGTTTTTAAGGAAACAAATTTTGGTAAGCCTACTCTGCTTGCTAAGTAAAGTGAAGGGCTAATACGAGAGACATTAAAGGGAGATGGTGAAATAAATAAAAAATTAGGTTTCGATCTCCATCTCTTCCATCAAAAAAGGTAAAAAAGACGTACACTCTTTCATGCCGGTGAATGATAAAAAAGAGTAAGGGTGTTCATTGACGAGGCAGTGCCATTCCGATCCAGGAATGTCCAGCAGCCACTTCTAAACTAGAAGCCTATCCCTGGCCCAAGCATGAGTCAGGCCTGAAGTTGTTGGCCCGAACGCAGGCCGCATGGGAATCATGAAGCCCGAGCCCCAACCTATGTCAGACCTATAGAACAGAAAAATGAGTTTCTTGCCATGTCCGAGGAAAGCTCAGCTGCTCTGGTCATATCACCTCCTGTGAGAGGTCATGGTTTCGAGCCTTCGCATTACTGCTCCCTCCCTCCCTCATAAATATATATATATATATATTTGTGTGTATACGTAGGTGTATAGACAAATTTGGGCCCGGAGTGGATCCCGGCACTCAACCGATAAGCGCAAATAGAAAACAAACACCATCAGCTCGGCCCATCAATTAAAAACAAAACCCCATGCCCAGAGCCCAATCCATGAGCTCCCTTACAAAAAAAAAAAAAAGAAGAAAAAGAAAACTACTATTCCTTTTAAGAGGAAAAATAAAAATGCTACCCTCTCACGTTTTTAATTCTACTACACCCTTAGTTTTGTTCTCTCTTTAATTGATCTTTTACTTCACTTTTCCGGTAAAGTAAATCTATGATTTATTTTGTGTTTATTGCGATTTGATATTATCTCACCCAATTGTTATTCACACCTGTCCATCCTTCATTTTGTGGAAGTGAGCCCCGCCCCATGACCCAACAACAAGCAAAAGAAGGGAAAAGAGGATAAAAGATCGGATTGAAAGATTTCCGCCGTACGTACCCGCCGCGTATTTGCAATTTCCAGTTTTCCTCCTCTCTCAGCGGAGGAAAACTGGAGAATCAACTTTACCGCCGATAAGAGCAGCGGTAAAGCTGCAGCTGCCAGATTTCCTCCAATCAGAGCGGAGGAAAACTGGAAAATCCAATTTACCGCCGATGAGAGCAGCGGTAAAGCTGCAATTTCCCGTTTTCCTCCTCCCAGCGTGTATGAAATCTGGAAAGTGCGAGTTTACCGCCCTCGTAGGCTACGGCAAAGCTGTGTGAGTGTCCACATAAAATGACAAGACCTTTCCATTTCCGTTTAACATAAAATAAAATGGAAGAATCAATAGTTCCGTTTTTTCTTGTAGCCCATAGCTAGTGAACTCCCATATGATATGAATGGAGAGAAAAAAATCACACAAGCCGGCTTTGGCCGTTGACGCATGTTGAATTGAGTTTCTAGGTTTTTGAATATATATACTGCCCAGGAAATAAAAGTAGAAATATCCAAACGGCCATCAAATAGCATCCCCAGAGTCTAACACTAAAATCCGAGATATCACTCTATTAAAGCGATTTGCTCATGTCTACAACTCCATCATTAAATCTTTCATCACTCGTACTCTTTAACGACCATCTGTGTGATTCACTTGATAATAAATTCTTAAGTATTCAATTCCATGAAACAGAGGGGCCCTTAAGAGAGCACTTGTATGAAAGAAATTTTAGAAGCATCGAGTGTTATCACGTTTCTAATCTAAAGCAATGACACGAAAGCCTTTGTAATCCTGTAATCAACATCCAAACTTTATTTATTTATTTATTTTTTTTTGACATGCTTAGATTTGGAAACTTCCTGGACGTAACCAACAAGCCGTAGGACTGTTGGAACCTGTCATGTCAAGCTCGATAACTACATAGGACCGCAGCAAAACACCCCATAGCCGTTCACATGCACAGAAAAGCTGTGATGTATGGACTACTAGATATTGTTTGCGAGTATAGAATTTTTTTTTTCTTGTTGTCCTGTTGAAATGAAGATTTTGCTGGTTTCACTTATATTCTCAACCGTAGTTACTCGGATCTCTGGGTTTTTAAGGAAACAAATTTTGGTAAGCTTACTCTGCTTGCTAAGTAAAGTGAAGGGCTAATACGAGAGACATTAAAGGGAGATGGTGAAATAAAAAAAAAAAATTAGGTTTCGATCTCCATCTCTTCCATCAAAAAAGGTAAAAAAGACGTACACTCTCTCATGCCGGTGAATGATAAAAAAGAGTAGGGGTGTTCATTGACGAGGCAGTGCCATTCCGATCCAGGAATGTCCAGCAGCCACTTCTAAACTAGAAGCCTATCCCTGGCCCAAGCATGAGTCAGGCCTGAAGTTGTTGGCCCGAACGCAGGCCGCATGGGAATCATGAAGCCCGAGCCCCAACCTATGTCAGACCTATAGAACAGAAAAATGAGTTTCTTGCCATGTCCGAGGACAGCTCAGCTGCTCTGGTCATATCACCTCCTGTGAGAGGTCATGGTTTCGAGCCTTCGCATTACTGCTCCCTCCCTCCCTCATAAATATATATATATATATATATTTGTGTGTATACGTAGGTGTATAGACAAATTTGGGCCCGGAGTGGATCCCGGCTCTCAACCGATAAGCGCAAATAGAAAACAAAGACCATCAGCTCGGCCCATCAATTAAAGACAAAACCCCATGCCCAGAGCCCAATCCATGAGCTCCCTTACAAAAAAAATAAAAGAAGAAAAAGAAAACTACTATTCCTTTTAAGAGGAAAAATAAAAATGCTACCCTCTCACGTTTTTAATTCTACTACACCCTTAGTTTTGTTCTCTCTTTAATTGATCTTTTACTTCACTTTTCCGGTAAAGTAAATCTATGATTTATTTTGTGTTTATTGCGATTTGATATTATCTCACCCAATTGTTATTCGCACCTGTCCATCCTTCATTTTGTGGAAGTGAGCCCCGCCCCATGACCCAACAACAAGCAAAAGAAGGGAAAAGAGGATAAAAGATCGGATTGAAAGATTTCCGCCGTACGTACCCGCCGCGTATTTGCAATTTCCAGTTTTCCTCCTCTCTCAGCGGAGGAAAACTGGAGAATCAACTTTACCGCCGATGAGAGCAGGGGTAAAGCTGCAGCTGCCAGATTTCCTCCACTCAGAGCGGAGGAAAACTGGAAAATCAACTTTTCCGCCGATGGGAGCAGCGGTAAAGATGCAACTGCCAGATTTCCTCCTCTCAGAGCGGAGGAAAACTGGAAAATCCAATTTACCGCCGATGAGAGCAGCGGTAAAGCTGCAGTTTCCCGCTTTCCTCCTCTTTGCGTGTAGGGAATCTGGAAAGTGCGAGTTTACCGCCCTCGTAGGCTACGGCAAAGCTGTGTGAGTGTCCACATAAAATGACAAGACCTTTCCATTTCCGTTTAACATAAAATAAAATGGAAGAATCAATAGTTCCATTTTTTCTTGTAGCCCATAGCTAGTGAACTCCCATATGATATGAATGGAGAGAAAAAAATCACACAAGCCGGCTTTGGCCGTTGACGCATGTTGAATTGAGTTTCTAGGTTTTTGAATATATATACTGCCCAGGAAATAAAAGTAGAAATATCCAAACGGCCATCAAATAGCATCCCCAGAGTCTAACAGTAAAATCCGAGATATCACTCTATTGAAGCGATTTGCTCATGTCTACAACTCCATCCTTAAATCTTTCATCACTCGTACTCTTTAACGACCATCTGTGTGATTCACTTGATAATAAATTCTTAAGTATTCAATTCCATGAAACAGAGGGGCCCTTAAGAGAGCACTTGTATGAAAGAAATTTTAGAAGCATCGAGTGTTATCACGTTTCTAATCTAAAGCAATGACACGAAAGCCTTTGTAATCCTGTAATCAACATCCAAACTTTATTTATTTATTTTTTTTTTTTTTGACATGCTTAGATTTGGAAACTTCCTGGACCTAACCAACAAGCCGTAGGACTGTTGGAACCTGTCATGTCAAGCTCGATAACTACTTAAGACCGCAGCAAAACACCCCATAGTCGTTCACATGCACAGAAAAGCTGTGATGTATGGACTACTAGATATTGTTTGCGAGTATAGAATTTTTTTTTTCTTGTTGTCCTGTTGAAATGAAGATTTTGCTGGTTTCACTTATATTCTCAACCGTAGTTACTGGGATCTCTGGGTTTTTAAGGAAACAAATTTTGGTAAGCCTACTCTGTTTGCTAAGTAAAGTGAAGGGCTAATACGAGAGACATTAAAGGGAGATGGTGAAATAAATAAAAAATTAGGTTTCGATCTCCATCTCTTCCATCAAAAAAGGTAAAAAAGACGTACACTCTTTCATGCCGGTGAATGATAAAAAAGAGTAGGGGTGTTCATTGACGAGGCAGTGCCATTCCGATCCAGGAATGTCCAGCAGCCACTTCTAAACTAGAAGCCTATCCCTGGCCCAAGCATGAGTCAGGCCTGAAGTTGTTGGCCCGAACGCAGGCCGCATGGGAATCATGAAGCCCGAGCCCCAACCTATGTCAGACCTATAGAACAGAAAAATGAGTTTCTTGCCATGTCCGAGGAAAGCTCAGCTGCTCTGGTCATATCACCTCCTGTGAGAGGTCATGGTTTCGAGCCTTCGCATTACTGCTCCCTCCCTCCCTCATAAATATATATATATATATATTTGTGTGTATACGTAGGTGTATAGACAAATTTGGGCCCGGAGTGGATCCCGGCACTCAACCGATAAGCGCAAATAGAAAACAAACACCATCAGCTCGGCCCATCAATTAAAAACAAAACCCCATGCCCAGAGCCCAATCCATGAGCTCCCTTACAAAAAAAAAAAAAAGAAGAAAAAGAAAACTACTATTCCTTTTAAGAGGAAAAATAAAAATGCTACCCTCTCACGTTTTTAATTCTACTACACCCTTAGTTTTGTTCTCTCTTTAATTGATCTTTTACTTCACTTTTCCGGTAAAGTAAATCTATGATTTATTTTGTGTTTATTGCGATTTGATATTATCTCACCCAATTGTTATTCACACCTGTCCATCCTTCATTTTGTGGAAGTGAGCCCCGCCCCATGACCCAACAACAAGCAAAAGAAGGGAAAAGAGGATAAAAGATCGGATTGAAAGATTTCCGCCGTACGTACCCGCCGCGTATTTGCAATTTCCAGTTTTCCTCCTCTCTCAGCGGAGGAAAACTGGAGAATCAACTTTACCGCCGATGAGAGCAGCGGTAAAGCTGCAGCTGCCAGATTTCCTCCAATCAGAGCGGAGGAAAACTGGAAAATCCAATTTACCGCCGATGAGAGCAGCGGTAAAGCTGCAATTTCCCGTTTTCCTCCTCCCAGCGTGTAGGAAATCTGGAAAGTGCGAGTTTACCGCCCTCGTAGGCTACGGCAAAGCTGTGTGAGTGTCCACATAAAATCACAAGACCTTTCCATTTCCGTTTAACATAAAATAAAATGGAAGAATCAATAGTTCCGTTTTTTCTTGTAGCCCATAGCTAGTGAACTCCCATATGATATGAATGGAGAGAAAAAAATCACACAAGCCGGCTTTGGCCGTTGACGCATGTTGAATTGAGTTTCTAGGTTTTTGAATATATATACTGCCCAGGAAATAAAAGTAGAAATATCCAAACGGCCATCAAATAGCATCCCCAGAGTCTAACACTAAAATCCGAGATATCACTCTATTAAAGCGATTTGCTCATGTCTACAACTCCATTATTAAATCTTTCATCACTCGTACTCTTTAACGACCATCTGTGTGATTCACTTGATAATAAATTCTTAAGTATTCAATTCCATGAAACAGAGGGGCCCTTAAGAGAGCACTTGTATGAAAGAAATTTTAGAAGCATCGAGTGTTATCACGTTTCTAATCTAAAGCAATGACACGAAAGCCTTTGTAATCCTGTAATCAACATCCAAACTTTATTTATTTATTTTTTTTTTTTTGACATGCTTAGATTTGGAAACTTCCTGGACGTAACCAACAAGCCGTAGGACTGTTGGAACCTGTCATGTCAAGCTCGATAACTACTTAGGACCGCAGCAAAACACCCCATAGTCGTTCACATGCACAGAAAAGCTGTGATGTATGGACTACTAGATATTGTTTGCGAGTATAGAATTTTTTTTTTCTTGTTGTCCTGTTGAAATGAAGATTTTGCTGGTTTCACTTATATTCTCAACCGTAGTTACTGGGATCTCTGGGTTTTTAAGGAAACAAATTTTGGTAAGCTTACTCTGCTTGCTAAGTAAAGTGAAGGGCTAATACGAGAGACATTAAAGGGAGATGGCAAAATAAAAAAAAATATTAGGTTTCGATCTCCATCTCTTCCATCAAAAAAGGTAAAAAAGACGTACACTCTCTCATGCCGGTGAATGATAAAAAAGAGTAGGGGTGTTCATTGACGAGGCAGTGCCATTCCGATCCAGGAATGTCCAGCAGCCACTTCTAAACTAGAAGCCTATCCCTGGCCCAAGCATGAGTCAGGCCAGAAGTTGTTGGCCCGAACGCAGGCCGCATGGGAATCATGAAGCCCGAGCCCCAACCTATGTCAGACCTATAGAACAGAAAAATGAGTTTCTTGCCATGTCCGAGGACAGCTCAGCTGCTCTGGTCATATCACCTCCTGTGAGAGGTCATGGTTTCGAGCCTTCGCATTACTGCTCCCTCCCTCCCTCATAAATATATATATATATATATATATTTGTGTGTATACGTAGGTGTATAGACAAATTTGGGCCCGGAGTGGATCCCGGCTCTCAACCGATAAGCGCAAATAGAAAACAAACACCATCAGCTCGGCCCATCAATTAAAAACAAAACCCCATGCCCAGAGCCCAATCCATGAGCTCCCTTACAAAAAAAAAAAAAAGAAGAAAAAGAAAACTACTATTCCTTTTAAGAGGAAAAATAAAAATGCTACCCTCTCACGTTTTTAATTCTTCTACACCCTTAGTTTTGTTCTCTCTTTAATTGATCTTTTACTTCACTTTTCCGGTAAAGTAAATCTATGATTTATTTTGTGTTTATCGCGATTTGATATTATCTCACCCAATTGTTATTCACACCTGTCCATCCTTCATTTTGTGGAAGTGAGCCCCGCCCCATGACCCAACAACAAGCAAAAGAAGGGAAAAGAGGATAAAAGATCGGATTGAAAGATTTCCGCCGTACGTACCCGCCGCGTATTTGCAATTTCCAGTTTTCCTCCTCTCTCAGCGGAGGGAAACTGGAGAATCAACTTTACCGCCGATGAGAGCAGCGGTAAAGCTGCAGCTGCCAGATTTCCTCCACTCAGAGCGGAGGAAAACTGGAAAATCCAATTTACCGCCGATGAGAGCAGCAGTAAAGCTGCAATTTCCCGTTTTCCTCCTCCCAGCGTGTAGGAAATCTGGAAAGTGCGAGTTTACCGCCCTCGTAGGCTACGGCAAAGCTGTGTGAGTGTCCACATAAAATCACAAGACCTTTCCATTTCCGTTTAACATAAAATAAAATGGAAGAATCAATAGTTCCGTTTTTTCTTGTAGCCCATAGCTAGTGAACTCCCATATGATATGAATGGAGAGAAAAAAATCACACAAGCCGGCTTTGGCCGTTGACGCATGTTGAATTGAGTTTCTAGGTTTTTGAATATATATACTGCCGAGGAAATAAAAGTAGAAATATCCAAACGGCCATCAAATAGCATCCCCAGAGTCTAACAATAAAATCCGAGATATCACTCTATTAAAGCGATTTGCTCATGTCTACAACTCCATCATTAAATCTTTCATCACTCGTACTCTTTAACGACCATCTGTGTGATTCACTTGATAATAAATTCTTAAGTATTCAATTCCATGAAACAGAGGGGCCCTTAAGAGAGCACTTGTATGAAAGAAATTTTAGAAGCATCGAGTGTTATCACGTTTCTAATCTAAAGCAATGACACGAAAGCCTTTGTAATCCTATAATCAACATCCAAACTTTATTTATTTATTTATTTTTTTTTGACATGCTTAGATTTGGAAACTTCCTGGACCTAACCAACAAGCCGTAGGACTGTTGGAACCTGTCATGTCAAGCTCGATAACTACTTAGGACCGCAGCAAAACACCCCATAGTCGTTCACATGCACAGAAAAGCTGTGATGTATGGACTACTAGATATTGTTTGCGAGTATAGAATTTTTTTTTTCTTGTTGTCCTGTTGAAATGAAGATTTTGCTGGTTTCACTTATATTCTCAACCGTAGTTACTGGGATCTCTGGGTTTTTAAGGAAACAAATTTTGGTAAGCTTACTCTGCTTGCTAAGTAAAGTGAAGGGCTAATACGAGAGACATTAAAGGGAGATGGCGAAATAAAAAAAAAATATTAGGTTTCGATCTCCATCTCTTCCATCAAAAAAGGTAAAAAAGACGTACACTCTCTCATGCCGGTGAATGATAAAAAAGAGTAGGGGTGTTCATTGACGAGGCAGTGCCATTCCGATCCAGGAATGTCCAGCAGCCACTTCTAAACTAGAAGCCTATCCCTGGCCCAAGCATGAGTCAGGCCTGAAGTTGTTGGCCCGAACGCAGGCCGCATGGGAATCATGAAGCCCGAGCCCCAACCTATGTCAGACCTATAGAACAGAAAAATGAGTTTCTTGCCATGTCCGAGGACAGCTCAGCTGCTCTGGTCATATCACCTCCTGTGAGAGGTCATGGTTTCGAGCCTTCGCATTACTGCTCCCTCCCTCCCTCATAAATATATATATATATTTGTCTGTATACGTAGGTGTATAGACAAATTTGGGCCCGGAGTGGATCCCGGCTCTCAACCGATAAGCGCAAATAGAAAACAAATACCATCAGCTCGGCCCATCTATTAAAAACAAAACCCCATGCCCAGAGCCCAATCCATGAGCTCCCTTGAAAAAAAAAAAAAAGAAGAAAAAGAAAACTACTATTCCTTTTAAGAGGAAAAATAAAAATGCTACCCTCTCACGTTTTTAATTCTACTACACCCTTAGTTTTGTTCTCTCTTTAATTGATCTTTTACTTCACTTTTCCGGTAAAGTAAATCTATGATTTATTTTGTGTTTATTGCGATTTGATATTATCTCACCCAATTGTTATTCACACCAGTCCATCCTTCATTTTGTGGAAGTCAGCCCCGCCGCATGACCCAACAACAAGCAAAAGAAGGGAAAAGAGGATAAAAGATCGGATTGAAAGATTTCCGCCGTACGTACCCGCCGCGTATTTGCAATTTCCAGTTTTCCGCCTCTCTCAGCGGAGGAAAACGGGAGAATCAACTTTACCGCCGATGAGAGCAGCGGTAAAGCTGCAGCTGCCAGATTTCCTCCACTCAGAGCGGAGAAAGACTGGAAAATCAACTTTACCGCCGATGGGAGCAGCGGTAAAGCTGCAACTGCCAGATTTCCTCCTCTCAGAGCGGAGGAAAACTGGAAAATCCAATTTACCGCCGATGAGAGCAGCGGTAAAGCTGCAATTTCCCGTTTTCCTCCTCCCAGCGTGTAGGAAATCTGGAAAGTGCGGGTTTACCGCCCTCGTTGGCTACGTCAAAGCTGTGTGAGTGTCCACATAAAATCACAAGACCTTTCCATTTCCGTTTAACATAAAATAAAATGGAAGAATCAATAGTTCCGTTTTTTCTTGTAGCCCATAGCTAGTGAACTCCTATATGATATGAATGGAGAGAAAAAAATCACACAAGCCGGCTTTGGCCGTTGACGCATGTTGAATTGAGTTTCTAGGTTTTTGAATATATATACTGCCCAGGAAATAAAAGTAGAAATATCCAAACGGCCATCAAATAGCATCCCCAGAGTATAACAATAAAATCCGAGATATCACTCTATTAAAGCGATTCGCTCATGTCTACAACTCCATCCTTAAATCTTTCATCACTCGTACTCTTTATCGACCATCTGTGTGATTCACTTGATAATAAATTCTTAAGTATTCAATTCCATGAAACAGAGGGGCCCTTAAGAGAGCACTTGTATGAAAGAAATTTTAAAAGCATCGAGTGTTATCACGTTTCTAATCTAAAGCAATGACACGAAAGCCTTTGTAATCCTGTAATCAACATCCAAACTTTATTTTTTTTGTTTTTTTTTTTTGACATGCTTAGATTTGGAAACTTCCTGGACCTAACCAACAAGCCGTAGGACTGTTGGAACCTGTCATGTCAAGCTCGATAACTACTTGGGACCGCAGCAAAACACCCCATAGCCGTTCACATGCACAGAAAAGCTGTGATGTATGGACTACTAGATATTGTTTGCGAGTATAGAATTTTTTTTTTCTTGTTGTCCTGTTGAAATGAAGATTTTGCTGGTTTCACTTATATTCTCGACCGTAGTTACTCGGATCTCTGGGTTTTTAAGGAAACAAATTTTGGTAAGCTTACTCTGCTTGCTAAGTAAAGTGAAGGGCTAATACGAGAGACATTAAAGGGAGATGGTGAAATAAAAAAAAATATTAGGTTTCGATCTCCATCTCTTCCATCAAAAAAGGTAAAAAAGACGTACACTCTCTCATGCCGGTGAATGATAAAAAAGAGTAGGGGTGTTCATTGACGAGGCAGTGCCATTCCGATCCAGGAATGTCCTGCAGCCACTTCTAAACTAGAAGCCTATCCCTGGCCCAAGCATGAGTCAGGCCTGAAGTTGTTGGCCCGAACGCAGGCCGCATGGGAATCATGAAGCCCGAGCCCCAACCTATGTCAGACCTATAGAACAGAAAAATGAGTTTCTTGCCATGTCCGAGGACAGCTCAGCTGCTCTGGTCATATCACCTCCTGTGAGAGGTCATGGTTTCGAGCCTTCGCATTACTGCTCCCTCCCTCCCTCATAAATATATATATATATATTTGTGTGTATACGTAGGTGTATAGACAAATTTGGGCCCGGAGTGGATCCCGGCTCTCAACCGATAAGCGCAAATAGAAAACAAATACCATCAGCTCGGCCCATCAATTAAAAACAAAACCCCATGCCCAGAGCCCAATCCATGAGCTCCCTTACAAAAAAAAAAAAAAAGAAGAAAAAGAAAACTACTATTCTTTTTAAGAGGAAAAATAAAAATGCTACTCTCTCACGTTTTTAATTCTACTACACCCTTAGTTTTGTTCTCTCTTTAATTGATCATTTACTTCACTTTTCCGGTAAAGTAAATCTATGATTTATTTTGTGTTTATTGCGATTTGATATTATCTCACCCAATTGTTATTCACACCTGTCCATCCTTCATTTTGTGGAACTGAGCCCCGCCCCATGACCCAACAACAAGCAAAAGAAGGGAAAAGAGGATAAAAGATCGGATTGAAAGATTTCCGCCGTACGTACCCGCCGCGTATTTGCAATTTCCAGTTTTCCTCCTCTCTCAGCGGAGGAAAACTGGAGAATCAACTTTACCGCCGATGAGAGCAGCGGTAAAGCTGCAGCTGCCAGATTTCCTCCAATCAGAGCGGAGGAAAACTGGAAAATCCAATTTACCGCCGATGAGAGCAGCGGTAAAGCTGCAATTTCCCGTTTTCCTCCTCCCAGCGTGTAGGAAATCTGGAAAGTGCGAGTTTACCGCCCTCGTAGGCTACGGCAAAGCTGTGTGAGTGTCCACATAAAATCACAAGACCTTTCCATTTCCGTTTAACATAAAATAAAATGGAAGAATCAATAGTTCCGTTTTTTCTTGTAGCCCATAGCTAGTGAACTCCCATATGATATGAATGGAGAGAAAAAAATCACACAAGCCGGCTTTGGCCGTTGACGCATGTTGAATTGAGTTTCTAGGTTTTTGAATATATATACTGCCCAGGAAATAAAAGTAGAAATATCCAAACGGCCATCAAATAGCATCCCCAGAGTCTAACACTAAAATCCGAGATATCACTCTATTAAAGCGATTTGCTCATGTCTACAACTCCATCATTAAATCTTTCATCACTCGTACTCTTTAACGACCATCTGTGTGATTCACTTGATAATAAATTCTTAAGTATTCAATTCCATGAAACAGAGGGGCCCTTAAGAGAGCACTTGTATGAAAGAAATTTTAGAAGCATCGAGTGTTATCACGTTTCTAATCTAAAGCAATGACACGAAAGCCTTTGTAATCCTGTAATCAACATCCAAACTTTATTTATTTATTTTTTTTTTTTTGACATGCTTAGATTTGGAAACTTCCTGGACGTAACCAACAAGCCGTAGGACTGTTGGAACCTGTCATGTCAAGCTCGATAACTACTTAGGACCGCAGCAAAACACCCCATAGTCGTTCACATGCACAGAAAAGCTGTGATGTATGGACTACTAGATATTGTTTGCGAGTATAGAATTTTTTTTTTCTTGTTGTCCTGTTGAAATGAAGATTTTGCTGGTTTCACTTATATTCTCAACCGTAGTTACTGGGATCTCTGGGTTTTTAAGGAAACAAATTTTGGTAAGCTTACTCTGCTTGCTAAGTAAAGTGAAGGGCTAATACGAGAGACATTAAAGGGAGATGGCAAAATAAAAAAAAATATTAGGTTTCGATCTCCATCTCTTCCATCAAAAAAGGTAAAAAAGACGTACACTCTCTCATGCCGGTGAATGATAAAAAAGAGTAGGGGTGTTCATTGACGAGGCAGTGCCATTCCGATCCAGGAATGTCCAGCAGCCACTTCTAAACTAGAAGCCTATCCCTGGCCCAAGCATGAGTCAGGCCAGAAGTTGTTGGCCCGAACGCAGGCCGCATGGGAATCATGAAGCCCGAGCCCCAACCTATGTCAGACCTATAGAACAGAAAAATGAGTTTCTTGCCATGTCCGAGGACAGCTCAGCTGCTCTGGTCATATCACCTCCTGTGAGAGGTCATGGTTTCGAGCCTTCGCATTACTGCTCCCTCCCTCCCTCATAAATATATATATATATATATATATTTGTGTGTATACGTAGGTGTATAGACAAATTTGGGCCCGGAGTGGATCCCGGCTCTCAACCGATAAGCGCAAATAGAAAACAAATACCATCAGCTCGGCCCATCTATTAAAAACAAAACCCCATGCCCAGAGCCCAATCCATGAGCTCCCTTGAAAAAAAAAAAAAAGAAGAAAAAGAAAACTACTATTCCTTTTAAGAGGAAAAATAAAAATGCTACCCTCTCACGTTTTTAATTCTACTACACCCTTAGTTTTGTTCTCTCTTTAATTGATCTTTTACTTCACTTTTCCGGTAAAGTAAATCTATGATTTATTTTGTGTTTATCGCGATTTGATATTATCTCACCCAATTGTTATTCACACCTGTCCATCCTTCATTTTGTGGAAGTGAGCCCCGCCCCATGACCCAACAACAAGCAAAAGAAGGGAAAAGAGGATAAAAGATCGGATTGAAAGATTTCCGCCGTACGTACCCGCCGCGTATTTGCAATTTCCAGTTTTCCTCCTCTCTCAGCGGAGGAAAACTGGAGAATCAACTTTACCGCCGATGAGAGCAGCGGTAAAGCTGCAGCTGCCAGATTTCCTCCACTCAGAGCGGAGGAAAACTGGAAAATCAACTTTTCCGCCGATGGGAGCACCGGTAAAGCTGCATCTGCCAGATTTCCTCCTCTCAGAGCGGAGGAAAACTGGAAAATCCAATTTACCGCCGATGAGAGCAGCGGTAAAGCTGCAGTTTCCCGTTTTCCTCCTCCCAGCGTGTAGGAAATCTGGAAAGTGCGAGTTTACCGCCCTCGTAGGCTACGGCAAAGCTGTGTGAGTGTCCACATAAAATGACAAGACCTTTCCATTTCCGTTTAACATAAAATAAAATGGAAGAATCAATAGTTCCGTTTTTTCTTGTAGCCCATAGCTAGTGAACTCCCATATGATATGAATGGAGAGAAAAAAATCACACAAGCCGGCTTTGGCCGTTGACGCATGTTGAATTGAGTTTCTAGGTTTTTGAATATATATACTGCCCAGGAAATAAAAGTAGAAATATCCAAACGGCCATCAAATAGCATCCCCAGAGTCTAAGAGTAAAATCCGAGATATCACTCTATTAAAGCGATTTGCTCATGTCTACAACTCCATCCTTAAATCTTTCATCACTCGTACTCTTTAACGACCATCTGTGTGATTCACTTGATAATAAATTCTTAAGTATTCAATTCCATGAAACAGAGGGGCCCTTAAGAGAGCACTTGTATGAAAGAAATTTTAGAAGCATCGAGTGTTATCACGTTTCTAATCTAAAGCAATGACACGAAAGCCTTTGTAATCCTGTAATCAACATCCAAACTTTATTTATTTATTTTTTTTTTTTTTGACATGCTTAGATTTGGAAACTTCCTGGACCTAACCAACAAGCCGTAGGACTATTGGAACCTGTCATGTCAAGCTCGATAACTACTTAGGACCGCAGCAAAACACCCCATAGTCGTTCACATGCACAGAAAAGCTGTGATGTATGGACTACTAGATATTGTTTGCGAGTATAGAATTTTTTTTTTCTTGTTGTCCTGTTGAAATGAAGATTTTGCTGGTTTCACTTATATTCTCAACCGTAGTTACTGGGATCTCTGGGTTTTTAAGGAAACAAATTTTGGTAAGCTTACTCTGCTTGCTAAGTAAAGTGAAGGGCTAATACGAGAGACATTAAAGGGAGATGGTGAAATAAAAAAAAAATATTAGGTTTCGATCTCCATCTCTTCCATCAAAAAAGGTAAAAAAGACGTACACTCTCTCATAACGGTGAATGATAAAAAAGAGTAGGGGTGTTCATTGACGAGGCAGTGCCATTCCGATCCAGGAATGTCCAGCAGCCACTTCTAAACTAGAAGCCTATCCCTGGCCCAAGCATGAGTCAGGCCTGAAGTTGTTGGCCCGAACGCAGGCCGCATGGGAATCATGAAGCCCGAGCCCCAACCTATGTCAGACCTATAGAACAGAAAAATGAGTTTCTTGCCATGTCCGAGGAAAGCTCAGCTGCTCTGGTCATATCACCTCCTGTGAGAGGTCATGGTTTCGAGCCTTCGCATTACTGCTCCCTCCCTCCCTCATAAATATATATATATATATATTTGTGTGTATACGTAGGTGTATAGACAAATTTGGGCCCGGAGTGGATCCCGGCTCTCAACCGATAAGCGCAAATAGAAAACAAACACCATCAGCTCGGCCCATCAATTAAAAACAAAACCCCATGCCCAGAGCCCAATCCATGAGCTCCCTTACAAAAAAAAAAAAAAGAAGAAAAAGAAAACTACTATTCCTTTTAAGAGGAAAAATAAAAATGCTACCCTCTCACGTTTTTAATTCTTCTACACCCTTAGTTTTGTTCTCTCTTTAATTGATCTTTTACTTCACTTTTCCGGTAAAGTAAATCTATGATTTATTTTGTGTTTATTGCGATTTGATATTATCTCACCCAATTGTTATTCACACCTGTCCATCCTTCATTTTGTGGAAGTGAGCCCCGCCCCATGACCCAACAACAAGCAAAAGAAGGGAAAAGAGGATAAAAGATCGGATTGAAAGATTTCCGCCGTACGTACCCGCCGCGTATTTGCAATTTCCAGTTTTCCTCCTCTCTCAGCGGAGGGAAACTGGAGAATCAACTTTACCGCCGATGAGAGCAGCGGTAAAGCTGCAGCTGCCAGATTTCCTCCACTCAGAGCGGAGGAAAACTGGAAAATCCAATTTACCGCCGATGAGAGCAGCAGTAAAGCTGCAATTTCCCGTTTTCCTCCTCCCAGCGTGTAGGAAATCTGGAAAGTGCGAGTTTACCGCCCTCGTAGGCTACGGCAAAGCTGTGTGAGTGTCCACATAAAATCACAAGACCTTTCCATTTCCGTTTAACATAAAATAAAATGGAAGAATCAATAGTTCCGTTTTTTCTTGTAGCCCATAGCTAGTGAACTCCCATATGATATGAATGGAGAGAAAAAAATCACACAAGCCGGCTTTGGCCGTTGACGCATGTTGAATTGAGTTTCTAGGTTTTTGAATATATATACTGCCGAGGAAATAAAAGTAGAAATATCCAAACGGCCATCAAATAGCATCCCCAGAGTCTAACAATAAAATCCGAGATATCACTCTATTAAAGCGATTTGCTCATGTCTACAACTCCATCATTAAATCTTTCATCACTCGTACTCTTTAACGACCATCTGTGTGATTCACTTGATAATAAATTCTTAAGTATTCAATTCCATGAAACAGAGGGGCCCTTAAGAGAGCACTTGTATGAAAGAAATTTTAGAAGCATCGAGTGTTATCACGTTTCTAATCTAAAGCAATGACACGAAAGCCTTTGTAATCCTATAATCAACATCCAAACTTTATTTATTTATTTATTTTTTTTTTGACATGCTTAGATTTGGAAACTTCCTGGACCTAACCAACAAGCCGTAGGACTGTTGGAACCTGTCATGTCAAGCTCGATAACTACTTAGGACCGCAGCAAAACACCCCATAGTCGTTCACATGCACAGAAAAGCTGTGATGTATGGACTACTAGATATTGTTTGCGAGTATAGAATTTTTTTTTTCTTGTTGTCCTGTTGAAATGAAGATTTTGCTGGTTTCACTTATATTCTCAACCGTAGTTACTGGGATCTCTGGGTTTTTAAGGAAACAAATTTTGGTAAGCTTACTCTGCTTGCTAAGTAAAGTGAAGGGCTAATACGAGAGACATTAAAGGGAGATGGCGAAATAAAAAAAAAATATTAGGTTTCGATCTCCATCTCTTCCATCAAAAAAGGTAAAAAAGACGTACACTCTCTCATGCCGGTGAATGATAAAAAAGAGTAGGGGTGTTCATTGACGAGGCAGTGCCATTCCGATCCAGGAATGTCCAGCAGCCACTTCTAAACTAGAAGCCTATCCCTGGCCCAAGCATGAGTCAGGCCTGAAGTTGTTGGCCCGAACGCAGGCCGCATGGGAATCATGAAGCCCGAGCCCCAACCTATGTCAGACCTATAGAACAGAAAAATGAGTTTCTTGCCATGTCCGAGGACAGCTCAGCTGCTCTGGTCATATCACCTCCTGTGAGAGGTCATGGTTTCGAGCCTTCGCATTACTGCTCCCTCCCTCCCTCATAAATATATATATATATTTGTGTGTATACGTAGGTGTATAGACAAATTTGGGCCCGGAGTGGATCCCGGCTCTCAACCGATAAGCGCAAATAGAAAACAAATACCATCAGCTCGGCCCATCTATTAAAAACAAAACCCCATGCCCAGAGCCCAATCCATGAGCTCCCTTGAAAAAAAAAAAAAAGAAGAAAAAGAAAACTACTATTCCTTTTAAGAGGAAAAATAAAAATGCTACCCTCTCACGTTTTTAATTCTACTACACCCTTAGTTTTGTTCTCTCTTTAATTGATCTTTTACTTCACTTTTCCGGTAAAGTAAATCTATGATTTATTTTGTGTTTATTGCGATTTGATATTATCTCACCCAATTGTTATTCACACCAGTCCATCCTTCATTTTGTGGAAGTCAGCCCCGCCGCATGACCCAACAACAAGCAAAAGAAGGGAAAAGAGGATAAAAGATCGGATTGAAAGATTTCCGCCGTACGTACCCGCCGCGTATTTGCAATTTCCAGTTTTCCGCCTCTCTCAGCGGAGGAAAACGGGAGAATCAACTTTACCGCCGATGAGAGCAGCGGTAAAGCTGCAGCTGCCAGATTTCCTCCACTCAGAGCGGAGAAAGACTGGAAAATCAACTTTACCGCCGATGGGAGCAGCGGTAAAGCTGCAACTGCCAGATTTCCTCCTCTCAGAGCGGAGGAAAACTGGAAAATCCAATTTACCGCCGATGAGAGCAGCGGTAAAGCTGCAATTTCCCGTTTTCCTCCTCCCAGCGTGTAGGAAATCTGGAAAGTGCGGGTTTACCGCCCTCGTTGGCTACGTCAAAGCTGTGTGAGTGTCCACATAAAATCACAAGACCTTTCCATTTCCGTTTAACATAAAATAAAATGGAAGAATCAATAGTTCCGTTTTTTCTTGTAGCCCATAGCTAGTGAACTCCTATATGATATGAATGGAGAGAAAAAAATCACACAAGCCGGCTTTGGCCGTTGACGCATGTTGAATTGAGTTTCTAGGTTTTTGAATATATATACTGCCCAGGAAATAAAAGTAGAAATATCCAAACGGCCATCAAATAGCATCCCCAGAGTATAACAATAAAATCCGAGATATCACTCTATTAAAGCGATTCGCTCATGTCTACAACTCCATCCTTAAATCTTTCATCACTCGTACTCTTTATCGACCATCTGTGTGATTCACTTGATAATAAATTCTTAAGTATTCAATTCCATGAAACAGAGGGGCCCTTAAGAGAGCACTTGTATGAAAGAAATTTTAAAAGCATCGAGTGTTATCACGTTTCTAATCTAAAGCAATGACACGAAAGCCTTTGTAATCCTGTAATCAACATCCAAACTTTATTTTTTTTGTTTTTTTTTTTTGACATGCTTAGATTTGGAAACTTCCTGGACCTAACCAACAAGCCGTAGGACTGTTGGAACCTGTCATGTCAAGCTCGATAACTACTTGGGACCGCAGCAAAACACCCCATAGCCGTTCACATGCACAGAAAAGCTGTGATGTATGGACTACTAGATATTGTTTGCGAGTATAGAATTTTTTTTTTCTTGTTGTCCTGTTGAAATGAAGATTTTGCTGGTTTCACTTATATTCTCGACCGTAGTTACTCGGATCTCTGGGTTTTTAAGGAAACAAATTTTGGTAAGCTTACTCTGCTTGCTAAGTAAAGTGAAGGGCTAATACGAGAGACATTAAAGGGAGATGGTGAAATAAAAAAAAATATTAGGTTTCGATCTCCATCTCTTCCATCAAAAAAGGTAAAAAAGACGTACACTCTCTCATGCCGGTGAATGATAAAAAAGAGTAGGGGTGTTCATTGACGAGGCAGTGCCATTCCGATCCAGGAATGTCCTGCAGCCACTTCTAAACTAGAAGCCTATCCCTGGCCCAAGCATGAGTCAGGCCTGAAGTTGTTGGCCCGAACGCAGGCCGCATGGGAATCATGAAGCCCGAGCCCCAACCTATGTCAGACCTATAGAACAGAAAAATGAGTTTCTTGCCATGTCCGAGGACAGCTCAGCTGCTCTGGTCATATCACCTCCTGTGAGAGGTCATGGTTTCGAGCCTTCGCATTACTGCTCCCTCCCTCCCTCATAAATATATATATATATATTTGTGTGTATACGTAGGTGTATAGACAAATTTGGGCCCGGAGTGGATCCCGGCTCTCAACCGATAAGCGCAAATAGAAAACAAATACCATCAGCTCGGCCCATCAATTAAAAACAAAACCCCATGCCCAGAGCCCAATCCATGAGCTCCCTTACAAAAAAAAAAAAAAAGAAGAAAAAGAAAACTACTATTCTTTTTAAGAGGAAAAATAAAAATGCTACTCTCTCACGTTTTTAATTCTACTACACCCTTAGTTTTGTTCTCTCTTTAATTGATCATTTACTTCACTTTTCCGGTAAAGTAAATCTATGATTTATTTTGTGTTTATTGCGATTTGATATTATCTCACCCAATTGTTATTCACACCTGTCCATCCTTCATTTTGTGGAAGTGAGCCCCGCCCCATGACCCAACAACAAGCAAAAGAAGGGAAAAGAGGATAAAAGATCGGATTGAAAGATTTCCGCCGTACGTACCCGCCGCGTATTTGCAATTTCCAGTTTTCCTCCTCTCTCAGCGGAGGAAAACGGGAGAATCAACTTTACCGCCGATGAGAGCAGCGGTAAAGCTGCAGCTGCCAGATTTCCTCCACTCAGAGCGGAGAAAGACTGGAAAATCAACTTTACCGCCGATGGGAGCAGCGGTAAAGCTGCAACTGCCAGATTTCCTCCTCTCAGAGCGGAGGAAGACTGGAAAATCCAATTTACCGCCGATGAGAGCAGCGGTAAAGCTGCAATTTCCCGTTTTCCTCCTCCCAGCGTGTAGGAAATCTGGAAAGTGCGAGTTTACCGCCCTCGTAGGCTACGGCAAAGCTGTGTGAGTGTCCACATAAAATCACAAGACCTTTCCATTTCCGTTTAACATAAAATAAAATGGAAGAATCAATAGTTCCGTTTTTTCTTGTAGCCCATAGCTAGTGAACTCCCATATGATATGAATGGAGAGAAAAAAATCACACAAGCCGGCTTTGGCCGTTGACGCATGTTGAATTGAGTTTCTAGGTTTTTGAATATATATACTGCCCAGGAAATAAAAGTAGAAATATCCAAACGGCCATCAAATAGCATCCCCAGAGTCTAACAATAAAATCCGAGATATCACTCTATTAAAGCGATTGGCTCATGTCTACAACTCCATCCTTAAATCTTTCATCACTCGTACTCTTTAACGACCGTCTGTGTGATTCACTTGATAATAAATTCTTAAGTATTCAATTCCATGAAACAGAGGGGCCCTTAAGAGAGCACTTGTATGAAAGAAATTTTAAAAGCATCGAGTGTTATCACGTTTCTAATCTAAAGCAATGACACGAAAGCCTTTGTAATCCTGTAATCAACATCCAAACTTTATTTTTTTTGTTTTTTTTTTTTGACATGCTTAGATTTGGAAACTTCCTGGACCTAACCAACAAGCCGTAGGACTGTTGGAACCTGTCATGTCAAGCTCGATAACTACTTAGGACCGCAGCAAAACACCCCATAGCCGTTCACATGCACAGAAAAGCTGTGATGTATGGACTACTAGATATTGTTTGCGAGTATAGAATTTTTTTTTTCTTGTTGTCCTGTTGAAATGAAGATTTTGCTGGTTTCACTTATATTCTCAACCGTAGTTACTCGGATCTCTGGGTTTTTAAGGAAACAAATTTTGGTAAGCTTACTCTGCTTGCTAAGTAAAGTGAAGGGCTAATACGAGAGACATTAAAGGGAGATGGTGAAATAAAAAAAAATATTAGGTTTCGATCTCCATCTCTTCCATCAAAAAAGGTAAAAAAGACGTACACTCTCTCATGCCGGTGAATGATAAAAAAGAGTAGGGGTGTTCATTGACGAGGCAGTGCCATTCCGATCCAGGAATGTCCAGCAGCCACTTCTAAACTAGAAGCCTATCCCTGGCCCAAGCATGAGTCAGGCCTGAAGTTGTTGGCCCGAACGCAGGCCGCATAAGAATCATGAAGCCCGAGCCCCAACCTATGTCAGACCTATAGAACAGAAAAATGAGTTTCTTGCCATGTCCGAGGACAGCTCAGCTGCTCTGGTCATATCACCTCCTGTGAGAGGTCATGGTTTCGAGCCTTCGCATTACTGCTCCCTCCCTCCCTCATAAATATATATATATATATATATTTGTGTGTATACGTAGGTGTATAGACAAATTTGGGCCCGGAGTGGATCCCGGCTCTCAACCGATAAGCGCAAATAGAAAACAAATACCATCAGCTCGGCCCATCAATTAAAAACAAAACCCCATGCCCAGAGCCCAATCCATGAGCTCCCTTACAAAAAAAAAAAAAAAAGAAGAAAAAGAAAACTACTATTCTTTTTAAGAGGAAAAATAAAAATGCTACTCTCTCACGTTTTTAATTCTACTACACCCTTAGTTTTGTTCTCTCTTTAATTGATCATTTACTTCACTTTTCCGGTAAAGTAAATCTATGATTTATTTTGTGTTTATTGCGATTTGATATTATCTCACCCAATTGTTATTCACACCTGTCCATCCTTCATTTTGTGGAAGTGAGCCCCGCCCCATGACCCAACAACAAGCAAAAGAAGGGAAAAGAGGATAAAAGATCGGATTGAAAGATTTCCGCCGTACGTACCCGCCGCGTATTTGCAATTTCCAGTTTTCCTCCTCTCTCAGCGGAGGAAAATGGGAGAATCAACTTTACCGCCGATGAGAGCAGCGGTAAAGCTGCAGCTGCCAGATTTCCTCCACTCAGAGCGGAGAAAGACTGGAAAATCAACTTTACCGCCGATGGGAGCAGCGGTAAAGCTGCAACTGCCAGATTTCCTCCTCTCAGAGCGGAGGGAAACTGGAAAATCCAATTTACCGCCGATGAGAGCAGCGGTAAGCTGCAATTTCCCGTTTTCCTCCTCCCAGCGTGTAGGAAATCTGGAAAGTGCGAGTTTACCGCCCTCGTAGGCTACGGCAAAGCTGTGTGAGTGTCCACATAAAATCACAAGACCTTTCCATTTCCGTTTAACATAAAATAAAATGGAAGAATCAATAGTTCCGTTTTTTCTTGTAGCCCATAGCTAGTGAACTCCCATATGATATGAATGGAGAGAAAAAAATCACACAAGCCGGCTTTGGCCGTTGACGCATGTTGAATTGAGTTTCTAGGTTTTTGAATATATATACTGCCCAGGAAATAAAAGTAGAAATATCCAAACGGCCATCAAATAGCATCCCCAGAGTCTAACAATAAAATCCGAGATATCACTCTATTAAAGCGATTTGCTCATGTCTACAACTCCATCCTTAAATCTTTCATCACTCGTACTCTTTAACGACCGTCTGTGTGATTCACTTGATAATAAATTCTTAAGTATTCAATTCCATGAAACAGAGGGGCCCTTAAGAGAGCACTTGTATGAAAGAAATTTTAAAAGCATCGAGTGTTATCACGTTTCTAATCTAAAGCAATGACACGAAAGCCTTTGTAATCCTGTAATCAACATCCAAACTTTATTTTTTTTGTTTTTTTTTTTTGACATGCTTAGATTTGGAAACTTCCTGGACCTAACCAACAAGCCGTAGGACTGTTGGAACCTGTCATGTCAAGCTCGATAACTACTTAGGACCGCAGCAAAACACCCCATAGCCGTTCACATGCACAGAAAAGCTGTGATGTATGGACTACTAGATATTGTTTGCGAGTATAGAATTTTTTTTTTCTTGTTGTCCTGTTGAAATGAAGATTTTGCTGGTTTCACTTATATTCTCAACCGTAGTTACTCGGATCTCTGGGTTTTTAAGGAAACAAATTTTGGTAAGCTTACTCTGCTTGCTAAGTAAAGTGAAGGGCTAATACGAGAGACATTAAAGGGAGATGGTGAAATAAAAAAAAATATTAGGTTTCGATCTCCATCTCTTCCATCAAAAAAGGTAAAAAAGACGTACACTCTCTCATGCCGGTGAATGATAAAAAAGAGTAGGGGTGTTCATTGACGAGGCAGTGCCATTCCGATCCAGGAATGTCCAGCAGCCACTTCTAAACTAGAAGCCTATCCCTGGCCCAAGCATGAGTCAGGCCTGAAGTTGTTGGCCCAAACGCAGGCCGCATGGGAATCATGAAGCCCGAGCCCCAACCTATGTCAGACCTATAGAACAGAAAAATGAGTTCCTTGCCATGTCCGAGGACAGCTCAGCTGCTCTGGTCATATCACCTCCTGTGAGAGGTCATGGTTTCGAGCCTTCGCATTACTGCTCCCTCCCTCCCTCATAAATATATATATATATATATATATTTGTGTGTATACGTAGGTGTATAGACAAATTTGGGCCCGGAGTGGATCCCGGCTCTCAACCGATAAGCGCAAATAGAAAACAAATACCATCAGCTCGGCCCATCAATTAAAAACAAAACCCCATGCCCAGAGCCCAATCCATGAGCTCCCTTACAAAAAAAAAAAAAAAGAAGAAAAAGAAAACTACTATTCTTTTTAAGAGGAAAAATAAAAATGCTACTCTCTCACGTTTTTAATTCTACTACACCCTTAGTTTTGTTCTCTCTTTAATTGATCATTTACTTCACTTTTCCGGTAAAGTAAATCTATGATTTATTTTGTGTTTATTGCGATTTGATATTATCTCACCCAATTGTTATTCACACCTGTCCATCCTTCATTTTGTGGAAGTGAGCCCCGCCCCATGACCCAACAACAAGCAAAAGAAGGGAAAAGAGGATAAAAGATCGGATTGAAAGATTTCCGCCGTACGTACCCGCCGCGTATTTGCAATTTCCAGTTTTCCTCCTCTCTCAGCGGAGGAAAACTGGAGAATCAACTTTACCGCCGATGAGCGCAGCGGTAAAGCTGCAGCTGCCAGATTTCCTCCACTCAGAGCGGAGGAAAACTGGAAAATCAACTTTACCGCCGATGGGAGCCGCGGTAAAGCTGCAACTGCCAGATTTCCTCCTCTCAGAGCGGAGGAAGACTGGAAAATCCAATTTACCGCCGACGAGAGCAGCGGTAAAGCTGCAATTTCCCGTTTTCCTCCTCCCAGCGTGTAGGAAATCTGGAAAGTGCGAGTTTACCGCCCTCGTAGGCTACGGCAAAGCTGTGTGAGTGTCCACATAAAATCACAAGACCTTTCCATTTCCGTTTAACATAAAATAAAATGGAAGAATCAATAGTTCCGTTTTTTCTTGTAGCCCATAGCTAGTGAACTCCCATATGATATGAATGGAGAGAAAAAAATCACACAAGCCGGCTTTGGCCGTTGACGCATGTTGAATTGAGTTTCTAGGTTTTTGAATATATATACTGCCCAGGAAATAAAAGTAGAAATATCCAAACGGCCATCAAATAGCATCCCCAGAGTCTAACAATAAAATCCGAGATATCACTCTATTAAAGCGATTTGCTCATGTCTACAACTCCATCCTTAAATCTTTCATCACTCGTACTCTTTAACGACCGTCTGTGTGATTCACTTGATAATAAATTCTTAAGTATTCAATTCCATGAAACAGAGGGGCCCTTAAGAGAGCACTTGTATGAAAGAAATTTTAAAAGCATCGAGTGTTATCACGTTTCTAATCTAAAGCAATGACACGAAAGCCTTTGTAATCCTGTAATCAACATCCAAACTTTATTTTTTTTGTTTTTTTTTTTTGACATGCTTAGATT
The DNA here is from genome assembly GCA_029852735.1 of Persea americana. Classification (NCBI taxonomy): domain Eukaryota; kingdom Viridiplantae; phylum Streptophyta; class Magnoliopsida; order Laurales; family Lauraceae; genus Persea; species Persea americana. The sequence goes on from CM056819.1 coordinate 4,983,985, forward strand.
TGGAAACTTCCTGGACCTAACCAACAAGCCGTAGGACTGTTGGAACCTGTCATGTCAAGCTCGATAACTACTTAGGACCGCAGCAAAACACCCCATAGCCGTTCACATGCACAGAAAAGCTGTGATGTATGGACTACTAGATATTGTTTGCGAGTATAGAATTTTATTTTTCTTGTTGTCCTGTTGAAATGAAGATTTTGCTGGTTTCACTTATATTCTCAACCGTAGTTACTCGGATCTCTGGGTTTTTAAGGAAACAAATTTTGGTAAGCTTACTCTGCTTGCTAAGTAAAGTGAAGGGCTAATACGAGAGACATTAAAGGGAGATGGTGAAATAAAAAAAAATATTAGGTTTCGATCTCCATCTCTTCCATCAAAAAAGGTAAAAAAGACGTACACTCTCTCATGCCGGTGAATGATAAAAAAGAGTAGGGGTGTTCATTGACGAGGCAGTGCCATTCCGATCCAGGAATGTCCAGCAGCCACTTCTAAACTAGAAGCCTATCCCTGGCCCAAGCATGAGTCGGGCCTGAAGTTGTTGGCCCGAACGCAGGCCGCATGGGAATCATGAAGCCCGAGCCCCAACCTATGTCAGACCTATAGAACAGAAAAATGAGTTTCTTGCCATGTCCGAGGACAGCTCAGCTGCTCTGGTCATATCACCTCCTGTGAGAGGTCATGGTTTCGAGCCTTCGCATTACTGCTCCCTCCCTCCCTCATAAATATATATATATATTTGTGTGTATACGTAGGTGTATAGACAAATTTGGGCCCGGAGTGGATCCCGGCTCTCAACCGATAAGCGCAAATAGAAAACAAATACCATCAGCTCGGCCCATCAATTAAAAACAAAACCCCATGCCCAGAGCCCAATCCATGAGCTCCCTTACAAAAAAAAAAAAAAAAAAGAAGAAAAAGAAAACTACTATTCTTTTTAAGAGGAAAAATAAAAATGCTACTCTCTCACGTTTTTAATTCTACTACACCCTTAGTTTTGTTCTCTCTTTAATTGATCATTTACTTCACTTTTCCGGTAAAGTAAATCTATGATTTATTTTGTGTTTATTGCGATTTGATATTATCTCACCCAATTGTTATTCACACCTGTCCATCCTTCATTTTGTGGAAGTGAGCCCCGCCCCATGACCCAACAACAAGCAAAAGAAGGGAAAAGAGGATAAAAGATCGGATTGAAAGATTTCCGCCGTACGTACCCGCCGCGTATTTGCAATTTCCAGTTTTCCTCCTCTCTCAGCGGAGGAAAACTGGAGAATCAACTTTACCGCCGATGAGAGCAGCGGTAAAGCTGCAGCTGCCAGATTTCCTCCACTCAGAGCGGAGGAAAACTGGAAAATCAACTTTACCGCCGATGGGAGCAGCGGTAAAGCTGCAACTGCCAGATTTCCTCCTCTCAGAGCGGAGGAAGACTGGAAAATCCAATTTACCGCCGACGAGAGCAGCGGTAAAGCTGCAATTTCCCGTTTTCCTCCTCCTAGCGTGTAGGAAATCTGGAAAGTGCGAGTTTACCGCCCTCGTAGGCTACGGCAAAGCTGTGTGAGTGTCCACATAAAATCACAAGACCTTTCCATTTCCGTTTAACATAAAATAAAATGGAAGAATCAATAGTTCCGTTTTTTCTTGTAGCCCATAGCTAGTGAACTCCCATATGATATGAATGGAGAGAAAAAAATCACACAAGCCGGCTTTGGCCGTTGACGCATGTTGAATTGAGTTTCTAGGTTTTTGAATATATATACTGCCCAGGAAATAAAAGTAGAAATATCCAAACGGCCATCAAATAGCATCCCCAGAGTCTAACAATAAAATCCGAGATATCACTCTATTAAAGCGATTTGCTCATGTCTACAACTCCATCCTTAAATCTTTCATCACTCGTACTCTTTAACGACCGTCTGTGTGATTCACTTGATAATAAATTCTTAAGTATTCAATTCCATGAAACAGAGGGGCCCTTAAGAGAGCACTTGTATGAAAGAAATTTTAAAAGCATCGAGTGTTATCACGTTTCTAATCTAAAGCAATGACACGAAAGCCTTTGTAATCCTGTAATCAACATCCAAACTTTATTTTTTTTGTTTTTTTTTTTTTCACATGCTTAGATTTGGAAACTTCCTGGACCTAACCAACAAGCCGTAGGACTGTTGGAACCTGTCATGTCAAGCTCGATAACTACTTAGGACCGCAGCAAAACACCCCATAGCCGTTCACATGCACAGAAAAGCTGTGATGTATGGACTACTAGATATTGTTTGCGAGTATAGAATTTTTTTTTTCTTGTTGTCCTGTTGAAATGAAGATTTTGCTGGTTTCACTTATATTCTCAACCGTAGTTACTCGGATCTCTGGGTTTTTAAGGAAACAAATTTTGGTAAGCTTACTCTGCTTGCTAAGTAAAGTGAAGGGCTAATACGAGAGACATTAAAGGGAGATGGTGAAATAAAAAAAAATATTAGGTTTCGATCTCCATCTCTTCCATCAAAAAAGGTAAAAAAGACGTACACTCTCTCATGCCGGTGAATGATAAAAAAGAGTAGGGGTGTTCATTGACGAGGCAGTGCCATTCCGATCCAGGAATGTCCAGCAGCCACTTCTAAACTAGAAGCCTATCCCTGGCCCAAGCATGAGTCGGGCCTGAAGTTGTTGGCCCGAACGCAGGCCGCATGGGAATCATGAAGCCCGAGCCCCAACCTATGTCAGACCTATAGAACAGAAAAATGAGTTTCTTGCCATGTCCGAGGACAGCTCAGCTGCTCTGGTCATATCACCTCCTGTGAGAGGTCATGGTTTCGAGCCTTCGCATTACTGCTCCCTCCCTCCCTCATAAATATATATATATATATTTGTGTGTATACGTAGGTGTATAGACAAATTTGGGCCCGGAGTGGATCCCGGCTCTCAACCGATAAGCGCAAATAGAAAACAAATACCATCAGCTCGGCCCATCAATTAAAAACAAAACCCCATGCCCAGAGCCCAATCCATGAGCTCCCTTACAAAAAAAAAAAAAAAGAAGAAAAAGAAAACTACTATTCTTTTTAAGAGGAAAAATAAAAATGCTACTCTCTCACGTTTTTAATTCTACTACACCCTTAGTTTTGTTCTCTCTTTAATTGATCATTTACTTCACTTTTCCGGTAAAGTAAATCTATGATTTATTTTGTGTTTATTGCGATTTGATATTATCTCACCCAATTGTTATTCACACCTGTCCATCCTTCATTTTGTGGAAGTGAGCCCCGCCCCATGACCCAACAACAAGCAAAAGAAGGGAAAAGAGGATAAAAGATCGGATTGAAAGATTTCCGCCGTACGTACCCGCCGCGTATTTGCAATTTCCAGTTTTCCTCCTCTCTCAGCGGAGGAAAACTGGAGAATCAACTTTACCGCCGATGAGAGCAGCGGTAAAGCTGCAGCTGCCAGATTTCCTCCACTCAGAGCGGAGGAAAACTGGAAAATCAACTTTACCGCCGATGGGAGCAGCGGTACAGCTGCAACTGCCAGATTTCCTCCTCTCAGGGCGGAGGAAGACTGGAAAATCCAATTTACCGCCGACGAGAGCAGCGGTAAAGCTGCAATTTCCCATTTTCCTCCTCCCAGCGTGTTGGAAATCTGGAAAGTGCGAGTTTACCGCCCTCGTAGGCTACGGCAAAGCTGTGTGAGTGTCCACATAAAATCACAAGACCTTTCCATTTCCGTTTAACATAAAATAAAATGGAAGAATCAATAGTTCCGTTTTTTCTTGTAGCCCATAGCTAGTGAACTCCCATATGATATGAATGGAGAGAAAAAAATCACACAAGCCGGCTTTGGCCGTTGACGCATGTTGAATTGAGTTTCTAGGTTTTTGAATATATATACTGCCCAGGAAATAAAAGTAGAAATATCCAAACGGCCATCAAATAGCATCCCCAGAGTCTAACAATAAAATCCGAGATATCACTCTATTAAAGCGATTTGCTCATGTCTACAACTCCATCCTTAAATCTTTCATCACTCGTACTCTTTAACGACCGTCTGTGTGATTCACTTGATAATAAATTCTTAAGTATTCAATTCCATGAAACAGAGGGGCCCTTAAGAGAGCACTTGTATGAAAGAAATTTTAAAAGCATCGAGTGTTATCACGTTTCTAATCTAAAGCAATGACACGAAAGCCTTTGTAATCCTGTAATCAACATCCAAACTTTATTTTTTTTGTTTTTTTTTTTTGACATGCTTAGATTTGGAAACTTCCTGGACCTAACCAACAAGCCGTAGGACTGTTGGAACCTGTCATGTCAAGCTCGATAACTACTTAGGACCGCAGCAAAACACCCATAGCCGTTCACATGCACAGAAAAGCTGTGATGTATGGACTACTAGATATTGTTTGCGAGTATAGAATTTTTTTTTTCTTGTTGTCCTGTTGAAATGAAGATTTTGCTGGTTTCACTTATATTCTCAACCGTAGTTACTCGGATCTCTGGGTTTTTAAGGAAACAAATTTTGGTAAGCTTACTCTACTTGCTAAGTAAAGTGAAGGGCTAATACGAGAGACATTAAAGGGAGATGGTGAAATAAAAAAAAATATTAGGTTTCGATCTCCATCTCTTCCATCAAAAAAGGTAAAAAAGACGTACACTCTCTCATGCCGGTGAATGATAAAAAAGAGTAGGGGTGTTCATTGACGAGGCAGTGCCATTCCGATCCAGGAATGTCCAGCAGCCACTTCTAAACTAGAAGCCTATCCCTGGCCCAAGCATGAGTCGGGCCTGAAGTTGTTGGCCCGAACGCAGGCCGCATGGGAATCATGAAGCCCGAGCCCCAACCTATGTCAGACCTATAGAACAGAAAAATGAGTTTCTTGCCATGTCCGAGGACAGCTCAGCTGCTCTGGTCATATCACCTCCTGTGAGAGGTCATGGTTTCGAGCCTTCGCATTACTGCTCCCTCCCTCCCTCATAAATAAATATATATATATATATATTTGTGTGTATACGTAGGTGTATAGACAAATTTGGGCCCGGAGTGGATCCCGGCTCTCAACCGATAAGCGCAAATAGAAAACAAATACCATCAGCTCGGCCCATCAATTAAAAACAAAACCCCATGCCCAGAGCCCAATCCATGAGCTCCCTTACAAAAAAAAAAAAAAAAGAAGAAAAAGAAAACTACTATTCTTTTTAAGAGGAAAAATAAAAATGCTACTCTCTCACGTTTTTAATTCTACTACACCCTTAGTTTTGTTCTCTCTTTAATTGATCATTTACTTCACTTTTCCGGTAAAGTAAATCTATGATTTATTTTGTGTTTATTGCGATTTGATATTATCTCACCCAATTGTTATTCACACCTGTCCATCCTTCATTTTGTGGAAGTGAGCCCCGCCCCATGACCCAACAACAAGCAAAAGAAGGGAAAAGAGGATAAAAGATCGGATTGAAAGATTTCCGCCGTACGTACCCGCCGCGTATTTGCAATTTCCAGTTTTCCTCCTCTCTCAGCGGAGGAAAACTGGAGAATCAACTTTACCGCCGATGAGAGCAGCGGTAAAGCTGCAGCTGCCAGATTTCCTCCACTCAGAGCGGAGGAAAACTGGAAAATCAACTTTACCGCCGATGGGAGCAGCGGTAAAGCTGCAACTGCCAGATTTCCTCCTCTCAGAGCGGAGGAAGACTGGAAAATCCAATTTACCGCCGACGAGAGCAGCGGTAAAGCTGCAATTTCCCGTTTTCCTCCTCCCAGCGTGTAGGAAATCTGGAAAGTGCGAGTTTACCGCCCTCGTAGGCTACGGCAAAGCTGTGTGAGTGTCCACATAAAATCACAAGACCTTTCCATTTCCGTTTAACATAAAATAAAATGGAAGAATCAATAGTTCCGTTTTTTCTTGTAGCCCATAGCTAGTGAACTCCCATATGATATGAATGGAGAGAAAAAAATCACACAAGCCGGCTTTGGCCGTTGACGCATGTTGAATTGAGTTTCTAGGTTTTTGAATATATATACTGCCCAGGAAATAAAAGTAGAAATATCCAAACGGCCATCAAATAGCATCCCCAGAGTCTAACAATAAAATCCGAGATATCACTCTATTAAAGCGATTTGCTCATGTCTACAACTCCATCCTTAAATCTTTCATCACTCGTACTCTTTAACGACCGTCTGTGTGATTCACTTGATAATAAATTCTTAAGTATTCAATTCCATGAAACAGAGGGGCCCTTAAGAGAGCACTTGTATGAAAGAAATTTTAAAAGCATCGAGTGTTATCACGTTTCTAATATAAAGCAATGACACGAAAGCCTTTGTAATCCTGTAATCAACATCCAAACTTTATTTTTTTTGTTTTTTTTTTTTGACATGCTTAGATTTGGAAACTTCCTGGACCTAACCAACAAGCCGTAGGACTGTTGGAACCTGTCATGTCAAGCTCGATAACTACTTAGGACCGCAGCAAAACACCCCATAGCCGTTCACATGCACAGAAAAGCTGTGATGTATGGACTACTAGATATTGTTTGCGAGTATAGAATTTTTTTTTTCTTGTTGTCCTGTTGAAATGAAGATTTTGCTGGTTTCACTTATATTCTCAACCGTAGTTACTCGGATCTCTGGGTTTTTAAGGAAACAAATTTTGGTAAGCTTACTCTGCTTGCTAAGTAAAGTGAAGGGCTAATACGAGAGACATTAAAGGGAGATGGTGAAATAAAAAAAAATATTAGGTTTCGATCTCCATCTCTTCCATCAAAAAAGGTAAAAAAGACGTACACTCTCTCATGCCGGTGAATGATAAAAAAGAGTAGGGGTGTTCATTGACGAGGCAGTGCCATTCCGATCCAGGAATGTCCAGCAGCCACTTCTAAACTAGAAGCCTATCCCTGGCCCAAGCATGAGTCAGGCCTGAAGTTGTTGGCCCGAACGCAGGCCGCATGGGAATCATGAAGCCCGAGCCCCAACCTATGTCAGACCTATAGAACAGAAAAATGAGTTTCTTGCCATGTCCGAGGACAGCTCAGCTGCTCTGGTCATATCACCTCCTGTGAGAGGTCATGGTTTCGAGCCTTCGCATTACTGCTCCCTCCCTCCCTCATAAATATATATATATATATTTGTGTGTATACGTAGGTGTATAGACAAATTTGGGCCCGGAGTGGATCCCGACTCTCAACCGATAAGCGCAAATAGAAAACAAATACCATCAGCTCGGCCCATCAATTAAAAACAAAACCCCATGCCCAGAGCCCAATCCATGAGCTCCCTTACAAAAAAAAAAAAAAAGAAGAAAAAGAAAACTACTATTCTTTTTAAGAGGAAAAATAAAAATGCTACTCTCTCACGTTTTTAATTCTACTACACCCTTAGTTTTGTTCTCTCTTTAATTGATCATTTACTTCACTTTTCCGGTAAAGTAAATCTATGATTTATTTTGTGTTTATTGCGATTTGATATTATCTCACCCAATTGTTATTCACACCTGTCCATCCTTCATTTTGTGGAAGTGAGCCCCGCCCCATGACCCAACAACAAGCAAAAGAAGGGAAAAGAGGATAAAAGATCGGATTGAAAGATTTCCGCCGTACGTACCCGCCGCGTATTTGCAATTTCCAGTTTTCCTCCTCTCTCAGCGGAGGAAAACTGGAGAATCAACTTTACCGCCGATGAGAGCAGCGGTAAAGCTGCAGCTGCCAGATTTCCTCCACTCAAAGCGGAGGAAAACTGGAAAATCAACTTTACCGCCGATGGGAGCAGCGGTAAAGCTGCAACTGCCAGATTTCCTCCTCTCAGAGCGGAGGAAGACTGGAAAATCCAATTTACCGCCGACGAGAGCAGCGGTAAAGCTGCAATTTCCCGTTTTCCTCCTCCCAGCGTGTAGGAAATCTGGAAAGTGCGAGTTTACCGCCCTCGTAGGCTACGGCAAAGCTGTGTGAGTGTCCACATAAAATCACAAGACCTTTCCATTTCCGTTTAACATAAAATAAAATGGAAGAATCAATAGTTCCGTTTTTTCTTGTAGCCCATAGCTAGTGAACTCCCATATGATATGACTGGAGAGAAAAAAATCACACAAGCCGGCTTTGGCCGTTGACGCATGTTGAATTGAGTTTCTAGGTTTTTGAATATATATACTGCCCAGGAAATAAAAGTAGAAATATCCAAACGGCCATCAAATAGCATCCCCAGAGTCTAACAATAAAATCCGAGATATCACTCTATTAAAGCGATTTGCTCATGTCTACAACTCCATCCTTAAATCTTTCATCACTCGTACTCTTTAACGACCGTCTGTGTGATTCACTTGATAATAAATTCTTAAGTATTCAATTCCATGAAACAGAGGGGCCCTTAAGAGAGCACTTGTATGAAAGAAATTTTAAAAGCATCGAGTGTTATCACGTTTCTAATCTAAAGCAATGACACGAAAGCCTTTGTTATCCTGTAATCAACATCCAAACTTTATTTTTTTTGTTTTTTTTTTTTTGACATGCTTAGATTTGGAAACTTCCTGGACCTAACCAACAAGCCGTAGGACTGTTGGAACCTGTCATGTCAAGCTCGATAACTACTTAGGACCGCAGCAAAACACCCCATAGCCGTTCACATGCACAGAAAAGCTGTGATGTATGGACTACTAGATATTGTTTGCGAGTATAGAATTTTTTTTTTCTTGTTGTCCTGTTGAAATGAAGATTTTGCTGGTTTCACTTATATTCTCAACCGTAGTTACTCGGATCTCTGGGTTTTTAAGGAAACAAATTTTGGTAAGCTTACTCTGCTTGCTAAGTAAAGTGAAGGGCTAATACGAGAGACATTAAAGGGAGATGGTGAAATAAAAAAAAATATTAGGTTTCGATCTCCATCTCTTCCATCAAAAAAGGTAAAAAAGACGTACACTCTCTCATGCCGGTGAATGATAAAAAAGAGTAGGGGTGTTCATTGACGAGGCAGTGCCATTCCGATCCAGGAATGTCCAGCAGCCACTTCTAAACTAGAAGCCTATCCCTGGCCCAAGCATGAGTCAGGCCTGAAGTTGTTGGCCCGAACGCAGGCCGCATGGGAATCATGAAGCCCGAGCCCCAACCTATGTCAGACCTATAGAACAGAAAAATGAGTTTCTTGCCATGTCCGAGGACAGCTCAGCTGCTCTGGTCATATCACCTCCTGTGAGAGGTCATGGTTTCGAGCCTTCGCATTACTGCTCCCTCCCTCCCTCATAAATATATATATATATATATATTTGTGTGTATACGTAGGTGTATAGACAAATTTGGGCCCGGAGTGGATCCCGGCTCTCAACCGATAAGCGCAAATAGAAAACAAATACCATCAGCTCGGCCCATCAATTAAAAACAAAACCCCATGCCCAGAGCCCAATCCATGAGCTCCCTTACAAAAAAAAAAAAAAAGAAGAAAAAGAAAACTACTATTCTTTTTAAGAGGAAAAATAAAAATGCTACTCTCTCACGTTTTTAATTCTACTACACCCTTAGTTTTGTTCTCTCTTTAATTGATCATTTACTTCACTTTTCCGGTAAAGTAAATCTATGATTTATTTTGTGTTTATTGCGATTTGATATTATCTCACCCAATTGTTATTCACACCTGTCCATCCTTCATTTTGTGGAAGTGAGCCCCGCCCCATGACCCAACAACAAGCAAAAGAAGGGAAAAGAGGATAAAAGATCGGATTGAAAGATTTCCGCCGTACGTACCCGCCGCGTATTTGCAATTTCCAGTTTTCCTCCTCTCTCAGCGGAGGAAAACTGGAGAATCAACTTTACCGCCGATGAGAGCAGCGGTAAAGCTGCAGCTGCCAGATTTCCTCCACTCAGAGCGAAGGAAAACTGGAAAATCAACTTTACCGCCGATGGGAGCAGCGGTAAAGCTGCAACTGCCAGATTTCCTCCTCTCAGAGCGGAGGAAGACTGGAAAATCCAATTTACCGCCGACGAGAGCAGCGGTAAAGCTGCAATTTCCCGTTTTCCTCCTCCCAGCGTGTAGGAAATCTGGAAAGTGCGAGTTTACCGCCCTCGTAGGCTACGGCAAAGCTGTGTGAGTGTCCACATAAAATCACAAGACCTTTCCATTTCCGTTTAACATAAAATAAAATGGAAGAATCAATAGTTCCGTTTTTTCTTGTAGCCCATAGCTAGTGAACTCCCATATGATATGACTGGAGAGAAAAAAATCACACAAGCCGGCTTTGGCCGTTGACGCATGTTGAATTGAGTTTCTAGGTTTTTGAATATATATACTGCCCAGGAAATAAAAGTAGAAATATCCAAACGGCCATCAAATAGCATCCCCAGAGTCTAACAATAAAATCCGAGATATCACTCTATTAAAGCGATTTGCTCATGTCTACAACTCCATCCTTAAATCTTTCATCACTCGTACTCTTTAACGACCGTCTGTGTGATTCACTTGATAATAAATTCTTAAGTATTCAATTCCATGAAACAGAGGGGCCCTTAAGAGAGCACTTGTATGAAAGAAATTTTAAAAGCATCGAGTGTTATCACGTTTCTAATCTAAAGCAATGACACGAAAGCCTTTGTAATCCTGTAATCAACATCCAAACTTTATTTTTTTTGTTTTTTTTTTTTGACATGCTTAGATTTGGAAACTTCCTGGACCTAACCAACAAGCCGTAGGACTGTTGGAACCTGTCATGTCAAGCTCGATAACTACTTAGGACCGCAGCAAAACACCCCATAGCCGTTCACATGCACAGAAAAGCTGTGATGTATGGACTACTAGATATTGTTTGCGAGTATAGAATTTTTTTTTTCTTGTTGTCCTGTTGAAATGAAGATTTTGCTGGTTTCACTTATATTCTCAACCGTAGTTACTGGGATCTCTGGGTTTTTAAGGAAACAAATTTTGGTAAGCTTACTCTGCTTGCTAAGTAAAGTGAAGGGCTAATACGAGAGACATTAAAGGGAGATGGTGAAATAAAAAAAAAAATTAGGTTTCGATCTCCATCTCTTCCATCAAAAAAGGTAAAAAAGACGTACACTCTCTCATGCCGGTGAATGATAAAAAAGAGTAGGGGTGTTCATTGACGAGGCAGTGCCATTCCGATCCAGGAATGTCCAGCAGCCACTTCTAAACTAGAAGCCTATCCCTGGCCCAAGCATGAGTCAGGCCTGAAGTTGTTGGCCCGAACGCAGGCCGCATGGGAATCATGAAGCCCGAGCCCCAACCTATGTCAGACCTATAGAACAGAAAAATGAGTTTCTTGCCATGTCCGAGGACAGCTCAGCTGCTCTGGTCATATCACCTCCTGTGAGAGGTCATGGTTTCGAGCCTTCGCATTACTGCTCCCTCCCTCCCTCATAAATATATATATATATATATTTGTGTGTATACGTAGGTGTATAGACAAATTTGGGCCCGGAGTGGATCCCGGCTCTCAACCGATAAGCGCAAATAGAAAACAAATACCATCAGCTCGGCCCATCAATTAAAAACAAAACCCCATGCCCAGAGCCCAATCCATGAGCTCCCTTACAAAAAAAAAAAAAAAAGAAGAAAAAGAAAACTACTATTCTTTTTAAGAGGAAAAATAAAAATGCTACTCTCTCACGTTTTTAATTCTACTACACCCTTAGTTTTGTTCTCTCTTTAATTGATCATTTACTTCACTTTTCCGGTAAAGTAAATCTATGATTTATTTTGTGTTTATTGCGATTTGATATTATCTCACCCAATTGTTATTCACACCTGTCCATCCTTCATTTTGTGGAAGTGAGCCCCGCCCCACGACCCAACAACAAGCAAAAGAAGGGAAAAGAGGATAAAAGATCGGATTGAAAGATTTCCGCCGTACGTACCCGCCGCGTATTTGCAATTTCCAGTTTTCCTCCTCTCTCAGCGGAGGAAAACTGGAGAATCAACTTTACCGCCGATGAGAGCAGCGGTAAAGCTGCAGCTGCCAGATTTCCTCCACTCAGAGCGGAGGAAAGCTGGAAAATCAACTTTACCGCCGATGGGAGCAGCGGTAAAGCTGCAACTGCCAGATTTCCTCCTCTCAGAGCGGAGGAAGACTGGAAAATCCAATTTACCGCCGACGAGAGCAGCGGTAAAGCTGCAATTTCCCGTTTTCCTCCTCCCAGCGTGTAGGAAATCTGGAAAGTGCGAGTTTACCGCCCTCGTAGGCTACGGCAAAGCTGTGTGAGTGTCCACATAAAATCACAAGACCTTTCCATTTCCGTTTAACATAAAATAAAATGGAAGAATCAATAGTTCCGTTTTTTCTTGTAGCCCATAGCTAGTGAACTCCCATATGATATGAATGGAGAGAAAAAAATCACACAAGCCGGCTTTGGCCGTTGACGCATGTTGAATTGAGTTTCTAGGTTTTTGAATATATATACTGCCCAGGAAATAAAAGTAGAAATATCCAAACGGCCATCAAATAGCATCCCCAGAGTCTAACAATAAAATCCGAGATATCACTCTATTAAAGCGATTTGCTCATGTCTACAACTCCATCCTTAAATCTTTCATCACTCGTACTCTTTAACGACCGTCTGTGTGATTCACTTGATAATAAATTCTTAAGTATTCAATTCCATGAAACAGAGGGGCCCTTAAGAGAGCACTTGTATGAAAGAAATTTTAAAAGCATCGAGTGTTATCACGTTTCTAATCTAAAGCAATGACACGAAAGCCTTTGTAATCCTGTAATCAACATCCAAACTTTATTTTTTTTGTTTTTTTTTTTTTTGACATGCTTAGATTTGGAAACTTCCTGGACCTAACCAACAAGCCGTAGGACTGTTGGAACCTGTCATGTCAAG